>CM077015.1:120061814-121370484 GCA_039090855.1 Macrothele yani
CATCGTGCCAACTTACGAATTGCGTGCAACTTATTTCTTTACTCCGCTGACTAAAAATAGGTACAAAAATGGATGTGTTGCCTAAACGCTATTTGTCAAAATTTCCAAACTGGCGGACATGTTTTAAAAATTTAGGGATGTTCTCAACTCCTATTTTCGGTGATTTTTTCCATGAGGTACACGGGGTGGTCTCTAGGAATGTATTTGAACAAAAATTAGCTTTCCAAAAAAAATGTTTGCCTCAAGCCGTATTAAGGCGTGATTTTCTGTACTGAAAGGAAATATAAGCGTTAAAGTATAATTTATTGACACTACATAAACACTTGCAAACCGTATACTATAAAAAACACTCGGTTATAAAATACACTGGCCAGATTAAATCCTTGACCATCTGCAAATATTCTGGTAACCAAAAATAATGCAGGTTTCGGTAATTTATTTCATTTCCCAGACCACAAAGATTTCCTGCTGAAAATCAAAGGAAGAAGTGTCCTCCCTACATATTCTTTATAGTTCAGTGTATACGAAAACGACTCAGGAAGCAATTTGTTATGTGAACAACGATTGCAATTTACAATATTACTGAAAACAATTATGCACTATACAAGGTCAAACGCTAAATTTTATAAATACAACGGTCATAAACCGAAGTTTTACGCTGAAGCATTAAAATCTTAAAATGCGATGTGTATTTTGCTTAAAGTCAAAAATGATTGTCAGCAATAAATTATTATACTCAACGCTGCTAATCGAATTCAAAGGATATCTTTTTTTCTTAAATATTAAATTATTACCTGCATTTTTCTAATGAGAGATGCAGGCGTAATATTATAGCATATATGTCACCAATGACCCTTCCAGCCCACGGGAAACACTGTAATATGTTTATCATGGTACGTGAGAAAACATTTTTTGCCGGTAAAGCGGAATTTTGTGCAAATTGACAAAGAGGAAGCTGCTTTCTTGGATTATTGGCAGCGCCATCTGAATTTGAATTTTACAGATTTTTTTCTTTCGGTTTTACATGAAACAATTGTGTTGTATTAAAACTTAATTTAAGTGGGATTGGAAATGATGGTGTTGAAGGCATTTATTTCATGAAAAAGTGAATAAAATTTGAAAAATATTATTGTACAGGGGCCGGCAAATGTGGCCTTGCCCACGTCCTTGGCGGGCTTAATGCCCTTGGTGCGCTTCTGGCATTTTCAGTAATAATAATAATAACAAGTAATACAGCCAGGCTTAACATCTGACATGTTTAAGATGTGTGATATCATTTAATCTCAAACACAGACCATGGGTTCCATCCGTTTCAGCGGTGGAATTCAACAAATATTGGAAAAAACATAATGGCATCACTACATTTACAGGTAGTAATAATAATTAATACAAAGTAAAATCAGAGATAATAATAATACAAAGTAAGAGGTAAAGGTCAGCCCAGGCAAGCATTTTTATCAAGCGACTTCGAAATATAAAAATAAAAATAAAAAATACCTTCCACGGCGTGAACGCACAGGGAAGATTTGGCGGTTATGGAATACGGTATAAAAGACGCTACCCTCCATGCATTTATGCGGAGTACAGTGGGAATTGAAGAAATTTTCGGTGATAAAGAACGACGGTTACCTCGCCTTAGACGCATTTTTATGGAGAAAAGTGGGAAATAATATTGTCATTACTGGTAATAAAAAATAGATAATTATGGTTTTTATAAATGATTCTTTCAGCATGCAAAAACAGTTATTTATTAATTTGGGGCCCATTGCTGAAATGATCAATCTCTATGTTTTTGGCTAAGGCTGGAGCAGTTGGTTATGGAGTACATAACTCAACAAATTCCCATATTTAAAATAACGACTGGAAGCACACAACGTCACTTCCACATGAGTAATATTTCCACTCTGTGAACAGAAATTTCAAGTAATTTCCACCGTCTGCAAGAATAGGACGGTTAAAACACTAGGAAGTGCGAAGAGTACCGTCTTAGATTTTCCTGAAGTTAAAAAGATTACTATGCGCTTCGCATGAATATATATTTTTGAGAAAAAAGTGCTGTGTTTTTTTAACTGCTCACACCGCAAACATCCCCTTAAACTTTGCATCTCGTAAAGCGGGAATCGATCCAGCATGTCTCCCTAGCAGTTCAAGTACATAAGCTTCATACCACACAGTAGGACGAATTTTCGAAGAAATGAAGCATGAGAAGTTGAATCTTCGTCTCATTCCAAATAGTGATCTTTATCATAAAAAGGTGTAAAAAATTAGATAAAAATATTTTATAGTTGGCAATTTACTTTGAAAAAATCAAATACATATGACAGGATCCAGTTTAAAATATCAGGTCATAAGTCAAATGTCTCATACTTCTGCATGTGAACTGATATCAGCTCAAAGCAACCTTTTTCTCGAATCATTGTAGAGTGAAATCGCCGGCAGCGACTAATGGATACATTCTGATCCCAGTGACCCCAAAGGAACATTGCAGCACAAAGACGCCAACGTACTATCCTGTATGACTACTGCAGCGCTAATATAAGAAAAAGCAGAGTTTCTACGTTAGAAACAAGGCTTCCACTTTCAGGGGAAACTCCCGTTTTTAGGGAAATTTAATCGAAATCAGGCCTCCTCAGGGAGAAAAAAGGGAAATTTTCGTTTAAGAGATGTAAGAACTTGAAATGTAACTGAATTAAAAGTCGCCCAAACTAACTGTAACCATAACTTTAATCAAGAAGATCTTGTGGTTTCTGAAATCGTGTGCTTCTCTTGCCAGATCTGAATATCTTTACAGCGTTTTTTTTGCCTGAGGGTGATGACGCTGTGGTTAAGGGCAGTTTAAATATGGTAAGTAATACATATGGTTTCTGCTAATGTGTAGTTCTTGCTTGATGCCGGTCTGGGAGTGGAAAGACAAACTGGTGAGCAACATCCGCAATTTGGAACGGTGAGAGAATTCAAGGATCAGCCAAAGGGAAGAGTAGAAAGGCAGGAAACACTATTTAGGGCTCATATTCGTTACTTTTGAAAATGCAATAGGCAATTTGCAAGTACACAATGTGCAATGTACAGCGTTAGTCCTGTACCACCCGTACAGTTTAATAGATAAGCACTGAATATCCGGGAACCTAGGAATCGGAAATAAATGTCAAGAAAACACTGGAAACCTGCACATGTGAGAAAAGCAATTGTCAATAAAGTGGTAAGCAAGCCTCCCCATTTTTATTGTTAATTATATGCACCAATCTTTTCTATTCCCTCTAGTATCTTTCTAGTCTCCTCTCTTACCTAACATTAATTTATTTTAATTCCTCGCTCTCTCTGCCACAGCATGAGACAAATCATACTTTGCTCTTTTAACTTTCAAGATAGGTTTTCGATTTTAGGAGGCTGACATTCTTGCTTCCTTTTTTTGTTATACTTATTTTCTGCGTTCATTATATAGAGCTGTACACCAGAATTTATTGTATTAGAGTATGTATGCAATTCATTCAGCATTTCATTTTGCAACTTGTAAGTAATAATTTTGTTTCTATGTTTTGTGTCATACAAAGCAAACAAAAAGAACACGCTTTCGATTTTAATTTTTACAGAAGTAGCTATGAATTCTGAAGAAATTTCTCGTTTCAGGTCAATGATTGCATGGCAAATATTTGAAGACGCTCAGTATAATTTATTCACAATTAGCTATTTCACAAAAGGACAGTTCTTTGTCTACGATAATGCAATATAATTTACTTTTTAACAATTTACAGAATAAATCTCAGTTTTGCTCTATGAGTAAAGGAAAAAACGTCTTTTCGCATGTAGGAAGAAAAAGGGAAAATTGGAAATATACCACATCTTTCTGTTTTTAGGAAAAGAAGGGATATTTTTGCTCTGTTCAAGAGAAGAAGTACATAGCGCAATACCAACTTAGAAAGCTTTACTGGAAATTTGCCATGAGCCACTTATTACGAAAATGACGTGTAGGAAAGATAATAGAAAATAGAAAATATACCATATATTTCTGTTTCCAGGAAAAAGAGGATTATTTTTTCTTGTACAAGAGAAAACCAGAGTGCGCTGCCTACTTAGAAACTATACCCGGGGCAAACCTAACCTAATTACACAGTTAACGTTGTGAAACCGATGCACCAAAATAATATATCTTGTTTTGTCAGTATTTCTATGCGCCCTAATGGGGTGCTATGTGTCGCGGACCCTTCCCAGTAAGGGTGACTGAAGGCGCGACAAAAGGGAAACGCACGCGTTCTATCACGATGATCCCCTCCACCCCGCCACCTTGTTGACCATCAGACAAACGATTTCTGAATGCGAATTTTAAAAAAGCAACCACGAAGAAAAGGCAAGCGCATTATAATAACTAAAGTCGATTACCTCCCGGCCACCGGCTAGCAATTTTCCTCTCCCAGTCGCAGTAGCTGCTCTCGTGTTAACTGTATAGGCTCTCTGAGGCAAAACAGAAGAGACAATGACGCCGCCGAAATACGAATATTTGTATTTTTTAGAAACTCCACCGAAACTGGGATCTTCATTTTTTAAACATGCGTACGACCAACATTCAGAATATCTACACTGCCTGACAAAGAAAATGACATACCACGAAGACGTGAACTCAGCGCAATGCAAATAGCATAGTGGGTGCACACGTACAAATTATGAACATGATTGCATTTGCAGGCCTATCGCACGAACAACGCCCGAGATATAAGCGGACAATCAGTCCGTGAAGCCATCAGTCGAGATGTCGTCACTGCCGCGAGAAATGAGTGGTTCTGCTGTAACTGTGTCTGGAGAACGAACAAGGGTTGTCAATACCTTTAAGACGCCGTCGTACGTGATTTCGTCAAACGGAAGAGTTCACGAGAAGTGTCGTATTGCGGAAACAACGCAATGTGATGGCACATCCGTCGATCGCATCTGGAAAAAGTTGTCCCAGGAATGATCTGTGCAACCACGTACAGGGACCGGAGCACACCGATCGTCGCATCCGACGTCAGTCTGTAGCGGACTGAAAGGCCACAACAGGCGACATTTTGCGGAGTGTACTAGGAGGCTTGGATTCTCCGATATTGATGCAGAGAGTGTCGCGCCGTTTGGCTGCGTCTGGTTTGCTGTCCAGCCATCCATTGCGAAGGATATCCTTAACAGAGAGCCATCGCCGTCACCACTTGGCATGGTGTTGCTCCAGAGCTGCATGGGGTGCCGAATGGTACAGTGCGGTGTTCAGCGATGAATTGGGGTTCTGTCTGAGCACAGATGATCGCCGTGTGAGAGTCTGAAGGAGTGGTAGACAACGGAACGATTCATCCGCCATTGTGGAGCATCACACGGCCCAGCAACGTGGAATCGTGTTGTAGGGTGCTATCAGCGCCAACAGCCGCTCACCGCTAGTACGCATTACGGGCACATTGACGGCACGCCGCTATGTTGACGAGGTGCTGGGCCTACCATATCTACAGGAAATCCCAAACGCCCGTTTTCAACACTATAACTCCCGGCCGCATACGGCTCGGATTTAGCATGAATGCTTTACACAGTGTGCTGATGTTTCGGTGGCCAGCACGATCCCCTGACATATCTCCCATCGTGCATCTGTGGGACACGACTGGACGTCGGTCGAGTAGCCTCCCAACCCCGCAAAATGAAGATGAAATGTGGACTTGGATCAACACCACATGGTCCACGATACTCCAGGGCTCTATTTGGACCCTTACTGCCTCCATGCCACGTCGGATTCAACGCTGTATCGCCAAAAATGGGGGCCACTTTCCTTATTGAGCATCCTGTATATTCGGCCAGTGGAGCGTAATCTGTATGTGACAATTAATCCATGTTCGAGCTTGAACTAATACCTAAGAAGCACATGAATATAAACACTTCCTGACAGAGAAAATTCCACACCATGAAGGAATGCTTCATAGCGTGGGATTTGGGATGAATCAGGACCCACTTAGCTTACTATGTGTGCAGTTTGGTTTCTTTTCAAACATTCATTCATGGTGTGGCATTCTCTGTCAGGCAGTGTATATATCCATGTGTTTCTTAGGTATCAGTTCAAGCTCGAACATGGATTTCAAGCTGGAACTATATTGACAAAAGTCACCGGACACCTAGAAGAGAAACACAATACAGCATTAAGTGACATGCATTAGTACGGTGTCGGTCCACCTTTGGCCTTAATGCATGCACTGACCCTTCGAAACATGCTTTCGACAAGGTTTTGGATCACAGCGACAGGAATGCGCCTCTATTCAGTGCATAATGCTTCCCCTAACTGTTGCTTAGTAGTTGGCCTTGGTTTCAAATTTCTTATGAGGGTCTCTACTTCATCCCATAGGTGCTCTATGGGATTAAGATCAGGGCTCTGTGCTGGCCAGTCCACACACGATATATAATTATCGTCAAACCACGCCGTAACAGTCCTCGCTTTGTGGCCCGATGTATTATCCTGCAGGCACCAACAAGTATCGCTTCCACAGTATTGCCACAGAGTTGATAGAACATAATTGTCCAGAATATCAAAGTAGACATGCTGGTTAACAGGTTTGTCTACGATAACAAATATGCCGAGACCATACCATGAAAAACACCCCCACGCGAGTACACTGCCAGCTCCAAACTTGATCGTAGGAACAATACACTGTGGTTAATAGCCGTTATACCCACACACGGCCATCTGACTGATGGATCGTGTATCTGGATTCATCACTCCATAGAACCCGTTTCCATTGATCCACGGTCCACGATAAAGGTTCTTTACACCATGCTAAACGACAAGTAGCATTCCGAGTGGAGATGAAAGGCTTATGAGCAGACGCACGACTGGTAACCCATGGAATGAAGTTCTCTGCGAATGGTACGTGCACATACTAAGGTTCCAGCATTTTTACTCACCTGTGCACTAAGGTTTTGCGCAGTACTCCGTCGATTTGCTGTAGTGACTCTCCTGAGGATTCGACATCCTCTATCACTGATTTTCTTTGGTCTGCCGGTACGTTTTGCTGCTTCAGGCACCCCATGTGTTTTCCATTTATTCAGCACATCCAAAACAATTGACGTGGGTATGTTTAACGGCCTCTCGGTTTCTGTTATGGCCAACTTACTAATATAACACCCAACAATCTTTCCTTTCTCAAAATCAGTTTTTTCCCACCGCGACATTTTCACTCAACCTCACAGTGCGATATGACCGCGGTCAGCTGCAGGCTTGTTTTTACACCGTTTGCAACTGTTCCGCGTATCTTAACAACGCAGTGGATCCGTTCATATGCTTTTGAAGGGGTGTCCGATGAATTTTGTCAATGTTGTGTATATTATACAGTGGAAGTACACACTCCGTAACTTAAATTCCATAGTCAGGTTAGCCTTGCTCCGAGTATAGTGTATGTAGCCAGGTTTGGGATCCCCCTATTCGTTATCTCATTGGGCAGGGCTAGAGAGGCGCGGACTAATAAGACACCGAATTGGCATATTTTTTGGAATGCTTGTCCAACCTGTGACGTGGAGGTGTGATGGTTAAACAGTAATTGCAGTTCAGCATATATAAATTCTAAGAGGTACGAATCCAACTGCGTTTCAAGATTATTTTTGTTTCTTTATTTTATGTCTCATGACCCACTTTAATGAAAGCCGACCATGAAGGATTTATAGAGAATTGTTAGGAATTATTTTTTTCCTGAATGATATTTAAGCTCGTCGTTTACTAACTTTCATACCATTTACTTAATCTAAGGATTTATCAAAAAATAAGATTTATTTAAGCTACTATTTTGCAGAGCAGATAGGTAAAGAGCACTATAAACGAGTTTGTGGGTTAAAAAACCGAAGAACGCCAAGTTAAAATATTTTTAACAGATATATTATTCAAAGTAAATTTGATGTGAATCCAAGAGACAGAGTACTTATAAGTTTTAGCAGTATTATCTTACATCTTTCATACAGATCTTTCAAAACATCTTTGCGAGGGAAGCCTGGTCATGGAAAACCACCAGAAGCAGGTTTAATACAATTTATTTAGAATCACCGCATCAGGGCGCACTATGAAGAGACCCATACTGCAGTGATTCTTTGAAAATCAGAAAAAAGAAAAAAAGACAAAACAAATAACCACGAAAGAAAGTGAAAGTATGAAAACAATATAGCCACATGAAGAGAAACAGTTTCCAACACATGAAAAATGAAAATTGTACACCGGATCCCATTATGAATATGAATTTCACTGCTTTCAATGGAAATGAAAAGTTGACTCTGCATCCTACTATGACTTATTCGATATTATTCTATTTAAATATTTTATTATAAATATAATTACATTTTCTATAAACTATTGGTTTTAATGTTATGCACTTTTTAAAAGTTTATTTGTACCATATTTCCTATTTTCAAATTTTAGAACTCTTCGAAAATCGCATTTTATTGCTGACTTTATTTACTCCGAATTTCGATATTTCTGATTAAATGACGTTACCTTTCTATTCTTCCATAGATTATATTTTTGTAATTGCTATTAGATAATGAGTTGCATTTCTTTCTATAACACTATACTTTAAACGTGCATGACATAAGATTTGTTTTATTGTAAAAACTCTCCTTTAGATTTATGTAATTTTTTAACCATAACTAAATGTTCTTTGCAAACTCACATTCAACAAAACTGTGTTCAGTGTTCTCCGAAAGACCACAATGTTTACAATACTGATCATTTGACAGATGTATTTTATGTTACCATTTACGATTAGGAATAACGTTCAAAATTTTAAAATTTTGTTCAAAATTTTAAAATCGCGGATGTGCGTCCTTAAATTATTCTGCAGTTGCTGTTTCCAAATGGAATTTATAAATAAAATATTCATTGTGATTTCTAGTTTTGTCTGATTTTTTAAATTTAAAGCCTTATGTATATCTCTTAATTTATCGTCATGAGTAATATTTTCTAGAATAGATTTTTCGTTTATTTTTCCCCATAGCTTACAAAGATCAATATACCTTTCTTCGCCAAAATATCTGAGAAAGGCTGTTCTGATCCCAAGGAACAGAAACATTCTAGATCACGACCAACCTGAAATTTTAAAATCTTAAAAGCCGGAGGATTTTCGTTTTTTAATATTTTTTCCGAGTGTCAAAAATCTTAGTATTTTACCTACGAGTGTTAGTCGTTTAATATCTAACCTCCCAAACTCAACACCAATAAAAAAAATCACGTTTGATTTTGTACCCCTTCTCAAATAAATCTGAAGTCTAATCTTTCAGCTGTTTTTGCAATAGCAACTGGTAATGGCGTGGTCCTCAATAGTATTTATAATCATTATTTTTTTCTGTTAGAACCACAAAAAACATGAGTATGTCTTCTAGATAGCTCATGGAACATACATTTATTCTCTAAAAGGATTTGAAATGAACTGAACATTTATTCTACAAAGGATTTGAAAAAGCTGAACACCCGGTGTTCAACATTTAAAGCAAAATACATGACCTTAAGATTAGTCTTAGCTGAAAATGAGATTCCCAAATTATGCCAGTGCTCCCCGCCATGCAGGAATGTGCGCTGACGTGCTGCCATCTATCAGACGATGTGTATGATGAAAACACATGAGCTATGTATCAATCTCAAATACCTTACTTTTTTGCCCAGGCCTTAAAGGGATCTTCAGGAATGTTATTTGAATCCCTACCTCAAAACATGTATTCCGCAAGAAATATTTCAGTCCTCGTGAAATAGAACCTGTACATCTAACAGAATAAATTAACATTACTTGCTAGCACACGCCAATAAAGCGCGGACCAATGAGATTACGAATTATAGGGCCTGGAAGAGTTCAAGATGCTAATTACTTGGAAAGCGTCACCCGAAGTTAGCCGTGAACCATACATTATTCTAACTGCGTAACGATAAGAAAATCATTGTACATGGTTCAGGTTGATCTGCATAACTTTTAAAATTATATAATTAATTTAAAGTTTGCACTGATATACTAGTTCTAGGTTTCAAAATGTAGCTTTGGCCAATAGAGAAATATTGTATAATCGTAAGACCTGGAATTTTTCCTTTACATTTGGTTGAAGTGCAAGAAATCACGTACACCATGATCTGCAGGTACTGTTCGTTTGGTGTTCAAATTACCGTTATTGATTCCGTTGGTGCACGGAAAGTTTTCCGGGAATGAGTAAAACGTTCTGATATAAATTTGGGTTTCCAGGAGATGCCAATTTCAGTTCCGTTGTAATAATTACAAGAATTTGACTATTTATGAAATTTTCCCCCTCTGGGGCTTTTTATGGGACGTATCGATATCGGCTATGCCATAGTTTCGATGCGTCGCAGAAATTATAGATTTCTTAAAACCAAAATTCTAAGTAAGTAGGATTCCAGGGAGTATACTGCTATTGCGATGGGGATGGGTAAATCTCTGTTCAATGTAACGGTGATTAGTGACCAATTCAAAATCGCGTGATTATTGATACTTGTTAAAAAGCTCGATGCATCGGTGTGAACCTCGACGTTCCTTCGGTGCAAACTTCGGTGCTTTGATTTCTTGCTCTAAGGCGAAAAACCCTCACTTTTCCATCAGCAGCTGTGAATGGGGACAATTGTTGGTAAAATCTATGTTCACTATAACGATAATAACACAACAATTCAACATCGAGTAACAAATAATATTTTTTAAAACGCTCAATATTTTGGAGGAAACGTTGATGTTTTTTCGATTAACCGCATCCCATGCCATTGGGGAAAAGAAGTCAGTCTTCGCCGACGAATCATCGATCACAACATTCAATACAAAGATATTTCCTTAAACTTTACGAGAATGTAACAAACAGAAATTTCATTTACTTTTCGTAGAAAATATTCTTTACCAGTTTCAAACATCGGTCATTAAACTTCGATGTTTTTTAAGTGTATCGGCTTCTGTAACACCAAGGTTAAAGCAACGACTCTACCTGGGTAAACATCGATTCTCAAAAACATCGAAGTAATCTTTCCATCCCTAATTTACCGTCTATTCCATGAAGGAACGGCTTGAGATTCGGCGCTGTTCCTTACTCCTTCTTTGCTAACAAAGGTAGGCTGTGTGTATGCGCTTCCGCGGTGAAAGTGCGACGCCTATACTGAAATTAATGAGCAACAATGTCTAAAAATTTGCGAGTTGTAATGACTGAAGAAATAGGTTCGACCCCTTATTCTACATACCCTAATCTATTTTTTTACAAATTTCTCGTTTCTGTGGATAGAGTTTTGCAACATTCTGGCAGTTTAAAGATACATTTGCGGAAAAACTTCGTTCCAGTTTCGCGAAGGCACTGACGCATGGCCAGCTCGTCAGATGATACAGGTGAGGCGCCGCCTCACCAGAAATGTTTCGCCCACGAACAAATGTTTGAATATGTAAGATATAATACGCCTTTAATTGAACATATTAAATGAAATTCTGAAATTCATATTGCAATTCGTAAATTTTGTTAACAAAGTCTTCAACTAGATAATGCATCTTAAATTCATCTGCATTAAATTTATAAAATTTAAATACTATTTGTTAAGAGGTTGAAAAGAACCGCTCTTTAGCGCCTGGAGAGGCGATCCTAATATGGCTCTCACAACAGACAGCAGATTTACATGATGTACAAAAACCGGTTCCTCAGATCAGTCTCTGTAAGGATTTTGAGGCGAACCTTACCGCCGCTTAAAGGACTAACTACCACTTACAATCACGTGAATGATAGTGATACAAAAAGGAAAACGAAACAGGTGTTTCATATTTTTAAACTCACGTTCTCCCTGTTTTTAGAACTCTCGAAACAAGGTTTGCCTACAAATTCCACACGTTCGCGACAGCAAAGTGCAGGTGTATTCTCACATGCGTTTCAAAAATAGCTGCCCTTAGCTGCGTCCTGCTGGCGGCCGCCAAACAGAGGTTTCTTATGCATTGTTTTTATGGGTGATAGTATCCGTGCCGGACAAATGTCACCATTTTGGCAGGTGACCCCGGAATCCGGGTGAACCCTATCAGAGGTTTCACTGTAGCTGATTTTGTTAAAATTACCACTTTGTGGTGGCGGAAGTAATAAGTGAAACAGAGAGGCGTTAAATAAAATCTAAACTCTGAGATCGTGAGAATATTTATGTATAAAAAATCATAATGCTTATGTGATAGTTTTAATGATGCAAATTTCAAAATCGTCTGAAATATGTCTGTTGTGGCACATTATCGTTCAAGCAAGCTTTTTTTAATTTCGTGTGACATTTCATATGTAGTTTAAACATTTCCTTTATTTATTTTTCTGGTATACAAAAAGCGCAAGTTTTACTCCTGCATACACAGGCCACATTATCCCATTGCCTCTTTGAAATTTTATTGCTTATAGGTATACCTGTTACGTTTCATAGTAGTTGAACGAATTTTGGCAGGCCAATTATTTTCAGTTTATCATCTATAAAGTTATGAACATTAACAAAATCAGTCCACAAATTTTCAGGTATCACATGTCTTGATTTTCTTTCATTCTCCTTTCATTAGGCTTTTTTGAAAGAAGACCTGGATCGTGCTTTGGTACAAATGCGGGATGTGGCGTCGTAGAAATGTTCCCTACATTTAATAGACTTTGTTTCACCCATTCTGATTAACATAAGTTGTTTTACCTGTCCTTGGAAATCAGCAGAAAATGTATATGTGTACTGGCTTCATAAACATACTAATGCGTCTGATTGTGCAAGAAAATGTCATTTTAATGCAAGCTATGAAGGTAGAGGGGAGTTCTATACATCTTCAAATGGCATCAGTTAGTTTTTTAATATTTGTACAATTTTTTAGGCTTTCGTTTCAGAGGAAACAATGCTTCTGGATAATAAAAATACTATTCCGTTAAGTGCTAGATGACCGCAGAATTTTCTTATGTTATCTGTGGAATTTTCCAAAGAAACTTTGGTTCTGTGAAAATATCCATACGCAAGTGTATGGTGGAAGAAACATTTAAGACGAAATCCATAATATGCAAATCTTTTGAAAAGAATCTAGTAAACTTGAAGAGAATCTAGTAAAGGAGAAAATACAGCTTCAGTTCTGTTACTTTTATTCTGAGTCAGTTATCGGCAAATAACATTTTGGATTAGAAATTTGCATAACGGTTCCACGGTTTTACCTAGCAATATACATTCGCAACCATAATAGGAAAATCCCGAACTCTGTGATAAAACAATGTTCTTTTTAGCACGCCTTTTGTAAAAAAAGGTCGTGCTTATGTTATCGGTATGTCTGTCCGTACGTCTGTACTCACGGTATCTCTGCAACTATTAGTCCGATTTGAAAAATTCTTTTTCCATTCCGAAGCTCGAAATATGCGAATGATGATCCTTCATTTCGTTTTTTTTACGATGTACAATTTCGCCGCTAGAGGGCGTAAATGCAGATGATGTCGAATTCGAAAATACGTTTTATTCCACATATTTGCTTCTAAGCATCCGATTGAAAAAATTATTTTACCTTTCGATTCCATTTATGTCTAAGAGTATTTTAGATATAGTTTCTTTTGTCAAATAACACATAGATTTTCCGCTAGGGGGCTTAAAAGTAAATTACATTTTTCCCGAGAACTCTTCTCCTACAACTCCGATTTGAAATTTGTTTTTTCAGCGGATACATCTCCTGATGGAAAATCTTTTGCATATAACTTCGAATTTTTGATAAAGAATACTTAGGCCACCAGGCGGCGTAAGCGTTAATTTTTGCTTCTGATGTATTTGCCATAAAATCTGATCTTCTAAAATACCGATTGAAAAGATTATTTCGTGGACTGATGCCACTCGCATCGATAAACCTTTTTGGAATATTTTCTTCGTAAAATATTCCATGGTTTCTCCGCCAGGGGTGTAGATGTATATCTTATTTTTGTCAATATCTCTACTTCTAGGAGTCCGATTTGAAAAATTCCTTCTTTGTTGGATAGTGTTTTCCGTGTGACATGTTTTTCATATATTTCGTAAATTTTCAAGTAATTTATAGACTTTTCGCTAGGGAGCGTAAAGGTAAATTGCGTTTCTCCCTATATCTCTGCTTCTAAATCTCCGATGTGAAAAATTCTTTCTGCACCAGATACAGCTCCTGATGGAAAATCGTTTCCATATAATTTCTAATTTTTGTAAAAAAATGGTTTGGCCACCAGGGCGCGTAAATCTTAATTTTCGCTTCTGATGTATTTGCAGCAAAGTATGAGCTTCTAAATTCTCGATTGAAAAAGAAACGCTTTTTGTAGACCGACACTACTCATGTCGACAAACCTTTTAGGAACTATTTCTTCTTAAAATAGTGCATGGTGTCTCCGCCAGGGGGCATAGATACATATCTTATTTTTGTCAATATCTCTACTTCTAGAGGTTCGATTTGAAAAATTCCGTCTTTGTTGGATAGCGTTTCCAGTGGGACATGTGCTTCATATAATTTAAAAAATTTTCAAGTAATTCATAGACTTTCCGCTAGGAGGCGTTAAGGCAAATTGCGTTTCTCTCTATAACTCTGCTTCTAAATCTCCGATTTCAAAAATTCTTTCTGCACCGGATACAGCTCCTGATGGGAAATCGTTTGCACATAATTCCTAATGTTTGTAAAAAAAATGATTTGGCCACCATGTGCGTAAGTCTTAATTTCCGCTTCTGATGTATTTGCAGCAAAATATGAACTTCAAAATTCTGGATTGAAAAAAACGTTGTTTGTAGACCGATACTACTCGTGTCGTCAAACCTTTTAGAAACATTTTCTTAAAATAGTGCATGGTTTCTGTGGCAGGGTGCGTAGATATATATCTTATTTTTGTCAATACCTCTACTTCTAGGAGTCCGATTTAAAAAATTCCTTTCTTGTTGGATAGTGTTTCTAGTGTGACATGTATTTCCTATAAATTCAAAATTTTCAAGTAATTCATAGACTTTCCGCTAAGAGGCGTTAAGGCAAATTGCGTTTCTCTCTATATCTCTGCTTCTAAATCTCCGATTTGAAAAATTCTTTCTGCACTGGATACAGCTCCTGATGGAAAATCTTTTGCACATAATTCCTAATGTTTGTAAAAAAATGGTTTGGCCACCAGGTGGCGAAAGTTTTAATTTCCGCTTCTGATGTATATGCAGCCAAAATATCAGCTTCTAAAATCTCCATTGAGAAAAAAAGTATTTTGTTGACCGATGTTACTCATGTCGACAAACCTTTTAGGAACATTTTCTTCTTGAAATAATGCATGGTTTCTACGCCAGGGGGCGTAGATGTATATATTATTTTTGTCAATATCTCTACTTTTAAAAGTCCTATTTGAAAAATTCCTTCTTTGTTGGATAGTGTTTCAGATGCGAAATGTTTTTACTTATAAATTCAAAATTTTCACGTAAATCATAAACTTTCCGCTAGGGCGTATAAAGGTAAATTGCGTTTTCTTCTCCTAAAACTCCGATTTGAAAAGCCCTTCCTGTATCGCTTATAAAACCTGATGGAAAATATTTTTCACATAATTTGTAAAGTTTTGTAAAGAATGGTTTGGCCACCAGGGGTCATAAGTGTTAATATCTGCTTCTGATGTATTTGTAGCAAAATCTGGACTCCTGAAAATTCGACTAATTTTTTTTTTTCTTGGACCGATACCGCTCATATGGATAAACCTTTTGCGAATACTTTCTTCCTGAAATTATGCATGGTTTTTCCACCAGAGGACGTAAAGTCACATCTAATTTTTGCCGATAACTCTGTTTCTAAGAGTTCGCAAGCTCACGATTTCGTTTACACCAATATCTAAGGGATTAAAGACCCGATTGAAAAACTTCTTTCTTCCGTCAGATACTATTGTGTTTCATACCGGTTCCATTGACTTTGAAAAGCTTTGATAAATTTAATTTGCGTCAGAACGGATTTAAAAACGTGCTTATTACACCAGAAAATTCGGTGTCATCTTTCTTGTTTAATTTCTGCATCAGTCTGGTTTGTTCCATTGTGCACAAAGCCTTACGCGTTTCTTTCCATTTGTTTCTGTGTTCTGCGGCTACCTTCTTTCCTCTATTTAAAATATGGATTTTAATGAATCCTTTTATGTCTCATTCGTGTTTTCTGTTAATAATTCATATCTAATGTCCCATTCAGTTTAGCCAATTTTTGATTTCTGTTACATTCAGGTGATGCGCATTTCTACAGCTTTCCTCTGTAAGTATTTTTCATTTACCTTTTAAAGTTATATGTAGCTGCGTGTAGGGGGGTGGAAAATGACATACTACTTCCTTTGCGTAATTGTAATAAAGTATGAGGATTGTAACGCAGCTTCTGCAAATGACTCGCAAAGTTGCGTTGTGCTTCTCTGTGACCTATATTCTGAATCAAAAGTTCGTTCTCTTTTAGTTGCTGTCTCTTGTGTAAATTTGAGTTCGTTTTTTTTCAGCGTTTCAACCTTACCGTTACTTCTTCGTTCTTGCGGCATGACGTTGCCAACACTTCTCAGATCAGAGAACGTAGCGCATGAACGTGACACATAAGAACTAGAGATATAATGTTAAAGCAGCAGCCAAAAGTGTGGTATGGTGATGTGATGTAATAATTGTGGAAGCTGCGTTACTCTGAAGTTTGATTTACTTGAAGGCAGCGTGCTAAGCTGTAATGTTATATATTTAAAGATTGGAGTTTAATTTTTCTGCCTTCTAACGTTTGTTAATTAGTTTTAAAGTATACTACCATTGTGACTAGTTCAAGCATGCTGGAATAATAACGTTCTGCACGAGCAATATTTATCAGGTGTTGACAGAATAAAGGGGAAGAAATGTAAGCAACTATTTCTTAGGCTTCTTTTGGGTGACCTAGGCTTTGCTTAAAATGAGTGGATAAGAAGAACTGATTGTCTGTAGCGTTCAGTAAATTATGCACAATCGAGTCACATTATTGTGACAACCTCCTACTTTTAACGTCAACAGCGCCTAGTCAATGAAAGAAGGCACTTGTCGTGAGCTGGCTGGGACAGTATATAAGGTGTGGTGAAGGAATTTTGAAAACATATCACTCGTTGCTGTCATGGATAAAAGAAGCGACTTATCAGATTTGCAAAAAGGGATGATTATCGGCTTTCGGGCCAAAGGTGGCAGTATTTCTGAAACAGCGTAGTTTGTGAACTGTTCGCGAGCTGCTGTGGGTTAAGTGTATCGTGATTGGAGAAATGGCACAACTGAGAATAAGTGACGTGCAAACAGCAAAGTACCACGTGCCATCGATGTGAGAGGTGAACGTCGGCTTCGAAGGTGCATGAGAAACGGTCGACACCCTATAGTGGGGAAACTCATTGGCCAAATGAACCAGGGGCTAGTGGAAGTGTGTCTAAAACGACAGTTCAGCGAACCTTAATGCGTATGGGGATCCGATACAGAGGGATGGTCACTGCACCTAAGCTAACGAAGGTTCATCAGCAGAAAATCATTACATTTGCAAAGTAGTATCTGAATTGGACCTCAACTGATTGGCAAAGGATTGCCTTCTCCGACGAGTCACGTTCTCTGCTTCATCGAACGGATGGACGTTGGCGTATAAGACGAGATTCATCGGAGAACAAACACTCTTCAGCCATTGCTAAAATAACACAGGCTGGTGGGGGCACCGTTATGGTCTAGGGAATGATTTCGTAGCATTCTCTGGGTCCACTCATACCTGTCGAAGGCACTATCAACCAAATTCGTTATGAATCCATTCTTGCATACCATGTACACCGATACGTGCCAATTGTCTTTCTGGGGCGGATGGGATCTTCGAGAACGACAATGAGACGTGTCACACAGCTAGATATGACCGAGAGAGGTTGGGAGAGCACGACGAAGACTTCAAAGTACTCTCCTGGCCCCCTAATTCCCCAGACGTATACCCAATTGAGCATCTGTGGGACCATTGTATTGTTCTCTCTATGGATCCTACACCACGCACCCTCCAGCAACAGTCAGATTCACAGCGGTCAGCACGACACCACGTACCTATCAACAGCTTCCAGGACCTTACTGATTCACTCCCAGCCCGTCTAGCTACTGTCCGCGCTGCACACGGCGGTTATTCTGGATATTAGCTGGTGGTCACAGTAATGTGACTCGATCGTGTATTTTCCTTCTGATAACATAGCTGGCTGGCTTTATAAATTTGCAAAAGAGTGGAATTTCTATATGATATGATTTACATGGTGTTTGTTGCTTTCCTCTAGTTCTTATGGTCGTGTTTGTGTTTTAGATAAAAGGTCCAAATTGGAAATATAATTTTTGTAAGTCGTGTTTCTATTATATTTACTTCAACCACTGCGGCACCGGGGCGGCATTGCATGCCTTGCCCTTTAGATATTGCGATCACAGTGTATGCTACAAACATATGTTCCAACCGTTTCGAAACTACAAATTCCTGAAAATGTATGACTTTAATGATCATTTTTGCTATATTTATGCCATTGTTTCAATATTATTTAATTTTTAAAACAAAACAATTGCTGAACGTCTATATTGGGAAAATAATTTATACATAAATTATTTTCAAATATTTAGCCATTTATTTTCATTGAACGGAATACTTTCTTTGTCCCTTTAAGTTGGGCTTGTAGTTCAATTACATAGGACAAATTGCTCGATCTAGTGTGGGAAAGAAATCCCGTGTATGTTTGAAGAATGACATAACTTATACGTTCTTACTGGCAGTGACTGTTGTGATGTATAATTAATTACGCGTTCATTGAATTAATGCGTAATGAAATCTAAGCTACTTCAGGAACCTTCCACCTAGTTATCTGCAAATTAATCTAGTAATGATTCCTAGAAAAGGAGAGCATCTATACGTAGGTCTTTCAAAAAATAACGAGACAGACGTCCTTGCGTCGAAACAAACCTACTCCCAAAAATGCAGCTGTTTGAATCGGAACACCTGCAAGGTCAGTCACGTGACGGCGCGTTATTACAGCGCTCCGCTAGTTCAATCTTGTAGTAGACGCCGTAGAGTTCAGATGCGTTTCTGTAACTCAGTTTTGGATTTAAAACTAGAGTAAATAGCTCCCACAAAATTGTATTTGCGTTTGAAAAGAACCACCAACGAAGACCATGAAATGACTAAAACCGAGTATAAGCAAGATACTTTGTCTCGTGCAAGAGATCTTGAGTGGCACAAGACATTTGCGATTGGTTGTCGTGAATTAGCATCCCGCTCCTGCCGGCTTTCAATATCGACTACATAGGTTAATGCGAACATCATCGGCGCACTCCTGCGCAAAAACCGTCGTATTAATACTGAGGAGGTTGCTAATGTGATGCAGATATCCTCTGGCTCCGTTGATAACAATGTGGCCAGCCGGTTCGGGTACGGAAAAGAGACTATAAAGTGGATTCACCACTTGCTCACGGATGAATACAAGGCAAGTTGAGCTATCACTTGCCTCCAATGAAAATTCCGACTACGATGTGAGACACACTTTTTGGATCATGTCATCGCATGTGACGAAACATTTTTAGTAGGATCAGAATGCACTACTGGGAGTAGGATCAGAATGCACTACTGGGAGTAGGATCAGAATGCACTACTGGGAGTAGGATCAGAATGCACTTATTTTCTCTTTCTGGAATGCACAAGTGGTATTGCATCATTAGAGAGCAAATCATGAAGTAGCGCACACTAATCCTTTTAGAAAATTTTCCAGATTTGCACACGTTATTTTAAATACTAATGTCGGGATGAACCGAAAAAATAGTTATATCACAGATAAAAAAATTCAGAATTTTGCAGTTCATAATTGTGCATTTTTTGGAAATGATAATACGTCGTTTGATTCTGTACTTCCGCAGCTTTGATCAAACTTTCTGAGGAGGAAATTGCGATATACGTGGAAAGCTGATTCGGCTATCGAGCTTAGTATGTTAGAAGCCTTCCACATGTACCGCAGCTCTTCATTGCTTGTCAACGACATGATACCTACTTCATTTCTCTCAAGCTCGTGGAAGCAAGTCACCAAAATCCGTGACCGTAATAACGCTAATAATATCACAATGATGTGAAAGTTTGCGCTCCATTTGTCCGGATAATGTGGCGCCAAACACTCAGAGAAGCTGATTAGATCTTAAAATATTCAGTTGGGAATAAACGTTGCTGATTTATTTTATATCAAGGTCAAATTATTCTTTCTTACGAACACACCTCTGAAGCGACTCAAGCCAATATTTTGAAGTGTAATTTCGTATATATTTTATCGAAAATGAATTTGAAATATATAATGAGTTTTAGAAAATTTCTTACTGAAAACTATGTTCGCATGTAAAAAAAAAATATTTATTGTTTGATGTTTCGATGTAAGTCTCCACTTAAATTTTAAAAAAAAGTGACAGTGTTGTTTTATTAAACTTTAATAACGCATGCGAAGTCTTTTACAGAAGATAATCAGAGTGCAATTAGTTCTGAAATCCTTGAGTGCAGAATACTGTATGTGTCGTTAAAATTGCATGTGTGCGTGTAATGAAGATAAAAATCGCTTACATCCTCATTCGTGTCTCGTGTCATTAATAAACAATATCAGATCAATTTCCTTATAACGAAAGTTTTTTCAGATCCAGATCTCTATACCATGAAAGCTTCCTTAAAATGTTTCGGCTACGATAGAAAGGAAAGCTGAAATAACGGAAAATATGTGAAACAATGTAAAAAAATATGTTGTTATTTCAATTATCCGAGGGCTAATCTTCAAGTTGCTTCGGATTATTGACGCATGAATATAATTTTAATGATTCATAAATTTATGCGCTATAGGTATATAGGATGCTTGCACATTTTTAGAACGATTTTCCGGCAACATAATTAATGTTTAAAATAAAATTATTTTGCTCTTAAATGTTGTATCTCATAGTCCTTTCCCTGGACCATTAAAAGATAACAGGGTATTTCTTAAAATTAATAGTGGTATTTCATTCCACTCTTCTTAAACTGCTTTCCATAGTCCAGTCATTGTTTACAGTCTAGTTTAGAAAGCGCTGTTTTTACCAGTCCGACGGCCCAATGATCCATTACTGACACATGAGAGGGCTTCATTTTTCATCTTTTCAAGAAATAGTTCAGTAGATTTGGATGTATGACGGGCAGCCTTATCCTGATAAAGGTATCCTCTTTGAGTGCTCTGTTGGTAAAGGAATGGTATTTCCTCTTTACATGTAGCGGTTAAAACATTACTTTGGCAAAATGTAGAATGGATTTTAACATTCTTTTTAACTTTCCAAACTTTAATTTCCCATTGTACGAGAAACCAGCAACAATCATGAATCATTTACTGAAACTTTCTTTGGATTCTTGAAACCAAGTTTCTGAATCCTTTTATGCTCTTTTGCAAACATAAATCAACATTTTCCTGTAACAATCGTTTAGGTAGATCCATGCTACGTCAATAGTCACAGTAAATATTCATCTATCTCTGGCTGAGTGAGTTTCATAAAGAAGTCTACACCGTGTTCAGGGCTCAGCCACGCGCGTCGGCAAAAAGCGCTAAACATTATGTTTTCTTGTTTTCCTCAGATTCAAATCTTTGTTTATAATATTGTTGACAGTTGATTCACAGAGTATTAACGACTTAAGGATTGCTCCTTGGGTCCGCGGATTTTCTTTAACATCAGAGACCTTACTTTTGATATAGTGAAAAAAGATACGCACCTTCTTTGGATATACGTCTGGTATTGTTTTTTTCTGTTAAAAACAATGCTTGGCTATTTTCCCCTCTTTTATTAATAAAATTTCTTATTTTGCATTTAGAAATGCTAATTCCATGATTTTCACAGCGTTCTTTAATTACAGGATACACATTTGTATTTCACTTTGTAAAGTGCAGAAACCTAACCTTCTATGAACAGCCTCTTTATGTGCGACATTTTCTTAGCCGATGATATTTAACTGCAGCAGATGTTTCTTTCGTGTCCATCAGACACCCTGTTTCTAGTATCAAATTTTGAACTTTTATTTTCGGTTTTTCTTATCAAATGCGTTTTAAGTATGTCTGAACATCCTCTGTATGGACATCCCTGGTCAACTTACTGCATAGTTGAACATTTTTCATAGTAATGAAAGTTCCATAGGCACTTGAGACTTAACATATTTCCCTGTGGCATGTACCAATGTAAAACCGGCAACGCGAGGAGGAGACTAGGGAAATCTCCAAATCACAGGTTGGAGTTACAATGTTGTAATATGTTTGCAAAAATAGTACAGAGCAGTGAAAGGCACACCAAAATATTTCCATCGAAGTTAGTCAAAATGAAACATGAGAACTCCAAGGTTCTGCACTAGTCGCTTCCGTTAGTTCCCGGTGTTGGAACACACATTTTTTTCTGATGGCGGGTTATTTTATATCATTGAAATGGTCGTCAGGTTGTTTAGAAATATACATTTAAAAATTGGTGCGAATCGTGTATTTCACTCTCTTTAATTTTTATGTACTCCTCCAGCCGACGCTTGGCTTTCTGTTGTTAGACTTGTGTGAGGCTGTTCAGCCACAGAAACCCATTCCCTTGAGTTCTCAACGAACCCTTATAGATTTGTCATTGTTTCAGCATGCATTTTAAATCTCGATACTGACCCTTACAACTGAGGGCAGGCGATTTCGTCTTACCACCAGCTTCAACACATCGCTCTCCCGTTCTAAGGTTTTACATGGGCCACCAGGTCCCGATTACGCTGTGCTTGCTCTAGGCAGTTTCATTTCGCAATAACATCATTTGATTGCTGCAGCTGCAGGCGGGCAGTAATTTTTCCAACTTAGTTGGTTTTCAGATGATATCCTACGACCGTGCCATGTTGAATATCACAGCGTTCTGCAGTACTGTTAGGGCTTGTCTACGATGTTTGCGTGTCGTCGTGCGTGTTTTTATACGTGTATGATCCACGTTGTAACGTCCTACTGCTAGAAAGTGCTTGCCTGCTACTTTGATGATATAATATATCAACTTATGAGATAAAAAACATTTTAATGCTTTAATCAAATTTCCATTTTCTGTAACATGCAGTTGTACATTAACTACCAGTCATTATCACACCACCAGTTGACGTTCTGCCCATGAAACTGCTATTCTTGATGGATATAAATTAAATTGAACAAACTCCAAATTCTCACAATCGTACTCTACCTTTCTCCTGAATTCTGCTCTCAGCACGGCACGCTCTCCGAGCAGACCACTGCCGAAGTTCTATTAGAGTAATTTGGCGCTCCCACGTCATAAAATCTGCGAACAGCTGATTCAGGGCACATGATGAGGTATTTGTGATTACCCATACAAAATCCTTTTGCTCGTTTTCATCCCGGATTTTGAAAGTTGCACTGGAACCGTGGTCTTCGGTATTTCGATGGTCTTCGTTTTTTGCTTAATCCATTTCTTTCCTTCTATTTTGTTCCTGTTTCAAAATTTTTGATTAATAAGAGTTTGATCCTGTAGCTGTTTTGTGCCGTGTCTCAATAAAATTCCTATCAGTTTCGAGATACTAGAACATTGTATCTATCAAAGGAATAAGCAGGAATGATTTATACAGCACTTGGTAACTTTAGTGTTTTAAAACGCTGTTAATTGAAACGACAGCACAAAAAAAGGCATATCTTGGAAAGTATTTTGTGGCATTTATATTTTCCCGAAATTGACATGCAATATTATACACGAATCTCATTCATGTTCTCATATTGTGGTATAACGAGTTTTCCAAAAGATTTTGCAAAACATGTGTCTAAGATACAATTAAAGAAATAACGTAGTGGTCTTCTATCAATACGTAGCATTCCAGAATTTTGAATCAGTAAAATATCTGAAAAAATAAATATAGATATTTATTTTAAAAATTCACTTTAGTGTAAAATTTTTCTGTTCTTTAATCAAGAATTGAACACCGGTCACGGTGTCCAGAATTTGGCACAGATCTTTAATGTAAGTATATTTGAAGCACACGAAAGATGCAGGTGCTAAGAACAACATTTGTTTTATTTTTCAACCCAACCGATACCATTATATAGCATTTCAAAATCTCGCGTGTCTTCGTTCGACTTGATCTCCTCTCTCCTTTCATAAAACTTATCAAATTTAACCCCCAGTGCAGTTGTCCCGGTCTGCATTTTAAAACATTATCAGCATATACATCGGACGCCCACACACCTTCTTTTACATTTCGTTGTGGTACTATTTATATCGCGTAGTGGCACACGGAGAGTCACGACCAGAAACATCAACCAGCCCAACGACACATCGAATGTTTCATATAAAATTATTCTGTGTTAGTACAGAGATAAAATACTTGTTATTTAAAAAAATAATCGGTATGAATTGTGTAACATGCTTGTTTCTTTGCCTTGTAAAGGTGGCAGGCCCAGGCACATTATATTAGGTATATTGATACATGAAACTTCTTGATCCGTTACTGGGAAATGAAACCAAAGAATTGGTTGAGTTATACAGATAGTCGGCCTCCGTTTTACTATATTATCCCAATTAGTCTTCAGATTATCAGTGCATTAAATAGTTCCGTTAAAGGTACAAAGAAACTTGCAATGAATAGTTGTATATTTAATAATCAAAATTGCATTTCTATAAAACGAAGCTCATTCACAAAATTGCAACCTTTTTAATGATGTTTCATTTTTAAAAGTACGAAATATAGACCACCAAAAACAGAAAACAAATTTGCGAGTGGTAAAATGGGAACGGATAAAAAAAACTCAAAAATATCAAAACAGAACAAAAAGTAATGTGTATGAGATACGTACTTGGGCTTGGACACGCACGCTCCAAATTCCATGACCTTCATAGTTCTCAAATATTAATACTACTAAGCAATGCTATAGAACATAAAAAAAGCACATACATTGATTTCCATGATTGGGCAATATCTCTTTTCACTTCTGTTATTAGCTTTCCCTGTTTCTAGAGCACTAGTTTTTTCTGTAGCTCATGAAACTAGAACTGAACATTTTATTTTCCAAATTCACAGCAAATTTTGATTGCTGTAAAACCCTTCTCGAAAATTTGCATTACATATATAATTTTAAATAAGTACATTAATTTCTGATGTACTTGGCCTTTTAATAAGGAAACATCTGCGTTGGGGGGGGGGGGGGTCGCCTCTTCGTCTTCGTCCTAACTTTGTTCGCTGTTAAATAAGAGAAGAGTATAAATCAGAGAAGGATGTAGGGTGGTAACGAACAACGGAAGAGATAGCTGATATCTTGTCCTGGTCTTTAATCATGATGACAACTGAAATAATTTCAGCAGTTCCACCCACAGCTAATAAAGTTTCTTACAAGTAGAAATTTTCACAGAAATCCTGAACCATCCATGTCACTTGAGCCTCGCTTAAGAAAATATCCCATAGCTATCCCATTCCCGTAGGGGTGAATAGCTATCAATATTAACTGTCACATAAGAACAGTAAATTATTCCTTTTCTAACGGGAAATTGTTCTGCGAATTGTGAAATTAGAAATGCGCGAAACCGCCGATAAGGTGCGCTTCTCCTACATCGATCTTGTTTTCATTTTAGAGTAACAGAACCTATTCCATCAGCCTCGAACGTACGTGTCCCGCTGAAAGAGTCAATAATATACTCGTAATTTCAACGTACATCTATTGGTCTTCGTGATTGGTTCCGAGTTGTAATCCATTCCTCATGGCTGATTTCGCGCCATCTAACGGAATTAAGTGGCATACAAATAATTCAAAAGAAGGGCACATTATCCAATATTTCATCCTAAATTACTACAGAAAACAAATTATATTAAATTAATTATTGGAGTAAATTGTTTTTAATCCTAAGCGATTTCATGGCATTTTCGTTATATTCTTAATTTCTTTTTTTTTTTTTTATTCTTAATTTCATATCAACTTCTAATCGATTGCCGATGTATTCGTAATCTTTAGAAATTAGTTGGGGCTAATTTATTAGCATTCGTCAATTAATATTAACCACTTTAAACCGACATAATTTTGAACTAGTGGTGTCCTTTTCTGCTGAGCGAACTGCTTTTTCGGTAATAATTTGTCACAATAAAATGATTTCCGGTTTCTTAGACAATGAAGTGCCACCAGCTTACTGATGTTCAGGAATTCTGCTAAGTTCTGCATATTATTTTCGGGGAATATTTTCAAATATCAAACTTTAGATTATAGGATATTCAATTAAGCAGAGGTTCCGCCATCTTGTGGATGAGAGAACGCTTGATCTTAGTTTCTGCGGCCGTTGAAAGGAAGAAACGGAAAAATCACCTAAAAAAAAAGGCGTATATGGATGTATCTTTTAAAACACACCATGGTGAATGAGGAGTTTTTCAGGGCTCACGCTCGTCTCTTCACGGAAGGGAAGTAGAGATTGTTTATCATGACGAATTTTAATTGGAACACAATAGCCTAAAACTATTTATTAGGTGCGGATGTATTAAGAGCTTCGGAAACATTATAACATGCGCATACGAAGAAATGTCACTTTAGTTGAAGGTATCTGTGATGGATTTACCTAGTAGGGCAGGTGATAAGTGAGCAATTAGTTCTATTTAGGAGTTTTCACATCATATGCTGGGTATGTGGTGTATAGAACAGAGATGGAAACGGGTCATGGGTCAAAGGATCAATGGATCAGCGAGTTCACAATTTCTGGCGGATCAAACGGGTCGGCTAAAGGTGTTCCTGATCCGATGCCACAGTTTTAAATGTGATTTTCCTATTCAGCTTTTTGAAATTAGCCATTACATCCAAGCCTTGAGGAATTGGGTAGTTTTGAGTTCATAACATTTTTCATGTAAAGCAGTGATATTAGGGTGTTTATGTTTTAATCAGATCACAGAATTTATTATTCTATTCTAAAACAGGATGTAATGATGCCATTTGAAAATGTTACAGATAAAACAGTTGTATCGATTAAAAAAAAACTTGATTTTTACACTTTAATGATGGTGTTTTTTCAACAAAAATAATTTAATTCATATTATATACGATGTGAAGACGTACTAATTTCGAAACAAACATTAGAATGAATTTCACAAGAACTACAGCTGTTACAGTATACATTGAACAAGATACATTTCATTGCTCTTTCCCGCTCCCTCTGCCGCCTCCTATGTTTCTTTTTCTTTCTGTAAACCAAGGAGGATTTTATTATGCTTATTTAAAGGAGAAACTTTCCTGCTGTTCTTATAAAAACCAAATAACTTTAAAAAATGTCAGAAAACTGTTTTATTTAGTAAGGTTAGTTCTTCGAGTTTATCCCGCCTCTCAGAATGGCATTAAATAAAATTCAGAGTTCTAGATGGTCATGATAAAAGTAGAAAAACATATTTAGTTTTATTAGAAGCAATTTTAGATGGAATGAAAAAAATATTCCAATATCTGTCAGATTTTCGTCTCAGGAATGGCATTAAAAATTTTATCTAGATTTTGTAAGGGTGCATTTGCTTCCGAGGTACCGACGCCACTGGGCAGAGGCTCTTTTTAGAGTCGTTAGTATTGTTATAGCCCTATTAGCCGGGAATCCATGATCAAATGTTAATGCCTATGATTTCCCTATAAATGTTCAGTTTGAATTACAAAGCAACGCTTTCTCATGCGCAGGTTCACTATTTCCAACTGCGTTCGACGCACGTCTGTGACAAGTGTATTCGTTCGAGCAGGTTTCAGCTCATTTTGCTTACACACCTTTAATTCGCTCCAGCAGGTAAAACGGTTAAGATTGCCTTGAACTGGCTTGTAAATTCTTTATCTACACAAGCAGATTCTTTCTGTTATTCAATGTCGAGAGCTGAATTTTCTTTTTCTGAAAATTATTATTGAGCCTTGCACTTTTATTTCGTGGACTGCATACTGCCCTTGCCGGTCAAACATAGCCGGGCAAAAATCCTCGATCTCTTTGAACAACGATGTTTTGCCACCGATAATTGGTGTTACAGCATCCGTTAGTACATCGTAAAAACATCGCAGTTTTCACGATCGATGTTTTAAACTGGTAAGGAATATTTTATACGGGAAATAAATGAATTTCCACTTTGTTGTGTTCTTATAAATAGAAAGGGAGTGCCACTTTTCTATGTCATGAATGAACGATACTTTCGCTGTTTTGTTCAATGTTTCTTCTGCGCGATAATCGAAGTTTTATTACCGATGTTAAAAAGACGATACATCGAGGTTCCGACCGATGTATGAATGTATTTAACACATAATTATTGGCTAATCTATGTTTTATTGGGAAGTAATCATCCGTACACTGAATAAAGATTTAGCCCACCGATGTGCCCATCCTTACTGGGAATCGAAGTTTGGCTTTCTGTCTACTATAAGAAACTGCCAATTATAAAAAAAAAAGTGAAATTATGTTCAACTGCTGTGCACCCATATGTGAAAGATGGGCAACTTGTTAGAGCTAAACAATTTGTGAAAATAGGTACTAACGACTTTTTATTTTCAATAAAATATTGTGCTCGTAAATTTACAGCTGCAGATTAAGAGAATCGAATTTCTTGGTTTATTAACAAACACCGACGTATCGAAATATACATCAGAGTTTCAGGAATGAATCACTCCTAGGGATGGACTTTCACGTTTCGCGATCTGCCACAATGATTCATGTTTTAACCTCGATGTTACATAACCCGGTACCTCGAAAAAGGGCAGAGCTTCCACGTTCGGCCCGGTCGGCCCTGAGCTAGTTTTCGAAAGCAATGATAAATGGCGCCACGGTACCACTTCAGCTCTCCGCTCTTACGATGCATCTCATCGTTTAGGACAATTCAGGTGTCGGAAGAAGCACGCTTCAGGGAACGATGAATACTCTTCCCGTACACTTTGTACGGTTTTTTTTATGCCCCGATTCCTATTGACAGAGTAATGATTCTGACGTATTGTTTCGCTAAAGGATTGTCTTACGATGAGGCGATTGAAGAAACCTCACATGACAATGTTACCATATCCACCGAGACAGTTTGCGACTGGTATTCGTATTGCAGACAACTAGTCTCAGAGTTTATGGTAGCCTCGCAATGTGAGGAAGGAAGGCTTGGCTGTGATGAAATCATCGTGGAAGTAGACGAAGCGAAAGTGGGCAAGCGGAAATACAACTGCGGTCGTCTCGTCGAGGGCACCTGGATTCTTAGCATCTTTGAACGACATACCAAGCGAATCAGGGTGGAGATCTGACCTGATAACAACAGATCAGCAGATACATTGCTACCCCTCATCCTGAAACACGTTGAGCCAGGATCGGAAAATGCCAAGCTGTGGCTACGGCCGTTTCCCCGTGAACCACTCTCTCAACTTCTTTGATTCCATGACAGGGACATAAACTAACACAGGGCAACCACAAAATGTACTTGGCAGACCATATTCTGGAATATTTATTTGGACGGAATTGCCGTCTGTCCTCTGAATACTGCTTTGAAGTTTTGATTCGTACTGTCAAGCAGTTCTTTCTTTGCAGATACAACTTTTCTTGCTTTTATTCTGCTATCTAGACAGCTTCATATTCATGAGGAAAGACAATTGTTCCGTCAAAATAAACATTTCACAAAAATGCCAAAATCATCATTCTAAAAGGTCCTTTTAAAGCCACCCTTAATACATATTGTTGACTACCTTTGGCTCTTTCACAACATAACGAAACGCTTAACGACTCAGATATAACGTGTCGCCATCTATCGTCTCTTTGAAAAATTATTTTCGGGCTGAACGCTGAAGGTTTACCCGAAAAAGCACCGAGGTTTCATGACCGAAGTTTTGAAATGGCAAAGAATGTTTTCCACTAGAAATAAATTAATTTCTTTCTGGTGTACTCTTAAGAAGAAGAACATAATATCACCTTTTTATGTCATGAATTAGCGATTTTTTCAATGTTTCTCGGCGAAAATGGAATTCTGCCGTTCCGGTGGCTCATTGGTATAAGCGATGGATTCTGATCATGCATCCGACATGGGCCCGTGTTTGAATCCCGGTGAGGCATGGATGTTGTGTTTGTCTTATGGTCCTGGCTCACTTCCTTCCCTGGAACAAGTGACCCTAAATTAAGGACGGGGACTGCTTATAGCCGATTGAGTTGCTCACCATGGTCGTTAAACCTCCAACAACAAAAATTGAATTATTATCCGGAAAACCTCGACACGTCTCGGAGGTCTTCTTTTAGATTTGTATCGGTGGAAAGCTCGATGTTGCTTTGATGTATCGAAGAGACATCGAGGTTTACTCTGATACATCGAGAATGTTAACAAATATTACTGGCTACTGGTTGTTGACCACTATATTGCACAAAGAATTTTCACACCGATGGTATTGATTGCTGCAGATGGGAAAGTACGTATTTTTCGGCTTATTAGCAAAACCATGGGATAATCAAGGTTTTCACGTGTTTATTAAAATTTTTCACCGTTACTGCCATTCGTAGTCCAGAATTTTCTTATTTGGACCTTCGAGTACATATTACTCAAGAAGGTATGCTTAATGTAAGGAATACCTAAAACTTCAGTGCTTTAGTGTTCTAAAATCTTTAATAAATCTGTTCCCTTTTTCCAGTAAAATAACAGTAACTATATAATCACTTATAAACTGAGCGTTAACTAAATCTCTTGATTTAACAGTTGCTTAAATCTGTTTTTACTTTTACTTTAAAGAAAGGGCAGTAATTTATAACGTTTTGCTCAGGTAAAGTAATTTTATTGGGTTTACTCGTTTTGCTTTCGGCAAAATGTAATTGCGGAAAGCTTCAGTACAATGCGCAAAATGTTTCTTATACAGTTTCGTGAGCATTGTGCTGACTGTCAGTTTCCGTTTTTGTGTGTTTCATACTGTGCAAATTTGAATCTATTATTAAAATCATTAGATGACTTTTTAAGTTTTTTGCTGGTTTCTCAGTACGGGCAGGAAATTTGATTTAACCCAAGAGTTTTAGCATTGATTTCATTTCACCATATGTTCTGTTTCGGTATATATTTCACTGAACTTCTGGACCCTATCACTGAATTCAGGTTGTCACTACAAATAGCGGAAGGTGAGCAACAGAAATTTAAAGAGTATCTGTTCTTGGAGTTCCATGACAAGGAAAAAGTTCTGCACAGACAACTTCCTGATCTACCAGCTGTAATCAAAGATCTTATAAGCAAGAAACGGAACTCGTTCCACACCATGCATTTCGACACAAAGGAACTTGTTTTACTTCAACAGATTGTGTTTGTCTCTTCGGTATGATAAATTAATTTTTATTTCATTTCGCATGCTGCGTACATACACAATAGCATGTTTTCTCTATCGGAATAAGAATTTAAAATTTCAAAAAGCTTTGCTTTGGGATTCCTTGAAATTTAGAATAATCAACGTGGGTAAGATGCAACGAGTAAGAAAGTCCAAATCACTTTGCCAAGAGGTAAATTTCAATATTCATCCAGCCATGAGATTTCTTCATTAATAAATTTGTTTCAATACTAAAATCAAATTATATTAATTTTTTCAAGGGTTCAGAGATTTTCTACTATTACAAGAAGTTTTGGTTTCACAGGAATGTTTTTTTAATTCGCCGGGAATCTTTGAAAATAATATACTGTGTTAAAAGTTTTCATCATAAATGTTTTTGCATTCGTCTCCTAAACGATGTTGTTTAACGTACATAAATTATTATCGTGTAAAAGTAATATCGAATTATCAGTCGCAGCTTTGTTAATATATGAGTTTGTTATTACATCTCCTTTTTTATTTCTGGGTTTAGCTACCTGCATGAGCAACTTAATGTGTTACCAGCAGTAACCGAAAACTAATTTAAGGCCATTTCCGGAAGACAAAGAAACCACATGTGTCTCAACCGGGATTCGGAACCGGAGGAGCGCCTTGTGTCGCTGGAACAGCATATTGCATCTTCAATACATAGTATATTCCACAAACAGGATCTCATTCCGTGTGAGGAATCGGTGGAATGATAAAAAATTCATATTACCTTGTATTCGGGTGCTGCAATTTTTTGTTTTCTGAAATAACCTCATAGCAGAACAGTTTAAAATATCGGAACAATAAGAGAGGCGGTGATTTTATACATTCTTGTTCAGAGGCGCACTCAGTCGGGGTGGCCCCAAAGCCCGGGCACTCTCCTATGATTATCTTCACTTGGTTCTTCGTCCTTTGTCTTTGGCTGCTCATTTTGAAATACATTTACATGTATTTTTAAATACACATTTCACGAATATTGAAAAAGCTTAAATATGGCAAAGATATTTTTATCGTTTTCTCTAACATTTTCAGCGATGTATTTTTTTATTGAAGATTTAACGACCATCGGGAGCAACTCAATGGACCATAAGCAGTTGCCCTTCCCTAACTTGGGTTCCCGGGAAGGAGGAAAGGAAGAGAGAGCCAGTGCCGTAAGACAAACACAACATCCATGCCTCACCGGGATTCGTACCCGGGCCCCTATCGGACGAATGATCGGAAACCATCGGTTAGATCACTGCGCCACAGGGGCGGCCAGCGATACTTTGTAAATAAATCAGTAAGAACAGCTACGCCAATGTTTCTGTACCACATGAGCACCGGACATGTTGCAGCTAAGGAACACGGGTTAAAAGCAAATACCTGTCATTTGCCTTTAATTACTGTAATTATGAAAAACGATTACTCCACTCCTTCTTGGGAAGATGCGTTTCTCTTCCTTACTGTCCTACAAGTGTTCAGGATATCTGCCTTCTGTAGTTCCATGTAGGTATTAGGTTGAGGGTGTAGTGGCTGTATGTAGCTGTGAATGGTCTTATGTACAACCCGCGTGGCTGATATTACTATGGGGACGGTGTTGACGTTCTCCACATTCCACATCTCTTTGACTTCGTATCTTAGGCTGTTATACTTTGACAGCTTCTCTCCGTTCGTCTTCTGGATGTTGCGTGTGCTAATGTGTTCATCATGGCTATCTCAGTGAGGTATGTTGACTCATTTCAAGCATCCGCATATCATCGCTTCGTTATTCTTCTCATTCTGTCAACCGTCATCGAAAATTCTTCATATCATTCTTTTCTTTTTTCTTTTTGATTAGAGGCTTAACGAACACCGTCAGCAACTCAATGGGCTATAAGCCGTCGCCCATCCCTGATTCAGTGCCACTGGTTCCAGGTAAGGGAGTGAGCCAGTGCTGTAAGGCAAACACAAACATCCATGCCTCACTGGGATTCGAACCAGGACACATCTCGGAAGAATAATCAGAAGGCACCGCTTAGATCACTGCGCCACCAGGGCGCCCTTCATAGCATTCGTGGTCATAGTCTTCATTTTGTTTGTGAAGTACACCATCGGCAGTTGAGATATTTCTCAAAACCAGCATACACTCTTTCACCATCGTTCTTCGTCCTTGGGTTCGAATCAGAATACTTTCAAGTATTTTCCGATTACAAGTGCACCGTTCCGCTGTATTTACATAGAACCTGGTCACACAGAAATTGAAAGAAAGTAGTTCATCATAAGTTTTATGATATTTTTTTAAAGTTTGTTATATTTGGCTCCTTAATGACTATTTTTATTTGTAAATATATTTTATGAAGGAAATGTATCGAATAATAATAAATTATTAAGTTATTTTTTATTAGCAACTAGCGTGTTTTTTAGGAGAAGCTATTTCCAACTTTTGTTTTAGAAATCAAAGAGACTAAGATTTTTAGTAATAATGAAGTGGGAAGAACACTTCATTTTTTTGGTAATAACGAAGTGGGTAGACTGTTAGAGGGAATCTGGATTTTCGAATTTTTTCAAAGGGCGTTCAACCGTGAACTACTTTAGTTCACTTTGTGTGTGGTGAGGTTTGTGCAACAAAACGGAACGATATACTCGAAATCGGGAAGTACTTGAAAGCTTTCTCATTTGGAATTCCGGATGTTTTTTGGTATGTTTTACTAAGTGTGCTGATTCTGCTTTGTGCCACTCTGTTTGAGATTTTATTCCACCTTTTCGTAGATTACAGGAAGATTACATCTATTTTTACATAATTGCTCTTCTTTACCTTCCTTGAATCATATGTACATTTGTTTTGGCTAAGTTTAGCTATCTACCTCCGGTCATTTATTGTCTCGCTTCTGAGTCAGTCCATCTCTAAGAATTGCGAGTACGTCCGTCAATTTCGCACCCCTCCCCTCTTCAAACAAGTACTGTTTCGTAACATGAAATGAGAACAACGTTATTGGGTTTTTTTATTTTGAACATTTGTGTGCAAGGCAATATTTCAAAGAATATCAGATCCGAAATGTCGACACGATGAAATATAGCTTTGAAAATCGGAACAACGGTGTTTGGTGCTTACCATATAGTCCAAAAGCATTATAAAAATGGGATACATAGAGCATTAAGTATCACGCCTTACTCCTTTGGGCCCACTTAAGAAGTAGCTACCGGTTAAAATCAATGGGAAAATATTCTGAAGGACCAGGAGCACTTCAGATATTTGCTGCTCGGTGCTTGTCTTAAATACCTTCATAAATGAAACTACAAGAAAAAAAGTTGAACATTTTGTTCAGGTGAACATTTTAATACAAACTGTGAGTTTGCATGCAGGAAATCGGATGTAATTAATAACTGACGAGCCTTAGGCCCATGCAGTGTAATTTAATACAGATATAGCTGATAACCTTACCAATTAAAATAAATATTTTATACGTAATTTATTTTTTTGCGTAATTACTGAATGCTATTCAGCAGAACTGAAAAGTGGCGAGACAAAATATTCTTCAAAACGTCATTCACCTGGTGATGCTTATTAAATTTGGTATTTTGTTTGAACATCTACAAAGTTGTCATTTAGGATCATAAGCATATGGTAATCATCTCACCTTCCTCAACTCAATTATCTGAATCCTAATATGTATTTCGTAACTTAAAAGTTATCGGGTTGTTTTAAAACTGATCGAGTCCTTATTATATTTCAAAATCACCCACGATTTGCTTGTGCGATGCCAAATTTTCTCTTCAATACGTGGTCGTATCTTGAACTTTTTTTTAATTCTGAATTTCTATGGTATTTCTTGCACTTCGAAACACTCACGTTTTCCGCAGAAGTGCTGCATTTCTCTGCGTAGTAGAAGGGAGTACTACCTAAAACTAAAAATGTGGTCAAACACTAGTCACAGGAATAATATCCGATTTAAGATAAAATAACTTGGATCTTACATATTTGGGTCTAGATTTGGCTCTTTGTGGTGTAACAAAGTCACACTATTAGTGCAAAGATAAATTTATAAAATGTAAATAGTGAGAATATTTCACCAATTGTTACTAAAATTTATGTTTCGTTTTAGCTTGAAACTATAAAAATTTCCGAAACCATATTTTTTTTTAAATTAGAAAATTCCTGCTGTTAGCGTTTCGTTATAATTTGTTGTTTTGGGTAAAATGCCATGTTAATCACATTGAGAATTGAAACAAAGAATGGCAGATTTAAACTTAAAAGAAACATAAACAAAAAAACACAGGAACAAACTATTTCTATGACCCTTACCTGGATTATTACCATCCGCACTGTATTTGTGAAAAGGTATTTTCATATGATCTCTCTGATGAAATCGACAAAGTTTTTATGTCATTCTTACATATCAATATTCATAGCATTAACTCTAAATTTGATAAGCTTCAAGTTTTTCTACCACAATTCAATCATGATTTTTCTGTAATTGCACTTAGGAAAACTCATTTAATTGATGAGAAACAAAAGAAGTTTTTTAATCTCAGTAACTATAATTTTGAATGCAAATTTAGAAATCGGAATAATTCATTACTGAATATAAGAGGTTCTGGTGGGGTAGGCCTATACCTGAAGTCTCACATCACCTACTTTATTCGTGATGACTTGAATAATATGTCCCTTGTACTTGATTCCTGTGAAATGCTTTGGATTGAAATCAAAAGTGCCAAGTCCCAAAACCTAATTTTTGGTGTTATATACCGATCGCCCAGTAGTGATTCAAAAGCCTTTTGTGAATGATTTGACAATATCTTAAAAAAAAAATAACGAAAAAAATTGCATTTTTCTAGGAGATATTAATATTAATATCAACAACTTATCTCTAAGTGAAATCTATCTTAATATGCCATTAGGCAAATATTTTATGCATTTCTTTACCTACTCGTGGTGCAAATACTCTAGACCATATTGGTACTAACTTACTTAATACTGCTTTTGAGTCCGGATTGATCGATTTTAGTATTAGTGATCACAAACCTGTCTTCATTCATGTTCCAGTTTTTTCAAATTACCATTACGCAGTTAACCACAAAACAATCTTCTATTGTGACTACATCACGTTAGCTGACCTAGTTTCTAATTTTGACTGGGACAAGTCGGGTATGTACAATACATCTTGTCCAACTACAGCAACTTAAATTTTGCAAGGCATTTGGAATGATTTCCTGGAGATCACAACCGTTTACAAGGTAGTTAAGACTAAATATGACATTAAGATCCAACCTTGGATTACCAATGGAATCATAGATCAATAAAAAAAGGATAAGCTTCGTAAAAAAAGTAGAAAGAATCGTTATAAAAGTCACTTACGTGATAAGTATAAGAGGTATAATTATGCCCAAAGAAATGTTATTCAGCATGCGACAGTTGCTTAGTACAACCTCGCTATTTCAGATGCAGGAAATAACTCATATCAAAAATGGAAAATAATCAAATCAGCTATTAGCAAACGATCCTGTGCTACTGAAACTCTGCTGACGTTATAAGGAAATTCTGGTAATTTTAATGTTGATTCAAAATCAGTCGCTGATGAATTCAACAATTACTTCATTAACATTGGTCATGATTTAGCATCTCAGCAAAACTTGCACACAAATACTAAAGGTTATGATTCTTTATCTAAAATTAAGGAAGTTCCTTTTTCAATGTTTCTACGCCCTTTGGATGATACTAAAACCTATAATATTTGCAATTCATTGTCCCTGAAAAGAAGTGATAGTTCAGACAATATTAATAGCAGAGTCATAAAAGACTCGATCTCTACTTTAGTACCACTTATAATACATATTATTAATCTGAGTTTTTATTTAGGTCAGTTTCCTGACAGTCTGAAAATCGCTAAGGTTATTCCTATTTTTTAAAAAAGGAGATAGGGAATCTACCTGTAATTACAGACCGATATCTTTGTTACCCGTTTTGAGTAAAATTTTTGAAAAGTCTGTTCACAACAGAATGGTTGATTTTTTACACACCCATGGTGTGCTCTCTTTGGATCAGTTCGGTATCCAAAGAAACAGATCTACTGAAATGGCTGTTGCTAAGTTGTCAAACTTCATTTCCGAAGTACTAGATGAGAGTTATCATACTATTTGTGTTTTTATTGAATTCCAAAAAGCTTTCGACACGGTAAATCATTACATTCTGTTACATAAATTACCCAAATACGGGTTTCGTGGCAAAATTCTTTCCCTCTTAATGAGCTACCTCTCTAATCGCAAACAGTATATCACTGTAAATAACACAAACTCTGATCTTCTTAATATTTCATGTGCAGTGCCTGAAGGTTCGGTAATGGAACCGTTACTGTTCCTGTTATACACTGAGTGGCCACCTTATTATGACCACCTGACAGCTTTAGGCAAATGAGCTATGGCTAAACGCTGTTGCTGCCAGAGGGCGAGGCTAGTATGAAAAGGGAAAGTTTAGTGCTTGCGACAGTAGTAGAAGTGATTTTTGGGTGACGAGATGGGTAAAAAATGCGACTTGACGGACTTTCAACGTGGGATGATTGTAGGAGCTCGGAGCCATGGAGCGAGTATCACCGAAACCGCCGCATTCGTGAAAGGTTCCAGAGCAGCTGTTGTTAAAGTATTTAAAGACTGGAGTGTCAGCCAAAAAACTGGGTCTCTACGTGAAACGTGTGGTCGTCATTGACTAGTGACTGCTCGGGCGGAACGGAGGGTGTCTAGACTGGTAACAGACAACAGAAGGGCGACAGTGCAGCAAATTACAGACCATCTTAATCAAGGATCCCCTCAAATGATATCTGCATGCACTGTTCGCCGTACACTGCATCGGATGGGATATGGCAGCTAAAGGCCTGTTCGAACACCTTTGCAGTCTGCAGTTAACAAGAGAAAACGTTTCAAGTTCGCACAGGAGAACAAGGATTGGACAGTCGATAATTGGAAACAAATTATATGGGCCGATGAATCACGTTTTCAGCTGCACCATGCCGATGGCCGAGTGAGGATTTAGCGGAAACAGCACGAAAGCATGGACCCCAAATGCATTGCTACAAACCTTCAAGCTGGTGGAGGTAACATTATGGTATGAGGAATGTTTTCCTGGCATGCTTTGGGCCCTTTAATTCGTGTTGATCAACGTCTGACTGGCATATCATATCTAAACATCGTTGCGGACCAAGTGCATCCTGTCATGTGGATGATTTATCCCAATGGCGATGACTACTTTCAACAAAACAATGCGTCCTGCCATAGTGATCGTATTGTACAGGATTGGTTTCAGGAACATGCCGGTGAGTTTACTTTGCTTAGGTGGCCCTCACAATCTCCAGATCTGAACCCGATTGAGAATTTGTGGTCTACGCACTAATGAGAATTGTGGGATTCAACCCCAATGAGAATTTGTAGGATGTTACACTACACGTCTCGACAATAATTTCTTGTAGAAGATACCACACTGTGATGTGACACCAGTCTTTCTGTCAGTGTCAACGATGTCAGCTAATCACCTGTAAGAAGTTCGCAAGAAAGTGAGAAAGAAAGTCCATGTTGCTCACACAATCCCATGCCCCCGAAGGTCATCTGAAGAAAAAACATTTATGACCAATTCAGCGAAGAAAAGATTCGTCATCTATAAATGTGTAAGGAGACAAAACAAGCCAAAAGCTGTTACTGACTAAAAGTTTAAGATTACGCAGAGGAAAGTGTGTCAAGTTGTGCCATATATGGAACGTGAAAGTGAAAGTTTCCAATTTAACGTATTTCGAGCATAAATTTTAAACAAGTTCGTGAAGGCGATAAATGAGGGTTCGTCAATTTATTATTGGCATTTTCAACAGTGGGCTAAAGAACTTGCGCAACTCGGGTTAAGCAACGTAAAGCAAATCACACTTTCTTTGAAGCCTTCAAGCGTCAGATTTTGTTTTTGACAGCCCTCAAAATATTTGTGGAGAACGAACAATTTAAACAACTGTCCTAGTCAGAACAAAATATTTCCTTGTTCCTTGCCAAATACTGCCGATGATGCGCTTTGATAGATAAGAAGAATGCTCTGGAAAAAAACGTACTGCTGACTAAAAATATTAATACTGAGTAAAAGAAATAGAGGAAAATTTTCTTATAAACTGGACAACCTGAATTGCTATTAGTGTTATTAAACAAACCATAACCCCGAAAGACATCAAAGGGTGTAATTACTCTTCACCTCAGCGTAATTATGTGGAGCATTTTTGGAATTACAAATATTTATATATGTCGAAGTGTACAGGGTTTTTCACAGGTGCCTTATCTTCTACATGTGTTAAGTGGTGTAGATCCACCCAATTTTGAAGCTGAAAATGTCATTACTGCAGGGTCGGAACTCCTCCTACTGAGTTGAAAGAAGTATCGCGACATCTATCGGCGCTTTAAGTAAGTGGAAACTCGACGGTAAACGCTTTTGTTAGTTTCATTTTGAACTGAATAATCTTAAGCCTGGAACTTATCTGGAAAAATCTGCCAAGAGATGCAGCAATACTCCTTGCGGAACAGAACAAGACAAGAAACATCTTCGATAACGTCCGTAGACAGAACGAGGCATAAGGGGACCGCTTGCAAATTGCAATTGTAACTATGGAAACACAGAGGGTACTTGTTAAGATGGTTCGACTTAAAATATCGGTAAATGTGTACTTTAGCGTCCTAAATTATTTCGTCGGAAAAATGTACCAGTGTGAGAAAAGTGCGACGTACAATTTTTTAAGCATGCAAAAGAATTTGGAAAGGTGTAAAAATATAGTATTTTTAAATAAAAGGAAATAATGTTTCCGAAGTACTTACCTGGGAGTGTGATGTTTTGGAAGAGTACGTGCGACGGCGTCAAGGTGGAGTCTGGTGAATGGAAGCTTCATTAAGAAGGGCAAGTAACGGGCGGAAGAATACAGAAGGAAGTGGTTGGGCACTACCTAGTCATCGCGAATAGTCTTGTTGCAATACACGGAAAGAAAGAGTTCGGTTTTACGCAGCATCGAAAGTTTTGTTTTTTAAAGGGTAATTTTGAGAAAGCGGAAGTACAAAATCGTCAGTCTCCACACTTTATTTCGGATTTCGTCAGGGCTTAAAATTTCATTATCTGCCACAATACAAGAAGCTGTAGGCCTCCCTTCCATCGTACGATATATGAATTGAAGAAAATCGTTTATTTTGAAAAATATCCGTTTCACGAGGGGAAAATGTAAGCTACGATGTACGGAATAACAGCAGAACTACGAATGAATTGCTTGAAGAAATCACGTACACCTGCATATCTTCCAAACCATAACCAAAACTTTAGGTTCAACCGGAACGAAAACTTCTTCCTAAAAGCTTCTGTCGTACATAAATTAATTTACATTCCTTAATTTCCTTCCATTCGGAGACATTGTGAAACTAATAATAACGACATTCCGCACATATCTTTCTCAAAAATTAAAGAAACAGGTTTGAACTACTTCTACTTGCGCACGATTACACGACGCATCACAATCTACCGAAAAATACACCCCATTGCTGTTGTATTCTTCCGCGCATTCACTACCAACTCGTACTCCGTTCCGACGCAAGGAACCTTCACGTGGCGGCTGTCAGTATCGCTTCAGCTTTCCGCACCAACTAATGCAGACCATCTTACTCGCAGGTTGATACTTCGGAAAAATTATTTCCTTTTATCTAAAAATACTATATTTTTGCACCTTTCCCTATTATTTTGTATGCTTAATAAATTGTACCTCGCACTATTCCCACACAGTTATATTTTTCCGACGAATTAATTTAGAACGCTAAAGTACACATTTACCAAAATCTCTAACTTATGTTTCCAATGCTGAAACTTCTTTACATATTTTCTTCGCAATTAATGTATTCCCAAGGATGAAAATTTGCAAATCGATAAAACTAACTTCAATTTATAGCATGGTATACTTAACACTGGCTAAAACATAACCATAATTATATTAAAAACCAATCATTTTTCTTTGAGTAATGTCCAGATCTGTTAATAGATAACGCGACCTGTACATTGATGACGTCAGTAGACAAACAAATGTAGGATTGCTTAATTATGATCTTTTAGCAAGTATTAAGTATCCCATGCTATAAACTAACAGTTTGTTTTATAGATGTGCAAACTTTCATTTTTGGGAATATATTAATTGGGAAGAAAATAAGTAAAGAAGTTTTACTATTGGAAACATAAGGCAGAGATTTTAGATGGAACAACCATGAGTATTTTTTTTCACAATTTAAAACACACTGACACAAAAGCAGCTTAACGCGACGCAACCAACTTGCACAGAAATGATCTAATCTCGGCTCCATCCCTCCGTGAATTTTATAGGAGCTTAAACTTTTGCTTCACCATGGCAACCAGTCTCGCACAGCTGGAAAAAGAATACACAATTGGCTAAGTTTGCTCTGTATTAGGGAATCTTATTCGCAGCACTCGTCGATTCCGACAAGTACATTTTAAAATATATTACCATAAGAAATTCATAAGGCAGCCTACCATCTGGACGCTATATATTTCTTTTTCTATTTATCTAGCGGTTACTTCTACGCTTAAAATACAGTTATAGAGATCCGTGATTCTCAAGTATTTTTTAGCGTTAGGTTATGCCTTAACAGATCTTTGAATTTAACCAGTGGTTTCCCAGTGGCAGTACAATATTTAATTCATTTTAAACAATGCTGCAAAAAAATGCTCCTTTTAATTTGTTTTTAAAATGTTAACTTTGTCTGTAAGCGTTTCTCCTCTTACACATGTATAATTACAGATTATTATAGCATTCAATTCAAAGATGAGCAATAGAGATTGAGTTCTGCATATTCCCACGAAAAGAGCAACTTAATCACATAAAGTGCATTTAAAAATATAAAATAAAAGAAACAAGCGAAGAGAGCGGGGAAATGCATAATCACTTACGATTGTTATTGTCAAGAGAACCATCATACAGAGGAGTAAGTAAAAAGGAAAACAAAATTATTTCAGCCACTATTTAGATTAAGCTCACCCATCGGTACACGATATCTTACAAGTGATATCGAGACTACACGTATGCTCACCGAGTTTCTATTAGATTTAATCACCACTCCTATCCACGCAGCACTGGCGGCCATAAGATCCACGTCTTTGCCGCGGGTGACGCCACATCCAGGCGGGAAACTGCTTTGAAGCTATTGAAACAAATGGAAGAAAAGCTTCGAGGCGTACAGACAGGTAAAATGACGGATTTAACAATCTTTATCAATTATACAAGCTTACTGTTTTATCAGCTGTGTAATTTATTTTGTTTTTGTCTGCATGTGACGTCACTCCAAAGATTAGCTGTGACCTAATGCGCCAGAGCCAGTGGTGTCCACACCTAATACAGAGAGTGAGTCGAAAGTTTTCCAATATTTTCATAAACGCATGTGCTGCGGCGGGTATATCACGTGTTTAAACTCCCGCAGTGAAGTCAGTCGAAAGAGATACAAAGCAGTAGTCATTGTTGTGAACACCACTGCATGTCATCATTTTGTCTGTGGCTGGGACGCCTAAAAGGTGAACAGCCACAACGGGCTAATTAGGGAACTTTTGTTTTACAAGTTTTGTACTCGGACATAACCCTGCACAAGCAACACGAAACATTTGCCATGCGAAAAGGGAAGGTTCCGTGGACCACAGCTAAGAAACTAGATCGTTTAAGAAATTTCGATCAGGTGACAGTAACTTCGACGATCAGCCAATGTCAGGTAGGCCACGAACCGTGTATTCGGAGGCCCTGGTCAGAAGGCGATTCTCTACGTCAGGTGAAATTTCGAGGGGATAATCCATTACGAATTTGTTTCAGACGGTCGGACCATCGACGATAAACTCTACTCTGAACAGCTGCAGAGGATGTATGCTGTTTTGGAGGCGAAGTACCCAGCACTGTTGAACAGAAAGTGCGCTCTCATACTGCGAGACAACGTTGCACCTCATACCACGTGAACGACCCGGGAAAAAACACCAGGAACTTGGAGGGCATCGAATCGATGCCTCATCTAGCATATAGTCCGGACATTGCCCCGTCGGATTATTACTTGTTCCGACCCATGGCCCACTTCCTTCGAGAGCGGCACTTCAACCACCAGGAGGAGGTGGCACCTGGGGTGAAGGAGTTCTTTGGGTCGAAGAGCAAGAAATGGTACCGCCGCGGAATCGAAGAACTGTGAGACAGATGGCTAATGACGGTGCAACACGATGGTATATATTTTGAATGCTGGGCAGCTGTCGTCTTCTAGGTACGTATGAAGACATGAAGTGACCCCAAAATTTGCATAAACGTTCAACTCAACCCCTGTATAAGCATACGCTATACCTAACTCACAATAGTTTTCTGAATTTCTGTTAGTTATATCTTCGGGTTGAGGCACAGATATTAAAAACCACTGCCACCTAAAGTTAGTGCGGTGAAAGCACTTCTTGCGAGGAAATTGTTCTGATATTGTGGAATTCGATAGTGTTATACTACAAAGCTTCGACGCTTCAGCGGTATGGCTCTCGTCTTCCGAAGACTTTGCACAGAATCCCAAATCATTCTATCAGCCAATGACATATGTGCGCTGCAGAAACCCGTGACGTCACAATTTCCTGAAAACAGTCAACTTCATCATTGGCTAGGACGGATTACTCTCCGCATAGTTGATGTTTCGCCGTCCATCGGCATTCTGCGTCATAGAAAAATTAGAAGGACAGGGGTGTAATTTAATGCTGTACCATTTCACTAAAATGGAGGTTGTGATGTACCTATGCAACGAAGAACCGAAAAAAATTAAAGCACCAATATTTCCCTGGCAATACACACATGGTGCTTCTTCCAATTGGAGATCTTTTCCAACAGCGCAGCGAGAACCATCTGGTGGGGCCGTGTTAAACCCTAAACATTTGCAATAATTTCGTTTTGGTGTCATTAATTCTGATATCTGAAATATGCATTACAGTTTTTATGAGCATTATGAAGTATTATAATACAGAAAACATTTGTTGCTCCCCCAAAAGCGTTTTCAGCTCAAATTACCAGGAGGAAGAAAATCGGAAATACTGACGATTCTGAAAACGCAATGATTAAGTCAATCAATGCGTGAATAAACGAGATGATTTTCGGAAAAGAATGTCTGACGTACAATACAAAAACATCCCTTAGAACAAATATACTAGGAGATTTGATTTTGGGTGTCCGTACGTCTTATTTTTAATTGGGATTGAGCTAGAGAAAGCTAATAACAATAACCACTATCAGCGTGCTCTCCAAAACATGGCACATATATTGCGGTTTTTCTGTATAGCTACGATCAAGCTCCTAAACGTCATGACGACAGGGATATCGACGAATACCGGTGAAGAACTCATCGACGAGCCCGAAGACAACTCGTTAAAATCAACCTGGACCGAAAAAATTGATACCGTTCTGCATGTCAGTTCAGCAAATGTATCCGAATCTTTTTCCGGCTTTGAAGGTGTTGTTCCAGTTCCCATTTTCGTAAATCAGTCAAGTTTGAATTTCCGCTAAGGTAGGAATTCGACACAAATTTCGAAATAATCAGCAATTGTTGAACTTCTTGCGCAAGGAAATAGCTTGCATCGACCTGGCCCTCCGTGCACACATCTGCAGAAACTAAGAGCAAACGTACAATTAGCACATTTTTCATTATGAGGTATGGACTGTTTTTTTTTTAATTTCATTCATTAATAAATAACAAAAGTACTAACATATTTTATTAAAATTTTTATCAGTATATTGTAAAAATATGTGCATTAATAAATTTTTAAAACAGTAAAAAGACAATTAAATTAACTTTAAAATACTTTAATCCTTCCCCTGTTATACCCATTGAAGCTAATCGATCTCAAAAATTTATCATTCAACAATTCGGGTCACGGTTCTAAAACGTTCCACTGTTTTACATGTACAGTCCTCAAAAAAAAAAAAAAAAAGAGCCCCCTTAACTTTCGAACAGTTTGTCGCATGAAAACAAGTAAGGTACCGTTGGAAAGCACTTGGAGGGAAATATTATGTAATGTGAAGAAACATGCTAATTAAGCTAATTAAGCCCTTAACTTTCAAACTGTTTGTCGCATGAAAACAAGTAAGGTGCCGTTGGAAAGCACTTGAAGGAAAATATTATGTGATGTGAAGAAACATGCTAATAAAGCTAATTAACATGATAATTAGCTATCAATCTTCGAATTTCTCTATATAACAGGCGTTGTTTTACGCACATTCTATTCAGCACATAATAAAACCCTTAAACTCCAAATTTCATACGAATCGACCAATAAATACGTGTACAGTGAGCTACGGAAACAAGATGCCGCTAATGTTAAACTGCAAAAGTTGTTTTTGACTTGTATAATTTAATCGAGAACAGATACCGTGATTCGGTGCTGTAACAGTCAAACACAAAGAAGCCTAGATAAAATGAGCCCCTATACAAGATCAGAACGAGTATATTAAGGGAATTATAAATTATGAAATATGATCGTGAGAAAAAATAATTATGACCATATCTGGTTATTAGTCTATTGAATGCGAAATATCATTAAATGCTTCAATTCAAATTTTCTGCGCGGTAGCATAAAACCTTCCTGAGATATAAGCGAAAACTTAAGCATATTTCGATTAAGAGGCCCTGCATAAAAAAACATAATTTCCTCTACTTACTGTAGAACGGTTTACCCGGCAGTACTAAGAAACGCTTAGGAGAAAGTGTTTCTACGTGAAGTTGGTTAAAGGAAGCAGTAATGATGTTATACCCTTAAATGCAGAATTGCAACTTTTAATGATGAATATCATAAGTTAATAGTTTTGCACATAATTAACTTAACTTACGACATAGTCCGTGCAAATACATATTTAAATTTTTCCTATTGCTCACATAGCTGACTCTTGTATATTGTTTAATTCAAAAACGCAAAAAAAAAACAGTACGTTTCACAAAACGAAAGCTTCGTATGTGTTTTCTGTGTATTTTTTACATAAATACCTTCACAGCTTCGTTATATTATGAAACTGTGGTCATGAAAATAAAAATTCCAAATTGTTCCCTGCGCAAGTGAACCCGTGTGCCTGGTTTTTTTCGAATGGCAGATTTTATGTTGTCTCCATTCCGTCTCGAATTACGGTATAATACGAATGTAATTGAACATCGTTTCAATTCATTGCTATATTCCACAGTAGTTATACTGCTTAAACTGTCTGTAATATATTTAGCTGCAATACAGAAGCCGATTGAATATACGTGTGTAGCCTGGATCTGCACGCAAATTTCCTCTTCGGCATTCGTCATTTTCGACTACCGGTTAAGAAAATAACCATAACCAGTAGGATTTGGAGCATTAAGCTTACTTAGAGTAGTTTAATACGGATCAAATTGTATTTTTCTTTTTTTCTTTTTTTCAGTTCTTCTACAAATATAAATAAAATAATAACTGCTTATACTCCGCGATAAGAAAAAATAGTTATATTCTGAGAATTTCGCAGTTTAAGAAAAAAGGGAAAAGAAAGTTCCCAAATCTTGTTTCTTTAGCATGCGCATGAAATAAGAAATATACATACACTGTTACCTACTTTATTGGAACTCTCAATTTTTAGACTTAAATGAGAAAAGAAACCTTTTAGGTTCGCAAGGGAAATCTTAAAATTACAGTTCATACGATAGAATTCTTGTCAGGTGTTCGAATCCCGGACCTGCCGACCATCTAGTATGCGATTTTTCTGGGGTTTCCACAGTCTCCCTGAGCTTGGGGACGCCAATGCGTAGATGGCTCCCTGTAAAGTCGGTCCCGGATGCACTTTGTTTGTTTCTCCTTATGCTGACAGTAGCAGAAAAATATATTTCCCAAGCTGTCTGGTCAACGTGGGAAATTAGGCAATTACCCTCCCGAATAAAAAATTGAGAGATACCTGTAGCCAGAATTGCCTATAAAAACAGTTAACAGACAGGCAAACAGACGATAGGATTCTAAATGAAAAATTCTATATGACGTTTATGAACGACAAAGTAGAACTAAAATACCTAACGTAACGCTTTCTTATTTCAAAAAAATTGATTGTGTGACGTTAATCGTGTGACGTAATGCATCTCTGACGTCATGTCAGAATGATTTAGATAAAATGATGTCACACCAGCAGCTGTTGAAAATCGGTTCTACAAGGCCGCAATATCAGTTCTTGACGTCATCACAGGAAGACCTTGCCGTGACCGCCCTACATAGTGGACTGGTGCTATGTAACGCGACGGTGATATCCCGAACTTAGATGCTTACGAAACTCTAAGAGTTAAAACTATGTTCTTTCCAAATATTTGAAACAGATATTTGTGATGTCAAAAAAGGTATTTGTACTGAGTAAATAAAACAAGATCTGTAATCTAACCGTTATAATTTTTTTATTTATTAATTTTTTCGGGGGTGGGGAGCTGTTTTTCGAGGACAAGTGATAGAATACGTTTATTCTATTAGTAAAAGACAAATGCAATGAAACTTAGGCGGTTTGTTTAGCAACTCAATTTTAAGGTATTTTGGTGGTTAAATAAAAAACGAAAATTCAATTTTAATTTTTCCTCTTGCACTGGAAGGACACCCCTTATCCCCCCCAAACAAGTTAATAAATAAGACAACTTCGGTGCAGATCTTGTTCTATTTATTCAGCAAAAAATACTTTTTTCTTCTTTCTCTTTAATTTATACCTCGTGTCCGACTCTAACAAAAGGCCGATGCATGAGGGACTGTTATGGAATTTATTAATATTTTACCTTATCTTTCCATGCAGAATTTTATTCTTTTAGTAAACTAAGAAGTTTAATATATAATTTCTTTTAACTTTTTAAAATTTTGTTTAACATCAAGAAAGGATCGTATAAAAGTTCCATTTTCACTTCCACACAGATCAGACAACCAACTAAGAGGGTGGGAGCCTGCACAAGAGTTTCCGCTTGCAACAAGAAGTATACAATTTATTTAGAAATCACCTTTTAGAACACTCTACATATACTTAGTAAGAGGTTCATGACAAATGTATTTCAAATAAAAAAATTAGTAAGAATTAGTATAAACAAAATAACTTTTTTAAATAATGAAAACATGAAATTAAATTATTAAAAAATGAACATAAATTTACATTATGAACATATAACTTTTTAAATTATGAAAAAATGGAAAAATGGATAAGTACTGAAACAAAAAGGTGAAGGTGAAAAAATATAAATGGATTTAATTTTTTTTATTACTGTTAAATATTTTATTTTTATTTTATGATGTTCCGAAATGATTAAATAATTCACTTACTACATTATAATACCTGCCAGTAAAATGTTGCAATCTTTCAAATATAGGCAAAAACGAATTTAAATTTATAATTTTATTTTTCCATTACAATACCGAAAACATGATATTGATATCTGTTTTAGTTTGACACATTTATAATTTTCAGTTTTATTTAACGTTCACATTAAAAATACGTTTTTCTTACAAACACTAATAATTACCCTTGCTGTAAAGTTGCAACACACACTATCTAGGGTAGTTAAGTAAAACAAAAATTTTTTCCGAATATGTTAGATGCAAAAAGTTGTTATCTTTAGCTAAGAAACATTTTTGCACTGTCAGTTCAATAGTTCAAAGTGTTCTCATTTTTGCCCCAACAGGGTGCCATAAATAGTAACAGTACCTTAGGGAATCGAAATTTAAAAGTAATAAAACTTAGTTTTAACACCCTGTTGGTTGAAAAAAGTGTCAATCTAATTTCTATAAATAAACAAAGACATCGCTCTTTCCGCGTTTTAGCAACACCCAGCAACCGAAAAATTGTTATTTGGCCGCTGCTCGGGAAACGAATCCCAGATCTCTTGATATCCAGCCGAGAGATTTGGGATTCGTTTTCCAAGCAGTGGCGAAATAACAATTTTTCAGTTGCTGTAAGTTGAAGAAACGTGTAAAGAACGTTTTTTCTTTCTCACTGTAAGTAAAGAACGATGTTTTTTCTTACTCACTGATTAGCAAAGACATCGTTCTTTACACGTATATTCTTTACACGTATATAGTTCTTCACACGTATACTGATATTTGGAGGATTTTCACCAATTGCTATAGATTTTTCATGTATGTCCTTCGAAAATTCTAACATTTACAGTTTGAAAACTATTTCGTGCCAAAACGTTTCTTTTTACTGTTAGAAAAGGATTTTTGATTTGATTAAGCGAACTTTAAGATCAGTTCCATATACTAAAAACAATTCACGGTTTTCACTTTCTTTATTTCGAAGGAATAAAAAAATTTGTTCACCAAAATAATGTATATAAACCAGAGTTTTTAGCATATCTTAATGAATGAATCAGTTTGGAATTTTGCAATTCTAGTGTATAGAAAAATGTACAGCCGTTGAATTAACAAAACTACAATTAACTTTATTAACAGTACAACGTAGTGTACAGATTTGTAATCATTTATACACTAAGTGATTTAATTCCGATTCATACATCTTTTAGATAAAACACTTTATTGCGATACATTACTAAGGTTAAAGATCGTTATCTCAACTAGACTATATTTCACACTAAATACAAAGTCGCAAAGAAACTGTATTATAAAATTGCTAATAAAACATTCATACCCTTGAAACTCCTGTAGGCTGGAAATCTCGAGGAATTTCACGATACCATTTGGAGTGTAGTTCTTCATTCCCGGGAAATTTAAACACTGACGGTTTAGGACCTGTGTCGTAATTGCTACAGCATTTTAGTGCACAACAATGTAGAGGCATATTAGAACTAAAAAATAATTTTTAACACCGTGAAATAAATAACAAAGCGTGGAATGATATGAATCAGTCAGCTGCGAGAACAATGGACAACCTCATGGAGCAACGCTACAATAATCTCACAAGATCACAGACGCTAACTATGGTTACGGCAGTTCGTCAAATTTAACAGGTCTTCCTGTAGTGACGTCCGACGTCGGAGAGCAGGAGGTGTTTGGGCCGTTTCAGGGGGCGTTGGCTGTGAGCGACAAAATGGGAAAAAGTTCATACTTTCGAACAAAGAAAATTATATTGTTTTAAGTTGACACGTTGAATTATTATATGACAGGTGCAATTTCAAATTACAAGACATAGCTGTTCCCATTAGTTCGTATGTTAAGCACCATAACTATGAAAGAAAAGCGCGTTTTTCAGGTGGAAAATAACAAATCATTTGGAATAGATCGCACGCGTTCGTAACACTTTGTTAAAGCCATTTCCAAAAAGAATAACGGCTGTGGAATAAATCTGGCTCCTGTGTCCTGACGTTTAACCCAATTTCGATGATGTTCAACAGAATTGGTTCAATATACTTCCGGAACAACATACTAAAGTTTTGTTGCAAGAAGCATTTTTAGTTAAGTTATGATGATAATGGCTGTAGAATAAATCTCGCTCTTGTGTCCTGCCCTTTGACCCCATTTCGATAATATGCAACATGACAGGTTCAGTATATCTACAAAACAATATGTTAAAGTTTTGTCGGAATCAAAGCATTTTTACGTAAATTATGATGCATAAGGGCGATGAAATTGTTTCCGCTCTTATGTTCTAACCTTTGACCCCATTTCGTCCGTTTTCTACAGAGTTCGTCCTCAGATTGTCACCTACCACATACTAAAATTTCATTGAAATCGAATCATTTTTACTCGAGTAATCGCGTGGTCAGGCAGACAGACGGACAAAGCTGGAGCATATACGCTTCTTCAACTTACGGTTGGAAAGCGTAAAAAATCGGATTTCGTAGTTCTGCTCAATTTTCTACTATGAGACAACGTTTCAGTGATACGCGAATGCTCAGTGCCTCGAGAAAATGTAAGGATCGGAAACCAGAAAATTCAAAACAAATTTCAGCTTGCACAGATTCAGGTTTTCCGTTATTAGAAAAATGCATACTGTTTATTCTAATATTAATTCAAGTCATTAGCGCAAATAAATCAAGCTGTTATAAAGGAAACGGCAATACTAAATGAACTCCGTCCTTGAATGGCGAAAGTTAGCGCATAAACCACAGTCAGGGCCTTTGCTCTGTACTCTGCTTTCAATTTGTCTAAGGCTCGGGTAAGACGCCAACTTTCCAGCATTATCACTCTCATTGCAGGGAAAGAAACATTCCAGGTGTTTTTTCCGAGATGTAGATATATGGATGCCCCCTCTAACTTTATTTACAATTATCTTCGCTATTAAATATCCGATTTGGAGGATATTTAGAATTTAAGGGTTTTTCCGTGCACTAAATGGAATGTGCGTAAAATAACATATCCCTTATATGGAAAAATGTGGAGATAGCTAGCTAATTAACATATTAATTAGCTTAATTAGAATGTTTCTTCCCATCACGAGATAGTTCCCTTCGAGTGCTTTCCAACTTTACCTTATTTGTCTATCTGCGGCGAGTGGTTCCAAAGTTAAGGGGGGTGGCTCTTTTTTTTTTTGAGGACTGTACTTGCATACAAGTGCAACAGCCGCTCAGATGCAGTGGTCTAAGCGATGGCCTCTGATCATTCGTCTGAATGGGGTCCAGGTTCGAATCCCGTGAGGCATGGATGTCGTGTTTATCTTACGGCACTGGCTCTTTCCCTTCCCTGGAACCAGTGACCCTAAATTAGGGAAGGGCGACTGCTTATAGCCCATTGAGTTGCTCACGGTGGTCGTTAAACCTCCAATAAAAAAAAAAAAATCAAGTGCAACACGTCCTTGTGGATTTCGGTGAGAGTCATAAAATTTGTACATTTTTTGTATAATAAGGTTATTTTTAAATATTTCATTTTCCAAATGTTTCCTACATTCTGTAAAGCCTGTGTATTTATTTGAATTTTATTCCCAGACACAGTTCAAAGATTGATGCTGTACATCTTTTAAAGTCGTCCTCGCCACTTTTATCTAACATGAAGTTTATATGTACGGCATTTCTTTTTTTTTTATTTAAAAAGCTAATTTTTGAAAGTATTTTGTCTGTAACAACAGAGTGTCCTGTTGTGGGAAACCAGGGGAGTAATGCTCGTTTTACAGAGTTTTCCCTTCCGCTGAATTCAAAATTTCCCGCCTACCTAAACTAAACGATAGGATATTATGTGTTTCCTTTTTAGCACGTCTTTTGTAAAAAAAGATCATGCTTACGTTAACGGTTTGTCCGTAGTCCGTCCGTTTGTACCCAAGATATGTCTGCAACTATTAGTCCGATTTGAAACATTATTTTTGCATTGGGAAGCTTGAAATATGCGAATGATGATCCTTTACTTCTTTTTTTTTACGATGTACAATTTCGCCGGTAGGGAACGTAAATGCAGATGATGTCGAATTCAAAAATACGTTTTATTCCGCTTATTTGCTTCTAAACATCCAATTGAAAAAAATATTTTGTCTTTCGATTCAATTTATGTCGAATAGTATTTTAGATTTAGTTATTTTTTCAAATTAAGCATAGATTTTCCGCTAGGGGGCGTAAAAGTAAATTATATTTTTCCCGATAACTCTTCTTCTAGAACACCGATTTGATTTTTTTTTTCTTTAGCGCTTCTCTTGATGGAAAATGTTTCGCATATAATTTTAAATTTAAAACTGTGGTCAAGTATGGTAAAGCATACTTTGACCACCAGGGGCGTAAGAGTTAATTTATGCTTATGATGTATTTGCCATAAAATCTAAGCTTCTAAAATATCGATTGAAAAAATTCTTTCGTGGACTGATGCCACTCACATCGATAAACATTTTCGGAATATTTTTTCTTAAAATATTCCACAGTTTCTCCGCCAGGGGGCGTAGAGGTATATCTTATTTTTTTCAATATCTCTACTTATAGGAGTCCGATTTGAAAAATTCTTTCTTTGTTAAATAGTGTTTCCGGTGTGACATGTTTTTTATATAATTTCAAAATTTTCAAGTATGTCATAGACTTTCCGCTAGGGTGCGTAGAGGTAAATTGTGTTTTGCCCTATAACTCTGCTTCTAAATCTCCGATTTGAAAAATTCTTTCTGCACAGGTTACAGCTCCTGATGGGAAATCGTTTGCACATAATTCCTAATTTTTGTAAGAAAAAATGATTTTGCCACCAGGTGGCGTAAATCGTAATTTCCGCTTCTGAAGTATATGCAGCAAAATATGAGCTTCTAAATTATTGACTGAAAAAACTCGTCGTTTGTAGAGAGATAGTACTCATGTCGACAAACCATTTAGAAACATTTTCTTTTTAAAATAATGCATGATTTCTACGCCAGGGGTCGTAGATATATATCTTATTTTTGTCAATATCTCTACTTCTAGAAGTCCGATTTGAAAAATTCCTTCTTTGTTCGATAGTGTTTCCAGTGTGATATGTTTTTCATATAATTTCAAAATTTCCAAATAAATCATAGACTTTTCGCTAGGGGGCGTAATGGTAAATTGCTTTTCCCCCTATATATCTGCTTCTAAATCTCCGATTTGAAAGATTCTTTCTGCACCGGATATAGCTCCTGATGGAAAATCCTTTGCACATAATTTCTAATTTTTGAAAAAAATGGTTTGGCCACCAGGTGGCGTAAGTCTCAATTTCCGCTTGTGATGTATTTGTAGCAAAATATAAGCTTCTAAATTCTTGATTGAAAAAAACATTGTTTGTAGACTCATACTACTCATGTCGACAAAACTTTTAGGAACATTTTCTTTTTGAAATAATGCATGGCTTCTACGCCAGGGGGCATAGATGTATATCTTATTTTTCTCAATACCTCTACTTCTAGGAGTCCGATTTGAAAAATTCCTACTTTGTTGGATAGAGTGTTTCAGATGCGAAATGTTTTTCTTATAAATTCAAAATTTTCAAGTAAATCATAGTCTTTTCGCTACGGGGCACACAGGTACATTGCGTTTTTGGCGTTATTTCTGCTTCTAAAACTCTGATTTGAAAAATTCTTTCTGTATCGCATACAAGACCTAATGGAAAATATTTTTCATGTAATTTCTTATGTTTGGTAAAGAATGTTTTGGCCGCCATGGGGCATAAGCGTTAATTCCTGCTTCTAATGTATTTGTAGCAAAATCTGTTCTCCTGAAAACTCGACTAATTTTTTTTTCTTGGACCGGTAGGCCTCATATGGAAAAACATTTCGAGAATACTTTCTTCCTAAAATAACGCATGGTGTTCTAACCAGGGGACGTAAAGTCACATCTTTTTTTTGTCGATATCTCTGTTTCTAAGAGTCCGATTTGAAAATCCTTTCTATGTTGGAGAACGTTTCCGGTGCGAAATTTTTCTCATATAAATTCATATTTTTTTAACGGACAAGTCTGCAACTATAGGGCGTAAGCTCACAATTCCGTTTACAACAATATCTGAGGGATAAAAATCCCAATTGAAAACTTCTTTCTTCCGTCAGATACTATTGTTTTCCATACCGGTTCCATTGACTTTGAATAGCTTTGTTAAATTTAATTTGCGTCAGTACGGAGTCAAAAGACGTGCTTATTACACCCGAAAATTCGGTGTCATCTATCTTGTTTAGTACTAAAAACTGATACGGCGTTTCCTTGAGAGCAGCGATTGTATGCGATTTTGGCTGTTGCTCTGGTTTTGCTTAGTCAAATTTAAAATAAATTCCCGTCATGTATAAACGAGATAATATGCTTTTTTCTACCCGCTTGCAACTACACTTTTATAAAAAAATTCAGGTTTGCAGACGTACGTAGTACCATTTGGTAATATGGGTAAAGCAGAAATATACGCAGCTTATGATATGGGAAAGGGTTTACTCGAAGAATCAGAGTGCTCTTACCTAAGCTTAATGCCGGTTATGTTCTAAAAGTCTGTTTTACCAGCTCGAAGAGAGTCGTTATGAAAAATAGCTTCTCCTAAAACAATGTGATGAGAATTTAAATTTCATTTCCAAACTGTTGATTGTTTAGCAGTAACGCGCGAAACTTCAGCACTAGTTGTGTAAGTCAGTTTCGTTGGGTTGCACGTTTTAAAAAGGAAGACAAACATTATTACATGAGCAATTATTGCAGAACAAATATCCGATCGCTTGGAAGCAGAACCAATAATTGCCAACTTTGGAAATATTATGTCTACTCTGATCCTCTGCAGATCGGAACAAATCGAAATATAATGTGTAAGAACATCGTCCATCCTTGCTAATTTTTCAAAAACGTTGCATGACAATAGTATAGTGTCATTCCATTGTCAGTGCGGTGTTTCGTGCTACGTGGTGGAAAAGAAAGATAGCAAAACATTCAAGATATCAATCGACTGATGTGTTAAACACAGTTTACCTTCTTGTTAAAAATTCATAGTGTAATTATATGCTTTTGATTTTCCAGATGCCCAATTCTATCCACCTACTGCAACGCTTTTAGTAAATGATTGGTTGATAGAAATGTAATGACACATACCCAAAAAATTAATCTGAATACAAATGTGAAAAACGAAGTAAACAGAAAGCTCTTATAAATTATGTACAGTAATGTTGCATTAAAACGAATACACGAATTTAATACATATTGAAATTCTGCAACAGAAAATGCAAATGATTACCAGTATTGAGAAAATATGACGGCGTGGCACTTAAAACTAAAATGCAACTACGATAATAAAAAAAATAATTCCAAAACGGTGGACAGATTAATTTTATGAATTTCCATTTTCTGAAAAAATAGCAATATGCGGGTTTTCAAAAATAAGTGAGTATCATTTATTAGTAAAGTACACAGTCAAAAACATGTAAGACGTTTAATACCGTTACAGTTTTTTTTCTAATTTGAAGAACATCGTGTTGCACATGTTTTATTCGTTATATCACGAATAATTTCGAGCGTATAAACATTAATAAAAATAGATGAAAAAGATGATCACGATTAAATTTTCTGAACTACAACACTTTGCTAATGTTAGCATTAACATTTCAAAAGTTTAAAATCGTACAAGAGTATTATTATGAAAAAATACAGGAGACCAATATGCAATTTACAATCACTAAAAGTAAAATAAAAAAAAATGTTTTCGGTATAAATTAAAGATTAGAAGAAAAAAGTGTTTCGCCCACCAGAACACTAAAGCAAAAAAAAAAAAAAAAAAAAAAAATAAATAAATAATAAAAATAAATAAATAAAATAGAAAGAAAAAGAAAACGGGAATATTTGGCATTGAAACATTGGTTTTATAGTTTACATTGCAATGACATCGTGAAATGCAGTCACCTAGCATTTTCTTTCTACATTAAAAGTGGCCTTAAATTAGGGACGACAGACTGCTCATACCTGATCGCGTTGAGCAGGTTTGTTAAACTCCTCACTCCGGAGAAACGTTTCTGAGGAAAACATGTTATCACAACTGATTTTATTAAAACTTAACGCTTAACGCTTGATGCAAAAATGTGGCTTTGAAGTAAGATGCAAGTACACAATGAAAACATTTTTTTTTATCTCACGCGCTTGCGATTTAGTCAAGGGTACCACATCCCTTCGCAGTTTCACTATGTCCTCTGTTCGGAAATAGAAGCGGATCCCAGGTGGCGCAGTGGTCTAAGCGGTGGCTTCTGATCATTCGACTGAAAGCAGTCCGGGTTCGAATCCCGGTGAGGCATGGATTTTTTGCTTTTCTTACGGCACTGCCTATCTCCGTTTCCTGAAACCAGTGGCCCTAAATTTGAGTTGCTCACGGGGGCGTTAAACCTCCAATAAAAAAAAATGAAATAGAAGTTGAGAGTGTGAGTGACCAGAATGATCCCCAAGGAAGATGAAAATGAGAAGCAAAGGAGATCTTTAAAAGGCAATAGTCCAACCTCGGTTAATCTTCAGAGGCTAAGGTCGTCACTCCTGCTTTTGAGGAAATTTGTATTAAGAAAAAGAGTTATTCTCTGATTTCTTATTTAAATTAATTTTTCTTTTAACAGTATATTTATAACACTAATGCGCAACATCACAGCCTCTCCTTGACAAATGTCAACCCCGCCTTCTCGTGGTGCATCTTGTTCCCACTAAAGAGGCTCTGACGACCGCCAATAGCGGTATAAATATACCATCGGGATTAGAGGAAATGCTATCCCACAATCACCAACCCGCTTGGCCAGCGTGGTGAGTTTTGGCCAAACCCCTCCAAAATGACTCCACAACTTAAATCTAGGCCTTGAGTCTCCGGCAGCTGGAATTTTCCATGGCCAAGGCAGCGGCCAGTGCGACATGAAGGCAGAGGGTGCTAAGAATCACCGGTCGACCGGACTAGGCTGGCATTTGATGCCGACCTTGGCTACGTATAATGGACGCTCCCTAACTTCTAATTCAAGGCTTCTTGAATTGGAAGAGGAACTACAAAGGAATAAGTGGGACATCGTCGGGCTAAGTAAGGTAAATAGAAAAGGAGAAGATCTCATTGAACTGAAAAGTGCACAATTCTTCTATATCTTGGGACAGATACTGGTAGAACTAGTGGTGTTGGATTTATAATAAACAAGAAACTGAAGGAAAAAGTTGTAGAAGTTGAAAGTTCCTCTGACAGCGCTGCACGACTCATTATCCAACACTCGAGAAGATACCAAGCTCAGATTATTCAAACTTATGCAGCAACCACAAGTCATCCTAAAGAAGAAATTGAAGAATTTTACGAGGAAATTCGTCATCTAAAAAATAAAGGCAAGCAGCACTTGAAGATAATTATAGGAGATTTCAATGCAAAAATAGGGCAACGGCAACAGAATGAAACTTCAGTAGGTAAATTCGGTCACGGCAACAGAATACAGCGTGGAAATACTCTCGTAGAGTTTACAGAGGCAGAAGGGTTTTTCATCATGAACTACTTTTTCAAGAAAAAGCCAAACAGGAAATGGACACAGAGACATCTAAATCGGACGACAAGTGAAATTGATTTTATTATGGGCAACAAAAAATTCGTCATAGAAGACTGCAGTGTGCTAAACAAGTTCAACACAGGTAGTGACCATAGAGTAGTGAGATGTAAGATGCACCTCAACACTAAACTCCAACGTGGCACGCTCATAAACAAACAAAATATATCGACCAACCTTAAAAAACACCATAAGACCTTGAAGTTGGAACTGAAGAACAGATTCTTTGCGTTAGACGGCCTAACATCGGAAGAAGTGGATATTTCTGAAGTTAACAGAAAAGTAACCAAAGCTCTTATGGAAACAGCAACAAAATTAGCTGGGTCTAAGGACAAGTTTAATGTAAACAAATTATTAGGAAAAACCAAAAAGTTGATGCAAAAAAGAAGAGAGATGAGGACAACTAAAGAAGATGTGACTTACAAAGTGGAATATATAGAACTTTGCAAGACAGTAAGAAAAAGTATCACTAAAGACGTAGGGAAATTCAACTGTGAACTAGTGAGAAAAGCAATTGTAAACAACCAAAGCCTAAATGTAGTAAAGGGACATCTCAGTAAGTGAAGAAAACAGATTATGGCACTGAGAAAAGAAAATGGTTCTGTAACAAGAAATAGAGGCGACATTTTGACAAGAGTGAAATATTTCTATTCCACTTTATATGAAAGGGATGATACAGGTACTCCAGACATCATGAAAGGTACCAGTACCAGAGTTCTTCCAGTCCTACCAGCAGAAGTTGCACATGCAATCAAGAACATTAGGCGGGGGATAGCTCCAGGAGAAGTTGGAATTACTGTAGACATCATACAAGAAGCAAGTGGAGAAATTGAAGCAGTACTCGCCCAAATTTTCACTCGATGCCTTAATGAATAGAAGACTCCAGAGGATTGGAACAACGCTACAATGATCCTGCTACATAAAAATGGTAACATTGAGGATCTCAGAAACTACAGACCTATCAGCCTCCTATCAGTGGTATATAAAATCTTCACTAAAGTTCTTTCACACCGCTTGAAGGTGACACTGGACATGGCTCAACCGAGAGAACAAGCTGGATTCAGGGGTGGCTACAGCACAATAGATCATATTCACGTACTGAGAGAACTAATTGAAAGAGCGAGGGAATATGAACTTCCATTGTGCATGATTTTTATCGATTGGGAAAAGGCCTTTGATTTGGTGAAACCATCAGCAGTTGCAATGGTTTTGAAATCCTACGGTATTGAAGATGCATACATTAATATTATTAATAACATCTATGAAAATGCAAATGCAAAGATTCGGGTATTTGAAAATACAAGACACATACAAATTAGAAAGGGAGTGAGACAAGGTGACACCATATCTCCCAAGCTCTTTAATGCCACATTGGAAAATGTCTTTCAATCACTGAACTGGGAAAACAAAGGGATAATGATTGATGGAGATTATCTAACACACCTTTGTTTTGCTGGTGACGTAGTCATTTTTGCAACAACCCCATCAGAGTTGCAGATTATGATCCAGGAACTTGCTGACAAGAGTAAGGAAGTGGGAATAAAAATGACCTTTCAGAAGACAAAAGTGATGTGCAATGCTTTTACAAGTGAAGATTTACCGACTGATGGAGAAAAACTGGAGATAACAGATACATACGTTTATTTTGGACAGCAGATATCAAGTGAGGGTTACAATGATGAAGAAATTAATCGGCGTATACAACCTGATTGGAGAGCCTTTGGAAGAAACAGCATAATTTTCAAGAGCAATGTGGTATTATGTCTTAAAAGAAAAGTGTTTGATCAATACAAACTTCCAGCGCTTACGTATTGTGCAGAGATGTGGACCTTAACTAAAAGAGACATACAAAGGCTGCAGACAACTTAAAATAGCATGGAGAGGTGCATGCTTGTTGTAACCAGGAGAGATAAGAAGAGGAACTCGTGGATCCGAAAAATGACAAGAGTGGAAGACATCATGATCAGAGTTAAATCCCTGAAATGGCAATGGGCTGGACATACTGCCAGAAGTACAGACCATCGATGGACAGCCGAAATTTCAGATTGGATTCCAAGGGACAAGAAAAGACCCAGAAGAAGACCACATGGTAGATAGGTGGATGAAATTCGAAAGCATGTGGGAGTAATATGGAGGTGACTGGCACAAGACAGACTGTTGTGGAAGAAACTTGGGGAGACCTTTGTCCAGCAGTGGATTAATAATGGTTGACAATGATGATGATGATAATGATATTGTATATATATATATTACAATATATTTTACAACATTCATAACTAAAAAAAAAGCTTTGCCTGTGATATTATAAATAAAAATTAACCACACTGCACAGAAATAAATACGAGGTCCGATCAAAAAGTTCCGAGACTAGGCCGATATGCGTTTAACAAAGTGCTTAATTTACTTAAGTCTGTCTGTGATCTCCCTCAAAATTGTCTTCTTGGGCAGCGATACACCGCTGCCAGCGTTTTCGCCACTCTTGGAACGCTCCCTTGAAGTCCTGTTTGTGAATCGTGTCAAGCATTGTCTGCGATTCGCGCTGAATCTAGTCCACGGTTTCAAAACGGCGGCCCTTGAACTTCAGCTTCCTCTTCGGGAACAGAAAGAAGTCGCAGGGTGCCATATCCGCCACATTTCAGGTCGTTTGCTGCGAATATCCTCCCTAAGACATCGCAGAACATCGCAGCAAAAAGGGTCGGTGACGGTCTCACCCCGTGGGACGAATTGACGGTGCACAACCCCACGAATGTCGAAGAATACGATGAAATGAGCTTGCTTTTTGTTGTGCTCCGGCCGGGCCTGTCGGGCCTTCTTCGGTCGTGGAGATGCCGGGAAGACTGTTGTTTGGTCTCCGGGTCGTAACCGTAGACCCAAGTCTCGTCCCCAGTGTTGACCCGTGACAGGAACATTAGTTCATTCACCACCTGCTGACGAAGGTGTTGACAGTGTTCGACACGGAGCGCCTTAGGTTCGGGGTTCAGAATCTTTGGCACAAACTTTGCAGCAATGCTGTGCATGTTCAAAACCGACGTCAGAATTTCTTGCACTGTTCCGTATGACACATTGACGATGGTAGCATTGTCTTGATTGGTTCTCCGACGATCCGCATGCACCAGTTCTTTAATTTTGTCCACATTTTCGGGGGTTTGCTCATGACGGTCGCCCTGACCTCTCGTCGTCTTCCAGTGCCGTTCTGCCTCTCTTGAAGCGCGAGTGCCGCGCAAAACTCCTCGCACGATTTATTACTTCATTGCCACAAACCTGCCGCAAAATTTCATGCGTCTTCGTTCCCCATTTGCCGAGTTTGTCGCAGAATTTTATGTTCGCTCGCTGCTCTAGTTTGCAGCCGAAACCGAAATTGCAACTGTGTTCTGCACGTGGCCACTCAATTACGGGTAGCACATCTCCCGATGTTAACAGAAGGACGCCACTCTGCACAATGACTCACCAAGGTCACTGTCTTCGACTACTGCTCGCGCATCTGCGTACTGCCATCTGTTGGCGCGCTACGTACCTAGTATCGGGACTTTATAATCGCACTACGTATACAAAAACCGAATATATATGATGGATGTGGAACTTTTAAAGAAACAATACCTATGGCAGTTTTCATGACTTCTCTTCATGGCGTAATATTAATGAGATAAAATTTGTCCGACATCTACAAAGAAATGACATATATGATAGGAAGAGGAGAGTATGACTCGTGCATTTGCTCAACATGCAGCAAAAAGATGTAAATTGAAGGTAAAAGTGTAAAGTTCGGTGATAATCTGAAATAACATACAAAAAGTGCGTTTCATAAAGTTAAAATTGAGTGGTTCTTAAGAGGTCTGTCTTAATTTTAAAATTTCATGCAGTATGTTGCCGCTATTTTCGTCCTTGCAAAATGGAAATTATTATTATACACCAAATGCATACATCTCAGGAGAAATAAATTCTCAGAACTCTTAAAGGACAAAATGAAAAAAAAAATAGAAAAAAAAACTTAAGGTTATTCAAAAATAAAATTCAAGACAGTGATGATTCATTAGATTGCTTGGCCTTCTTTCATTCAAACAGTATGAAACAGAAATGCATTGCTTGAAAACGTTTGTGAAAAAATCCTAATGATAATGAATTTGTTTTATGCTTTCCTTCTTCCTGTATTCTCTTCGCAGATGTAACTACGTATTTTCCATACAAACAGAGAAATTACACTCAGCATGGGTCATTTTCATTCATCTACACAGTCTTCCTTTCAACAGGTAATATTTTACTGGCATGCTACATTTCAATCGCACTTTTAAAACTGCACTTCTCTTAAGCAATCCACAGTTAAATAATACTCGCACACTGACACTTGAGAAGACCTATTGCGTTTCAGAAATCAACTGTTGAATCACTCTAGTGTGAAATTCTTATGATCTAGGTAAAACAAATTATCGAAACCTCTGAATTTTTTTTTCTCCATTTTTCTTCGAGAGAGCTATACAGCTTTCTTTCACTGACAAAAATCTATAAACAAATTTCCCACCATTTACTGTGATGAGGCATCTCAATGTAACGACCGTTGGCAGCGCCCTCTGCCAGTTAATGAAGATTGGTAACAAATCCGTGAGGGACATCTTACGGAACATCACACGCTATCTCTTCTAGGCACTACACTCTTACACAAGGTAACGGGTGTAAGAGTGTAGTGAAAATGCACCGACGGGTGCAAGAGTGTAGCTTTTCCAAAAATAGATAACGTTTATTGTACTTCAAAGCTTATTATATGTTACATCAGTTTATTTAAATAGTGTCTATGAATTCCATTCATAAAACTGTTTGCTTATAACCATTATTATTGATAATATTGTGAAATTTATTTTTTATGATTAATTTCCCTGAATCATCAGTGACTGCTGGATCAAGTATGCAGGGTAATTCAAAACGACTTTACAACTTTGAAAGCGCATAGACATTCATTCAGGATACTTACCAAATTTTGGAAGGCTTTAATCTTTAGAAAAAAGGGATCCAGTGTTACCTCACGTGGTGCCATAGCACCGAAGTACGTAACCGCGACAGCCAGCACCGTGCATTTCAGAATGGCTGCTTTCACAATTGCGTATCGTGCTTGCTTTATATTTTGGTTTGAAGAAACGAAATCCGCGACAAATGCTAGACGGAAATATTGCACCCAGGGTCGTAAGGATCCTCCCACTATACCTACAATTTACTCTTGGTATAATAATTTTGTTGATTCTGGTTGTTTGTTCGCCATAAGAAGTCTCGTATTCACACGCATGTTTCTTCTGCTGTCGTGGAACAAGTGAAGGAGAGTTCCGTTTGTATTGCCACGAAATCAACGCGACGTGCGTCTCGTGAAATGGGTATTTCACAACCACCGGTTTGGCAATTGTTAAGAAAACGATTGTACTTAAAACCATACAGATTCACCGTAGTTCAAGAAATTAATAGCGCAGATTTCACGGCTCGTCAGGAATTATGTGCGGATATGTTGCTTCGGGTAGAGGAACGTAGAACATTCCTAGACTATGTAATCTTCAGTGATGAATCGACATTTAATGCCAGTGGTAAGGTTAGCAGCAACAACTGCAGGGTTTAGTGTGGCGAAAATTTACGGGGATCTCTGGAACATGTTCGTGACAGCCCAAGGTGTTTTGTGGACTATGTGAACGGAAGCTTTGCGGCCCCTTCTTTTTTCATATCTTTTTAAACCACCAACGGTATCGTCTATCTGCATATGTTCAAAAATTATTTCATTCCACAGTGGGACAATGATGACCAAGAATAGAACATTCACTTTCAAAAAGACGGCGCATCACCGCATTACTGTACAGATGTCCGAGATTTCCTGAATAAACGTTTCCCAGGCCGGTCGATTGGTCGAGCAGGGCCGATTGCATGGACTCTTCTTTCTCCTGACTTTACACCTTTCGATTTTTTCCTATGGGGTCTCATTAAATTTCGAGTGTTTGTACCAATATTACATACAAATCTCGCTGAACTCAAAACTCGAATCACCGCTGCAAATTGTATAAGTGACACAGATATCCTGCTTTGAATTTTGGAAGAAATTGGCTTCAGGTGGTAGGTCTGCCGTAAAACGAATGACAGTAACATCGAACCAAAATGATTGTGTGGGATAAAACGTAATGTGTACTGCTACATATTAACGCCTCAAAAATTTCTGTAAGTATTCTGAATAAATATCCATATGCTTTCAAAGTTGTAAAGTCCTTTTGAATCACCTTGTTTTGATTTTCATTTTTATTTCAATTTTTACTCCCTCTGATATTCGCAAAAACAAGCAAGCAAGAGTGACCCGATTCTAAGGCGTTTTCTCACAGGGATGTTACTTAGACGCAGCTACCTATGTGCCATGGTACTTTTGTGCGGCCTATAAAGAGAGTGGTTATTAATTGTTATTATATAAGCTCGAAAAACCGATCTTATATAATAACTTTTAAAATTCGTTCCTTAACTGACACAACATTAAATGTTAATTATTTAAACCGCTTACGTTCTCTTCCGAATGTAAGTTGTAAGATTGTAGTAAAAGTGGGGAAACACGCGAAAATTTGTTACTTCCGAGAGCAATGAGATTTGGACGACTGTTCAGGTCAACCCGGCTACCGGTCACGCTTAACGGAAAAACTAGGAAGCTTACAATGCGTCAGCTATTGAGGCCCACGTATTTCAGATTTCTAAAGATACGAGTTGGTGCTCTGTGCGTCATACTTCGGTTTGATGAGAACATTTTCTAAGATATCCAGTTCGCAGGGTGAATCAAAAAAATCCATAGCGCTCGTAAGGTTTCCGAAAGCAGAGTGCCGCCAGTAAATCCTCATAAAAAATAACAAATACCAACCTGCGTTGTCTGAAACAGTCCTCCTCTGCATGAACACACATCTTTCAACGGGTAACAAAGCAGTGGAACCCGAAGCGATAAATCTCCAAAGTTTCAAAGGGAAAGAAAGTGGCAATAGCCTGAAACACCACTTGGTCATTTGAGAATATTTTGTTCTCCAGATAATGGTCCAGATGGACAGTCCATACGTCCACTGGCACATGTCGGAATATTAAGTATCGTATTCGGACAATGTGTAAGTAGGTCTTTGGTATCCATCAGCTGAACTCATCGCCTACTCTTTTTTGGTAGAGGGTCCACTTTTCAACGCAGCTTAAAATATGATGCAGGATTCTTTCCCATCTGCACTTGGCAGGGATGAAAATATACACACCTCCAGACTATATGTCTTTTTGGCTGCTGTCATTTTGTATGGAACCCAGAAATCCAACTTTTTCACTTTACACAGGGGCCCGAAGAAAGAAAGAACCATCGAATGATTCACATTAAATTTCGCTTTGATCTCACGAATGTTTGCAGTGCATCAGCTTCTACAATATTTTTCAGTTAATAATACGTTGCAACTACTGGTGGATGAGAACGAAGGACAGTTGCTAAGGACGTATCTCGTGCTAGAAATTTTTCGAATCATCAGCGTGTTGTCTATTTATACGCAAAACATTGCCAAAGCTCCACATTAATGCTTCGCGACGAAAACACGCGCAGTTTCGAGTTTGAACTCATAAAGAAAAATTGCCCGAAACTGTTTTGTCACCACGGTCGACTTTGACCAAACCCTGTACACTCATGATTGAAACATGTTACGAAATGAGCCACACAGCGTATACCAGATGTGATCCAATGACTGGTTGCGCAAGTTCGGAATGGCGAAACACAGCAGGAAGTGGTTTGGCACAGGATGACTTTGAACTCTGCTACGCATGTCCCGTGAGTCACGCATCTCCTGCTTGTCCGTACTTTTTTACAGTAGTGCTTTGTTCTTACGTATTTGAAGCTGTTCGTCACATTTGTCATGTTGGCAAGAATGATCAACGTGTTTTGCATCAGATTATGTCAGCAATGTGATAAAAATAAGTACACTTCCATGCCTTTCTTTTTCTAATGTTTCTGCAAAGTTTCAAGGTGCTATTCCGCTTTTTGGGACTTTAGAAGGAATTTTCTACTTTTTTTTTTTTTTTTTTTTTTTTTTATATATTGGAGGTTTAACGACCACCGTGAGCAACTCAATGGGCTATAAGCAGTCGCCCGTCCCTAATTTAGGGTCACTGGTTCCTGGGAAGGGAGAGAGCCAGTGCCGTAACACAAACACAACATCCATGCCTCACCGGGATTCGAACCCGGACCCCGTTCGGACGAATGATCAGAGGCCATCGCTTAGACCACTGCGCCACCGGGGCGGCAATTTTCTACTTGACTGGTTCGTTCGTCACTTATATAGGGACTGCAATTTTTTTTCTGTAATTTGGCTTGTGACTGAAATATTACTCTAAAACCTTCCCTGCCGATGTATTTAATTTTTTCACACCTTTATGCTAAATTTTCTGCAGTTTCTCCAAGTTCCCGCCTTCGCTTGGGCAAAAATGATTATTTTTACCGCTACCGGGAAGGTACAGACTCAATATTTCTACTTGGGGCCCTATCTATATCCGCTTCTTTTCAAAGTACCCTCCTGAAATTTGTTCCACTTAACTGACTTTCTTTTTCGCTCTTCTGGGCGAACTGTGGAATAAATATTTTAGGGGTCTCTCTGAGGAATTTCACCCATTTCTTATGCTGTTGTGCAATAGAGCTCTAATATTTACGTTAGGGCATCTGACCTCCCTTCCTTTGGGAGAACCCATTTGGAATTTCCCACACTTTGGTTGCTTATGAGTTAGTACCACTGTGTCGAATTTCGTGGAAATACCTTAATTTTTCATCCAGTTATGACACTTGTCTCTTTTTTTTTTTTTTTTTTTTTTTGCAAATTACCTTAGGACTATTCTGCTTCGTTTAGGGGCCCTTGCGCCGAAATTAACGTGAGTTTCTCTCCGATAAACAGAATGCCTTTGTAAAGAATATTTGTTCGCCTCAGTACGACATTTTGGAGCACTATCTCATTTTCTTGCTGAGTTAAGAACTATTTTCTGGTACCGACATTTTCTTTGATTCTAAACATTTGGGACCTGAAAGGAAGTTTATGGACTGGCAGTCCTGTTGCTTTCTAGTCTTCTCCTTGAAATTTGACTCGAATCTGTGGATATATTATTTGTTCTTCTGTACAAAATTTTGAGTATCTAGTTAAAATGATTCGGCTTTCAGAGGACTTATCAATCCACTTCTCGACAAGGCTGTAGAGCAGTTCCAGCAGTTTAGCTATGGGATTGCAGCCCCCCCCCCCCCACCGCATTTAAAATTGACTGGGCAATCTGCTGGAAATTTGGTAGGTGGCTGTGGAAAATCATTCTCTACCACCCCTGGTGTTTTTGTAACGGTATTATAATATACGGGGTCTTTTAACCTGTTTTTTACGCTTTCCAACCGTAGGTTGAAGAAGCGTATTTGCTCCAGCTTTGTCCTCCGTCTGACCATTCGCATGATAACTCACGTAAAAATGATTCGATTCTGGTGAAATTTGAGTATGTGGTTGGGTACCACCTAGGTACGAACCTTATTAAAATCGGCGAAATGGGATCAAAGGTAAGGACATAGGAGCGGGATCCATTCCATTGCACTTATGCATCATAATTTATGTAAAAGTGCTTCGATTTCGATGGCTTTTTAGTATGTGGTAAGGAATCATCTGGGAACGAAGCCTATTGAAAATGGGCGAAATGGGGTCAAAGGTAAGGACATAGAAGTGGGATCCATTCCATTGCACTTATGCGTCATAACTTATGTAAAAATGTTTCGATTGCGGCAAAACTTTATCATGTTACTCCGAAGGTATCCTGAACCAGTCCTGTTGAATAGCATTAAACTGGGGTCAAAGGTCAGGGCAGAGGAGCAAGATTTATTCCATGGCCATTATCCTCATAACTTGACTGAAAATGTTTCTATTGCGACAAAACTTTAGTATGGTGTTCCGGAGGTATACTGAACCGGTTCTGTGGAATATCATCGAAATGGGTTCAAAGATCATGGCACAGGAGCGAAATTTATTCCACAGCCATTATCCTCATAACTTGAGTAATAACTTGAGTAATGATTTCTAGTATGTTGGAAAGTTTAACATAATCAATGCATTGCATGATTTTACTAACTTATTTCCATCTTGTACGGGTCCCATTACGTCCACATAAGGATTTGACCACCGTTCTTTTGCCAGCATTTAACTTACATGGATTTCACCTAAATGTCCTGGCAATAGTTGGCTGGGAATCTGGGTTTCTTCGGAGTCATATTTTTGGTTCTGTCAATTGCGCTGAAATTTGGCAGGTAGGAATGGTTGAGTACTCTCTACCACCCTGCCTCATTTGGTACTCATACCTTATTTTCGGGCCTCCTACCTTTATTTTTGCCATCTGCTTGAGTTGTCTGCAGGCAGTCTTGGCTGTGGTGCGACGAAGTGAGGAGTGGTGGTGACTTGAGTGAAATGTTATTTTTTTCTTACTGTTCGCGTTCTACCCCCTCCCACCCTCACCCGTCACAACATATCGCGGATGCAGGGTATTCTTACCTCCCCCTGCACGGAAATTTCCCTGCAGGCTCGTCTCTGCCAAATTTTTTTTTTTTCGGATTTGGTGCATTTTTTTCGGGGTTCCCCTTTCACCTTTTTCCAACATCCGATAAAAAAAATGTGGTATCATTGTAAATCTGACGGCTGGGGCTTTCATCTTATTACACTTTGTGGGACCCAGAGGGAATTTTTGGGCCAATTTAGTGGGTCAAATGTTTCCTTTTTTCAATATTTCTACTTTCCCTGGTTTAAGTTCAAAACTTCTGCAATTCTATAAGTACAACTCTGTTTCTTATCTGATAATTGCTTACCTTCCTCTGAAGTGGTCCGTCACTTTATGGCCCATTGACTCCATTTCTGTAGCATTACCGTCTTCTCAAATTTTTTCGATTCTGCTGGGTTTTTGTCTTATTCACATTTCGGCAACGGTAAGTTCCATGTGGAGTGTTCCTTCTAAGGCCCGGAGTGTGTTGCTCAGAGAGTGCCAAAATATTGGACCCAGTGTGGGCCCCGTTGCAACCTAATGTTTTGCTCTGGGGAAGCCGGCCGCTGAGCATTGTCGTGGTTTCTCCTGGACTTTGAATGGGGTTCACACTCCCAGGACCCAACTCTCTTCTAGACTTTTAACGGTTGTCCTGGTCTATCTCCAATCTCCATACTTTACACAGAGCCTGCACAACCGAGAGAGGTTTATCTGAGCCCCAGATTGGGAGAGGGGCTCGGTGTAAATTATACCTAGAGATACACTAAAGGTGGACCCAGTCTCGGCTCTCACTTTGACTTGCGATTGTATATTACCCGACGGCTGAGAGTTTAGGCCCGAGCCGTCTTGCCCCTTGAGGTTGGGAGTTAGACTCCCACTGCAAGGAACCTCAATTTTCCTTCCCAGCACATTGAAGATACAGAAAATTATTCGCGTAATTGCAAGTTTATTAGGAGTACCCAGCGTAGCAGTTGATGCAATTTGATCATATCAAAGTTAATCATTTTAACGTGCCAACTTTGCTAGAAGCTTTTACCACTATGCCTAGAAGTCCCAAATCCTCTACTGCTGTGAGCGGCACTGGGCTGCCGACCACTGCACTAATTGATCCTGCTACTATTGAGGAGCCCGCCTGTCCTCTGGAAAAGTGTTGTTTAAGAGCCCGACCGTCCCCTCAAAGGAAAAAGGGGCGAAAAACGTAAAAGGAAGAACCTGATGGCACTTCACCATTCAGAGATCCTACTCCACCCAGCACTCTGGCATGCCAGTTTAACAATTGGACTTGCTACACATAACACTCCAAGATAACATCTGTCTCACCGTGCAGCTTTCTCAATCAATAAGGAGAAAGTGGGTAACACTAGCTCATCGTTCCCTCCACCAACTCTCACCATAGAGGGAAGTGTCGATCTAGATCTGGACTCTAGAGTCAAGCACTTCGAACTTTGTGAGTTCAGCGCTCCGTTGGGCAACTCCTCGTGGAATTTTTCAACCTTCCTAGTGGGCCCCTCTCTATCGAACTTTCCTGTTGGCATGGTAAGGAGATTCTCCACCGCCTTAATCTTTCTGACGAAAAACGACGTAATTTGTCGGAGAAGCCTGGCATCTGTTTCAGATTCGGAGGAGCCAACTCCACCCGATGCGCCAAACTACTTCCACGGAGGTAGAAAAAAGATAGACTCAGTTCTGGTGACGGCATCTTTAGAGAACTCATGTTATCGTCCTCACACTGCAGAAAGCGACTGCTCTCTCCACTGACGTGGGATAGAAATGATACAACAGAACGAAACAATTTCCACTAATTTTCCACGAATATAGTGGGTGTGTGTGTTCTCATTTAAACAAATTTTGAGAAATTTCGTTCTGCTAAATATTCAAAGAAATCACCCTCAAAATATAATATTTCACGCTAAAATGAAAATATTTTTCCAACATGTTGAATGGTTACCTCTTTGTTTCGCCACGAATATATGAAATATTGGATTAAGTATAATGAATGCATCATTTAGAATTTTCCCTATGTCAACAAATTTCTGGTAATAACATGTTTATGTACAGTTCACTTCCATGAAATTTACTTCACTTGAAAGCATTTTTCAGTAGCAATTCCTTTACGAAATATTTCAGAATCAGACTGTCTTCCCTATTCCAGATACGTAAGTCTTTTCCTCATTTATGAGAGCATATTCCCGTTTGTTCTGCTAATTCAGAAGTTATTGCCTTTCTGCTTACAATGATATGTATTTCATTGTTCGAATTGCTCCTTTTCTGTTGGTGTTTCTCTCAGCCGATGATAGGTTCGTCCGTGTTATTGGTGCAGTGGCATTTTAGTGCTTTTAGTGCGGCGGTATTTATTCAGTACATGTAGTATCATTACTTCTCCTTTCAATTCTTAGAATTACAACTTGACATCTTATTTTCCCAGTTTACCGGCTTAAAACGTGGGTACGAAAGATGTCCTTTAATCCTGTGGCCGAATAAAAAAAAAAACGTGAAGTTTCAGGACATACTGTCACCGACAGGAGAATATTATTTATGAAGTGTATAATACGGAGAAAACGGAATGTACATGTATCCCTTTCGTTTTATAACTGTTATCTCTGTTTCTGCTTTATACATTTTTTACCAGGAATGCCGCCGATATACACATATATCAAGGTCTATAGCAGATTCGTGAAACCTAATAAAATATTTCCTTTTCATAGGTACAGCTATAAGGCCACATATGTTAAACTAATTCCCTTGATATGATTTTTTAAAGCAAACGAAAGCACTTTTACATTAACATTTTCAGAAGGAACTTCTATACGAAAAAATGTTTGTGTCAGGTATCTCAATGCAGTGTGTTTCGAAAAAACGTTAGTAAAATATTCCACAGCAGGGTTCCTGCGTCTGGCGAGATTTTCCCACCCGACTTAGGGAAGTGGTACAGTTTTTAAATTCCTCGATAACGGAAGATTTTCTTTGCAAAATACAATATCGAGCAGAAATATTACCTTATTAGGTTTGGTAACAAACCGTTAAATACCATTACTAGTGTAGGCAACATGAATCAGAGAAACTTTATATATGAGTTATTTGGTCCCGGCGCAAGAAAATATAAATGCCGGATGAGAAATGGCATGAGAATCGTTTTTCACCCAAAACATTCGTGCAAATATGCTATGAAATATGGGATCTCTTTTTAAATTACTCAGTAATTTAGACTAAAGGTGAGGTTTTACGTAAAAAAGCATACTTGTTTGAAGTTTCGGAATATGAATATGTGCTGGAAATCGCGGATAGAATTTTCAACACACGTTAAAAAGCAATTAAAAATGAAAGCTCATTCAACGCCACTGGATGAAGATATTCGACGCTTTGCTTCCTAATGAGAATGTTCAAATAATTTTAAATAATTTTAACTAGATATCATTTCATTTTAATAAAGAGACAAATGGTATTTTTCATGATTATTGAGAAATTGCTTGACATTTTTCTGCAGTTAGGGTTTTAATAAATTATTCATCATAGTTATGGCCTGCATATTGCCTAAAGACCGATCACAGAGATGGAATATATTCGAAATGTACATGAGCTCTGTCGTACAGATGGCCCCATTATTATTATTATTATTATTATTATTATTATTATTTTGTTGGTCAAATGAATATGTCTTGCCCTACTTTATGAAAAAATGAAATGCTGTACATTAAATTAACAGATAAACAATATTTTTGTTTTAGATACAGAACTAATTACATTTTCGCGGGGATTCTCGCATCTAGAAAAACAGATGAACTTTGTTTCATACTGTTTTTGACAAATTCTCTGTTCCCAGTGACCAACGCAGTTGAAGGGAAAGGGATGTTTCTTCTATAGACAGCTGGCTGCAGATTGAATATAACGCACTTTGGCAATTGAATGTGTAATTACAGTAAACAACGAATGATATAATCCTTTACTTCACATGGACTACTGTCAATGTGTACTTTATTCCTACTCTCAATTCTACTTTCAAACAAAGGAAGGACGATATTGTTTGATGCGAATATTGTTTTTCTTGCCGTTGCATTGGGTATCTAAAAGTCGTTTTACAAGTTACTGCATCATTTGTTACATGGTTTAGGTTTCTTCGTTTCAAAATAAAAGAATGACTTAATAGAGCATTTATAAAAGTCATACGAAGAGAACAGCATGCATTTGTAGGTATGTCAAGAACATAACACCTAGTTAATCTTAAAAATAGCATAACTACCTTAGTAATCCGAATTTTGGAGCAGAATAGAAGAATTAAAGTTTCCATGCTTTCGAACATAACCAGATCGCTTTTTCAAGGAAGGCAGACATTTTCAAAAAAGGTAGACTTTTTCAAAGTGTGAACTTCGCACATCAACCAGATGGCTTTTTCAAGAAAGGCAGACATTTTGTAAGGTAGGCAGCTGTCTACCTTCCTTAAAAAAGTCATTTTTTTGGCGTGCGAGAGCTTGCGAACTTTGATTTCTGTTCTCCCCAAGAATTCGGATTACTACTACAGTTATACTGTTCTAAGTGCAGCTGGTGTACATTTCCTTGTTATTTCCTAGTTTCTCGTTTGCCAAGAAATAGAGAAGAGTGAATGAATTTTCAAATATTTAATGTCATGAGTTTGTGTCCTATGACTACTTAAAACTTAACTTTATATTTAGTATTGAAAATAAAAGGGAAATTTATTTAACAAAATGTTCTAAATTATGCAACGGTAAAAAACCTGCTTGAAGCGTAACACCGAGCAGTATGTACTACAGAAGTGCTATTATTTCGGCAGAAAAGGAGTGGGGAAAGTAATTGTTATTTTTAACTGACAGGACCTCCCGCGCCGTTAATGATTACATTTTGTGCTTTTCGGTTGTGTGCGTTTCCACAAATTCGTTTACAAAAAAACGGGTATTTTCCATCCATCAATTTTGCAACTTTTATACGACCTTCAGAGAACATTATGATATTCTAGTGGGCACGCTGTTGAAAAGTTAATGATTGACTAATGATCTGAAAGGAGTTGATATAGCATTACTGAAATTTGGACCCAAAAACCGTCAGAGATGCCATTATAAATATTTACCATGATTTATATTTTCAACGTAACGATTTTTTCTTTACATTGATGGAACGTCCCTCATTTTCAATGGGTGTACTAACTTAACAATGCTTTCCAAAGTTTTGTGCATTCTTCGTGGTCATAAAACGTGATTGTTAAATTAATATATTTAAGTAATCATGTCGCATTGTTACATTTTTTACGTTTTCCAAGCGTAGGTTGAAAAAGCGTATATGCTCCAGCTTTGTCCGTCCGTCTGCCTTTCCGCATGATACCTCGCTTAAAAATGGTTCAATTTCGATGACCTTTTAGTATGTGGTAGAAGACCACCTGAGGACGAACCCTATTAAAAATGGGTGAAGTGGGATCCAAGGTCAAGACATAGGAGCGGGATGCAGTCCATTGCCCTTATGCGTCCTAACTTGCGTAAATGTGGTTCGATTTCGATGAAATTTTAGTATGTCGTAGGGGACCACCTGGGAATGAACCCTAATAAAAATGGACGAAATGGGATCAAACGTCAGGACATAGGATCGGAATCCATTCCATCGCCCTTATTCCATACTTTGGAGCAATTCTTGTATGTATGTAAATTTTATTTTGGAAACGACTCTAAAGATTTTGATGAAAGTCGTTAACCTACCGTTTTCTGGTACTAGAAACCGATACATCTTGATCTCGACTTTAGGAAAATTCGTTTAGTGGGATAAATAACCGACCCGAATTACCACGTTTTTAGTATCAGGGTATTGTCCCATTAATGTTACCCATGCTTAGAAATCTTATGACGTTACACTATCGCGATTGAGATGTTGGCGCGCCGTTACGCCATCGGTCTCATTATGTCACGCGTTGTGTGTGGATCATATTAAAGTTTTATTGACGTCACACACTTGCGCGCAGATGGTCGCGATCCCCATCTGCGTCATTACGTCACGCGTTGTGTGCGTATGCCAGTCCGCACGATAACTCGAGTAAAAATCGTTCGATTTCGATGACATTTTAGTATGTGGTAGAGAAACACCTGGGAAAGAACCTTATTGAAAGTTAACGAAATGGGGTCAAAGGTCAGAACATAGGACGAGATCCATTCCACTGCTCTTATGCGTCATAACTAACGTAAAAAAGGTTCGATTTCGATGAAGTTTTAGTATGTGGTAGGGGATCACCTGGGGACAAACGCTGTTGAAAATGGGTGAAAAGAGGTCAAGGGTCAGGACATGGGAGTAGAATATCTTCCATCGCCATTATGCGTCATAACTTACGTAAAAATGCTTCGATTGCGACAAAACTTTATCATGTTATTTCGGAGATATAGTGAACTGGTTTTGTTGAATAACATCGAAATGGGATCAAAGGTAAGGGCACAGGATCGAGATTTATTCCACAGCCATTATCCTCATAACTTGAGTGATAACTTGAGTAATGATTTCTGGTATGTTGGAAAGCGTATCATAATCACTGCATTGCATGATTTTACTAACTTTTTAACAGTGTTAAAAATATGCGCCGCACTTTATTTATGTTAGCATATTCGTAAAAAGCATGGAGTCCGATTCGCGTACTGCGCAATACATCGTGCGCGGGGGAGATGATGCAATATTTCTGGGTGGGCCGCCGCGTTTGACTCAGTCTACCTCGGCAACCGTGAGCTCAACACAGCTGTCCGTGGTATCGGTGTAAAGATCTCTATGAGATCTATTTAAATATACAAAGAACATTTCGCAGTAGTTTGAACTGAACATTTACAAAATTGTTTTCTTGTAAACCGTTGAACACTTTTTACAATATCGTGATTTATCTGGGCAACCGTAAGTGTAGAACTCCTGTGCGTGGTATCGTTTTAAAGCTCTCGACACGATCTGTTCAAATTTATAAAGAACATATCGCAGTGATTTAAACTAAATTGTTACAAAATTGTTTTCGTGTGAATGGGTTAACAATTTCGACAATTTCGCAGAATTGGTTTCAATAAAGATGAGATAACGCTTTGGAGGGCACACTTGCCTCCTAAACGACTCTAGTCCGCATCGGGGGAGGCCGGTCACCGAATTATAGCCAAGTATTGTTACTTTTTTAAATCGCCGTTTTACATTTGGAGATAAAATGCGTTTAAACATGTGTTGTCATTGTCCTGATACACGCAACTTTGAAATCCACCGGTACATGTAGCGAAGTCTCTCGGTGTAGATCACGGGATGAGCCGACAACTTTCTTTGCTAAAGACCGTCGAAGCTAGGACCAAAAAAGGGCCCGTCTGCAAATTGTGTCTGTAACAGTAACCTTAGAAACACGGCCAGGATTGTTTAGGCCCGTCATACAAATTAAAATCTGAGTTACTAAATTGACAGAAGGCAGCTGCACTCTGTTGCGGTACAATGAAGTGGTTAGTCCGTACTCTTGTTCCAAGCAACTATGCAGCAGGAAAACGATTGAGCACTGACGATAGAAACAAGGGGACAATGAATGCAAATGAGCTGACATCAAGGGCTACTTCCGGAACTAAGGGATATACAGAAATCTAATAATACTCGTTTTAAAGCTTAGAACGAGTACAATCTGAAATACAGTGTCTGAATGGGTACTGGGCTTATACCAAAAAACGTTATTAAATTGTATTAGCCTGACAGCACGTAAAACAGTGAGGCAACTAGTGAAAATAAAGCTTCTTCTGAACTTAAGTTTTTACAATATAATAACAGCACTAAGTACGAAGCTCAGATCATGTATCCCACAAGCAAGTCTATTTGGAAGCACCACGGATCATTTTAGTAATTTGCAAAAGATCCAATCTCCTAATTCACATAAATAAGTTGATCGGTACAGTTTGGCTAAGAATGATGGGAGCATTTTACCTCGTACTCCAGTGGCAGGGATTACAAAAAAGTTATAAGTGTATTAAGGCATACCTCTTGTATACAGCCTAGGGGACAGTAGCAGGGCACTAGCCGAAAGCAATGCCACGGAGGAAAAGCACGGAAAGGAGTAAATGTGATCCACCCAATTCTAAATAAAAACACCATATCTTATTAAGAGGACAAAGTGTTAATACGGAAAAGGCGAAGTACATGTACTAAGGTATGGACATATCCTGTCATCGCACTACAACAGAGCGCAAATGCTTTCCGTCAATTTAGTAAGTTAGATTTAATTTTGAATGCAGCTCTTTGACTACCCTGTCTTTATTTCTTAGGTTACTGTAACAAATGGAATTTGCTGATTGTCCCCTTAAGCGTTCATCATCGCCGGTCGTTAACGAAGAAAGCTGCGGCACAGTCCGTGATCTCCACCGGTAGGCTTCGCTACATGTACCGGTGGATTTCAAAGTTGCTTCTGCCAGGACATTATCCACGTGTTCATTCTTCATGCTTCGACAGGGACGTGTGTCGACGGTAGATGTCGCGAAGCCAAGACAAGCGATCAGGAAAATGACAGAAAACACCGCGGCGGTCGATACGCACATTAAGGAGAATAGGAGAATAACTGTGCAACAGTTGTATGCTGCGTTTGAACTAAGCTCAGGAACTTTGCGCACAATAGTTGATAAGCGCTTAGTGTACAGCAAGGTGAGTGCGGTGTGGAATCCCAAATTGTTGTCAACAGGACACAGGGCTGAACAAATGGGCCTTTCCTTTGAGAACTTACTGCGGTACGAGAAGGAGGGTGTAGAGTTCCTTGGCAGAACTGCGGTCCGTGATAAAATGTGCTGACGTCAAATTCGACCAGCGACCCGTCGCATGAGCTTCCAATATCATCACCCATCATCGTGCCCTCATCGCAAATCACGCAGTATCATCAGCGTTAGTAAAGTTATACTAACCATATTTTTTATCACCGTGGTCCAATACTGGTGGACTGGCTATCACACGGTGCAACAGTAAATAAGGAAAGACACGGCGCAACGCTCGAAAACCTGCGGTAGGAGTTCAAGTCAAAACGGCCGAGAAAGTTAACGCAAGGTGTGATCCTCTTGGATGAGAAAGAAACCCCGGAAACCTCCAATATTAAATGTGCTAAACTTGCCAAACATGATGAGATGTCCTGCTGCAATCGCCCTCTTGTACGGGTATGTCGCTTTGTGACTTCCACAGTTTTGGCCCGTTAGAAATACACTTGAAATGAAGCCCGTTTACAAACGACGGCGAGGTCAAACAGGTAGTCATGTATTGGTTCGCCCAGCAGCTGTCTTCATTCTCCGATCATGCCATTCGTTCACTAGTGTCAACATGGAATACTTGCCTAAATGCTCATGATGATTGTTTCCGGTTTTAGCTGATCCACGTAAGTTACCTTTGTTCAATGTCACATTCAATTTAACGAAACGAATATATATGCAATATTTTAGGGGTTACGTTTCCATCCCTGGCCTTTCATTGCGCGATAGAAGAATTAGTGCTGACGTGCTGCTATCTACTGGCATATTTGAAAAGTAAAAGCACGTAAATTTTGTACTGATTGCGTTTCATAATATTTACGGTCACAGCTGTTAGATCCGGTTCGTGTGTTTTTTAGTGGGAGCCGGTAATTTGTTTCGACGACTTTTTTACATTCCAACACTGTATCGACCGCGGTCTATTACTGTTTTCGCTGGCCCTTAAAGGCCCTTTAGGAAAGTTAGCATTAATACCTGTTAGCTTCGGTGTGTTTATAGTTCGTGTGTATTCTTCCCCGTAAGGTGTTTCGACGCCGTTCTTTACACAATTTACAGATGTTCTTTTGCTGGAACATGTGGAATCGGAGGAGGTTTCTTGATGAAATGGTATGGACGAGGATACGTATATTTCATTGTGTGACCTGCAGGGATACCTTGCAACATCATGATGCTCTGAGTGTCACCCATTGAATCTCCGAGTGAATTCGTCTTAATGTTTTCGATAATTCGGGTGTCGATAGAAGCACGTTGCAGAGAAGGATTTTCTGTGTTCACCTACACTCGGGAAATGGTCCATAATCCTTACATAATGAACCAATAAGCTTCCACTCAAAAGTAAGCTAACACAGAGAAATAAAAAAAAAACGTCTAGTAGACCACACTCTGCAATTTCAATTCCATAGGAATTTTTTCCCTAGAATGCTGCTTTGAGGTGTTGATTCGCATCATAATCATACAGGTTTTTTTTTTCTGACCGGTATAATCAATGTACTTGAATTATTCTTCAAGATAGACAGGTTACAATTCATTAGGAGACATATCTTTTACTTCAGAATAAATATGTTGGATCAGGGACGTAATTAACATTCCTAAACGTCCTTTTAAAGGCAAATTGTAAGGAAACGCAATCCATGAAGAAATTAAGTGCTTTCACCCTTCACATCGGCCGCACATTAGCGCTAACTCCTCTATCGCGCAAACAGCCGGATGAATGATTGTACTGTCGTTGTGAAAAACTTGCTACGGCTACAGGAAGTGTGCGCCTTTTATAATGTTTGCTCTAAAATTTTGCAATTCCAGATATTTCCAATTTTTCGTCCTATGCGAATTTTCCGACAGCTGTAAGTTAATCCCAAGTAAAAAAGTTGGATGTAATGGGAATGGGTAACGAAAGTGAAGAAACAATAGTGCATTTAATTTTTATTGAACAATATGTTTTACTAAACTATGGCCGAACATTATTACATCACGTTTCACATAAATGTAACAATATTTCATTGCAGTCAGCGTAAATTACGAGAAAGTGTTGCTAAATATGATAAAACCCATTCCATCGCAAAAACGCCTTTTTGATGCTATGCATCTTTTCCGACAATAGTAAAATAAATTCCAAGTAGAAATATTCATTCGTATTCAAGTTTGGAGGAGGTTTAACGACCACCGTGGGCAACTCAATGGGCTATAAACACATAATCAAGTTTTTCAAGTTTAATTTCAGACGATAACCCTCAAAAACCGCTAGAAATGCTAAAAAAAATTCCTAAATAGTACAGTTCTTTTCTTCTTAGATATTACGATATTTCATTTATGTTTTGTTTTGGAAGCGTAGCAACGAGGGGCGGGTTTAAGCATTACAGCGCCCTGGGCCAAGAAAAATCAGACGCCCCTAAGCAAACTTATTGTAAGAAATTTGAGGCCGATTAGAATTTCATATTTAAATTACATATTACATGTAAATTTTTTTATCACACAAAGAATCGGTATATTCTCAAATACAACCCGACTCTGTAAAATTTTAGCACATGTATTATTTAAAACTGGGCATTGAAATAAAAATTTAAAAATGCCGTTTTCTCGCAAGTTTAATTCGCATAATTTTAAAACACAATTTCACAGTAAATTTTTATGTTCACAAATGAAATCGGGTTTTTTAAAACACTTCCGAAACATTTGCCTGCAAAATTTTGGATTTAATTTTACAATGTATGCAATATTAATTTTAGAATTTTTAAAAATATAATGACAGTGCTGCTACCAATGTTCATTGTGTATCGATTAAGAGACTGAGAGATAGAAGAAATGAATGAACATATCTTATATATGGTAAAATTACTCACCGCTGAAAGATTTTTTTCTCGATTTCTTTGTGACAAAGTCCTCTAGTACTATATCATCACATGTTAATGTTTCTACAATGTTCGAAATAAGTGACAAAGTTGCCATTGCACTTGTCCTTCTTTGTTGAGAACTAGATGTCCTCAAATAGTTGTGGACGATTTTCAAAAGAGAAAAACTTCTTTCTCCAGAGGCATTAGTGATGGAAATGCATAGGTAAATCCTTAGGATAACATCAATGTTCAGAAAAGTTGAATCAATACATTTTTCCCTAATCAGTTTCAACATATCCTCAGCAGGAACACTAACACTTGAATCTGTCACTGCCGGTCTAAATAAATTATTACAAAACTTCTGGAAATGAAAATATTCTTGTTTAAATTCTTTGCCTAAATCTTGAGAGTAAACTGTCAACAGATTTTTTGTCTTTTGAGATACTGTTGTCTCATCAACATCTGATAATTGCGTTAGAAACTCAAATATGCTCTCCACATCGGAATACGCATCTCGTCGACGTTTCAACTGCTGCACCAAGTTATCAATGATCATATGGAAAATGCATATTCGCATATGATCCTTTCCAGTGAAAACAGTTTCCTTATTGTCATTCATCTCTTGAAATTGAAGTTTTCTCCGATGGGTTCTAATAACATTTTTCTTATATTCGTCGCATTGAGACAAAAGTTTTCTATCTTCTTCATACTTATCAAATTTGTTCCGGAGATCACTTAAATGTTTAAAAAGTGAATCGTACAGTTCTACAGCAACTGAAAGGTCAATATTCACTTTCTGCAGTGTTTTATTGCAACTATCAATTCTTTGTAAAATGTCACTCCAAATCTCTAAGAGAATGCCCATTTCTAACAAATTCATATTACTTAATAATCTCCCTGCTTCTACTCTTGCTTCTAATTTTTCACGGGTGTTGTCTGCAAAGTCTGGAAGTGCATCTCTAATGCAGAAATAACTAGAGCGTAAGGCCTGGCACGCATCAACCCTTACTGACCATCAGCTTTTGCATAACGTTTTGGGTACAAGAAGTGGTGTTTGCCATCCAGATTCGCTGTGGAGCTTATAACTATTTTGAAGACTTTTTCTTCAAGATGTGCCACCTATGTGATGATGATGACCAAAAGTTGTGTATTTCCTGTACGAACATAAAAAAAGAGCTGTAGCTTCAAAGCAACATCCCGCTGCATATTTCCCAACCAAATTTGCTGCCCATGGAATATAGTAGGCTAAACTGTTATGACTTTTTAATGGAGCTTGGAGACCTAAATATTCACCAGACATATTTCTCGCATTGTCATAACTTTGGCCTCTGCAGTCTTTAACATTGATTTCTAAATCTTGTAACATCTTCAATAATGCCTTTCTCATGTCTTCTGCTTTATGACCAAAGTTGGGCAAGAAACAAATAAATGGTTCCACTGGTTGTCCATTTTTCAGAACATAACGAAAAATAACAGTCAACTTTTGACAAATCTGGAGTGGAGTCTATAATAATAGGGTAATATTTGCCCGACTTCCACTCTTTATTTCGTCAGTGACTCATAAGGCCATTAATGAAATGAATTCTTCACATACATTCTTCGCAAGGTATGAAACATTTTCACTTCCCTTATTTCCAACATTTTTCAAATGTTGCTCCAGAAAAAGGGTCAAATTTTTCTATCACTTCAAGGATACCTAGATAATTGCCATTAATATTATTCCGTAACTTGTCTTTCGCTCCATTTCCACGAAATGCTAATCCACGGGAAGACAGAAATTTAATGACTTCGATAATCCGTAAAAGTACTTCTTTCCAATAATTTTTCTCATTCATTAGTTGCTTAATTACAGAAGAATCAATTTTTCCACTACTCTTTACGCGTGTTAGACGCTACATGCTCAAATAAAGCACTGTGTGTTCGTATAATGTTTTCGTGTTTTCAATCATATAAACTTATACTTGAGAAAGAACCCGCTGGCTTTGCAAACAGTTTACATGGTAAACAAAAAACGCGTCCAGTTGACTCAAAATACAATAGCCATTCTCTTCTTTCAATTTTACCATTTTGAAGACGGATATAAAATAATACTTTTGAGGCAGATCTAAATCAATCACTATAAGATATTTTTGAAACTGTAAAATCTAATTAGTGGTTATTTTGATTCGCAGGATTTTTTTAATATAATCAACAAATGAATCGTCTACTTTCCATTTAGCAGGATCTAACATCATATGATGTAACAAAAACTCATTTCTTTCCACACTGTTTTAAAATTTCCTCCAGAATTTGTGTTAGAATTACCTTCCTCATCCTCACCTTCGGAAGACTCATAAATTTGATCTTCACCCTGAGCCCTTAGTTCTTGTTCAGTTGGCTCCTTCGCTTCTTCATCGGTAGATCATGCAATCAAACACTGCATTTTCTTTTCTGTATTTTTTTTAACATATGCCCTTCTTTTTCAATCTTTTTAAGCTTTTTTTTCTATTTTCGCATCCAGAAAACTTCGTAGTCGACATTTTTGTTGACGGTGATGATTAATAGTAATGATTTCACCCAAACGAACAAAGCGAGAATGAAAACACACATGTAAACTGACAGGAGGGCAGCGGGACAATCCCAAAGCAGGCAGCTGGTGTCATAAGCTGAATTGGAATGCATTCTAACCAGTACTCTGTCCTCTCTTGCACCCACAATACCCTGGGGCCTTGAATTCTTGGAGTCCAATTGAAGTCTTTAAACCTACATTTCAGGGCTGTCCTCATGCTCAGATTTTTCAATGCCTTGTAAAAATTATGCACCAGGGCAGTGCAGTGCAGTGCCCCTTCCCTAGCCTCACATTCTTGTTACCCGTTTTCTGCGAGCTATGTAAAAGCAATGCCTCTCTGAGTCTTACTGAATCCACATTCAAAATGCATTAATATTTTTAATATTTAAACAACACATCGAATGTACTAACACCATTTAATATTTTCTTAAATATTAAAGGTACACTGCTGGACAATTGCTAAGGACGGATCATAAACGTTTATATAGCACATAAAAAAGTAAGTGTGGTTGGATGAAAAGTGAAATGAATGCCAGGACATTACAAGAAAGACAATTTATTGTGTTCTAAAATCCAGAAGGCTTTGGAACGTGTTCAAGGGACAAACAGGCCATTTTGTGCAGAATACGTAAACGTGAAAAAAAAATGCAATTACCGTCCGCAGGCATTCCGGCGTAAGATGTCAATACCTGATATGGCCACCATGGAGGGCGATGCAAGATTCCACGCGTCGTGTCATACTTTGCACAACATTATCAAGCAGCTGTTGGGGTAATTTATCTCATTCCTCTGTCAGTGCACGGATCAGGGTGTCCTTGTTTATTGGAGGGCATTGGCGACCAGCAAGACTCCTCCTCAAAGCATCCCACACATTTTCAATGGGATTCAGTTCTGGAGAACGTGCTGGCTATATGAGGCGTTGAATATCCTCGCTCTCCAGACACTCATGGACAGCGACTGTTCGATGACATGTTGCGTTGTCGTCCATGAAAATGAATCTATCACCGACAGCACCACGGAACATGCGAACATGAGGTAGCAGAACATCATTAATGCATCGTTGGCCAGTCATAGTCCCAGTTGGAAGCACATAGAGGGACGTTCGGCCATTGATCATGATGCCAGCACATACCATGACACTACATGTCGGATATCGGTCCCTTTCCTGTATGTTTGCTGGACAATATGCAGTACCACTATTACGCCAGATCAGTTGTCGTCGACAATCGGACGATAGACTATATCTACTCTCATCTGAGAAGAGGACAGTAGACCAGTCGTTATCAGTCCAATTGCGATTTTGATGGCACCATTGCAAACGGGCGGTACGGTAACGTCTGGACAATGTGATGCACACAACAGGACAGCGGGCGCGTAGTTCTCCTTCATGCAAACATCTGGCGACAGTTTTTCCGGAGATCCGCTTGCCAGTAGCAGCCATAAACTGATTTGCCACCTCACTAGCTGTGCTGCGCCGGTGTCTTTTTGTTGATAGCACTATGTACCGATCTTCTGCAGGTGTCGTACTGCGAACATGACCTCCCCCGTGACGTTTGCTACACTCTCCATTTGTTTGAAATGATTTCCAAAGCCTTGAAACAACACTGTGACTGACGTCGAATTCCCTGGCAACATCTGTTATTTTTCGCCCTTCTTCAATCTTGCCAGTAATACGGCCACGCCTAAAATCATCTAGGTGATGTCGGGAAGACACACTGAAAATTGCAAGTTCGTCAATTGATTATTTCCCTTTCAACTTTGCGTTTGAACAACAACGGTCAAGACGCGTCAAATACTTTATATCTCTTATCAGCACTATGACGTCACGAACAAGTTCGGCAATCCAAAATTTGCATATGCACAACACGTCTTACTGTATCCCGCACTTATGCTAATTTCCACATTTTCCTTCCTTTCATTTTATGGTTGCTATCGTTGCTATTGTCATCCGTCCTTAGCAATTGTCCGGCAGTGTATTATACTACTCAGTTTATAATTTGCAGAAAAGAAAAATCCCATTTCATTCTCTTTTGATTGGGGCGGGAGAGGGGTAGGCAAACAGATAAAATGTCTTGAGCTACATGTATTCTTAAAATTTTGGCGCCCCTTTATGTGCAACACCCTGGGCTATGGCCCAGGTTGGCCCAATTGCAAACCCGACCCTGGTAGCAACTCTAATTAATTTTGCGTCGAAGTTACACTCAATTTCGGAAACGGAAATGCTTGATACGTTGATAATTTCAGCACAAATCCTGAAAATTTTTGTTTGAATTAGAACCCTAATAGGTAGAATTCTGAAAAGAATAACAAGATTTGCTTTTCAGAAACGAAATGTTGAAAAAGAAAAGTAACAATAATAATAGTAATGATAATAATAATATTAATAAAATGCTATACTCCAACTCATTACATGTACCAACCAGAACCTATGCTCGAAAATTAGTATTACATCATGTACTAGGACGAATCTATTATCACAGATAAGGCCACTGACCGCAACCGTCCTGCCACTGTAATTGTAGACACAACTGACACATGTAGAAGTTCCACTTCGAGAAAGCATAAAACAAACAGTATTTGAGGAAACTTCGAAATATGAGAACTTGCGAATGGAGGCTGCTTCACCCAATCCAAAAGGCAATCATTCCACAAACCTGCCAATCACTAGAAAATTCCTGAATTTCCAGGCATAAAATTAATTTCACCGCCTTTCGCTCACCGGCTGTGGCCGAGGAAGTGGACAAAAAGAAAAATAATAATAATAATGATAATGCTACTGAGGCTTTGTGGATAGCGTAAGCAGCCACCACCCAAGCGTTCGCCGTTTCGATGCTACCTAGAACAGTCGCCAGCCGTCATGGATTTCGACTTGAGACTACTTTCCTGAAAAGGTGTCCAAACAGCAGCAGAAATGTGGCGCCATCTAGTGCTTATAACATCAGTCAAAAAGATACAATATGCACTTGTTAAGAAACCTGCTTTCTGAAAAATCTGAACACCATCAGGATGATACTAAGAAAAAGATCAGCACATACCGCATCTAGTGTGGCGCAGGATAAAGTCACTCATGTTCGAGCTTAAGGTACAGAGGCCCATTCGACAAGTAAGTTACTGTTTCCAGAGGGAAACAATGAAGCAAGTGGCGTTGCTTTTCTCATGGCTACCACAAGCAATAGTCAGCAATCGGCCAGAGATGCTTCTGGGGCTACTAAGCCCCAGAACAAATCGGACCGAAGTGCAGGCCGACGGATGAGATGGAGTCCAGAGATGAACATGTACATCATGCGAACATACTACGAAGTGATTAAAATGGAAACAGATATGACAATGTACAGGAAGAGACTGTATGACAGACGGCAACAGCATTACCCGGACATTCAAGTCAGCGAACAGCGACTAGTGGATCAGAGACGGACCTTTTGTCGTGAAGAATATGATGTCATCTGCCGTCCTAGAAGCCATCAAGCAAGGACTAGGTGACGAACCACAGAGTAGCGAGCAGTACACTGCAGAAAGGAATACAGTGACTAATGACAAGCATGATACAGAGTCAGAATACCGGAGCGAACAAAGATAGCGGGTGCTATAAGCGGTTACCAACGATTCAGGACAGCTGTCTTAGAGTTCAAAGGAATGGACCCTCCATGAGACATAGAATACCGAAGCAAAGACCTAACAGAGATCTATCGCAAATAACAGAACATCTGAACAAGTCTGTGATACCAGCCGAACCCATATCATATGTGGCACCATGTTAGAATCCTTCCACACTGTTGTGTACTTTGCAACAGTTGCAGCCGCAAGGTTAAACGGGAAAAACACCATCCATCAGAAGGAACAAAGGACCATGAAACCCATCCTACCAGCATGGAAAAGAAAACTGCAGGGAGGAGTTGATGAACTGCGGAAGAAAATCGGCCAACTCACACAGTACATAAAGGGAAATAGGTCCAATAAGCTGGTAGGAAAGTAAACCTCACCCTGAAAATTAGGAAGAGAAGGAGCCTGTGAAAACACAAGAAAGCAAAGGGATTAGGAAAGGAGAGAGCCTGTAAAAATACAATAAACCTCACTGAAAACAACAGGATATATAAATATTGTCAGTTCTTTAAATATATCCTGCGTAGTGTCATGCATCTTGCAGTGGAAGGACCTCCGCTGAGGGTACAACTCACCTCCAAATTAACAATTGGTTGTTTAAATTGCAAATCTTAGACATAAACAAAAGAATCGGCAAACACTGCTGAAGAGTACACGTTCAACTATTGTAATAGTTTCAAAATACACATAAATAGTTTAGCATCGCGATTTTACACATTCCACAATTATATCTTAAGTACTGCATGCTGATTACCTTCTATCTCAAAACGTTTCACTCGAGCTGTGATATATGACGGGCTCCAAAAATAATGTTGTTTCTGATCCGTCGAGAGGTGGAAGCTTACAAGCTACAGTCAAATTAAAACTTTTGTACGCAAGGAGCCAAAACAGATTTGAGCAGGGACCGATTCTTTTCAGCCGGAATAAGAATTTGTTTTCCCAAAAACCCCTGAATGATGGATGACATAACGGAAACGCACCACTCTATTCTTCGAAGCTCTTACTCCCAGTGTATTATTATTTTAAATCATAGGAGATCGCTGTAATAGTTTGAATACAACAAAGTGCAAATAGAGGGCGCCCCATGGACAACAGGAACAGGATAGCCAATTCAAACCTACAACGAATATCCCTGGCTGCACTAAAGTTTGACGTTATTGGACCCTTCTCCACAGCACGTAACCCATTCACTGATGGATTGTTTGCCTTTTTCTAAATGTTTCTATAGCTTAGGGAAATCCGAAGTACATTCGTTTTTAACTACTAAACCGAAAAAACAGTTTCCGCTACGAAGTAGAAAGGATAACGGGCTCCAAAAATAATGTTATTTTAAACAGAAAAATTTGAATTACGTACATGGATGCCCAAGTATTATTTCGAAGCAGTTTCTTAGGGTTGCAGCTACACGGCTAATCCGTTCGAAGGGGCAAGGAAAAGTGGAAGCTAAGTCTAAAGAAAATAATTTATTTTCTAATTTTCTTAGGGCAGTTGTAAACCTGGGGTCAAACACTACCTTACTATAACTGCTTATAATTCAATTCAGTTCAATTCTTGAGACTGGCATCATTTTCTCTGGTCCTGTCGCCTTCACCAGGTACAGGGGCATGTTAATGGTCCCTGTACCTTCTGGAGAATCTCCTCACTTTATTTGAAAAAAAATAATTTGCTTTGCTTACGGACAACACCGCGGAAAGCAGCGTTTTAAAAGTCGGAACAGTAAGAAGGAAGATAGGCAATCAGAAACATCTTGTAAAGTATTAAGGGTGTCCAGCCGTAATGACAACTTGGTATCGAATGAGAGGCTACGAATAAATCTACTCTAGCTCATACATACCTGCAACACAGTAGATATTTCTTCCAAAAAGCGAAAACTAACAAAGAAATCTCCAAAAAACTCAATAGGAATATTCTCTCACCCCTCATGGCCAAAGTGATTAGGTCTGCAAAGTCTCTTCTGTTACGTTCCAAAGAAATTAAATACGCCTTCCTTTAGTACTGTTAAATCTAAGCTCTGATACGCTCCACCACTTCACTTTTAAATACTCAAAAATTATCCCTCTATTTTGTGGAAGATTTGATATTTTTCCCTCTGACAGAGATAAATTTTAATAGTCAATAGTTGAAGACAATACCTTTTTACGGAGCGTTCAACAGCCATATCGTTTATGGCATTGTTTTAATAAAGATGCAAGGGGAAATTATATCGGTATATATAATATTAGCTTTCACTATGGAAAATTTATCATGTAACAAATCAGGCATATGAGCTCTGTCGAATCAGCATACCCTATTTTGTGATTTTAGCAAGGGGAGCTGTATGGAGGGGATAATATAACATTATTTTTGTAGTGGGAAATTTTCAGCAAATGAAAATGAGAAGGAATGTTAAATAACGAAATGAACACTTTCAGAACATTTTCACCAGCTCCCTAGAAATTAAAATAATGCATTTTTCGGTGTGATTCACTAGGTTGTAATTATATTTTCGTGGAAAGAAAAAGAAGAGAAATGTAAGGAGAGGAAACAAAAATATAATGAATCAGTCTCTCGAAAAACGCAGAAAAAACAACTATTGCTTTGCTGTCTCGCACGTGCCTTTATTTCGGCTGAAGAAGATAGATGGCGCTGCAGTTCGAGAATATTTGTGCGTTTTTGATGAGCTTCTACACTGAGAATGAAATAAAGATATGCAACGCCATCTATCTTCGTCAGCCGATAGATGGCGATGCATATCTTTTTTGGACCAAAAACACTTTGTTTACAAATGCTTCCGAAGTACTACGGGTATCACAGCGCGACGTATGCCAACGCGTTTGTTTACGTTTATATTACTGTTTGTTAACTTTGAGGTAAGCTGTGTGCTCAGCTGTGTCTCCCTTCTACACTGCAGGACAATTGCTAAGGACGGATGACAATAGAAACGATAGCAACCATAAAATGGAAGGCAGGAAAATGTGGAAATTAGCATAAATGCGGGATACAGTAAGACGTGTTGTGCGTATGCAAAATTTTGGATTGCCGAATATGTTCGTGAAGTCATAGCGCTGATAAGAGATATAAAGGATTTGACGCGTATTGACCGTTGTTGTTCAAGCGCAAAGTTGAAAGGGAAAGAATCAATTGACGAACTTGCAATTTTCAGTATGTCTTCCCGACATCACCTAGATGATTTTACGCGTGACCGTATTCTTGGCAAGATTGAAGAAGGGCGAAAAATAACAGATGTTGCCAGGGAGTTCGACGTCAGCCACAGTGGTGTTTCAAGGCTTTGGAAATCATTTCAAACAAATGGAGAGTGTAGCAAACGTCACGGGGGAGGTCGTGTTCGCAGTACGACACCTGCAGAAGATCGGTACATAGTGCTATCAACAAAAAGACACCGGCGCAGCACAGCTAGTGAGGTAGCAAATCAGTTTATGTCTGCTACTGACAAGCGGATCTCCCGAAAAACTGTCGCCAGCCATTTGCATGAAGGAGGACTATACGCCCGCCGTCCTGTTGTGTGCATCCCATTGTCCAGACGTTACCGTACCGCCCGTTTGCAATGGTGTAATCAACATCGCAATTGGACTGATAACGACTGGTCTGCTGTCCTCTTCTCATATGAGAGTAGATACAGTCTATCGTCTGATTGTCGACGACAACTGATCTGGCGTGATAGTGGTACTGCATATTGTCCAGCAAACATACAGGAAAGGGACCGATATCCGACATGTAGTGTCATGGTATGGGCTGGCATCATGATCAATGGCCGTACGTCGCTCTATGTGCTTCCAACTGGGACTATGACTGGCCAACGATACATTAATGATGTTCTGCTACCTCATGTTCGCATGTTCCGTGGTGCCGTTGGGGATAGATTCATTTTCATGGACGACAACGCAACGTGTCCTCGAACAGTCGCTGTCCAGGAGTGTCTAGAGAGCGAGGATATTCAACGCCTCATATAGCCAGCACGTTCTCCAGATCTGAATCCCATTGAAAATGTGTGGGATGCTTTGGGGAGGAGTCTTGCTGGTCGCCAATGCCCTCCAATAAACAAGGACACCCTCATCCGTGCACTGACAGAGGAATGGGATAAATTACCCCAACAGCTGCTTGATAATGTTGTGCAAAGCATGACACGACGTGTGGAATCTTGCATCGTCCTCCATGGTGGCCATATCCCGTATTGACATCTTACGCCGGAACGCCTGCGGACGGTAATTGCATTTTTTTCACGTTTACGTATTCTGCACAAAATGACCTGTTTGTCCCTTGAACACGTTTCAACGCCTTCTGGATTTCAGAGTACAATAAATTGTCTTTCTTGTAATGTCCTGGCATTCTGACATTATTTTATTTCACTTGGCATCTAACCACACTTATTTTTTTATGCGCTATATAGTCGTTTATGATCCGTCCTTAGCAATTGTCCAGCAGTGTATTTGCCGGAAGGGGTCTGCACTGCTGAGAATATATCTAGGGAACCGAAAACATCAATGCTTACGCAATAGAACCATCCAATCCAATCCAACGAAAAAATGCTATTGCTACGCTGTGTCCCCTTATAAACTCAAGGAAGTTTCAAATGATAGCCCAATGGCGTATTGAACCCTCCATACAAAAGAAGTTCAACTACATAAAATAGAAGACATCGCTCTTTCCACGTATATAAGTGATACACACGTCAACGGTGTATTAATTATTCATTCGCCTTCTAATTATTTGTGAAGTTCATTTATTTTGCTTTACGAAAGTCTGTTATCATTTTACCAGCACGCACGCGTTCATTTGCATTTTATTGTGGAACTATTTACATAGCGTAGTGCCACACGGAGAGTCACAATGGGAAACATAAAAGAGCCTGCCGACCCGTAGTATTAATACTTCAGAAGAACGTCTGTTTGTTCAAGTGTTGATAACATTCAATAGTGTTAAAGTTCACGAAAAAATGGAAGATTAGCTGCTCAAAGTAATTTGGAATTGCGCACATTCCTAACGTGCCAACCAATTCAGAATCTTTGGTTTTACTTGTCCAAATACTGAAACGATGCATCATTCATATCGTCATATTTAATCATGGAACAAGTTACTCCTATCGGCTGTGAATGCAGAAAGGTACTGAAAAACAACAATAATGAAGACCGACAATAAGGTCATTGTAAATAAGCAGCAGTTCATGAATTGCGTGGTGAAATCTACTTGGACCCTCATTTCTCTCTTATTTTCAGTGTAGTGCGGTTTTCACATTCCACTTCCCTTCACGGTGTGAGGAGTTTTGGGTTTCTTTCCGTGTGACGCCCATTCTCTCAGCAGTGGCGTAGGGCGACATAAAATATATCCGGGGCTCAATATTTTTAAAATTGCTCTCAACCTTCTTTCGTATTGGGAAATATAATTTCAGTGGATTGTGACGTTTCCAAACGCCACCTGCTGAAATCATACTTAACTGCATAAAATGTGGTAGAAATTTCATTTATATGTATTGTGACGTGCCTGCCTCGCAGGACGCGCACGACATAAACGCAGATAGCAGCAAAAACGAACGTCTGCGTAGCTCAGTTGGTAGAGCGACTTGTTCCGGAATAAAGGGACTCTGGTTTAATCCCCAGTGTGGACTAAAATGACGGAGAACTTTACTTCGTTATAATGGAGCCCGGGCTTCCCGGATGACCCGGCCGTTCAAAATCTCGCAATTATGTGATGTTCTTTCCACACCGCGAGATAGGAAAAAAAGAGAATCCCTTCTTCAGCACTTCGAAAAATAAATGTGTGTGATGTTGCATTCCACACACCAGATGGACTGGGAGTTCTCAAGTGCACGTTCTACAGCGGATGCCGGCCTGCGACAATTCATGGTCACGGCTGACCCGTGGGCCATGCCCCCGGCTCTCTTTCGGGGGAAAGGGAGATGTTACGTGCTTGCCTCGCAGGACGCACACGGCATAAAGCCAGATAGCAGCGAGAAAGAACGGCTGCGTAGCTCAGTTGGTAGAGCGACTTGTTCCGGAATAAGTGGACTTGGGTTTGATCCCCGGAGTGGACCAAAATGACGGATAAATTTACTTCGTTATAGTATGCAGTACAATGTATAATATAAAAAAGCCAGTTTAAACAAAACAGTAGTAATCAGTACAAACAAAGTAGAGTATGTTTGCATTCGCTTCCAGTTAATGAGGATGTTTTGCTATAACTCCACATTAAAAGTTCTAGGCTGATTCTTATGCTTTAGCACCAAGCAAATATTTCGTCGATTTGACCTAGGTCTTTAACGGATTTTTTTCTTCATCCCTTATTAAACTAAAAGGGGGTGTTCTATTAATAACTCCACTTTCTTCCTGTCGGACGACGCGAAGCGATTGCTACTGTTAAACAGAAAAGCGATCAGACCGGAAAAACTGTTTTCCGCATGCGCAGTTCAGCGCGCATCTATTCGTTCGTTACTGTTCTTCGGAGTTTCGAGAAGGGCGCCAAGACGCCGCGTGGACGGGAGTCGCCTCTCGAGCCCACGTGGCATTCAGAGCGCTCTAGTAAACGGATATGGAAGGATGTAATGTGTTACTCAGTTGCTCAACTATTGTAGTGGCTCACATTTGCATTCCGAAAATCTGGGGACTGACTACTGATACGGATTTTATTTCGGAATTTTTTCAGTTAAAAGAAAAAGCTTCTGTTTTCCTCCTTTACATGCAGGACTTAGCCCCGAATGCCCATAATGACCCGGCGCCACTGCTTCTTAGATGTGTTCATGTGAAAAATGATTGAGATTTCACGTCGATTTCAAAATAATCACATTTCTTGGGATGACTCACAGGTTTTAAAATATGTTAAACTCCTGACTTCAGTACAAAAATAATTTTCCAATAACTTTTATTTAACAATTGTATTTTCACACTCTCTGAAATATTGCTCCAAGTATTCAGTATCGAAGGTAAATCAAGGGAGAATGTGTTGATTTTAATTAAGCAGAGGGAGGACGAGGGATGCGCGCTCTCCACACAATTTTCTTTTACTGTGTCAAAGCCTTTCACAAAAGTCTTTGAATTTAAAACTGAAAGCATCTTAACTTGATGTCATTATTTCCCGTTTTTAATTCATCTGTAAGATAACAATTATTCTGTCAGAATTGCTGAGTGATATAAACATGTATATATATATATAACACCAGCTCTGAATAAATTATGTGTATAATAGTATATTATAAATAATTTCTCTCATTCAACTTCACAGTAAGGCTCTACAAAAGTATACCACATATCTGCTATGACACCTCGTGGCAGAAAAGTGAGGTAGAGGGTTCACATGTGATACAAGAGTTTTGAGCTGTCGCTGACGAAAGCTTATATTTCATAGTGTTCGAGTTACGTTTAAGAAGCTGATATTTTAACTTGAGTCTCGTGTCACGCAACGGACTGACTTACTTAATATCTAATTGGGCGCCTGGCGCTTACCAATTGCGTGGTCGTTTGAAACGATATCTTGCCTGTCAGTGTATCCCTCCGCGGGGTTTATAATAGCTGTTTAATTTAGCTATATTCCAGTTCAATAACATAATCAAATCCCATCCAACGAAGAATATTTGTTTTTCCACCAGTGGTCCGTTTTGGAGCTGCTTGGGGCAGAATACGGAAAGAGACAGGTTTTCGGTTGTGTTTCAATGGCTGGTATAAAATTGGCTAATTCCACAATTTTGTAGCATATTTGTACGTCTATTATTCTCATTGTTCTTCTTACAAACTTTTTGCTATCAGGGTACTCTCGCCCGAACCTATGTATTTAATTTCTGAAGTTTTCCAACTGAATGTGAGACAGCTTCTAAACCTACAGAAATACTGTTCTGTATCTCGGCAGCCGTGTTGTGAGGACTAACAGCGCGTAACAGGCAAGGTATGTATTTAAACGACCACACAATTGCTCAGCTCCGGGCTGCCATGATCACAATTACATAAGAATTAGGCGGATTCCTTGCCAGCATTTGAGCAATTGGATTGTGAAGATAGGGGGACACACACACACGCACACACATACACAAAAAGGAAAACATGCTTTTATTTTATTGCAATGTTTTTAATTTTATTAAGATTACACTAAAAACTTTATGTCTTCCATTTTATAGAAATGTCTAGTTTAAGTCAACAACTAATTCATTTACAGTCCGTATGAGCATTGGAATCCCTTTTTTTAAACAATTAACAGAAACTTTTAACAATTTCCTCTTTAGATAAATTTATAACAATAAAGATGAGCGGAGTGAGCCAACAAGTTTTATGGGAGGAGTATGATCCCATAATTTTATTTTATGGAGTTTTTAACTACTGCTTTTCAAACAAAAATCAATTTAACTCACTTGGATTGGCTGTTAGTGTTTCCTGCATTGCGGTTAGTGATGGTACAGGTTTGAGGTTCCATTCAGTTCTATATTTGTCACCATTTCCCAAACGCTCGTCTGCGTTCTTTATGCCTTTAAGAGAATATTTTCATGATTTCCTTAATGTTCACACTATCAAGTATTTTTTGATATACATGGCAAACAGCTACGGCATTCTGTCGCTGTTGGGACATTGTGCTTCTTAAGTAGGTCTTTAGTCTTCTTAAGGCACTAAAGCTTCTTTGTGCTTCACATGTAGATGCTGGTACCGTCAGTAGAAGACGGATTGAATGCCTTCTCTGATCAACCTTTTTACTTCAGGTAGCATGTCCTTGATAATCTGTATTTATAGTGCTGACGGAACACAGCAAGTTGAGCTGTAAGAAAATGTTTGTGAAACTCCGGATATGAAGCTGTGTTCTGATGCGTCACACCTTTCCAAGAGTGCCCACAAGGGAGGGTAGGGGAGGGGGGCTCGAGCCTCCCCTTAGCCGTTTGTATAGCTAAATGTTTGATAAATTTAAAACACTAAAACAGACGAAACCTTTTTTTAAAGAATTTTTTAAATAATTAGATATTAATGATTGACTGTATCAATTATTTTTGCTGTGCTTTAATATCTTCTACATTTACTAAAATGTTTGACAGGCTTGAAGGAGCTAAGGATTTTTTCTTTGCCCCCAAGTACTCATATGGGCGCCACTGCACCTTTCAGCAAACTATCTTCCAGATAACCATATTTAATGAACACCTTTTGGGAGAATCGTGTAATAAGTTGCACGGTTGCTGTGCTGTGTCCGAGATTTGTAGAAACTGTAATTGTATTTTCCTCGGTGTTTTTAGCTAAGCAATTTTCTGCATTTCCGCAAAAGCGCTTAGGGGGATTTCTGGGCCTTGGTAATCCAAGGGGACCCAGATTCATTGAATTAAAATTCATTGCTCTCTCGAACAGTATTTTAAAATAACTTTCGTTTCTTTTACGTTCCAACGGAGCTTTAAAAATGTCTACTGATTTAATCATGAAAGAGACCGTTTGTAGATGCTCACACGTGCTGGTGATCGGGCATTTCCTGCAAAGCATTTAACACTGATTCATACTGGGTAAGGATTGCCTGAACTGCTACCAAACGAACAGTCCAACGTGTCGGACAGAGAGGTTTCAGTGTAGTGAATGAATCAGAATCGGCCGCCCCGGTGGCGCAGTGGTCTAAGCGATGGTCTCTGATCATTCGTCCGTTATGGGTCCAGGTTCGAATCCCGGTGAGGCATGGATGTTGTGTTTGTCTTACGGCACTAGCTCTTTCCATTCCCTGGAACCAGTGGCCTTAAATTAGGGACGGGCTACTGCTTATAGCCCATTGAGTTGCTCACGGTGGTCGTTAAACCTCCAATCAAAAAAAAAAAAAAGAATCAGAATCGCTTATAGTAGTGCTTTCAAATAATACTCTAAATTTCCCCCTTTGACAAAATAAAACACCTGTTAACATTAACTAACTCTAAAGACGATTTTAATGCACTGCAGCTCAAGCAAACAGCCTCAGTAACAAGATATCAGCAGTGGACTCCACAGTGAACAAATAGCGCCAGTGGCTGTATGTCTTGTGATAATTTCTGTGTACAGTTATATTCTCCAGACAAATTTGCAGCACTGTCATAAGCTTGTCCCCTTAACAGATTAATCGGCAGTTGCAACCGACAAAGTGCATCGAGAATTATTTCACTCAATTTTTTTCCCGATGTTTCTTCCGCAGGTAAAATCCAATAAACTCCTCTCTTGCTTTTAGATTTTTATCAACGTATCTAATACATATCAACTGCTGATCTTTCCCAGTAGTGTCATGCGTGCCGTCCACAATAATGGAAACTACAGGATAAATTTGCCCATTGATTTCGGAACAGATTTGATGTGTTGTTTGACCATCAAACATTTCCAAAATTTCGGTTTGAATTTCCGAGCTGGTAAATGTTTTTTACGACGCATCCATTCTTTCAGTTCAGAGACACCTCAATTCTGCAAGTTTCATGAAATTCAATTCATCATGTCTATGACCTCGAATCGCCAAACCTTGTCTACAGAGGTATTTTAAGCTCGATAGTATTTTTTCTAGTCAAACACGGGCTTTTTACTTCTGTTGTTCCGATTGAGTGGATAATTGGGATTCAATCGGTTCTGATTGTGCAATATGCTTTAATTGCAAAACACAACATTTATGTGCTTTACTTCTTTCGTGGGCGTGGAATTTTTCAATAGCTTTTTTCCAATTACTGAAACAAGAGGTCCTGAAAGTGGTTGGTTGTGAGTTGAGAAGAAGAGCATTAAGATCGTTTTCACAAATTTTTGCGAAGAAATAGCACACAAATAGCGCCAGTGTTCTGAATTGAGAGCAACCACGCCATGGTTCACAATAGCGGCATGGTTCTGAATTAAGGGCAACCACGAAAATTTTAAAAAAGCAATTGTTTTGAAAAGTCGAAACTCTGTTCTTCAAGGTTTGGACTCGAAGAAATTCCGGGTCGCACTGATATGGTTGCTGTGTAGATGAAATACTTTCCTTTATCAGATCATCGAAAGAAATATTGGGTATCAAATCTTCGGCTCAATTTCTTTCAATAAATACGGAGCACATACAACTGTATCCTGAACTTATGTCAATTTCAACTATTTTTTTTTCAAGTTTCCATAACCAATCATCGAAAGATATTTGTCCTCTTTTCATTTTAAAGATATGTAAATTACAACAAAACACGAAAGCGAATAACCATTAAATCCTGATTAAAAATTCTTGCAGGATCTGACCCAGGCAAGCCGGTGACACTAACAAATGTTTGGCAAAAGCTACATACTGTTTTCTGTTTAAATGAGAAATTTCGTCATGAGAAAGCCGCTCTTTACGTTGGACACCAGACGCCAGAAAACAATTTCTTTCGCCGTGTGAAACTGAGGACGCCCGGATTAAGGGAAGCGGTCATTTGGGTTGCGGCGAGTGACATCTTGAAATGTTTTTCGGATTTTGTTTTGAGACAGGCAGACAGGGAGCAAAGTCAGTCCTCTCCCTCCCGGCTCCATTCTATTCTTCTCCGAAAGGATTTGTCAGCGTTTATTTCACTCACCAGTCGGTCCCCCTCCCTACGCGAACTTTATCTACTCTGCCCTCTCACTCCGTTTAACGCAAGAAACGGTTGTCTTTGGTACAAAGAAAAGAAGCCGCCTGCTGGGCAGCTGCTAAATGTCTCTCTTACCTTGAAATCGTGTATAGTCATTCCGCCTGCTGGGCAGCTGCTAAATGTCCCTCTTACCTTGCAATCGTGTATAGTCATTTCGCCTGCTGGGCAGCTGCTAAATGTCCCTCTTACCTTGCAATCGTGTATAGTAATTCCTCGTGCTGGGCAGCTGCTAAATGTCCCTCTTACCTTGCAATCGAGTATAGTCATTCCGTCAGGGTCAGTTACTTTCTACCAATCATACTCAATCTGCGATTAGTTTTAGTACTCAAGTTTGTCTCGTAGTCTTTATATTATACGTTTAAAAAAAGTCCCGGATGGAAATGTTTTTGTACGATTAAAATGCTATTTTGTTTTCTTTTAGGTGCAAAAGAAGGACGAACAAGTGCACCCTACCCCCTTGTAGCTGCGCTTATGCTTGCCAGTCACGAGTCGTTAAAACCAATTTAAAATACTTCCTTACCATATGAAAACATTTCTTAAGAAGCACACGACTACATGTATTGAAAGGTTTTTGATGCTGATTACTTTAATAACGCATATGCCGTTGTCGCTACAGATCAGCTAGGTACTGAAAGTTAAATATAGGAAATAATGTTTTCACGCTGACACATGGAAAATACAAGCGGAGAACACCATTGGCTACAGCGGCAAGGCGCCTTCTACTTTACCGTCCTCACTCTAGCCCTATGTACTGAAGACAGCAGACGCGGCGGCATCTACCGATGACCAAAGTAACTCACACTTCATTTTTACCGATTGCACAGGGCAAAATCACAAATACTGGGCTAAATGTCGCAGCAAAGTTCAATGTGCCTGTGTGTAGAGGAAATTTTTTCTTGTCTGTCACACTTACATGAATTTGCCAGAAGCGCATGGCTTTTAAATCTGTCATAATTATAAATGAATAAGCGGTATGCGGTCAGATGCGTTAAATAAGAAACACGCACCAGAAGTTCCCATAATCCTACGTTCCTTATACAAACACTATAGTTAATTTTTTCTGACTGAAAATTTATTCTAAGAGGCAATGATTATTCAATGGTGTGATTAGGTACAACATGAATGTACCGTGAAACGTGTGAGTTTAAATCACATGACTTGTTAACCGTTTTCAAAGCATTAAAATTTACCTAAGCACTCATCACCATCTGTAGCAAAATAATAATATTGAAGTGTTCTTATATCAGTGTATTGACAGGATCTTTTTAAGTAATGGCAGAAAATCGAAGTATACGCTAGTGCTCAAAATTACAACAAAACCCACAAAAATATAACTAGCAGAGCAATCTTGCCCAGGAATCACACGTAAATGGCACACAAAAAACAGGTTCTGCAAAGCAAAAAATGCTACGGGCCAATAACCGCCGAACAACGACGCTATAGGAAGCAACGGGATAAAAAACAAGAAGGATGACACCGAATTTTCCGGTGTAATAAGCACGTCTTTTGAATCCGTTCTGACGCAAATTAAATTTATCAAAGCTATTCAAATCCAATGGAACCGGTATGGAAAACAATAGTATCTGACGGAAGAAAGAAGTTTTCAAATCGGGTCTTTAATCCCTCAGATATTGCTGTAAACGGAATCGTGAGCTTACGAACGTTTAGAAACAGAGTAATCGACAAAAATAAGATGTGACTTTACGTCTCTTGGTGGGAAAACCATGCATTATTTTAGGAAGAAAGTATTCACAAAAGGTTTATCCATGTGAGCGGTGTCGGTCCAAGAAAAACAAAATTTAATCGAGTTTTCAGGAGCCCAGATTTTGCTACAAATACATCAGAAGTAGAAATTAACACTTATGACCCTTGGTGGCCGAACCATTCTTTACCAAACATTAGAAATTAAGTAAAAAATACTTTCCGTCAGGTCTTGTATGCGATACAGGAAGAATTTTTCAAATCGGAGTTTTAGGAGCAGAAAACGCAATTTACCATTGTGCGCCATAGCGGAAAGTCTATGATTTACTTGAAAATTTTGAATTTATAGGAAAAACATTAAGCATCGGAAACACTATCCAACAGAGAAGGAATTATTCAAATCGGACTTTTAGAAGTAGATATATTGGCAAACATAAGATATACATCTGCGCCCCTGGTGTAGGAACCATGCATTATTTCAAGAAGAAAATGTTCCTAAAATGTTTGTCGACATGAGTAGTATCGGTGCACAAAAGACTTTTCCTCAATCGAGATTTTAGAAGCTCATATTTTGCTGCAAATACATCAGAAGCGGAAATTAAGACTTACGCCACCTGGTGGCCAAACAAATTTTTACAAAAATTTGAAATTATGTGCAAACGATTTCCCATCAAAAGCAGTATCCGGTACAGAAAGAATTTTTCCGAACGGAGGTTTAGAAGCAGAGATATAGGGGAAAACGCAATTTACCTATACGCTCCCTAGCGGAAAGTTTATGAATTACGTGAAAATTTTGAAATTATATGAAAAACATGTCACACGGAAAACATTATCCAACAAGGAAGGAATTTTTCAAATCGGACACCCAGAAGTCGAGATATTGACAAAAATAAGATATACATCTACGCCCCCTGGCGTAGAAACCGTGCACTATTATAAGAAGAAAATGCTTCTAAACAGTTTTTCGGTATGAGTAGTATCGGTATACAAAGGACGTTATTTTCAATCGAGAATTTAGAAGCTCATATTTTGCTACAAATACATCAGAAGCGGAAATTAAGGTTTACGACTACTGGTGCCCAAACCATTTTTTACAAAAATTTGAAATTATGTGCAAACGATTTCCCATCAGGAGCTGTATTCGGTGCAGAAGGAATTTTTCAGATCAGAGATTTAGAAGCAGAGATATAGGGGGGAACGCAATTTACATTTACGCCCCCTAGCGGAAAGTCTATGAAATACTTGAAAATTTTGAAATTATATGAAAAACATGTCACGCGGAAAACACCATCCAACAAAGAAGGGATTTTTCAAATCGGACTGCTACAAGTCAAGATATTGACAAAAATAAGATATACATCTACGCCCCCTGGCGGAGAAACTGGTGAATATTTTAGGAAGAAAATATTCCGAAAAGGTTTATCGATGTGAGTGGCATCTGTCCACGAGAGAATATTTTTAATCGATATTTCAGAAACTTAGATTTTATGGCAAATAAGTCAGAAGCGAAAATTAACGCTTTCGCCATCTGGTGGCCAAAGTATTATCTACCAACAATTCGAAATTATATGCAAAAGATTGTGCATCAGGAGATGTATCCGCTGAATTTTTTTTCAAATCGGAGTTTTAAAAGAAGAGTTATCGGAAAAAATGCAATTTAGATTTACCGCCCCTAGCGGAAAATCTGTGCGTTATTTGAAAAAGAAACTATATCTAAAATACGCTTCGACATAAATGGAATCGAAAGGTAAAATATTTTTTTCAATCGGATGTTTAGAAGCAAACGTGTGGAATAAAACGTATTTTTGAATTCGACATCATCTGCATTTACGCTCTCTAGCGGCGCAATTGTACGTCGTAAAAAAAAACGAAATGAAGGATCATTATTCGCATATTTCAAGCTTTCGAATGGAAAAAGAATTTTTCAAATCGGACTAATAGTAGCAGAGATACCGTGGGTACAAACGGACGGACGCACGGACGGGCATCCCGATAACATTAGCATGATTTCTTTTACAAAAGACGTGCTAAAAATTATATATGCCACATACAAGTGAATTCTGTATATAAACTATTGAAGACAAATACGTGGGCAATCTTGGAGTTTGCAATGTCGGCTTTAGTGATTTGACGTCATTATGTCCCAGAGATCAGATCAGTTCCTATGTAGAGGATTTTAGGAAGGGAGTGTCTTACCCCAGGTATTAAATGACCCTTAGAAATAGTAAGCCAGGAGATTTGGACTAGAGTGCCCGGTATGAAAGGTTTTTTTGTGTCAGAGATTTGGCTTAGATTATTTATTGCGCTGGAAAGCTATAGGGAGATAAGAAACAGGATCACATCAAGTTGAGATGGCAAGATGGTTAGATGTAGATCAATCCGTTATGTACCGCCTTTACTCACGTTTTCAAAACAATGAATGTATATTAAAAAAAACCTGGGCAAGGACGTCGGAGGGTTACTTCTTCTCGACAAGATCTCTTATTAGTGTTAACTGGTAGATGTAATCCAAACAACCCGGCTCTTCAACTGGCTCAGACCTCCACTGCGGCTACTGGGCGGATTGTATCCCGACATACCATGTACCGAAGTTTGTATAACAGTGGCCTCTATGCAGGATGACCTGTCGTGAGTGTTCTCTTGTGCATATCTCAGAGAAGAACACTCTCCTAATGGTGTAGTCAACATACTCATTGGACCCACCAAGAATGGGAACGCATACTTTTTACCTGTAAGAGTAGGTTTTGTTTACAACCAGAATAACAGAAAACATTCATACGACGACAACATAGGACAAGATGTCAGCCACGGAACGTTCGGTGACGGCACCATTTTGGAGGTGGTAGAATAATGGTACGGGCCAGAATCTTGGTATCAACAGTAGTTGGCTTCTCCACCTAATAACTAAGAAAACCGTTGAGCATTAACTGCCGTATGAATTTTTTTGTTAATGAAGAACAACGCCCGACTCATATGGCTTCGCTTTTCCATGAATATCTTGAAAACGAAGATATTGCAAGTATGAAATGGTCTTTACGGTCATCAGATCGGCATCCGATTGAGCGTGTTTGGGGCAATTTATGTCGACAAATTTTACTGGCCACTCCTGTGCTCTTACAGTTCTACAGGACTTACCATGAGTTTTCCCGGAGGAATGGTACTTAACCACAGTCTGGTCGATATCTTCAGTCAAAGCATGGTTCGCCTTGGTGAATCTTGCATTGCTCTCCGTGGTGATCTCATTCCGTTTTGAAGGGTGTAGTATCAATTTTTCCTGATTTATGTGATATCGTTTCATGCTTTCTTTCACTGTTTTTTTTCACAGGCCAATAATTTGGACGCATGTGAATACATCTTAGTTCTTTTTCATTCATAAGTGTGAAACAATATACCACAAAATATTATAAAGTTCCTTTCCTTATGTTCATTTCTTTGTGAGTTATTGTATGTTAACTAAGTTTTGTGGTTGTTGCTTTCATTTTGAACACCACTACATGGGGTTGGAAAGAAATTGATGTCTTGTGATGAGACACCGCAGTCCCAGCCCCGGGCACGGCGAATATTAGCCACTTAGTTTGCGCATCACACCGGCATGACATCAGGAGGTAGGTGGCTTAAGTCACAGTTAGCCGTCAGAAGGCGAAGAGTGTAAGCGCCAGCCCACATGGAAGTGGACGATGAGCGCATTCGCCATTGCATGCTGTATGAGTCGCGTAGCGGTAACACCCCGCAAATACTGTAAGGAACGTTAGCAGTGAGTACCCCAATGTCAAATCACATCGTCAGTGCTTTCGTCAGTTCCAATGGTTTGGAGAGGGAAAGTTTGATCTGCCAAGTCGTCCCAAAGCCATAAGACCCGCAACTGTGGATATGGACATGATGAAGGACTTAATAGAGACCTAACCGCGTGTGACAATGCGGGAGTTGGCGGAACAGCTGGGGACTAGCCACAGGAGCATTATCACGCACCTTCGTCAACTTAGAAAGGTGTACAAGAAGGGAGTTTGGGTACCAAATCAACTCACATTTGAGTGAAAAGCAAATCACGTGAGTGCATGCGTTTCCCGAAATGCGCGCGACCACGTTGAACCGTTCTTGGACCGCACTGTGGCTGGTGACGAGATATGGGTCCTGTATGACAAGGTCAGCGCACAGAGACAGCTGTTGGACCCAAAACAAAAACCCATGCTGACCCCCAAAACTGGCTTTCACACACGTAAGATCCTGCTGTCGGTTTGGTGGAATATGCAGGTGTCGCATTTTTTCAACTGCTGACGGACAACACCATTATAACCGCCGATGTATACAGCCGTCAGCTCGATGATCTACACGCATCGCTCACGTCGAAACAACTTGCAAACGCAAGGGCGTCCTGCTACAGCGGGATGGAGCGAGTCTTTACACAGTACGGGTAACCCGTCGCATGATCTGGGATCTGAGCTGGGAGCTGCTACCGCACCCAGAATATTTACCTGGGTATTGCCCCAAACGAAAACCACCGTTTTCGGTCTTTGCAACAGTTCCTGGACGGAAAGAGGTACACCAACCGGGACGCTGTCGAACCCGCACTTACTGACTTCTTTGCGTCCAAGTCTCCACAATTCTACAGGGACGCTATCCAACAGCTGCCCAGACGATGAGAGCAGGTTATGACAAACATTGGAGACTGTATTTTGAAGTGATGTCTACTTGTATATACGGTAATCAGCACTTTCAGTTGCTTCGCATCTGGAAAAATTACTTTCTTTCCAACGCATAATTTTAATAATTTGACTTTAACTTAGCTGTACGTTGAATAACCCGAGCGAACGTTATCTCAACTTTTTTGTTTGCAATTTTTTTCAATATTTCTCTGCATTTCTATATACACTGCTGGCCACCCAAAATGCAACACTAAGAAGGACACGAGATAGCGAAGCCAGATTTACTGGACACATAACAACAGATACAAAGATAAAACGATTGAGCTTACAGGTCCGTGCGACTTCCGGAACACGCAGACATCAGTAGTTCGTGTGGCTCCCATGACTGGCAATAACGGCCGCTACACGCCGCGGCATCGAACGAAAGAGACTTTGGATGTGGGCTTGGGGTATGTCGGTCCAGGCTGCTTCCACACGTTGCCACAGTTCATCAGGCGTAGCCGCGAGTGGTGTTTCCCGGGCCAGTCGGTTACCGATCAGCGACCAGGCGTGTTCGATGGGCGACATATCGGAAGAACAAGCGGGCCACGGCTGCAGTGACACCTGGTGGACCATAAAGAATTGTTGCACGATGCCTGCCACGTGCGGGCGCGCATTGTCCTGTTGAAACGTGGCCGCTGGCAGATCTTGCAGGTAAGGGAGGACTACAGGCTCCAAAACGTCGGAGATGTAGCAGTGGCTGTTGAGTGTATCGGCGTTGGGTACCAGAGGGGTGCGAGTGTCATATCCAATTGCGCCCCAAACCATAACGCCAGGCGACGGACCGGTACGGCGATGCATAATGCAGGCGTCATACAGTCTCTCGCCGCAGTGCCGCCACACGCGGATCCGGCCTACGTGGTGATGCAGGCCGAAGCGGGATTCGTCGGAGAAGACAATGTCATGTAATTCCGTAGTCCAGGTGAGGCGTTCAACGGCCCACTGCAGCCGCACTCGCAGGTGGTGTAACGTCAATGGTAATCGGAGCAATGGGTACCGTGCGACAAGTCCTCTTTCCTGCAGACGACGTCGAATGGTACGTGCTGACACAGGTTGTTGCGCAACACACCCTAATTCCTGCGCTAACATTCGCAATGTGGCGGTGCGAGCCGTCAATTCCCGCCGCATAACATGCAGATCCTCTCGTTCGGTGGCGTGCCGCAGCTGCGGCAATCGCTCAAGTCGGCCCATCCGTCCCTCTTGCACCCACCGAATCCATACTCGCCTCACTGTGGCTGGATGTCGTTCCACACAGTCGCCGATGTCTCGGTACGATAAATCGCTGTCGCGAGAAGCAACTATTCGTCCTCTGTCGAACTCCGAAACGTGCTGGAATGACTGTCGTATTCTGCGACGAGGCATCAGGAAGCTCCCCACGCACAGGTCCGGCAGCACAACAGACTTTCACTACTTACACCCCGCCTTCTGTGCTACCTTCTAATAGTGCTTCTCGGTGGCGTGCCAGGCGCACATGGGTTGTATATGCCCTGCAATCCTAATCGTTTGCATGTCCTCTCGCGGGCGGCGCATGCTGCGAATTTCAGGCCAATCGGATGCTTCCTTCTTGGTGTTGCATTTTGGGTGGCCAGCAGTGCAAATTTACATAACCATTTTGCATTGCGGGTTTTCTAACTTCACAATCGCAGGATTACCTGATATACTTGTAATTTCTTTCCTTTAAGCCCAGTTTTTTCTTTTCATCGAACTTGACGTGATTTTTCGTTTCGCACCATGATCGTGTAATCTGCTTATGTTGCCGAGTTTGATATATTTGATATGTAGCTTCCAAATGTTAGGGGTATGCAAAAGTTTCCGCCGCCTCCTCTAGCAGGCGCTGTGGGGTTCTAACCTGCAGGCGACCCGTGCTGTCATTTCGTACATGAAGCCCAGCATGGCAATCGATAGAGTTCATTTGCGACACTCTTTGTTATTCATGTTTAATTTAGGGAAAAGTGCGTTTGAAGCATACGGTTCAATATGTCAGGCGTATGGCGAAATGCTTATGGGTGAGCTGACGTGTTGAGAATGGTTTGCCAGGTTTAAGAAATGTGACCTAAACTTGAAAGACAAGCCACGTGTAGGTAGACCAAAAGAACTTGCAGAAGGGGAGCTGGAATCGCTGATGCAACAGGATGCCACACAATTGCCCACGCAACTGGCGAAACGTTTAAAAGTGGCTCAATCGACAGTAGTACGGCGTCTACAGGCTTTCGGGAAGATCCAGAAAATTGGTAAGTGGGTTACGCATATATTAACTGAGCGTAATATTGGTCAACGATATGGCATCTTCACGTCGTTGCTGAACAGCTTTTAACGGAAGACTTTCTTGTGGAAGGTTGTCACCGGGGATGAAAAATGTGTCCATTGCGACAACGTCGTACGCAAGCGATCCTGGGCCAACCCAGGCCAGGAATAAACATCCACTGTAAAACAGGATATTCACGGGGAAAATGTGCTGTTTTATTTGTGCTGTTATATGCATGGAGTGCTTTACTTCAAACTATATAAACCGGGTGAAACAATCACTCCACAACGATATAGTGATCAGCTGATGAAACTGAACTCAGCAATCGAGCAAAAACGCTCATGGACAGGTAAAGGACGCCACCCAGTCATCCTGTTACACGATAATGCCAGACCTCGTGTATGTGCCACCACGAAATCAATATTTGAACAGTTACACTGGGAGGTTTTGCCGCACCCGGCCTACTCCCCAGGCATATGCAACATGCGTCAGCCTATGCAACATGCTTCAGCCCAACAGTGGTTCACCACAGTTCCAGAGGTGGGAAATGTTGTCACTGCATTCTTCAGCTCAAAATCCGAGTCCTTCTATCACAGGGACATCTATTTGTTGCCTGAAAAATGGCAAAAGGTCATTGATGCTAACGGCCAATATTTCGTTGAATAAATGTGTACTGGTTTCCCGATTGTTCCTGTCTCCCTTCTCCTAAAAACGGCGGAAACTTTTGCATATCTCTAATAGTTTCGCCTGACTCATGATCAAAGGCCACATACTTCAACACACATTTTGCGTGGAAACCCCAGCAGATACCTGCTATTTTGTTTGCCACGCATACAGAGTGTATAGGGCATCGAGTGGCACATGTCCAACGTACATATACCTACGGCAATCAGAAATTCTTCAGAATACTTGAGATTCACTCTGTTGCTCAACAGAGTTATTTTCGTTTCTGTTTATTTTTGCTGCAAGTATGGGTACTTATGATTTCAATTCTTTTTGTCGTACACGGCTGTTTGCTGAAAACGCAACACTAGGGTTAATGTTTGTGATCGGACTGGAACTCGCAGGAAGCGTAAGTCACGTGAGGAGATGCAAATGATCAAAAGCGCAGCGTACATGCAAAGGATTTGTTCCACGAGCTCTCTCGTAACTGTTCCGCAAGAGGTATATAAGCAGAACGGGCAGGGTAAGCTTCTATAACGATTCGCGAGAATTGTGGTAGTAAAGTAATGGTAGTAACTCAGTATGCCTAGCCGCAGCAGACGAAATCCGTAAACACACCTAACGGTCTTTGTGCGAGTCAGGTGTGCTGAAGTGCTAGTAGGCGTACTTTCTTTCCTCGACATCGGCGCTCGTTTTGGACGACATGCGAGCACAGCGAAACGAATACGGTGTTAGTGGGAAGTGGAAGTTCTGACGCACCGACGTGAGTTGTCTGGAGCCTGGAGACGGATGAACGCACGGGATGACCACCACCTTCGTCGCATGATGTTGGCTGACCGAACAGCCACGTCCCGAGGTTCAGCACATCAATAGATGTCTGTATCACATCTAGGGTTGCCTGCAAGCTCTGTTAAACGCCGCTGGTTTCAGAGAGGTCTCATCGCTCGCTATCCGTGGTTTCGACTTCCCTTGGTTATAAAGCACAGATGTCAGCGACTGCAATGGGGCAAGAATGCAAACTTTGGCGTGATGAATGACATCGCATAAAGTTTTCCGACGACTTCTGGTTCAATCTAGTGTTTCGTGGTGGACGTATCCTTGTATGGCGGCACCCTTGTAATCGGGTGTTAGAGGCTTGTACAGGGTGTCCCACTCGCTACCGAACTCGGAATTGTTTTTAATAATATTAACACCAATGAAGATTTTGAAAGGAAATTTGAAGTTGACTTACAGCATTTCGTGCAAAATATGATGACATCCCGACATATGCTTGAAGTGGCCAACATTTTCGTCCAGACAGCAGTGAACCCGGCGCTGTGCGCCAGCCGGCAGAAGTGCCCCTTAGTGGCAGACACATTCCCAAGTATGGCGCCACTGAGGAGCAGTCCGCCAACCAGACGGACGCGCCTCTCTGCTGCTTTGTTATGCCCTTTCGCTGAGAGTTTCTGCACAAAACCGTTGCAGAGAGTGAGTGCTCGTTCTCGTGGCTGTTTGCGTACATGGGAAAATGTATCGGTATATCCTTGAGGAGTGAATGCTTATTGCTCGCATTTATTGGAAAACCGAATCGATAAAGTCATGTCAACAGCAATTCCTGAAGAGGTTTGCAGGCAGACATCCGCTGAGTAAGTCCACCATTTGGGCATTGTTGAAGAAAATGGAAATCAATGGGACTTTATTAGACGACTATGCAGGATGTCGTCCACAATTTTCCGAGGAAATGATCCAGAATGTAAAGGGCCGACTACTTGCGTCTCCCAGGAAGTCATTTCGCCGACTGTCACAGGAAACACGATTGTCCAAAAGAATTTGTCAATGTGCTGTGAAAAAGCGAAGCTTCATGCGTACCGTATATCCGTGCTCCACAAACTGAAAGAGACTGACCCACTTGTAACGGATGAGATACTGTCGATGGTTTCAGACATTTCTTCAAGAAAGTCCGGGCATTCTGGACTACACGTGGTTCTCGGACGAGACATGGTTTCACCTGTCAGGATACGTCAATTTTCACATTTCCCGTATATGGGCCAGGTAAAATTCCAAACGCGATACATGAAGAACCGCTTCATTCACAGAAAATTGGTGTGTGGTGTGGGATGACTCGGCGCCGTACATTTGATTCCATCTCCTTCAATACAACCATCACTACAGCTGCACATATGGAAATCTTCAACACCTTTGTAATTCAATTGGACGATGAAGAACTCTCAAATGGATATTACCAGCATGATGGAGCGACAAAACACACATCACACACCAGTATGGCCAACAATCCTTTTTCGGCGACCGCGTCACTTCGAAGGGTATTTGGTTACCGCGGTTGCCCGATCTGACGTCTGCTGGTCACTTTACGTGGACGTACTGGCAAGGACTTTCCACAATATGATGGGCCGGGTTCAATGCTGTCTGGACGCAAATGGTGGCCACTTCCAGCACATGTTGTGATGTCATCACATTTCCCACGAAATAAGGTAAGTCCACTTCAAATGTCGTGGCAATATCTTCATTGGTGTTAATATAATTAAAGAAATGACAGGCTCGGCAGCGAGAGAGACACACTATATTAAGCAGCGTCGCACGGGTTTGACACCGAGCGTTCTGGTGTGAGGCGCTGTTGGGTCCCATTCAGGTTCCTGTCTCTTACGCATTGGAGGAACCAAGATCGATCAGCGATATATCACGGAAGTTGTGAAGTCTTAAGTGCCGCCATATCTGCAGATGGTCCCAGATGGCATCTGTCAACGAGACAATGCCCGACCGCATGTGGCGCGCAGTGTCTTACAGCTTCTTGATGCTCCACATGTGCCATATCTTTCTTAGCTAGCACGTTCGTCTGATGTGTTCTCCATTGAACAAGTGTTGGATATGGTCGCTAGACTGCTGGGCTGTCGGGGTCTACTACTGTAAGTTACGCATAATGAACCTTGAGTACGAAACTAAACAGCATGGAATGACAGTCGGTACTAAATGTGTAATATCAGTACCAACCGATTAAGTATCAAGTGTTTTCTGGCAGGTTCGGGAAATGAACCGCACAAAGAAATGGTAGTAAGGCGAGGTTACTTCCGATAACAGATTTAAACCTGTGTTACGTAACATCACTAAATTCATAAAAGTGCTGCAGATTGTGACATGATAGAAACGTGGGATCACTGCTTTGAACTCTTGTTATTTACATTTGGCTTTTAAGTTAGTGCTGACAGAGTGTAAGAGAAATGTTCTCCAACTCCATCATGAATGGTAGTCACTGTCATTGGCTTTAAGTTCTCAGTTAGGGAGGGGATGAACGAGATAATCACTCAAGTATCAGAAACTTCGTGTGTCAGTTGTGCTTCTGCTTGACCTAATATAAACTTGACGCACAAATATGTAACATTCTAAAAAAGTCTGCTTAAAAAACTGCATAACTTTTAGGGTTAAGATACAAAATACCAGAACACTCATTTCTCATGACAAGGAATGTACATCTAGCCTTGTAAAGGCAGGAGTGTATAGCATACCCATCAAGAATCAAGAAAATGAGATCATTTCTCGATATATAGGTAGCACAAAAAGAAGCCTCAAAATTAGGTTACGAGAACAGAAGGCTAACTGGCTTAAAAAAGAAGACAAAACATCTTTAAGTGAGTTTTGCCTCAAAAACCAAGCTACCCCAATGTGGGGAAGATGCAATAAAATTAATTCAGCAAAAAACACGGAAGGCAATTGTACTAGCTGAAGCAATTACGATCTAAAAAACGTCTAACCTAGACTGTAGCAATATTAGCCCAGCTATTTTGCCTTTTGCTTAAAAGAACTTGGCTATAATTGAAAATATTCTCAAAAAGCAAAAAAGGAGAAAACGAGAAAATATCCAGCAACACTTGGCCTATGAGAATGAGATTACATCCGATAAATACCGCCAGACTGAAGCTGATGATATGTATACGTGTCCCTAATGTGCACAAGCACACCGACTGAGATGAAATCACGTCGCTGTCTTATTAGTTGTAATTCTTCTGCTGAGGATGCCGGGCTGTTTCCTGAGGGCAAATGTACAGAGTTTGAGACCTCGGACTGGAATACAATAGGGACGAGCTCAAGCATTTCCCGCTAGATCTTTTACTTTCAAATTTAATGAATCATCATTGTAATATACTCATCAATGCTAACTTCGAGTTAGATATTTTTTATTTTTATTTTTCAATGTACAATCTCCATAATTTAAAGTCCAATGCAGTGTACCTTTAAGATTGTGTGAGAATTACGGTCAGGATTGTTCTGAGAAGATGTTGACATTTAAGCAGTGCTGGCCAACATATTAGCATGTGCGAAAAAACCTAGTGCACGTGCACTCAAGGCCGGGTCGTAAAATCGCTGAGTGAGATGATAACAACAATATAATCTCCCAGAACAACATACGACCCAGGTAGTAACTTTGAACATGTTGAACTCTTGAAATATCTTTTTATTCAGTTTTAATTTTTAAGATAATATTTTACAATAATTGCATAATTGAGCTCCTCTCAACAATTAAAGTCCTTAGTAACAGGAAGAGCAGAAGTTTCCGTAACGTTAGTTACTAATAATGTGTACATTGTACCCACGTAAAACTTGCATTTCATCGAGAGACAAATTACTGCCAAACCTTAGACGAGCAGTTTTTAGAAAAGAAAACGGGCAAGATCCGCATCGGCATAATAACGGCAGGGCGGACAAACAGCAGGTTTTTTACTCTTATCGCGAAAATTACGGTAACTATAAAATTTCAGTTAGTAACACACGAAGACTCTCAGGAAAAGAATGAGACTACAGCCGCAGCGATATAAGGTCGTTACGTACAAAAAAATGATAGTGATACTTTAAAAAACGGTTGATTGCTGTGTTGGTGTGGCAAAAGAGTTTGATCGATGATTGGCCGTTCGGCAGACAGAGGGAAGGAAGTGAAATCATATCCGATTTCGACTGCGTGAGTAATGGCTGCGGTAAGGGAAGAGCGCTATGCTGCGTTGAAATTTTGTTATCGCCTGAACAAAACAGCCACCGAAGCTTACGAAATGGTGAAGGAGGCATATGAGGAAAATGTTCTGCCACATAAGGTGATTTAAAGAATTTCAAGATGGCCGTCAATCAACAAGCAAAGAAGGTTGGCTAGACTGTCCGGTGGCGGATGTTACTGGTGAAGCGATGAATAGTGCGAAAAGGTCTTCATGTGACAGTGAGGCAATATTTAGAACTACTGGAAATGTCTGATGACAGTGCCCATATGATTTTGCATGATCATTTGTATATGACGCGAGTGTGTGCAAGGTGGTATCTACGTTTGCGAACACCTGAACAGATGCAAGTACGCATTGGTGTCTGCCGAATGTGGAAAATAAAGTTTGAGGAGCTTGGAAATGCTTTCCTGGGTACCATAATAACCGAAAATGAATCACAGATTCATCACTATGATTCGGAGTCAAAGGGACAAAGTTCTGTGTGCAAGTCACCCTCTCCCACTCGCAAAAAAGCTAAGGTTGTGCCTTCCGCTGGCAAGACAATGATCATCACATTCTTTGATAATGTCGAGAGGACTTATCAATGTACCGTGCCACCTCATATGAACCTCACAGGTGTTTACTATGTTACTATTCTGCGATATTTGCGGGAGCATAACAAAAAAAAATGCCTACTCTGCATGCAAGCGTGTGGACACTTCACCATGATAATGCCGGACCCCATGTGACCAATGTTGTAATGCAATACTTTGCCAAAAAACAACATCTCCTGCCTGCCATAGCATCCCTACAGCCCGGACGTGGCCCCTTGTGACACTTTTATTTTTCCATCGTTGAAAAAATCATTACGGGGTCAGCGTTTTCCCTCACAAAAGGCCGTTACCAAAAAAACGGAGGCGATAGGACAAGAACATTTCTACTACTGGAGCCTCTTGCAAAAAGGTCCGTAGTCACCTTGATTGGCTGCGTTGGTATGTTGCAGATATAGTCCCATTTTTTTCTGACAGTATACGAACAATTACAATCAGAAAATAACCGAATTATTTTTGTACAAAGAGAATCATGGTTTTTGATATTTAATTATCAAACCAGTTCTTTAAAGAGCAGTACATTTCTAAATTATACTTCACAAACAGTATTGAGTTAATACGGAATTATTTAATGCATTTCCGGTGGCGGTTGTTACTTATTATTTAATGTATTTTAAACCTTCAACCTTCAAAAAGAGTGTAATTGCTACCGAACTGAAAATAACTGTGTTCTGCCACTTTCTGCCATTATATAAAAATATATTCACCTATATTTGTTCGTGTTTATTTAAGAAATTCTGAGGAGAGAGAGCTTTCTCAAGTATACGTGTGCTGCTTCAAATATGTAGATTTTAAAATGGTAAATCTGCAGTGGTCAGTAGTTTTCTCCAACAAAACACAGCTGAATATAACTACGCCTGAAGCCAGTGACACCATAAAGTAATGCAGAGAGCTGGGTGCTTTATTTAGGTGACAGTTAAGTAAGAAGACTTAAAAAAGAAACTACCCCCTGATGTCTTACACATCCATTGAAAAATGCGTCACCGTGTGCAATTATCTAGTGGATGGAATAATTGACAAGTGCTCGGACCTGTTTCAAGAAGAAGTCTACCACTTCAAACGAAGTGTGGCGCAAATCATCTGACGAGATGTGGATTGTTTTGGGATCAGTCTTGAAGTTTTCTGTTGTCCTAAATTATCTAGTGTACGGAATTTATATGCTGCTAAAAGTTGACTTTAACATGGGATATTGTAGAGAAAATTGATCATTTTGATGCCTGGATCTTTACGAGAGTGCAAAATTAAATGAAAAGGTAAAATTAGTAATAAAGTGGTATCAGTGAAGTCATTAAACGAAAGTGTAGATATGCATACGCTGCCGTGACATCACATTTACACTTCTCTTCGCTGAAAAAAACCCTTAAAAAACCTGAGAATCAAATGAGGAACAAAAGAAAAAATAAGCCGATATTCGGCCTACGTAAGGTACCCGATTATATTCCTGAATTTACCTGGTTTAAGGGAAACCGAGTGTTAAATAGTATGAGACGCAGGTAATTTTCAATAATTACATATTATTTGACGTAAATTTATTCCCCAGCATACTACGGGGGATTTGTGTCATCTTTAAAATTAATTTATGAAAGGTTTCAGTTTTTATTATGTAACGTTTTTTACTAATTGGAAATTTTATAAATTTCTCTTAAGTGAAATGGTTTGTACATTTAATAGCTATAAACCTTTGAATAGGCTTTCATATCGCAAATTAGGATGATTCCATTACTAACGGAGAAATTCAGAATCGCATTTCCAAATTTCTGCATGTTCACTGTGGGTTCGAAGTGTCATGCAAATAAAGTTTGAAGGTGTGAAAATCCGAATACCTGTGATGAAGGAGCCCGTTAAGAAATGTAAAATACCGAAGAAAGTACTTTATGGATATGTGAAGTGATCAGTTTCTGCAGATGAACTGTAACTATTACACATTACCCGGAACTGGTTATGAGTTTCACTTTCCTTACAGTACAGAGAGAGCAGAAATCGCTTATGCTCCCATCCCTGACCCGCTTTACATGATGGACGAATTAGCATTGATGTGCTGCTATCTGTCGGCCGATGTGAAAGATAAAAGTGCATAACTGTGTATCGCTTGCTTTTCATTACTTTTTTAACTGGCCCTTAAAAAACGTTTAGTAATGTTAGTTGCATCCCTACTTCGAATTATTTATTCTGAAGTACAGTTTTAATTTCCTCATGAAACCTGCCTGTCTAGCAGAATAAATCAAGTGCATTGAGAATCTGCCAAGAAATAATTTTCTGATTATGCGAATCAACGCCTCGAAGAATCATTCTGAGGAAAAACAATTCCATCGGAAAAAAAATTCCAGAATTTGCCAATTAAATGTATTTTTTATTACCTTGTATTGCGTTTGAGTGGACGCCGATTGCTCTCTTCATCGTGACGATATCAACAGGAATATGAGGATTATGGAAACACACTCCCGTGTTCATAGGAATACAAATAACCCGTCTCTGCATATTGATTCTTCCGACACCCGAATAGTCCAAATCACTGAAAGAAATCCACTTGGAAAATCATTGAGTGACCCTCGAAACATCTTGACGTCGCAAGCTATCCCTGCTGTTCACACGACGAAATGGACGTAACCTCGTTCCTACACAATTTTCAAGAAATCTCTTGCAATTCCACATGCTACAGGGAACGAACACCTGTAAACGTAGTAAAAAAGGCGTAAAAAAACATGTACCAGATACAAACCGGAATTAACAAGCACGAGCGTTAACGTTCCTAAAGATAATTTTAAGAGAAAGCCAAAACAGTACCGAAACGCGATTGATACATGTAAAAACGACGTCGAAACAATTTACAGGCACCTACCAGAAAACACACAGATTACGTACAAACAAAATGGAGCTAACAGGAAGGCTGGTTGATTGGTTAGTTGGTGTTTTATGGCGCAAGAGACTCAAAGAGCGCCACTAAGAGGGAGGCCGTTGATATTCCTAAAGATACTTTGAAGAGCGAGCTAAATAATAGTAACGAAACGCGATCGATACAGAAGTTATATGTTTTCACCTTCCACATCGACCGATAGATGCCATTATGGCAGCTTTAACTCTCCTATCGCGCCGTACAGGGCACGGATGGAAGTATAGCCCACAAATCCTGGTTTCAGCAAGGTACGGCGGGAATCGCCTATGCAGATTTAGGTGGATTTTTTTCTTCTTCACTGATCAAATTGCTTCTCGTAACTTTATGCGGATTCAAAATTCGAATCTATCACAGCCACATCCCCGTTTTTCAGGGTATCAGAAACCATACTTATTAGAAGAGTTAGAGCAAACTATCTTATTGGAGTGGGCGTGAACCTATCAATTTCTTAAAAATTTGACGTTTTATTGGTTCATTTTATAATTGGTCTGAGATTTGTCTACAACGTGGAGTTCGATGCTTTTGCGAGAAATTTTGCAGAGAATGACTTGATGTAATCACCTTTGTTAAAACGGAATTATTTCCTACTAGTAGCAGAATTCCGTAGGATATGAAATCAGGATACAGCTACAAAACGGAAACGGATTATTTACGTTCGTTCAGACGTAACAAAATTAAAGTAGATGGGAAAATTGAACTGTCTGCCCGAGATGAGACAACATGGCTTCAGAAAGCACGTTTCCGTAGATAGGACGATGGTAGATGGGACATTCTATTTCATAAAAGAACTCTGTATACAAGCACTGCAACTTACACATTATCCGTAAATGAAAATAATAGCAAAAATAAAAGATAAATGCCATTCTCCGCAATTAATTTATGCTGAGCAGTTAAGGAAGTATAATACATTGAATTGGCCGTGGAGACCATTTGTTTTCGTTCCTAATATAAAGAGACTCATTCAGAAAGTGCACGGATTAGCGTCTGCAGATTGCCAGCCAATGCCACGGAAGCGAGCAACAACGCCGGGGAAACATCGACAAGGGACCCTCGCTCTAGAACGAATTGTAAAACCAAAATGGAAGAACTTTCTTCCACTTAAATAACACACGAAAATTTGAAACACAATTCTGGGAATAAAAATAAAACTGAGCATTCGAGGACGACGAAAGACTGTAAATTTCCTCAGTGTTCCTTTAAATATCTTGTTCAATACTTCATAAGGCCGTTCAACCTCCCCACATTTACCTTTCCAGTTGTTTTTGTGCTGTATTTTATGCGAGCATTCTAAGCTAACCGTGGTTCTACACGTAGCAATGTAATTCCCCCAGGTGAACTGACATGTTTATCAATTTCTCAAAAACTGTTCTGCAGCGGAAGGGAAAAAAACCAGATGAAGTGACGTGTTGCCTAACTGTTCCATCTAAATTTAAACTGAAGATTTTTTTTATGAATTTATTCTGGCGTGCTTTCATAACATTTAAATACAGTATTACCTAAAATTACACGCTTGCTGTAGGTACCTGAAATGGTAATTTCTCGGAGATGGACAAATATTATATATACTCCGATCAGCAAAAACATTGAAACCTCCTCTGCGTTATGCAAATAAGCGCTCATGCAGCCAATCAGTGTCACGTGCCAAGGTCGCGAATTATATGCGTTTAATACCTGGGTTGGAACTATCTCAGTCAGTATATCGTTTTGTCAAAAAGTAAAAGATTTATTTGATTCGACAAAGACAAGGTTGTTATGGCAGGACGCCTCTCTAAGAGCATATCCGAAACAGCTACGCCGGTAGGCTGCTCGCTATACAGTATTTAGTACCTATCAAAGATGGTCCGAAACAGGTAACATTCCGAGCCGTCGACAAGGCGTGTGCAGGCCACGCCTCACAAATGGCAAAGGTCAGAGCAGACTATCTCGTCTTTTCCGCAGCAACAGGATGGTCACTGTGACTAATATTACCCATAATTTCAATTGTGGTGAAGAGTCCAGTGTGTGCAAACAGACAGTTCTTTGTACGCTCTTAGATACGGGATTCCGCAGCCGCAGACCCATTCGTGTACCCATGCTCACAGCCGTTCACCGTCGTCAACGCTTGCAGTGGGTAAGAAATCATTAACATTGGACCATAGGAGACTCGAAAAGGATTTCATGGTCAGACGAACCCCGTTTTCTGTTACAACATATAGACGGACGAACTCGTGTGCGACGTTTATGCAAAGAAGCCTTCTCAATTGGATGTATTCTGGAACGGATCCAGGCGAATGGAGAAAGTGTGTTAGTCTGGGCAGTATTTTATTGCAAAACACTTGGACCCATTATCCTTATAGAGAGATCTCTGACAGCTGTCACGAACCAGAACATCGTGGCTGACTACGCACACCTTTCATGGTGACTGTATTCACTGGCGGAGATGGCGTCTTTCAACAAGAAAATGCTCCATACCACACTGTGAAGAAGGTTCAGAACTGGTTCCAAGCACATGAAAAGGAATTCCATTTATTGCCATGGCCGCTAAATTTGCCGGACATGAATACTATCGAGCATTTGCGGTTTGATGTTTGATGAGGAACGTGTACGAGCAGCATCGCCCCAACCACGTAATTTACAAGATGTGCGGTATCTTCTGTTGCAGTTATGGTACCAAATACCAAAAAACACATGCCAACCTCTCGTTAAATCTATGACTCGTCAGGTGAAAGCTCTTTTGGCGGCGAGACAAGGACATATGTTTTGGCTGATCGGTGTATATTATAACTATATACGGTATATATAAGTCTGACTTCTACGATATTTTCCTTTTCTTTATTCAGGTGTTTGACGACTACCGTGAGAAATTGCATGGGCTATAAGCAGTTTCCCTTCCTTCAGTTAGCACCACTAACTCCAGGGATGGGAGAGAGCAAATACGGTAAGACAAATAAGGGATTCGAACCCGCACCCATCCAGGACGAATGGTCAAAACACGCCCTTAGACCACTGCACCTCCGGGGCAGTACAATGATTTTCCCTCAGCAGTATTATATTTCTGATATTTGCTCTGATGCAAAATTATTTTATTACGGACTTGGTTTTTCGACAGAAGATTCCCTGTAGCTATGGTAAATTTAATAAAGCTGTGCGAAGTAAAAATAAATACGACTAAACATTGTATTTGGATGGATAATTCGATATATTTTCCTACCAAAATTTAAATTTTGTAAACCACTGAGAAACAGGAGAAAAGTTATCGTGTGACAGAAAATAAAGGAAACTAAAAATACGTACCTTAATGCTGAAAATAGTAAAAGTATCTGTAAAAAGAGATTAGGTCTTGGAAAAGCACAAAATCTGACGGGTTGTGAATCACTGGTTAGAAAATCAGAGTTTTATAATGTAAAAGCTTTAACACAGAATTTTCGGAATATTTTTGGTATTGAAAATTGAAAGCTTGAATAACCTCCTATCACTGTACATATAATGACCACATTGAGAACCTCTAACAAGGTTGTCGGTTACCCTTACATTTGGAAACAGCCTCTTGCACGGACAAACATTTCATAAGGAATTCACAATGAAAAATGTCCAAGTAAATTTTAATATAAATATTAATCATTATTAAGTACTGTACATTAAGTTGAATATTAAAGCCAACGTAAATTATCGTTTACAATATTATTTTTTATTTCGTTAACCTATATATGTGTGAAAATATTTCAGAGCAGTTGATTGTGAAATTTCGAAATATTTTCGTACACCACATGTGAAATAAAATGAGCGCAACTTTAATTTTTAGGTTACTGAACAAACATTACTTTACGCCTACCAGCACTTTCATAAAGTGTTAAATATTCCTACTACACATGTGTACCTCATATTAGTAAAATTATAGTTTGGTGAATTTTCTTTTGAATACGTAGAACCTGTCAGCACTCTACATGTTTTTCTGCGTGTTTTATTTGTTTGGAACTAATAAATCTTGTATACTGTCCTGGAAAGTTATTTGCCTTTGAAAATTGCCAAATATTTGAAACCTGCTTGTAGCCGTAGCGAAAACTTATGTTTAATAAAAAGTAAACAAAACTTAGTATCACTTGTCGAGTTCATTTCAACAGAGAAAAGTAAGAACTGTCATTGACTATGATGCAAATTAGTATATTATTCGCACCATACTAAGCAAGTGGTGAGATTCTGAATACTCAAAGAATTTCATTTCAAATGCAATGTTGTTTACTATGACGTAATTGAAAATATCGCTCAAATATTACAAAATAGATTACAAAGGTATGTACATATGTTCAACATGTATGTACATATTTTCAACATGTATGTACATATAATACGTATATTAATATTCGCTTTTTTAAGGGTTTCCAGACTTTTAGATAAAGTTCGTAATTGACACACTGTTCATGGATTATATTCCAGATGTGTTAAGTTTTTATGATCATTTTATGCAAGCGAAATGAAAATTCTGTTGAGAAATACAAATTGCAATGATTTTCATGTAAAGGGTTTAAAACAAACAAACATAAGTACATAGTAGTTCTGACAATATTAAAAATGAGACGTGGTGGATATTTAACAAACCATGTCACTTTTGTGCGTTTAATTTAATTTGCTTTTTCAAGCGTTTCCAGACATTTTAAATTCTTAACCTATGAGCTGTTCACTGATTATATTCTATACGTAATCAGTTTTTAAGATAAATTTATGCAAGAAAAATCAAAATTCCTTAGAGAAACACAAATCGCAGTGATTTTCATGTAAAGGGTTTGAAATAAACAAACATAAATACATAACAGACCCGGAAATATCCAAATGAGAAGTGGTACCTGTATTATCCAAGGATATTTCACAATCCAAATCGATTTCTTATGTTTAATTATAAATGAAAAAAGTTTTGGTCGAAGTTAAATGACCACAATAAGCAAATCTGTCTTCCATTCCAAATTTAGGGCCACTAAATAAATAGAAGAGAGAGAACCAGCGCCGTGATACAGACACAATATCCCAGCCTCACAGGTGTTCGAAACTGGCCCATCTGAGAAGAATGATATACCACTGGGCCACCGAGGTGGCAGGTTAATTTTTGTGAAATACTGGTTTATAGATGATAAATACAAACAAATCGCAGGTAACATTATATTCAAGGGTAACAAATTTTCTGACAATGTGTGTGATAACGGACATTCATTTCTTCCCTTAACTTCCCAATTTTTCTATTTCATTTACTTTCCAAAAACAATTTTATTCCTTTTTAATTGTCGAGAAATTCCTTTAAAACGTACGTGTTTTTCTCGTAAATTGTATAAAAGTTTGCTTTTCCTAAACCTGTTTCATTTAACATACATAATTTTGTTTTACTATTATTTTATAATTTTCCCATTTACGCGCACTTGCAGTAATTTGTATTCTTTCGATAACTAAGCAGCAAAAGTTCAAATACCCTAACAATCTGCACAGAAGGGTGAAATAAATATAATTTTTTTACAAATTCTTGGCAAATATAAATACAATTAAATCTGGAATTAAGCAATTGTTGTCAGTTTTCATTTCGAAAAAAGCAAATCCACTTGCAAAATTTGTTAGGAAATTATTGGGGGAAATAAACGCTTATTGATGCAGAAAACACAAAACTCGTGCATTTTTTTTGGTTTTGCCTTTTAAGTATGTGAATTGCAAGGGGGAAACCTTAGGACAGTGATTCCCGAAGTGTGGGCCGCAACAGTTGCTTAAGGGAGAGTGGAGCTCAAGAAATGTTTCAAACATTAAACAAATATTATTGTTAGCTCGCCTGAACGTACTCCGTTACTTTTTGAAAGCAGTTTCTTATCAAACTCATTAGTTGATGTTGTGGCGGCCTTCACACGACACCCGTTGTGACGTGATTTATGATGATGCTCCGACTCTTTTCAAAAAGGGTCGTCCTGTCTTCGCTGGTTCCTCCCGACCGATAGCTGCAAATGGCATCGCCTCTCTACCCTGCATATTTCCCACAACGAAATCCACGTTTCTGTTTATTTATAGATTGTGTGTTACTGCCTGTGTTAGTTTGTTCCTGTTCAGTGAATATTGTTTTTAAACGAATAATATAAGTATTGTTTTTAAACGAATAATATTTGTTTTGAAAATGAAACGGTTTTTAATCAGTGCATAAAGAGAAAAGGAAACATTGTTCTACCAGCTATGGTGGCAGGGTGAAGGAACATACGGGCACTACCACTACGATTTCATGGATGGGGAAAAAGAGGAGTTATGATATACACAACTTATCTCTGGGAAGCAAAATCAAATATTATTAACTGTGAAAAACGTCCACAGTGTGTAATATGTTTAAGTGTTTTAGCTTCAGATAGTATGAATCCAAATAAATTATAAAGGCATCTTGAAACAAGGAATGGAGAGCTCGTCAATAAAGAAAAATATGTTTTTTTATCAGAATACCTTTTAATTTCCAGTCTACCCAGCGAAGCATTTCTAAAACAACAAGTGCTAAAGTTCTTCTGTCTTCTTATCAGGTTCCCATGGAATTGCGGAGTGTAAAACCCACACGCAACAGGTGAATGTCACCGTCAGCATGTTTGGTGAATCTATGGAAGAGCAATGAAAAAGTGCTCCCTGTTTCAGATGACACAGTATCCCGGCAAATATTGAATATTTCAGAGTACTTAAGTGGGCTGTCAATAGGCAAGTTGAGGGACAATTACTATGCACTTCAAGTTGATGAAGCAACTGATGTGCACAGAGATGGCCATCTAATTGCAAATATCCGATTAAATAATTGTGATAAACCGCGAGTTCTTTTTCTTGAGCATTTTCTTAACAATATGACTGCGGAGCGCATTTTCAATATGATTGAAATTTTCTTAAAAGAAAATGTTGCATCATGGGAGAGATGCGTTGTCATATGTACACATTGAGTTTTCCCTATGTCTGTAGTGCATACTGGACATAAACCAAGCACTGAAGGAATAGCTTCTGAAGCCAAATCGACGCACTGCATGCTTCATCGGGAGGCACTGGCATCTAAAGAGCTAAGCTTTCCTCTGAATCAAGTGTTACAGACAGTTGTCAAAATTGTAAACTTCATCAAAGCTCATCCAATAAAATCTCGAATTTTCAAGTTTTTGTGTGAAGATATGGGTTCAGAGCACAATGTCTTGCAGTTTCACACCGGAGCTCGATGGGTGGAAAGAGGCAAGGTGTTGTATAGAATGTTTGAACTGCGGTATTTTGCCTTCTTCATTCCTGGCTCTACAGTCCAGTGTCAACTTTGGCCTCCTCAACATGCTTTTGCTATTGTTCTCTATTATAGGCCATTATTTTCTAGTTCTCGCAGCCCAGGCTTTTTGTGTCCTCCACTACTCTATCTATCCCCCTGGTCTTTGGTCGTCCTCGCATTCTGTGCCTTTCCGGATATTAAAAAAATATTTTCTTGGGAGCTTCAGATTCCTCCTTTTTCACTACATAGACCTCCCACCTTAGTCCTGATGACCCAATCCTGTTAGTAACAATAGAGGAGGTTTATAAATGAAATATGATTCTTTATTGTAGCGTTTCTGACAGATTCCACCGTCTCATACTGGGGCTATTACTTTACTGAAAAATTTTCATTCAAATGTATCCATTATTCGTCTGTTTTTCCTAGTTAGTGCCCAAGTTTCGGAGGCGTATGTAAGCATATGTCTTATTGAAGTTCCTTAGATCGTTAACTTTGTTATTCGAGATAGGAATCGAGATTTTAACAGTTGTTCAAGGGCATAAAATGCTCTACTTGCAGCCATGAGACGGTTTTTTATTTCCATGCAGACATCATTGGTGCAAGTCATCGTAGAACCTCGGTGTATAAAGCTCGCAACTCTGCCGAATGTGGGATAACCCAACAAGATGTTTGAAGGAAGACCAACCGCCCCGGTAGCGCAGTGGTCTAAGTGATGGCTTCAGATCATTCTTCCGAAAGGGGTCTGGGTTCAAATCTCGGTGACGCATGGATGTTGTTTTTGTGTGACGGGACTGGCCCTCTCCCTTCCCTGGAACCAGTGGCCCTACATTTGGGACGGGCGACTGCATATAGCACATTGAGCTGTTCACGGTGGTCGTTAAACCTCCAATCAAAAAATAAAAAAAACCCCAGCAGACCACAGCAAAAAGCTTTACCAACAGCCATATATTTGGTTTTAGATTCATTCATTAATAATCCCATTTTCACTAGCCTTTTCCAAGGCTGTAAATGCCATTTCCAATGCCGGGTAAGATTTATCAATCAGATCCAGTTCATCTGCATATGACAGTAGTTGTACAGAGATTTTGCCTTTAGATCAAGCAAAATCATCCAATGGAAAAGCTTTAGGAAACACTCATTTCCTTTTGAAACTGGCATATCTCGAAAACATGGTTGAAAAATTATACATTTTTAACAAATCACTTCAGAAAATGAAGCAACCATATTTCACTAAAATGATAGAGTTCTAAAGATTATAAAACATTACTACAACTTTGGACAAATGGTTCGAAAAGTAACTATTTGAAAAGCTTCCTACTATCGTCAACATGCTTTAACAAACAGACCTGCGGTGGGAAACAAAACAGAATTATCTCTCTCCAAATGTGCTCAGAGCAGGGTTTCTTTTGAAATATTTCCCTGCCTGTAACGCAAATCTTTTGTCAAATTCATACCAACTGAGAGTAAACCGAAGCGCGCTTATCACCAAATTTTCGAGGCGATGACGTAGACACACGCGGGAAACAGAGGAATTTCTCTCCATTTAAAATTTACAAAATCCCATTTCCTCATATAAATATTTCCTTGGAGGTAAAGTCTATAGCCTCCCTGCTCAGTTCTAGGCTTCAAGGTTTTTGCCGTATTAGGAATGACGTAACATTTCAAAGTCCCATTTCCCTCTCATAACATTTCAAAGTGCTTGAACTTTTAAACTCCAATTGAAATTATTACTTAAATTGTAAATCCTCCGAGCTGTTTAAGGATTCTGTAAGTAGCAATAATGTCATATATAACTGTAGAGGCTTTCTTGTTTCTTTTTGTTCAATAGTAGTAAATATGTTACTTTGGCAAAAAACCATAGCACATCAATGTACACCTTACAGTAATTAATGAGAAAACAAGAATATTTATTTTACATATTGAAACAAATTTTATCTTTGCGTTTTCCCAATCTTTAAAACTTTCAAATGGATACCCTGATATTCTACCAATTTAGCGAAATCATTCTGCAGCCGGAAATTATTTGCGCTCTGGCTTCAATTGCTCTCTTCGCTGCATTACAAAAAGAGAAATATTTAATTCAGGTTTTAGTTATACTGTAGTTTGATATGGCAAATATTTTTTATATGATAGTGAGTTTTCCTTTTTCATAAACTATGTTACCAAATTGCTTTCGTTTTTTATTGTGCTTTTTTACATGGCAATGGTAAAACTTTGAGTTAAGTAAATCAAATTACCATTTGCCTACTGTTGTCAACATGCTTAAACAAACAGACCTACGACGGGAAACAAAACAGAATTGTCTCTCTAAAAGGTGATCAGAGCAGGGTTTCATTTGAAATATTGTCCTCCCTCTAATGCAAATTTAGTGTGAAATTCATACCAACTGAGAGTAAACCGAAGCGCGCTTTACACCAAAATTTTGAGGCGATGTCTTAGACACACGCGGGGAACAGACGGATTTCTCTCCATTTAAAATTTAAAAAATCCCGTTTCCTCATACATATAAATATTTCCTTGGAGGTGAAGTGTATAGCCTCCCTGCTCAGTTCTAGGTTTCAATGTTTTTGCAGTATTAGGAATGACATAGCATTTCAAAGTGCTTTAACTTTTAAACTCCCCTTGAAATTTTTACTTAAATTTTGAATCCTCTGAGCTGGTTTAGGATTCTGTAAGTAGCAATAATGTCATATATAACAGTAGAGGTTTTCTTGTTTGTTTTTGTTCAATAGTAGTCAGTATGTTACTTAGGCAAATATCCATAGCACATCAGTGTATACCTTACAGTAATTAATGTGAAAACAAAAATATTTATTTTACATATTGAAACCGATTTTTATCTATGACGTATTCCCAATCTTTAAAACTTTCAAAGGGGATACCCTGCCATTCTACCAATTTCAGCAAAATCATTCTGCAGCCAGAAATTATTTGCGCTTTGGCTTCAAATGCTCTCTTCGCTGCATTACAAAAAGAGAAATAATAAATGAGGGTTTAGTAATTTTGATACGGTAAATTTGGAGAGTTTCACGTTTTGATAAACTATGTTATCAAATTGCTTTCGTTTTTCAATGTACATTTTTACATGGAAATGATCAAACTTTCCGTTAAGAAAATCACCATTTCCCTCTCCTATTCTTCGAAATCAGCATACGCTTCATTTGAAGATAGGAATCATTTTGTAGCTTTCTGATGCTCCATTTTTCCGTATCATCAGATTTGCATATTTTTTTTATTCAGCATATTTAGTTTAAATGCTGTACGAAAGGTGTTAGATATCAGCTACTTTTTTTCCTAAATCTTTTCCGACGCATCTCAGTGTCCTCGAAATTCAGGTAAAACTACTGCCAATTCCCAATAATTATTCATCATAGACTGATGGTATAGTACGTGCCATTGTAGGACCGTATACAAAAACTTAAAGTAAAAAGAAAAGGATGGATTTGCTATGAAAATAATTGCTGAATACCTTATGTGAGAGCGTACCAAGTCCCAGGGATGAAATACGTATTAACAACAGAACGATAGCTGAAAAAGCGTCTGAAACAAAGAAAACCTGGTTATTTAAATTCGCTTGGAATCTAATAAACCGTTCGGAGTAACCAAAGGAATTCATTTTACAAACATTATCATATACATGTATTATTTTCGTTTCATTTCTCGGGCCGTTATTAATTCCTAAGGTTTTCGCAAAATTTTCTGTATAGTCGTGCGGTACAATACATAGAAAGAATTTTTCAATAACATTTTTTGTAGTGGAGATACACCCTCGCATAGATGACACATTGATTGGTGCCGTTGCTTTCATCAATCAACTTTGTTTTTATCTATCTAGTTGCCTCGTTCTTTTTTCTTTTGAAATTTCCCTTGAAAGCAAATGTAATGTATAATAACTATATCCGATTTTTCCGCTAGAGCTTTTGTCCTCTTTTTAATTGAAACGCCTTTCCCATCGGTTATCCAAACTGCACTTGCCTGTACGATATTTGCATTTTGAGCTATTCAAAGTAAGTTAACATGCATAACTATTGTTCTTAGCACGAACAACCTGAATGGTAATGACGTGGCAGACACGTTTAAATTCTGAACATCCTAAAACTATTCAAATAAAACATATTTTAAGACAAATCTCCGCAAAATGGTACAGTCAATTCTCTTCTTAGCAACACGCATTTCAGAAATCGTATCTTTGTTGTCCTCATTTCTAAAAATTACTGGGAAACACATATTTAAAAGTATTTTTTTGGGGGGAAAGGAATACTTTTTCAAAGTTATGTTTAACAATTTAGGAACATTAAATAACTTCAAAAGCGGTTCCTAAATAACAACAAGTTTGTAAAATCATGCACGGCATTGATTATGATACGCTTTTCAACATACTAGAAATCATTACTCAAGTTATTACTCAAGTTATGGGGGAAATGGCTGTGGAATAAATCTCAATCCTGTGACCTGACCTTTGATCCCATTTCGATGATATTCAACAGAACTGGGTCAGTATACCTCCGAAATAACATGATAAAGTTTTGTCGCAGTCGAAGCAATTTTACGTAAGTTATGATGCATAAGGGCTAAGGAATAGATCCCACTTTTGTGTCCTAATCTTAGACCCCATTTCGCCCATTTTCAATAGGATTCGCCCTTATGCAGGTCCCTACAACATACTAACATTTCATCCAAATCGAAACATTTTAACGTAAGTTATGATGCATTATGGCGATGGAAGTGATTCCGCTCCTATGTCCTGACCTTTAACCCCCATTTTGCTAATTTTCAATAAGGTTTGTCCCCAGGTGGTCCCCTACCTCATACTAACATTTAATCGAAATCGAACCTCTATTACGTTAGTTATGATGCATAAGAGCACTGGAATGGATCCCGCTTCTATGTCCTGACCTTTGACCTCATTTCGTTCACTTTCAATAAGGTTCCTTCCCAGGTGCTCCCCTACGACATACTAAACTTTTTTCGAAATCGAACGATTTTTAAGCGAGTTATCGTGCCGGCGAACATACGCACAAAACGCGTGACGTAATGAGGCAGATGGGAATCGCGACCATCTGCTCGCAAGAGTGTGACGTCATAAAACTTTCATAGGATCCACACACAACGCGTGACGTAATGAGACAGATGACGTGACCGCGCGCCAACATCTAATGGTACGACGCATAGACACTACACTAAAAACGTGGTAATTCGGGGTGGTTATTTAACCCACTAAACGAATTTTCCTAAAGTCGAGATCAAGCTAAATCGATTTTAAGTACCAGAACACGGTAGGTTAACGACTTTCATCAAAATCCTTAGAGCCGTTTTCAAAACTGAATTTACATGCATACAAGAATTGCTCCTTTAAGGTGAACGTCAAGGAACTTTGCTTGCTGTACTTCGAATGGAAAAATTTCTGCACACATTTTTTTCCCAATTAATGCGTTCCCAAGGACGAAAATTTGAACATCGATTAAAATATCTTCATTTTATAACTCGTAATACGTAATATTTTCTAAAACATAACCATAATTATGCAATCCAACATTTGTTTGTCTACTGACTTCATGAAAATACAGGTCGCGCCATCTTTTTTCTGGACAATTATTTCTTTCATAACGATGAAAATTTTAACTTCTATTAAAATATATTCGTTTTATAACTTGCAATACTTAATATTTCCTAAAACATAACCATAATTATGCAGTCCAACATTTATTTGGCTACTGACGTCATCAAACTACAGGTCGCGCCATCCTTTTTCTGGTTTCAACACCACCAAAGCAAAAGTTATTGATTTTTAATATAATTATGGTTATGTTTTAAAAAATAATAAGTATTCTAAGTTATAATATGAAGTTATTTTAATCGATTTTCAAATTTTCATTCTTGGGAACACATGAATTGTAAAGGAAAATGTGTTCAAAGGGTTTTCCATTGGAAGTATAGGAAGCAAAATTACTTGACGTCCGCCTTAATAATATGGGATAAGGCGATGGAATGGATCGCAATCTTATGTTCTGACCTTTGACCCCATTTCAACCATTTTCAATAGGGTTCGTCCCCAAGTGGTCCCCTACCACATACTGAAATTTCATCGAAATCGAACCATTTTTATGCGCGTTATGACGCATAAGGGCAATGGAATGCACAACACTCTGATGTCCTGACCTTTGACCCCGATTCACCTATTTTGAATAGGGTTCGTCCGCAGGCGGTCCCCTACTAGATAGTAAAATTTCATTGAAATCGAACCTTATTTACGCAAGTTATGACACATAAGTGCAATGGAATGGATCCCGCTCCTACGTCGTGACATTTGACCCCATTTGTCCCATTTTCAATAGGGTTCGTCCCCAGGTAGTCCCCTACCACATACTAAAACTTCTTCGAAATCAAACTATTTTTACGCCAGTTATCGTGTGGACAGGCGGACGGACAGAGCTGGAGCATATACGCTTCTTCAACCTACGGTTGGAAAGCGTAAAAAAGAAGCAGTTGATAATAAAAGTTTGAAACGGACAAAGCTGGAGCATATACGCTTCTTCAACCTACGGTTGGAAAGCGTGAAAAAGAATATTTTAAGTTTTCGAATGTGAGGAAGTATCTGTACGACCAAGTATTTCGAGAAAAGCCTTCTGATGCCATTATTATTTGTTCCGCATGAATTTTTTACCATTGTACCGCATTTTTTATCCCTATAGTACATTTATTATTTTATCCTTTTGGAAAGTTTATAATAAAATGCCAACATAATAGGCAATCCAGTGATAGTTAATTTAAGTAAATGTATGCATAGCTAACTGCTGTGATTCCTTTTTGGTTTCGCAGTAGTTTTGTCGTAACATCACTAAAATACTACTTTACCTTTAATTTACAGAACATTATTCTAAAACATAACTTTATTATTGAAACAGAAAATGAAACACAATGAGCTATTCGCTCTGAATTGTACATGACCTGTCTTGTCCGAGGCAAATCACAGAATGTCACGCTAGTACGTCATATACAGAGCGTCTGCATTGCGGTGCGCATCTGCCGCCATCTGATAAGCATAAAAATATGTAAAAGACATTGAGAATTATAAAAAATATATACATTATTAACATGGTTCTATCTTCGTTAATTTGTACGACTTTGAAATGTATACGCATTAGTTTTTCGGGAAATATATGTGATAAGAATTTGAAATTGTTAGAATGAAACAGTCACACGAATTAATTGTCAAGACCAGCGGTGAGGAACCTGCGGTCTCCTAAGCCATTAAGTACTACTACCTTTTGAGAGAATCCAAATTTCACAGAAAAAATCCTTCTATTATATTTTGGTTCGCTTTTTATTATTTTTATTTTGATCATAAAATGACCGTATTTAAAATACCAAAGTGTAAACGAAGTTACAACGAAATAATGCTCCCCATCTGACGGTCACAATTGAAACATTAGTTAGTCATAAAGGCGTTTTGACACCTGCTACGCTAATGATTTCGTTCTGTGGCTCTTAAAAAACTACAAATGGAATTGCATGGTCTTGCAGAAGATGACATTTTAAAGTCCTTATTTGGCACTAAGAAAGATCCAGTTAAAATATGGAAAAATGCAATAGAATACCCACTCCTTCGGCAACGTGCACGAAAAATGTTTTCTTGCTTTTCAACCACTTATAGCTGCAAATCTACATTCTCCAACCTAACCTAAATCAAGACGCTTTCAAAGACACAAACAACGGATGCACATCTAAAGGATCAGTTAAAGATATGGACCTCCATGTTGCAACCAAATATTCAAATGCCTTGCAACACAAAACCGGTCACAGCAAAGTCATAGAAAGGTTAGTTTACTTTGGAATTCTTTTTTCTTTATGTTTGAAGCTAGTTAGTACACAGTAAGATTTCTAAAAAATAATGTACATTTTAAAGTGTATACTTTATGGTAATTCTTTGAATGCGGCCTCATCTGATTTCATCTAACTTAAGCCTTGCAACATGAAAAGGTTGTCCACCTCTGCCCAAGAGCATTGTGAACCTAACATTTGATAAAAATTTTTGATCTTTTATTCTTTTATTATTCTGATAATTTCTTTGACTGCAGTTCTGTACTAAACTGAGGGCTTCTGCAATAAGAGCTCCCTGAAATGCTACAACCAATGTAATACTTCGTGGGTATTACATTGGTTTTGCCGGAAAACTGCTGCAACCCGACTTGGTATCGACTTAATAAGGGATCTGTGTAGAATATTTTGCCCATTTATGTAACCACAATCCTGCTACGTCTTGCAATCCAAAACGTACCCTGTGCGCATCAAGTCGCTGGTCTTTTCTGGCTTGCTCGCTTGCCAGATTTGCCCCCTGTAGAAAAAATCTGGGGTGTCATCGCGCAACTACTGGCTCGCATGGCCTCGCGGCCTGTCACAACGAACGAATTGTGGATCCGTGTCGCAGCAGAATAGATGGAATACCGCAGACGGCCATCCAAACTATGTTTCATTCGATCCCACAGCGAGTGGGGTCGGTTATCACCGCCAATGGTAGATTTACCAATTACAAATTTTTCGCCTTAATCGTCACGAACTTGTATGTAATTGTGATTCTTTGCAGCTTGTACCATAAGTAATCAAAACCGTCTACCATCTAAGTTAGAGTACCATGATATAATATACCGAATTTGGTCGTTCTAAATTGAAATCTAGATTTTACGAAATTTTGTAGGGTGGGGGGACTCTGAACCCCGGGCTCTGATTCCTTTCCCAAAAACCGTCTACAGTCTAAGTTAAAATACCATGAGATAGTATCACAAATTTGGTGGTTCTAAATTGAAAACTGTAGATTTTACGATAATATTGTACGGGGGGGGTTGACCTCCCGCGCCCGATCCGTTCCAAAAACGGTCTTCCGCTAAGTTAGAGTTTCATGACACCAAATTTGGTGGTTCTAAATTGAAAACTAGGTTTTGCGGCAATTTTGTAGGGGGAAGGGGCTTTGACCCCCCGGGCTCCAACTGCTTCCAAAAACCGTCTACAGTCTAAGTTACAATACCACGAGATAGTATACCAGATTTGGTGGTTCTGAATTTAAAACTGTAGATTTTACGAAAATTCTGTGTATGGGAGGCTCTGACCAACCGGGCCCTGCCCCGTTCCAAAAACCGTCTACCGTCTAATATTTTTAGTGCCAAAGAACAAGCGTAATATTTCAATCTTGTCTGAGTGTCCAAACTTTATAAATTTGATCAGGGAGGAAGACGTTCGAAATCGTACGTTTTCCTGCATTTGTTTTGTATGTAACCAAAATCTGTAAACGCGACGAATTCACGTAGTTGACGAATTTGTCCGCGACGAATTGACGCTCGACGAATCGTCGTGGTCGTCGAATTGACGCGCGATGAATTGTCGTAGTCGACGAATTGACGCAGGCGACGAATTGACGTAGTCGACGAATTGACGCACGCGACGAATTGAAGTGACACCGATCCCGGCCCATTGGGAATCCTGGACAAACCTTTTTACTAGCACGTGTATCAAAATATTCTGGACAAGTAAGCCCTATCAACTCTGTGGCAATACTATGGAACTGGGCCTTGTTGGTACCAGCAGAATAATGCACCGAACCATAAAGCAAGAACTGTTACGGCGTGGTTTGACGATAATTCCATATCGTGTGTGGACTGGCCAGGACAAAGCCCTGATCTTAATCACATAGAGCACCTATGGGAGGAATTAGAGCGCCGCATAAGAAGTTTGAAACCAAGGTCTACTAGTAAGCAACAGTTAGGGTCAGCATTGTGTACTGAATGGTAGCGCATACCTATTGACGTGTTCTAAAACCTTGTCGAAAGCACGTCTCAAAGGGTCAGTGCATGCATTAAAGCAAATGTGAACAGAAACCCTACTAATGTATGTCAATAAATGCTATGTTGTGTTTCTCTTTTAGGTGTCCGGAGACTTTTGTCAATATAGTATATATATATACTCATCGTCAAAAAAATAGTTGCACCTAGAAGAACGTGTCGAATTCCTATGCTATTTGGGTGGAAGGTAAAACTTACCAGGAACATAAAATGATTAAACATTGAGACTGATATGGGCAATATTTATTGAGCTACCCGCCAATAAGTAGTGTTTCTTAGTATGTAGTGTTTAATAAGTAGTGTTTCTCAGTATGTAGTGTTTAATAAGTAGTGTTTCTCTCCGGCCGCCATGTTTTCTCATGCAACATGCCAGACGTTTCGGCATGCAGTCGTACAGGATCCTAATGGTGTCCTGCGATAAGCCATTCCATGCAGCTTGAATCTCCTTATGCAGTTCCCGCAGATTCTACGGCAGGGGTTGAGTCTGGATACCGCGTACAATAGCATCCCACATATTTTCAATCGGCGGTAGGTCTGGCGCTGCGGCTGGCCATAGGAGAGTGTCAGTGCCCTGAAGGCAAGCTCTCGAGACAGCGGCAGTATAGGGACTAGTGTTGTGCTGTTGAAAAAACGCACTGGAGGGAACGTTCAGAAAATGTAGGACCACTGGTTGCAGGACCTCATTAACGTAACGTTGGGCTGTCAAAGTGCCTCTAATGAAAACCAAAAGGTGATCTGGCATTGTAGGCAATTGCACCCCACGCCATGACACCAGTCCTTTTGGACGTGTGGCGCTCTACAACAAACCGTTCATCTTTGCGCTGAACACGGCACTTCCACACTCGAATTCGGTGGTCATCTTCTCCAAGACAAAAGCGGGACTCGTTACTGAAGATCATACGCTGCCATTCTGAGTAGTTACATGACAGTCTAGCACGACACTAATACAGCCTTTGGCAACAATGCAATGATGTTAAGGGAAGTCCTCGTAACAGTCTGCGTGCTCGTAATCTTACATGGTGCAGCCGTCCTCCAATGGTGCTGGCACTAATCGGACGATGCATGGAGAGCACCACAGCTAGCTGAATATCCGCAGACCTGGCTGTTGGGTCACACCGCAAATGTCGGTTCTTACTCTCCGTGGTTCGTTTAGGTCTCCCAGACCCTTCCTGTCTCTGCTGCGTTCCTTGTGCTCTCCACTGATGCCAACAGCGTGCTACGGTGATATATTCGTTCGACCAGTATGGCACGCAATACGACGATTAGACCATCCCGCTTCCAGGAGCCCGACAGCGTGGCCCCTCTTGAACTCCTCCAACTGTTCGAACTGCTTCCGAACTTTTCTCCGAGGCATACTTCACTTGCAAAGGATGCAACCAACAACACAGTACATGTCAGAATGTATGAACGCGCAACGGGACGACATTGTATAGCCGGTCAGGCACAGCCGTACGACCCGTCCTTGCTGGCGTCACATGCGCGGCCGATCGTGATGCTTCAGTCATTTGCATGTCTCACGATGTGAAACCTTTCCCCAAGTTTCATTCCTCTCGGTTGCTTCTTTGAGGGTGCAACTATTGTTTTGAAGATGAGCGTATACACACTATATTGACAAAAGTCACCGGACAACCTTTCAAAAGCAAATGAACGGATCCGCTGCGTTGTTAAGATGTGCGGTACACCTGCAAACGGTATAAGAACAAGACTGAAGCTGACCGCGATCATATCGCACTGTGAGGTTGAGTGAAAATTTCGCGGCGGGAGAGAACTGACTGGGTGTTATATTAGTGGGGTGTCCATAAGAGAAACCGAGAAGCATTTAAACATACCCAAGTCAATTGTTTTAGATGTACTGAATAAGAGGAAGACACATGGCGTGCCTGAAGCAGCAAAACGTACCGGCAGACTAAAGAATATCAGTGTCAGATGACGTCGAAGCGTCAGGAGAGTCCGTACAGCTAATATACGGAGAACTGCACAAGACCTCATCGTGCAGGTGAGTAAAAATGCTGGAACCTCGGTATGTACACGTACCAATCGCAGAGAACTTTATTTCATGGGTTACCGTGGTCGTGTGGCTGCTCATAAGACTTTCATCTCCACTTGGAATGCTCGACGCTTAGCATGGTGTAAAGAACATTTATCGCGGACCGCAGATCAATGGAAACGGGTCATATGGACTGATTAATCTAGGTATACGATCCATAAGTCTGATGGCCGTGTGTGGGTATGGCGGCAGCTGGGGGAACACTATTTACTACAGTGAACTGCTCCTGCAATCAAGTTGGGAGCCCGCCGTGTACTCGTGTGGAGATGTTTTTCGTGGTATGGTCCCGGCCCATTGGTTATCATGGACAAACCTCTTAACCAGCACGTCTACATCGATATTCTGGACAATTATGCCCTACCAACTGTATGGCAATACTATGGAGCTGAGCATTGTTGGTACCAGTAGGATAATGTACCGAGCCATAAATCAAGGACTGTTATGGCGTGGCTTGACAATAATTCCGTATCGTGTGTGGACTATCCAGCACAGAACCCTAATATTAATCAAATTGAGCACTTATGGGATGAATTAGAGAGCCGCATAAGAAGTTTGGAACTAAGGCCTACTACTAAGCAACGGTTAGCGGCAGCATTGTGTACTGAATGGAAACACATACCTAACGCTGAGTTCCAAACTCTTGTCGAAAGCATGTCGCGACGGGTCAGTGCATGCATTAAGGCCAAAGGTGCAGCGACACCGTACTAAAGTATGTCAAAAATGCGATGTTGTGTTTCTCTTCTAGGTGTCCGGTGACATTTGTCAATATACTGTATCTATATACTGTATATACAGGGTGTTTCACAAAGTCGCGGCTCACTTCTATAACTCGGGAATTAATCGGAACAGAAAAGCAGGGTCAATGGGTATTAATAAGGAATGATATGATCTATATAAGGGATATGGGAATGACCCCCAGTCCCCCCTGATCCTCGGGGGATATCTCGTAAACAAAGCAAGTTAGGAAACAATTTCCAATAACAAAGTTGTACAGTGTTTTTCCCTTAGTGTAAATCCGCAGAAGCATTTCTTATAGTTCTCCAGGTTTGGGCTGTGCCCTCTTGAGCTATTGCACATCTACAAGGAAAAGTTGTTTTCCCCGCAAATTAAAGAACTTTAGGAGGAAATCTTGGAAATTATGGTCCTAATCTATCTCCGAATCCCCGAAATAAATTATTGCCTATGGTAATCCCCTTCAGGAGCTCAACAAATACAAAAATCAACAGATATTTCTGGGGAAAAGCAACTCTCAGTAAGAGACCCTTGCAGTAGTGATTGATCTATCAGGACAAAACAAAGTAGATGATTTTTTTTAACACCAACGTGATAGCTGAATTTAACCAAGCAGTTATTCTCACTTGTCACAGTGGCTTGTAGTCGAAAATCAGGCTGAACTGCATAAACTTGCCATTTTAATGTAGTAACTCGTTCTATTAAATACCATCAGTAATAGTGGGGTAAAGATCACTGTCAGAGTGGCTTGTAGTCGAAAATCTTGTCACAGTGGCTTGTAGTCGAAATTCAGGCTGAACTGCATAAACTTGCCATTTTAATGTAGTAACTCGTTCTATTAAATACCATCAGTAATAGTGGGGTAAAGATCACACGTAAATCATTCACAAAATTCAAAATGTCCGCCATCAGCTACAACGCATGTTTGAATTGTACGAATTACAGTTTCCGGCAACTTACGCTGCTGACGCGAAGGAATACTCCTACAGGCATTAATACTTCGTTGTTTCAAAACATTCCGTTCATCGGGTGGGGTTGCATAAACTTGGGATTTCAAATGGCCCCAAAAATTAAAATCCATTGATGTTAAGTCCGGTGACCTGGGTGGCCATTCTATGTTGCACACTATTTTCAGAATAAAAAGTAACTTTGCATAGCGCCATGATCATATAGTGGGCGCAAATTAACAAGTATTTGCATAAGTAAGCGACACATTGTCCACAAAAGACACCCACCAGCTCTAAGAGAAATCGACGGCACTCCTAGAATCCTGTGTTCTAATAAGGTTTAACTGAACAAATATGCACATACGAATCTGCTTTTGTTCTGATAAACATCCTTTTTTCAGATCCGAATGCTTCTGCAATCCAGTTTAAAACACGATAATTTTGCGTTAATTGTTCACCGATATTCTTCATTTATTACAATCCGAGCTCTGTTTCTTTAACTAGTTTGTAAAAATATGGTTTATTTCTGTTATTAATGATAGAAAATCGCTGTAATCAGCACATAGGGAAAAATAATGATAAGTTGGTTATTTTAATGTGAGGCATTTTAAAACTGTTGTTTATGTCACTAACTGCAGTATTGAATTCATGTGTGCAGGTGAACACATACTGTTTCTTTTGTTGGTTTCAGTCCTTTCTTACCGGTTGACACATTCCACGAAAACATTCCCGAGGGAAATGCGCATTTACTTGATTTTTTTCAATCCCTGTTACATCAAAACTTCCGAGGGATTAAGAGAGAGAAGTCGAGGGTGGGGCTGGGGGGCTTTCAAACCCTTAGTTTTTCGCCAACGAAAAAATCATCCCCTCAGATGCCATTTCCTACGAAGCTCAGGAAAAGGCAGTAACATTTCAAGATTTGCGGGGAAAACAACTTTTCCTTGTAGATGTGCAATAGCTCAAGCGGGCACAGCCCGAACCTGGAGAGCTATTAGAAATTTTTCTGCGGATTTACACTAAGGTAAAAACGCTGTATAACTTTGTAATTGGATTTTTTCCCTAAATTGATTTGTTTACGAGACATCCACCGAGCCCCCTGATCAGGAGGACTGGGAGGTCATTCACGTATCCCTTAAACAGATCATATCATCCCTATTAATACCTGTTAACCCTGTTTATCTGTTCCACTTCATTCTCGAGTTATTGATGTGAGCCGCGACTTCGGGAAACACCCTGTATATGTAGGATAGGCGTTAGTGGCTTTACTGGAGAGAAGAGTGATACTGAATCATGAAGCGGGACTAACCTCTTGTGAAACAACTAAAATAACGTTTAACGAAATAAACAGTAATACAGTCGTCGTTGAATTTAAGGGAATGAAGTGAAGAAAAGCATCGTCTTTCGGCACACTTCGTTTAACTCTCGCACAAACAACTTTCGACTTCGTCTGATCTTCGTATCTTCGGCTGAACTGGAACATCTGCTGGTCTTCGTAGGGGAGCTGCTCCTCGCGCGGTAACCCTGCGACATCTATCGGTAGCAGTTAAAAAAATTGGAAAAGTAAAAACGTTTATACGGAAAACCCCACAACTCGAGCATGCTGACTGTCAGTCCGTCCCAGTATGAAAACTCCATAGAACCAGTCCTGGGTAATAACCTAAATGAAAAATTGTAACATACTTACCTATAGGATTTCATCACGTCGCCTATTACCCTTTGTCTGTCAGTCCTCATTGTTAACATTCACATGCCTCGTCGGCCTATTTTTTCATTTTTCAGCTCAAGATTCTGTTGTGTAGAGATCTTTGTGCTGACCAATCTTGACAACATCATAACGATCTCGAGGCCTCACACAGGTTACTTGATACGGTCCTAGAAACTTTAGATGTAACTTTTGCCCGGCTCTGACTTGAGGTCACTTGATGGCAACTACTGTAGCTCCCCTTTCTTTTATTTGTAAGGTATATATCTTTTCTTATTGAATGTTCTCCGATTTTACTCTTCAGTCTTTAGTATGTTCTTCTTAGCGTGCTTCCTAATTTCCTCTTGATTTTCTATCACATAACTCATTGCCTGTTCTTCAAGAATCTCTCTCACTTCAAGATCTTCTTTGTTTCTCATTTTCGCTCCTATTAGCAATTCAAACGGTGACCAATTTGTGCTACGAGGAACTGTACTATTTAGCACCATTTGCACTGAATCCACGTGCTAAAACCATTTAGCAATATCACCAAGTGATAATTTTTATAAGACAGTTATGAGATACGTATTGATTCGTCCGACTAGGCCGTTCCCACGTGGAACACCAGTTGTGATTTAAAGATGCTCTGTGCCCTCTTCGAGACAATAAGCAATAACCTCTTTCGATATGAAGTCACTACTTCTATCGGTGATTATTCTTGTTGTGTTTTCAGAGGTTTTCTGCTGCCCTTTTGACTTCTCCAATGGGTCTTTAGCTGTAGTAGACTTTACTGGGTACAACCATGTGAACTGAATAAAACCATCGACAATTGTAAAAATTTGGTTGTAATTTTTGTTGGTGGATAGGAGGTGGCCAATAAAGTAGGCATGATAGGTACTTAACGCTACTTCCTCCTTCAGAATGGAATTTAAAAACCCTTCTTGCTTCCCGATTTCTTGATTAAGAAGATACATTTGACACAGTTCTGTATCACAGCTTCAATGTGCTTACGGAGGCTTGGTATATAAAATTATCGCTTAAATATTTCCTCAGGTTTCGTTAAAAAAAAATGACCCTTTTAGTGTGCATTTTTGATGAATTCTAATTCCATGACCCTCGAAACAACCGTTAAGTCATGACCATTTTTATACTTGTAAAGTATATTGTACTTTACAAAATAATCGTGAACACCTTCATTCTGTAATAACTGTTTCACAGCGGTAATATGCTCATCTTCCATGTGCGCGGCTGATATTCTTGGAGTAATATGTGCATCATATATAATCATGACGAGATATCTAATCAGTGCATCATCAGGCTTCATTTACTCCCCCGGTCGATGTACAGTCTTATACCAAAGTCCTCTAAAAATAAAGCCCATCATGCTACTCTGGTTACTACATCTTCTTTGTCCATAGTGTTCAGAAACTCTGAAAAGTCGGTCATAATCTTGAACTTCTCTTTTTCTTTCTCAGCCTTCTTTTTCTTCTTTCCACTTTCAGGAACACTGAGTTTCGTGTATCTAAAATTTCCTAATTCAGAAGTTGGAAGACTATCTATCATCCGTAGCTACGCCCTTCTTCTTCCTTTTTTTTTCTTTTTGGGAGAAGTATCAACGCCATTGATGTTTATTGTTTTACAGCTAATCTGCTCTTTATCTTCTGCTTCAACTTTTTGGCAAGCGTCATCTATTTTTCCACCTTTTCCTTCATCTTTTTTTGTTGCCTTTTTTGTAACGATCAGCATTTTTATCACCACCACATTTTTTATCACCACTGTCATAATTTTTATCATGACTCATCTTTTTATCATCCATATCTTTATCGTCATTACTCAAAATAATTTTCATTTTAATGTCGGTTTCTTTGGTCTTATTCGGTCTATATTCTGTTAAAAATTCCTATACCAATTCACGTGTCTGTTTATCTTCAATGCGGTCAATTTCAATTAAATTGGATGGTTGGTCTGCAACATCAGCTATGTGCATTAAGAAATTTCCTTCATTTGCATTTTGTATATCAGCACCCTCTCTACTAATACGAATTTCAGCTTGACGAAGTATTTCGTTACCAATCACCGTTTCCGTTTTCAAAGCACTTCTGTACACCACATGAACGAATAATTCAAATGAATTACTGTTGATACGCATCGAGCATACAAAAGAACCTAGCGTAGCAACTTCGTAATCTCCGATTCTCGAAAGAGACACGTTACTAATTTGCAGCGGCGGACATCTTATCTTATGACAAACATCTTCACGAATAACATTTAATTCACTTTCGGTATTGAGGAGAACCACTTTGTCGACGCCAAAGCATTCGACCTTGATCCGTGAAGTCGGATTGTGATGCTCCGCTTAGATTACGCAACGCGCAGGTTCTGGAGAGCATTTATTGCCTATCGCGAACTCTCAGAATTTCTTCAACGGGCAACTAGACGATTTATGGTCAGCGTACGTATTACTGGAAAAATACTTAATTCCTTTATTTTGTGAACGACAATATCTGGACATGTGATCTTTTCCACCACAATTAAAACAGCGAGTATTAGAGATTCAAATCAGCGGTGTATTTACAGTTTTACTCTTCTGCAGATACTTACTCTTAGGCCGGTTTTCATTTTGCTTTGTGGCTGTATTCATTTTGATCTGGGGTCTTGTGCAATCGAACGAATTTTCTCATAAATTAATAATTTCTCTCTAAATTCCCTTAAATATGTTGCTCCAAAGAAAATTGCTTTCTTCTTAGCTCTATTTGAAACTCCATCGATAACAAATTCCATTAAGGCTTCAGGTTCAATATTACCTCTATACGCGATCTCTTTAATTATAAGAAAATATTCTTGCAATGGCTCATGGCTGTGCAGGCGAGGTCTTGATAACATTTTGTGAAGTTGACTGTTATTGCATAAGGGAGTAAATTCTTCTTTAAACGCAAATTTGAATTTACCCCACGCAATTAGTTAGCCCTGATTCACCCTCAACAAATAATTTTGCTATGGTGGTCCAACATCTTTTGGCAAATATTAACTTTGAAAGTCATTCCATTCGCATAGGGTTGCAATGTCTTCAAGGTAAACTATCCATTTCTCAATTGCAAGGATTGAGTCACCATTTTACTTCCGAATAGAATCTTCGACGTCACGGTAGCTAATGGAGAATTTAAAAAATGTATCCGATCCGAATCCCGATTTAATAAGGGGCCCACCAATCTCCTTAACATTAGCTGTTTGGAATTCAACGTCGTCATCAACATATTCGCACTCACTCTCATCAGATTCAGGATTTTCGGTCAAAAATTTTAAATTTACTAAACTACTCCACAACGGCGACTGAAAAAAAATTTTTCGGTTGCTGTGTGTTTCTAGAACGTGGTTAAGAGCGAAGTATTTATTTATTGACTGTCGCCACGTATTTGGTGTATTTTCAACTTGGATCTCGCCCTTTGGATTTAACTGCTATTATATATATATATATATACATATATATATATATATATATGCACTGCCGGACAATTGCTAAGGACGGATGACAATAGCAACGATAGCAACAATACAATAGAAGGCAGGCAAGTGTGGAAATTAGCATAAGTGCGGGATACAGTAAGACGTGTTGTGCGTATGCAAATTTTGGATTGCCGAACTTGTTCGTGACGTCATAGCGCTGATAAGAGATATGAAGGATTTTACGCGTATTTACCGTTGTTGTTCAAATGCAAAGTTGAAAGGAAAAGAATCAATTGACGAACTTGCAATTTTCAGTATGTCTTCCCGACATCACCTAGATGATTTTACGCGTGGCCGTATTATTGGCAAGATTGAAGAAGGGCGAAAAATAACGGATGTTGCCAGGGAGTTCGACGTCAGCCACAGTGTTGTTTCAAGGCTTTGGAAATCATTTCAAACAAATGGAGAGTGTAGCAAACGTCACGGGGGAGGTCGTGTTCGCAGTACGACACCTGCAGAAGATCGGTACAAAGTGCTATCAACAAAAAGACACCGGCGCAGCACAGCTAGTGAGGCAGCAAATAAGTTTATGGCTGCTACTGGCAAGCGGATCTCCCAAAAAACTGTCGCCAGACGTTTGCATGAAGGAGGACTATACGCCCGCCGTCCTGTTGTGTGCATCCCATTGTCCAGAAGCCACTGTACCACCCGTTTGCAATGGTGCCATTAACATCGCAATAGGACTGATAACGACTGGTCTGCTGTCCTCTTCTCAGATGAGAGTAGATACAGTCTATCGTCTGATTGTCGACGAAAACTGATATGGCGTGATAATGGTACTGCAAATTGTCCAGCAAACATACAGGAAAGCGACCGATATCCGGCATGTAGTGTCATGGTATGGGCTGGCATCATGATCAATGGCCGTACGTCCCTCTATGTGCTTCCAACTGGGACTATGACTGGCCAACGATACATTAATGATGTTCTGCTACCTCATGTTCGCATGTTCCGGGGTGCTGTCGGTGATAGATTCATTTTCATGGACGACAACGCATCATGTCATCGGGCAGTCACTGTCCAGGAGTGTCTGGAGAGCGAGGATATTCAACGCCTCGTATGGCCAGCACGTTCTCCAGATCTGAATCCCATTGAAAATGTGTGGGATGCTTTGGGGAGGAGTCTTGCTGGTCACCAATGCCCTCCAATAAAAAAGGACACCCTCATCCTTGCACTGACAGAGGAATGGGACAAATTACTCCAACAGCTGCTTGATAATGTCGTGCAAAGCATGACACGACGTGTGGAATCTTGCATCGCCCTCCATGGTGGCCATATCCCGTATTGACGACTTACGCCGGAACGCCTGTTGACGGTAATTGCATTTTTTTCACGTTTACGTATTCTGCACAAAATGGCCTGTTTGTCCCTTGAACACGTTTCAAAGCCTTCTGGATTTCAGAACACAGTAAATTGTCTTACTTGTAATGTCCTGGCATTCTGACATTATTTTATTTCACTAAACATCCAACCACACTTACTTTTTTATGCGCTATATAGTCGTTTTTGATCCGTCCTTAGCAATTGTCCAGCAGTGTATATAGCCTGTGCCGTTAATGCCCACTAGATGGAGACATCTCAGTAGCTGAGCCCATCTTACGGATTTATGATGTTAGAAGCTGACTTAAAAATACACATAGCACCGTTGCTTGTTGGCCACCGTGGCGTATATGTAACGAACTCGGCTAGATATCGAGAGTTCTGTTGGTGCATTTCCACAGAGGCGGCTGAAAAACACTTTTTTCGTTGCTGTGAGTTTCTAGAACGTGGTTAAGAGCAGTGTATTTATTTATTTATCTACTCAGGATTCTAATTGCTATTTTTTGGGAGTTCCTTCGTAATCCAATCCCAAAATATTGCTCATCCTAAAAATTCTGTTGCTGAGAATTTATCAGAAATATATCGTAACTTGCTCTCACAAGCTTCCCTATCAGTCTGAAATTCAATGCCAGAAAATTTCCGCAGCCAATTTCTGTTCAAACGATCGCCCTCAAATTCAAAGAGCAATTTATGCAATGCTTTTAAAAGATGAAGTTTATACATTTGCTTTAAAGCTACGAACATCTTGAAGTTTTTGTATATGCATCGTGAAAAAATTCTATTTACTTGCTTTACTACCCTTGTGCATCAATCCGACAAAACTAAAACGCAAACACACTTTGATGGTTCTCTCACGCCACAATGGCCGCCATTTTCCAATCACATCCCGACTTCTGGCACCATAAATGTAGGATAGGCATTGGTGAGTTCCCTGGAGATAGGAGTGATACTGAATCATGAACCAGGACTAACATCTTGTGTAACTACTAAAATAACATTAGTGTAGTAAACAGTAATACAGGCGTCATTGAATTTAAGGGAATGAAACAAAAACAAACATCGTGTTTCGACACACTTCCTTTAACTCGAGCACACAACTTTTGACTTTGTATCTTCATCGTATCTCCGGCTAAACTGGAACATCTACTAGTTTTCGTGGGGAAAGGAGGAGAACTGCTCCTCGCGTGGTATTGCAGAGACATCTATCGGCAAAAGTTCAAAAAATGGTTCAAACGTCAAATCGTTTACGGATAAAATCCCACATATGCACGTATACACACACAGTAGTCACATTACTGTGACCACGTCCTACTTTTGACGTCAGCAGCGCGTAGCCAATGAAAGAAGTCACGTGTCGTGAGCTGACTTAGAGGGTATATAAGGTGTGCTGTAGGCGTACTGAAAACATATCACTTGTTGCTGTCATGGATAAATGGACAGATTTATCACATTTGCAAAAAGGGATGCTTATCGGCTTTCGTGCCAAGGGCGGCAGCATTTCTGAAACAGCGCGAATTGTTCGCGTACTGCTGTGGTTAAAATGTATCGTGATTGGAGAAATGGCATGATTGTGAATATGCAACGTGGAAACTCCGGATCACCGTGTGCCATGATGAAGACTTCTTTAGAATTGAGACACTTCACAAATATAGATAGTTTACGATTCGAGCACCACAATGAAGACTTCAAAGAACATCCCTGGCCACCTAATTCCCCAGACTTAAACCCGATTGAGCATCTCTGGGACAACCTCGACCGCGTTGATCGCTCTATGGATCATCCACCACGCACCCTCGAGCAGCTCTCTGATTCTGGCATCTGTCACAACACCGCGTGACAATGTCTAAGGAAAAATATTGTACTGACCGCACACCTTTTTAATCGGGCTGGTTTGCTAATTTTCGAAAAGGAAAAATACAACATAAAGGAAGAGCATTTCGTGTGGGGAATTGCAAAATGCTGCTTAGATCTTCTTTATCTGTGCTTATTGCCTCCGTAGATCTCAGATGTTTATTCGCATCACATTATCAGAGGTAAAATATACACTTGTCAGTACAATATATTGATTTCTTGATGTAATTTGAATTGCAAAATTGTAGAACATAAAGTTAATTTTATACCATGGATTATGACGTTATATTTTCATTATTATACGATATATGCCATGCCCCTTTTTGCCAAATAGAAAAATAAATCACCTACCTAAAATTACATCACGCCCATTAGTTTCAGGCTTTAACGGTGATAGAGCAAAAATATCTAACTGTAGAGAAATCTGAAACACAATTTCAGTTTGCCCTCATAGTGGCATAAAATAAGAAATGTGTATTTCGTTTTTACCAGTTTTTCATCATACTCGGTGGCATTATTATAAATCAAGCGATATCTGGTTATTACGAAATCAGTTAAGCACCTTTGTGTAAATTTTATATTGCTGTCTGGTTCTCTGATGAATGACAGTAGGCACTGTTAAAATACTAGGCTAAATGACGAATGGAAATGTCAATTTTTGACTTCCGTTTGTTCAAAGTGTTTAAATAATATGATTGCTGTAAAGAAATTTGTCAAAAAAAGTCCTTTCTTAGCAATATTTATCTCCTTTCCTAAAATATGTAAACCTTCTAATGTACACTGGCGATCACAAATTAAGGACGAGACGATTTTTCGAATGTAACGTCGTGCAGAAGTGCTCCACATCGACTCAAATCATACCATAAGATCCCCAAGATGTAAGAATATGGGACAAGTGAGCAAAACCGTCCAAACACGGAATCCATAAGTTACAAAGGCACTTTATTGAAAAAGTATCTTCGAGCACAACTGGACAGAAGACAGAAACGTCCATGTGACAGGCGGCTGCCAAGAAAAATCCGGTCTTTAGTAGGGGATATGATCACCCCTGACTGCGTTACAGGATTTACAACGTATGTCCATGCTGAGGACAATGTTGTCAAAGAGCTGTTTAGGCATCGCGGCCCATTCCTCTTGTAACGCCAATTGCAGCTGCGGAATCATTGCTGGCGGCTGGTGACGTGCTGCCAAGCGTCTCTCGAGAAGGTACCACACGTGTTCGGTAGGATTTAGGTCCGGGGACCTTGCGGGACAATCCATGCGCTGAATATTTTCACTCTCCAACAGCTCTGTGACAGCCACTGTACGATGAGGTGTAGCGTTGTCGTCCATGAAGAAGATATTGAGACCCACAGCACCTCTAAACAGACGCACGTGAGGCAGGAGAACCTCGGTACAATAGCGGACACCAGTAACTGAACCTCCTTGGAAGATGTGGAGGTCAGTATGGCTACTAAGCATGATACCGCCCTAAACGAGAACCCCGCCCCTCCAAAGCGGTCCCTTTCGATGGTGTTGGAGGTGTGATTGCGCGTTCCCTGCTCTCTCCAGATATGTGTACGGCCAGAAACGTTCGTCAGACTAAATCGGCTCTCATCCGTAAAGAGAACTCGACCACATTGCTGATGTGTTCAGTTCTTGTGTTCCTGGCATAACAGAAACTGTCGTCTCCGATGAGCATGCGTTAATGGCACACACCGTACTGGTCTTCGTGCAAATAGACCAGATTTGTACAGCCTCCTGGCCACGGTAAAACGCGATTACGCCCGTCTAGTTGTCTGTTGCATGGGCATTGCGATTTCTTCCGCTGTCTGCCGTCTGCCTATCTCGCCTGTAGGATATATACCGGTCGTCTGCCGCTGTGGTTGCTCGTGGACGACCACTGCGTAACCCTCGGACAGCTGTTCCTGTCATTTGAAATGCTTTCCAAGCTAGTGAAACGATGCTGTGAACGATCCCGGACTCCTCGGTCACACTAGTCACACTTCGACCTTCTTCCAACTTCCCAATGACGCAACCTCGGATACAGTCATCCAGATGTCGCCTACTGGATAGCCTGTTGGCCATATACGTGGCAGCAACTTGACATCGTTCAAACCGATGTACACAGAGTAATAGCTTTCACCGAATTGCTGAGCGTACACCACCCGTGCGTTTTATACCATTCCAACCCCCCCCTGTACGTCATGCTGCGTATATGCACATGACCTGCCGTATCGAAACCTAGTCTATCTCCTGAGTGGTCTTTCGGTCCGTTCTGCCTGCTCGTTTCGCTGTTATGCTAATTTCTCCTCTTCGTCCTAAATTTTTGCACTATCGTGTATAATGACGATCAACGTTTTAATTCCCATTAAACCGTTTCTCCAGTAGTTGAAAGAAATCGCGGATATTGAACAAAATCCGTTTATTCCATCTGGAAACTAGCATATCTGTCTTGGAGTTAAATTTCATGATCCATGTTCAAAATTGGGTAATTATGAAAACATAATGACAGTACTTTCTTTATTCCTACCTGATGTATGATTTCAATGCGATCGAAATAGCAGGCTGTCATTTTTTCTGAATGTGAAGGATTACTTATATACAATACAAAATTTATATACGTCACCAGAACAAATGCATTCCACGCGGTTAGTACAAATGAAATAGACAGTTTCAAAATTTTATAAAATCATAACCCTTTAAGTGTTTATACAATATTATTAAGAACATTTTATAAAACCAGAACTATTAGGATATTGACCCTCACATTACACCGTTTTATAGGAAAACTCTTGATTTTTGTTAAGGCAAATTCAAGTTGTTCGATACGTCACCATTAATTTCACGGCATACATCAACGCGATAATCGAATTTTTGTCAAACACGGGTGAACATGTCTTTACGAACTACAGGAACACATGTTGTCATGCGTTGTTTCACATCAGCTAAAGTAACAGAAAGGGAAGGGTGGAAGACCTTGCTTTTGACACAGCCATATATAAAAATCCCACTGGGTTTTAAATCCGAAATTCGTTGTTTCCAACATATGAATACTTGTTTTCTCCTGTTGGGTGGCCAATCCTTCGCTTTCGAATATTTTCATCAACGTAATTTTTGATATTTTGGTGACAGTGTGGTGGGGATCTATGCTGTTGGAAACTGAAGTTGTCACTGTGTCCGTGCAGTTCAAGGCTTTAACCAAAAAAAAAAAAAAAAAAAAAACAACAAATATTTAGCAACACGTTGCACGTATTTACCAGATACTTCTGGACTTTGTTATCTCTACATTGTGCCCGTTGTAGATGAATTGTATATTTGATGGTGATTTCTGAAACGTGTTCTAAAACGCCGTTGCCCAAAGTAACGAACTTCGTTTTGTTGCTTAATTCAAGCGAACAGAACTTCTACTCTACAGCATTTGCGGCCACCTTGGCTGACTGTTCACATGACGGTATAAATGTACGATATTTTAGTGACGTCATCTATTTAATAAAATCGTTAACCTTTGTGACAGAATGGTGCAACTTTAGTGCTTATATCTTACATAGTTTGGTTTTATAAAATGTTGAATAATAACCCTGCATTTGTTTTGCTATAGAATTCTAGATTGAAAACGTGTGACGAAGTGCGAGGAAAACGTTTCTGTACGGTTATAATATTGCAGAGCTAGAATCGTTAACATTGTCCTAAGAATACAGAGAAATAATATATATTGTATTTTGCAGTTTTTAATGGGAAAAATATTTTATAAAACTGATTATATTTTATTTTAATTTTTTTGAAGAGCATTTCGCAAAGAGGAATTTTCCTCTTGAAAATATGAGTAGCTTGCTGTCGGTTGTTCATCACTACTAAAATTTTTAATTTCTGTTACGCTGCTGAAAGTTTGAGTGACTTCGCTGCTTCGTGTGTTTAAAACACATATGGAAATATGAATACCGCTAACGAAGCCTTAGAGGGTTTCTTTGTTCTTGCTTCTTTACAGGGCTGCTTGGTTCTTGCTTCTTTACAGGGTCACTTTGTTCTTGCTTCTTTACAGGGTTACTTTGTTCTTGCTTCTTTACAGGGTTACTTTGTTCTATGATTAAAATCTGGTGTTTCTCTGAAATAAAGATTACATAAAAGCTGATGCTGGTATTTATACAAGACTTTCTCGAAAATGTATTTAAGCTGTGGAGTAAAATGCGCAACAGGAGCTCAAAACAAAATTTGTCCGTTTATTTTTCTCATCCGGTGCATTTAGTATTTAATTTGTTAGCAAATTTCAGTATTACACACTACCGTATGTAATGAAATGATATTTCATCATGATTTATAGGTGTTATTAAATTTCAAAACTCTGTCAATAGTCTTTGCCAAAAGTTTCTCTTTTTTTTTTCATTTTGAAAGAAATATCGTTAGAAGTTTAAATCCTTATTGAGAAGATACGTAGGAAAATTATTAAAACAACAACAACATAAAATTCGTACCTGGAATCCCGTTATGGGTGGGTCCACGATCCTCGATAATGAGAATTAACCGGAGTTTGAATATTGCCTGTTATTGACCATCTGTATTTTTTATTCTTTGTTTTCCTTTGGGGACATCCCTAAGTTCTCACACATCTCCCCCTGGAAACAGGGCTGTTTTCAGACGGGGTACATAGTGAAGCAGCATAGGCATGTGGTGCCAACGGAAAAAATATTCATTGTAATTCATATTTCGAATACATTCAATTTTGCTTCCTGTCTATTTCGGTGAAAAATTTCTAGGTATATTGAAAATGAAATAGCTTTAAAATCGCAATAATTTTATTAAAATTCTGCTAAAGAACATCAAGATTTCAATCTTGGATAATAGGGTAATATTTCTTTCTTTATCTATTTTCTCTTGCTATTTATATCGCTTATGCAAGACAACGATGCCGCAAAGCGAAAGAACTACAGCTTACAACTCGAAGTTTCGCAACTCATTCAGCTCGAACGTCTAATTGATCTAGGAAAAACATTTATAAAGGTCAACTATTTTTTCAAGTGGAAATAACAGCATTTCCTTAAAAGCAGACGAAAACATCAAAGATGCATTCCTTTTTGTTTTCCGCAATGATGTTACTCTTAGAGTGTAGCAAGGTCATTCTCTGGTATCAGACTTCACTTTATTGGACGGGGAGGCGACCATTTTCCTCTTGTGGTATACCCGATTCACTTTAAGATCTTACATCTTTCTCCCGGAAACTCTGCAATAGATTGACTTCAATCCACCTTTAAACACTCACCTCTTCTTACAGACATAAGTTAATAATGTTAAATCCTTAAATAGTGATACCCTTTGTGGTAGGTTGTGTTTGGACACATACAGGAATTAATGTACCATTACAGAATTTTCTGGCATTCGTTCACAAAATAACTTCAATTATCACCTGGTGACAACAGTAATATTGTTTTCATCATTTACTTTGACGAGCTTCTTCATGCTAAGTAGTCATGTTCAGTACAAACTTCATCGCGATTCACAGCTTATTAAACATTGAAGTTCTGAAAAAGTATCCCTTTATGCATTCCCCAAAAATTAATATTGACAATTTTAAAAACTGAAACCTTGATTGTTCCCCTTATCACAAATATGACAGAATATGCGACATTTTATCTAAGAAAGATGAATTTCAAAAACAAAAAAATACATAAATATGTGTGGATTTATGATGAAGCAGAATTTTCCCCCACGGTTGTTTTAAGAAACTTTTATAGAAATAAAATCTCCGCTGCAGAATATCAGCCTTCATTTCCCTTTAGGAATGGAATTTCAAATATGAATAAAATTCATAAGTAGTTTTTCAAAGAGTGGAGTTTTCTAATGAATAATTTAATTTATGAGCAATTCAGAGAAATTGAAATGCTTCCTGCAATTATCAGTTTGGTGTGAATTTAGTAATTTTGAAAATGTTATAATTTGTTGTAGCGTGCATAATTTGGAAAAAATAACATTTATATTATTGGTGGACCAATCAGATTCAAGCAGAGTATGAAAATTTGTATAACGGGCTTTTCGTAGTTACTAAATTTAGTGTTCTGACGTAAGGATGCCACATTCTCCCTAAGCTGATTTGTTTGAATGAGTTACACAACAGATTTATGTTATAAATATCAAAATATTTCCATGGAACACATTCAAGGGAAAGAACTATAATCCCGGTTTTCAAATCCTAAGCAATTTCTTGCGAAACAAAAGCAGATGTATCTGGAAAAGTTCAGATACATCTGCTTTTGTTTCCAAGAAATATCAGTTTTTTTTTATTGTAGGTATAACGACCACCGTGAGCACCTCAATGGGCTATAAGCAGTAGCCGTCCCTAATTTAGGGTCACTGGTTCCAGGGAAGGGAGAGAGACAGTGACGTTAGACAAACACAACATCCATGCCTCACCGGGATTTGAACCCGGACCTTGTTCGAAAGAATGATCGGAGGCCATCGCTTAGATCACTGCGCCACCGGGGCGGCGGTTTTTGTCCTAGAGCGACTTTTTACCTGAGAAATACGCTCTGTGTATATATGGAGTGACCCATTACACTACTACATGCTACTTGAAAATTACCAAAATCAGGAAATGACTTGATATACATAATTTTTCGAAGATAATACTGAAATCAATAAAATTTTGTAGATAACGTTATTGGGGAAATATCAGTTAGCGAAACGATCAGTTTTCGGATTATTACATACCGATCACAAAATTTTACCAAAATACTAAATACATAGTAATTAAGATAACAGTACTTCTCCGCATAACAAAAATTCAACTAGTTTTTGAGAAGCCGAATATACAGCATTCAAGCTCGAAACTTCGAAAATTTATTCATGTTGTATTACGCATGGCTTGTTGGAATATTGAGTTTAGTCCTGTTTTCTAGCAAGATGCATGCACATTCTTCAGCTAAGCATTGGAAGTCCGTTTGTTAATTGGCATACGTCTCAAACACAGTCATAAATACTTCTCAATAATAAATTAACTTGGTTATCATTCAGGAAATAAAATAAAATGAGTTAACATTTGTAAGAATAGTTCAGAGTTAAACATTACATCTCAGGTGCAGTTGACACAAGCGAAATAAAATTCACAATGACATACCTTCTTGAACAATTCTTTGCTTGGAATCACGAAACATGATATAAAGAGAAAGAGACCGCGATCGCAACGTCACTATTTTCGGGAAACCAGCAACTGCTGTAATTTTGAAAACAGACACAGGCGATATGGATAAATATCGAGTGTAAAAGTAACGTCTTTTAAATCACATCAGAAATGATAAGGCATTTTAAAGCAGATTTCTGAAAAAAGAAAAAAGTCGCAATTCCGGCTATTCTTATGTCTCTCTTGTACTAAATAGGCATTACTTTTAAGTTATAATCTTCGTATTCTTGGAGGCGAAAGAAACCCGCAGCAATTCTTTTTCAACAGTATGATAGCATCGTTCAAAATTTCTTCTGGAACAGCTGCTGGCGCTAGTGGCAATAAAAAGTATTTCTACTATTTGGAGGTAACAGAGGTAAAATAATGCAAGCAGACATGCCTCAGAATACTTCGTTCTGGAACGGAAATCGAACCTGAATCTAAGGATCTACATTTAAGTTTGTTACCGTTACAGCAACCATAACAAGGAATCTCCAAGCAATTGAGAATATATTTAGGGGCTCATACGAAATGCTTAGCCGTGCACAAATAAAAACATATATGATACTTCATCTTAGCGGCACGCGAGCTAATAATTTACTAAATAAGAAGAAATATGGATTCCGTCGTGACAGTTCTACGTAAACTCGTAGACGTATTCTTGATGTTTTGAATTATTTATAAATTAATAGTGATAAAGTCTTGGGTGTGGTGGGAATTTTTTTTTTTTTTGACTTATCTTGTGCCTTCGATACTGTTTATCACAACATCCTCATTTCTAAGTTCGAAGACATTCACGAAACATGATATCGCGAGGACGCTTTTTGAAAATTATCTTATTGAAAGGAGGCAGTATGTTCACTTTCGGAATGTTCGCTCTACTATTGAAACTATTCTTTTTGGAGTTCCACACAGCACTGCCCTAGGGCCATTATTATTTAAATTTACGCTAATGACATTTTTCATTTTTGTTCCTGTGCGTGCACGATCCTTTTTGCTGATGACATGAGTATTTTTTTCCGGTCATGCAGTGTCTGAATTATTAAACCCGTGTTAACCACGCTTTACAAGAATATCAGATTTGGTTTCGTTGCAATTTGTTAATTTTTAATATTACAAAAACAAAATGTAAGTTTTTTTTCGAGCCGAAAGGCACGAGTTGAGGCTCTACCGGGAATGAATCTGAAGGATATTTTTTTGATTTTTCATGAACGAGTTAAGTTTTTAGGTGTTTTGTTTCAGGAGAATTTTAAGTGGGATGTCCATGTTAAAGTTATTTCGCGGGCCTTGAGATCTCTAATAGAAAGTTTATCTAGAGTATCGGGTCTATTGCCACTAGATATTAAATTATTACTATATGATTCTTTTATTTTCCCCTATCTTTTTATTACATGCTTGATTGAGGTAGGAAAACTAAATACAACATTAATCGATTTTTTTCTTTACAAATATATTCGTTTTGTTTTATTGAATCCACTGGAAAATGTGGAGATCCTGTTTTGCCGTTACAAACATAGATCTTTGAGATATTACACAGTTATCGACTAATGCTAATGCATGAGCGCGTTTATGCCAACAAATACGTCAATTTAATAAATGTATGTTATCCTGCACGCAGTTATCAAGTCCGTGGTCTCGTGATAACTGTTTAATTCTTAAGGATCGTACTAATGCATTGTAGTACATTGTTAACGGTCATTGCCCCCGGCTCTGGAATGGGTTGCCGATTCATAGAAATCCACTTCCCAAATTTGTATCGTTTAAAAAAGCACTAAAAGAATATTATTCTAATAGTTAAATTTGATTAAATTCTGTGATATTGTATTTTCAATATGTGTACATAATTTGAAAGCCATGCAATTACTTGATTTGATTTTTTTCTTACTTTAAGGGCCAGGGGTTACTGATGCTAACATTAGCCTTTCTCCCTGGTTCCCTGCCATGTTGTTCTGAATGTTTTAATAAGTTCTTTAATATTGCATAATGTGAATTTTATTTGGGTTATATTATTTTGGTTTTAGTACTAAGGATTTGTAGTTAACTGCATGTGACATGGCAAATAAATAAATAAATAAATAAATAATAAATAATATTAAGTAATTCTTCAAGGTTTCTCAGATGACTTGATGATTCAGTAAAATAACTTTTAGCAGGTAATACTGATTATTGCACGTAAACTGAGTTCGATTTCTCTCCTAAAAATGCGCAAAAGTTACTAGAACATGTTAACCATTTTTGTAACATTTGAAACGTGATACATGTTATTGGTTTCCTTCTTGTGCTTATCTTTCAGAAATTTTAATAAAATACGTGACCACATTTGCTTGCATGAATTTTATAACACACGTTTTATAGGCGTGTTAATAGAACAATGCTATTCTTTAAGAAAGCAAATGTGCAATTGTAAGCAAAAAGGTTATTGGAAAAAAGAAATAGTGTACTCTACATTTTAACGTAATGCTAAAATAAGAACTGCAAATCGCATTTTCTGCATTCTGAAAACACTACAACGTCCTGAAGACACATGTTCATTTCCCGTTGTATTGAATGATGTCCAATTTTTACATATATCCAAATTAAGGCTTGATTAGACGAGATGTAATTTAGATCCATCAATGTTTACGGCACCACACCATTCAAATTTCTGTTCCCGAAATAATAAATATATTAGAAATTTGCCCTCAAAGAGACGTGCACACAAACCGAACTTTGATAGTACCATGTGTGCCGAAAATTTTACTTGTAACTATCTATGAAACTCACGAAATTTCTCTGTATTTGAAAACTTTCCACCCGGAATTGGATATTTGATCTCCTTATACATTTCGGTCTCCTGATTTATGTAGCCTTCATACAAAACATCAATGACTCAGGAAAAGCGTATGACTTTCTGCTTATAAAGACATTTTTGATTTGGAAATTTTTTTTTCGCAATAGCACTAAATGTAAAATGTTTTCTTAGTGAATAATTTTAAACACAAAAAAAGACTCCTTTGTAAGAGTTGTATGTTTGACTTCCTAGTTTTCAGCGAATTGTGCAAATAATTACCGTATATACTCGTGTATAGGTCGACTTTTTTAATGAAATATTTAGGTCGAAATTAGGGGATCGAACTATACACGGAAAATATTTCTGATGGGTTGAAAACCAAAATTTTGATGCCGTATGAAAATGCGCATTCTTTGCCCTTCACGCCATCAGTTCATTTGCAGTTGTATATTTAGTCATTTACCGGGTGTTACGGGTACAGAAGAAAGTTATTGATAAGAATTTTCTTGATTTTACATTTACGAGTTTTTTTTATTCACTAATAGAAAAACTCATTTCGCAAGGATGTCTCAAAGTCCGTTTTAGATCTGTCGATATGGCAATGACTGCCCCGCTGGTAAATCACACAGGGGAAAGAGGTGAACACGTCAGCCAGTAGTTTATAAGTTGCACCGCGCCAAATGTCACGACCGTGCGCAATTCTCGATGGTGGGTATGAAGAAGGAAAAGAACAAACTTTTGTAAAAGAAGACCGCTGCCCCTGCTTAGCGACGGTGGCGAAGAGAGAAGTGACAACCTACAGAACAGCGGTAACTTTATCAATGCATCCGAAAACAAAAGTGTTTAAACTTGGCTGATCGCACAAAATAACATTGCCGTTGATAGTAAAAACGTGCATTAGTTTAACAGCCTACTTACATTTGTTATTAAATTGAGTGTGCCCCGGCTCTAAAAATCAAACAAACAGCAAACTCTTTTGAAGACTAAGGGCGAGCAAAAAGGATTGCATCTTTACTGAATGGGGCGATGTTTGGTTTTGTCATTAAGCCGATTGTTTGTCACAAACACGGTGGAAAGGGAGGATGAAACTCTGGAGTAGATAAACGATCGCTCTGTTAATCACACACTCGTCCAGCTCAGCAGTTGACCGACAGCAGCTACGCTGCACAGGGTAGGGGGAGAACATTTTAAACAACAAATGTTCTTTAATTGTTTGAATAGTAGCGTGCAAATTTTACAGTGTCCAAAATACATCAAAATAAAAATTCATTTTAAATTTTGAAGAAATCCATTGAAAATTTCAAAAGTTACACATATATTTTTTACGGCAAGCATATTCTTTATGAGATAAAAAAACTGTCAGGTTGACATCAAGACCTATTTACGCTTTCCAAATATGTTTCACGAAGTTCTTTTTTTCATTTTAAATAACGATGTGCCTTACGACGTTTGGTAAATGCATCACGATTCGTTTGCTGCGGGAGCAACTGCTTTACTCCTTATGAATGAAGTAACTGCAGAAAATTATCTCGCAAAAAGTGGGAGAAAGGGGGAAGGGGGCTACGTGCAAAGTGGGTTCATATATTGTTCAAGTGTGTAACCTTTCCCTGGAAACCCTCTAACCAGGGTGGTGAGTCCTATCACCCGGAATTGTGCCTCAATTCCACCCACATTTTGCGGGAAACTGCCGCAAGCAACATTGCGAGAGCCAGCTAAAACAATAAATAGAAGGTTCACATTTCCGCATGCGGGCGCAACTTCGGAAAAAAATTTTTTTTTCTATTTATACTCAATATACGTATGTATACAAAAACTGCAAATATTCACATAAAAATCGGGTGTCGACTTATAGACGGTATATACAAAAACTGCAAATATTCCGATAACAATGAGGGTGTCGACCTATACACGAGTATATACGATATATATTAACATTACCAACTCCTTTCAATTTTAATAATTCATGATATAAAGGTGTATGGAACACATTTCTGTGCTGCCAACTCCAGAAAGGAGTAAATATTGACATTTAGTGAACCAGTAAGGAAGATTAATTATTTAAGAAAATTTTAAGGTTTTACCAATACCATTTTCTTAGAGTTACTGATAATATTTATTTAAGTTTCATTGAACACATTTTCTTCGTTGGCAATTGCAGAAAGTAATAAATGGCGTCTATTAGTAATCCAGTTGTAAAGTCTCAACACATATCGTTATTCACTAGTTTGTTGCTGCAATTTTGCATGTCTCACTTACGTTTCTTAGTCTTTCCTGAGAAGACGTAGTTAATTTTAACGCGAAAAAAAGAATAAGTGTAGTTAGCATCGACAGAGAAAAAATCGTGTAGTTGGGTTCCAGCTGCAATGGGGATTTTGCAGCATGACCAAGGAAAAGATTTTAGGTATACTCACAAATATTGCATGATCATTAAACGTGTTTGTACGTAATATAATTTCTTCATTAAAAAAATTTGATACACTCGGTGGTGATTTAATATCACTGTATCTAAATATCATTTTTTCTTAGGCTTTGGGATTCGAACCTACGCTTGGGAAAAATAACAAAAAAACTCTGCTCTAACTTGGCTAGGGATGTTTTGAAATATACTGGTCATATGTACTTATTCATATGTTTGGATTACTTTTAGAATGACAACTGCGCAGCAAAAATTAAAAAATATTTCTCTTTTTATTTATTATAAAGTAGTGGATCCTTATTATTGATTTGATAAAAACTTTTGTGGCGCAAAATATTCAAAACAGCTGCCTTGTGATCTGCAAAAACTATTTGTTCACAAACGTAGCAAGAATATAACAATTCTGAGAAGGTGTCGAAACGGATAGTTTCCAATAAAAAAATTTAATTTCTATTTGAACATATTCAATTTTGGCGGCATTAAAAGATCCCTAAAAATGTTTGCAGCTTCGCAGTACAACAACTGGAAGTGCATTTTGACTGTGAAATGATACACCACAAAAACAGGTTTATAGACTTGGAAACAGACTCTGTCAGCTCAATCGTTCTACAAAGCTGTAGGTTTGCGCTTAATTTTAGCCCCGACAGATAACTCAATGATTTTGAATATTGTTTCAGTCTTTTAAAACCTGGCTACTGGCATGAAAAGCTAACTGAGCATTCTTTAAATGGTTTATCTACCGCTGTTAACAACTCGATGGGCTATAATCGGTTGTTAATGGCGATCGTTAAACCCTAAAAAATAACAATGCACAGATAGGCGTCACAAATTTTGAGTCACATGTTCCAGGGAAGGTTGGGAGACAGTTCGTTAAGACAAACACAACATCCATGCTTCACAGGGATTCGAACCCAAACACATCCCGGGCGAATGATCAGCAACCAGCGCTTAAACTACTGAACCATCCGGACAGCCATTGCCACTCAACCCTTAATTCTGATATCAAGAATAAAAAAAATAATTCTGATATCAAGAATAAAACCTTCCAAAACTTTAATTGCTAAAGACATATTTACGTTCTGTGAGACGACTATTACAGTTTTCTGCTCTTCTGTCAGTTTTATCCTCAATGGTGGGTCCCGTTGGTAACAATATCAAGGGATCAAAGCTGTCAGGTGCGATTCGTATTCAAAACAAAATTACAGGGAAATTTTATAGTTTAATCATAATGTATTTTGAACGTTTTAACCTTTTTATAGCATAAGTTGTGCCACCGTATAGGAATTCAGCATTGTGCTCATTTTATGGGTCCTTCGATCTTGTGTTACTGTAAAAGTAAATGTAAATTACTAGTGATTGGAAAAGGGTGATACGGCAAAAGGATTTGTAAACAGGTTTCAGTAGAAATTGCAGTAGTAAAAAGAATTTTCCTTATCCTAGAAAACCCGTTGTAATAAAATGTTAAAAAGAAATCATTTCTATCACAGATAGTTTCACTGTAGACGAACATACCAGAATACAACAGCAATCCCCCTATAGTGGCTGAATTTATGTTCAAACTCACAGCTGATTGGAGGCACCGGGCTGACTGCCAAAGTTTAATCGAGAAACTTTTATGATGCAAGAGGGAATAATTTCGGGATAAGGCATTATGTTCTACTTTCTTTTAACGGCTCTCACTCAACTAAAAATTGCGAAATAACGACAGAGATTCTTGCAACGTACGATAAAAAATTGACATGCCTCTTGACAAGAAACTTTAATTTTGCCTAACAGCAAACATAATTACAAGTACCCGTACAACAGAAGGAATTCTGGAAATGAATTCCTTTTGATTCCTCGCTTGTTAATTTCAGTAAAAGTTTTGTTTCGGTTGCACTTAAAATTAATTTTTTCTAACCTATTCATGGTTGTGTAACTGAGTAACGTCTTTATTGATTTATGTAAATAGAAACAATTGTTGTAATAAACAATTTGGGAAGGGCCCTGACATGCAGCAAAATCTTAATATGGAGAACGCATTTGTTTCAAAATTAAAAGCCTCATTTTTAATTTTTATTCATGCATCTGATGCAGTTTATTGTTACGCCGAAAAGATGCAGAATTTTGCTTTTTAAAATAAGTGCGTAAGCAGAAATCACGCGTTTCGTATTTATGTGTTTCCGTTTTATCCAGCCAACCACATTGGTTAAATGAGAAACTGCAGAAACGATAAAATTTACTAAATCTATAAAAGTATTAAGAAGGAGTGCTACATCCAATATTGGTTAAGCCGAAAGTGTAATACTGTTCCAGAAACATAAGTAGGAAGCACCAACTTCTGAATCTTAATTATGAAATAGCCAGCTAACATTGACGTAGAAATTGGAATCCTGGGATGTGTGTTGAACTGTAAATAGTGGTTAAAACATAATTGATTAAATGAGATAGGTACACGATGTTGTAAAAGTAATAGAGATATTAAATTCTCTAAGTTCGAATATTTGGTCTTTAGACATACAGTATATCCTCTTTCAAAAAAAAATAGGTACTGTTCAATGGCAATTATATTTTTTGGGAGAATATTATAATTTGCATGTTCGGGTTAAGAAAATTATAGAGCTTTTTTAATTCTATTGATCTGTTTCCGAATCACAGGATTGAAACTTTGTTTGAAAGTATTATAATTTACGTTCACTGTTTTATCAAGAACACTGATTACATTAATCAAAAAATTGTTTTTCTAACATCCCTAAGCAAAGCGAAATGGTTTGTGAAGCGTTCGTTGAAACATCTGGTAACAAGATAATTCAAATTAAAGTAGGTTTAATCTTATATCTGTGTGTCATGTAGTTGTTATAACATTCAGCGCCTGCAATGCTACTGGTGTTTGAAAATATTACGTGCTATGCTGTAAAATCAAAGACAGAAGAAGGACCTGTGCGATTCCAATGAACGAACAACAGAATTATTAGGAGCTCCAATTTGATTTTAGTTTAGAAACATCACAACACAACAAATTTTAAATATTTCCACAGATGTGAAACGACGCAGTTTGCGTCTACTTGTGATTGAAACGCAAATTCGACAGTTATTCCAAAGTAACCCACGAAACTTACTGCTTGCCGCACAAAAGTTAAAGCTGCTTTGGAGACATATTTCTATTCCACTTTTCTCTGTTACAGTTTGGCAAAGGAACTCATAATATAACACCACACAGAAAATGTATCTATGGAAAGTCTGCCGAAAATTGTTAAGTGAGGTTAAAAACAAAAACTCTGGTGTATTTGCTCTTTTGTTTCATTTCTTCTGCCACAGTTTTTGGAAATTGGAATATTCCTTTAGATAGCGACATGCACTTACTTTGCTTTTTAAGATTACGTAAGAGTTTACATAAGTATCTTATAAAGCAAAGTAACTGCTTTTTTTTAGCTTTCTCAAGCCAACCTAAGTGCAGTCAATAAAAATACATAGATTCGCTCTGACCTTCTAAAATACTTTCATCAAAACGTTAAGAGTGATATCATTAAAAATGCACGAGTTTCCATATCTCTGAGAATATGCTGTTGGTTCAACTAGTTGAAATTTAGACACTATAATAAATCTAAGCATTATTGAGACCTGTTATTAAAATGATGATTAAATAATTTACAATTTACGTGCAAATAATGACTCTGTAGTAGTGCCTGGAACTCAAACTCAATTTGCCAGAAAATAAGGACAGACTTTGGACCATATACACATTTTACGTTACTGAATACATATAGGAGGCAATATTATTTTATTTTCCTTTTACAGTCATATTATCTCATAGTTCAAAATAAATACGACGGGTTTCTATTCACATATCGAAACCAACGGAGACGACACAAAAATCCCAGAAAAGTTTTTTCCTTTAAATTCGTCATACATAAAACTCTTAGTGTTTGAAGAGTAAGGGCTGTATTTTTAAAATGCTTCAATTACCCATACAGTATTTAATACATTATTTAACTATACAAAAATATATTTGTTTATGTATTATGTGTTTCGATAAATAAGAACTTAATTTAATTGTGTTATGCCATTAAAGTAAGATCTTATTTATAGTATTTTTTCAATAGCATACTAAATATGTACACTTCATTTATGAACACCCTGTATAATTAATTGATGATGGGAAAATAGCTGGACATAACCGATGCCTACATTTAACTCGGATACCAGATATGAAGCGAAGGTCACATTGATGAAGAAATTAATCGACGTATAAAACTTGGTTCGTAAGCTTTTGGAAGAAATCATACATTTTTTAAAAGCAATATGCCATTATGTCTTAAAAGAGAAGTGCTTAATCTATGCATCCTTCCAGTGCTTAAGTACGGAGCAGAGACGTGGAAATTAACCAAACGAAAAATACAAAGGCCGCAAACAACTGAAAGAATCACGGAGAGATGCATGCTTGGTTTAAGCAGGAGAGAAAAGAAGAAGAACTCATGCATAAGGAAAATTAAAAGACTGGTCATCATGCTCACAGAAAAATTGCTGAAATACTAGTAGCAATGGGCTGGATATGTTGCTGGAAAAACGGACCGCCGATGGACAACCGAAGTTTTAGACTGGATTCGAATGAACAGAAAAACACCTACATGAGGAATGAGTGTATCAAATTCGAAAGCATGCGAGAGCGACATGGAAAGGACTCGCGCGAGACAGACCGCTGTGAAAGACATTTGGGGAGACCTTCATCCCTCAGTGGAATGACAATTGATGACAATGATGAACATCATGATATATCACCACTGTCAACCATTATCAATACATTGCTGAATGAAGGTCTGCCCCGAGTTTTTTCCACAACGGTATGTCTTGAGCCAGTCTCTTCCACGTCACCCACACATGCTTTCGAATTTCATCCACCCACATCCCATGTGGTCTTCTTTTGAAATCTTCGTGTCCCTTTGAATCCAATCGAAAATGTTTGTTGACCATCGGTGGTCCGTTCTTCTGGCAATATCTCCAGACCATTGCCATTACAGACATTTTACTCTGATCACGATTCCTTCCACTCTTCCAATTTCATTGATCCACGAATTCCTTTTCTTATCTCTCCATGGTTATTTCGGTTGTCTGCGGTCTTTGTATGTCTTTTTTAGTTCAGGTTCACGTCTCTGCTCCGCACGTAAGCACTGGAAGGATGCATTGATTAAACATTTGTTTTTTAAGACTTAATGGCATATTGCTCTTAAAAATTGTACTGTTTTTTCCGAAAGCTCACCAACCAAGTTCTATACGTCGAATAATTTCTTCATCAGTGTGGTCATCGTTTGATATCTGTTTTTCAAAGGTAAATGTATGTTTCGGTTATCTCCAGATTTTTCTTAATAATCTATTAATCTTCATTACTTGTAAAGGAATTGTACAAGAGTTTTGTCTTCTGAAAATTCATTTTTAATCCCACTTCTTTATTCTTGTAAGCAAGATCCTGGATCATACCCTTGCAGTTCTGCTGAGGCTATTGCAAAAATGACTACGTCATCAGCAAAGCCAAGGAGAGTTAAATAATCTCCGATAATCTTTATCCCTTGTTTTCCCAGTTCAATGATTGAAAGACATTTGGCATTGTGGCATTTCAGAGAAGTAAACAGTTAGAAAAATATGTAGGAACGATATACTTTGTTGTTTGAACGGAACGCATAAATCCGTAGTTACGATTCTGAATTTGCGAATCAAGTCTTTGCAACCAAGTTTTCAAAAATAAAGTGTTAAAATATTTCTTTCACAAGAATTTTTGACAGCCTGCGCTTAACCATTCTTCTGATCCTCAACAATTGGATAACCTGAGCAACTTTCAAAATATATAGCATTTGCTTAGAAAAATTTAAGAATTTTTCAAAATTATCGATTCTGAAATGCATGTGCATTTACAACCCTTCCCTTAGTACTGTTGCTATATATATATTTGAAACAATTCTGAAGGGTATGACCAGTGAAAAGCATGCAAGAAGATTATGGGAAACGTATTTTATGTTATTCTCTGAGATATTGTGAAATTCGACGAAAAAGGATTTAACTTTCTTTGAACTAAAAGAAATTGATACTTAAATACTAGAGTTATTTCTCATTTCTTTGCATGAACTAAAATTTAGCAGATCTCCTAGAAACTACATTTCATCCTCATAATTATGGAGAAATTGTTTGTTGCTAGATAAAGTTTTCGGTAAAAGAGAGCATTAAAATTGTCGCCTTTGCAACGAAAGGCATTTTACTGATGTTGCACGTGCCTTTCGCTGCAAGAGCGACATATAGCGTCATATTTAATCCTTGAAAAAGAACACAAATAAAATCTGTTTTATTTTGAACTGATAAGAAAAATCCAGTCCATCATTAAATGGCGACAAAAGCAAAGAAATCGGTTCGTATGTTTAAAAGTTCAACTGGGATATTTCTGCAGAATTGGAATAATGATAGGATAAATTATCAATGTTTATTACAACTAAATGTTTTATTAACATCGACTAGTTTCGCAGAGCGTTTCGCTCGGCATCATCAGGACGAAACTTTCAGAGTTGTTCTGATGATGCCGAGTCTGAAAAACTATAGTCGATGTTTATAAAACATTTAATTGTAAATAACGTTTGATAATTTATTCTATCCCAACATCACAAACGTGTTGTTTTAAATTATACACAGTCCAGCCACATTATTGTGATCACCTCCTACGTTTGACGTCAACATCGCGTAGCCAATGAAAGACAGCACGTGTCGTGAGCTGGCTTGCAGGGTATATAAGGTGTGCTGCAGGTATTTTGAAAACATATCACTCGTTGCTGTCATGGATAAAAGGAGCGATTCATGAGATTTGCAAATCGAGATGATGATCAGCTTTCGTGCCTGCGTGGCAGGATTTCTGAAACAGCGCAGTTTGTGAACTATTTGCGTGCTGCTGTGGTTAAAGTGTATTTTGATTGGAGAAATGGCACAACTGAGAATAAGCGACGTGGAAACTGCGGAGCACCGCGTGCCATTGATGTGAGAAGTGAACGTCGGCTACGAAGATACGTGAGGGCCAATCGACACGCTGCAGTGGAGCAACTCACTGGCCTATTGGACCAGGGGGCTATCGAAAGTGTGTCTAAAATTACAGTTCAGTGAATCCTGCTGCGTATGGGGCTCCGATACAGATAGATGGACAATGCATCGGCAGAGAAATCTTAAATTTACACGCGGTATCGGAATTGGACCTCCACCGATTAGCAAAGAATTGTCTTCTCCTATGAGTCACGTTTTCTGTTTCACCGAACGGATAGACGTTTGCGTATAAGGCGAGAAACATCGGAGAACGAACTTTGTTCAACTATTGCTGGAAGAACGCAAGCTAGTGGGGGCAGCGTTATGTCTGTGGAATGTTTTCGTAGCATTGCTTGGGTCAGCTCATACCTGTGGAAGGCACTATGGACCAAATTCGTAATGAATACATCCTTGCAGACCACGTACACCCATACATGCTGATTGTCTTTCGGGCGGATGGGATCTGCCACTCGACAATGCTACATGTCACACAACTAGAAATGTCCGAGAGCAGTTGGAAGAGCACGATGAAAATTTCAAAGTACATCCTTGACCCCCTGAGTCTCCAAGCTTAAACCCAATCAAGCGTCTGTGGGACCACCTGGAACGTTTTGTTAGCTCTATGGATCCTCTAGCGCGCACCCTCCAGCAGCTGTGAGATGCACCGCTGTCAACATGGCATCACATATCTGTAAACACCTTCCAAAACCTTACTGAGTCAATCCCAGCCCGTTTAGCTGCTGTCCGCGCTCCACACGGCGGTTACTCTGGATATTATCTGGTATTCGCAATAATGTGACTCGACCGTGTACAATTTGATAAATGGTCAACGCACTCCGAACTCAGTTTAAATGAAAAACTGCGCATCCTTCATTTCCTGGAATTTCTAGAATTATCTGAAAATATATTATGCTTTTTTGCAAAACTTATATTAAAGATATCAAATACTTTCAAAAAAGTAAAACTCTAATCATCACACACAGGTTAAATAAGAATTCCTTACGTAATTCAGAGAAATATCTGCTAAAACTTCATGGTTTTGACAGATTCAACTTTTCTCTCAGTACGACTGATTACTGATACCTGTTCATTAGTGCTATGATTTTGAGGCAAAGTAGCCGAAAAGACAGGCGAACTTCAAAAATCTGCTTCTGTTGCAAAATATTTTATTTCGAACACACTATTTTTTTTACTTTTTCAGTTATTATCGTGCTTAAACAGGTTGGCATTCATTAGCGTATCGCCTTCTGGTTCATATATATCAGACTTCTATTTTACGTTTATGACTGTAGTTTGAATTCATGTACGTCGTTTGTGTTTTATATCACAATGTCCATTGTGTTGTAAATCATGGATCTTTTAAGAATTAAAGAATTATCTTACTTTCATGAGTGGGGGAGGGGGCAAAGTATTCCTTCCGTCGAAGCTCAGATCTGATCAACGTCTTTGTTTTAAGTAAACTTCTTCTTTTCTGAGTGAGTATCAAATTCTAAATATGCCTGTGCTTGGCATATCCCAAATACAGGGTTTTCCTGTCCATTGTTTTCCTTTTCAGAGTGCAACGTTTCTTTTCAGCCGAAACTACTTGGTTTTAGCACCGTGTTGGGGTAATATTTTATTACTGAAGAGTCATCCCAGCATTGGGTAAATGTTGATGTTTTGTAATAAGCCTTTTGGAAGTTCAAATCCTTGACGTCAGTATTAGCTCAATATGTGCTATTAGACCTGAGAATCTGGGAAAATATACAATGAAGCCTGAGACTGGGATATTTCATGCATCCAGTAGAATTAGCACAAAATTCGATGATCTCTCATAGTATAATTCTACTGTACGAGGAAATTCGCATCTACTAGTGTTCATCGGAACAAGTAATGATTTACTAAAAACAAAACTAGAAGTTAGATGATATAAAAATTGCTTACAGTATTTGATTGGAAATAATAATTACTTAAATTTAAAACCCCATGATTTAGATTCCACCTGGAAATCCACTCTGTATACATTTAAAACGTCTTCTAATCACTTCGGTTGTTGGAGGATTGTGTTCCACAGGTATTCCATTATTTGAAATTGGCTGCCACGTGATGTGTTTGCAAAACTTGCCTTTAACCGTGGAACCCGTCAGTGGTTTCTACGAGAAGTGTCGTGGAAATTCCTGCAGGAGTTCAATAGAATGCAGTAACTACTTTCGAAACGGACATGAGTGTCAACCTTTCCGGGAACAGCAACGGACATGACACAATGTTTTAAAATTTTGACAGAGTAGCACAGTTATGTTCCTGTGTAAAGTCTTGTGAGAAATGCGAAGCGTACAACGTTTGGGAAATAAAATAGTTATACGTATAATACTGTACCATTGGCGCAGCCACGGTAGGGCTTAAGCACTCCAAAAATAAGAACAAACATACGCTTCGCATCTTCCACAGCGTGTCACACAGGTTTGGATCAATAGTTTGTAAAGGCTTAGTTTAGCGTCCTAAACTATTTGGCTGACAATTCCAAGAAAATGTTTTACACAGGATGAGGTAAAATTTCGCAAAACACCCTTGTATTTCAGAAACGGGAGGGTAAATGAAATATCTGAATACCCCAGCAAAGAATCGGTGAGGAGGCCTACTTTTAGCATATTTCCGGAATATGGGTGCTATCTTGAAATCCGCCATATTGGATCAAGGTCAAATTTTTCAAATGGTAAATGGTATGTAAGTCATATTGCATATCAAACAAGACCAGAATTTTTTAAGAAATTGATTTCCGTATTTAGATTTGACGTATAAGTTGTGGTTCACAAGTTATCAACACAGAAATTTAAAATAACAACTTTTAAAGTACCTTGTGATGCGCAGCTTTTTGATGTGTTCAATGATATGTCCCTGTTGCTGAACCCAAAGCTGAAGTCGTTTGATCCAGTCGTTATGCACCCGCACGACAATATCAGGAAACATGTGGTTACAGGCCTCCAGGATTCGTTGCTCAAGGCGATGTTTGTCGCGATGTTTCTCAGCAAACACCGGTGTTTCAAGATGGCGGCCATGTTCGTATTTCAAGATGGAGGCCATGTTCCGGAGATATCCTAAAAGAAAGGCCCCCTCACCGATTCTTTTTTGGGGTACTCAGATATTTCATTTTCCCTCCCGTTTCTGACATGCAAGGGCGTCCGGCAACTTTTGAATCACCCTGTAAATATTTTAAGGTATGTAATTTGATGTGAAATGGTAACAGGGACATACATTCACTCTGCGATGAGCTTACCCCGAGCACCACCGCAACGTTGGCCAAAAAGATGACCTTAGGGTCATTGTTTCGTTTCATTTAAAAGTTGCATATCATAGATATGGGACCCCGCAAGAAGCTGACCTTTGTTAATTGTTGAACTAAATGAGTTTCCGTACTAATTTCTTCCAGTTGCGAAACGTGACCGAAGAAGCTGGAGAAATGTTACAAAATGAAAGTTCAACAAAAAACATGAATCTGTTTCTTTATAAAGAAGGTCAATTCTGCTATCTTTCGGGAAAGCATAGCGGTCAATGATGTCATCTTAAAACGGCTGTTTAAATACAAGTCCGAAAAAGGAGATAAGTCAATAAATGAACTGTAGTTTACGTGCTGATAAAACTAAAAACTATGTACAAGAAACCTTCACACACGTAACTCCCTCGAAGAAACTCCGTAGTGATTTTTAAAAACTTTTAAGTCTTAAAAATCACTACGGAGTTTCTTCGAACTTTATAAAAGTCATATGACTTTTATTAAAAGTTCTTAAAAATCACTACGGAGTTTCTTCGAGTGATTTACGTGTGTGAAGGTTTCTTGTACATAGTTTTTAGGGAGATAATTTCTTTTTATGTCGCGATATTATATAACCAGGATGGTCTTTGCAACGAAATACTGTTCCATGAGTATCTTTTTATTTCTTTCATTCAGAAAAAACTTCTATTGACACAGTGTTTGAAGATTTAAAGTAAGAACTAGAGAAAAGAATTTGTACACTTCTTGGAAAACATACTTGTGCACATTAAATGTCTACAACAACATAAACACTGAATCATTTTTCGGGTTCATTTTTTTAACAAAAGCATGAATCTGTAAACAACGAACAATAATTAAGAAACAGCGCTGAAACTGAAGTTTACAGTTGCAGTTACTACATAAACCCATTTGCCGAAACAAGGAGAACCATCTAAACACAAAATTTTATTATGGGAAAGTGTCGGCTGCCATAATTTTACCTCAGTCATATGACGTCATTGGTTGTTATAGGAACCTCATTCAGTGAAGTCCACTGGTTCAACCCAAACTCTGGTTGCCCTGTCGCTCGTTTAGTATGAATTTTTGATTATGGTGTAATCGTGCACTGCAGATTAGGGTGGGGAGATTGTCCTTTAAGCTCCCTTTCTCAAAGCACTTATTGTTCTTGTTTTAGGGTCTCTGGTTGCCGGAGGGAGTCAGGATGATCCAGCAGATCTGGGAAACCAGAATTTTCTGGCTCTCGGTGACTGAGCTCCGTCGCTCTGAACCTGGGGATTGTGATTAGGGGTTGACGCTTGTTTTGGTGCATAGTCTTATTTATTTTGTGCGGTGTGGATGTTTGAAGGGGTTCTTGGTTAATTGTGGTGTACCGGTTCTGTTTGTTTGGAGTAGGGTGGTTTCGTCTAGAAGAATTATACTTTGCTGTGTCCTACTGTTTGGACGCCCCGCTTCTAGTGTCGCTTACTTTTGAGTACTTCCTTCCGAACGTGTCTCATGACAAGCTCGTCGACCTGGTGAGGGCCATTGAGTCATCTCTTCAGGAGGGTTTTCTTCCTACTTGTCCGTTCCGAGCACGTTTCTGGGACGGTCTCGTCTGCCAAGATGGCTTCACCGTCAGAATGGAAGAGGTTCTTTCAGAGTTCTTAGAAGAGACATGGAATTTTGGGGGTTTTGAGTGTTGGTGTTAGTGGTACCGTGGTGTGTGCTTCCGGGGTATGAGTGAAGCACCAGTTGAACTTAGCGCGCGTTTTTAAATGTGGGATGGGGAGGACCAAGTGGGTAGGTGTTGTCCGGTAACAACATTTCGTATTCTCGGGAGAAATCGTCGCACGAAAGGAAGTTTTAGGGTTTTGAGTGTTGGGGTTAGTGGTACCGTGGTGTGTGCTTCGGGGGTATGAGTAAAGCACCAGTTGAACTTACCGTGCGTTTTTACATGTGGGGTGGGGAGGACCAAGTGAGTTGGTGTTGTCCGTCAACAACATTTCTTATTCTGGGGAGAAATCGTCGCAGGAAATCACAGTATGACGTCCCTCTTATCCAGCTCAATCTTGGATTTTATGAGAAAATAACAAAATCTATTAGACTGCTTGTTGGGTTTGGGAACTTTGACTGTCCAGTGCTTTCTGCGTGACGGCTTGTTTAAATACATAAAGGAGATCAAACACTACACTTTAAGATGGAAATATCGGTGGGAAATATCGATGGTGGAGATAAGCGGTTGCTCAATCCCGAAACATCGAATAAATAATATCATTTGCCAAAATGTTCGATATATTGGTGGAAACCCGATGTTACTTCAATGCATCCATATGAAACTCAATGTTTTTGTAATAAACGGATTATTTCGCACCTTTCCATCTGTAGTGCTGAATGGGCAGTCGATTTGTAAATTCTATGTTCAATGCAACAGTAATACCATGTCAAAATTCAAAACATAATGCGGGCTAAAACGCTCGATGTATCGGTGGAAACTGTTTTGCTAATAAACCGAAGATTTCACACTTTTCATCTGAAGCATTGAATGCGCACATCGGCGGGTAAAATATCCGGTAAAGAAATGGCGATTGCTCACCAATGCAATCAATAATAATTGTTAAAACGCTCGATGTTTTTTCGATGTATGGGCTCCCGTACTATAGTGGTTAGAAGAGAGAGCTTGTCGTTCCTCATGAGATGCCCCTCAAGGTTTGTGGCCGGTCAGAATGAAATGGCAGAGAGTGCTGGCGATGGAAGTTACGTTAGGACATCTCATCCCACTTATGGGCAAGAAGTTTGTTTATAGATTTTTCGCAGTGCTAGGAAGCTGTAGTGGTTTCACGAAAGTGGAGAAAATTTATTTAGCAGTGCTTTGGTAAACCAAGATGTGTTTTAGTAAATGTTGATCACTGCAATGCAATACAAGATAAATTGCATTGCAGTGATTAACATTTGAATTCCTCTAGTATGTCACTGTTAACTCGATCATAACAGTGACATACTAGGATAATTCAAATGTTGATTACTGGAATGCACTTGATCTTGTCAAGTGTTAGTGTCCGTGTTTTGTTTAACTGTGAATCGCGTAACTGTTCTTTGCAAGTGCAATGTGATTCAAATGCAGGCCGCCAATGCAATATTACTTATTAAAGGGAGATGCAAGTTGAATGAAATGGTCTCTATGTATGCAAAGTGCAACTTTCTTGTCCGTGTTGAAAATAGTCAGTGGCGTGCAGTGAAAGTTATGCGTAGGGATGAAAAACAAAACAAAAAAAAAGACGACCTACCTCATTAGTAAGGGAATTCCATCCTGCGATTTTTGTTTCATTCTTCAGTTACTTTGCCTTAAAATTTTAAAATATGAGGATTTAGAACGGGACGTCATCGAGAAGTTTAATTAAAGTGGCAGCAAGCCCTGCAAGTTCGTGAAGGAGAAGCATAGCTAGCTTTGGCTGTCCTGCATTTAGTATGTCAAAGTGCCATCATCAGCGGCTAAAACATAACCATAATTAAGCAATCCAACATTTTCTTGTCTACTGACGTCATCAATGTACGGGTCGCGCCGTCTCTTAATAGGTCTGAGCATTACTCAAAGAAATACGATTGATTTTTAATATAAACATGGTTACGTTTTATAAAGTAGTAAGTATCCCATGCTGCAACTTAAAGTTAGTTTCATCGATGTGCAAATTTTCATCCTTGGGAATACATTAATTGCGAAAAAAATATGTAATGAAGTTTTACCATTGGAAACATAAAGGAGAGACTTTAGGTGGAACCACCTGAAACGCATTCAGAAATGTACTAAATTGGTGTACAACAACTGTTATCTGTCATAATAAAATTAATTTTTCAAATATTGTGATGTATTACAAATAGTGAATAAGATTTTAAATGCTGATTTTCCAAGAGAAACGAAAATTTCTTTCAGATATTGATTCAAAATTTAGTAATTCGTAATTTATAAAGATCATTTCGTCTGTGACATTCTATCACCAACTGCCGAATTCTTGCTATATAACCTGCATACTGGGCCTTTGCAGTCGGCTGAACCTTTGATCCCACTACTTTCGTCTTCGAGCGGCTGGTATATAAACTGGCATAAAAAGAGTTACGATTGACTGCGTAAAGAAGAAGGCTTTTTTACCCCTTTCGGGGAATAATGTGCGCTACTGAGATGGAATTTTTTAAATCCTTTTCATTCAGGAAAACTTCATCGCTGTGTCACAGAAATATATTGCTAAAACGAAATAAATAATTTTCGATATTTTGGAATAATGCTACCATGGATACAACACCTACATCCGTTACTCTTAAATTACGCTTGCCCGTTTATCTGAAGCAATAGTAATACACATATTATTTAAGATACTTTTTTGCTCGGTGTAAATACATGTCGCTAATACCGCTTTATCATTTTAATTAAGACCTCAATATTTCCAGTATAATCCCGGCTTCGTTCTTTTAAATGCATATCGTACATCATCCTTTATCATTATCCACGAAATAATTATCCAACATTTCAATTCACTGCTTACTGAGATTTTCCCAAATGTCTAGCATACGTTTCTGCCTTGAGACAGTTCACAACATGGCACCCCTGCCTGATTTCGAATTTCATCCACCCACCATTAGAATGGGCTTCTTTCGGTCTTTTCATTTTCCTTAGAATCTAGACAAGTATTGCAGTTTTCCAGCGGTGCTCAGTTGTTTTAACAATGTGTCCAGCCAACTGACATTTCAAGGGTTTTACCTTAATCAAGATATCATCAGTTCTCCTCATTTTGCTCACCCATCAGGTCTCCTTCCTATCGATAATATCGTTCTGATGTAAAAATAAGTACTGGAAGGATGGAATGATAACACCATTTTTTTAAGACAAAATGGTTAATTATTATAGATAATTCTACTATCTCTTCCAAAGTCTCAACCAAATTTTACATTCGTTCTAATGTCTTCTTCAATGTGGTCATTTTGTTACCATTATCCGAATTTCTTAAAATAAATGCAAGCGAGTGTAAACATTATTGGCTGTTCATTTTATTTCTGCAATTGGAGGGTAAAAAACTATTTGTTTTTCAACCGACGAGTAGTCCTACAATTTTTTAAAGCTGAAGCTTGGATTTACCACTTAGTATGCAACTTGTATATTCTGATTTTTACAGCAGTGAATGACTGTGTTTTGTATACCCCTCACTGTTCACCTGCGAACCCCTTAACTATAAAAATATTTGCCTCATATGCACTGTACGTGCATACAGATGTTAGCAGTGGAAAGTGCTTAACTATGTTTCTTTTTTCCGTAGCTGTGACGCCAAAAAATAACGGCTGGCAAACATGCTTCATACATACCTCCCCCTTCACATTTTTACCAAATTATGAGTTTAATGCTAGAACGAGGTAATATGCAAATAATACATATGCAGTGCTTAAAATTAAAATGCGTCTATGTATACCGGCAGTCATTTCTAACAGTTTTCCAACACATTTGGTTAGTAGTTTCCTGCGGATAATGTACGTTCAACAGAGCAAGTGAAGGGTATTATTTTATTCCAAATTAAAAGTAGTCCTAATTTAACCACGTTAAAATATGAATAACTCTCAGGGTGTTACACTTCTAAAGCGAAATGCATGATCTTAAGATTAGTTTTACGTGAAAATGAGTTTTACCAAAAATGAGCGCATCACTCGGGGTTCAGAAATGCGCGCTGATGTGCTGCCATCTATCGTCCAATGTATGGGGTGACAATTTGAGCTCTGCTTTGATCTCAAAGATGCTACTATTTTGGCTAACCCTTAAAAGTACCTTCATAAATGTTGATTGTGTCCTTACCGAGAAATATGGGCTCCGAAGAAAAAGGTTTGGGTCCTCATAAATCAAAATCTTTCTATCTAAAGGAATAAACCAAATACAATTATTACTTGTCAGCACACGTCAATCGATTATCTCATTCGTCCTTAAATATTTCTAAAGAAAATAGCTTACATGAATTATGCCGATTTGTTCTAAGCGTAAGGCAATCATTACCATATTGCAATATGGAATTTTACAACTATTAGTTATTATTCAACAACGAGAGAGAAATACGTAGAGTGATTAAGTCAATGGTTCTCCACTGAAACAGTGGAGAACCATTAAACAGCATACATGTTCAATTTACTGTTCCTTGGTTCAAGGATGGTGATAAGATTTTTAGCGGGAATGGTAATCCGGACCACGCAGTTCTTTTCCAGTGGACGTTACGCAAAAATGGTCGTTCAGAGGGGGTGACTGATTTTTTAATAGGGGAAAGATTAGCATTAGCGCTATGGGCTTTGAAATCGGTTCCACAGGAAACCGGTCGTAATGAGGGCTGGTTGCTAAAAGAAGTTTCACAGTATATATATCGGAGAGGACAATTCTAAGACAGACAATACATATATGTGTGAGTATTTCGATGGAATGGTAAGCTATGTGTGTTGATTCAGTTTGTCTTCGGGTGCATGAGAGTGGTTGTGACATCGGGTGCCTAAGATTTTTTTCGAAATTGTATATTCACTACTACTATAGCTTTATTTTTTTCTCAAACTCTCTTATCTGTGATATTTCACCGAAAACAAAACATTTCTGTGAAATGGCCAACAATAATGGCTTGAAATTGTATTCACCGGGACACACACACAAACAAGCTACATCCATTAAAATATCATTTTCGTTTTAAAGAACGGTTGCCGCTTACTAATGATAAAAAGCATTATTTGATAAACTGAAGTTTTAGCTTCACGTAACGAGTGATTTTAACAAAATTTCTGTGTTACATCCTCGTTTAACATCAGATTATATATTGCAAAAATCCCCATCCATGGAACGGAAGTTCGTTCTGTACCTCAGCTAACATGACTGCTACTTGTTTCCGCTTGCTTCACCTATTCTTGACGCAAGCACTCTAATTACTTTTGTCTCGCTGGTATTTAATCACCCAATGAATTACCGAATGTTCAAAATTTTGAAGCACACACTTCATTAATTTTGAAAACCGATTTTGGTTACTGGGTCCCTTAAAGGATTTAGCCGTCACATGCGAGCTCGACCGAGGCCTGAATAACGGGAAAAGGAGTAACGCCGTAGGTCTTTCGCCTTGAAAGGAGATATTTGACCAGGTGTGTACATGAAAAAATTCTAAAGTGAGAACAACGAAATATTAGGGTTAGAGCATGTACATTGCCTTTGGCTGAATTCTAAGTCGGTGAAAAGCTAAATTTTATACTGCTAATTGAATAATTATTTTAGCTTGGTATTATGTCCGTTTTCGTTTTAATCAGATCCAGGATGTTAATTGTAAATTTAATGAATTAAATATTTTATTTATTTAAGTGATAAGTGGTATGGGATTTCACATTGGAAAATATTATATATATAATTTTAATTCAGAATATGTAGTGCACATATTTGAAATTTAAATTTTATAAAATAAAGTGCTTAAACATAAATGCCCACACAATTCAGTAGCGAATTTTTTTTTAATTTTCACTTCCGACGTTCTAATAGAGAAGAAAAAAACTGTTTGACGAAGAGAAACGCCTGATGCACTCGTTTATTTTGTAAATTTTATCCTTTGCCGTGTTAATGATTTTAGATATTTTGCTTGTTCTATCGGTAATGAGAATGAAGAATTTTATCTTTCATAATATAACACATTCTAATAATTTTATTGCTAAGAAAATTGCAACTGATAATGTTTGTGTTAACTAATATTTGAGAGTGACGTTTACCACTCTATTAAGAACTTGCAAATACGTAAAGCAGTTGAAAATTCAACATGAAACACAACAAGCGGGTTCCAGAGGAACGAAATTCAAGCAGTTTTAAAAAAGTATAAAACAGTAAATTTACTAAGTTCGGCGAACCATGGATTTTTCCTGAACTCCACGTTTTAAAATCAGTTCCGAGCAGTTTGTCACAGAGATGCATGTGCAGTTCCACAGTATATATAATTTTCTTCAAGGAATGGAAGTTTAAGTGTCATGAAAGCAAAATGTTTTATGTTTACTTGAATCACAATATTTATTATTTAAATACAAAAAAGGATTTAAATTTAAAATACAAAAAAGGAGAGCGTTCTGTGGAATATACATTTAATAACAAACGCTTTGATTTGTGGAACGACTCTTTCAGCGGGAAATCTCAAAATGTTCAGGGATTTCACCTTGTAATGAGACATTTTCAAACGTCACGATTTGTACATCATGTACAATATAGAGCAATATGGTCCAAAATGACGAAATATTGAAATGCATAATGAATAATCTGTACCGCAATCAGTCCAAAAACATATGAATGAGCGGATTTGCAGAATATTTTGGATGAAACTGTTCCCGTGCTGTTAGAACACGTGACAGTATAGTGAGTCATCAAATGTGGATGAGACACAATGAAGCAGCAATATACTTTACTGGCGCTGTTTGGGAACTCTTTAATCGCACATACACCACGCGCTGGACAATCACATTCGTTTTCAGTTACATATGTATAGACATAGAGCGTCACCTATAACGAAGAATGTCTCTGAGTGAAGATCGGAGAAAAGGATCGCAAGTGAAACATTTGGTATCATCTATACATGATTGAAGTGTTGCCATTCTACTGATTTATCAGTAGATCAACTAAATGATTTTGACTTCCGACTACTGATTGTTTTTCGTAATCTACTGATTTTTCTGTTTTTAAGACACTCTGGAATATACTATCTAAGAATGTTAGCATTCTTTCAGTACTAACCATCTACTGATCCAATGGACAAGATTCACCTCAGAATTTGTCTGAAGAGAAAATGCTGACGAGGACTAAAATTATTCAGCCCGGCTACCTATTATTTTTTTTAAATTCGTACGGGATGCCATGAAACGTTTCTTTTTATTCTAGAAAACTAATTATTCCGTTGTACAAATATTTTCACTTCTTTTGTAAAAATGCAGAATATCAGAAAAATGTCTGTAGTTCGATATTTTTATTAATATTAATTTTCGAGTATAGAACTTGTTTTAGGATTTTTGGGAACACCTGAGTGTCGTTTAGTAGGAAGTGTAAATATACAAATCTCTTTTTAGGAAGACAAAAGGGTCTGCTTTCCAGCTGTGCCTACATTAAAGGCAAATGCCATGATTATTTACACCAACATTAATTTTGATGGTCAGCATTATTTTATAAAGCTGATCATGAGTAATATCTTTAAAAATGTGAGTCAAGGTTGTATCAGTTGGAACATCCCTTTTGCTGTTTAATAGTATTTTGTGGGTACAGGAGATATTTGACATACCAGTAGCTTTAAGTGTTCTTTCGTATTGAGATTACATCCAATACTGCATTACATTTGTGAGGTGTTGCATATTTCAAGCCAAAAATCTTGATCTACTGATTTCTACTCAGGTATACTGATTTCGAGATAAAAGGGTCTGGCAACACTGATTTCTCGTGTATTGCAAATCATTTTCTTTCACTACTTAATCACAAAAATAACGTATTTATATTGATTTTTGAATTGCCTTTTCTGATCTTCCGGTATTCAATCCTTTGGGAAAATCTTAAATGGTATGTGTGCTGCAATGATGAACACGTATCACTGTTCGGGTGAAAAGGTTTGATAAAGTATTTTTTTAGCAGTAGTAAAGAAGCAGTTTCCCAAATGTCAAAAGGAAGATATGCAACTGTCGTTACAGTTCACTACAGAGAATGTGTCCCGAAAGCATTTCAGATCGGTCGCCTATGGGTGCTAGAATGATGTAAGCAAAGGGTGGATTCTTCAGGGATTTATTGTATCTGACAGAAATCAAACTATTGGTGTGTGTTACATATTAAAGTTTGATAAATGTAGCAGTAAGCACAACGGACTGCTTTTTTGGTGGGTATTTTTATTTCATCTGTTGTTGTTTTCTTTAAATCGTCCTGAAATTGGTAAAATGTTCATGGCGAAATTCTTTGATTTGAACTCAAAGATCGTAAACCTTGATCTAGCCATCAGGCATTAGCAAATAACTTTCCATACCCCATTAACAGAAGAACAGTAGGAGACACATTAAGCAATAAACGTAAAAGAATGGGATCCGAAAAAGAACGGAATTCCATTAAAACATTTAAATGTGGAAAGAATAAAATTTGAAAAAACCTTTTGTTCTATTAGTTGACCAAGTAAATGAAAAACATGGATTTTTTTTTTTGTAAAACTTTTGAAGGTTTTATAAAAAAACTCCATGTTTATAAATTTATCAAGTTATTCTTGTAAACTAGATTTCAGATACAGTAATCGATGGTTTCATAAATTTAAAAAATATTCACGGGTTATCATTGATAATAAAAGGTTCGTGAAATAAAAGTGCTGAGTGAATTACTAAATATGGATCTTGGAGATTATTCTATATGTTGAATGGTTGATTATGTTTTTATAATAGTAACTAGGTAATTTCTGTCTTCCTCTTGTGTTCGAAGGACGTGGATGCAGAGACTTCCTTCATCACCTGAAGAAATACTTCGTAGTGTGTCCGGGAGAGCGTTTTCTTTGAAGACAAGCATATAATTTTTACCTGCAATCACTCGATTTTCGTCTGTTCCCGTAGACAACGGATATACAACCTGAAAACGTTTTAGTATTTCTGAAGAACTGAAATGGCACAGTCAAATTTCCAGGAAAGGGCAAATGTCCCCTCCCTTATGGGCGTCCTTATTTCAAACATAACTTCGCAAAACAGGGAACTCCACTTTCCTCCCTACAATCAATAAGGAATCCCATTGGCTAACGCAATTAGAGGTGTCTCACTGTGACGTCTTGGAGGAGAACAGCCGTGTTCCGCCATGCTAATTTCACAAAGCACAAAACAACTTCTTTCGTAAGAAAATTTACCAAAAAAAAAAAAAAAAAAGAAAATTGAAATCGTCGAACCTTTTTAAACAACCACACTTATGTTTTTACTGCTGTTATCTTGAAACGGATTTTCCTTTTCTTGAATACCTGAACATTGAAGATTCCCTCGATAAAACGCCACCTTCCTGTCCCCCAACTACCCATACATTAAGAGCTCAAAATGTTTTCATAGAGTGTTAAACACCCTCTTTAAAAAGCCATCTGCACAGAAAAGAACTAAAGAAACTTACCGCTTGTACTTTTCGTTTGCCATTCAAAGTGTCTAATTCCCGTTCTTACTATGTATTTCTAGTTTCCGCGGAATTTTCAACGAAACTCAGCCACAGGTGTTTAGAAGAGCTGCGTGGAAAGCAAAGTGCGAGAGCGTATGTGTGTGTGACGGTTCAGCAGCAGCCATAAGCGCGCTGACGGTGATGGAATAGAGTGTAGTCCTACAAATTTACCTGAGCAAAAAGGACAAAGCAAGCCCAAGTATTACGGATGGAACAAAGAAACGCCAAACATGGTATCCTAATAGATCAGATGACTCAACAAAAACGCGGAAATTTGATATAAAGCCGGATATTGTCACTAATAATGAAATACTAAATCGTGTGCAGGTGGAAATTCTCACTAATAGAATTTTAAATTCTTATCATCATCCAGAATTGGCAGCAAATATTTGTCGGAGCCGGGCTACGCGTCCTCGTCGACATGTTCAGAACTTTTATGCCGTCCTTTCGTAAAATTTTCGTTATGAGAGAAAAAGCATTAAAAGCTACTGTGCGAAAAGTACTTTTAATTTTAGGAAAAACAATCACTTTTCATCAATTAGATATATCCCATATACACTGAACAGAAATTGAATTAGATATATCCCATATACACTGAATAGAAATTGAATTAGATATATCCCATATACACTGAAGAGAAATTGAATTAGATATATCCCATATACACTGAAGAGAAATTGAATTAGATATACCTGTCTAGTAACGTGTAGCACCACATTTCGCCCTGATGACGGCGGCGATTCGTCTCGGCGTGGACTCGAAAACACACCGGAAGCGTTGGGAAGCCATGCGGATCCACGACCCCTGAACAAGCTCCTACAGTTCACGAAGATTTGATGGATAGTCAGAGCCTCGAACATCTCTCTCGATGGCATCCCAGATGTGCTCGATGAGATTGAGGTCGGGTGACCTAGCTGGCCAAGGAAGCGAGGTCACGTCGGTGGAGTGTTCATCCAACCATTCGGATACGATTAGGGAGCGATGGCACGGCGCATTGTGTTGTTGCAGGATGAGGTCCCTAGTGGGATGTTGAAGATGCACAAATGGGAGCAAATGGTTGTCCAGGATATCCCAGTAACGTTTCCCTGTGAGGGACGATGTCACACGTACCAGGGGTCCCATTTCAGTCGACGTAAACAGTCCCCAGACGAGAATGTCACCCCCACCAGCTTGAAGAGTAGCCTGTTGGCAAGAATGATCCATCACTTCATGTGGTTTGCGCCGTACTCGTATCTTGTCATCCGCATGTACCAACGTGAATCTCGACTCATCAGTCCAGGCAACGATTTCCCACATGTCTAGGGTCCAGTGGCGAAGTTACCAGCGCCCATGCTAATCTTTGCACCCTGTGATGTGCGGTCAGCAGCAGTACCCTCGTGGGACGAAGGCTTTTGTACTCTATTGCGAGGAGATGGTTCTGGATGGTTTGGCTGCTTACATGCTTTTGTGCACCAGCGTTAAATTGCCAAGTGATTTCTTGCACCGTGGTCCGCCTATTCGCTGTTACAATGCGAGCTAGCCGACGATGACCCTGCTCATCCACAAGCTTTTGTCCACGGCATTTGGCCCTTGCAGGGATGGTTTTACCGGATTCGATGTACTCACGGTGCACCCGTGACACAGTGGCTCGTGAAAATCCTAGTGCCTGCAGGACTTCCGAGGTGGAGTGACCCATTCGTCGGGACCCGACAATTTACCCACGATCAAACGCCCTTAGATCCTTTGTCTTACCCATACTGCGTCCGAGTCTAACTGATTCCTGTCACATCACTCCTTATATTGTCGGATCGCTGCGAACGTCATGTCGTTTCCGTTTACAGGGCCACCCACAGCGCCACAGCGCCACATTTGCATAACGTCAGCTGTCTCTAATTCAACTGCTCTTCAGTGTAGTAACAGGCTAAGTTGTTCACGTTGTGAGTGAAAAAACTGATTGCAACTTCTGTTTACAACTTTTAGATAAACCGCAGAGTCTCAATCCCTTATGTGGTTTGATACTTTATCAAGATAGGGGTGGTATACATTATCCTTCAGACTCATTTGTTTATATTCTCTGAACCTTGCAGCGATTCTATGAGCTAGCTCTTCAAGAGTGCACCCTTGACCATTAAATACTTTACATTCTTATTATAGCTGTAAATTCCTACCTTGTGAAGGGCCCTGCTGTAATTTTGTGAGGTCTCAGAATGTGATATAAGAGACCTATTCTGACAAATTATGCCAATAACATAAATGGGTCATTGCAAAAGCAAAAAAATCTGAAAAAGAAACTTTTGCCAAGAATAACATTAAACGTTTCAAACTGAATGACTCATGTTTGATCCTTTATGCGGTAATAATGGATCAACTCAATTTTCTCCATAGTGATCTTGTAGCGTAATAGGCTCTCTTTGAACAAACAGGGTATTATCCAGCACAGTAAAAAAATTTGGCTTTGTGTTCAAGAAGGGTAACTGCGAATGGTGTATATTCTGTATACACAGATCTGGTAATGGTCGAGCAAAGTTATGTAGCAACATTACTTCTTCACCTTCAGAAGAAAACATTTTAGAGCGTAAGTAATCTTTACTTAGTTATTAACTAACGTTTTAAAAGTTAGCATAGTTTGCAAAAATCCCCTCAGTATATTACATTTGTTAAAACCGTTTACATACAAGTTTGTACTTAATTCGTTGATTTCGAGATATTATCTGACTTGGACAAGACCAAAACTTTAGAGCAGTTAGCTGCTTGCGGTCTTATTGTTTGATAACTTGGTAGTAAATAATATTTTCAATTATTTTTTAAAGTTTTGAATGCCGAGAACATTATTAAATGTCATTTTTTGTAATTAAAAAAGTTATTCATGATATAAGAAACTCTCTTCAAAATTTATTTAGCTGAGCCTCGCATGAAAACTTTCTAGATCTGCTAATTCATGTGCAATATATTAATGAAAAATAGCGAGATGAGCTGTTCCTGACTTTGCTACATGTATATATTTAGAAATGTTACTGTCTTGGCGAAAGCAGGTACACATAGTAACATAAGTAGAAGAGAATCATCCTCTCAGTTCAGAAAAAAACTTTGCTTTTCAGTTTCTAAAGATAATTTGTATGATGTCTTCAATGTACCTCTAGATTTGTGTTAGAAACTTTTAATGTTTTGGCTGTTCATTCCATGTAACATCTGTACAATCCTATTTTACTTAGAAAAGTGTCAGAGTGGAGCTACACTGCCAGTATTCTGAAAGAACTTCGGCAGAGTAAATTCTTGAGATTCAGAAACAAATAAATAAATATCCCTCTCGCGGTGAAAAGAAACAGAAAGCACTAATAAGAGTCAGTATTATCGGAAACAACTATCTGATGCAGTTTCCACTTAAGCATGTGCGGTTGCGGCCTCTTGTTTTTACCACGAGAGGGAGATGTATTCATTTTTTCTGAATTTTTAGAAGTTACTCTCCCAATGTTCCTTTGAGTTTCTACTTGAATCCTATTCGGAATTTTAACAAAAAAACAGCCATGCGTATAAGTACAATACGTCTTGTTTTCACTTATTTCACTCATGCTCAAGAGCGAAGAACTGCTTAATATTTAAAATTTGTTCTCTTAATAGCTGGATGCACTTCTACTTAAAATGCGTTACACTCATTAAAGGTATATTATAAATGATTTTAAAAATACTTTACCATATGTCATAATACCCCACAAAAAAGTGTTGTGTATCTGCAAAATAAAATACAAATGAGACATCCACTTCTCTCAAAACATCATTCTCTCCCTTATTTGAAACTCATCAACAACTTCTCATTCAAGCATTGCCTTAGACCAGGTTTTATGAGTAACAAGGAATACTATTTTTTTTCAGTTCAGATAACCAATAAACGGAGGTCTCGGTGGCCAGTGTTTAGTGTACTAACCTTGGGATCTGATAGTCCTGGGTTCGGGTCCAGTTCAAGCACTAAATATCTGCCAAGGTTTGGAAGTCTTCTTGATCAGCTTGTCCTGGGATGGAGACTCCTCGTTATAAACAAGTTTAAACCCCATGACTCAGAACTTCGGACTACCTCAATAACTAACCAACATCCAAGAAATCCCAGCTAATTATTCGTTTCTTCTTACACTGCAAATTCGATTCTTGATCCTTCCACGTATGGACATGTTTCAAAGAAAGTATCAAATAAATCAGGTTTTGTTATCCATTAGTTCAAAATCTGTGTCTGAAGAGTTACAGGATTGTCATAACTAGTTAGAATTATCCACATATGTTTTATATTCCCGCTCTCCTGGAAAAAAAATAGCATTTTATATATAGATTCGGAAAATAAAAGATGTACAGACAAACCATGTGTAGACATTCTTGTCTACGTGCAAGGTAGTAGTGAAGAAAATTTATTTCTGAGTGATTTTTAATTATGTAACAGATTTATATACAGAAAACTGAAAAGCCTGTTTGTCGATTGCTTATGTTAATGGGCAAAATTTTCTTAATTTTTGAAATTAAGTAAAACTGAATAAATAAATTAATGATTGTTTTTAGTGCTTCGCTAAGCTTCTTTCTCCTAACTTGTTTAATAGTTGCACTAGAACTTCATGGCCGTCAGATAAATGATGAGTAAGCATTAAGTTTCAATATCCTGAAAAAAAAATGTTTTGTAAGCATTTAAATGTTCATTGTAAATTCAAAATGAAATCCCTATGTATGTTCAGGTATAATGTAGGAATGCTGTGAGTGTTTATTAAGTCTAATGTTTGACGTTCTGCCTATCAGAAACCTGTATTTGTAATAAAGCTAACTTTGTGTTTCCCTTAAAAATTATATTATTATTTGTTGAGCGCTCTTTTGATGTGATGAAAAACAGGAATAGTTTTTGTAAAAAAAAACGACTGTATAGTGCTCATCAATGTCCATAGGTCACGTAACTGTCGTTGGCATCAGCCGATCGTTTATAATTACAATATGAATAAACAGAATTGATATCTTAACTTTTTCCATTTAATTCTCCTTTTCTAGGCCTATTTTTATTTAATTCTCCGTTCCTAGGACTATTTTTATTTAATTCTCATCTGCTGTGCTAGTTCTAAAACGAAATGCTGAGATAACTCGTTCCGTAATTCGTTTTAAGCCGTAATTCGTTTTATTAAATGCGCTAACTGGGAACTTCGTTTTCCTAAATGAACTCTTAAAGGAGAGAAACTTCGACTTTACTAAATTACACCTAAATAAATAAGAAACTAACGCTTCCGTGTGACAGTAGTTTCATATCAAAATAAAACAAATTTAATTAGCGAACAAGCTTATGATTATCTTCTGCGCATCAGAACGGAGTCAATGTATCTAGCGCCGCTTGCGGCCAATGGTTGAAAGATCGTCGTTACATGTTAGCACTGAAAAGAACTCGCCTGGGAAACACTGTGTACGCCGGACACTAAAAGTTAGGGATATTTCTGTTTGTTCACAGTTGTCATCGGTAAATGTTCTACCTGCAGGGATCTACCGACGAACCACTATACCGTTTAAACATTTCACTTTTGCATGAGAACAACTTTTCGAATTAATACATGTATATAATGTTTCGAATTATATACTTCAGGAAATTCTTGATTCCTTCATCATCCAAGAATTTCAGTGTCGAAATTTAGTATCCTCACCGAGAAGTTATGGTGAATAAAAAGCGAAGGTATGTCATACATATGATAACACATTAATTACTGAAACGAATATTTTCGTTTATTTTGTAAGATTGCAATTCTTATTGAACACAGTTGAGAACTTTAAATACACTAGTCACAAAAGGTAGGCATATTGTGGTTTCGAAGGAAAAACGTGCCGATATTCAAATTTAGCGACTACCGCAGATCGGCGTCATTGTGAGTAGCTACGTGGAAAACGGGTCGTTTCACGGCTTGTTCTAAAAGTTTGCTGAATGTATTTCATTTAGTCTGAGATTAACTTGAAATAACGTACAGACAGAATGAAAGCATTGAAGCCAGAAATAGAACTGTTGGCATATTACCGGCAGGTGTATGCCAGATCAATGTGGCTGCTGTTTTTGAAGTTTCAAAAAGTGTAAAAAATCGCACACACACACACTATTTATACGGCATGGAAATTTTGTAGATATACCCAGGAGTGATCGCTCAAGGATAATCACCAGGAGCCAAGATCGCTACCTGACAGTAAGTTCTCGGAAAAGGCTTAGTGTCACCAGTAGCTAACTCCGGGAATAACTTGGAGCTGCTTCTGGTGTCACAGTACGGGGTGTATACTCAAACGATACAAAACTGTTTTCACGTGTACGGGCGCAGAACAAGAAGTCCGATGAGATGTATATCGCTGACATGTGCTCACTGTCATCAAAGATTACCTGTGTCCAACAGTACATGCCACGAAATACAAAATGGCCCCATGGACTTTTCACAGATGAATTCCACTTCACCCTTTATCCTGATACTCGCCGAGGGGACGCGAGGAGGAGAACCGGAACATCAATGCAACCACACTTCGTGCAGTCCGTTCACCCTAACGAGCGGCAGTCAGTTCTGCTCTGGGCAGGAGTGTGTTTTAATGGCCGCACGTCCTTGCGTGTTTGTCAAGAAAGCATGAATGCCTCAGTGTACCGAAGCGCGATCATTGTATCCATTGTGACACTGTTTCAAGTTGCTGTTGGATCTGCATTCCGTTTTACGTGTTGTTTCTTCGATGCATCGGCTTTTGTAGAATCAAGGATAAGAATTCCATTTTCTCCAACGAAACTGACAAAAATTGCTAAATCGCGACATAGAAAGATAGAATTCCCTTTCTCTTTATCAGAATTAAACTAAGATAAATCCGTTTACTTCACGTAAAAAAATTTAGAGTGGATACGCTTTTCAAATTTCAAACATCGGTCATGGAACCTCGCTCTTTTCGATGCATCGGCCCCTATAATATTGAGGAAAAGAACTCGGTTTTTACCAAATAAACATCGACTAAAAGAGCTATATGATGTTCCATAGCACAGAAATATGATGTTCCCTTCCTCTTTATCAGAATGAAAGAAACAAAAATTTATTTTGCTCGGATAGAAAAATTTCGAATGGATTATGCTTTTACAGTCTCGAGCATTGGTCATGGAACCTTGATGTTGTTTCGATTCATCGATTCCTCTAACATCGAGGAAGTGAAGTCGATTTTTGCCGATGAAACATTGACCAAAACAGGCATTTGTGACAAAGAGAGATGGTATTTCTTTCCTCTTTATAAGAGTGAAAAAACAGACATTTTTTTACTTTGAGGTAAAAATTTGCTTTCACAGTTTTAAACATCCGTCATGAAACCTCGATGATTCTCGATGTAACAGTTTTTATATAACATCCAAATAAATAAAACCATTTCTTCACAAAACGTCGAACAAAATAGCAACACCGCGAATTCCAAATAGAAAGGTGTTATTCGTTGCTCTTCGTAATAATACAACAAAGAGAATTTCATCTACTTTGCGTCGAAAATATTCTTGTTAAGTTTCAAACATGAATCATGAAACCTTGATGGATCCTTTTCTGAAACATCAAGGAAAGGAACCTCCTTTTAAATGGTGAAACGTCAAACAAAATATTGAAAACTTTGCTATTTTGAGATAAGAATAAAATGCCTCTTTCAATTACCTTAACGATGCAGAGACTGGAACGAAGTTACTGTGTAGATAACAGGCAGCAGCTGGCGAAATTTGATCGCTGAGCTTGCATGTATAAGTAAACATATCTCCTATGTAAACAATGTAAATTAAGCTCATTTACCCGTAGAAAAAAAGGGATTTTCTGTTGTTGTTTCGTTTCATTTACTTTTCGTTATGAGGTTACATTTGACCATATTACATTTTAATATTAATTTTATAACATATAATATTAAAAAAAACTTATATATTGCGTATATATACTTAAGTACAGAGTAACCACAGGTGTCACGAATCACCCTCTCCTTTCACTACATTTTCCTGTTTGTCTTTTCTATTGATTTCACTTAGTCAGATCTCCTAGCTTCCTGTTTCTAAGGGCAGTTTTAGACCTAGGTCAGACACTCTCTTCCTAAAACTTCTTCAAATATCGCATCGTATCGTAGAGTGTAACCAAAGAACAGGAAATTGAGTGAATCCCAATTCCCCTAAAGTGCGTAGTCAAGCCAAACGTCCTGCACATATACAATTTACGCATATGAAGTCTGATTAAAAAGTTTCTACTATTAAATTTTATATTTTAGTTTATTAGCAAACATTTTTTTAGTTGTTTTCCAAAATAATTGTAATTTTTGATATGTGTTAAATGACAAGGTAGATTATTCCATAACACCAATCCCTGGTAATCAATAAATCTTTGTTGAGTTAAAGTGTTAGGCATTGGTAACAAAAATGTATTTCTGTTTCTATTTCGACAGTCATCACCAACAGTGTTCAGCTGAATTAAATGTTGATACCTATTCTCCATTATTCTTTTATACATAAATCCTAATAATGTATATTACCATAATTCCTCAACATCTAAAAATCCAGAGTTATTAATCCGTATCCCCATATTCAAATTAATTCCCCTAAAATTATTTAAAATTTTGACTGTCATATTTTATAACGATTTTAATTTACATAAATTAGACTTAGTAGTTTGACCCCATACTAACAAAAAATAAATCAAACATGGGTATATCAGACGGTAATACAGCATTTCTCATATTTTAGTGGTTAAATTGAATGAAATTCTTGTAATTAAACATAATACTACTGAATTTTTTTACAATATTTTGTGCATTAATATTCCATTTTAAATTATTCTCAATTACTCTTCATAAATATTTAATATTATTGGATATTTCAAGGGTCAATTTCGCACAAAAAAGATGGTATAACAAAATCTGTCTATCACCCTTTTCAAAATCCATAATTTTAATTTTCTCAATATTTAGACACATAAAATTTGCATCTACCCATCCCATTAACTTTTCAATAAATTTATTACATTTTATTTTTGCCTCATTTGTATTTGTACCTGTAACCATAACTCTGGTATCATCCGCAAATAAAATTAAATCCTCATTAGGTTCAATGTTAAGAATATCATCAATCTATACATAGTGTAAAATAAAATCCCCGGTAGGCATCTGTCTGTTTGTTCGTGCTAATCTCAAGAATCGCTGGACGGATATTGATGAGGTTTTCACCATTCCATAAAGCATTTGTGGATGCATGTTTAGGTGAATGAAGCATTAATCTATGAAAAAAGGGAGCCGAGCACTAACGATTTTAGTGACAAGTCACAGAAAAAACCGTCGTTCGCATTCTTTCGTGGCTTTCATTGCCCAAACAACGATGCGCGGTGACCAGTTTAAGAAACTTTTTGCTCATTGGGAAAAAGATGCGAGACGCATGCCCGGCGGCGGTTGGGAAAAAGACGCGAAGTGCATGCGCGGATGCCGGTCTGACAGCATGTAAGGCCACAGACTAAATGCGTAGTTCTTTCGGACGCTGAAAGAATTGATTTATCGGAGCTCGGAAAGACTAAATGCGTAGTTACATCGGACGCTGAAAGAGAATTGGTTTATCGGTGCTCGCACAGACTAAATACGTAGTTGTTTTAGTCCACACGTATGTATCTCTTTCAGTAGCTCTTTAATAAAAATTTAAGTAATGTATTAACATTATGCCGAGACGAAAATCGAATATAGGTCGTAGTAGATCGGACGCTAGAAGAATTTGTATATCCCGTCATAATGAAATTTTCCAAGAAACAGAATCTCGATTGGCAAACAACAGACAAAGAATGGCTTTACAAAGAGAAAGACAGTCACCTGTTCAACGTAAAAACCGCCTTGCTTTAGATTCGCTGTAGATTCTAAATTGCTACGGGCTTCGCTAGTATAAATTAAAAAAAAAGTGATGATCCAAGAACTGAGCGCTACCGCACTCCTATTTCAGTAATTAACCTTAGAGAGTTTGTTTTATTAATCTGTAGATATTGTTTCCTATTATGTAAGTTGTCCGCTAATAAATTGTAATATTGATTTCTTAATCCATTATCATAGAGCTTAGCCGGAAGTATCCCATGATCGACCGTATCAAATGCTTTTCTAAGGGCAAAAAATATTGAAATGGTTACTAATCCCTTTTTTCTATTGTAAAATACGATATTCTGAAAAGTTAAAATTGCTATTTCTGTTGATTATTCCTTCTGAAATCCATACTAATTTTTATTAATAATATGAAACTTCTCAAAAAAATTACCTGATCTTCTATACCTCGTGCGATCAAAAAGTTCCGAGAATAGGTACGTAGCGCGCCAACAAATAGCGTTACCCGGATGTGAGAGCAGCGGTCAAGGGCAGTGACCTTCATGAGTCATTGTGCCGAGTGGCGTCGTTCTGTGAACATCGGTAGCTGTGCACGATTCGCGAACAGGACTTCCAGGGAGCGTTAAAACAGTGGCAAAAACGCTGGCAGTGGTCTATCGCTGCCCAAGGATACTACTTTGAGGGAGATCATAGCCAGACTTAAGTAAAGTAAGTACTTTGTTGTATATCGGCCTAGTCTCGGAATTTTTTCTCACACCTCGTATAATAGTTTTTCCAAAACGTTAGTAAAAGAAGATAAGTTAGAAATTGGGATGTAATAATTTATACTATCCCCGGAACCAGTCTTATGTTTGGAATTATTTTTGTTATTTTTACTTCTTCAGCTTATTTTTCCAAATTTAATAATCACATTAAACACATGACTGAGAGGTTTAGAAATTATTTAAGAAACCCTTTTAATAGCCCATGGATGAATATCATTTGGTTTCACATACGTTGATTGAATATTTCTTATGAGTGCCTCAATTTCTGATGTTGTGAAATTTTTAAAATAACACAAATTTTTTAATGTTTTTTTGTTGGTAACTACTTTTAAATTTCCCTTTGTTATTAGTTTTGATTTTGTTTTTTATTTCTTTAGGAGCATATATAAAATAGCCACTGGATTCATTTGCTGTAGATTGAGCATCAGAAACCCTCGACCATTTATACTTCACGTAGTTGTTACAGTTGTATTTTTTCGCCTTCCCAACATCGCATTTAAATTTTGACAAATAATTTCATTCGACTGAGTATTAAATAGATTTTTATAGTGCAATTGTTTTCAAAATTATTTTTTAATTAATCAAATTTCTGACTTTTTCAAATTTAATAAATCCGTTGGTTCTCGAATTGAAATATTTTAAATAATTTTTTCAAAAATTTTACTTAATATTATTTTATTAATCCAAGGTTTTCTTGCCTTTTTAGGCTTTGTTATCAATTTTACTGGAAAACATTCTTCAGTGACAGCTGTAAATTGATCAAAAAATATACTATATAATTTTTCTGGACAATCATATATTGCAATCCTATCCCAATTTATTTTTCTAACTGATTTATAAATTTTACCCATATTAACCTCACTCGTATCTTTGATTTCATATTTTATTTTAGTTTGGAAATATACTGTTTTATTATTATTAATTAAATGAGTAGGTAAATAATCACATATATCATAATTTTGAAAACCAGCACATATGTAATTAGTATCAGCGTTTGTTATGCATATATACAAAATAGAGCTGGAAACGTTAGTAAATCTGGTAGGCAAGTGTATAAAATTACTAAATTCAATAAGTGTCAATAATCTTTGAGCATTTATATTTATTAAATCAATATTTACATTTTAAAAACCCATAATTACGATTTGTGTATTTGATTATTTTGTATATTAAAGATAGTTTGTACGTAACATATCGCTTATTCCATGATTCTGAATTGCTTTCACTGTTGAATTTTGCTTGTTTCAAATATGCATTGTGATATGCACAAATTTGTCAGTGCCGAAAATCGGAACCGCATCTCTCTGCTCTGGAGCTGAATGCTTTACCGGTTAGGCTAAACAGACGGAATCTACCGCTAAAACTTTTCCGTCTTGACATGTGCAGTACTTCATATCAACTCCCTTGTAATTTCTTTTCGCTCATTAATTTCAGACGATGTGTGGAACAATCATCACACATTTCCCGAAGAACCAAACAGCTGTAGATCCATTTCCATAATCTAGGGCCAATGATAATTTCACACATTTGTCGGTGACGGAGAGCGAATCTGTATCCCTCTGCTTCAGAGACGAGTGCTTTAGCAATTAAGCTACACCGTGGAAATCATCGCTGCAACGTTTCCGTCTGTGCTTCACCTATGCAGTACGTCGTATCGTTGTTGTTTTTATTATACGTGAGATCTATTATACTTCCATCAAATCCCATAAGGTTCTACTACCGATGTGCTACGTTTCTGCCAGTTTGTGTTTGCTTTTACAGTTTTTATTTCGCATTTGTTTGGATTTAGCAACTGGTACAAGGTTAGCCAATAACATTAATGATTATAATATGTTCCTTTTCTTTGCAAAATAACTATTTTACATACGTTTGTTACTAATGCTTTCTTGTTATGCCCTTACCAGTGTCGCACCCTTGTGGTAAAATGACCAGGGACACAGCTGAACATATAACTAACCGCATAATTGGAATCAAGTTTTTTCGTTAGCAATAGATAATATTGTTAACGGAACAACTTGACTCCAATGTGTTCCGTAGCAATAGATAATATTGCTAACGGAGCAACTTGACATTAAGTTGTGTTAGCAATAGATAATACAGTACGTCATTTATTATTCACCATTGCATTTCTGCAAAACAGGTATTGGTTAGCCTTCTAATTATTAGCGCATCAAGTAGTTCCGTCAACGGTTTCAAGAAATTGGAATTACCTAATACGTTATTTATTATTCACCATTTCATTTCTACTAAAAAAAAATATTATTATTTACAGAATTCCACTTACTAGCGTTCAAATTCAAACGAAAATTCGCCAGATACGTAGGAAAATTACCAGAGTATCAAGTATTTCCGTTAACGGGACAAGGAAACTAGATATAAATAATGAGTTATTTATTTTTCAACATTTCATGTCTACAATGCAAATCTTATTATTATTTACAGAATGTTACTTATTAGCGTTCCAATTCAAACAAACATTCGCAGGAAAACTACGGAAAAACTTGGTGCGCTGACAATTTGAAAAGCTAACAAAATTAATAACCTGTGATCAAAATGGTAAACAAAGCTGCCGGAAATTCCAGTGGAAGAATTAATATGGTAGTGATATCTCATAATGGTGCCCGCACAGCCGCTATCTCAAACGTAAAGAACCTCACTGGCGAACACGGCGGAGGGATACACTTAACATTTCAGAATTATTTCCATGTGTAATATGAAATTCAACATATAATAATTATTAGCATTACAACTAATATTAATAAATATGTCACAAATGTTAATTACATTGAAGTACTGTACATAGGTAGCCTGCTACGCCATACCCATAAAATGAACAAATTGGGAAAGATAAATGTTTTGGCTAGATATTCGATTTCCTTCCTACAGGTCTTCTTGCATCCTGTTCGTAAAAGTTCGTTTTGCCGAAGAAGCCATATTTCGAATAATTCTCCTTTAGTGAAAACACTTTTAGCTAGAGAGAACCGTTCAGCCTTCTTTTGCAGATAAGTACCTCACCATTTTTTGCCTCGGGAAGAAAATACAAAGCTCGGTCTTCTGCGAAAAAAAGAAAGAAATGTAACTGAAAATTAGAAGCTGCAATTGAAAAATGTCTGTTCAAAAAGAATAGAAACACTATCCACAGAAAAAGTATAAATCGTATGTAAATCACGGAGCGGAATAACTATTCCGTAGGGTAAGATTTCGCGTTACTGAAATTCAGATACTGAATTTCACGTTCGCTTGGGGTTGATTGCAGGAGTTTGGCCGAATACAAGTTCGCGAAAACTCACCTGTGAACTTGAATCCTCTGTCTATTAATTATGTTAAAGATATCTGTTTGTGACTGAGAGACAAAACATATTTTGCAAAAGAAATCTGATCGAAAGAAACTCAGAGAGGAAGTTGTATCTCAATGTCGAGAAAATATTGTGCAGTATATAACCCAGAAAATAATATATATATTATGATGGTCTTTATATACACTGGCGGAAAGGGAAAAAATAACACCAAGAAGGAATTGGCGGACGTTGATGAAATTTACATTTGATATATCATCATCATCATCATTGTCAACCATTATCAATCCACTGCTGGACGAAGGTCTCCCCAAGTTTCCTCCACAACGGTCTGTCTTGTGCCAGTCTCCTCCATGTCACTCCCGCATACTTTCGAATTTCATCCACCCATCTTCCATGTGGTCTTCTTCTGGGTCTTTTCCTGTCCCTTGGAATCCAATCTAAAATTTCGGCTGTCCATCGATGGTCTGTTCTTCTGGCAGTATGTCCAGCCCATTGCCATTTCAGGGATTTAACTCTGATCATGATGTCTTCCACTCTTGTCATTTTTCGGATCCACGTGTTCCTCTTCTTATCTCTCCTGGTTACACCAAGCATGCACCTCTCCATGCAGCTTTGAGTTGTCTGCAGCCTTTGTATGTCTCTTTTAGCTAAGGTCCACGTCTCTGCACCATACGTAAGCACTGGAAGGATGCATTGATCAAACACTTTTCTTTTAAGACATAATGGCATATTGCTCTTGAAAATTATGCTGTTTCTTCCAAAAGCTCTCCAGGCAAGTTTTGAACGCCGATTAATTTCTTCACCAATGTGACCCTCACTTGATATCTGCTGTCCAAGATAAACGTACGTGTCTGTTATCTCCAGCTTTTCTCCATCAATCGACAAATCTTCATTCCTTGTAAAAGCATTGTACATCACTTTTGTCTTCTGAAAGTTCATTTTTAATCCCACTTCTTTACTCTTGTCAGCAAGTTCCTGGATCATACTCTGCAGCTCTGATGGGGTAGTTGCAAAAATGACTATGTCATCAGCAAAACGAAGGTGGGTTAGATAATCTCCATTAATCTTTATCCCTTTGTTTTCCCAGTTCAGTGATTGAAAGACATTTTCCAATGTAGCATTAAATAGCTTCGGAGATATGGTGTCACCTTGTCTCACTCCTTTTCCAATTTTTATGTGTGTTGTATTTTCAAACAGCCGAATCTTTGCACTTGCATTTTCATAGATGTTATTAATAATATTAATGTATGCATCTTCAATACCGCAGGATTTCAGAGCCATTGCAACTGCTGATGGTTTCACCGAATCAAAGGCTTTTTCATAATCGATAAAAGCCATGCACAATGGAAGCTCATATTCCCTCGCTCTTTCAATTAGTTCTCTCAGTACGTGGATATGATCTATTGTGCTGTAGCCACTCCTGAATATCGCTTGTTCTCTCGGTTGAGCTATGTCCAGTGTCACCTTCAAGCGGTGTGAAAGAACTTTAGTGAAGATTTTATAAACCACTGATAGGAAGCTGATAGGTCTGTAGTTCCTGAGATCCTCAATGTCACCTTTTTTATGTAGCAAGATCATTGTAGCGTTGTTCCAATCCTCAGGAATTTTCCCTTCATTAAGGCATCGAGTGAAAATTTGGGCGAGTACTGTTTCGATTTCTCCACTTGCTTCTTGTATGATGTCTACAGTAATTCCATCTTCTCCTGGAGCTTTTCCCCGCTTCATTTTCTTGATTGCATGTGCAACTTCTGCTGGAAGGACTGGAAGAACTCTGGTACTGGTACCTTTCATGATATCTGGAGTACATGTATCATCCCTTTCATATAATTTGGAGTAGAAATCTTTCACTCTTGTCAAAATTTCGCCTCTATTTCTTGTTACAGAACCATCTTCTTTTCTCAGTGCCATAATCTGTTTTTTCCCCTTACTGAGATGTCCCTTTGCTATCTTTAGGCTTCGGTTGTTTTCAATTGCTTTCCTTACTAGTTCACAGTTGAATTTCCTTACGTCTTCAGTGATACTTTTTCGTACTCTTTTGCATAGCTCTATATATTCCACTTTGGAAGTCACATCTTCTTTAGTTGTCCTCATCACTCTTCTTTTTTGCATCAACATTTTGGTTTTTCCTGATAATTTGTTTACATGCAATTTGTTCTTAGACCCAGCTAATTTTGTTGCTGTTTCCATAAGAGCTTTCGTTACTTTTCTGTTAACTTCAGAAATATCCACTTCTTCCGATGTTAGGCCTTCTAAAGCAGAGAATCTGTTCTTCAGTTCCAATTTGAAGGTATTATGGTGATTTTTAAGGTTGGTTATGTCAATACATTTTGTTTGTCTTATGAGCTTGCTACGTTCGAGTTTAGTGTTGAGGTGCATCTTACATCTCACCAATCTATGGTCACTGCCTGTGTTGAACTTGTTTAGCACACTGCGGTCTTCTATGACGAATTTTTTGTTACACATAATAAAATCAATTTCACTTGTCGTCCCATTTGGATGTCTCCATGTCCATTTCCTGTGTGGCTTTTTCTTGGAAAAGGAGTTCAAGATGAAAAACCCTTCTGCCTCTGCAAACTCTACGAGAGTATTTCCACGCTGGTTTCTGTTGCCGTGACCGAATTTACCTACTGAAGTTTCATTCTGTTGCCGTTGCCCTATTTTTGCATTGAAATCTCCCATAATTATCTTCAAGTGCTGCTTACCTTTATTATTTAGATCACGAATTTCCTCATAAAATTCTTCAATTTCTTCTTCAGCATGACTTGTGGTGGGTGCATAAGTTTGAATAATCTGAGCCTGGTATCTTCTCGAGAGTTGGATAACGAGTCGTGCAGCTCTGTCAGAGGAACTTTCAACTTCTACAACTTTATCCTTCAGTTTCTTGTTTATTATAAATCCAACACCACTAGTTCTGCCAGTATCTGTCCCGCGATAGTAGAAGAGATGTCCACTTTTCAGTTCAATGAGATCTTCTCCTTTTCTCCTTACCTCACTTAGCCCGACGATGTCCCACTTGATCCTTTGTAGTTCCTCTTCCAATTCAAGAAGCCTTGAATCAGAAGATAGGGAGCGTCCGTTGTACGTAGCCAAGGTCAGCATCAGATGGCAGACTAGTCCGGTCCTCCGGGGATTCTTAGCACCCTCTGCCTTCATGTCGCACTGGCCGCTGCCTTGGCCAGGTACATTCCAGCTGCCGGAGACTGAGGGCCAAGATTTAAGTTGTGGAGTCATTTTGGGGGGGTTGGCCATAACTCACCACGCTGACCAAGCGGGTTGGTGAGTGTGGGATAGCATTTCCTCTAATCCCGATGGTATAGTTATACCGCTATTGGCGGTCGTCAGAGCCCCTTTAGTGGGAACAGGATGTACCACGAGAAGGCGGGGTTGACATTTGTCAAGGAGAGGCTGTGATGTTACGCATCACCTGACCTTACATCCCTATATATATATATTAGGGTGGTCTCCAACCCCCACTAGAAATATTCCTTTTGGTTTTATATCAGTATTAGAAAAAAATTGAAATAATCGAGCAATGTTTAGAGGTTGCCCAACACATTAGAAATTTTGTGTTATTTGCATAAAATGTGCTACATAATGGTGCAACAATAATACTGTCATTCATATACTTCTAACAATAAAATTAATATTTTATTATTTAAAATTTCAAGCACACAAACATAAAGGGACATTGTTTCGATGTAAAAGTATAGTAGAAAGCAAATTCATAGGAATACCTGTTCTATTATTTTGCTGGGAGTAGACTTCTGCTGATCTATAAGAGATCTTTTGGTAGAGGTGCAACCTGAATAAGAAACTGAAATTGGTCTTCATTGTAAATAATGAGATTGTTCAACTGCTGGACAAGAGTTACCCCAAGTTCAGCAATGTCATTGGCTGCCACAAATTTCTGTACAATATCAATACCTACCTTATAGACTTCTCTGTCTCCCCAAGTATGTGGTTAAATTGTAGAAATTCTACAGAGATATTGAGTTTTGTAAAGAATCCAATTGTGTTACGTACAACAAAATCTTCAAGGTTCCTCTGTGCTGCACTACTGGCATTAAAAATGACACGGTTCGGCCCCTTTGGAGCAAGGAGGCTGTTGCCTTGTTTTAAATCTAAAGCACTGAATATTTTCCGTGTTATAATGAATATGATTTTACTACTAAGCTAATTGTAGTGAATATAGCTTTCACTAATATTATAATGAATTCAATGCTTGTACTAAGCTAACGCTTCTTCTAATGGTTGTTGTGATATTAATTATGAATAAACTTTCCTGCTAGTAGTGTAGTAATAATAATAATAATGCTTATAACTGGTAGTAATGTTGTAGTAGTAATTAAGATGAATAAAGTCTTATGCTGGTTGTTACTAATAACACTAAATGAAATAAACCTAACAGCCAGACAGAGGTCTGACAGTACTATGAACTGAGAAAGACGTACTTACGACAACAATATTTTATTTGATCAACTTCTCGCTCTCACATAAACGAACTCTCTTTATACAGCACCAGCGTTCTGACACATAAACCACAGCTCACTTCGTACAACAACAAACGCTCTCACTATACAACAACAAACGCTCTCTTCCTCATAAACAAACGCTCCCCCTATGTATCGTTGAACGCGCCTATTTATACTGGCTACCACCAAGTCATGACTTACACTCATTGCCAGATCTCATTCAGCGGGTGAAATAACATCTCGTTCAGTAAGAAGATAATTTACATAGTAGAATAAAATTACCAGAGATAGTAAAAATCAAAAGGAAAGTGAATATAGAGTATACGTTACAGTGTTGTTGAAATCGATACTTCAGGATCAAAAACTGCAAGGCCAACTATCTCCTCGGACAAATACCACACATGATTCTCCAATTTTTTTGCAAAATTCCTTTGAAATATTTTTATTGGGTTTTTCATAGTGAAAGAGATCATTAAGAAGAAGTTCATTACGTGTTGCAGTTGCTGCCGGTGGTACTGTGAATTAAGCTTTCAGGTAAAAAATCACTATAAAATTACATGTGTTTTGAAGTCCTCTTTCCTCTGAGGATGTGAGTTTTAATTGGGTCCAAGGTTATAAATCTTGAGGGAATAAATTAGCTTGGACATCCAACGTGCATGGTGCATGGCACCCAGTGCTAGAAAAGTAATTCCATGTGGGGGAGTGTCGTCCATAAAAGATAATTGACTATTCTAGTATTTCATGGTAATTATTTCTTATGTTAATTTTTTAGGAGAGCTGATGCTTGGAAAAATCGTTTATGTCTTCCTTCACAGTACTGAGAGCTGATGACAGCTTTGGAATGTCATCCCATGTAGAATAAATGTTCTGATTAAGAACATGCCAACTCTTCTGAAACCTCTTAAACAATAACACTTAAGTGATGAAAAGGGTGTAAGACTTACTTGGAATGCAGTGTCGGCAAGTAACACCATAATGTGGTGGCAACAAGCAAAATACAGTAAGTCTTTGCCAAGTTTTTTTTTTTTTCTAATCGAACACATGTACCAACATGGGGTCGGTATTCAAGCTTGTAGTACCGAAGCACGTTCCCACAATACGATTTTTAACATTCAAACCTTTCAAAGCCCCAATATTTGCTTCTGACTTGTTTTCTCCATTTCCACTGGACAGTTTGCTTACTTTCAGAAGCTGCGAAACATCGGAACCAGACATAATCAAAGGAAGTCGATCAACACGTTACTTCCGAGAAAGGTCACACATTAATTTTCCATCCCAGTGGCGCACAAGAGGGACTTCCTCGGCATTCCCTTGCTTCAGCGCAGCTGATGTTTGGGGACGATGTTTTTCACCGTAACGTTTCATAGAACTGCGATTAATATTAAAATCTTCATTGCTATGCCCAAGACTATGGGCTGTTTTAGCAATAACAGAGGTGGCCATTCTGTCACTCATTTGCATATGGTCTAAGGGAGCAAAAGTGATGGAGTTATGACATTTACCTTCGCCCTGCTGCTCGTTTTTGAAAGAGAAGAATCATTGCTTTCGCTGCTGGATTCCTCCTGCAATAGGTCCTCTTCAACTATTTTTCTTCCAGAAGACTGATTTACAGTTGTGTCATTTTTATCATAACTGCAGCTTGGCAAAATGAAACTGGAAGATGACTCTCCTTTAGCTTTTTCATGTCTTTTCTTTTCCTATTCGATACCTTCATATTTACGTGCTTCTTTAGCTGCTGCATTAAGGTTTCAACATCGATTATAATCGATAATTACCCATTGAAAAACATCAAGTATAAAAGGCATTATCCCTATTAAAAAGCATGTTCCGTCCCTATTATGAAACGCGTCTATCATCAGTCCCAGTCCTTTTTTTATCGCTGTTTGCTTAATTAAAAATGAAAACCTTGCTCGGAGCAAGGCTAACCTGACTATGGAGTTAAATGTGTATCGTGCGCACTTCCACTTAGCAATATAGTTCCAGTCTAAAAGAGCTCGTGCTTGAGCTTGGGGACTGAATCCTAAAAAGTATATAGATACATAATTGTTCCAAACATTGTACAAAAGTACATAAAACAAGAAGATCCCAGTTTGGGGCGCATTCCTAAAAATACATATATTCATATTTTTGTGACGTCGTTGTTATTCCCGTTATACTTCCGGGTACTTGAGAGAGGTCAAGCACGGAGATTATTTATTACCTGCAGGAGGAAAGACTTGTTAGCTGTGTGATAAATTGGGAGTAAATATCTTGTAGGTCACTAAGATTGCTCCTTTCTTCCTGGTTGATATTTTAAAATCCCCATTCTGTCTTGGTTGTGTTTTCCAATCTCATCTGTCTATCACTCGAATATATTTCAGCCGCGCAAAGCTGAAAGGTGTTTAAAAAACTGAGTTACAGTGATTAACATGAATGTGTTCGTCAAATTAATGAGAAATATTCGCATAATAAATAGGAAAACGAAATAACTGCTCTTTGAGCAGTAGCAACAGGTGTTTATACTAGGCGTACGCGTATAACAAGAAGGAAGGCGGAACTACTGTAAGTGTACTATACTATGTATTTTCTGTTGCAAGTATAACTCAGAAGCATTTTCAACATCCGAGAAAAAGCGTCCCATAAAAGTTAAGACGCAAACACATCTTGAAAGGTACAGCGACGAACTTATTTTGAACGTAATTCGTCATAAAGTACGCTATATTGACAAAGTCACAGGACAACCCTTCAAAATCAAATGAACGGATCCACTGCGTTGTTAAGACGCGCGGTACAACTGCAAACGGTATAAAAACGAGCCTGTAGCTGACCGCGATCCTATCGCACTGTGAGGTTGAGTGAAAATGTCGCGGCTGAAGAGAACTGACTTTGAGAAAGGAAAGATTGTTGGGTGTTATAGTAGTGGATTGTCCATGAGAGAAACCGAGAGACGTTTCAACATACCTAAGTCAACTGTTTTGGATGTACTGAATAAGTGGAAGACACATGGCGTGCCTGAACCAGCAAAACGTACCGGCAGACCAAAAGAAAATCAGTGATAGACGACATCGAAACCTCAGAAGAGCCGTAGAGTCGTTACAGCTAATTGACGAAGTACTGCACAAGACCTCTGTGTGCATATGAGTAAAAATGCTGCAACCTTGGCATGTAGACTTAGCATTCGCAGAGTACTTCATTTCATGGGATATCGTGGTCGTGCGGCTGCTCATAAGCCATTTATCTCCATTCGGAATGCTACCGTCGTTTAGTATGGTGTAAAGAACATTTATCGTGGACCGTAGATCAATACGGATCCTATGGACTGATGAATTCAGATACACGATCCATCAGTCTAACAGCCGTGTGTGGGTATGGTGGCAGCCGTGGGGACGCTATTTACCACAGTGTACTGTACCTACGGTGAAGTTTGGAGCTGGCAGTGTACTCGTGTGGGGATGAGTTTCGTGGTATGATCCCGGCCCGTTGGTTATCGGACAGAAACCTGTTAACCGGCACTTCTACCTCGATATTTTGGACAAATATGCCCTACCAACTCTGTGGCAATACTATGGAACCGAGCCTTGTTGGTACCAGCAGGGTAATGCACCGAGCCATAAAGCAAGGACTGTTACGGCGTGGTTTCACGATAATTCCGCATCGTGTGTGGACTGGCCAGAACAGAGCCCTCATCTTAATCCCATAGAGCACCTATGGGATGAATTACAGCACCGCATAAGAAGTTTGGAATCAAGGCCTATTACTAAGCAACAGTTAGCGGCAGCATTTTGTACTGAACGGAAGCGCATACCTATCGCTGTTTTCTAAAACTTTGTCGAAAGCATGTCTCGAAAGGTCAGTGCATGCATTAAGGCCGCAGGTGGACCGACAACGTACTAATGTATGTCAATAAATGTTATGTTCTGTTTCTCTTCTAGGTGTCCCTTGATTTTTGTCATTATAGTGTACATAGCATTTTCTTTGGGAACGAAATGCCGACAGTAAATCACGTTAGATATAAATGAAGATGATGAACTGCCTTCAATTTACGTTAAAGCGGTAAGAAACATAATAAAAGACCATGAATTTCGGTGGATGTGGACAATCTAAACACCGTAATGGAGACCGACCCACGTGTGATAACGCGGAAGTCGGCCGAACAGCTGGGGACTACCCAAGCGAGCATTATCACGCTCTAGCGTGAACTTGGGAAGGTGCACAAAAAGGGAGTTTGGGTGCCCCATCAAAACACAGTGAGCAGAAAGTAAATCGCATGAGTCTATGCGTTTCCTTGCTTGCACGTGACCAGGTTGAACTGTTCTTGGACAACATTTCTACCAGTGACGAGACATGGGTCCTGCATGACAGCGGCAGCGCCCGGAAGCAGTGGTCGGATCCAAAATAGAAGCCCATGCCAACCCCCAGAGGGGGTCGGCATGGCTTTTGTCAGTTTGGAAGGATATGTGGGGAGTCGTGCTTTTTGAGTTGCTACCGGACAACACCACTATCACCGCCGATGTGTACTGCCGTCAGCTCGACGACGTACACGCATCGCACACGTCGAAACGACCAGCACTGCTGAATCGCAAGGTCGTCTTCCTACAACATTGTGGATCAAGACCTCACATAGCACAGGTAACCTGTCACAAGATCAGGGAACTGGGCTGAGTGCTGCTATCGCATCCATCATATTCACGCGGGAACATTGTTCCAAGCTACTATAATCTTTTCCAGTCGTTGCAGCATTTCTTGAACGGACAGCGGTTCACCAACCGGGACGATATCGAACGCGCACTTACTCACTTCTTTGCGTACAAGCCGCCACTAATCTGCAGCTTCCTAGACGATAAGAGCAGTTCGTAGAAAACGATGGGCACTGCACTTTAGACTGATTTGGACTTGTATCTATGGTGATTAGCACTTTTTGTGTTGCAGTCCATTTGCAGACATTACTTTCTTTCCAACCAAATATAAAATAATGTTCTTGTAGTATTTTTTTGCATTTTCGTTCAGAATAAATTTGAAATTGCAAATCGACTATTGAAGCATAGTGCTCATGAGTTTTTTTTATTTGAGTAATGTCTTTTCATTTGCCACAGTTGTAGTAAGATTTTCAATGCAATGTTACTGTGAAGTGTACTATGCGGAGAAACTAGACTCAGGCGACTGGTGACCTGTCTGTTACCACGAACTACATGATCTGCACTTTACCAAAAGACACAGCTTTTCTGGTGTTTGTTTAGTAATGAATTGCACAATTCAAATTCTGAATCCCAGCATAAACGTAAATGATACTCATTTATAAAATACTGAATATATATTCAACAACACAGCCTTTTTTTCTGCAGGTAATATGAGGGATACGTAATAAATTGCTAATGCAATATCAACAGAAAGGTTGTATTTTTTAACTGTCGTGCTTTAATGTAATTATTAATCGAGGTCGTTCCATTATTCTGCCTAAACTACAAAGGATCATTCTGTTTATGCAGGTGTTTAAGGGCTAACTGCGATAGAGCCTCTTATAAAAGTTGTTTTTTCTAAGCACAAAATTACTTTTCCCATCAGTCTCTAGTAAATTTCGTTTTCCTTTCCTTTGGTTGGTTAATGTCTCTTTTTTCCCAGTAATTGCTTTTGCGGTACGCTCAACATATGGGAATCCCTGAAGTTAATGTCCAAATAGGTAAGAAGATATGGATAGATGGAATTTCGAAGATTTTGGTGTTCTTCCGTGATATTCTTTTCTCCAAGAAAAGAAAAAAGAAAAAAAAACATTTTCAAGTTAAACCGCCGGAAATACGATGTCCGTAAGGTAATTTATATTGTACGGATTTAATACGTATATTGTAAAATATAGTGCACATTATTAATTTTTATTTTTTAATTCCTTGACAAAGAATGATAACAATATAAGTATTCGGTTATTTCTGTGTATAAGGCACTGTTACTTCTGTTACGCGGCATTTCAGGAATTTATTGTTTGAATTCTCAGAAAGCATAGCTTACTTTCTCGGAACTGATGAAAACAGAAAATATTAAGCAGAATTAGGTGTCTCTATTTTCTACAAGCCTGGAACGCTACTGTTACCTCCCTGAGAATCTTCAGCGCACAGCGGTCTGCATGTTTTGTTTCAAGGGTAACGCAGGGGTATGCGCCGCACTTAAGAAATAATTTCTCAGTACACAGGTAAAAGCCTTTATTTTAAACTTTTATTTGCCGGATCTAACTTTTGTCGATATCTAGTTCCAAATTTTGTTGATATTAAAACTTTGTTTACAAAATATTGTAATACAAAACTGTCGCCAGTTAAGTTTTCACGTACGTTCTCAGAGCGTAAGGAGTAAGTAGAGGTTCCGAAAAAATTATTCGAGATGGCGCAGCAATGAATAGAGAAGATAGTCTTATAACCACATTCTCTGCTACTGTGCGTATGCGGGGCTGCATAACGTAATTTTTTAGGGAGTAAAATTTAAGAATGTCACAGTAGGTTAGCCAGTTATTAACAATGGTAGCCGAGATCTGAGAAACGTTTTGCTATAATGAATTCCCAGTCAACATAGAGACCATTTCCTCTGGTGAACACCAAAATACAACCAACGTTCTCATTATTGCTGGGGACACAGACAACTATCAGACACCCTAACCTGTTCACCGGGAAGGACAACAACACAGCCTCAAGAGATTCAGACCGTTAATGATGTCTGTCTTGGAGGACCCCAAAGCCCCACACCATCGATTCTCCCTCGAGAAAACAATGCGTCCTTCCCGTAAGTACTTAGTCAGGTTTGGCCTACCAGAAAAAAAAAACACAAAAACATCTCAAGTCACCGCCCCTTGGTCCTTTTTCCCAAAAGTTTGTGATTAAATGCAAATTTCCACTGAATTATTTGGAATAGATTCATTGGTAAAATCCCGATTCTTCTATCGTTCAATAAAACAAACGAACCACAGTAAAGAGTCTGCCGGATTCCACTCCAAGAAACAACCTGGGTATTAGGATAAGCCTCCACTTTGGAACGTACCAATCATGCTTATGTACTATATTCAATTTCTCTTGTTCTGATCATATTAGTTAGCCAAGACGGTTGAATATAATTTGGAATTATAAAGGATTACCATTTACTCTTTATCATACATACTTCTTGGACTTGGGTCTAGTCAATTTATTTTTTTAAAAGTGCGTTATCTGTTTTTTAATATTTTTAAATAATTACATATTTACAGTTTTTGTAAGTATATTTTTTTTCTTTCTTGCATTCTTTATTTCTTTTCTTTCAGACAACTGTCTTGCATTTTTTATATATATTGATAAAAGAGGTCTCCCACACATATGGGGGAATTTTCGTTAGTGATTCTTGGAATGCTAAGCAGTTGTGTTCCTGTCCTGCTTGTTTTGTTAATTCTCCTGCTTTTTAGGAAATTCCTTATTTTGTCCTTTCTATCTTATACAGGGTTCCTCGTAAATTTTTAGTACGACTTTTAATACATTCCTGTAGACAAGTCGCTTATTACGCGTTGCGAAAACGTAGTCGACATGGCAACCAGACCCGTTTTTACAAGGAAACAAAATGATAGCTTAGAGCAATGGAAGAAATACACTGACGGGAAAAAAAATCCCAACACCAAGAAGGGGTTGTGTTAGATAAACGACAGTTGGTAGGCGGTGAGAGTACATCTGTAAGATGACGTCTATGCAAATTTCGCGCCCGGTGCATACGTGTGGTGCTAGTAGCGCCCCTCGGAACATGCAAAGCAGGTTTGCTGTAAATACGCGCTGTAATGTTCGTGAGCGTTAGTTATCGTTGAGATTCGACGTAGTGTGTTGATGTTAGTCAAGAATGCCTTAAAGAAGACGAAAAAGCCATTATCAACAGGTCACGGAGTTTGAACGAGATCGTGTAATAGGGCTACGAGAAGGTGGATTTTCTTTCCGCAATATTGCAGAACGACTTGGTAGGAATGTAGCCACTGTGCATGATTGTTGGCAGCGGTGGTCAAGGGAAGGTACTGCCTCAAGAAGATCGTGTTCCGGCCAGTCACGTGGCACTACTGAGAGGGAAGACCGCCGTGTACATCGTATGGCCGTGGCTCATCGTACTGCGTCTGCGGCAGCGATTCGAGCTGCAGTTGCCACCACAGTGACACAACGAACTTTTACAAATCGGTTACTTGAAGGACAGCTCCGATCCAGACGCCCTGTAGCGTGCATTCCCTTTACTCCAAACCACTGCCGTTAACGACGTCAGTGGTGTCAAGCAAGAGCTCAATGGAGGACGGAGTGGAGATCTGTTGTGTTTTCTGATGAAACCCGGTTCTGCCTGGGTGCCAGTAATGGCCATGTGTTGGTTAGAAGGCGGCCAGGTGAGCGCCTGCAATCAACCTGTCTGCGGCCGAGACACACTGGACCTACACCTGGAGTTATGGTCTGGGGAGCAATTTCCTATGACAGCAGGAGAACTCTCGTGGTTATTCCACGCACCCTGACGGCACAGTTGTACGTCGGTCTGGTAATTCAACCAGTTGTGCTGCCATTCATGAACAGCATTCCAGGGGGTGTTTTCCAACAGGATAACGCTCGCCCGCATACCGCTGTTGTAACCCAACATGCTCTACAGAGTGTCGACATGTTGCCGTGGCCTGCTAGATCACCAGATCTTTCTCCAATCAAGCATGTATGGGACATCATTGGACGACAACTCCAGCGTCACCCCAAACATCATTAACCGTCCCTGTATTGACCGACCAAGTGCAACAGGCATGGAACTCCATCAAACAAACTGACATCCAGCCATTGTACGACACAATGCATGAACGTTTGCATGCTTGCATTCAACATTCTGGCGGTTACACTGGTTATTAATGTACCAGCATTTTACATTTAAAATGGCACTTTTCGCGCTTACGTTAAGCTGTGATCTTGAAACCTTAATCGATTAAATATTTTACCTATACAAATGTATTGCCGCCATTTCATTCCTCTACATCTATTTTTTCGTGGTGTTGGGATTTTTTTCCGTCAGTGTACTTGTGTTTCGCTATCGAACATGTTAAGAGCCAATATCAATCTACTCTTAGATCCTCCACATATGAAAATTCAGTTGAGGTCTGATGCAATATAATAAAGGAAAAATATTAATATCAGTATGACAAATGTTGGAAAATTAAAATATTGAAATTTATATTTCCAATGAAATACTGAGAACATTTTTTCATTTCGTGAAGTTTTTTGTCTTGATAAAAATTATCCTATGATGTACATTAGCAGATAACTAATTCGTAGAGTAGAGTTTTTTAGCTATCATTTTTAATTTCAGGTCATCTGCTGGGGGCATGGAAATTTCTAAATCTCAGATTAAATTACACAAAAACTGTTAGCACATATTAATAGTTCTTTTAGATATTTTAGTAATTTCCAGTACTGATCTTCAGGTTCTGAATTTGAGAAATGCTTATTACAGTACGTCAACAAATACCTATTACTAGGATGACTTATCCGTGTCAAAGAATCTCCTAAAAACCGCGATAGAATCAAGTAGCTTCGGCGAAATGGAAGTACCAAACCAAAATGACGAATAAAAAAAAGTAATACAGTTGGAACAATATATAACTTTACGAAAATATAGAAATATTACTGAGAAAACAATCCACGAAGCATACAAATACAAAATTTAACCCTCATTCGCAAATGAAGAATCAGTCAATCATTATAAGACATCTTGAAGTTTCCTGTCTCATACCTCGGTCCCAATACCCATTTTTTATGGCGGGGATGGAAATTTGGATGGAGGAACAACGTGCCCTCTGAGGAAATTGGAAAAAAAATCTAAATGATGTAAAATTAGGTATTTAGGAATATATGGCATCCCTTTAAAAGTAGAGGGGTTTACAAGTTTCTCTACAAGCTTACCTGAGCTGTTACAGCAATATCGAAAATATAGCAAAACGTGCAACAGTCTGCTGGCCAATAAAAAAAGCAAAGGGCGTTTGAAACGGCGGAACCTGAAAGGAAATAAAAAGGAATACTGCACAAAATCCATAAAAATGTCAAAACACTAAACTTAAAACACCCGTTTTTCCAAACTAAATTATCTTTGAACAACGATATAGAGGAAGAGCTGGACTCTGACAGAAGAAAAACATTTACTTCCGGAACAAAAAGTATGAGACTAGTTTCATTCCAAATTTTGTTTAGGCTGGATGAAGCTGAGATATCAGTCGTAAGGGACAGAAAGAAGCTGAAATATCAGTCGTAAGGGACAGAAAGAAGTATGTCATGTGTTCACCAGACGGCGCCACGTCGATGAAGGCTAATGAGATTATCTCCGATCGAAGTTGGTAAGGTGTCAAAGTTCGAACGAAATATGATATTTAACAGGAATTATTTTACGCCCAACCCCTTCCCACTCTCCCTGATTTAGGAGTACGCACTAACGTGTGTCATCTACTGACCGCTGTGAAAAATGCTGCGCGTGAGTTGTGTAATAATCTCGCTCCGTGACTATTTCGGCTGGCCCTTAAAATGCCCTACACGAATGTTATTTGTGTCCGTACTCCGAAACATTTATCACGATGAAAAGGATATGTTTCTTCATGACTTGACAGGTGCCTATCTGGCAGAGTGAATTAATTAATTACGGGAGTCTAAACCAATTGATTACGTGCCTGAGAAAAACTGTCTGATGTTGCGAAGAACAGCTCACAACAATGTTTTGAGGAAAGACTACAATTCCGTCGGAATAAGCATTCCAGACTATGGCATGCTAAATGATTTTTTGACACCCCTTTATTAATTTGTGTTTGAACGGAAGTCAATTACTCTTCAAACCCTCAGTGCGAGCTACTGTAAGGTGATAAACAGTAGTTCAGTGTTAGATGTTGAAATCTTTAGCTTGGCAGGCTACGATAGGCGGCGTAATAGGTCATGACTGTGCGCAGTAAAATTTTGCGTTCGAAACAAAGAACTTACAGACTTTCGCTAAAAAACACAAGCTCAAGAAACACACCCGAACAAGCAGTTACTGAGCTAGAAAGCGATCGCCAAAGTGGGAGCTGACCTGCTGCTGTCTATCCAAGTAGCACATGACGTTTAAAAGACGTCGCATTTCGGTTGCAAAAGTTGATATTTGGTTTTCCTTACAAAGACTACGTTTGATAAACATTTGTTAAATGTTACATCCGTTACCGTTGCGATTTTGTCACATTCATTACGTTTGCTAAACGTTGCATTTTTGTCATGTTAGTAAGGTCACGGCTAATCTTTGGCGTGACGTTACATTCAGGCAAAAAATAACTAAATTATACAGTTGATAAAACAGTAAGCTTGTGTATAATTGATAAAGATTATTGACTTCCTCCTTTTTTTGCTTACACGACTAGAAGCTTTTATTCCATTGATTTTAAAGCAGATTCTTGTCTGCGGCTGCGTCGTGCCCTGACCTGTTGTGACGTTACTTGTACTACGGACGGTGAGTTATGGCGGCCAGCGCCTAATGGATAAGAGTGTTGTCTCTACCTAATCAATGGATTTTATCGTTCTTAAAAGGTAAGTTCTTTTCCTGTTTCAATTCATATGCTTTGATTTCGAACACAGTTAGTGTATTCGTTTCGTAACTCCTGGAGAATCCCGTAACACGTGAAGACATTCATGTATTCGTTTCGTAACACGTGAACACGTTCATGTATTTTCTTAACAGGTATATATATCTCATCGACTGCGTTTTAAACTAGGAGTAGTAACGAATTTGTTAGATTTTCGGATCTAAACACAGCTGTTTCGTTTTTAAATTATTTGTATTTTCGTGAAAGAGTACCAAAAATATATTTCAAGGAAAGAATGGGGCTGGTTCATGTCGAAACGAAATTTTAAACCTTTTTCATTTTTATGAGCTACTGAATATTTGGTTAGATTTTTAAATAATAAATGCAACCAGTTGTAAAAGAAATTCAAATGTTTAGAGAGCGGTATTGAATTTGTACTTAATTACTCAAATGTGCTTCCATGTGCCTCTGTGTAGCAAACATTGTTACAAACGCAGCTTATTGGTATGTTAGTTATAAAGGATACTCTATATTGCTGTTATCATATATTAGATCAGCATTTCATAGGGCTCATTCAGCCAGTTTTTTTTTTTGCAAGAAATATATTGGGTGTAGAGCAATAGAAACGGAATAAGCTATTTTGGAGAGATACTCATTAAATCCAGAAAGCCTCAAGGTTGAAAAAAATATTCAAACCCACCCTGTACAGAGTCTTGTGGCCAAGAAGTAAATTGTCAGTCACAATTCAAAGTCTAAATAAGGCATGCAAAAATTTAACTTCGTTTTTTTTTTTTTTTTTGAAAATGCACATTTTATGCCAGATGCGAATTAAGCATACTGAAACCATAATGTATCTGTACCCAAAGGGAATATATACAAATATCCAATGCAACATTTTGTCAGACTGTGGGAGTACACACGTCCAAATGTGCCCATCTCCCCTTCCACATATCAGAGTTGTGCCTATCAAATAATTAAGCAGAGCAATGCTGTTGAACCCGTCACAGGCAAGATGGCCAGTTGCTTTGCTTTTTTCAGTTACAGTTTACTAAATTTTTATTCAAATTTCAGGAATTGAGGTGTGGGAGAAGTTGGAAGCAGAGTTGTATAAAAATAAAATGTATCTGTGTACACAACCATTGAAACAAACCTTGCTGCAAACCCCCATATCACGATGACAATAGAATAAGATCATTTAAAGGAACAATAAAAAAATAATTATTAAGACATTACAAATTCCGATGACGGCAAAATACAATTGAATATGGGTGTGAAATTGACCTTTATGGCAAAATATTGGATTATGAACCTCATAAAAACAAGAGAATTAAAAGAAACATTTTATACCCAGAAAACAGTTGCATTAATGAACCTTTAAAAATTATAAATAGTATTTTAACAGCTTAGTTCAGAAATTACTGTCGACTTACAAAATACTTAGGAAAAAGATTTTAATTTAATAACTAGCTACTGCAAAAGGAACCTGGCAATAAAATTTAAATTCCTTCTGTGTAAAGGAAACTTTTGATACAGTTCCTATGTATTGAGAGCAGGCCTTGATAAAATCTAGAGGCCAGAAACGTCTGTAAAACAAAAGAACTGAGGAGATGTGGAAAATACTGGAACATTCACTTCAAGTTAAATTATAATTAAGTATATTAATCTGAGTAAAGCCTTGAGTAAGTGTTTTAATTTCTGTAAATAACATTTCGATTTTTTCTAATCTACAAGCAAAAAAGTATTGGCAAAATCTGCTAATAATTTGAAAACTATCGGCGTACGCACATACTTTTACATTCTACTACTTTGGATGGAAGTATAGTTTTATAAGGATTTCTTTTCTAATTTGAATTATATTTCTCTTAACAATATTTTTTTGAACACATATCATTGCTCCTTTGTTTCTGTAATGTTTCAAAACCATCTTGATAGCTGTTTACTTTTGGTACTACTGGTTTCGAATTTAATGTTCGCTCTGAATTTTGTAGCTGTTTGTTTCCAAATGGCAAGAGTAATAGACCATTTTTTTGTATTTGCTAGATGATTCTGTATCTTCAGATTTCTCTGAATGAATAATCTTTTCATTTCTAAGCTATTAAATTACAGAGCCACAAACCAATATTTCTACCAGAGTTCTTCCAGTCCTCCCAGCAGAAGTTGCTCATGCAATCAAGAACATGAAGCGGGGGAAAGCTCCAGGAGAAGATGGAATTACTATAGACATCATACATGAAGCAAGTGGAGAAATCGAAACAGTACTCGCCCAAATTTTCACTCGATGCCTTAATGAAGGGAAGATTCCTGAGGATTGGAACAATGCTACAATGATCCTGCTACATAAAAAAGGTGACATTGAGGATCTCAGGAACTACAGACCTATCAGCCTCCTATCAGTGGTTTATAAAATCTTCACTAAAGTTCTTTCACACCGCTTGAAGGTAACACTGGACATGGCTCAACCGAGAGAACAAGCTGGATTCAGGAGTGGCTACAGCACAATAGATCATATCCACGTACTGAGAGAACTAATTGAAAGAGCGAGGGAATATGAACTTCCATTGTGCATGGCTTTTATCGATTATGAAAAAGCCTTTGATTCGGTGAAACCATCAGCAGTTACCACGGCTCTGAAATCCTGCGGTATTGAAGATGCATACATTAATATTATTAATAACATCTATGAAAATGCAAGTGCAAAGATTCGGCTGTTTGAAAATACAACACACATAAAAATTGGAAAGGGAGTGAGACAAGGTGACACCATATCTCCGAAGCTCTTTAATGCCACATTGGAAAATGTCTTTCAATCACTGAACTGGGAAAACAAAGGGATAAAGATTAATGGAGATTATCTAACCCACCTTCGTTTTGCTGATGACGTAGTCATTTTTGCAACTACCCCATCAGAGCTGCAGTGTATGATCCAGGAACTTGCTGACAAGAGTAAAGAAGTGGGATTAAAAATGAACTTTCAGAAGACAAAAGTGATGTTCAATGCTTTTACAAGAAATGAAGATTTATCGATTGATGGAGAACAACTGGAGATAACAGATACGTATGTTTATCTTGGACAGCAGATATCAAGTGAGGGTCACATTGATGAAGAAATTAATCGGCGTACAAAACTTGCCTGGAGAGCTTTTGGAAGAAACAGCATAATTTTCAAGAGCAATATGCCATTATGTCTTAAAAGAAAAGTGTTTGATCAATGCATCCTTCCAGTGCTTACGTATGGTGCAGAGACGTGGACCTTAACTAAAAGAGACATACAAAGGCTGCAGACAACTCAAAGAAGCATGGAGAGGTGCATGCTTGGTATAACCAGGAGAGATAAGAAGAGGAACTCGTGGATCCGAAAAATGACGAGAGTGGAAGACATCATGATCAGAGTTAAATCCCTGAAATGGCAATGGGCTGGACATACTGCCAGAAGGACAGACCATAGATGGACAGCCGAAATTTTAGATTGGATTCCAAGGGACAGGAAAAGACCCAGAAAAAGACCACATGGGAGATGGGTGGATGAAATTCGTAAATATGCGGGAGTGACATGGAGGAGACTGGCACAAGACAGACCGTTGTGGAGGAAACTTGGGGAGACCTTCGTCCAGCAGTGGATTGATAATGGTTGACAATGATGATGATGATGATATATACTGGTCACAAAAAGTTAGGAATATTGCATGAATGAAGCTACGTAACATAAAGGACAGAGTGTGTTTACAAAAACAATTTAATGGGCAATTTCTGCACACAACAAGTAGTACCACAATATAGACAAAAGTGCATATTCAGAGAATGTCCATACTTCTGGATTTCAGTATCCAGTAACACTACTTATGTGTCAAAGAACATATTTACACCTACGAAGCATACTTGCAGTGACGTTATTGATGAGTGTCTGGTGCAGTTAGTCCCATATTAGTCAACACATTAGAGAGGTCTGACAGTATACTGGGGTATGGAATGTGGTTATCTAAATGTTGCTGTATAGATTCCCAAATTTTCTTAACAGGATTAAGGTCAGGAGACCTGAGATAGCTGTAAAGATTCGATCTTGTGGCTTTCCAGCCAGGGCAGGTCCAAGGGGTAGGCCGGGTGGTAAATGTGTAGATTAGCGTCCTAAATTATTTCGTCGAAAAAGTTTTAGTACCTGGAAAAAGTGCGATGTACAGATTTTAGTGTATGGAAATTAATGGCAAATGGTGCAGAAATTGTATATTTTAAATGTGTTTTAAAGATTTGTTTTTCGTAATATTGACCTGTGAGTCTGACGCTGTGAAGAGAAGCTGCAGTAGGCCTAATGTATTTCTCCGGCAAAAAATGTGAAGCTTTGATACTTTAAAAGGAAGGTTTATTGCTGTGCCAAAATGATGGGCGGAAGAGTACAAGAGAAAGAGGTTACCTTGTTGTCAGGAGAGCAATAAATGTAGTGATACGCTACAGAAAATAGGTCCACAGCATCCACCCTTTATTTTGTTGTATCCTGTATGTTGTTGGCAGAAAAAACCGGTTAAAACTTCTTCGATTTGCAAAAGATATGTATAAGTAAGATAGAAATTGACCTGCGAACAAGCTATTAACAGGAGAACCAAAACTGCAGTGACACAGCAAATCAGCTATGAATTGAAGCTGTTCAAACCAGAACCGAAAGTTATAGTTCCCCAGTTTCCTGTACAACATAGAAAAACATGTTAGTACTTTCTATTTTGAATTAAGGAATCGTATGCGAAAGAACGAAAAATTTCTCAACATCTGCTTTAAAAACAATGACAAAACATGAACGAACTATATTGTGTAGCGCATGAGTATAACATGGCTCGCTCTTGCGGCAAGAAAATACGCGCTTGGACTTGTAGTCTTCCGCGCGTCGCAGCGAATCTTCCTTCCAACGAAGCAAAGCTTCACATTGTCGCCGTAGCGATGCGCAGAGTCGTACAATATAGACGTACACGCGTACGCCATACGCGGATAGTTTGCAGATTTTGCATATAGTTTTTGCTTGTAGATTAAAAAAATAAAATGTTTTTACAGCAACTAAAACACTTACTCAAGGCTTTACTAAGATTAATATATTTAATTCTATCTTAACATGAGAATGTTCAACTATTTTTCACATCTTCCGATAGAGAGTTCTTTTGTTTTTGCAGAAGTTTCTGGCCTTTTGATTTTATCAAGGCCTGTTCTCAATATATAGGAACTGTAACAAAAGATTCGTGTACACAGAAATATTTTTGTAATTTTATTGCCAGGTTACTCTTGCAGTTGCCAGTTATTAAAACAAAATATTTTCCTTATGTATTTTATCAGTACTATTTTTGAATTCAGTTGTTAAAAATGCTATGTATAATTTTTGAAGGATCATTAACGGAACTGCATTTCTAGATATAAAAACTTTCTTTAATTAGTCTCTTGTTTTTATGAGGTACATAGTCCAAAAATGTTTTAGTTTTGGCCTTAAGTTACATTTTACACACATATTTGCGGATTCAGTCGTAATGTACTTTTACCCTCTCTGGAATCTATAATGTTGTAATAATTATTTACTGTTATATTAATTTTCTTTAAATTATCTCGTTCCATTGTTATCGTGATTTGCGGGTTTGCAGCACGTTTTCTGTTTCAATGGTTGTGTATGCAGATACATTTTATTTTTATGCAACTCTGGCGATGTGTTAGGCCTACCGCAGCGTCTCTTCACAGCATCACACTAACAGGTCAATATTACGATAGAAAATCTTTAAAACACATTTAAAATACGAAATTTCTGCACCATTTGCCATTCATTTCTGTACTCTAAAATCTTTACGTCACACTTTTTCCAGGTACTGACATTTTTCCGACGAAATAATTTACGACGCTAATATACATATTTACCGACCAAGTAGGCAGCCACCAAATGGAAGGGATGCCAAATTAGCCCATGGATTTGTAAATTTTCTTACATAGTAAAATTATCCGCTAACTTTTTTTTCTTTTATGAGCTAGTCTGTATTTGCCACAAAAATGAAAGCTGAATATTCCTTTGTTGTTTCTCTGGCACGTGCAAAGTTCCTATATATATACCACCACCACCAACAAGAAGAAGCATTGCCGCCCCGGTGGCGCAGTGGTCTAAACAATGGCCTCTGATCATTCGTCCGAACAGGGTCCGGGTCCGAATCCTGGTGAGGCATGGATGTTGTGTTTGTCTTACGGCACTGGCTCTTTCCCTTCCCTGGAACCAGTGATCCTAAATTAGGGACTGCCGGCTGCTTATAGCCCATTGAGTTGCTCACGGTGGTCGTTAAACCTCCAATAAATAAAAAAAAAAAAAAGGAAGAAGCATTTTCAATTCTTGTGTGTGTTTTTTCTGAGAATTTTTCTATGCTGCTTTTTTACGCATTTGGGTTTTCAGGAAAAAGAAATTTACATTTTTTTTGTTCGTTCCTGATGTTTGTTGACATTTTTATATACACTGAGTGGCCACTTTATTATGACCACCTGACAGTTTAAAGCAAATGAGCTATGGCTGCACGCTGTTGCCGCCAGAGGGCGAGGCTAGTATAAAAAGGGAAAGCTTAGTGCTTGCGACAGTAGTAGAAGTGATTTTTGGGTGACGAGATGGGTAAAAAATGCGATTTGACGGACTTTCAACGTGGGATGATTGTAGAAGCTCGGAGCCATGGAGCGAGTATCACCGAAACCTCCGCATTCGTAAAATGTTCCAGAGCAGCTGTTGTTAAAGTGTTTAAAGACGTGTGTGTCTGACAAAAAATTGGGTCTCTATGTGCAACGTGTGGTCGTCATAGACTAGTGACTGCTGGGGCGGAACGGAGAGTGCCCAGACTGGTAATAGACAACAGATGGGCAACAGTGCAGCAAATTACAGACCATCTTAATCAAGGATCCCTCAAATGATCTGTGCACGCTCTGTTCGCCGTACAGTGCACGGATGGGATATGGCAGAAGAAGGCTTGTTCGAACACCTTTGCTATCTGCAGTTAACAAGAGAAAATGTCTCCAGTTCGCACAGGAGACATTGGACAGTCGATAATGGAAACAAATTATGTGGTCCGATGAATCACGTTTTCAGTTGCACCATGCCTATGGCTGAGTGAGAATTTGGATAAACAGCATGAAAGCATGGACCCAAAATGCAGTGCAACAAACCTTGAAGCTGGTGGAGGCAACGTTATGGTTTGGGGAATGTTTTCCTGGCATGCTTTGGGCCCTTTAATTCGTGTTGATCAACGTCTGACTGGCACATCATATCTAAACATCGTTGCGAACCAAGTGCATCCCGTCATGTGTATGGTTTATCCCAATGGCGATGGCTACTTTCAACAATATAATGCGTCTTGCCATAGTGCTCGTATTGTACAGGATTGGTTTCAGGAACATGCCGGTAGGTTTACTTTGCTTAGGTGTGCCCACAATCTCCAGATCTCAACCCCTATGAGAATTTGTAGGATGAAGTTGAACGAGCCACCAGACAGCTGGATCCACAACCCTGCAATCTCACACTCCTGGAAAGTGCTATTCATCAAGCATGGTCTTAGATTCCACAAACCACCTATCAACATTTTGTGCAGTCCATGCCACGAAGAATCTACATCGACGCATTATTAAAGGCAAAAGGTGGCCCAACGAAGTACTGAGGGGGTGGTCATAATAAAGTGGCCCAACGAAGTACTGAGAGGGTGGTCATAATAAAGTGGCTACTCAGTGTATAACAATAAGGCTTGAGTGACAAGCCTTATTGTTATGTACATCTTGGAAATAAATCCCAAATTCCCACAGCCTAGGGTAAAGCAGAATAAAACCCTTTTTACTATGAAAACTACAACAAAGCTCCTACAGATTGCGAACCATATATAAATCAACGGTTTTCTATCCACTCATTGATAGCGCATTGTTTGCCATTCAGGAAAGATTTACTCAGTTGCAAAAACTTTCCAACGCTTCGGGTTTCCTTTATAATTTGAAGAAATTGCCTGACAGGGGATTCTTTAAAAGAAAAGTGTATTCAGTTAGAAAAATTTCTTAGGGATACTGACAGTGAAGAAAAAGATATCGATGGGGAGCAACTGTTTGAAGAGCTGCAGCAATTTGCAAGCACTTATGAGCAAATGCAGCTCAGCTACTAGAATAAAAGCTCTAAACTTCATATTCCAGCATGATAAGGTCCATTGTTTTCCCAACAGTAGGACTTGCTTTCGAACATTGCAATTCCTGTCTGCAGAAAGCGGGAAAACGTTTTAATAAATTAAAGCTGATAAAGACTTATTTGAGATCTACAACGATGCAGGAACAGCTATCAGCTTTATCCATCATTTCTATTGAAAACGATATTGCACAAAAAAATTTCTGAAGCAATGAAGAGGTTTTTGCTTAGTAAAGCCAGACATGAACGTTTCATTTAAATAACGCAAACAACTATGTATGATTCCGTCATTTTGTGAGTAAAATTATCATTATTATATTGGACTATTTATTTGTAGCATAGCATATAATAGTGAGTTAGTGACATATCTACTGAGCATACTTAGTTGAGATTAGAGCTATTATTTGCTGTGTTTGGGTGCTTAATGCAAAAAAAATATCAAAGGAGTCTTTCTGGCTGTCGGAAAAAAACACCCTCAAAAAACAGAAAAAGTTGAATGCCATGACGACAGCACCTTCAATAGGTATCATCAGTGGTTTAGCTTTTTCTTTTCTTTTTTTAATTTTCATTCCAGTTAATTGTAATTGCAGTTTGTGCTCATTTTGGCTTTTCACTTTACTAGTAACTTGTTTTTCAGTGTTTACTTCCCTTTTTGTTTCTTCTTGCTTGATTCTTAATATATATAAAGATAAATTAAAATTTGGGGGTATATCATAATATAATTTTATGAGCATAATTTTAAAAGTTTCCAGCACTAATTAGGGCAAACTTTTGAGTGTGATTTACATTAAGAAATAATTGGGCATTCAAAACAGTTGTATTATATAAAAAAATTACATAAATGATTTTTTTTTAATTTTACTCAGGTTTGGTTATTCATGGCTCTAGTTAGGAAAGTTAGGGATGTTATACAAAACACAGGTGAGTGTAACTTAAGTGCCACCTCTTGTAGCTTTAAAACTTCAGCTTATATCCCTCAGATCAGTATATCCTCTCGTCCCAGTAGATCTCTCTGGAGAGTACAACTGGATCACCCTGTGAAAGTCAACCAACTTGGTGACTTCACCAAGTTGGTAAATATAGTATTAGTGGAATTAAAGGATTAAACCATGTGTGAAATTATAGAATAAATAAGCAACATTTATTCACAATTAAATATTTTATTTTAAGATCTAATGTTTTGTTGAGCCTTTAGCTCTGCTTCATCAGGACAAAAGGAGCATAAACATTCAGATGTGACATCATCAGCTAGTTGACGATCATGAATTTAGGTGAATTTTTTCCGTGCAATTGAAAGAAATCGAGTAGGTGTCGTGCTGTTGACAAGTCATAAAGAAACGTCATGGAAACAAATTGGTGTTTTCTACGCATGTATATCATGCAGTACATCTATGCGTAACAGAGGATTACTTGCAGAAAAAGCTAGATTTTTGCCGTCCCACTGGCGCAGTGGTCTAAGCACTGGCTTATGACTGATCGGTTCTTCCAAGGCTGTTGGGTTTGAATCCCGGTGAGGCATGGATGTTGTGTTTGTCTTACGGCACTGGGTATCTCCTTTCCCTGGAACTAGTGACCCTTAATTAGGGACAGGCGACTGCTTATAGCCCATTGAGTTGCTCACCATGGTCAATAAACCCAACAACAAAAAAACAGCTCGATTTTTTTCTTTAAAGAAATTGCAGCACACACAGTATATAGATTGTTCTTTTCGTTGTAGACAAAGCTGTCCAGTAATTTAGGCACTTTCAAAAGTTTAAATTTAAAAGTTATTTTGAAATCTATAAACAAGGCAAATTTTTATGGATCAAAAGACTACGTTGAAGACAAATTCCTGGGGAATTTATCAGATCGCTTGTGAATGTGGACTTTCATGTATAGAACAGATCCGTATGGCTTTTAAGTTGTCATGTGAAGGAACACATGACATACGTGTGGAACTGAAGAAGTCGTCTATAGCCCAACATTGTCATGAAAATAACCATATTTTTTTTAAATGCTACGCTTATTGATAAATTTGATTTGACTATCAAGCTTAATATATTAGAAGCTTTCCACATATAGTCCAACTGCTCATGGCTTGACATGACATCTACTAGATTTCTTTCAAACACGTGGAAACTACTTGCCAAAAGCAGTGACTGTCAGAATGCTGATGGTGTCACGATGATTTGAACGTTTGCACTCCATTTGTCCTAATGAAGCCAAGCCAAATGCTCAGTGAAACTACAGTAGATTTAAAAGCTTAAAATGACATATTTAATTGTGAATAAACATTGCTGATTTATTCTATCTCAACAGCACGAGTATTGTAGTCATAAAAAATATTTGGGAATTACTTGGAGCAGAAACATACCATACAAGAGCATTAACCAGAAAAGAAATCATGTGTTTCTTTGAAAAAAAACAGAAAAGAAAAAAAAACCCTTTGCACTGGGTTTTTTGTTTTTTGTTTTTTAAAGTGAACCCCGCCCCACCTGTTTATTGAGGGGGGGGGGGGTTAAAGCCCTGCTTGATCTGCAACATTTCCATTCGGTAGAAATTTTGTGTGTAGCTGGCTTGCAAAACTCCTAAAGCAGCAACTGCATCAATCTGCCATACACCTGCTTGTAACATGTCAACTGCTCTATTTCTTGTTGTCAATGCTTAAACGTCGTCTAGACATATTTTCAAGTTAATCCTACTCTGAAAGAAATGCATTCAGCAAACTTGTAGTCCAAGCAGTGAAACGACCTGTTTTCCACTTCTCGGATGCTACTTTTATCGGAGCTTGCACACACACACCACATGCTGTGTCATGATGATGCTAATTTATGCTGATAACCTATCTCCTGTAGTCACTAAATATGCATATCACCATGTTTCCCCCTTTGAAACCATAATATCCCAAACTTTTTGTGAGCACTGAATATATATATATATATATATATATATATATATATATATATATATATATATATATATATATATATATATTCTCTTATGATTCAGAATACATGAATTGTGTTATTGTGTTTGAAGCCTATGAAAATAATGAAATGAATACATGAATTGTTCATTTGTTTCATTATAACTTTTCGTGACCACCTATGAATTGAAACAGGAAAAGAACTTATACATTTTAAGAACTTGAAGTTAATGTTATGTATAGAAATAGAGAGAAAAGCACAGCACATTGTCAGAGTACAACAACAAATGGCATTAATGTACAACCAATAGAAGAAAATATTTTTTTCTGGTTGGCCAAACAATGCAAAGGGTTACTCTTGAAATGAGTATATATGTATGAGTAGCAACAGAATTTTACCCAAGACAGAACAAACTAGATTGGGAGGCTGTTTTCATATCTTATTTGCATAGAAATTCTTCAAAAAGGTGTTTCAACATGCATAATCAATTAATTCTTACAATTATTTATATGCTACGCACTGTAACACAATAGGACCCTCAAGTGGAAACTAAAAATTGCAATTCCTAAGCACAAGATATAAACTAGGTACATTACACCAAACAAACTTTCTCAAATACTAAGACAATAATAACCAAAAATTAAGTCTTAAATTCACAAACTAGTGAAAAATATGTTTAACAACCAAATACACAAGGGTTGAAAAAATACAAAGCAACTAACATACCAAAATAAAAGGCTCCTCTGTAAAAATACAGAAAAAATGATAAAGAAACGTAAACTGAGATATACATACAGAGATCTGCAGCAGAAACACAGATAACCTTTAGCTACACCTCAGTCATTCCATCTCGGCTCAGGCGGGACATGTCAAGTGACCATTTTATATTTGTTCCAAAAAATTACAGTAGTTACACCTACGGTAGACATAAAATATCCTGAAAGGATTTTCCTAAAAAAAAAATTTTTTTTTCTCCAGCTACAGCATTTTGAAGTTTGGCTAAAATCTAGCGATCTTTGAAAAATGGGGGTAATGAGCGCTGCTTCAAAACTATATATAAAACGAGCGCTGCTTCAAAACTATATAATCTATTAACTTATTTTTTTTATTTTGTAGCTATTGAATTAAATTTTAACTTGGCATAGTTTGAATAAACCTGACTGACATTATTAATAAGGAAAAAAAACTTTTTTTTTGCATTTTCGGAATTTTTTTCCCCCACTAAATAATTATTTTTCAGGTAACTAAGGATGGCAGTATAAAGTCCCTCAATGGTAGTTTTACAGCAAATTTTATTTTAAACCTGGGATTCATGCAGTCCATAAATTTTAATTCTAAGTTATGCGGAAGTTCAAAAAAGCTCAAGTTTTGAATGACATTAACTCAAAAACCCCATTTTTTAAAAATCTGAAAATCTGTCCATTTGATGTCCTCTTAGTTGATAATAAATTGCTCATTGCAGAATAGTGTTTTTGTGCCTGGTTAATTTTATATATTTTTTTAAAGATTGCACGTTTTCAGCGTTGTTGCGTAATACAGCATAAAATGCAATAGATTGTCCATATTTTACTGAAAACATCGTTTAATCACGTTTCAAAGTTAAAACATAGGTTACTGGTGTTTGATTAGTACAATTACATTATATTTTGAAGTTCAGCACAAAAACATACACTAAAAAATGTGCAGAACATAACATTATTATACTATAGCATCACTGTAATTCAATAACATAGCATTTTTTTTTACACTTGGTATTATTGCAATTTTTTTATTAATTTTACTTTCATAAAAAATAATTTTCACAAATAGCCTTTTAGATGATAAACAATTTCTTAGCAGTATATTAATAAAGTTACCTGTAAAAGGTTTATATAGAAGGATTAGGCACAGTAGGTGTGGTTTATTTTCCTCAGCTCCTGTCAGTCAAAATTATGGAGTCGTGCAGATAGTCCAAGTGGAGTAGGATTCCTTACTTTAAGCAGCGCATTTTCTAATGGCATTGGACATTCACCTTTTTTCTTTCTAGATTCCTCTGGCCACTGGAACTCTTTAGCTGGACCATGGGATGCATAAATGACTCAGTAATGTTATTGAGCTCTCGAGATGTACCTGCAATCTGCCCCATCCACCAATTATTGTCATAAACACACCCAACAAACTCAGCTACCTTTAAATCACTTACTGAGTAATGTTTTTTCACCTGGCTGGATGTTTCAACTTTTTCTACTTGATTTTTTAATTGTACGTCCCATATAAGACACGTTATTTTTAACCAACCAGTAATGTTTTGATTGTATTCCTACAACAGGCTTTACATTAGTCCCCCATTCTTCTTCCTTACAAGAACTGTAGGCTTGAACAGTTTTACCTTCAAGAATCAGTAGTGTTATATTTTGTAAAAGATGAGAAAGTTCAGCAACAAATGAAGCTGCATCTCTTACGGCTTGCACAGACCCTCTTTGGAGATTAAACGTTGTTGCATAATGCTTACATAGCCTACCTATAGCATCACATGAACTTTTGCCATGCCCAGTCGCTAAAAAAATCCACTTTTTTCCTGAATTTGATTATTTTTAGAAAGCTCATAAATTTGGTATGTATTTTTGAAATGTCCAGCAGCCCTATCGTAAATGTAAACAAGTGATCTAATATTTTCTAATTGGCACAACTTAGAAATTTCTTTTTTATAATCTCTATAGCACAGAGAGCATGAGCTGTGTCATTAGACACTACAACAAAACTTTTTATCTCTTTTTCAAGATCTGCAACACATGTAAATAGTGAAAGCTGAACATTTTGCCAGGTGTAACTTTGTATATATTATCGGGCAGGATCTCTGTCGAATTTTCAGCAGAATCAAAATGTAAAACTAGATTGTCAGAACTTTCTTTCACAGAGATTTTTGTTTCAGCTATTCCTTCTCTTTGGATTTTCCTGATTTTGCTATGAGAAATTGCTTTCTTCACTTAATGTCTTACATCTTGCAGAAACTTTTGGACAGATACAGATTTTCTTATGTCACCAACTTCCCAAATAGCAAATGTAACTTCTTCATTCAAGCAAAGAGTTTCAACTGTCAGTGCTTCTGTACCGGGGCAGTCACCACACTCTTGGAGCCAACAATCTTCATAGCTTATTCTGTCACATAAACACTTCTGTAAAAGAACTTCTTCCTCAATTCGTGTGTTTGTTATATTTTGGAGAGCTGTACATATAAGTTTCAGATTACTGCAATAAATACAATGCATATTGCTTGTATTGGCTGAATATTGACCCACTTTAGATGTAGAGTGTAAAACTTTGAAAGACCAATTTTTATATTTGGGTTGTCTTTTTTCATTAGCCTATATGCGTCTTTGATTGATCTTGTCATAAATCTTTTTACCATTTTAATTTTCTCACCATTATCATCTCTAACACAAACATCATTTTTGTTTGGACTATCCCTAGTACAGTCTGTACTACCATCTAGGTAGTATGACAATGCCAGAGTTGCAGCTTCTGTAGACAATGGATGCCCACTGTAGGGGTCAGGTTGAGCATAGATTCCCTTTTCTCTTCTAACCTTGCGTGATTTATCTATGAGTTACTTTGATACTGTAGGTAACCCTCCCTTCAAATCAGTTTTACTAACGGTCTGTGGTAGCACTGTGAGTAATTGCACTTTTTCAGTGTGGTTACAAGTATGAAGTGCTGTATTAATATTAGAAAACCACTGATTACAAGTAGAATAGTCAGGCTTCTCAAGAGACAACTGACTTGAAACACCAACTCCATATATGCCTTCTAATTTGTGCACAGCTGAAGTTGTTAGTGTTTTCTCTAATGTCAACTTTTTCCTCTTCACATAAGCTTCTCTCCTATCCTCCCTAAAATCTGAAGGGGCTTTAAATGGTGGCACATTAACATCAAGCATTGTAATACGGCTATTTAAAACATCCACAATCTCATGACTGGGAATGAAAGGGCCCTCTCTCTCTGATGTGGGAATTTCTTCTTCAGTTTCATTTGCACATTCCAAAATTTTTCTTTTGTAAAAAGCCACACAATTGCAACACAAATAATCATTTATATTTACAGAGACAGATGTGCCTACAATCCTTTGAATTTCATCACCTAAATCACCAACACCACATAACCTAACAAGCTTAGTTTTGTACACAACTCTTTTGTGTCTTTTAATGTAGACCACACATCTAACTCTCTCAGAACTATGATGATCAGACATTGTAAATTATTCACTAAGCAATAGTGAACATCACTCATCAACAGACAAGAGCAAACTGGAGTGGGAGAAAGGTGGGGAATTAGTAATGGAAGGACATAACAGCTGCTGATTGGCTGTTCAGTGAGCAATCAATGGACATGTTTTTACTTGCAAAAGCCTGTCATAACCTGTTGTTTCAGCATTGTGGCTTGTGCAATTTCATTACAAAATGCTATATATTTATGAGGAGTATCAGTAGAACAGTGGATGGTTACAAAATTAACAAGTTTAACAAAATAAATAATTTAAAGTATATATATATATAGAGAGAGAGGGAGAGAGTATGAGGTTGCAAATAATTCCCCTAGAAAAGAAATAAAACCAGCAAGAATATACTACCATGTTCTGCAAATATTTTTTAGTATATGTTTTTGTGCTGAACTTCAAAATATAATGTAATTGTATTAATCAAACACCAGTAATCTATGTTTTAACTTTGAAACGTGATTAAACGATGTTTTCAGTGAAATATGGACAGTCTATTGCATTTTGTGCTGTATTACGCAACAACGCGGAAAGGCTGAAAACGTGCAATCTTTAAAAAATATATATAAAATTAATCAAGCAAAAATACACTATTCTGCAATGAGCAATTTATTAACAACTAAGAGGACATCAAATGGACAGATTTTCAGATTTTTAAAAAATGGGGCTTTTGAGTTAATGTCATTGAAAAATTGAGCTTTTTTGAACTTCCGCATAACTTAAAATTAAATGATATGGACTGCATGCATCCCAGGTTTAAAATAAAATTTGCTGTAAAACTACCGTTGAGGGACTTCAGATTGCCATCCTTACTTACCAGAAAAATAATTATTTAGTGGGAAAAAAATTTCCGAAATTGCAAATATATTTTTTTTTTGCAGTGTTTCATTTTTCCTTATTAATAACGTCAGTCAGGCTTATTCAAACTATGCCAAGTTAAAATTTAATTCAATAGCTACAAAATAAAAAAAAATAAGTTAATAGATTATATAGTTTTGAAGCAGCGCTCGTTTTAAAATATAGCATTTCCCCCATTTTTCAAAGATCGCTAGATTTTAGCCAAACTTCAAAATGCTGTAGCTGGAGGAAAAAAAATTTTTTTAGGAAAATCCTTTCAGGATATTTTATGTCTCCCGTAGTTGTAACTACGGTAATTTTTTGGAACAGATCTAAAATGGTCACCTGACACATTTTGGTACTGTCTGCCTGAATGGAGATGGAATGACTAACCTAAAAGAAAAATTAAAATAAAAAGCTTTGAAAGTACTACTTGATTCTCCCAGCATTATTTCATCTCACATTTCTAATAATCTCTCAGCAAAATTTCAGATGTGTCCGAAAAACTGTCATAAATGACAACACAACTGACTCAGTTTTATGTTGCAATAACTTAGATGTTAGTGGTATTAAAATGTCTACTTTATGTTAGAGGCGTTTTTAGTCGTACGAGTTAAATATGAGCCACTAAATTCCCAAGAAAATTGCAACGGCCTGAAGTGAAGTGGATTTGAGTCAAAGCATACTTTACGAAGTCGTATACCTTGTGAACAATAAATATACAGGGTGTCCGAGAATTATTGGAGGCATTACAAAATTATATAAAACAAAACATTAAAGAGATACAAAGAAACTGACTGTACTAACTTACAATGTTACTACACAAGTTAATAAATGTCGATGTGAAATCCCTTTAGTGGTATTAAAATGTCAACTTTATGTTACAGGCGTTTTTTGTCGTACGAGTTAAATATGAGCAACTGAATTTCCAAGAAAATTGCAACAGCCACGACGAAGCTAGTGAAATGGACTTGAGTCAAAACATAGTTTACGAAGTCGTATACCTTTTGAACAATAAATGTACAGGGTGTCCAAGAATTATTGGACGCATTACAAAATTATATAAAACAAAACATTAAACAGATAGAAAGAAACTGACTGTACTAACTTACAATGTAACTACACAGGTTAATAAATTTTGATGTGAGATCCCTTGGTTGCTCGTACTACGTCCACGCGATACTCGATTTCATACCATGTATTGGCAAGCGTCTGAGGAGGTATGGAATTAATAGCAGCTGTGATACGCTGCTTCAGTTCCTCTAAATCACGATCCTTCACATAACCCCACATGAAATAATCCAATGGAGTTAGATCTGGGGAGCGAGGAACCACAAAATGGGGCCACCACACCCAATCCATCTGTTGGGGAAATGCTCATTTAGGCATCTATGTACACACATTGACCAATGCGGAGGCACGCCGTCTTGTTGGAAAATGACGTCACATCTTTTATTCTGGGGTATAGGGAAATTTTCTAGCATATCCAACTAAATGTCAGCATTTATGGTTTTCTCGCAGAAGAAAGGGCCAATCACTTCTCTTTTTTATAGGGCACACCACACATTAACTTTTGGAGAATCACGTTCCAGTTCAATAGCAGCATGAGGCAGTCCACTGCCCCATATCCAAACAAAACATAGTTTACAAAGTGAAACAATACCTGATACATGAAATGTGGATTCATCACTAAAAATTACAGTACTGAGAAAGTTTTTATCGTTTTGAACTCGATTCAGCATATCCACAGCGAAATCGTGTCGCAGAGTGTGATTATTTACATGCATCTTTTGCACTATTTGAATTTTATAAGCATGAAACTAATTTCTTGTGCAAGATATCGTGAAATGTCTATTTTGGAATGCACAGTTCTCTGCTTGCTTTACGAACGCATTTCCTGGGGCTTCGTCGGGAACTTTTATAACTTGGTCAACCATCTCACCTCTGACGCTAGGCCAACTGGCTCCTCCACGATGTTTAACATTGTCAGTTTCTTTAAACTGTTTCATTCACCGCTCAGTTGAATTCGTTGACGGAGGATTACAACCATACTCTAAACGGTACCGACTTTTAACTTTAACAGTTTAACGACAGACTTTAATTCCGCAAACCATAACACACACATCGCCCTCTGCTGTACGGATGACATGACCACTGATTGCTCATTGCTCATACATTCCTCATCAGGCCACACCTAGCGCCATCTATCGGATTCTGGGAATAACATATCTGCTAAACAAAAATATAGAAACCGTGTTAGTAATACGTGACATAGAAAACCAGACAATGCTCATATTTTTTTGTGTGCATTATTTTGTAATGTGACCAATAATTCTCGGACACCCTGTATAATGATGAGAGATTGTGTTGCACTAGTAACTGTGATAGAAATGCTTTCTTTTTTATAACATTACTTTCCTAACAAAGTCATCAATCATAATGCTTCATCAAAAATAAGTGATAGTAAAATAACTTTTAGGAACAGGAAAAGTTTTGTGAAGGGGCCTTCCTATGATGAAAATGATTTTTTAGGTTAGCTAAGAACTTCATTTCTTTACCCCCAAATTTTGTAGAGTAGGTAACAAGACTGTATACAACAGATTATCATGGCAGAACAGATTATCATGGCAGCTTTAAGATAAGCATTACCGTACGTCCCACTTACGGAGCACAACCGTTGCTAAAACGGTTTTGCTACGTTATGGAAACGTCGTTAAAACGTTTGCTTTCAACGTAATATGCAAAGCAAAAGATTTGAAGAAGGAAAGATAAACGTCTAAAAAACGTTAATAAAACGTTGTTTTAACGTTTTTGGGCGTCGTTCGTAACGCCAAAAAAATCTTGAAACCGGAGTAGTACCTCCGATAAAACGTTTTCCTAACGTTTTTTACAACGTTTAAATGACGTAATACACAAAGGACAGCAACGTTAAATAGAGAAGATTTAGACGTTGATTAACCGCTTCTGTAACGTTTACTAAACGTAATACAGAAAGGAAAAGTACGTTGTAAAATCGAAAGTTAAACATTGTTAAAACCGTTTCGCAACGTAAAAATGAAGGAATATGACGGTTAAATAACGTCATTTAAACGTCTTAAAAATGGTGACACAACGTTATGACAACGGTTGAAAAACCATTGAATCAGCGAGACGTATTCGCGTTTTATAAACGTAATATTGTGACGTTTTTTCAACGTCATTCCGAACTGGTTTTAAAACGTTTTACAAACGTTTTTGTGCTACTTGGGTATTAACCGATCTCTAATCACAGTAACGGGCGAATAGTGGCCCCGGGTAGGAAGTATAGCTTAAAGTAATATGCAATAGAAGATTTTTCGGGAACGTGGTTTTTTCGGAGATGTATCGTTCCCAAAATCACTGATTGGATACACATGCATCAAAAAGCAAATATTACCAGAATAAATTGATTGATTCTGACGTATATGAATTTGAAACAAAATTTCACTGGAGCACGTTATCGATGAAGTACATTTTATTTGATTTTGTGACGTATGTGACAGAAGGTATATGGTATCATCTGTAGTATCATGGCAGACATCCGCTTTATTTTTTTGGGGGGGGGGAGGGGAGTTGTTGATGAAATTTTAATTCCCCTAAAAGTGATTTGATGTCATTATTCGAAATTATGGTAAAAACTCTGAAAAATATTTAAAAAGAAACGAGTAATATTTCTTTTAAATCGGATTTGGATTGCCCTCAACATTATTTTGGTCCTACTTAGGTATCCGGATGCAACTTTAATATTAGAGAACGTTTTCTCTATCGCTTGTACCTAATTCTGGTGACTTGCGTGACAGTTAAAAATATTGCGGTCTTCGGTTCTAATGCAGTAACATATTTTTTTTCTGGTTCGCTTAAACTTCTTGTGTTTATTTCACCAAATGTACACTGCGGAATTGATTGAAGCATCTACTTATCAACAGAGGCCCATTTTTGTCTTTCGGGTGCTAGCGTATTGCAGAATTGATGAAGCAAAATTTGTTTCCTCCAATATTTTTCAGTAGATGCTCCCACATAGCTCCAACTCATTAGGGTATCTGATGCTCAAACCTGAGTTTCTCACACCTGTTGCTTTCCAAGCAAGAGCGTTTTAAAAAATTTAAATGGCTAAGCTTCCTTATGTTTTAAATACTAGAAATAATATTTTAAGCGCATATTGGTGTACTATAAAATGAAAATAAGAATTTTAACACTTCACTTGTGGACACTTTATTTGCACATTACTGCGTTATTTTTAGATTTGCGTGAACGTGAGTGACATGTTTTCAACAAAGTGTTTTCTGGGTACTTTTCCAAATGCAAGTGAGTAATTTTTTCTATCAAAGAAACATCCAAGTTGCTCAAATGAACTTGTCCTCGTGTTCGTCTGAAACAGGGCTTGATCCAATATAAATTTGAAAACCTTCTTCGCAAATTCCAGTTGCTGACGAAACGTAAATATTAGTTTTCTCAGTTTGTAGACTTTAGCAAACACATCGTCTGATTTATTCCACATCCGGTATCAAGTATCAAGAAAACTGTAGTACCTTTTTTTATGGAACAGCAAAAAAGTCAAAAATTAAAATAACCTAAAATAAGCAATTAATTTTATGTGATTTATAGAAACTCAAACACAAAACTAGGAAATTAATTATTGCAAAACAAACAAATGGAAAATTTATAACATTAAAATGTCTTCTCGGTAAAATTAGGTTAGACTAAGGAAATTAGGAATGTAACAATATATTTCATCGAAAAAAAAATCCAAAATATTGCCAACTGATGCTGGTTCATCGCCCATAAATAATTCAATGATATTAAACAAACTTTGGATTTCTGGTGACAGTTGGATCACAAACTTTGTGTTCTTCAGCAAATAACTTAACAGGATTCAGGGCCGTCCTTTCGGAAATTTATTACAAATGCCTATTGCTGATGCAGTTACAATTTGAAGCAAAAATTTGGCTGAGGTTAAATTATGTCAAGAAAGAATTTGACCCCAGCTGATATACATAGAAAATGCAAATTGTATAAGAAGCAACAGATGATATTACTAAGAATTTTTGATTTGCAAGAAATATCAAAATTTTGAATACAAAACCGAAATATACCATTTTTAAATCAGTTATGAAGCACAGTAATAATTAGGTTGTGGTTTACAATTATTATGCATTTATTATAATAGAGATTTCTTTCAAGGGAATGAAATAAGACTCATTACGTTATTTTGTTACACTTTTGATTTGAATTTTTTTTAAAATAATTATGAGATTTTATCTGGTTTGTTGGGCAGCGGGAGACCTAGTGGTCAGCGTCGTGACTGCCATGGTGATAACCTCAGGTTCGATCCACTAAATACCCGCCGTGCGTCGGATCGGCACGTTAAACCGTCGGGCCCGGGTACTGGCCCCCGGTAATAAATAAAGACGTCTTCCTCCCCTTTCTACATCACTTCTGTGTCACTTTCCTATCGGGCACTCTAGCCCAAATCTTCTAGCTTCCTATTTCTAAGAGTTGTTTAAGACCTGGGGTTAGACACTCCCTTCCTAAAAATACACAACATATGATATCCGTTTTGTTTAGAAGGTAAAGAGATCGTTACGACCGGAGGTGTTAATTGATTTTCACTCCTGACTCTGTTAAGATATTTTGAGTGGAAACTTACAACTTTAACGACTTTGCCAGTCATTTGTCAAAATTGACAATATCAGGTAAACGAACAAAGGTGGCGTTTAGCACACAAGCACAGATTTTAATTTAGGCTATTAACGTAATAAATGGAATTACGAAATTATTATTTGCGGACACTGAATTAGGCGGGGCTAGCTTTCGCGCAATTTGGCTTTTTCCTTTCACCAGGCAGTACTGTTCGAGGCCAATCAGAGTTCCTAATGAGAAAAGGGTGTTTCGAAAATGTTCGCTTTTCCTCTTCTTGTGAACAGCTAACAGAACATATTAAAAAAAATACTTACTGTAAATGGGTAACCAAGTAGGTGTGCCCAGCCTGGGCCTAGCCAACCGCAGAGCGTTGGATCTTTCTGAAGATTCTCAGGAGACAACAAATTCTCAGGGAGATGGCCGCTGTGTGCTGAAGATTCTCAGGTAGATAACCCCCCCCCCACACACACACGCACATGGAGAACAACGTTTTCCAAGACGTCCGTTGAGAAGGTGGCGATTTTCGCATGGAGATTTGAAGTGAGGCCGCGCTTTGGTCAGCGGACGGCATTTTCGTTCAACTTCGCTTACTGCAAGGTTAACAATCTCTGGATGCTTTCCTGTCGATAGTTGCTGAAGCATCCAGTATCCGCGAAATCACTGCCTCTCTCTTTCACTCTTGTGGTGACTTTCTGTTTCTTCCCGTTTTACTTCATTTTGACACTGCTTCCGCAATGGCGTAGTCGGAGCTGACTGGAAGAATCTCCTGCTCTTTCTATTCTATTTCATTACCCAGCGCGTATGTATATCAGGCGTGAAAAATACAATCATAAGGTTTTCTGGATCAGTTTTGCAGAGGCTGCAAATCTTTTCCGAGGCATATTTCCTCTTGAGGGTCCTGAGTGATACCGCTTTTTTGTACATCTGGTCTTTTAGACGGCACCCGGCAACTCTCCTCTTTCTCCCGACATTCACCTTCTCTGAAGCGCTGCCCTTCACAATAAAACACCTGAGAATTAGTTATCACCGTCTGGCAATCACGCGCCTGTCTAGGACGTTGTCGGCAGAATTCAACACGCATACTGTCCTGGAAGAAAGGGTCCTAAAAGGGAATTCGGGTCTTATGATGCGTTTTATGCGTAAAGTTTGGTTTCTTTAAAATTGCCTCAAAGTGCTTTTTTTCTACAAATAATTTTCTTAACAATATTATCATTCAATGGAGATTATAGCTCAAAACTGAAAATAAAATGCATGAAGAAAAGCGTTTTACTATATTATTCTACAAGTGAACTTTTCGAGAGCCAGTTGCTGCCATTCTTCGTCTGTCACTTCGCGTCTTAGCTGGAAATGAACTACAATATGAGTGTGTTTCTAACAGTACGATTTTTTCTGGCAAAACACTCATAGTTTTAAAAATAGTGCTTGCAATTTGTTGCAGTAGTAAAGTACGCTTAAGCGTTAAATATACCCTTCTCGTTTAAAATACACTACTGATACGGTAATTTTTGTATGAACTCGCGAGCTTTCGAGAAGTGAATAAATGAGAAAGTGAAACGCAGAAACACATTAACGTTTCTTCGCTTAACGGTGATAACTCCACGTGCTTTCTATTTTCTTTTTCATGGAATTTTTCTTTTCTTTTGCTGCAAAGAATATTTTAATTACCATAGGGCGTGTTTGTTTGAGTTTTTGGTAACCTATCAAGAGACAAACGCACTCACATTTACTAATTGTACGTGACTCAGATTGCTTATTTTAGGATATGATTTTATTTCGCTATATAAATAAATATTTTCGATTGCGGAAATACATTTCACAGCTCCATTAAACTATGTCGCGCATGCCCTGCAGGTATGACAACGAAGACAAGCAACTTTGAATTTCACCGGGAGATGCAGCAAACACTCGGGGTGTAGATTGGAAGCAACGCCGGCTTCTTTATTTACTGACGACGGTCGACGCTAGGACCACAAAGGGGCCCGTCTGTGAATTGTGTTTGTAACAGTAACCAGGAAACACAGCCACGGTTGTCAAGAGGCGACAAACAAATTCAATTCTGATTTTCTGACTTTTTATGTTGACCGAAATGCATTTGCATTCTATTTTAGTGTGATGACGTGTTTCGTAAATCACGTTGTACATGCATTCTCTTTCCTCATATTTACATGTTGCCCTCTTTACAACATGCTGTGTTCTTAGAATTGGTTGGTTCACCTTTTGCCATTCCTCCCTGCAGTTATTTCGAGATAGTGTCCTGCTACTGTGCCCTACACTATATACAAGAGTTAACATACATACACCTAAAATATCTATGTATGTCACCCCTTAAACTGGAGTCCTAAATGACATTCTCCCACAATTATTTGCCTAAAATATTCAGATCCATTTATTTATGAAATTCATAATAATATAGTTATGCAAATTCCTAAAATTGTACCTGGTGTTTGAACTACTACTTGCCTAAGTGTTGATCTTTGTGCTTTGATCTAAGTGTTTTTAGTGCATTATAAAAAAAAATCATTAGAAGCTTTATTTTCATTATTTGCCTTCACTGTTTTACCTGCTGTCAGTGAAATATGATTTAATAACTTTTTCTTGTAAGCCCAGAATTCATTTTGACAGTGTGTTACAGGTAGCACTTGTTCTAAGCTTTAAATCTAGTGGTATTAGATTTCGGTATCTCCCTAAGTTCGGGAGATAGCCCTTGGTGTCAGCTCATCAACATACACCATCCTCTTATTCTTCTCATTTGCGATTTCACTGGTTTCCCAGCGGCACAACAGCTTGGAACAAGTTGTTTCAGTCTGCAGAATACATTGACTTTACATGTTGCTTTTGGTATTATAAATTTTTGTACCATTCTTTACTGCGCAAATTGCATCTTGGAATAGGCAATACCATAATGCCAAAGGCAGTATTAACATCAAATGCCTTTTACAGATTCAAGCAATTTGTTTCACTCGGTTGTGGAGTATGAAAAGCGGTAAGAGTTCAAATGAGAAAATCACGGGGTCAGTGTATACAAATGAGATGACACAAATAGCTATCTCCAGAATTAAAGGTGATACTGAAATATAATATTACTGGTTTTAAAGCTTAGAACAAGCGCTATCTGTAATGAATACCAAAAAGGTTATTAAATGTTATTAGCCTTAAACCTGGTAAAAAAGTTAGGCAACTAGTGTGAATAGAGCTAATTCTGAACTTAAGTTTTTACAATGCAATAACAGCGCTCTGAAAGAAGCTGAGAGCACGTATCATACAGGCAGTACTAGTTGCAAACACCAGGGACCATTTTAACAATCTGCGTAAGATCCATTTTTCTGAATTGCATGAATAAGTATATCTGTACAATTTAGGCTAAGCATTTTGAAGGCATGCCACTTAGGACTGAAGTGGAAAGGGGTTACAGGCATGGAAAATGTAGATAATCAGATCTTGTATAAAGTTGGGAGAACAGTTGCAGGGTCCCAGCCCAGACACCAGAGACAAAAGATGGGAAAATAATAAAGGTTGTCCACCCAATTTTGAGTAGCAACACCTGGTTTTGCAATGAGAGCAACGTGTTTACATGAAAGAACAGAAGACAAGTACATGTAGAAGGGTATGGACGAACACGTAATCGCACTACCATAGAGTGCAGATGTTTTTCTGTCAATGTGGTTAGTCAGATATCAATTTCAGTACCACCCCTAGACGATCACGGCTGTGCTTTCACGTTACTGGTACAAAACACAATTTGCAGACGGGTACAATAGGGCTCCCAGCGTCTACTAACGACATTTCGAAAGCCTGCCTTCTTGGTCTGTGTTCTAATCCGCCAGCCGTCGTTGCATCTCCAATTGGTTTTCAAAGTTGCTTGTATTAGGACATTACAGAAATTTTAAAATGGGGCAAAACATACTCACTAAATTTTTTTCCCTGTCAAAACAGGAAAATAAATATCCATCGAAATTACGAATTTACGCGCCTATGGGACAAACATTTAGAAGATGTTCCTTTATATTAAAACGGAGCAAGAAAACTAATTCCGTTCCACCAGGTGTCCGTTCGTTCAAAACGTGCTGAGAAAGCGCTGTACAATTTTGGCCTAACTAGGCGCATTTCAGTTTCCACGTAGTGACCGAGTCCAATGCAACTCTTTAAATTTGTATTAGTTAAAAAAGGAAACTTTTATTTAGCGTGTGTGTGTATTAGGTATGCCTAATGATAAATTGATTTTCTATATTTATCTCTCAAAGTAGAGTAACAACAGGCTTGTTATGTTTTAAGGTGTCAATCCCTAAGTATAACGAACTCCAACGGAAAATGCGCATTTATTAAATAACTGCGCTAAAAATTGGTTACAAACTCAACAGTTTTCTTTGAAAATACAAATGTAGGATGTCAATAATCGTTAAGGTGAGGAAACGTATCACTGTAAAATTCATGTGTGAATCAAAACAAAAGTGCGCCTATCAGAAAACATTTTCGAACCAAATGCTGGGCTGAACTCAATATCGCAACGTGTGCGACATGGAAGATTTGTCAATTTCTTAAAAATTTTTTTGAGCATGCATTGTTTGCTCACTCATGACATTCAAATAATTATATAACATCTGGAAAGCTACGGTGGGAAAACGGATACCAATAAAAACTAATATAAGCATTTATATAATAAATCAATTATAATTGCCGGCGATCAATAATAAAACTTGAAACAGTGTTCTTCGATCACCAGAAACTTTTAATTACTTTTCTGATTCTTTGCGTCACGTTTGAGTGGACAAAAATGTTATGAAAACGATAAGAGGTGCGTGGCAAAGATATGAATAACGATGAAATAATTTTTGCAAAAATATGGAACAATGTATCTTAAACAAAGTGAAACTAATGACAGTGAACAATATTTCAAAGTATCAGGAAAATTCCATACGATTCGAAGGTGTGTTCTGAACGACACTGTGAACCAGAGATCTGACAGGGGAACAATCGGACCTCCGACGATAATCGTCACGGAACGTTCTGTAGTGGACAAGCATGACACCAAAGTAACAGGTGTGAAGTACGGCATTTCGCAATCGCCTGCAACATTTAGAACATGGCTTATAAAAGTGGGACGCCCGCCTGTAATGTATGCAGCCATTAAGTGCCAAATAACATTTACCTGTTAGATATGAGACACCTAAACATCTACAGAGACTACGCACAACACCATTCAGTTACAAATGTGATATATATACCTCACTCCACGCCATGGTAATGTGTTTAGAGAAGGCAGTGCTGCAAGCATAGGTGAATCTCGCACCACGATCAGATAATGACGTCACTGGAATCACTGTCAGACTGGCAGGAGCGTTGCGCATGTCACGCACAGCAAAAGTGATGTCCAACACATTACGGAACGGAAGAGGCGTTTCATGTAGCAAGTATCCAGATGCTTTCTAAGCATAGCGAAGCATAGGTTGGTACTGTGGTGCACACAACTGGTTATGTGTAAATAAATGCTACTTGAAAATGAAGATTCTGTCATGCAGGTTGACGCCATGCACCTCATCAGAACGTATGTACACTTCCACACGTCGTGCAAACAGTTTGTATTGTCGAACGAGATACACATCAAGTGGCTGGCAGTATTTGATGGCTTTCGATGGTGTGATTTTTGTGTGCAAATGGACGTCCCTGTCATCGAAGGCTTAAACTGGCACGCTAGTGTCGGTTTGACCAGACCATGAATGCAGTAAGAGAAGAGGAGGTCCTGTTAGCTCTGGTTCCAGTACCTTACGCATCCAGGACAGAACGAGAACTGTGGACATCCTACCACTGGTGCTGCAGTCACATTCTATATTTGGAGGTTGATTACGTCGTACTGTTTTGGAAACACGTTTGCTAAACTTAACACTCACTTCCTGAAAGCAGATGTACAATTTCTTTGCAAGGCGTCCTGACATGGACATAAGCACCTGAATGGTATAGGTAGTCGAAGTACCGGATTGCAAAATAGCTTCATTTATCTTCTACACAGTCAGTGATAGCGTCCTGTTTGACGTGAGTTCGTATTCAAATCGAGTTTGGGTCTGTATTGAACACCATGTCGGCATCAATTGCATTGGCAGTAATATAGTCCGTAACATCTCGTACAAACTCCAATGCGCTGTTCCTTACGGCCGTGTCAAGGTTAAAATCCCGCATGGCAACGAACCTCGTGATCTTGCGTGATGAGATTCTATAGTGGCGTTTGAATTTGCGCAGGAAATATGTGCTGGATTTAAAATTGGGGATACCCATTGCGTTAGCTGCTTCCTTCGCCCACGCCTTTAAATGCCAGTAGCGAATTAAGAGTCCCATGTTACGCGCATCTTGGAATTTGATGTGCATATGCTGGCGAATGCGTGCAGTTTTATGTTCCATCGTACCACCACTATCAACAGCCGTTACTATTTGCTGCACTTTTTCCGGTGATATCTTGTATTTACCGGCAGTTGCTGCATCGGTTTTCTTTGTGACCTTCACATTGTCGTAGACACTCTGCATGGTTTGTCAGAAAAACTGTTCGCAATCTAACGGTCGATGTGAAAAGTAAAAGCAATAACTTCTATATTGATCGCTTTTCGTTACTATATTTTGACTGGCTCTTAAAATAACTTTTCGGAATTTTAACGCTCCTACCTGTTAGCTCCTGTTCGTTTGTAGTTCGTGTGCTTTCTAGCAGGAGCCGTAAAGTGTTTAGACACCTTTTTTACTCCATTTATAGGTGTTTATTTTGCTGTAACATGCGGAACTGCAAGAGGTAAATACTCATAATACTCTTGATATCGTCATGATGTTGAGAGCCAATAGCATCCACTGAAACGTTATCCAACAGAATGAAACAAAAAAAGCATTTGAATGACCACATTCCAGAATTTTTATTCCGACGGTATTGTATTTTACCAGAGCACTGTATTGAGCTATTTATCCTCATTATCAGACAATTCATCCCTGGCAGGCAATTAATGTATTTTATTTATTATGCTAGATAGATATGAATGTTACGATTTATGAGGAAACAAAGCTTCTCTTCAGAATAAATATTTTGCAGTAGAGACGCAATTAACATTTCTAAACACCCCCTTGAAGGTGAAGCAAACCCAGTATCGGAATGCGATTGATACAGGGCTACATGCTCTTATTTTTCCATCGGCCGAGAAATGGCAGCAAATCAGCGCTAATTCCTCTATTGTGCCCAACGAGTCAGGAATGGAACCCAATCTTATTTTACTTTGATATAAGTGCTTTTATACAGTTTATTTTACGAGCTACCTACTGCATGTGAACAACACTTTTTTTAACAACTTAATTATTTTTTTACTTACTTAAATCGTCGAGTTGTATTTCGAACACCCATAAGGTTTGGCAGAGCTACATCTGCTTTGGATCCTCAAAATATTAATATCGTAAGTGAATAAGATTGTGTGATTACGATGCAGCTAAATATATCGTTTTATGCGAGAAGTTACGAGGAAAAAAGCATAATTGAAAAAGGCAAAATCACTAGTTCGCTAAAATCTTTGAAAACACTTTAAAAATACAGGCAGCCGTTTTCAAGTACCTTGATATTGTGATTATGCATGAATATGTAGCTGTGATAAAACGCACAAACCTTTAATAATGCCAGTACTTTCTGTTTTCTCTAGAAACAAACGCTTTGGCTAAAGAAGGTACTCACGATTTAGGCAGTTTTAGTGTCATGAAATATCTCCCGGACATGTCAGTACCAGAAATGATCTTATTCAATTTGATAAGTAAAAGACAGAATATTGTGTGACCTAACTTTCTCCCACCAAAAATAATTTTCCTATGCACTTTCATATTCCTTGACTGGTAATAATCACGGCGGTTTTGCTGTTAAAAAAACCCGACTGGGTGCTTTATACTTTTGAAAAGAAACTTAAGTTTTGGAAAATAAAAAGACATAGACTTGGGTTCATAAACACTCCACACCCCTCAAATATATTGGAAGGGAAGAAACATTAAAAAAATCTTGTACTCAAGAGAAACCCTCAGCTGTTGGGAATATAAACAGAAATTAGCACCGTTATGGTTACATTATTGAAAACGTTACATCTCTTCACTGACTTTCATCTACAAAAGTGTCAGAGCTTTTTGCTAGGCTGAAAGACAATTATCTGAATAACAAATGGGTTTTACTTCTTCAGTTACTGATGAGACCAACAAGATTATTTGCTTGCGGATAGGATTATTGTTAGTCATATGAATAATTTGAAATCCTGCGTCCGGGAAAAAGCGGTAAGGTCAATTATTTGCGGATCTACTCTAACTTCTGGGGATGATACCTACCACTCATCACAACTGAAATTCTACTTTCATGTAATATTATATGTTTCAGCACAAATCTTTTTTCTGTTCTATCACAAAATGTAACCCAGAAGAATCGTAGTGGTATACACTTCACGTTTAAAAAAATTATTTTGAAACCTAGAGCCAATGTCAAAAATAACATGATATTTATCTGAGCTCCTATGATTCACTGTGGCACCCTCTCTATGATTCGAGTGTTTACTGAATCAATAACCCATTTTGTCGGTGCGTTACTAATCGTATGATAAGCAGTGAATGATGTGAAAGTAATTGTAAGCAATTTAGCAACTTCCAGAATTCCTGTCATTAAAGCTTAGATTATAGCAAATAACTCAAAAAAAATAATTTAAAAGTTAGTTCAAAAAGAAAGTTAAGTAAAATATGAAATTCGAAAGATTTTCTGAAGTTTTCGGCAAAAATTCGGCGGGACGCAATTATGTTGTATTATTTTGTGAAATTTCATATTATCATTTTTTCAAGTACCAAAAAAACTGCGTTGCTCATGGGGGACCAATATAGCATAACTAATACTTTTAAGATTGGTTCCATGCAAAATTTTATGCTGTTCGATTTTGTTCACGGTTTGTAGCTGATTCCTACTTCAAAACCATTGTCTACACGCGTATTTTTCTTTAAATATTGTTCTTTTAGCATTTAGTTAAAACATAGGATGCTCTTAGGATATAAGGACGCGCACTGTAATGTCCGATCGCCTGTGAACGATGCTTCTTCAAGATAACCAATACACATTGAAATACCATTTTTGCATTTGGAACCCTCAATTGTGTAATTCAAATGCAAAATAACATTAGTGTCACAGCAATCTCAAGTCTGGACACTTTCCCGGAAGTTCAGTTTGACACGACATGTATCATTAAGTTAAAGAAAGTTACCATAAAACTGCTATCCGATATTTCACACGAGATGCCCTTCAATCAATTCCATCAGCCCTTTTACTGTGTTCTAGGGACCCAAGTTATTATAAATACATTTTGGTTAAGCATGAACATGACAGGAGAATCCATATATACTTTTCATTATAAATATGCGCAAAATACTGTAAAGAGCGATATATTTTACCAAATATTTGACACCAGAAAATTTATAGCTACTGCGTTATTCTGAATTGTGAGAAAGAATACACTAAAGCATTTTAAAAGCTATTGTAGTGACTTTTGTGTTATGGAGAAGAAATGTCTGAGAAATATGAAATATATATGAAACATTTTCGCTGCATTTAGGAATTAGACATTTAAAAAAGTAGTTACTATGGTAAGAGCATTTTTCGTCCATTTAGCAATATAAATGTCACTCTGCTGCATTTTACACTACTGTTACAATAAATGTTGGCCCTACAAGAGCACAGCAATTGAATTAAATAAATCAAAAGAAGTTATTATGAAAAACAGTTCAAAACACTTAATCTGAAAACCAACATGTAAATCTCAGTGTTTTACCTAAAAAATAATATATAACTTCAAAACAGCAAATTGTTTTGTTGAAATTCTGTTCCAATGATTTTATTTTAACGGCGAAGTTCACTAATTTTGATAACTGGAGCCCGTTCCATGAATTTAGTCAGAACTGTATTCAAATCATTCATAGCGCTTTATTCATGCAGAAAGTTTCGGTTTCCCCTTACAGAATTGGAGTATATTAATATAGTAAGAGATTCGCAACAGATTTTACAAAGACCGTGAAGAATTAATTTCAAAGAAATGTCAATAAAATACACAAAGATACCAGTGGAAGACGAGAATTACATCAGACGCAGAAAGTAAAAAACACTCAGTACGAAGTACTTCACTTAAGATTGGAACTGCCATTTCTTTTTGTTTTTAAATATCTGATAAAAAATTAAAACCACCTATCAGAGTCCCCACATTATACATGCATAACAACGCTCTGTACTCACATTATTATACACTGAGTGGCCACTTTATTATGACCACCCCCTCAGTACTTGGTTGGGTCACATTTTGCCTTTAATACTGCGTCGATTCTTCGTGGCATGGACTCCACGAGATGTTGTTAGGTGGTTTGTGGAATCTGAGACCATGTTTGATGAATAGCACTTTCCAGGAGTGTGTGATTGCAGGGTTGTGGATCCAGCTGTCTGATAGCTCGTTCAACGTCATCCCACAAATGCTTAATTGGGTTGAGATCTGGAGATTGTGGGGGCCACCTAAGCAAATTAAACTCACCGGCATGTTCCTGAAACCAATCCTTTACAATACGAGCACTATGGCAAGACGCATTATCTTGTTGACAGTAGCCATAGCCATTGGGATGAACCATATACATGACAGGATGCACTTGGTCCGCAACGATGTTTAGATATGATGTGCCAGTCAGACGTTGATCAACACTAATTAAAGTACCCAAAGGATACCATGAAAACATTCCCCAAACCATAACGTTGCCTCCACCAGCTTGAAGGTTAGTAGCAACGCATTTGGGGTCCATGCTTTCGTGCTGTTTCCGCCAAATTCTCACTCGGCCATCAGTATGGTGCAACTGAAAACGTGATTCATCGGACCACATAATTTTTTCCAATTATCGACTGTCCAATCCTTGTGCTCCTGTGCGAACTGGAGACGTTTTCTCTTGTTAACTGCAGACAGGAAAGGTGTTCGAAAAGGCCTTTGCCTGCCACATCCCATCCGATGCAGTGTACGGCGAACAGTGCGTGTAGAGATCATTTGAGGGGATCTTTGATTAAGATGGTCTGTAATTTGCTACACTGTTGCCTTGCTGTTGTCTGTTTCAGTCTGGACACTCTCCGTTCCGCACGAGCAGTCACTAATCGATTACGACCACACGTTGCACGTAGAGACCCAGTTTTTTGGCTGAGAGCAAGCTGCTTCTTACTAGCAGATCATCCACATTTCTCCGTATGCAACAGAGGAAGATTAGTTTTCAATTTTTCTATTTTTTCTTATTTCACAAATAGCCCAGTATGAATGCTTGCCATGAATGACTTTTATATAGTACTATTGTTATCATTATTACTACTGGATTATTTATGAACTGCGCCAGTAGGCGTAGTACCGGTATTTTTTCCGAACTTGCTTCGTATAAACGCATGAAGATTGTAAGTCAATATTAAAAATCAGTTAACATGTTTCAGAGAAGTGAAATGGGAAGGGTTAGACTCCTTGTCATTATTACTTCTATAGTTTTTTTTACCCGAAACCGACTTCTCGTCAGAAAACAGTTTTTGATGTGTTACTCAATTCGGCGGGTTGTTAATACTGAGAATTAATAAAAGCTTTCATTTCTTGTTAGAGAATGCGTTAAGAAACTGTTCGTCTCCTAAATATTTTAAGGGTCGTCGAAAACAAAGGCAAGCTCCTTTTATGCTGTCTCTCAATCCAGCAGATGTAGGCATACCAGATCAGTCAAGGCGACAGTTATCGACGTTTGAAATAAGTCGAAACTGGAAGCTGACGGGCTGATGACAAAAACTGACAAAATTATGCACTTCCTAGAATTTTGATCTCTAGAAATCCAGCACAATGCAGCTAAAAATTTTAATCCAGCACAAAATAGCTAAAAATTTTGATCTCTTGAGATCCAGCACAAAACAGCACAGGTTACCACTGACTCCACGAATGCCTGACATCACGGGAATCTTCTCCAGTTCTCGTACGCCATTGGCTGGTGAAATGAGTGACTGTTCTCTGCGATGTCAGTATCAGAGGTTCCGGGAAGTGCTTCTCTGTCGTATCGTACAGTACTAATTTCTCAAATCCTAGGATGCTTTACCCAGGTGAGTAGAGATGTTGGGACGGGAGGCTGGTTATTGAGATCGGGCAAAAAAAACAGAAATTTACTGTCTCCTTTTTACTATACCTATATATACACTGGTGTGCAACAATTAAGGACGAAGAGGAGACATTAGCATTACAGCGGAACGAGAAGGAAGAACGGACCGAAAGACCACTCAGGAGATAGACTAGGGCCCGGTACGATAGGGGATGCGCATATATGCAGCATGACGTAGGGGGGAGGGGTGCGAAAGGGTATAAATCACATGGGCGGTGTACGCTCAGCAATTCGGTGAAAGCTTTTGCACGGTGTACATCGGTTTGAACGACGTCGAGTTGCTGCCACCGTGTGATATGGCCAACCGGCCATCCAGTAGACGACATCTGGATGACATTACCCGAGGTCGCGTCATTCGGAAGTTGGAAGAAGGTCGAAGTGTGACTAGTGTGGCCGAGGAGTTCGGGACAGCCTCTTTTCACGAGCTTGGACAGCATTTCAAACGACAGGAACAGCTGTTCAAGAGTTTAGCAGTGATCGCACACGAACAACAAAGGCGACGGACGACCGGTATATTGCCCTACAGTCGAGAAGAGAAAGACGGCAGACAGCTGGAGAAATCGCAAGGCACATGCAACTGACAACTGAAAGTTCGTTATCGCGTTTTACCGTGGTCGGGAGGCTTCACTAAGGGGGTCTATTTGCACGACGACCAGTACTGTGTGCCATTAGCGCCTGCACATCGGATACGGCTGTTTCTGTGGTGCCAGAAACACAACAACTGGGCACATCAGCAATGGGAATGAGTTCTCTTTACGGATGAGAGCCGATTTAGTCCGACGAGTGATTCTGGACGTATACACATCTGGAGAGAGAGCAGGGAACACGCAATCACACCTCCTACATCATCGAAAGGGACCAGTTTGAAGGTAGCGGAGTTCTTGTTTGGGGCGGTATCATGCTTGGTAGCAGTACTGACTTCCACATCTTCCAAGGAGGTTCAGTCACTGGTGGCCGCTATTGTACCGATGTTCTCCTGCCTCACATGCGTCTGTTTAGAGGTGTTGAGGGCCCCGAGTTACGTTTCATGGACAACAACGCTACGCCTCATCCTACAGTGGCTGTCGCAGAGCTGTTGGAGAGTGAAGATATTCATCGCATGGATCGGCCCGCAAGATCCCTGGACCTAAAGCCAATCGAACACGTGTGGGACCTTCTCGTGAGACGCTTGGCAGCACGTCACCAGCCGCCAGCAACGATTCCGCAGCTACGATTGGCGCTACAAGAGGAATGGGACGCGATGCCTCAACAGCTCCTTGAAAACCTCGTCCTCAGCATGGACAGACGATGTAAATCCTGCAACGCAGTCAGGGGTGATCATATCCCCTACTAAAGACAGGATTTTTCTTAACAGCCGCTTGTTACATGGACGTTTCTGTCTTCTGTCCAGTTGTGCTCGAAGCTACCTTTTCATTAAAGTGCCTTTGTATCCTTTTGATTCCTTGTTTGGACGGTTTTGGTAACTTGTCCCATACTCTTACATCTTGGGGATCTTATGGAATGATTTGAGTCGATGTGGAACACTTCTGCACGACGTTACTTTCGCAAAACCGTCTCGTCCTTAATTTTTGCACGCCAGTGTACATATATATACACTATATTGTCAAAAGTCACCAGAAACACAACAGAGCATTTATTGACATACATTAGTACGGTGTCGGTCCACCTAAGGCTTTAATGCCTGCACTGATCCTTCGAGACATGCTTTCGTCAAGGTTTTGGAATACAGCGATAGGTATGCGCTTCCATTCAGTACATAATGCTGCAGCTAACTTTTACTTGGTAGTAGGCCTTGGTTCCAAACTTCTTATGCGGCGCTGTAATTCTTCCCATAAGTGCTCTATGGGATTAAGGTCAGGGCTCCGTGCTGGCCAGTCCACACATGATACGGAATTGTAGTCAAACCACGCCGTAACAGTCCTTGCTTTATGGCTCGGCGCCTTATTCTGCTGGTACCAACAAGGCTCGGTTCCACAGTATTTCCACAGACTTGGTAGGGCATAATTGTCCATAATATCGAGGTAGACGTGCTGGTTAACAGGTTTGTCCACGATAACCAATGGGCCGGGACCATATAAAAAAAACTCCCACACGAGTACACTGCCGGCTCCAAACGTGACCGTAGGAACAATACACTGTGGTAAATAGCGTTCCCCCGGCTGCCGCCATACCCACACACGGCTATCAGACTGATGGATCGTGTATTTGGATTCATCAGTCCATAGGACCAGTTTCCCCTGATCTACGGTCCACGATAAATGTTCTTTACACCATGCTAAACGACTAGTAGCATTTCGAGTGGAGATGAAAGGCTTATGAGCAGCCGCACGACCGGTAACCCTTGGAATGAAGTTTTCTGCGAATGGTACGTGCACATACCGAGATCTCAGCATTGTTAATCACCTGCACACTGAGGTCTTGTACAATACTCCGTCGATTAGCTGTAACGACTCTCGTGATGCTTCGACGTCCTCTATCACTGATTTTATTTGGTCTGCCGGTACGGTTTAATGATTCAGGCACGTCATGTGTCTTCCATTTATTCAGTACATCCAAAACAGTTGACGTGGATATATTTAAACGCCTCTCGGTTTCTCTTACAGACAAACCACTGATATATCACCCAGCAATCTTTCCTATCTCAAAGTCAATTCTCTTCCGACCCGACATTTTGCCTCAACCTCGCAGTGCGATATGATCGCGGTCAGCTGCAGGTTTGCTTTTATACCGTTCGCAGCTGCACCGCGCATCTTAACAACGCAGCGTATCCGTTCATTTGCTTTTGAAGGCGTGTTCGGTGACTTTTGTCAATATAGTGTACATGTATACATACCGGGTGATCATTTTATCACGCAACCCGGCATTCAGAATGTGCTCAATATGTAGAAAACTAATGAGATACGGTACGAACATGTACTGGGTTTTATAGGAAAACGACATATCGAAAATAAATGACATATGTTTACTTGTTTACAGAAAGTGTTCGAAATGTCCACCCGCAGCTGTAAGGCAGCTGCCAGCCACCTTAACCATGTCGGATACCACCTTGCGTAGAAGCATTCAGTTGATAGACATAATCTCTCTGGTAATGCTCCGCTTCATTTCGTCTACAGTCTAAGGCAGATTGTCTCACCGGGACACCGGGATATTTGCAGATGGACCACTCGAGAAATGGCCCACAATTTGTTTTATCTTGTTCATCAGGATTGTCTGTGGAAAGAAGGAATAATTATTTTGGTACTTATGAATAAAAATCGTTAGATTCATTTCAGCTTTATAATATCTGTCTATAAAACTGTTGTCTTAAAAAAGTGGCGTTTCATTCGATCTATATATATGTTGGGCGTTTGCAGTAAAATTACAAAGCAAAATTCTCTACTCCAGGGAAAAATTTGTCACCTGACCAAGCAAGCTGTTACAAATAAATTAATCTAACTGCGGTTAAGCGTAGGTCACTGGACTTGGAGCCAAAAGGACATTGGTAGGGCCTACTTACCTTCTGTAATCTTGAAGGAGGCACAAGTAAGAAATTTCATTGTCCATCATCCCCACACCTTTACCCACGTGCAGACATAGAGCACAAAGCGATTCTTTGGTAGAGATGTTCCGTAATCTGTGACCCACTCACACTTATCTTAAAAGAAACAACGATCTACCAGTACTGGTTCATGGATCAAAATGGTAGTTCGTGAATCAAACTAACGAGTAGACTTAAACAAATTCGTAAAATCATGTAATTCATTAATTATTTTACGCTATCCAAGATACGAGAAATCATTACTCAAGTTATTACTCAAATTATGAGGATAATGGCTGTGGAATAAATCTTACTCCTGTGCCCTGACCTTTGACCCCATTTCGATGATTTTCAACGGATTTGCTTCAGTATACCTCCGGAACAACATACAAGAGTTTTGTCGCAATAGAAGCATTTTTAGTCAAGTTATGAGGATAACAGCTGTGGAATAAATCTCGCTCTTGTGCCCTGATTTTTGACCACATTTCGATGATATTAAACATAATTGGTTCAGTATACCTCCGGAATAACATGATAAAGTTTTGTCGCAATCGAAGCAGTTTTAGGTAAGTTATGACGCATAAGGGAAAACGAATGAATCCCTCTCCTATGTCCTGACCTTTGACAACATTTCGACCATTTTCAATAGGGTTCGTCTCCAGGTGGTTCCCTACCACATACTAAATTTTCATCGAAATCGAACAATTTTTACGCGAGTTATCGTGCCGACGGACAGACAGACAAACGAAGAAAGCTGGAGCATATACGCTTCTTCAACCTACGGTTGGAAAGCGTAAAAAAGGCATCTATTCAAGGAGGTGGTACAAATACCGTTGCTCAGAACACGATCAGTGACCAAATAAACATGATTATCTGGTAAAACACTCTGTTTTGAGCATGATTTGACATGCTCCATTCAGTCATGAGCGTATTTTTAAAATTTCTTTACCCTTAAATTGCTGCTAAAATTTGTTCACAACTAAATTAGTTTTACAATGTATAATTCAACAGTTTTCAATCACCCAGGAGCTGAGATAATTTTTTTCCATGAGGAAATTAATGAGATGTTCCCTTGTGAATGCATGTGTTTCTGTAGTAGACCACAAGATTAAAATTCCCGGTCTGGCTTCATCGACCCAGTCCGCCCCTGTCTACAGTACGTGGATTCTATCGGTATACACAACCTTTGAGATACCCCCAGAGGAAAAAATCCGGTGGAGATAAATCAGGTGATCTGGGGGGCGACAAACCTTTTGAAATCAGTCGGTCATCAAACATGTTGTCAAGAAACTGCAGGGTGTCACGAGACGTATGACGCGTTGCCCCGTCCTGTTGCAGGTAACAATAACATTCGTCTGCTTCCAGAAGTGCAACAAATGGCATAATGATGTCCTGGTACGACTGGCTGTTGAAGGTCGTGTAAAAAAATATGGGCTCCGCTATTCGACGTCGTGAAATTGCACACCACACCCCGACTTTCAATTAATATACCGGCGTTTCGTGCAACACATGTGGGTTTTCTGTCGACCAATATCTGTTGATATGACTGCTGACGTATCCACTAAGGTGAAAATACGCCACATAACTGAAAAACACTTTATCCAACAGGCCTATTGCGTGACATCTCACCAATGTCGTTAGCCACCTACAGTAAGCAGTTTGTTGGTGCGTGTCCGGTTCTTTGAGTTTTTGTACACAGTGGACACGATACGCACGGAGACATAATTTCTTTGTGGCCTTGTGTGCGCTCCCAAACAACATTTGTTGTTGTACCGCCAGTTTAAGCAAACCCTTCGTTGGCGAATGTTGTAATGCTGCCCGTACCTCCTCGAGTTTGGCGTCCTTTAACACATGGGACATCTTCGCCTTCTTGTCACCAACACTCCCAGTTTCTCGAAAACGGCTGATGACTCGTATAATTGTTGATTTGTAAGGCACAGGCATGTCAGGATACTATCGATGAAATTGTTTCGGTACGAATGCATATGATTGCTGTTGAAAATACACATTCATAACAAATACCCGTTGTGCCGTTGAAAATGGCCTCGTGTAATGTCCGTCAGCAACTTCCGCAAATACAGCGGTCCTGTCGCTGTTCTGGAACGCAACTAACCATGCACCGGCGCTTCCTATCTCGGGAGCATTGTACTGTCATCTACCGGCATGTCACACACTTTCCCCTTTACAACAACCAAAGTCCATGTTCTGGGCCATTGAATGCCGGGTTGCGTGATAAAATGATCACCGCGTATATACAGCATATATATACTCGTATAATATATGTGTGTGTGTGTGCGTGTGTGCGCGCGCGCGTGTGTGTGTGTGTGTGTGTGTGTGTGTGTGTGATGTTTATTTACACTGCTGGCCACATAAAATGCAACTCCAAGAAGGACACGAGATAGCAAAGCCAGATTTACTGGATACATAACAACAGATACAAAGATGAAACGATTGAGCTTGCAGGCCCGTGCGACTTGCGGAACACGCAGACATCAATAGATCGTGTGGGCCCCATGGCTGGCAATAACAGCCGCTACACGCAGCGGCATCGAACGAAAGGTGCTTTGGATGTGTGCTTGGGGTATGTCGGTCCAGGCTGCTTCCACACGTTGCCACAGTTCATCAGGCGTAGCCGCGGGTGGTGCTTGCTGGGCCACTTGGTTGCCGATCAGCGACCAGACGTGTTCGATGGGCTACATATCGGGAGAACAAGCGGGCAACGGCAGCAGTAACACCTGGTGGGCCATGAAAAAACTGCTGCACGATGCGTGCCACGTGCAGGCGCGCATTGTCCTGTTAAAACGTGGCAGCTGGCAGGTCTTGCAGGCAAGGGAGGATTACAGGATCCAAAACGTCGGAGATGTAGCGGTGGGTGATGCGTGTACCGACGATACGTACCAGAGGTGTGCGGGTTTCATATCCAATTGCGTCTTAAACCATAACTCCAGGAGACGAACCGGTATGGCGATGCATAATGCATGCATCATACAGTCTCTCGCCCCAGTGCCGCCACACGCGGATCCGACCATCGTGGTGTTGCAGGCAGAAGCGGGATTCGGCGGAGAACACAATGTCGTGCCATTCCGTCGTCCAGGTGCGGCGTTCAACAGCCCACTGCCGCCGCACTCGCCGGTGGTGTAACGTCAATGGTTATCGGAGCAATGGGCGCCGTGCGACAAGTCTCCGCTCCAGCAGACGACGTCACACGGTACGTGCTGACACAGGTTGTTGCGCGACACACCTTAATTCCTGCGCTAACGTTCGTGATGTGCCGGTGTGAGCCGTTAATGCCCGCCGCACAACATGCCGGTCCTCTCGTTTGGTTGTGTGCCGCGGCTGCGGCAATCGCTCACGTCGGTCAGTCCGTCCCTCACTGTGGCTGGATGTCGTCCTACACGGGCGCCGATGTCTCGATACGATAAATCGCGGTCGCGAGAAGTAACTATTCGTCCTTTGTCAAACTCCGAAACGTGCTGGAATGACTGTCGTATTCTGCGACGAGGCATCAGGAAGCTTCCCACGCACAGGTCCGGCAGCACAATGCACTTTCACTACCTACACCCAGCCTTCTGTGCACCCTTCTTATAGTGCTTCTAGGCGCAAATGATTTGCATATGCCCTGCAATGCTAATCGTTTGCATGTCCTCTCGCGGGCGACGCATACTGCGAATTTCAGGCAAATCGGATGCTTTCTTCTTGGTGTTACATTTTGGGTGGACAGCAGTGTAATAAATGGACTGCTTTAGAAAAGTGGAAATTATTGTGCTGTTTGTCATGTGCATATATATTACGTGGAACTGCTTGATTTGAGAGTTATATAGCAAAGATGTTTATACAAAGAATGAGAAGAGAAGGAACCCATTTGGACATTTTCAGTTTCATGTTGTTGTTTTTGTTTAGTTTCTTTTAACCTCCAGTTCCTTGGTTCTTGAAAGAGAAGAAGACTAACTTTTCCTTTGTTTGAATTCTTATTTGTCGAATTCATTTGTTCCTTCTAGGCATATAAAACATTTATTAGTAAAAATGGTAAATGGTTTTGTGAAATAATTTATAATTTAGAAAATATTTTTATAAATTTTCTTTGAAAAAACATACACGCAATATCATAATATGAACTTTCCAGCCAACAAATAATCACCAAAAATTTTAGTTTTTTCGTATGTACTACACTACTACTACTACTACTAATACCACTACTTTACTTTTACCAACCTACGGCTGCTGTCGAAGCCTGTCTGTTGCTTCGTGGCCTATCTATTTTTTTAAATACGTAAATGGAGAAAATCCCATAACATAGTGCAATCTGATTATTTTAAATAAATTGTACGTTGAAAAATATTTAAAAAACTTCACTTTCGCAACTTTTGATTATTTTCGAAATAAATAATTTTTGTTTAATAAAATTTCTTCCTGAAAACGATATTTTAAAAGTTTTAATTTAATCTTACACTGCTTATTCACCAAAGAAAGTTTGAATGAATTGTCCGGAAAATTTTTAAACATAGTATAGCTATACTAGCGATCCGAAATTATTAGCGTGAATGAAAATCAAAGTTTCCAAGCTTTCTCACATCAAGTAGATGGCTTTTTCAAGGAAGGTAGACAGCAAAAACTTGGAAAAACAGTTTGCTGTTACCTTCCATCTGGTTGATGTGCGAAAGCTTGGAAACTTTGATTTTTATTTACGGCAATGAATTCAGATCAGTTATACGACCTTATGAAAAGTTGGTGTAAAGTTCCTTCTTCCTTGTGTTACTGTTTAACTTCTGAAAGTTTAAAAATTTCATATTACAATTGGTATATGTTGCTGGAACACTCCCCCACCCCCTCGTTCGTCTTCCTTGAGACAGTCGTAAAAGAAAGAGCCAGGTCCCGTTTCTTTTAAGACTACTCTCGTGTTCCAAAACCGTAATTTTTCCACTACAACAATAATAAAAAAAGCCCCCTATTACCTCAAAATTATGCAAGAAATGATACCCATAGAACCCCCAAAAGGCAGTAGCCAGTAGGCCAGAGTCCCCGAAATTTGAACAATGCTGCACATATCGCATCTAATCTGTAACACTGCTAAGAAATTTATTAACTAAAATATTTTGGAAATGGTACACTACTTACATGCCTTATTAAAATATTTATTTTATAAGTTCAGTTCAAGGCTTTCCGATTCTAATTTCAATTTTTAATCCTAGTCTTCAAGAAAATCATTACTCGTATACTGAACACGAACCGCTAACGCCGCTGGCTAAAAGCTAATTTTTTGGTTTCTTGGAGATGACAAAAAACATCTGCATAGAGTCATTCGCTGCCCAAAGTTCGCACTGATCCTTATCAGTAAAAGTAGGAATGTTAGAAGAAAAGAAAGCTCTGAGCAAAAGGAAAAAAGTACGTTCACCGGAAGTCTTAGTTTGAAACTAAAGCAAACCAATCGGTATTCGTTTGTCCTAAACTGACCTTCCAATTTCTACAACTAGACTAGAAGTTGGAGGTAGAGATTGACGTTAAAGCCCTACCCATTGTCCTCTCATCCCCTTTAGACAAATCAGTAACACTACACCAAAAGGAAGCCCAGAGAGAAAGAATGAAAACACAGCAGAAATCCGAAAAGAAAGCCAAGACCAGGCCGTTTCTTCTAAAGAACCTTGAACATTTCATAACTGTGATTCGATCACTGGGCAAAAAGGATCGTCATTCCGATAGAGAACAATGTGTGCATATTATTTTCTCCTTTGATACATTATTCGTATTATGCTATGATTTATCAGTGCCATATGTATTAAAATTACACTGAAATATTTTTATCAAACATTTCGTTTAAGGTGAAATCACTAGGACGTGCAAAAAGAAAAGTAATTCGGCCGTAGCCCGACCTGGTAACCCCCCCCCCCCGGCTGCGGCTCTGGTTGTACCTAGCAGAAAAAAATAATCTTATCACTAACTTAGGTGCCAATTAGTTACTTAGACCGTTTGATGACTAAAATTTCGTTACTACGAGGTGCATACCGTGAATTTTTGTCCATCATAAAAGTATTGACCACGTCTTAAATCATTAACGATTAATTGAAATCGTTGAAGTATGTGATTCCCTCACTTCTTAAAACTCTGTAAATGTCTTCGTTCAAGATTACTCTTGATCCTGATTTAGAGAAGCGCCCTAAAGTTTCCAGATAGGGATGGTATCAACGACAAATTAGCTACCGACCCGAACACAAATAAGCTATTGATTTATTTTCTACCTTCTGTTGAGAAGGCCTGCAGCAGGTCAAGAATGACTTTGTAGTTTCAAACAGGTACAAGAAACGTTCGAAATAATTTATTATTAATGATATTTCTTTTAAGTTTCAAGCTATGACAGATTGCTGTTGTATTCAGTGTTCTGGAATCAAATATGTGGCACCATTTCTCTCGACCTCTTACATTTCTGAGAAATAAATTTTCTGAAGACCCTCTCATAGGAAAAAGGAAAAGAAAGGAAAGGGAATTTCATCGAATTGGTGTTAGAAGCAACCAAAATACAAAAATATTCGATCTCGCTCTCTTCCTTAACTGGCTTTAAGAACGGATTTTCCTTTCGTTTGTTTGTTTTTATTCCTCCGGTGGCGCAGTGGTATAAACTCTGGCCTATATCCATTCGTCCGAGCGAGATGAGTCTGGGTTCGAATCCGGTGAGGCACGAATGTTGTGTCTGTCTTACTGCACTGGTACACCTTTCCGTTTCCTGGAACCAATGACCCTAAATTATGGACGGGCGTGTGATTATATCCCATCGGGTTGCTCAGGGTGGTCGATAATCCGAAATGAAAAGAAAAAGTATATGCGAGATAATTTAAATACATTTATACGGGTTATTCTAGTAGTCTGTGAATTTCTTTTTCTGGACAGGAACGGGATGACTGCAGATAACTTTTATTTTTCTGTCTTCAACTAAGTTCCCCAAAGGGCTGGAAGAGAGGGACGCCATAATGTGCTGTCGCACTACGACCTTCCCCAGTACCCGCACTTTTTTGCCCAGCAACATCGTCTCACTTGTTTACAGTTAGCACTTGTACAAACACGTGCTCGGTTACACGGATGCCTCATTTATTCATTTATACCCCGACGTGCAGACCACGGTTCCACAGACACAAACACTCAAACCTCCGAAAGAACCTGGTCACGCAGAACTCTAACGGAAACATTTTCGAAACGGTCGGGAAGGCAACTTTGCACGTCGGGTCGGTTATCAGACGGGTTAGGTACATATAATTGGGACGAGGCACTTCCTAGGAGGTGATTCAGTGGTAGCCTGGTCCGTCTGGGAGCTGAAGGCTAGGCGTGATTTGGTAGGAGATAAGCAATTTATTCCTTAAGTGACGCTACCAGAGGGGTCGTCATGTTGGCGAGCATTCCCGACTTCACGCTCCAGCAACCACCGAGAGACACCCCCAACCTTGCACACATGCACACCGAACCGGCAGATCACCGTCACCTAACCGGCACACCACAGAACCTTTATTCTTTTGATACAGCGCTTGATACCGGGTAAATATAATGTATTACGCCTTCCACATGCTCAACCCGTTACCTCTTTGATAAAACAAGTACATTTTAGTTTTTGAAGAAATTACTGCTTAAAAGATTTATAAGTACCTAAACTGTTTATTTGTACATATAAATTTCAGCTATGTTTTCTTTAACTGTCTAACATAAGAATTATGTTTTACTCAAAGGAAAAATATCTCCAAAATGAAAATAATAAACAAATTACAAAAAGCAACAAAACTATTCCTTTGTATAATCATAATGACATGCATCAACAATTTTCAATAACCCAAAAAATCACTCTGAAAAACACAGACAGCATATTGCCTTTCAGATAAAGCAATTAATACTGACTTATACAAGTATGACAACTGACGTATCAGAATACCTGTGTATTTTTCGGAACGACATGTGTCAGCAGAGGAAATTCGCGTATGCCTAATGAAAATTTTTCGAATAATTACATTAAAGAAATATCCCAAACCGCAATTTTCACACCAAATAACTGCATGCAACTGAATTCCAAGAAGCGTCACCGTTCGCTGGCTGACCCTTCTTGAGCCTCCGACATTTAAGCTGGATGTGATTTGCGCCGCCGTGGCGAAGCTCTCGGTCAGTACGCGCCTGGGTTGTCTGAGTTGACCCCGGTCATCAGTGGCGTGTGGTCGGCCCCCGTTTGATTTTAGAGCGATGGCATTTCCGTCGATGGCATACTTTTGGTACACCTGTGACACGGTTGCCCTCTTGAACCTTAGTGTTCTTACCACTTGTGTTATAGAATGACCCATTTGTCTTGCGCCGACAATGCGTCCACAATCAAAGTCGCTCATTTAGCTACGTTTACGAAGTTTGTGGATTGCGATACACTGTTGGGAAGATCAGATCATATCAGATTATATGTAGAGAATTATAGGAAGGGAATGTCTGACCCCATGTCCTAAACAACCCTTAGAAATAGGAAGATAGGAGATTTTTGGGCTAGTGTGCCCGATAGGAAAGTGACACGGAAGCGAAGTAGAAAGGGGGAGGAAGACGCCCTTATTTTTTACCGGGGGCCCAGTAACCGGGCTCCGACGGCTTAACGTGCCCATCCGAACCACGGCGGATATTTAGTGGATCGAGCGTTCGTACCTTACTGGGATCGAACCTGAGGTCATTTCCGTGGCAGTCACGAACGTTGCCCACTAGGCCACCGCGGCCCTCACTGTTGGGAAGCCCTGCTGCCCGCCTATTTATCGCAGGCTTTCGGTTTGGGATAAGCCTTCCAAATGTAACCCAGGATTATAGTTTTCCAATGCGACGATAGATGGCGACACGTTATCGCTACATAGTAAAGCGTTGCGTTGCGTTGTGAAAGTGGCAAACGAAGTGAATATTATTGATTAAAGGTGGCCCTTAAAAGGACCTTTATGAATTTACATTGTGGCATATGTGTGAAATATTTATTATGACGGAAGAATAAATTTTCCTCATGAATATGAAACTGCCTACCTAGCAGAATAAAAGCAAGAAAAGTTTTATCTGCCAGGGAAATACTGCCAGATCGCACGAATCAGGACTTCAAAGCAATGTTCTGAGGAAAGACGGCAATTCCGTCCCAATAAATATTCCATAATATGGTCTGCCAAGTACATTTTGTGGTTGCCCTGTGTTAATTAATGTTTCAGGGGACGCCAATTGTTCTCAGTTATTTAATCCACCATGAAATAGAGGTTTCCTCATCCTTCCCAACTTCATTAAAGAACGTTTTTCAGTTCCACACATATCAGGAGCAGAGATCGAAAAAAAAAAAAACTTACGTGGCACAGGAGCAGAGACGGAGAACTAAGTTACGTAAGTAGCTATAATGCATTTCACTTGAAAACGAGAAGAGCGGAGGAGAGGTGAAGTGCTACCGTGGTGCCATCTACGAGCGGACCGCTTTTTGAAAGTTAGCCCAGTTTGGTTCTGTGCCACTCTGCTTGGTGGATGTCCATTTCAACTGTGCATCACCTTTATCTCTACTGTGTTTCATACTGAGTGTGCTTCACAAACCTCCATGGATAACTCACGCAAAGTTCAGTAGAGATCGTCTTTAAACTTTCCCCCTATTAGCAAATCAATGTGAAGATAGGCAAAGTATTTCGCCTAGTAATTTTAATCACTGTGAAAATTATGAGAATCTTACCTTTCGGCAAAACTCGTAAATTTCTTCTCTTGTTTGAATTCCGAACAACACCTAGGATTTTTTCAGTGTTGCTGTAATTCCATGAATAAAATAAATTATATTAATGAAATATTTCTTACTTTTTACAGTTCGTAATTACCTGCGATCAATCTATCATGCTCAACGCTTCTGGAGCGTTATCACTAGCCGCTCCGATCCTCTTCCAGTCGTGGATGGTAGTTTTGTTTAAAAAGCTAGAAGTCATTAGTGAATGAGTTTTAGAACCGTGTGCTGAGAATTTTCAAAATAATGTTTTTCACTGGTTGTAAAAATTACCGTGAAAACCAAAATAAACATTCCACCTAATCTCGCAAGCTGTTCATTGCCACTCTCATACAATGTTCAGAGGAATATTACTTAGAGTATCTTGCGTCTCTTTCTTTAAAATGTTAGGGAAGTCTTCCGAATCCCGACCCTTTCAGGTAGTTACATGTATCGTTCCGCGTTTTTTATATAAGCCTGTGTACACCCATCATAACGCGGCAAAAGAAAAAAGCTCCGCATATTTGATGTGGAGTATTCGTTGGAAAATGAATAGTTTAGAAACTCCAATAACGCATTTTTTTATACGAAAATTTGGAGATTTTTTTAAATGAAGGACACGTTGAATTATAAAGAATGGCTTTTCTTTGTTTCAATATATTGTAACAGTTGGCGCAATGATTCTGAATGATTTGTAATGTGAGGTGACTGTGCAGATATATGTAGGTTATACTTATGTAGTAAGTCGAATAGATACCAATTGAAAAAAATATTTCGTCTAAAATATATAATTTGGCAATCTTATCAAGTTGAGTCAGTAAGGCTTCAGCTACTTAGGTTATCATTAAAAGCAGTAAAAGGAAAAGCTGAGAAGCCATACTTCTATGTTGGAACATGTGGCTGCCAGGATTACAGGATTTTTGTTTCGAAGTAGGTGCCGAATGCCGCTTCAGATTCCTTTCTGAAATTAGTCAAAATAATTCAGTCGACAGAAAGGTAGAAAAATTCAAGAATATTACACTTATTTATTCAGGAACAAATAATTAAAATAACTAACCATCTGTGCACCAAGTGCCTTGAATTCGTCTTAAGTGGCGAATTTCTGCTCTGCACCTAATATATCGATGTTATTCGTAAAGCATGTAGTAGTTTTAGTAAACATTTTTTTGGCATCCGAATTGCTAGTTATCATCACTACAATTGGCCTATGTGAGACGCTGTATTCATTCACCGAAATGTAACTTTTTAAATCTTAGTGATGCAGTACAATGTCATAGAACTATCGATGAATTTAGAGATAATTTCGATTGAAAGAAGGAATGCAAAAAATATAGAAAAAAGAGACGTTATAAACGAATTTACAATTAAAAATTCTAGAAGGAAACTGTGGCTACAGTAAAAGGTCAACAAAAATATTGATAAAATCCTAGCATTTTTTTATACTTAATCATAGTGACGTAACGCCTAATGCTTTTTGCTGCCCAAGAAATTTAACATTGGCTTCTTTCCCGTGTGCTCAATTTTGTAAATAAACTGCAACTATCAAACAATTAACGTATCTTACTTTCCGGCTCAGAACGTTTTACCGTTTATATATATATTTATTGCACTTTTGCTGTTTTCGTGAAGTACGATTGATCACATCTATCTATCTATCTATGTCATAAAATAATATCACAACTAAAAATTTTATGATCATACGTTATCTATACACCTAAATTTAATTTCCAATACAGCTGTAAAAAAAGATAGGTTTTTTTTTCAGCAAAGTAATATTTTCTTCATGAACGCCTTTAGTTGCGAAAATGACGTGGAAAGTGTGATCATGTTCCGTCTACGTACGTTGTAGGATATTCGGCACTATTGTGGCAATTTACAATTGTGATTTTAACAAGCTGTGCATAAAGGTCATTCGTTGGATTTCTCGCCTCTTCATTGCTGGCATAGTACACATAGTGATATTATACTAGGAACTGAAGCTAATAAGAGAAAAAATTCCATGGGCATTTTTAATCATTGCTAGTTGCCGAAAATCGCATAACAACAGCCAGTGGCAGACTGACGAACCATAAACGGCCCTGGAAGCCATTTTGTGAGGCCAACTTTTGGAATGAATTATCGAGGCGAGATATCCCTACCCTAAAAAAAACGTACGCTAGCATCACTGTTTAAACATCTTTTCAACACAAGCGTATGAATGATTGCAGTTTTTTGCATTGAGGCAATAATTAACATTTTATATATTTTCAAGAAGAGCAGATCCGTAGTAAAATGAATGCAAGAACAAAATTACTTCGTTGCTGAGAAGCAACAGACAAGGTACGTTCTCTGAGAAGATGCTGTTGAAGATTATTCCATTCTTATGAATTTTATTGCGATAACTAAATTCAGACATTGTAACAGTTTTTTGGCATTTAATGAGAATGGAAATTCAAATGCGCCAAAAATCAATTTCTTTTCCAAGACTTACCAATATAATAATTACGAAAACTCTTTTGAAAAAACTAAAAATGTCCAGAATCGCAAGAATTTCATCAGAGGAAAGTGGACATTTCCATATGAATGAATATTCCAGAACGCAGTCTGGCAAATTAATTTTTCGATTTCGCCTGTGTTAGCTAACGTTTGAGTGCACGCGAATTTGCTGTCCACATCATGACGATATAAGGAGGAATACGAGGACTATTGAACCTCGTCCCACGTGAACGGCAATACCCATCTGAAAAATGCTTGAAACGTGTTTCTTCCGACACCTTTATTCTCCAAAACTATCAGATAAATCGTTAAATGTGTAGGTTAGCGTCCTAAATTGTTTCGCCAGAAAAATATTACTACCTGGAAGAAGTGCGACGTATAGGTTTTAGAGTATGAAAATTAATGGCAAATGGTTCAGAAATTCCATATTTTAAATGTCTTTTAAAGATTTTTATCGTAATATTTACCTGAGAGTGCAATGTTGTGAAAGACGATGCGGTAGGCCTAAAGCATCGGTACTGCGACGATCTCAAGCTTTGCTCCGTTAACAGGAAGATTCGTAGCTGTACGGAAATGACAGGCGGAAGAGTACAAGAGAAAACGGTTACGTTTTTTTTTTTTTTTTTGATTGGAGGTTTAACGACCACCGTGAGCAACTCAATGGGCTATAAGCAGTCGCCCGTCCCTAATTTAGAGTCACTGGTTCCAGGGAAGGGAGAGAGCCAGTGCAGTAAGACAAACACAACATCCATGCCTGACCGGGATTCGAACCCGGACCCCTTACGGACGAATGATCAGAGGCCAGCGCCTTAGACCACTGCGCCGCCGGGGCGGCGTTACGTTGTTGGCAGGAGAGCGAAAAATCTTGTTGTGATACGCTACAGAAGATAGGTCCACATTATCCACCATTTATCTTGTTGTATCCTGTACGTTGTCGGCAGGAAAAGCCGGAAAAAACCTCTTAGATTTACAAAAGATACGTATGAGTGGGATAGAAACTGACCTGCGAACAAAGTATTAACAGGGGAACCAAAACTACAGTGCCACAGCACATCAGCTACGAATAGAAGCCATTCAAAGCAGAACCGAAAGTTATACTTTCCAAGTTTTTTTGTACAACATAGAAAGGCATATTCCTACTTTCTGTTTGGAATCTGGGAATCACGTGCAAAAGAACGAAACATTTCTCAACATGTGCATTAAAAACAATGACAAAAAATGACCGAACTATATTCTGTAGTGTATAAGTACATGATGCTTCGCTCTCCGCGCAAGAACTTACGCGGCTCTACTTGTACTCATCCGTGCGTGAATTACACACCGTAGCGAATCTTCCCTTCAACGGAGAAAAGCTTGATATCGTAGCGGCAGCGTTGCGTTCGGCCTCCCGCAGGGTGTATTCGCAGCATTGCACTTATAGGTAAATTTTATGATAAAAATCTTTGAAAGACATTTAAAATAGGAAATTTAAGCACCGTTTGCCATTAATTTCCATAGTGTAAGATCTGTACGTCGCACTTTTTCCAGGTACTAACATTTTTCCTACGAAATAATTTAGGACGCTAACCTACAGATTTACCGACAAATCCACTCGGAGAGTCATTTGGGGACCCTCGGAACATCATCTCGACGTAGGAAACAGTCCCTGCCATGTGGAAAGTCTTTGACAGTACGTCCACCGTCACGGCCTTAATTTCTTCGGTGATGTTTGCTTTCAAGGCATCTATGGTTCGCGGTTTCTTTTGGCAAACTCTCCCTTTTAAATATCCCCATAAAAAGTAATCAAGACACGTCAGATTGGGCGTGCGCTGCCACTCGGCGACGCAAGTAGTCGGCCCTTTTCATTACGGATCGTTCCCTCATACATTTGTGGACAACCTCCTGCAAGGTCGTCTAATAAAATTTCCTTGGTTTTCAATTTCTTCGACAATGCTCAAATTGTGGACTTGCTCTGCGGATGTCTGCCTGCAAATATCTCCAGGAATAGCTGTTGACAAGATTCTGTTTTCCAATAAGTGCGAACAATAAACAATCGCTCCTCCAAAGCATACCGATACATTTTCACAAGTACGCGAACAGCCACGAGCACGAGCACTCACTATCAACAACCGTACTGAGTAGACATGCGCAGCAAAATCGCATAACAAAGCAGCAGATAGGCGCGTCCGGCTGGCTTGCGGACTGTCCTTAGTGGCACCACACTTAGGATTGTGTCTACCACTAAGAAGCACTACGGCTGGCTGACAGACAGCGCCAGGTTCAATGCTGCCTGGACGCAAATGGTGGGCACCTTCAGCGCATGTTGTGATGTCATCACATTTCGCAGAAAATGAAGTAAGTCCACTTTAAATTTCGTTGCAATATCTTTACTGGTGTTAGTAGTATTAAAGAAATGACTGGTTCGGTAGCGAGTGGGACATCCTGTGTTTTCTGCTGATATTATTTGGTAACGATGAAATGCTTTCAAACGAAATATGCGCGGCAAGAATATTGAGAGGCATTTGGGCGTGTTTCGGAAAGGTACGGTCTCTGACTTTGTGTTTTGGAAAAAATATTTGTAATTCGGAGAAATATTTGCTCAAAATATTTTAATTATTCGGAACAAAAATTAATATAATCTAACAGATCACTACATTAGATGTTTTTGAATTTGGGTGTGGGAGGGGGACAAAAATAAATTTTCGATTGTTTTACATTTGCAAAGCACGCTGTAATTAAGAAGGCTGATCGCAATATAATCAGAAAGTTTAGGAAGGTTGATTGCAAATAATAGAAGAATTTAAAACGCAATGAATAATGGGTCTAACTTATTCTACAACAATACTTTATTTCTCTAATTTCTTGAAATTAGCGTTAGGAGTTTATTTTTCCTTCATGAAGCACATGAATGATGCTCAAAAGCTTTCAAAAAATTTCAGAAAAAAACACTAAGAAATAATATAACGAATGACTGAATTGCGAAGAATTGAAAAAAGATTGTGAAATCCCAGTAGAACACTGTGATGTAGTTTTGCTATCAAAATATAAAACACACGTCCAAAAATCCCTCCTGTGATTTCTTTTGAGAAGCTGCTGTCAACAGGACATTTTAAAACTTCAGAAATGTAAATAAAAAAGAGAAACTTTTACATCTGCTATGTGCACCCACACTCCGGCAGTTTTTCAACAATTTGAGAGATTTATTTTGGAATATTGTGAACAAATCAGCAAGTTATACATAGCTTTAAAACTAAATGAGATTTTCATATCAAGGTGACCAACATTCCAGAGGATGTAACTCAAAAAAGAAACTTCAGAATTATTGAGAAGAACAATATTCCCCTCAGCAGAATATACTTAACGCACTTTAAGAAAATGTTTAAGAAAATGCCGAATTTAAGAACATTTCCATGAATTTACCTCTCCTACAGTTGAATCCCTATTTAATGCATATTGGGATAAGGTCCCATTAAATTCTGTTACACACGTTACTGTACAGGAGTCCAGAAACGACTAATTGACATCAATGATAATGAAATAATGTACCAGAACTTAAAAACATCGTCACATAATCAAAATATTTCCTTTAAATTTTGTAAGCTGATATTTCAGCCAGCAGGATGAAAGCACCAAAGAAACTTATTAAGTTACATATATACGCTCACCTTATTTAAGTTTCAGTCCTCTTCGCTTGCTCATGTGAGCTGTAAACGTACATATTACATATCAGTTCAGTAATGCCACTTGCTTGGTATCTTCTGCTACCCTACACCATTAAAGAATATTTCACATCTATAGTTCAACAGAAATACAAAACTATTGCACACTTCTAAAAAGAGGGGGTGATGAGTTGAAATTTCACTAATCGTCCAAAAAATTGTTGCACCCAGAAGGAAGCATCTGACAGAATGAAACTTGGTGAGTAGGTTTAATATGGTGAGACATGCAAATGATTCAAGTATCACGCTCGGCCGCGCAAATGACGCGAGCAAGGAGGAGTCATAGCGCTCTGCCTGACAGGTTATATAAGGTCGTCCCGTTGCGCGTGCTTACCATTCTGACTCGTGCTTTTGTGTTGGTTGCATCCTTTGCAAGTGAAGTATTCGGAGAAAAGTTCGGAAGCAATTCGAGCAGTTGGAGGAGTTCGAGAGGGGCCGCATCGTCGGCCTACCGAGTGCGGGGTGGTGTTATGGCCGTATTGGGCGCCATACCAGGCGTTCGGATATTCAAAATAATTATACTGCTCTCAAGTCATTAACGACTGCCTGTTCCAGTGAAACCGCGGAATGACAGCTTTCAGAAATATGCGAAATGCGATTTTGTATAACATATTTTTAAAAGTTTCCTATTATAGAAATATTTTATTTTTTCAATTAATTACTAAATTCTAAAAAGCATAATTATTTAACATGTACCGTTCAACAAAGAAATAGTAGATACGAAGGCTTTCAAAAATCTTTTACTGAAGAATTAGTGATTTCAGTGAGATCGTTGATAAATATTTACCACCACTATTCGTTTTTTTGTGCATATTGGTTTGAACCGAATTCTATTACCATTTGCTACCCATACATGACGTGCAACTAAAACATTCAAGAAACAAATACCTATATAGACTTAATTTGAACTGTGCAGATTTTGAAAAAGAAAGCAATATTATATTTGCTGAAAGCTGAAACGCAAAACTTGCCATTGGAACACTTGCACTGAACGATGCTACACAAGTGACAATAAGTATAGATTTCCGACGGAAAATATCGTGTTGATATTTGTTGCCCACTGCAACTCCGAAGAACTTTTTTCATTAAGGGTATAGCTGTGATTAGTAAGCTGAGTATTGGTATTATCTTTTTATCACAGAAAATAAGTAGCTACATAATCGTTAAAAAAGTATATTTTAAGTTTTAGCAAATATTTTTTATTTTTGCAAATGTGTTTCTGTTTTTAGCAATTCTTTTCGAAGGTATTAGAACATCAAAAATAAATGTCTTTCTGTTTATAGAATTCACAATTCCGTTCCTTGGTAACTGAAAAAGAATGGAAAGCACAGAACTCAGGTCGAAACATCACAACAGACTCTTAAAACATCCTCCAGCAAACTGGGGGTGCAATATTGCTGCTGCAAATTTTTCGGTTTGAGAAGAAATTTCGTAGGCAAACGCAAAAATCTTATTTATTAACAGCAACATCAATACTGTGTCTAGTGGTAATTTTGAAATAATTTGAAGAGAAATCCATTTGTGGAAAGTGCACTTTAACCAGGGAACGTCCTTTTATTTGCAGTTAACGATGGAAAATGCTGTAGACCTACCGTACCCGCAGGACGTCCCCGGGGCTATATTTCATCAGGATAATGCCACACTGCATGTTGCAACGACAACAAGTGACTTGGGATAGCGTAATTTTTCAACAATAGGGAATGTGGGGGAGATGCTCAAGCAACAGGTACAGCGGTACAACCTGGGCCAAAAACGATTGATGAATTTTACAGCCTGTATTGGATGACTATCGCCCAGGACACAATTTACACATTATTTGGTTCGATGCCTCAGCGCGTAGAGTGGGTGATACAAGCCAGAGGGGGCTACACCGATTGTTAGCTACATCAACGCATCTGGTATGTATGGCACCGAGATGCCAGTCCTTTGTTCTGTATTGTCCAATGAACATATACTGCATAAATCAAAGTCGTAGCTCAACTCGTTTCAAGTATTTTGTTTTTTTTGTGAACATTAGTGTATTTTCTTTGTATCAGGTGATATTATGTGTGTATTTGTCTGTATTTGTTCTAAATAAATACTAATTTCTGAGTAACATGGTAACTATGTACAGCGTATTTAATGCCTTCCAACCTGACAGAGATAAACGCAACTGTTACCAGTGAGCATGCTCCTCCATCAGAATATCAGGTGTGGCCCCATCTATCGCCAACTGGTGTGAATAAAATTTCGCAGCCCAGCCCAGAGAATTAGAAGAACGGTAGAATATTTATGTAGGGTAATTTTGAATAATGTATGTTGCTTTCGACAGTTTTGAATGAGACATTATTACGTACTAATATAGTAAATTAAAGAGAAAGTCATAGGTACTACAGCGGAAGTTATCCCATGAGGTACGTAGCGTATCTAAAATGTTCTGCAACTTTATTTATCGTCCAACGAAATCTAATGTCACAGCGCTATTATAAAGCAAATGTAACTTTTGGGCTACACTTTTCCTCAAATTAGACGTAAAGCATTTTAAAGAAACAGAACTCGAACTCTGATTCTGTTGATTTAATGCTAAGCCTCGTTTTGACAATATCATGCATATATGATCGGGCTAACTTTTAAGCGATTAAAATCTTTTCACATTGTTTAATATTTAAAAATGTGTTTCCATGTGCTGACGTAATTAATTTATAAATCACTTTATATATCTTAAATGTCTTTTAAATTGGCAAGCCTTAGACATTTTGAACACCAAATATTTGGTTCGTTCGCTAAGTTTTCCCACGGCAACTCGCATTTCAATTGAGACCCAGTAAGTATTTCTCTTCCATCATTTCATTTTGATTGATTTGAATGCTATGTCAATCAAATCCATTGATTCAGTTCATCGCAAATATAGTGGAACTGTTCTGATAGGACGAACGTAATTTTTGGCTGTACTTGTCTGGTATGAAACATCACGAAATAAAAAATATATATGTAATTTAAGTTCAAGTATAAACTTCTAACTCACATTCGATTAATATAATATTAATATCCAAGCAGCAATTACCTTCTTATTTCTTTTATTCAGTTATATTAATTGTATTTATCTATCCATTAAACTGCAATAAAGATCAAACAAAGATTGGAATAATGGTATCAAATAATGTTGTTGTTTTCAGGAAAGTGTGAAATCAGATGCTTCTAAATGCAAGCAAATTTTAAAAGTCAGTTAACTGCATATTAAAGTTCATCTAAGCAAATGAACATTCTCTAACTTCCCCGAAGTCTTTTATTATTCTACCAGCAAGCACGCATTACTCTTTTTTTTTTCGTTGTGGAACTACAGTATCTATACTGAGTACTGGCACACGACGTCTCACCATGGTTAATGGAAACGAACCCCCGACACGTTGGATGTCGGAAAAACATATGCCAATGTGTGAGGTTTTTCTTATTTTTCGTTTAAACAAACAATTTTGTTTCCTCTTTGCTTTATCTTTGTTCCCTGACTGAGCTTACAGAAACAAACCGGTACACTGGACCCTAAAATACTATTCATAACCACTGTTAAACCTGAAAAATAAATTTTATATAATTAATGTTGTGACAAATTCTATTTTCTCCCTCTGAGAGTTTGAATCTCAAGTTAGCTGCTTTCGCAAAAAACGAGTAGCGTGGTTTGAAATGATGTTACCACATCATACTCCGTAAGAAACTTCCGAGAAATCCTAACAACTACGGTACGTTTCTGTAGCGAAAGCACCGATTATTTGAGCAAAATATCTGATCGTACGCGTCAGCAATTTGGCCTATGTAATAACGGAAATAATTTGTAAACATCAAAATTAAAGGAATGATTTTCCATCGCAAACGCTTATACGTATAGTTTCAGTATTTTGCTGCGTCATATATGTATCCGGCCGGCTCACACCTAATATCAAGGAGAAAAGGAAGTAGGTCAGAATAAACTACATGCGAATAATTTTATAAACCAAAATAATTATATTAAGTCTGTAGCAATACGAATTCCGTTTATGTAGAAAACTTCAGAAAATGTTTTACTAAATAAATACGGAATCGTCAATAAAATGCGGGTTTTAATAAATTTTGCCCACGAATCCATTTCTTCATGCCGGCTGATGGTTTCCATTGTGCTAACTTACGTTATTCTCTTTGCAGATGCAAATTCCTGGGTAAACGAATTGCCTAGAATAATAGTTTCGCAAAGAACAGAACAACTACGCACTTGTGTTCTTAAGTGGAAACCTTTAAAAATATTTTTTTCTATTCTGTGTATCGAGTAACAACTCCCCAAACGGACGTAAATTCTGATTTTTGGACACACACAAAAGTCCGATCAACTATTATATGATAACTTTCCTTTTCAAAATAGTTTCCCACTTTGCAACTTTTAAAAACATTCTAGTCATTGCAGTGTGATACGGGGAGTGCGCTATGTATTTGGGGCTAAAGATTGACCAAATCCTAATTGATTTAGCTAGAAACGCACTATCACATAAGAGTAAACAGCGCTGCTATACATGAATTTGTGAAATATATATATATATATATATATATATATATATATATATATATACAGGAATTTGCAAACAGCGCTGCTATACATAGTCTATTTTTATATTTTGTTGACCGTAACCAAATCGTATTTATTGTCAGCTGCTGTTATATGCTAGTCATGGCAGGCTTAAAAGGCGGTTCTAGCGTTGTGATCGCACGAAGTTCAGCAGGTCACCGAGCTGAATATATGTTTTGTGTTTATGTTTTTATTTTTGTGAAATATTAAAATATGTATATAAATGACGAACGACAAATTGGGCTTTACAAAATGAAAAAAATAAAAAAAAGTAAAGAATCCTAAAGTAACGAAAATGAAGCGCCCCCTCTCACCCCTTAAGTGAACAAAATGTAGGTTAATGGGCCAAGAGTGCGCTAGCGTACAACTCTTTGCCCAAGAAACAGAAAATTTAAGGGTGAGCCCACAATGTCTCAAATAAATAAAGTGGAAAAGCCTTAAAACGAAAATGTCCGCCTAACCGAATTTGAACGGGGGAAAAATTAAGGCCAAGACAGAGTATGGATTTGAAATACACTGCTAGGAATTCCCCACCACAGGAAAGGCACAGGGGCCAGCATGCAGGAAAAAACTGTCTTCGTTTAAGAGGACTCGGTACGTGTGTTTTGAATAATCCTGTTGCTGACTGCGAGGTTAGGTAACCAGGCTGAGGTTTTCATCTGAAGAAGAAACGCCAGTGGGAATAATTTATTTCTGCAATCCTGCACACAAACACAAAAATAAAAGCTTGTAGAGGACCCTAGGATCGATAAAGATGGACCTGGTGGCAATCAAAGTAAATTAAAATGTAACCAGTAGCACCAAAATTTGTTAAGAACTTGATTTCGGGAATAAGAATTTGTTTGTAATTTCCCGAATTTGAAGGAAACTTATATTTATTTCTTTTTGAGGCAGATTTTTATGTGCTTTCAAATAAATATTTCGCGTTTATTTTTGGATAGCAATTTAAATATTTACAGGGACGGAAAATCTTTAATACGGACCCTAAGAGAAAGTGAAAATCTTCATTTATTTTCTCAAGTGAAGACTAGAAAATAATACGCTGCGATTCACCAGACGAATGCTGCGGCGGAAACAAAAATGTACAACTGTGTCTGAAGATTTCAATTACTAAGGTAACAAACTAAGAATTACTGCCATTACGTCATACATCCTTAATGAACAATTTGGGAAATTATGACAATAATATCCCCGTTATTACAATAACACAAATATATAAGCACAAAACCATTGTAATATTAAAGATGTTGGTGTCTCCCTCGCAACATGGCGTAATAACAATTTGGAAATTATATCTTCTCATAAGTACATCTTTTCTTATTAGGTAACGGCATTTCTACTGTGTTAAGGGGAGTACATCCAACCAACTTAAAAATGGATTCAGAACTCCTACCTTAGTGAGAACAGACGGAGATACATCTACCGGCCATAGAAGGAAGTGAAAAGCTGACGACAAATTCATAAGCAGAACAGAAAAATATTCTAGCGTATTACATTGCCCAAGACGAATGGCTTTGTCTTCAAAGACGAAAGCATCCCATGGAACACACTATAGGACAGTGACCCGCTGGGGATCTATGAAGCCCCCATATATCTCTCCTTTCGAAGGCGGAGGGCCACAGAGATTAATTCATAAAAACTATAGTAGAAACCCACCTCAGTAATTCAAGAATTGGAACTGCCTTTAGGGTCTAACTCAGGGAAACACACAAAACTTCCACACACTCATTCACATTGAAGTGTTCTTCACCGAATAAGACTGAAACACACCACAAACATTCCGAAAGCAGGCAAGCTCCACTGATCTAGATTCCTGTAAGTACATAAATGGCTTTCTACCAAATTATAATGTGCAAAACAAATGGATTATTACCAAGCCTAGCCCAATTATAATTATCTGCTCATGAAGCGTTCGTGACCCATAAAAGTAATACCTCCTACAATATCAGATCCCTCCATTCTGTGTGACAAACGACGAGGCATAACTGTCGTCCGGGAACCTACCTTGCATCTCAATATTACATGGCATGAGATAACTACGAAACTAATCCCGAGATACAAAATGACCACCTCTTAGTATTTAACCTGCACTCATCGGTAGGACGAGTTTTTTTTCAAAAGATTATGAACAACCTTTGAAAGCTTAAACAATTATATTCAATTTTTCCAATTTTTGGCCGATAACTTTTAATGTTCAATCTACAATTCTAGACATGTATCACAATGAAGCACTTTTTCTAACGTACAGTAACATATTTTTAAACTCTAACATAGGATTTTCCAGTCTGATAATTATGGGAAGTCAACTGTAATTTATTACCGAAGATCTCGACTACGCTGCAGCAATTTGCATTCACTTTACATAACGGCTAATGTTCCAGAAATGTCACAAAGCAGTGTATGTAATATCGCTTTAAATAAAATATTTAAAAACTAATCGCAATTCAGGCATATTAATAAGGAATTGAGCTCTAAGTAATAAAACATCTCATGATACTACTTGTGAGGCAAAGTTTACAGAAATAGTAAAACTATACATGTTAGTCATCCATATTAGTTACCCATATTTTTGGCGTAAAAAAAAAAGCACATTAACAAAATAGCTTTTTAAAGGAAGGTTGACATAAAACTGTTACTAATCAGAACTCACACTTTAATATCTTTAAAATAGTTTTTAAATGAAAAAGCGGAACTGATGTTTTCTAAAATGAATTTTGTGTTTCGAAAATAGATTGCTGTGCGCATTCCAATAGGCTGAAGTGCGTAAATGTTCTGTTATGGCGGTCTATCTAATTCAGGTTGTGACCGGAAGTCACAGCAGCTACACTTCGTGGAACCCACAACACACGTGTTGCAAAGGGGTCAGCAATGCCAAATGAATTTCATGAGGCGCAACCTGACTATTACGCACCGAAGCGCCAAAAGTCAGGGGATAGGAGTATTCAAATTTTTAACTGGCGCTGCCGTCGTATTTAGATACTTCGAAGCACGCCACGATTTTTATCAGTTGCGAGGTGTAAGATCGTGTGTCAGATTAGAAACCGTTAGTAGGAATATGGCAAGCCGATGTGAATCACCGGAGTTTGAACGAGGCATGGTAGTGGGAGCCAGACGAATAGGACATTCACTTTCCGAAGTCGTGGGCATATACCACTTTCCTCGATCCATGGGGTCACGTGTTTACGGTAAATGCCCAATGGAAGGCATTATCACCCTCCGTGGACAGCGCAGTGGCCGACCACGGGTATTGAATGACCGTGACCAGCAACGTCTTACTAGGATTATCCATGCGTACAGACAAGAGACACTGGCTCAAATAACATCCTCATTCAATGCAGGAGGTACCTTGGACATATTCATCAGGTATGTCTCTGACACCTCCTGCATTGAATGAGGATATAATTAGAAGACCCACCAGAATGCCTTTGTTAACACCACGACATCGGACACAGCGCTTCACCTGGCTTCGTGAACACGGTAATTGGACTCTGGAAGACGGTCAGCATATGGCTTGGTTTGATGAATAACGCTACCAGTTGCTATGAGCTTATGGTAGAGTTCGGGTGTAGCACAGATCCTATGAGGCCATGGACTGAAGCTGCTGTCCAAAATTGGCTGTCCAAGACCAAGTTGTCCCAAATTGGTTCAAGGAGCATTCTGGACATTTCGGATGGATGCTGCGGGCACCATGTTTGCCCGATTTGAACCCAATGGAGAACTTATGGGACGTGGTGGAAAGGTCCATTCTACCCACAATTCTGCACTTACAAATGCCAGGTTACTGTGGGCGGCTCTACAGATGACATGGGTCAACATCTCTACAGAAGTCTTCCGGCCACTTGTGGAATCTATGCCACGTCGAGTTGCTGCACTTCGTTGGCTAGAGGTGGTCCTTCAGTTTTCATGTTAAGATGTGTGGTGGTAGCGCTCCCAGGGGAAGGAGCAACCCATTTTCAACCTGTAAATTTTCCAAAGAGTGGCATATTTTCCGTTTTAGAAGTATTCCTGGAACACACACACAGAAATTGTACGCACAAATACTAGATGTGCTGCAGTCGCAGGCATTGAGTACCTCATTTTTGTTCTACTCATATATGTATGCATAATTTCAATTTTCCAAATGTCTCTGTGTTTGCTCATCATCCCGTACATAAATATGCTATACATATGGTAAACACTCATAGCCAACGAAGATTTTTTGCTTTCCCCATTAATTGGGAGGATAAAGCAGAATTGTAGATGGGTGATGTTTGTATAGAACTATTTCCACTCCAATATATTTCTGATGGCCGGTATATGTTTAACCGTCATTTGGAATCTAATAAGTGCAAATCTGATCGAAAGGATATGCTGCAAGTTCTGATTTGTATTCTTAATAATTTAATTAAGTTTTGATCCCATGGATTCTTAAACCGGTAACCATCTTGTGCATGTATATATTTATGGCATCTTTTCTTGGAGGTATGTAATATATCGATGTATTTTATGAAAATGGTATTTAGATTTTCTTTTGTCTTTATCTGCAAAACAATAAAAAAGAGCTTTCACCATACGCACATTTGAAGGGATACACTAAGTGGACACTTTATTATGACCACATGACAGTTTTAAGCAAATTAGCTATGGCTGCACATTGTTGCCGCCAGATGGCGAGGCTAGTATAAAAAGGGAAAGCTTAGTGCTTGCGACAGAAGTAGAAATGTGATTTTTGGGTGACGAGATAGGTAAAAAATGCGATTTGACCGACTTTCAACGTGGGATGATTGTAGGAGCCATGGAGCAAGTATCACCGAAACCTCCGCATTAGTGTAATGTTCCAGAGAATCTGTTGTTAAATGTTTAAAAACTGGACTGTCAGCCAAAAAACTGGGTCTCTACGTGCAACGCGTGGTCGTCATCGACTAATGACTGCTCAGGCGGAACGGAGAGTGTCCAGACTGGTAACAGACAACAGCAGGGCAACAGTGCAGCAAATTACAGACCATCTTAATCAAGGATCCCCTCGCCGCCCCGGTGGCGCAGTGGTCTAAGCGATGGCCTCTGATCATTCGTCCGAACGGGGTCCGGGTTCGAATCCCGGTGAGGCATGGATGTTGTGTTTGTCTTACGGCACTGGCTCTCTCCCTTCCCTGGAACCAGTGACCCTAAATTAGGGACGGGCGACTGCTTATAGCCCATTGAGTTGCTCACGGCGGTCGTTAAACCTTTAATCAAAAAAAAAAAAAAAAAAAAGAAGGATCCCCTCAAATGATTTCTTCACGCACTGTTCGCCGTACACTGCATCGGATGGGATATGGCAGCCGAAGGCCTGTTCGAATATCTTTGCTGTCGGCAGTTAATCAGAGAAAACGTCTCCAGTTCGCACAGGAGGACAAGGATTAGACAGTCGATAATTGGAAACAAAGAATGTGGTCCGATGAATCACGTTTTCAGTTACACCATGACGATGTCAGGGTGAAAATTTGGCGGAAACAGCACGAAAGCATGGACCCCAAAAGCAATGCTACAACCCTTCAAGCTGTTGGAGGCAACGTTATGGTTTGGGGAATGTTTTCCTGGCATACTTTGAGCCCTTTAATTCGTGTTGATCAACGTCTGACTGGCACGTCATATCTAAACATCGTTGCGGACAAAGTGTGTCCTGTCATGTGGATGATTTATCCCAATGGCGATGGCTATTTTCAACAATATAATGCGTCCTGCCATAGTGCTCGTATTGTACAGGATTGGTTTCAGGAACATGCCGGTGAGTTTACTTTGCTTAAGTGGCCCCCCACAATCTCCAGATCTCAAACCGCATTGAGAATTTGTGGAATGAAGTTGAACGAGCTGTCAGACAGCTGGATCCACAACCCTGCAATCTTACACTCCTGGAAAGTGCTATTCATTAAGCATGGTCTCAGATTCCACAAACCAGCTATCAACATCTCGTGGAGTCCATGCCACGAAGAATCGACGCAGTATTAAAGGCAAAAGGTGGCCCAACGAAGTTACTGCAAAGATGGTCATAATAAAATGGTCACTCAGTATATATCGTTACAGTCGACCTAAGATTAAAATAAAGATCATATGGGTTCTTCATGGGTACTGCAAGGATTAGTAAAAGGGAAGTCTTTAATAAAGGGATTTCTTTTGAATTTTTCGGGAAGCATTTGTTAACAGGTTCTATAATCACTATGCTCACACAACACAAATCTGCAAGTATACCTTCTATTAGGCCAAAACATGCATATTGGATGTACGCTGCTAATTACATTCTCATACTTCCCTACCTTACGAAAGCCTCTACTGGTCAGAATTGATCTCTGTTTCTCTGCAAAGGTTATCCGCTTACAGTCACTTCTATTCCAGAATATACAACTACTCGTATTAGTTTCTTGTAATTATAATGAAGTGTGACATAATATGATCATATGGGGAGGCATATTATGATTTCATGGAGTACCATGTGTTATAAAAATAGTTCTACGAAAACACTAACAAATAAAATTGTGTTTATAATATTAATACCGACATTACGGGGCAATGTGCTTGAAGCTAGTTTAAACACTGGCTAGTAGCGCACCTACCGGACCTAAAGAAATGATCATCTATTTGGAGGTTTCTCGCATTATGTGATTTATATATGTTGTACCTAAACCAAAAAAGAAAATTTCGCTATTCGAAGACATTTCTTTTTTTTTCTGAAAGAATAAGCGAATTTACATTTCTTTGATTGCGTGTAAGAGAGAGCGGCAGCGCCAGTATTTCAGTATTTGCAGACCCCCTCAAACATGCCAAAACATTCACGGAAATTTTCTGTGATTCGTTAGACAATTGTGTGGAGGTGTGAAATAATACCGAATGACAATGTAGTTTAAACCTTTTGAATCAAGTTTTTTAATGAACATTAAAACCACTAAATACTATATGGGTTTCATTCGATGGTTTCGCGTTGTCTTAGAAAAATCTTAAGCTTGGAAAAAAAGAACTTTGCATGTGTCCAGATAGGCTACCATACCAGTTCAGTGATTATATCTTATGTCTTAAAAAAAATAAAAGCAGAAAATCAAGTAAAATGTGGGTGTGAAAACATTAACTCCAGATTCTCATGTTTTTTCCATTGAAATGTTTTTAATGTTAAAATTTTAATGTTCACTTTCGAGTTTGAGCAAGAAAGAAGTCGGAAAATCCCCAGGGTTTTCTTATTTGCAAAGAAAAAGGATCCTTGCTCTGAAAGCATGGAATAATTCAAGACCTCAGCCACATTCGTTTTCCATATAATTATGGAAAACATAATAAGATTTCTTTTTACTTTCAATTAGGTAAACAAAAATACATCGAAGTATTGAAATTTATCAGTGTTAAGCGCATGAAATATGCCGTCTCCAAAATGGTCTTGCCTCGCCATAACGATATCATCAGATGAAAATGGACGTAACGAGTCTTATATTCACGACAGAATGGGTCTCTTTCAAATTACAGATAACTTAATGGGTAAACTGAATTTGTATTTCAAGTTTTCTTAAAAAGTGCAGAGCAATGCAATGAAATGAGTTCCCGTATTTTATTGCATGGAGAATTTCAAGCATCAGCTCGTCTGTCTAATTAATGGTCGGACACTGCATTGCCAACAAGGACTACTCAAATTTGCCATCGACATGTCTGGGCGTCACAATGTTCATTTGCAGTATTGAATAAATCCCTATGTTCTATTCTGAAAAAAACATTAAAAAAGTGCCGTCATTTTACAACTGGTATTCAATACTTATCCAGGAGGAAGACTCGATATATTCAAAACAACCTGAAGTAGAACAAAAGTCAGTAAAAATCAGAAAGTAGAATAGCACATATTATTAAGCTCACTTTAGAAAAGAACATTTTAATTTAAAGAATGACTATCAAAGGCACTAAGACAGAACGACGCTCAGTACTGGCTAAAAGAGAAACCCATAAAATGTTCGCAATCCTGCGCTGGAACGTCAAATAAGGCTCCGAGTGCAACAATCTCATTTTAAAATGACGACTAAGGATTGTAAAGATGGGTTATTAAGCTGGTGAATGTATATAACAAAGTTAGAGAAGTTGTAAACGGTACCGACTCAAATTATATCGGACCTACGGTATTCCGATCTTCTTTAGCTTTCCCAAACACGTTTTAGAAGATATCAGCATTCTGTTTTATCTAGTGTGGGCTCAATTCCTACACAATTTGTTTTTCTTCTCTCTTTTCAGCTATTTGATCTGAGGAATTTCAGGACAGAGACCCCAGGAGCATTAAAGAGCAAATTTTTTTGTATATAGTGTGGAAATATGTTCTTCTCATAATACGTGGGAAACACGTAATGATAATTAACACAACCATCAGACATCTCTGAATTGACTGTACACAGTGCGTCAAAGAATTTTTAAGACTGGGTCTGTAAAATGAAATAGAAACAAGAAATTATAGTTTGTTTTGGTTTGTTATTCAAAATAATTCCCTCCAGCTGCAATACACTTGTTACAGCGATTTAATAATGATTCGAATGCCTGTTCCAGTTCATTTTGCGGAATTGCCTCCAAAACACACGTCGAAGCTGTTTGTATGGTCGAAATATCATCAAAGTAACACCCTTTTACCGTCAGTTTATGTTTTGGGAACAAAGAAAAGTAGCAGGGTGCTAAATTAGTCAAATACGGTGGATGATTCAACACACAGACGTTATTTTTTGCCAAAAATCTACGAACGAGAAGTGAGGTGTGACTGGGTGCATTATCGTACAACAAACACCAACTGTTTTCATCTCCATATTATGGACGAATGCGACAAATTTTGCCCATCAAACGCCCCAAAACATTTAAATAAAACACACCAGTAATTGTTTGTCCACTTGGAACAAATTCTTTGTGGATAATACTCATACTATCGAAAAATGTAATGATCATTGTTTTGATTTTCGGTGGAATTTTTCTTGTTTTTTGGCTTGTGGCGAGTTTTTTTACTTCCATTCCGCACTTTGTTGCTTTGTTTTAGGATCATATTGAAAACACCATGTTTCATCACCAGTAACAATAGATTTTAAGAGGTTTGGACCATTTTCAGCGGCTGAAATGATGTCTCTGCAATGTGCACTTCTCATTGATTTTTGTTCATTGGTTAACGTGTGTGGAACAAATTTAAGAGAGACTTTTGTTTTGCCCAAATCTTCATGCAGGATGATTCGAATCGTTTCTTTGTTGATGTTTAAAAACTCTTCCATCATTCTTAGTGACGCACATCGATTGTTTGCCAAGAAATCACGCACTTTTTCAATAATCTCAGGTGCCCTAGATGAACTAGGACTTCCGGTATGCTTATCATCTTCTAGCGTCTCCCTTCCGTCTAAAAAACGTTTGTGCCACAGGGAAGCATTTGATCTACTTAAACAAAATTCACCGTAAACTTGTTTCATCATTTGGAACGTTTCTGAGGCACTTTTACCAAGTTTTGCGTTAAATTTAATAACAGCTCTTTGTTCCATCTTAATAATTCAACATGAAAAAAATTACTTCTCTAACGAACGCCCGCTTCGTTTGAGTTACTTTAACAACTGCGAAGTACTTTTGGCAGAAAGCAAGCAGATGGTCACGGTTTATAACGCATTCGCGATTACACTGGTGGCGCCACCGTAGGCTGAAATCTAGCGACAGTCTTAAAAATTCTTTGACGCACTGTGTATTTTTACTGTACTCACGTAATAGCAATCACTCAGAAAACTTGGAATCGTTATCACATCCCCCGATTTCCGTTCGTCAAACGGTAATCGAGAGTTGCGGGTACGATTCCCACTCAAGGTGATGAAATTTTCAAGTTTTCCGAGTGATTGATATTACGTGAGAACAATAAAAATACAGTCAATTCAGAGATATCTAATTGCTGTGTTAATTATCGTGACATATTTTCTTGGTGTTGCTTTTGTGTTAAGTGAAAATCATTTGCTCATTGTCTCCTTTAATTCCTTTGCGTGAAAAGCACTGAAAGGGCTTTCGTTTTGTAACCAGTCATGCTGCCGACTTATGGATAAAAATATGAAGTTTCACACTAAATGCACATCGGTAATGAAATATATCCAACGGCTCCACAAAATAAATTGAATTCAACCATGGGTTTGTGTTTTATATACAGTATGGCCATAAGAATACAAAAGATTTCAAAATACTGTATTTTATATTTCATAACACACATTTTTTAATGTGTATTTTAAGTATTACTAAAATGATGGTGTTTTGTGAACTGGTTTCTTATAGTGTTTTGTACGCATCAAGGGTATATTCCTGCAGACTCAGGAAAACGTAAAACAATAAAATTAAAAATTTCCGTTCAACATCGGTAAAATGCTTTATGTTCATCACGTGTATTGTTTGGCTTTGTTTGAAATTCTCCAACGAAAACTCCCAAGAATTTCGTTATTTCGAAAAAAATACTTCCTGTATATCTAATCCAATTATACCCTTGGATCTCATATTCGGGTACCGAAATTCTGTAGTAAACTGTGGAGCAGAGCAACTGATACAAGAAAATGCATTTACGATGTAATCGTGGAAATTCAAGTAGGAAATTGAAAAGATTTCCTTTTGTGTTTCACCAACACAAACGCAATCTATTTTTTTCTTTACGATTCTGAATAGGGAATTTAAGCATTTTGCCAGGTTCCAATTTACTTCTGTATTCTATTTATATAATTCATGTTGTTATATGTGTTTCATCTTAGAAATCGAACTTTTATTAGAATTTGATGTAGATACTAGGTGAAAGCCTGTCAATAATGACGGAGGAAATCAATTAATGTAGAGTAATTTTTTAATGACTAGCTATTTTTACACTGCTGGCCACCCAAAATGCAACACAAAGAAGGACACTAGTTAGCAAAGCCAGATTTACTGGACACATACCAACAGATACAAAGATGATACGATTGAGCTTACAGGCCCGTGCGACTTACGGAACACGCAAACATCAATAGTTCGTTTGATCCCCATGGCTGGCAATAACAGCCGCTACACGCCGCGGCATCGAACGAAAGAGGCTTTGGATGTGGGTTTGGGGTATGTCGGTCCAGGCTGCTTCCACACGTTGCCACAGTTCATCAGGCGTAGCCGCGCGTGTTGCTTGCCATGGCCACTCGGTTGCCGATCAGCGACCAGACGTATTCGATGGACGACATATCCGGAGAAAAGGCGGGACACGCCAGCAGTGACACCTGGTGGCCCGTGAAGAATTGTTGCACGATGCGTGCCACGTGCGGGCGCGCATTGTCTTGCTGAAACGTGGTGGCTGGCAGGTCCTGCAGGTAAAAGAGGACTACAGGCTCCAAAACGTCGGAGATGTAGTGGTGGCTGTTGAGTGTACCGGCGATGCGTACCAGAGGGGTGCGGCTGTCATATCCAATTGCTCCCCAAACCATAACGCCAAGCAACGGACCTGTATGGCGACGCATAATGCAGCCGTCATACAGTCTCTCGCCGCGGTGCAGCCACACGCGGATCCGACCATCGTGGTGTTGCAGGCAGGAGCAGGATTCGTCGGAGAAGACAATGTCGGGCCGTTCCGTAGTTCAGTTGCGGCGTTCAACGGCCCACTGCCGCCGAACTCGCCGGTGGTTTAACGTCAATGGTAATCGGAGCAATGGGCGCCGTGCGACAAGTCCCCGCTCCTGCAGACGACGTCGAACGGTACGTTATGTCACAGGTTGTTGTGCAACACACCCTTATTCCTGCGCTAACGTTCGTGATATGGCGGTGCGTGCCGTCAATGCCCGCCGCACAACATGCCGGTCCTCTCGTTCGGTGATGCGCCGCGGCTGCGGAAAACGCTTACGTTGGACCGTCCGTCCCTCCTGCACCCGCGGAATACATACTCGCCTCACTGTGGCTGGATGTTGTCCCACACAGGCGCCGATGCCTCGGTACGATAAACCACTGTCGCTATAAGCCATTATTTGTCCTCTGTCGAACTCCGGAACGTGCTGGAATGACTGCCGTATTCTGCGACGAGGCATCAGGAAGCTTCCCCCGCACAGTCCCGGCAGCACAACACACTTCCGCTATTTACACCCCGCCTTCTGTGCACCCTGCTTATAGTGCTTCTCGGTGGCTTGCCGGGCGCACATGATTTGCATATGCCCTGCAATGCTAATCGTTTGCATGTCCTCTCGCGGGCGACGCATGCTGCAAATTTCAGGCCTATCGGATGTTTTCTTCTCGGTGTTGCATTTTGGGTGGCCAGCAGTGTATTTTTGCTTGTGATGTCCAAATGTGAAAGAATGTTTCATGAGCGTTACAACGATTAAAAAGAAACAAAAATATTGGTTGAGGCAGGGATGCGACAATTAAAGCAGGCAAGCGCTCCTTCCACTGCTCGCAAAAGTGGGACAAACCTTCAGATCAATGAAATTGTATTGTTTGGATTATTCTCCTCTAAATGATACTGAATTTGCTATTGAAAATGGAGATGAAAGTTTATATTAATCTACGAACGGTATTTTTTTGTTTATGTACTTTGTTTCATTATACACATTTTTTATCGAATGAGAAAAGAATAAATCTTCATTTAGAATATTTAGTGAGACTTAGTGATATTTGATCTCATACGTTTTGTTTCCTCACACTATTGTAATAATGCTTATGGCCAATATAGTACAAAAATGGATTACTGAACACAGCGTTGATTAATTAATCGTCAAAAGATATTTCTGAAATAATAATTATGCAAAAATAAAACAACTTCCAAAAATGCAGATCTAATAAATGTAGATAGATGAGGTCGCAGCAAGATCTTGTACGTTTGCTAACGTGCTAAAATGAACAGTTGAGTCAGATGTCCATGACCTAATGCATGCATAATAGCTTCGAATTAATATCGCATCGGAAGAAATATTTTTAACAAGCTACATGCAAAATTCCGTCGCCGACTCTTCGTTTCTGAAGTTAGATTTTCAAAGCGTTTCGGTTGTTAGAGGCTGCGTTCAATCGGAAATAATATTTACAAATATTTTTACGACGATTTTGTTATGACGTTTCGTTTTTCGTTCGGAAGTAATGTGTGGCAAGCTTTAATTGATCTGTAGCGTGACATTATATACATATGTAAATTTGTGCCATTGCTTTCTCTTCTCGAAGGCTACGTCCTAGCTTTCTATGGAGATGATTCTATTGTACTTTATCGAGATGTGTATTGCCACTTTGAATTGACCAAATCGTTTGCTAAGAAAATTGAAGGTGATAACTAAAGCCCGGAAGTTGATGCAGTAAAAATGCTGAAAATAGGCAGGCAAATAAGCGAAATAAAGCGTCAAACTAGGCATCAAAAATAGGCATTTATGGAAGTGGTCGAAAAATTCTGAATCATACACAGGTGTTAAGCTGAATTGGCAAAATCATTTATCAGATTATCACTTACTTATTTTTGCGGTTACACATAAGTACTAGGTGTTTTTTTTTTAAAGTTCGAACGTGAAACTCTACCTTTTGTCACTTAGGATATGTTTTAGAAGCGAAAATGATCTTTCAACTTCTACGGAGTTGGTGGGAGCGTATTTGAAACATGAGGCAGTTGTAGGATCCATTTCAATAGAAGATGAACTTTCAACTTGGAGTATTTCAGCGTTGACTTTGATTTTCTCCAAGTCATTATTTGCTGAAAGAACTCGTTGACATTTTTCACTCCTGACTTGACCCTTTCTCCCGGGAACACATTTAATTGTACTAACTACATCATTTAATATTTTCACGGCATTCACTAACGTTGCGTTCCTTTTTTCCAGCAAAGTAATCATATCGGGCACCTGTGAAAAATGTGCTTGAGTAAAAGTTAAATCGTTACGAATGGAATCTTTAGCTAGTATCTGTTGAGCCTTGCGTATTGCGCAGGATTCATCCACCTGAAAACTGTTAACAATTTCAGCAATCTTGTTCAAATTAGTTGCGTAATATATAGCGGCTGATATCCATGTTCCCCATCTTGTCAAAATCGGTTTAGGTGGTAAAGCAAGATTTGGTTCCATCTCTTTGAATAAGTGAAATCGATGAGGAACTTTAAGGAAAATTTTCTTCACATTACTCACTAACGCATCAATATCCGGAAATAACCCACGTACTTCCTCCGCTACTCTGTGGAGAGCATGAACCAAACAAGTTAAATGAAGCGTTTTGGAAAGAGAACTTTCAGTCTGCGGGCAGCCTTTTTCATATAAGGAGCTACGTCTGTTAAAAACAATAGTACATTTTCATACTTTATTCCGCCAGGATAAAGAGGAGCTAATGAAGAGGCAAAAAGCTGATAAATTGTGCTACTATTTGTTTTTGGAAGATGTTCTGATGCAAGTAGGTAGATAGTTGAGGGCTGAGCAGGTTCCATTGTACCTATAACAGCATTTGCCACATACCTTCCCGTGGCGTCTGTTGTCTCATCGATACTGATCCAAATATTTTTATCCCCGACATCTTTTCGTATTTCTTTCATTATACCAACGTAGCAGGAATCTAAGTATGTTTTCCGCAAAGTTGCTTCGCACGTAATATTTTCCTTTGTATATTTCTCCAAAACATTATTCAGTGAATTATTTTCCATCTTCCACTAAGGTATTCCAGCATCTATAAAAGCATGGTACAAATCACTTGCAAACTGTGACTACTTGCTCGAAGTAGAAGCGAACGACGAAATCAAACATGTCTTTTTTTCAACAATCTTCCGAATAACAGCAGCTTTATGTTTAGCTGTTGCCAAATGTTGTGAAATGAAGAATTTCTTTTCGTAATTCAGTTTCGTATCGCATATTTTACAAAACAACACCATTCCATCAGTGGACAAGATATCACTTCCGTACTCTTGAACATACCGACTTAATTTAGCACTGGTTGAAGAAGCAGTTTTCGGCATTATTGTTTCACTTGGACGCAAGGCCAGATCTATTAGGGGTAGCGAACTAACAGAATCTTGCTCCCTTGTTTTGCACTTACGTTCAAGGTCTTATGTGTGTACGTGCATTATTGGCTTTCCTTCTAGCTTGATTGGTTACAATCTTATCTGACTGGATTCGGCTGCTTCCGCCATGCGCAGAAACTATCATCTAGGATTCTAGGGAGAGCAGAACATAAAATGAGATGCCGAGCATCGCAGACTCTGCGCATGAGTCTGCCACCGCTGCTTAAATTGGAGCACCTAGCTTTGAATGTACCGATTGTACTCCTGTTTACTTTCAGATGTCTGCCGACTGTGATTTCGTTTTAGAGAAAATGCCACCTACCTTATGGTTTGTACACTAATACCCTAAAAAAAAGTTTTTAAAAGAAATGAATAACTTAAAAAAAATTAAGTTGTTACCCGGAAACACTACGTACTGCATGCTAGATTGTTATCAAAACTTAATAGTGCATTTATTGAGTATAGGCAAAAAAAAGGCATTAAAAACATAAAAAGGCATTTTCTTCAAATATGAGCCGAAAAGGCAAAAAAAGCATTTTAAGGCATTTTGCCACAACTTCCGGGCTTTAGTGATAACTGTTTTAATAGGTTCAAAGGTTTTATGAATCAAATGAGAATTATACCTAGGACACAAATAGATATATAATTCAGTATAGTTAGACGCAATTATAAATACACCACACTGTGAATACTGAAGAGACGCAAACAGCGTATTAAATCCGTTTATTTTTTTTGTCTACCATTGCTTTGAGAAAGCCTCCCAGTGGAGTGCGAAAGCTTGGCTAATCTTTGTACTTACTACGCCGCAAAAACAAACGGATTTAATACGTTATTTGTGTCTCTTGAGTATTCTATAGTATAATGTTTGGAGAAATATGCTTGGAATATTATTAATTTCGAATATAAGTGATCACCTTTTAGATATGATTAGGCAAGGTCAAATATGCCCGACATACTACCCTGTTCACAATCCACATTTAACGAGAGACTTAACTAAACTATGTAAACCATATGTCTTGAAATTTGGTTCACGAACACGAAACTTATTTTCAGTAGTTCGTAAGGATCGTGAACAGAACAGCAAAATGGGACAGTGGGGTAGTTACAATATCCCTCTGGTTAAGGCAACTACAGGACAAGCAGCCTCTAATTATGTGGGTTCTACAAACCGCAATATTGAATTACAAATTAAAGAACACAAATACAATATTAAAACAGGCATGTATTGTACATCCCTAGCCAAATCTGTTATGCAAAATGATCTTAATCCTGACTGGAGTAATGGAAGTATAATTAATACTCCTAGTAAACCTGTGATCTTTTAATTGCAGAAAGTGTGTATATAGAGGCTTCCGGTGAGCAATGTTGTAATGGACATCCCCCCTATGAGTTACATAACGTTTGAAAATCCCTTATTAAAACAGTAAAATATAAATTGTAATATAAACATAAAATTGAATTTTCACCCCCAAACTCAACTTTCTATAATATATTTCAATGTTTTCTTCACAGACCATTGGACCCACAGTATACCCAACATTTTAGCGCATGTAGATTACTACCGGCTAATAACTCACCATGCTTCCCAAAATGCAATGTTCTATATTATATGTAGATTAAATGTGTATCTATTTATTACATCTGAAGAAGAGGCAGCCGCTGCCTCGAAAGTGCTCATAGTTTTAATTGTATATATTTCTTATCTTTTAAGCATTAAATCGTGCTAAAGACGGAAATCTTTCATCGTTTCAGTGATCACCTTTTAATTACTGAAAAAAATAAAATATAATAGTGCATCTCAAAATTTTTCTAAACCTCAATGTCCAAGTAACTGGCGAAATATATTTCTGACCAAACATTTTGCTTAGAAAGTAATTCTATCTATTAACTGGTGATTAGTGATCGGTCTGATCTGTTTCCTTTTTTTAAATCCTTCATTGTTGGGCTTTTGCTGGCCGATATAAAATTTGCTGAAAAGTTTCCAATTCTCCAGAAGTCGATTTTCAGAATCCACTACATAACGATATAGAAATCCGCCGACATGCTGATTCCTCCATTTCAGGTAAAGGAATTTAATTGTAAACTTATTTGCAACGTAAATATATTCTCCAAATCTGCCGAGATGAAACTCCAGAAAGTCCCACGTTCAACGAGTCCCCTTCCGTAGCTAATGGTGTTAGAAAGAACTCCAGTTATACTTCTAACTGCTGCCCGCTCTCTGCGATTTATGTGTCAGCGGAAGCGTGCTACCATCTGTCTATCGCTCGGAACGATACTTAACGTAATTTTTTTAAAAATTTCGTTTAGTGATTATTTTTGTGTGGACCTCTAAATAACTTTGATGAATGATAATTCTGTCCCTGCTTCAAAACATTTACTATGCCGGAAACGTTTACTTTCCTTATGAATGGGAACGTGTCTATTTAGCAGAACAATTTAACTGATTATGTAAATTTAAATGAAATGATTCCTTGCCAGGGAAGAACTCTTTGATGACGCTAATCAACATCTGAAAGTAGTATTTACCATTCTGTCGGAAAAAAATATTACAGTATACGGTCTGTCAAATAAATGTTTCATTTCCCTCGATTAGTTTGTGTTTGAAGGGACGCAACTTAGTGTTGTACTCGTAGTTTTATAGAGGGGTAAATGAGTGAAGGGGCGCTGTTAGTCCTTGCGATAAAGAAAATTGAGTATCTTATTTAACTGATATGCGGAATTTTAAGGTAAAACTATCACTTCTCTCCTTCGTTGAAGCTGTACCTCGAATTCCAGACGGAAAAAACTCGTTCATAAAGGAAATCCAACTGAAGAACGGTCCTACAGAATAAATATTAAATACAACAAATAGGAATACCCTTTACGCAGTTTTATTTATATTCGGGCAAATATTCTTAGAAATACGATGCCCAGAATGATTCAGAAACTGTATGGATAATGCGAAAACTTATTTGTGAAAAAGCAAACACCTATAAAAAATATTGAAATTCTTAGCTGAAATAATTCGCCAAAGAATCAAGTATTGCAGGTTTAAAGACCAACGTATGCGTTGTTTAAAATATTTTCAAGTGTAAATAATAATAGAAGCACTTTTCCGTTAATTCCTGCGATGCACAACTATGTTTTGGTTTTCGATTGTAATAAAAACAATTATGATGGCTGAAATGGTACAGTAGGATATCTACATACGTTTCATAAACACGAGAGTAAAGACCTACGTATTGCTAATAACGTAAAAATAAATTTGATAAATCTGGAAAGTAAGCAAAAGTCAGTTAATTGCAATTATTCTGTTCGTTTTTCCTAAATGATAGGCTATTGAGGTACAATGTAAAACAGCTATCACTTCAAAATCCTACAAGAAAAGAATATATATTAAAAGTAAATTTATTTGGAATGCGAACGGCATCAGGAATAAACTTGCTGAATTTGCAAGCTTCCTGAAAGACCATGACATCGACGTTGCTCTTATCTGTGAGTCCAAACGCACACCTAAGATCAAGCGATTAAGTGTTGGGAACTACCAGGTGTTCCGACAGGACAGAGATCCGGCCCTCAGCAGGAGGTAATGTCATTTTAGTCAGAAATTGTTTAAGTTTATCTATCGCACCCTTCAAGGATTTTGAGGCACTGGCTGTTAAGCTAAAAACAAGCTCAGGCTTGATTAAATTAGCTTCCGTTTATAAGTCCAGGAAGGTACCTTCTGACGATGCTCGTGACATCCTCTTTGGGGACCACATCCCCACTGTTGTGGCTGGTGACTGGAATGCTAAACATCTTGACTGGTTTTGTCGTTCAACTTATAGTGCTAGGGTGGCTCTATCGCAATACATTTAAAAGCTGGATTTTACACACCCGGTCCAATTTACTTGCACCCCGTCACACGGGGTTGGCGATGTCATTGATTTTGTGTCCTCAAGTTTGCCAAGCACTTTCATCAGGTTTCTGGGCTTGACTCTGATCATGACCCAGTCCTACTGAGATTGAACGGACTCGCAGCCACCCAGAGGACGATGATGTATACTGATTGGAAGTTGGTTGTTCAAGGAAATTATTGCTCAGGTTGATCCACCTGCGGTGGACACTAGTACTCGCTCGAACGTCGACAGTGCGGTGGAGGAACTCACTCGTTGCATACAGGTAATCTTGGGTCGTTGCAGGAAGCCCTCAGCCCCTACCCGAGACCCTTATGCTCTTCTTCCCCGTATTATTCGAATGATCCGCGATAAGAACAAGTTTCGGAGGATCTAGCAGCGATCGAGATCAGCCGACAACAGGGTTCGTTATAACTCGTGTCGTGATCTCGTCAGGGCAGAAATCCGCGCGCTGAGGGAACTCCAACGCAACAGTACCTTCTCAACTCGGGTCAACAACGTCAGATTGATGTGTGGACCATCCTTCGAAACTCCGGTGCATTAGGACGGTCATATTGCCCATTCGTGGTCCACAGGATTTGGTGTACGGTGATGACGAGAAGGCTGGTGTCTTTGCTGGTGCCCACGAGGAGCAGTTCTCACCTCATGGCATCCAATCTCCTATCACATGGATAGGGTCATGGAGGCTTTAGGTACATACGATCCTGATGATACAGACGAGGTGATCTCGCTTGTTAGTTACCTCGAGGTAATTCGACACATCAAGAAGCTAAAGGTTAAGAAAGTTCCCGGAAGAGATACAGTTTCGTCAAGAGCTGTTCAACTGCTCCCTGAGAGCTGGATTCTGGTACTGGTGGAGATTTACAACGGGTCTCTCAGGCGGAAGTATTTCCCCAGGGTCTGGGGACATACTGTTGCCCAAACCAGGAAACGATCATACCCTACCTGAGAACTACCGTCCAATATCCCTGTTTCCCGTCCTGGGTAAGTTCCTGGAGAGGGTCATCCTCTCTAGTCTTCTTGAATTCTCTGAAGCTAAAGGTGTGATTCTTGACGAACAGGGTGGTTTCAGGGCGAAGCATGCTGCGACCCACCAGTTCATCAGACTTACGGAATTCGTTTCTGAAGGACGAGATAAAAGCGAGTATTCCACTGCTGTCTTCCTGGACATCAGCAAGGCTTTCGACCCCGTTTGTCATGACGGACTCCTACACAAGATGCAGAAGCTTCGTTGCCCTCGCCCACTTGTTGAGCTGATTGGCTCGTACCTCAACAGCCGCAGTTTCACTATTAAGATTAACGGTGATCTCACTTTGGAAAAGAAGATTCGGGCTGCCGTTCTTCATGGATCCGTTCTTGCACCAACGCTGTTCTCCATTTTTCTGCACGACTTACCCAAACAAGGGCAAATCAACATATTGATACAGCCGTTGTCATCAGATCCCTCAACAAAAGCAGAGCAATGAAGCTTCTCCAGGACTTTTTCTCTCAGCTGGAAACCTACTACACTAACTGGCGGATAAAGATCAATCTGTCTAAGATCAGTGTTCTGTTGTTTTTTGGATCCCTCCAAATAGTACCGAAACTCGTTATGTTTTAGGTGGCAATCCCCTAGGCTACCTCCTCTAAGTACCGAACACCATCTACAGTACGAATAAAGCTAGACAATGCCTTTTGCAGCTAGTTCCACTACTCCACCGGAGACGCTTCCTTACAACACGACACAAAGTACTATTGTATAAGACGGTCGTCAGGCCTGTGTTTACCTGTGCCTCCTCCATCTGGATTGGTATTAGTAGGAATCAGTGAGAGAGAATCGAGAGGGTGCAAAGCAGAGCACTTCGAATGATCAGTGGGGCTCCTCCTTGGACCCCACTTCGGAACCTGAGGAACAGGCTTGGAATCAAGAAGGCTCACGAGTTTTCCACCAGACTCGCCAAGCAGTTCTTCAAGAAAGCGTAAACCCAACCTAATGGACTTGTTAGGACCGCAGTTGATTACAATCCCAGCGAATTCCTTAGGTATCACAGCACTAAAGCGGCGATCGTTGACCCCACTTGACGGATAGAGTATGTGAACACTGGTGGGTGTTAGACCGACCACCACCCCTTCTTTTTCAGATTGGCATCGAGACGGTGAAAATGGATTCTGCTCGGGCATTTGGATTTGGTCTGGTTGAATTGCAGTGAACCCCTGTTGTGTCGGCGGCAGGGTGATGTTGTCTTTCTCTGTGATGTTGTGAGGTTCGTGGTTCCTCTTTCTTCCTTTCCCACTAGACTGATGTTACGGTTCACAATTCGAAAGATGTATCACCCTCTCCTTTTACTCATTCTTTCTGTTTGTCTTTCATATTGAGTTCACTTACTCAAATGTTCTGGCTTCCTATTTCTAAGGGTAGTTTTATACCTGTGGTCAGACACTCCCTTCCTAAAACTTCTTCAAATATCGTATCGTATTTCATTCTTATTAGTAGTTGAATAATAATCAATCGCCTTTAATTAGGCTTTTTAAGTTAATGCTTACTCACATATACAAGACATAGCTACTAGAAAAAGACACCTCGTTATAGGGAAGAGATCGGCCTTTTTCATACATTCGGGTACCTGGCGCAAATCATTTGCGTCGTAGTTTGTAAAGCACGGTTCTGGGAAGTATCAGTTGTTTTCATTGATGTTTTCTGAGAGGTATTTTACTTCAGTGGCAGTTGCTTTTACAGCTAGGTAAGTACACTGGTGTTCAAAACCTAAGGGCGGACTACAGATTTACCTGTGTAAGAAAAAATGCACATGACCGCTGCCAAATGGGGAAATTGTTACATCCTCACCATACGAACACACGAAAAGATAGAAGACTTTGTCTAAAAAGACACGCAAATTACATTGTAATCAGTTTTTACGCCAAAGTTACAAATTTCCGAAGGACTTAGTTTGAGAATGAATGTACGATAACTAAGCGGAGAGACATTTCAATGTAGAATATATCCACCCCGAACTGCGATGCAGCTCTCACAACCTCGTGGCATGCTAAGCACCTAGTTATACAGAAGTTACTGAGGCAAATGCACACTCTACCCTCAGAGCATGGATGAATCCCTGCCTAAATTTAGGACAGGTGGCTATTCATAGCCCTTAAAATTACACACCGTGGTCTTTAATTCCCAAAACATAGAAAAAGCATAAGAATCTAAGGCAGTCGCCCCCTTAATTTGGGGTCGTTGATTCCACGGCAGGAACGAAAACACGTCGTCAGAGAACAAACTTAAAGCCCATGACTCACCGTAACTCCAACTTTGAGATGATAAGATAGAGTACAGCGACACTGTTCACAACGCTACCGAGCTGGGCCTCAATCAAGCCTGGCTACATTTCAAAAGTTTTAAGCTGTTAAGCAGCGAATTTCAAATTTCCCAACGCATTAAAAAATTTATGCTCTGAAAATAATTCAGATTACGTAATTCATATGCATTAAACACGGCGTTTCTTAAAAATAAAAAACCCGAAAATTGCTGCTACATGTTCTTTTGTCAAAAGTATATAAATACTACAAACTGTGTGCTTACGCTGTTCGTGAAAGAAAAAAGCACGGGTTGAAAAAGTGTTAAGACCCTGTTTTTACCAGCCATCGGTTGAAAAAGAACATCTCATATCTTCTCGAAACAGTTTTATTATATATATCATCATCATCATCATTGTCAACCATTATCAATCCACTGCTGGACGAAGGTCTCCCCAAGTTTCCTCCACAACGGTCTGTCTTGTGCCAGTCTCCTCCATGTCACCCCTGCATACTTTCGAATTTCATCCACCCATCTCCCATGTGGTCTTCTTCTGGGTCTTTTCCTGTCCCTTGGAATCCAATCTAAAATTTCGGCTGTCCATCGATGATCTGTCCTTCTGGCAGTATGTCCAGCCCATTGCCATTTCAGGGATTTAACTCTGATCATGATGTCTTCCACTCTTGTCATTTTTCGGATCCACGAGTTCCTCTTCTTATCTCTCCTGGTTACACCAAGTATGCACCTCTCCATGCTTCTTTGAGTTGTCTGCAGCCTTTGTATGTCTCTTTTAGTTAAGGTCCACGTCTCTGCACCATACGTAAGCACTGGAAGGATGCATTGATCAAACACTTTTCTTTTAAGACATAATGGCATATTGCTCTTGAAAATTATGCTGTTTCTTCCAAAAGCTCTCCAGGCAAGTTTTGTACGCCGATTAATTTCTTCATCAATGTGACCCTCACTTGATATCTGCTGTCCAAGATAAACGTACGTGTCTGTTATCTCCAGCTTTTCTCCATCAAACGATAAATCTTCATTTCTTGTAAAAGCATTGAACATCACTTTTGTCTTCTGAAAGTTCATTTTTAATCCCACTTCTTTACTCTTGTCAGCAAGTTCCTGGATCATACTCTGCAGCTCTGATGGGCTAGTTGCAAAAATGACTACGTCATCAGCAAAACGAAGGTGGGTTAGATAATCTCCATTAATCTTTATCCCCTTGTTTTCCCAGCTCAGCGACTGAAAAACACCCTCCAATGTGGCATTAAAGAGCTTCGGAGATATGGTGTCCCCTTGTCTCACTCCCTTTCCAATTTTTATGTGTGTTGTATTTTCAAACAGCCTAATCTTTGCACTTGCATTTTCATAGATGTTATTAATAATATTAATGTATGCATCTTCAATACCGCAGGTTTTCAGAGCCATTGTAACTGCTGATGGTTTCACCGAATCAAAGGCTTTTTCATAATCGATAAAAGCCATGCACAATGGAAGTTCATATTCTTTTGCTCTTTCAATTAGTTCTCTCAGCACATGGATATGATCTATTGTGCTGTAGCCACTCCTGAATCCAGCTTGTTCTCTCGGTTGAGCCATGTCCAGTGCTACCTTCAAGCGGTGTGAAAGAACTTTAGTGAAGATTTTATAAACTACTGATAGGAGGCTGATAGGTCTGTAGTTTCCGAGATCCTCAATGTCACCTTTCTTATGTAGCAGGATCATTGTAGCGGTGTTCCAATCTTCAGGAATCTTTCCTTCATTAAGGCATCGAGTGAAAATTTGTGCGAGTACTGTTTCGATTTCTTCACTTGCTTCTTGTATGATGTCTACAGTAATTCCATCTTCTCCTGGAGCTTTTCCCCGCTTCATGTTCTTGATTGCATGTGCAACTTCTGCTGGAAGGATTGGAGGAACTCTGGTACTGGTATCTTTCATGATGTCTGGAGTGCATGTATCATCCCTTTCATATAATTTGGAGTAGAAATCTTTCACTCTTGTCAAAATTTCGCCTCTATTTCTTGTTACAGAACCATCTTCTTTTCTCAGTGCCATAATCTGTTTTCTTCCCTTACTGAGATATCCCTTTGCTATCTTTAGGCTTTGGTTGTTTTCAATTGCTTTCCTCACTAGTTCACAGTTGAATTTTCTTACGTCTTCAGTGATACTTTTTCGTACTGTCTTGCATAGCTCTATATATTCCACTTTGGAAGTCACATCTTCTTTAGTTGTCCTCATCTCTCTTCTTTTTTGCATCAACATTTTCGTTTTTCCTGATAATTTATTTACATGCAACTTGTTCTTAGACCCAGCTAATTTTGTTGCTGTTTCCATAAGAGCTTTGGTTACTTTTCTGTTAACTTCAGAGATGTCCACTTCTTCCGATGTTAGGCCTTCTAAAGCAGAGAACCTGTTCTTCAGTTCCAACTTGAAGGTATTATGGTGTTTTTTAAGGTTGGTTATGTCAATAGATTTTGTTTGTCTTATGAGCTTGCCACGTTCAAGTTTAGTGTTGAGGTGCATCTTACATCTCACCAATCTATGGTCACTACCTGTGTTGAACTTGTTTAGCACACTGCAGTCTTCTATGACGAATTTTTTGTTACACATAATAAAATCAATTTCACTTGTCATCCCATTTGGATGTCTCCATGTCCATTTCCTGTGTGGCTTTTTCTTGAAGAAGGAGTTCAAGATGAAAAACCCTTCTGCCTCTGCAAACTCTACGAGAGTATTTCCACGCTGGTTTCTGTTGCCGTGACCGAATTTACCTACTGAAGTTTCATTCTGTTGCCGTTGCCCTATTTTTGCATTGAAATCTCCCATAATTATTTTCAAGTGCTGCTTACCTTTATTATTTAGATGACAAATTTCCTCATAAAATTCTTCAATTTCTTCTTCAGGATGACTTGTGGTGGGTGCATAAGTTTGAATAATCTGAGCCTGGTATCTTCTCGATAGTTGGATAATGAGTCGTGCAGCTCTGTCAGAGGAACTTTCAACTTCTACCACTTTATCCTTCAGTTTCTTGTTTATTATAAATCCAACACCACTAGTTCTGCCAGTATCTGTCCCACGATAGTAGAAGAGATGTCCACTTTTCAGTTCGATGAGATCTTCTCCTTTTCTCCTTACCTCACTTAGCCCCACAATGTCCCACTTGATCCTTTGTAGTTCCTCTTCCAATTCAAGAAGCCTTGAATCAGAAGATAGGGAGCGTCCATTGTACGTTGCCAAGGTCAGCATCAGATGGCAGCCTAGTCCGGTCCTCCGGGGATTCTTAGCACCCTCTGCCTTCATGTCGCACTGGCCGCTGCCTTGGCCAGGTACATTCCAGCTGCCGGAGACTGAGGGCCAAGATTTAAGTTGTGGAGTCATTTTGGAGGGGTTTGGCCATAACTCACCACGCTGGCCAAGCGGGTTGGTGAGTGTGGGATAGCATTTCCTCTGATCCCGATGGTATAGTTATACCGCTATTGGCGGTCATTATATATATATATATATATATATATATTTTCAGTTTCATATATCTTCAAATTATTGCAACCAGTTACTGCTTTTGCATCCAACTTCAACATTTAAATACCTTTTCAGACAAATTACGCAGAGTGACAAAAACAAGGTTATCTAGATTATACATTGAAGAGCCAAAATATTATTGCCAGCGCGTCTTTATGGAAATCGAAGCGACTGCAAGTAATAGATAACGCTTACGAAAGTGATGAAACCGCATAAATAATACATGACACTGAGCTCTGTTAATCAGTGTTCTTCTTGTTCATCAGATGTGAAAAACAGCGGACTTAAGCGAGTTGGACAAACGACATATTATAATGGCCAGACAACAGGGTTAGAGCATTTTCAAGATAGCAAGGCTTGTGAGGTTCTCACGGTCAGCCGTGGTTAGTGCCTTTAAAATGTAGCACGAGGAAAGAAAAACCACAGACCATCGGCACAAAGTGTAGGATGACCAAAGCTTATAGATGCCAGAAATGAGCGAAGGCTTTACCGTTTGGCACTAAGTAAAAGGAGGGATACTGCAGCCCCACTGGCCGGTAATTTCAATTCTGGTGTCAGGAGTAATATGTCACAATATCCGGTACGCTAGATCCTCCTGAACGTGGGACTGCGTAGCCGAATGCCTTTCCCAAAGGCCATACTGACCTCAGTTCATCGTCAAAAGTGCCTACAATTGTCACGCGAGCATCAGAACTGAACCTTGAATGATTGAAGAAAAGTTGTCTGATCCGATGGATCTGCAGTAGTTTCTTGTTGTAACATGTTGATGGGTGGGTACGTGGGCGTTGTTTACCTTCGGAAGTTTTGGCCCCATGATGTACCGCCGGACGAAAACCAATAGGTGGAGGAAGTGTAATACTTTAGGTAATGTTTTCTGTTGGGAAATCCTAGATCGAGACTTTCATGTGCAGGAAACTATGATGTCTAACAGCTGCCTAAACACCATTACAGACCAGGAACTATTTTCATTGCAACGGGAATCCCCTCTAGTAGCGCCTTCTTTCAGAAGGGTAATGAGTCATGCCACACTACCCGGATTGTTCGAGAACGGTTCGCCGAACATGAGCAAGACTTTCATGCCTTACACTGGATTCTAAATTCTCCAGGCATCAATCCAATCCAACACCTGTGGTTTTTGTTGGAGCTGCAAATTTGATCTGCTGCGGCTCAGCAAAGTAAATCCGAAGAGTTAAAGGCTCTGATGATACCCGATACCAAAAGACACATTTAGAAGTCTTGTAGCATCCATGCTACATCGGATAAGAGCTGTTTTTCCGGCAAGACCAACACCATATTAAGCAGATGGTCATAAGTTTGGGTTCTTCGGTGTATTGTGAGAGAATACTAAAGCATCTCGTTTATTATCAAAGTCCAAACCCAGACAAAGTATCATGTCAGTGATTGATGGATATGATCAGTTACAAATGAAGTATTTACGAAATTCAGCAATGAAAGCGTTTACTACGGAAACATGTTCATGAAACTCTGAAATTATTAATATTAATTATTTTTTCATATATTATTTTTAATTTTTGTCTTTGGATAGGACCCCCAAATCATGGGGGCTGGCAGACGGGAGCGCCCAAACATGCTTTCGCACTACGTCCCCTCCCTCATACACGAGCTTTGCTGCAACACAACATCTTCACACTATCCGCCACGGCGCAGGTAAACACCTGGACATGTTTCACTGATGTTTACACACACCCAGCCAAAGCCCAACAGATACCAGTAGACAAACCCGAGAATCATTCGGATCCACCGAAGAACTCGAAAGGACCCTCACACAAATTGGTGGCAAGGTCTCCTAGAACGACGGGTGCTACCAAGAGGTACACCCGGAACGTGCATGTAGGCTGACAAAAGTCCCCTTCAGAGTTGACTAAGTGACAGCGACCCGGACTGGTGACTGTCAGAGAGGACACCGGGTCGACAGGTGCACCAAGGCACTCACAGGACCCATGGCAGGTTCCTCCCCGGCCCACATCCACACAAAACCGGCACACCATAATTTTGTTTTTGTACTATAACATAAAAATAATTAATTTTACATTAATTATTTTTTTGGCATACAATTAACTGCGCAGCAAATAAATTTCGGCAGAATATAATTAAGTTTTTTTTAAGAATCACCCATCTATGACCTTTAAAAAGCGATTTGGTTGCACCGCGATGCACAGCTGTAACCTTTATCTTACGTTTATTTAATATACCCGGCGAAAGCCACCGCGTTGACGGAGGCAGATGTTGTTCCCATTTCAAGCTACACATTGAACTCCGCGCTGTGTGTGTGTGTGTGTGTGTGTGTGTGTGTGTGTGTCTGTGTTTAGTTTAAGGAAGACCGAAAACAACTCTAAGAACTTTGATCTGTCACCCGTCTCTAATTTAGGGTATCTCGTTCCAGTGAAGATATTAAGCCTGTTCCACCAGACAAATACACCATTCATAACACCATTCATAACACCATTCATACCTCATACGTAACATGACACCGGGCACTCGGACGAATGGTCAGGAGATTGCACCACCCTCTCTCTGTCGTTTACAAAACACGATCGTAATTTCTTTAGGAATAAAGGTAAATAAAGCTTTGCAAACAGAATTGTTAACTTCATTGATATAACCAAAAATGTCCGAGTATGAAGAAATGTCAAGCTGAAGTAAACACCTATTTCTAAATAACAACATTGAAAGAACTAACAGGCAGGAAAGTCTTGGCAGTTTGCGGACTTTTTTTTTGAAGCAAACAGATCTGGAGAACAAAAGTACGGTGATAACGGAAAATACATGTTCTTTTATTCAAATTTATAACTGACCACGTTACAATCGCAAATTCTCTGCTCAGATAAAATCATATTTCTTTTTCCCAACGCAACAAAAAACCTTTAACTGAATCTAAACACTTTTCTAAACTCTATGGAGCAATCTATATGTTTATTGATTGTTCCAGAAAAATGAGTGTCATAGCATCTGAAAGCGATCTAGATGTTCTGCATCACTCTAGAAGAATTTATGGCATTCGGAAAATTTGCAAGAACAATCTACTGCTTTGCTAACAGAAGTACAAACAGATTGAATGATGTATTAATAGATGAGAGAAATGAATTAGGATGTCAGTTTATTTCGTAATATGATTTTCTCATTTCAATGAACTACTACATTATTTAGTTAGAATAATAATAACAACAACATTTATTATACATCGACTATAGTTTCGCAGGGCGTTTGGCCCTGCTTCCTTAGGCTGAATGGAGCGTAAACATTCAAATCATTGTGACATCACCAGAATTTTGACGGTCACGGGTTTCGGTGAGTTGTTTCCACGCGCTTGAAAGAAATGGAGTCGACGTCATGTCGTTGACAAGCCGTGACGAGTTCCGGTAAACGTGGAAAGCTTCTAATATATTAAGCTTGATAGCCCAGTCCGGTTTATCATTAAGCGTAGCGTTTCCAAACAAAAATTTATGGTTATTTTCGTAACAATGTTGAGCTAAAGACAACTTCTTCAGCTCATAGTTCCGTACATAGATCTTGTGTTCCTTCACAAGGAAACTTAAAGACCTGCGGGTTTGTCCTATATATGAAAGTCCACATTCACAAGGTATCTGATAAATTTGCCAACAGTTTAAGTCTTCTGCGTAGTCTTTTGATCCGTAAAAAATCATCTTGTTTATGGGTTTGAAAATAACTTTGAAATTAAAACTTTTTAGGATTTTTGAAATTCCGATGCAAATCTGAGGAACACATGGGATAACTGCCCAATTCTTTCGTATTGAGAGATCTATAGGCATAAGCGTGCAGACTGGCTTTGGTTTCCTAAATTCTTGGACAGCTTTGTCTATAACGGAAGGGCTGTATCCTCTGTATGCTGCAATTCGTTTAAGAAAATGAAGCTCTTTCTGTAAGGAATCCTCAGTTGAGCAGATATGTATTGCACGATATACGTATGTGAAGAAGGCAGAGATACTTTGTTTCCATGGATGATTTAATTTTGCATGAGGGGGAAAGGAAACAGCAAATTTTTTCGATAAACTGTTGTTCTAAAGGATTCTTTTGAGCGTGACACAAGGACATCAAGGAATGGTAAGCAGCCATTATTTTCAGTCTCATATGTGAACTGTATATGAGGATCAATTGAATTGATAAGTTCAACTAATTTAGGTATTTCCGAGTTCATGCCATTCCAGAGAATAAAAGTATCATCTACATATCGAATCCACAGGTCAAATGTAACAAGCTGCAAAAGCTGGTCTTCAAAGTGGCGCATGTAGACTTCGCATGAAATAGGTCCACAGCGGGCTACCCATTGCAAGGCCTTCTGTCTGTTGGAAAAATCTTCCACGGAAAAGGAAACTGTTTTGTCTTATACAAATCTCCACTAGTCTCAAAATTTCTTCTATTTCCGGTTGGCTGAAATGATGTTCTTTGAGACTTGCTTTCAATGCTTGGAGAGGTCCATTCATTGGGATACTTGTGAACATGGATTTGACATCGAAGGACAATATGAACTGATCGCTGAATGCATGTCGCTTTAGCCGATGGACAAAATTAAAAGTAATTTTTTACAGATGTTGTGTTCGAAGAAGTCGTAAAAGTCAATAGTTTTGAAGATAGAAATTTGGCCAACTTGTGTGTAGCTGATCCTATATTTCTGAATATGGGACGAAAGGGGACACCAATCTTGTGTATCTTCGGAAGTGCATAGAAACGTGGACAACGAGAATATGACGGCTTCAGTTGATTTTTTGAGCTTTGGTCAAGGGTTACACAACTTGTTACCACTTTCCGAACTTCCTTTAATTGTTTCTCCGGTGGGTCATTTTTCATTTCCTTGTAAGGTCCCTGGGAAATAAGTTTTTCGACCTCTGCCTCATAATGTTTCTTGTCCAGAATAACAACTTTTCCTCTTTTATCAGCTTTAGTGATGATAATATCGCGATTTGACTGCAATTATTTTAGAGGATTGTATACTTCCTTGTTGAGATTCGGTATAAATGGTGGAATGGACTTTGCCGCTATTGTCTGGCTACAGCAATGACCAATCATTTCTTTTTGATCTGTATTTATATCGTATTTTATCACGGACTCTTCAACCGACGCAATGATACTGGATATTGGTACCTTTTACGAAATCGCAAAATTCGAATTGTAACGTAAAATCCGTTTTTGAATTTCGCTCGGGTTAAAACTAGAAAGGTTAGATGTTACTTCATTATCCTGAAAGATATCCTCAATTTGTGAAGTAGAATTGTCTTTATGGTTGCTGTTATTTGATAATAATTTTTCAAATTTTCGTTCTAATGCCATTTTATGAGTAAATGACATATTGGAACTCCTAGACCAAGTTTTGCAGTCCAGGTCAGAAAAATCTGGTAAAGTTTTAGCCAGTAAAGTTTCCTTACCCCTTCATGCAAAATCAAATCATCCATGGAAACAAAAGATATCTGCCTTCTTCACATACGTATATCGTGCAATACATATCTGCTCAACTGAGGATTCCTTACAGAAAGAGCTTGATTTTCTTAAACGAATTGCAGCACACAGAGTATACAGTCCTTCCGTTATAGACAAAGCTGTCCAAGAATTTAGGAAACCAAAGCATGTCTGCACTCTCATGCCTATAGACCTCCCAATACGAAAGAATAACGCAGTTATCCCATTTGTTCCTCAGATTTGCTTCGGAATTTCAAAAATCCTTAAAAGTTTTAATTTCAAAGTTATTTTCAAACCCATAAACAAGATGTTTTTTTACGGATCAAAAGACTACGTCGAAGACTTAAACTGCTGGGGAATTTATCAGATACCTTGTGAATGCGGACTTTCATATATAGGACAGACCCGCAGGTCTTTAAGTTTCCTTGTGAACGAACACAAGATCTCTGTACGGAACTATGAACTGAAGAAGTTGTCTATAGCTCAACATTGTTACGAAAATGACCATAAATTTTTGTTTGAAAACGTTACGCTAATTGATAAACCGGACTGGACTATCAAGCTTAATATATTAGAAGCTTTCCACCTATACCGGAATTCGTCACGGCTTGTCAACGACATGACGTCGACTCCATTTCTTTCAAGCGCTTGGAAACAACTCACCAAAACCCAAGACCGTCAGAATTCTGATGATGTCACAATGATTTGAATGTTTACGTTCCATTCGTCCTGAAGGAGCAGAGCCAAACGCCCTGCGAAATTATAGTCGATGTATAATAAACATTTTATTTTGTGAAACGTTTTTATTATTTTTCTATCTGAACACCGCAAGCTTTGTAGTCATAAATTATATATTGTTTAGTTGATCATAGCGTAGGAATCCTTTAGGTTTCCTTGAATCTTTCACATTTTTTGTTACGCTTTTTCATTTTGAATCATTTTTTTCCATCTTCCCCACATTTTGTACACTAAATTTATCGTTAAAATGTGTCGTGTTTTTCTCTGTGTAAACTGGAATTAGCTCTCTCGATCCTACCTCTCTAAGCAAAGGCCAGCAAATTGATCACGAATGAAAAAGCAACAGCGACCTATTCATTAAAAGCTGACATTACTTACTACTAGTTCGTGTTTCTCGATTTCAATATCCGTAGGGGCATTTTTATTTGGCATAAAATTCCACGATTCCGATGGTACTGTATTAGTGTTCAGCTGAGTAAGTGCTAAACAAATAACGATGATTTATTACTAAAGTGTTTACTAAAAAAGCCTTAGTATATGATACTGTGATACTGTAACAAGTGTGGAGTTATATTTTTACAACAGTGGAAATGATTTTGTCTCCCTTGTTAGCCTAACATGACATCCAAATTAGTTTGGAACACTTATCTCCGTTATTTTGATAAAAATAACGGAGACATATTTTTAGGGCATGATATCAGATTTTTATATTCCCCCGTACAAATGTTTTTATCGAAATAGGAAGCACCGGTTCTTAGTCTTCGCGAATCTTTCTAATACCATGATGAAATAGTATCTGCTAGATTTTAGTCATGTAATTTTCATTTGTATCTTTTACAGCGCAATAACCTCTTGCCAGCTCCTAGAGTTCGGATTTAAAAAACAATATTTGTGCTTGGTAAACGTGAGGTCTCCTGTGTAAATTAAGTTACAACTCAAAGCATTGTAAACCATTAATCCTTCATTTTCGCTCATTTTGACTTACAACAACATCAGAGTGAAAAAAACACATTTTCAAAACAATATTGTGTAGACAGCAGACATTTCTAACTACGCCATATAGACAATTGTTTTATTATTATTTAGAGGTTTTTGCTCTATTTTTATTTTTCAGTTGTGTTTTGAACAAAGTGAGCAGTAGTGCTGCGCTCACGTCAGAACTTTCAAATAATAATATCATGAGAGAATGTTCTTGTGTGGCAAAGAAGAGTTTGTTACTCATATCGCTACCTGTCAAACATTATGATTAAAATTTAAATCCTGAAACTGATGAGAAAAAGGAAACTTTGAAACTGCAGGTATAGTGTTCACACTGATTTCTAACAGCTTTTGTGAAATCCATAAACCAGAATTTCTTCAACTTGTTGACCTCGTACATTTTAAATATCGCACCGACGAATTTAAAACAAAAATGAGTTAGAATCCTTAATGGAGTCTGAAAAATCAAGATTTAATTGTACAAAAGTTGAAAAACCGAACTCTACGTGCTGTACGGAAAGCCCGATCTTCGATGATATTGAATAGAAATGTTTCGTTGAAAAACCTTCCCCGCCCTCAAAAGAATCAAAATCTTTCAACAGGACACACATTCACAAGAAAGGCTTTCGGGACTATCACTCATGTCTATTGAAAAAATGTTTTAACAAACTAATGGAAAATCCTTCTTTCTACGGTTATATGTGACACATATGTATATTAATTCTGTACGATTTTTTTACTATGAGTCCTGTTTTGAGGAAACGGCTGAACGTAAAGATATAGTTGAGGTATCAAAATAAAGGTATTGCCATGTAGATGTGCCAGTCGAAGAGAAAAATGAGATTCAGGGAACGGCTTGGGCGTTATGGGGCCGAAAATTTCCCATGTAAAGTCTATGGAGAAGATTGCGGTTGACATTCGATCACCTGCGGTTGACTCCCGCGCTGTTGGATGCGGAAGCACGGAGGGACTGAGATAATTCAATGTCCGGAGTCTTCTCTTTTCTGAGCGAACCGTTGCGCATAGCAACGCTAGCAGGCATTCGTATCAAAGTTTTCATAGGAACAGCGAACACTCTCGCAGACCTGCTTGCGTCATGCCGTTGACTGTGGAATGTATATATACAATTTAATATAAATTCGATCCAGTTTATTCACGAAAGTAAGACGTTTCCCATTATGTAAAGATGTAAATAAACACTCCGTTGACCATTGTTAGTGAACATATTTAAAATGTGCATATTGATTGCGCCATCTATATATTCATTCTATAAGGCTTTTTACTGTAAGACGTATTTTGAGAGAACGGCTGAACGTAAACATATGGTTCAGGTACCAAAATAATAGTCTTACCATATAGATGTGCCAGTAGAAGAGAAAACTAAGATTGGAGCAACCGTTCGGGAGTGGCGGGGCGACAAATTTCCCATGTAAAGTTTATGGGAGAAGCGTGCAGCGCTTATATACATCAGGCGCTCAGTTCAGTGTTAGACTTGGTGTGTGCATGGTGTTCTATGATCAGTCCTAAAATACGTAAATGCTTTATTGCATACTTATCCTTAACAGTATGTTTCTCCCGCAGAAAAAAAAGAAAACGAAACAGCCTTACTGGAAGGTCAGCAATCAATGAGTCGCAACTATATGTTTCAGACAAAAGAGAATGAAGAGTATTCGCAACGCGAATCTCATTCCAACAACATTTAAAAACACAGGTGTGACTGAAGATGAGAGTGAAAGAGTGCGCTAGCTAGTTGAATTTTTCCCCACAGTTGACATGAGTGGACTTCCGCCTCACATTCTACGACTGAAAAAGTGTGCAGTCGTGATGCTCATCACGCACCTGACCGCCACGGTGGCGCAGTGGTCTAAGCGATGGCTTACGATTAGAGCGCGGATTTTTGTGCCTTAAAAATGTCAAAAATATGCAAGCATATATGACCTTAAAGTCGTTTAAATATGACCAATTAAACCGAAAATATGACTTCATACATTTTATGAAATTATAAGCTAATTTTTAAAACTCAGTGCTTATACACATATAGATTATAGTTATTAACTAAAAGGTTTATTCTTCATCATTTCTTCATACTTAGAACTTAATGACTTCTTTTTAATTAAACAGTTATCACTAATCAGTGCAAAAGTGTTATAGTTGAAGAAATAAAACGAGCATTTTGAGAGGAAAATCGTCTATCATAGAACTGCACTGGATGATTATGTGCATCTTCAGGTTATCAAACTCAAAACTCCTTCGTTGCTCGTCAGTATGTTCTTGTACCTAGAGAAACTCCGCTCGACATCACAAGAGGTTACAGGGGCAAATTTGAATAACGCCAACTCATCTAGAGAAAATTATGTCTTGAAATCATCAAATCTTGCTTTACTACCACAAAGAGTGTCACTTATTTAGCGAAGTGTTGAATAACCTGGATTAGATTGCAACACTCTTTGCAGTCTGTCACTTTTTTAGCTATACCTTTGTTTGCTATAAATAACCCACAGTTTGTTTCACAATTTGTAGTTCATCGCTACGTTTCATTCCTACAGTTTCAAGGCGAATAATCGTAATAGATATTCCACTGAAGTTGCATTTTATATATGCCAAGTTTCCAGCCAAGGCATCAGAAAAGGAATCTTGCACAATTTTAATGGAAGAAGAATCACAACAGTCAAATTTTTAATTGTCCTGTCTAAGGAATCATAATTTGTGCAATAATTCAAAGCCGCATCCAGCCAGTTACCCCGCCGCGTTAGGACAGGTTGGAGAGGAAGTGCCAAAGTAGGAGCAATTTCTTGGAACTTCTGCACGCGAAGCGGAGCTTCTATGAAAATTTATTTACCATTTGAAAATAGCTTATTTACACCAGTACATTTGCTTTGAATCTCTACGGCCACTCTGTGTAAACCACAATATGCAAGGCATGCATTTTGAAACCATTTTCGGATAACGTACACTGCTGGCCACTCAAAATACAACACCAAGAAGGAAGCATCCAAATGGCCTGAAATTCGCAGCATGCGTCGCCCGTTAGAGGACATGCAAACGATTAGCATTGCAGGACATACGCAAATCATGTGCGCCCGGCCCGCCACCGAGAAGCACTATAAGAAGGGTGCACAGAAGGCGGAATGTAAATAGTGGAAGTGTGATGTGCTGCCGGACCTGTGCGTGGGAAGCTTCCTGATGCCTCGTTGCAGAATACGGCAGTCATTCCAGCACGTTTCGGAGTTCGACAGAGGACGAATAGTGGCTTATCGCGCCAGCGTTTTATCGCACCGATACATCGGCGCCCGTGTGGGACGATATCCGCCACAGTGAGGGGAGTATGGATTTGGTGGGTGCAGGAGGGACGGACGGACCGAAGTGAGTAATTGCCGCAAGCGCGGCAGACCACAGAACGAGAGGACCGGCATGTTGTGCGGCGGGCATTGACGGCTCGCACCGCCACAACACGAACGTTGGCGCAGCAATTAGGGTGTGTTGCGCAACAACCTGTGTCAGCACGTAACGTTCGACGTCGTCTGCAGGATCGGACACTTGTCGCACGGCGCCCATTGCTCCAATTGCCATTGACGTTACACCCCGGTGAGTTCGGCGGCAGTGGGCCTTTGAAAGCCGCCCATGGACTACGGAATGGCACGACATTGCCTTCTCCGATGAATCCCGCTTCTGCCTGCAGCACCACAATGGTCAGATCTGCGTGTGGCAGAACCGCGGCAAGAGACTGTATGGCACCTGCATTATTCATCGCCATACCGGTCAGAAACCCGGCGTTATGGTTTGGGGCGCAATTGGATATGACACTCCTACCCCTATGGTACGCATCGCCGGTACACTCAACAGTCACCCCTACATCTCCGACGTTTTGGAGCCTGTAGTCCTCCCTTATCTGCAGGACCTGCCGGCGGCCACGTTTCAACAGGACAATGCGCGCCCGCACGTGGCACGCATCGCAACAATTCTTCACAGGCCACCAGGTGTCACTGCTGCAGTGGCTCGCCTGTTCTCCCGATATATCGCCCATCGAACACGACTGGTTGCTGATCGGCAACCGAGTGGCCCGGCAAGCACCACCCGCGGCTACGCCTGATGAACTGTGGCAACGTGTGGAAGCAGACCGGACCAATATACCCCAAGCCCAGATCCAAAGCCTCTATCATTCGATGCCGTGACGTGTGGCGGCCGTTATTGCCAGCCATGGGGGCCACACGAACAATTGATGTCTGCGTGTTCCGCAAGTCATACGGGCCTGGAAGCTCAATCGTTTCATCTTTGTATCTGTTGTTATGTGTCCAGTAAATCTGGCTTTGCTATCGCGTGTCCTTCTTGGTGTTGCATTTTGGGTGGCCAGTAGTGTAGTTTAAGTCCTTTTGCTTCCTTAGTCATGCATGGAGCGGCATTGGTTAAAAACAAGAGGTTGCTTTCTCTTTATACACAATCTGGCCTGAAGAGTATAGCAATAGTGGAATTGTTTACTTTTTGCAGATTTTTGCACGTTAGAAGAAATTCTTCATCAGGATTGTCACATTTGAGAGTGCTGATAATAATATTAGCTATGTATCTTTTATATGCATCATTTTTTTCATCTGTTGAAACCTATATCTTATTGTTGGCAACAGCAGATCTAATCGTACCTAAAAACAACCTCATAGCAGGCGGAAATATAGTTTTTCCTAAGAGTTGATTCATTTGGAATCGGATGACTGGTGTACTTCTCCAAAAATATCAGACCCAACCACTACTTAATTTCCTTAAAGGAATATTCGAAGTAAATATTAGTTTTTAAAGGTCCTTACAATATTCTGACAGTGTATTTGATGATCCTGCAGTTGAAGAAGATGTCTCGAAAAGGAGACGCTGGCTGTTCTCAGCGGAGGAAAATCTTGCTAACCACCTCTGATGTTTCGCAGTAGCACAGTGCTGTTGAACATTAAAACGCTTTTGATCCGATACCCTGATTTAACACAATTTACAAAAGAAAATATCACCATCGCTACTGAAAGTCAGCTCCCGAAACTCTTGAACAAAACATTGTAATTTCACGCTCATCGAACACCCGCTTTTGGACACGTTGATATCAAATTGAAGTTGAGACGGGAGTTTTACTTTTAACTTGGAAATGGTAAACCAAAAATAAAAGATAATTAAGCTCTGATTTACAAGTAATCGTGAAGGCACCACCGCGCTAGGTTCGTTTCAGTAGTTGGCAAGATGCCAATATCCAAACGAGGCTAAGTAAAAACAAAATTCAGAAAATTGTACCCACAGGAAAATCAGGCAGTTCAAAATGCTTCGGTTACAAATCGTGGAGTCCTTATGACGTCATTTCGCATTCGCATAGCCAACGATTGGCCAAAATATTTTTTTTTTTTTTTTTTTTTGATTGGAGGTTTAACGACCACCGTGAGCAACTCAATGGGCTATAAGCAGTCGCCCGTCCCTAATTTAAGGTCACTGGTTCCAGGGAAGGGAGAGAGCCAGTGCGGTAAGACAAACACAACATCCATGCCTCACCGGGATTCGAACCCGGACCCCTCACGGACGAATGATCAGAGGCCAGCGCCTTAGACCATTGCGCCACCGGGGCGGCGGCCAAAATATGACCCAATATGCCGTTTATTATGAAATTAGTCAAAAATATGACCTAACATTTTCAAAAAATCAAAATATGAGTTTCTAGGATAAAATATGACATGGCCGCCCCGGTGGCGCAGTGGTCTAAGGCGTTGGCCTCTGATCATTCGTCCGTAAGGGGTCCGGGTTCGAATCCCGGTCAGGCATGGATGTTGTGTTTGTCTTACGGCACTGGTTCTCTCCCTTCCCTGGAACCAGTGACCCTAAATTAGGGACGGGCGACTGCTTATAGCCCATTGAGTTGCTCACGGTGGTCGTTAAACCTCCAACCAAAAAAAAAAAAAAAAAAAAATATGACATGTCATAAAAATCCGCTCCCTACTTATAATATTTCGTCCGGAAGGGGTCCGGATTCAATTCCCGGTGAGGCATGGATGTTGTGTTTGTCTTACGGCACTGGCTCTCTCCCTGCGCTAGAACCAGAGAACCTTAATAAGGGATGGGAGACTGCTTATAGCCCATTGAGTTGCTCACTGTGGTCATTAAACCCTCAGTCAAAAAAAAAATCACGAACCTGGACCATTTACTGTCTTTACTGAAGTGTTTCAATGAATTTGTCAATCAAATAAAGTTTACATTTGTTGTTTCATATGAGTTTATTATTTTCAAAAAAAAAAAACTGACCTTCGACTCCAACGGGTTTCGTCTAGTACCTCTTAAACGCTACATACACTGGCGGAAAACGAAAAAAGAACACAAAGGAGACGTCATATACCAACGAAATTTATACAGCATAATAACGAATACAGAGGATAACGTGATCGAAACATTAGAGCAAAATACAGCTGTATTTGCTCGTAAACTGAAAAATAACATTTCCATGTAGCATGGTTAGTACGAGGTTAAACCGCCATGAATTGCGTCACACTGTGCAATTCTGTCATGGAGTCTGTCGTACAAATGTTGGATGTAAGTTTGGGGTATTGGGTTCCAAGCATCCTCAACCTGGACGCGTAAATCGCGGATAGTCGTGGCTGGCCGTGGAGACCGGATAAGTCGTTGTCCTATAAAATCCCACACGTGCTCAATGGAGGACGAATCCGGTGAACGTGCAGGCCACGGAATTCGTCTCACACGCTGAAGTGCATGTTGCGTTGCACGTGCCGTGTGTGGGCGTGCGTTATCTTCCTGGAAAACCCCACGATGGACCGACCTTACAAATGGCACAACAACGGGCTGAATGATGTTGTTGATGTAAGAGGTGCTGTTTAACTCCCCACACCAGGAGACCAGGTGTAGGCCCTGGGTGTCGCTGGCGGATGCAAGAAGGTTTCGGACGCTCCCCTGTGCGTCTGCGAACACGCATACGGCCATCGGAGGCATCCAAGCAGAATCTGCTTTCATCGCTGAACACGACAGATCGCCATTACGTTCTCCAGTGCAGACGTTGGCGACACCACTGCAGCCGTTCCTGACGGTGGGCTGGAGTCAGAGGTACACATGCCAGAGGCACACGTGCACGTAGTCGTGCAACTAGTAGACGGTTGCGGATTGTTCGAACAGTCACCTTAGGTGGAAGGCAGCTCGGATTTGCGTCGCAGTGGATGTTCTGCTTGACAACGCCGCTCTTTGTATGCGTCGATCGGTCCGCTCATCAGTCCGTCTGTGAATCCCCGTTCCACGTCTTCTCGTGTGGGAATGTTCCTCGGACCATCTACGTTACCATCGTACCTCCACCGATACTTCCCGTCCAATTCGCTCCGCAATACGACGATACGACCACCCGGCCTCGCAGAGTCCGATTAGACGACCTAACTCAAAGTCCGATAACTGCTGAAATCGTACACGTCTCCCATGTCCAGGCATTGCAGCTTCTTCAGGGTCTTCACACGTGTTCGTAAGCCGACGACTGATTACATTCACTTTTCCGTACTCCTTAAATACCACCAACGATAATTTGCATATTATACCGTGCTGTGGCGTAAGCGCTCAGCGATTGGTCCCGAAATTAACATCACTCCTGCGTAAACTCGACCCATTAACATATGCAAATTTCATGATCGTCCGCTAATTCTTTCTTGGTGTTCTTTTTTTACTTTCCGGCAGGGTATGTTGAAGGCATTATCCTTCAAAAAGGTGTACCACCATATCGATCTGAAATACGCCCTCTTTCTCTCTCTCTCTTTGCCACTTAAAATTTCTTCCTAATTTTGCAGATACCTTGATTGAAGAGTGCACATCGCAGTTCTAGTGTTGAAAATGAGTAGTTGTTTTTATAATTTCAAAGAGGAAAACAAATCTATCAAGATTTGTGCGAACGGGAAAAATTCTCTGACAGAAATTCCCCAGTCAGAAGGAAATTCTCCATGAACGAGACCCTCAGCTTTAGTGACTTAAAAATATATACAGTATATTTAAGAAATACCTAGCAGCAAGATAACGAATTATAAATTAAATTGCTTTTTTTTTCATGCTTTGTCTCCTATACATCCCATTGATTATAATACATTCCATAGATTATAATACATTATTTTTGCGAACATTCGAGGTTACGCACACTCTTAAAGCTCAGGTTAGTGCTTCACATAACATATAGAGTACATGTAGCCAACAGAAATGCTTTCCAATATATACGAGGGATAGCCAAAAAATTTGTTGCATGCGCGCTAAATTTTTTGGTATGAAAGATATTTGGCTGATATGAAGGGGCGACACTTCTACTTCTTTCTCAAAGCCGCCGTGTTAACTTTGTCGACATGCAGGAACAGTTTGTCTGATATCATTAGTGAAAGAATATCGTGTGCTTTGGAAGTAGCGTCCAAATTTGAAATCCGAGCAGTGATCGGTTTGTTGCTGGCCAAAAAGTTGAACACCACTGAAATTCAACGCAATTAATTGAAGTGTACCGTGACAGATCATTTTCGCGACAGGCGATGACAAAATGTTGTTCTTTGTTCAAGAATGGACAGACGCGTATCGAAGGCGGTTACCGGGAGGAAAGGACATCAACTTTGACGTCGAATGAAAACGTGGACCTCATTAACGAATTGTTTCACACAAACAAGAGAATCATTGTGGACGAGATCGCGGATGAATTGAATATATCGCATGCAAGTGTGCACGGCACCATCACCAAGCGTCTTAAGTTTCGAAAAGTCTGTACTCGATGGGTGCCTCGCTTACTCACAGAAAAACACAATGTGCAACGTTTTCATGCAGCGCTCTCTTTTCTGGATCATTATCACAGAGACGGAAATGAAGTTTTGGACCATATCGTGACCGGAAATGACACTTGGGTCCATCACTTCTCACGAGAAACGAAGCAGACTTCATATGAGTGGAAAAACTCACATTATCCGCTTCCGAAAGTGCCGAATCGTTCCTTCCGTCGAAATGGTATTCTTCTTTGTTTTTGTTTTTGTTTTTTTAATTGGAGATTTAACGACCACCGGGAGCAACTCAGTGGGTTAAACGCAGTCGCCCATCCCTAATTTAGGACCACTGGTTCCAGGGAAGGGAGAGAACTAGTGCCGTGCGACAAACACTACATCCATGCCTCACCGGAATTTGAACTTGGACCGATCTCGGACGAATGAACCGAAGCCATCGCTAAGAACACTGCGTCACCGTGGCGGCCACCATTTCTTCAACACTCAAGGTGTTGTATATTATGAATTCATGCCGAAGAGAACCACGATTAATGCGGCATCATATCGTGAAACCATTAAGAGGCTGGGAAAGGTGTGACGTATATTCTGGATTAACTTTCCTTTTTTAATTTCTTTCCCTATGTAAATCTTGAGTTTATTCTCAGTTATTCTTCACTCTTAACGTAATAAATTTTCTCTCAAGCGAATACGTTTGGCAACACAATTGAGGTTGAATGCATGTGACGTATGTCTGAGATAAGATAGGAACAAGAAATAAAAACGACGACTAAACTGTTGCTTAAGAAGCGTTGAAAGAGTGCGTTGTAAAGAGAGCGTTGAAAGAGTGCGTTGTAAAGAGAGCGTTGAAAGAGTGCGTTGTAAAGAGAGTGTTGTAAAGAGAGCGTTGTGTTAAGAGCCGTGAAACTGTGTGGTGTGTTTAAATATTGATATCGTCCTGTTATGTACGTGCTACAACCTTGAATAAAGCATCGTTTCCGTAAGTTTGCCTTCTGTTGTTTACATGTTTTGTCTGGCCGTTAAGGTTTCTTTCATTTGGGAACTATTTCTTAGTAAGTTGATATTTTAAATTAACGTAGAAGTTCGAAAAGACTTCTATGTTATATAGGCGATTAAAGATCGACAGCCAGGAAAACTGTCAAGAGCCATAGTCATTCTGCATGGCAAAGCGATACAACATTCAGCACGCGCGACGAAGGCCTTCTTTGACAAATACAAATGGCAGGTATGGGAACACCCTCCCTTCATTCCAGAACTTTCGCCTTGTGATTTCCATGTGTTCGGCTCCATGAAAAATCACATTGCGAAGCGACGATAAGACCCCGATGAAGACGTTAAAAATGCGACGCGAGAATGTCGTCTCAAGGTGAACGACATTTTTTTTACGAAGGGATAGACAAGCTCGTGCGGTAAATGATAGACAAGCTCTGCGGTAAATGTTTAAGTAAACTAGGCGGTTACATCGAAAAAAACTCTTCTGTTATATTTCTTACGTATAAAAATTTCCCAAAATGTTCATTTTTTTTACATGTGAGTGCCACTAACTTTTCGACTGCTCTACGCAGTACAAGAAAAACCATTTATGAAAAGCTATCTGGTTGTTTAACAATACGTTCGCACATGATTTGCACATTTTATAAAATACTATTTATTTTAATATTTTACTAAGAATATTTCAGAAAACAAAATATATTTTATGTTGGAAAACATGATAAATAGAAGCATACCAAACTTTTCCCCGTCAATGTGAAACATTTCAAGTTTAAATGGATATCGTTCAAGTCTTTCTGGTACCGTACATACAATACGAAATGTATCGCATATACTCAGATTCATGAATGGCAATAACTGCACAGAATTTTTTAATGTTGAAATGGAGTTTAAAATTCAACAGTGAGGTTTAAACGAAAAACATTAAAAATTTGAGATATTTTTTAATTGTTTTTGTATTTTATTAACAAGAAGCAAACAACTGCATATAAATATGTTCGTTAGCTAACTGCAACATAACAATTTGAAGACTGTTTCTGCTAGCAAAGTTCTGTCATTTGAAGTTAATCTAACATTTCATTTTGCTTCGAGATAAAATATATGGGAACGTTTTTTGTTAATTTGTTACATTAGTTGTTCTTTTCCTGAAACAAAAGTAAAAGTCAAATGTAGGCTATATCTGTAAACTGGGCAGAATAATTTTTAATCCGAGCTCAAAGAAATTCCTGCGAATAATTTATAAGCGGGGAAAAACTTTGACGTTTAAGTCGATAAATCGTGACTATGAAGTTTGAGTAAGCTCTTTTGGTCAGCGTCTAAACCTTGAAGAAGAATTAGTAGTTACTCTTAGTGACCGTTATTTAGTGTTGTCGAAGCAAGTGCGCAAGTGTCGTTCAAAAATATGTAACCAAAGCCATACAGCAAAGCTGCGCCATGTAAAATTATCATTAAATAATGGTTGCCTGTAATTATTATTTAAACTGTTTAAATTCAAATTCATGCTTCAGTGGTGACTTAAACAGTAATCTCAGTAAAAGGTTGTTTTCTTGAATGAGTCTCAGTTGTTCCTATCAGCTGAAAACTATATTCAGCATTTCACATTTACTACCAAATCATATGACTAGGGTTCAGTGTCCAAGCAAGGTTACTTACGAATACAAATTGTTTATGTTATGAGCATTTCAGCAAGTCATCACTTCATATATGCACCATCAATAAGTTGTAGTAACTGAAGTATCGAATATAATCCCCTTATACAACAGTGTTTCGTATGAAATAGATATGTATCGCTCAAATTCTCTCCCCACAGCAATGTGATAACCAGTAAAATCTTTACACACGCTGAATACATAGAACTCCGTTCAGTAAATATTCGTGAACAATTACATATGACTCATAAGTCGCTCTCCTGTCGTAGCTTAAACAATATAGTACCCTGAACATTGTACACACAAACACTTATCTCTCGATTCTGACTTCCTAATTTTACTTCAGTCTACTGCTATGTGTGGCAAAATTAAAATTCTTCCAGAAAGAATCTGTGGCATTAAGTCAGAAAAATATTGACCCAGAAGGAAACAGATTTATACCTCGAGTGGCCACTTTATTACGACCACCCCCTCAGTACTTCGTTGGGCCACCTCTTGCCTTAAATACTGCGTTAATTCTTCGTGGCATAGACACCAAGAGATGTTGATAGGTGGTTTGTGGAATCTGAGACCATGCTTGATGAATAGCACTTTCCAGGAGTGTGAGATTGCAGGGTGGTGGATACAGCTGTATGATGGCTCGTTTAACTTCCTCCCACTAATTCTCAATGGGGTTGAGATCTGGAGATTGTGGGAGCCACCTAAAGAAAGTAAACTCACCGGCATGTTCCTGGAACCAATTTTGTACAATACGAGCATTGTGGTAGGACGCATTATCTTGTTGAAATTAGCCATCGCCATTGGGATAAATCATACACATGACAGGATGCACTTGGTCCGCAACGATGTTGAGATATTATGTGCCAGTCAGACGTTGATCAACACGAATTAAAGGGCTCAAAGCATGCAAGGAAAACATTCCCCAAACAATAATGTTGCCTCCACCAGCTTGAAGGGTTGTAGCAATGCATTTGGGGTCCATGCTTTCGTGCTGTTTCCGCTAAATTATCACTCGGCCATCGGCATGGTGCTACTGAAAGCGTGATTCATCGGACTACCTAATTTGTTTCCAATTATCGACTGTCCAATCCTTGTGCTTCTGTGCGAACTGGAGACATTTTCTCTTGTTAACTGCAGACAGGAAAGGTGTTCGAACAGGCCTTCGGATGCCATATCGCATCCGATGTAGTGTACTGCGAACAGTGCGTGCAGAGATCATTTGAGGGGATCCTTGACTAAGATGGTCTGTAATTTGCTGCACTGTAGCTCTTCTGTTGCCTGTTACCAGTCTGGACACTCTCCGTTCCACCCGAGGAGTCACTAGTCGATGACGACCAGACGTTGCACGTAGAGACCCAGTTTTTTGGCTGACAGTCCAGTTTTTAAACACTTTAACAACAGCTGCTCTGGAACGTTTCACGAATGCGGCGGTTTCGGTGATACTAGCTCCATGGCTCCGAGCTCCTACAGTCATCCCAAGTTGAAAGTCCGTCAAATCGCTCGTCCCCCAAAAATCACTTCTACTACTGTCGCAAGCACTAAGCTTTTCCTTTTTATACTAGTCTTGCCCTCTGGCGGCTACAGCGTACAGCCATAGCTCATTTGCGTAAAACTGTCAGATGGTCATAATAAAGTGGCCACTCAGTGTATAAGAACACAGGAACTCAAAATGGTAGTTAAATAAAAGTAACAGGCCAATGCCTTTTTGATTCTTTTTTTTTTTATATATATTTTAATGACTAGTGCAACGCACGAGTCATATTCATGATTTAGTCTTTTTATATAGGCAACGGTAAAACAAATAAAACGACATCCAAAGACTGCAGACAACTGAAAGGAGCCTGGAGAGATTCATGTTCGGTGTAAGCAGCAGAGATAGGGAGAAAAACTCTTGAATAAGGAAAATGACAAGAGTGGAAGACATTATTATCAAAGTAAGATCCCTGAAATGCCAATCGAATCATGGACCACTGATGGACAACAGAAATTCTGGACTGTATTCCAAGGGACAGAAAAAGACACAGAAGGAGATCCCATGGGAGGTGGGTGGATGAATTTCGAAAGCATGCGGGAGTGAGATGGAGGGGACTGGCGCAAGACAAACCGTTTTGGAAGAAACTTGGTGAGACCTTCTCCCAGCAATGAATTGATAATGGTTGACAATGATGATGATGTATATAATACGGTCGTACAGTAGAAAATGATATTTTTAATCAGATGTTTACAAGCGTAAATACAGCTGCAAGCCGAAATACACAAACATTCCACCTCAATTTGAAAATATGCTCTACAAAAACTCAAAGCTTAAATGCAATACATTCAACAAGGCTATTGACATTAAGTGTCGAAATATGTTTCAAATCGGACTTTCTGTAGGAAAATATTGAGTAAAAAATGGAATATACATCTGTGCCCCTAGCAGACAAAATTTTTATTTTTGTAGGAGGAAATTCACTAAAAAACTTGTATTGTACTGAATGATATCAGACATAAAAGGATTTTTTCTTGCAAATGGGCCCTACGTGCGATTCAAATATATTTTTCAAACACAACTTTACTCCTGCTCCCTCCAGTGAAAAACGTTTGTATCACGAACTATTAGGAATAACATTAAATCATTTTACGCCACGAACTCTATCCCATTTGAAAATATTTAAAATAGGAAAATTAAAAATTAGATTTTTTGAAGGTGAGGTATGGAGGGAATGGCGTTCTACATATATATATACGGTCCCTTGCTGGACTTTGTGTTTTGTTATGAGTAGAAATAACGCAAAAAGTATTTTTTGTCGTGAGCGACAGTGCATGACTTAATTATTTTTCAGCCCTTAGCAGCACAGATGTTGCTACAAATGTTACGGATATCAAATTACGCAGTTTCACTCGCTCGTGGAAAAACTCTGTTTCACGGGAAAAAATTGAAACAAAACAAAAAAATGTATGAAAACATTCTACTTCACAAACTCTATCTGAGGCTGAAAGAATGTTTCAAATTTTAGTTTTAGGAGAGGCATAGGAAAATATGCAATATACACTGAAGTGGCTAATTATAAAGAACAACTACCTAACAAAGTTTAGGGTCGCTCTTCTCTTTCAAAAGGGCATAGACTTGGTGTGAAAGAGACTCAACGAGGTGCTGGTGTTTTTCTAAAGGTATGTTAATCTAAGCGAGCGTGATAGCCATCTTCAATTGCCAAATGTTCTCTACACCAGGGTTACGAATAGCTCTCGCATTCACATCCCTCATGGGGTTGAATCGGTTTATGACCTGAGAACTGTGGGAGGAATGTTAACACTTTGAAGGCATTGTCGTGCTTCTGGGACCACTGCCTAAATTTCCGTGGTTTGCGTCATGGAGAAGTGTACGTAGTCGACAATAATGGTAATATCCCGAGTGTATTACAGATGTTGTTCCGTATGTATTAAGGAACACAATACCCGCCACAAAAAATTACCGCAGAACAGTGCGCTATTTACACCAGTTTGTACAGTTAACTCTAAGCAGCAAGGATCCAGCGATTCATGCACTTTTCGCCCATGGGCGTGTGTGAAATGAAAACGGGATTCAGCAAACCAGACGAATTATTTCATGTCCTCAATGGTACAGTATTGCTGCTGTAGTATCCACTGCAAATGAATTTGCTTTTAGCAGCGACTAATAGTACACGAAGGATACGTCTTTTATTATAGCCCATTTGTGCTGCTGTCTATATTTGCTACAATTCTCCAATCAGTGCCGCTGTTGTCTTGCACGGTTATTTGACACATTGGAGTTCTTATGTTGCCGCGGGTAATCTCCTCCAGTCGCCGTTATCTTGAACATCGACCAGGCGTTTCCGCCCACTGGCAAACCCCAGACTACTTGTGCACCACGCTCTGTACGCCCTAGGTATAATTGTGCGTGGAGAGCCACGACAATTTTTGAAATGCCGTACCTCTCTACCTAGAGCCCACTATCATGCTTCTTTCAAAGGCCCATAAATCACGGTTTTCTCATATTGTGGCTGTCAAAGCTACACACACCTCTGAATCCTCTGCAGGAAGTTGTTCATGAAGCCATCTCAACATTTTAGTTAAGTACGTACGTCAGGATGGCACGTGACTGATTAATAATAGTGCTATTAATAAATTTCTACTCCAATGTATGTTTACGCTCTCTAGAAGGAAAATTTCCTATTTGAAAAACGAAACAATGTACCCAAAATTACTCTCGTTATAAGTGATGTCAGACGAAAAAAGTAATTTCAGTCAGATATTTAAATGTAATGATGTGTGGAAGAATATGTTCTGAATTCCGTATCACCTTTATTTACACCCCCTAGTGGTATGCCTCGCAAAAACATCTAAATATAAATACAGTCTTTCCATCAGTACAGGCGTCCCAATGTAAGACGCATTCTCAAATAGGCCAAAGTGATACAAATATAAAGTATCCATAGGCAGGCGGACATAGTGATAACATAAATTAGTTTACTATTTTCCAAATATACTTAAATAACACACACAAATAGTTTAAAGGGACGCATTATAAAAAAATATTTGAAAACAAGGACAGAGTATTTGTTTGTCTCAATTATAGTTGAGCATTAATCTAGCTAAAATTTTTGAAATACAAAGCCCAAGATTTCACAATGTTAGCAAGAAAATAGATTGAAAATAAACTCATTTCAATGGCGGGCGTGTTCCAGTCCCCTATTTTCTTTATTTAAGTTGGCCCTGAAAATGTTTAACTGTTCAAAATGGCCCTAAAACTAATTCAATAACACGCCAAGAAACCCAACCCCCACGGACAATACAGGACCAAAGGGAGTCTTGTAAATTCTCAATCGTTACCATCAATTCAATTAGTTCTATTGCGGCGTGTTATTTCAGCCATAAGTAAGATTTCAGAGGAAATTTCATTTTTATTTACTAACTTTATTTTTCAGAAAATAACTTGCAAGGTATTTGTAATAAATTTGTATTCAAATATCGGTCCCGTAAATCGGGTTGGAAACGTTTCCTTTGTTGCTTTCTCTTTTTTACGCTTTCCAACCGTAGGTTGAAGAAGCGTATATAATCCAGCTTTGTCCGTCCGTCTGTCCGTCTGTCTGTTCGTCTGTCTGCCTGTCGGCACGATCGCTCGCGTAAAAATAATTTGATTTCGATAAAATTTTAGTATGTGGTAGGCGACCATCTGGGGACGACTCCTATTGAATATGGACGAAATGCGGTCAAAGGTCACGACATAGGAGTGGGATCCATTCCATTGCCCTTATGCGTCATAACTTGCGTAAATATGGTTCGATGTCGATGAAATTTTTATATGTAGTAGGGGACTACCTGGGAAGCAACCCAATTCAAAATGAGTGAAGTGGGGTTGAAGGTCATTACATAGGAGCGGGATGCATTCCATTGTTCTTATGCGTCTTAACTTGCGTAAATATGGTTCGATTTCGATTAAATTGTAGTATGTCGTAGGGTACCCCTGAGAATAAACCCTATTGAAAATGGACGAAATGGGGTCAAAGGTCAGTACATAGGATCGGGATCCATTTCATAGCCCTTATCCCATACTACACTAACGGAAAAAATATCCCCACACCACGAAAAAATAGTTGTAAGCGAAAAAATAGTTGTAAAGGAATGAAATCGATTAAGGTTGAAATCGATTAATAGTTGTAAAGGAATTTAATCGATTAAGGTTTCAAGATCACAGCGTATTGTAAGCGCGACAAAAGCCATTTTAAATGTGAAATGCTGGTACATTAATAACCGGTGTAACCGCCAGAATGTTGAATGCAAGCACGCAAACGTTCATGCATTGTGTCGTACAGGTGCTAGATGTCAGTTTGTGGGATGGAGTTCCATGCCAGTTGCACTTGGTTGGTTAATACAATGACGGTTAATGCTGGTTGGAGGTGACGCTGGAATTGTCGTCCAATGATGTCCCATACGTGCTCGATTGGTGAAAGATCTGGTGATCTAGCAGGCCACGGCAGCATGTCGACACTCTGTAGAGCATGTTAGGTTACAAGAGCGGTATGCGGACGAGCGTTATCCTGTTGGAAAACACCCAGTGGAATGCTGTGAGATGACCACGAGAGTGCTCCTGCTCTCATAGGAAATTGCTTCCCAGACCATAACTCCAGGTGTAGGTCCAGTGTGTCTCGGCCGCAGACAGGTTGGTTGCAGGCGCTCACCTGGCCTACTTTTAACCAACACACGGCCATCACTGGCACCCAGGCAGAACCGGATTTCATCAGAAAACACAACAGATCTCCACTCCGTCCTCCAATGAGCTCTAGCTTGACACCACTGACGTCGCAAACCGCAGTGGTTTGGAGTAAGTGGAATGCACTCCACAAGATGTCTGACTCGGAGCTGTCCTTCAAGTAACCGATTTGTAACAGTTCGTGGTGTCACTTTGGTGGCAACTGCAGCTCGAATTGCTGCCGTAGACGCGGTGCGATGCGCCACGGCTATACGCCGTACACGGCGGTCTTCCCTCTCAGAAGTGTCACGTGGCCGGCCGGTTGGTTGGTTGGTTCATTGATTTTAATGGCGCAAGGGCCATGGTTGGCCAAAGAGCGCCAAACAAAAGACAACAAAACAAAACATAATCAATATAAAACGTACACAAGGTTAAAAACAGGCTGATTTGGTAAAAATGAAACATGAGAGGGAACAAGTTAAAATCTAGATTAGTTTAGAAAAGTCAATTTCTCGTAAAAACGAAAACACTGCTTTCATGTCGCAGGCTTCGCCAATAATAGTTTGCAACGTAGCTGCTCCTTCGTCCAACAGATGAGAGTGAAAATGATGAAAACGATGATCACAAAACAGAACACAAGTACACAAAACATGAAGGACAGCGAGACAACGGTTGCACGCCTCACACACCGGGACACCCTCGCCACACAGCAAAAAGCGGTGAGTAAAACGACAGTGCCCAATGCGGAGACGCACAAGAACTACTTCCTCACGACGGTTATTTCGCAAACTAGACTTCCATAGTCCGATCTGTGGTTTGATATAATGAAACTTATTGCTGCCCTGCTGAGACCACAGGGACTGCCACTCGTCCAGGACAAATGTCCGGATCAAAGGTCTAAAATCGCGGAAAGACAGTGGCAGCCGAGCTGGCGACATGCAGGAAACAGACCTGGCAGACAGATCTGCCAACTCGTTACCCCGGATCCCAACATGGACAGGAACCCAACAGAATCGGACCAGGAATCCAGCACCTTCCAAAGTTTCAAGAAGACGACGGACATCGCGGATGACCGGTGAGTCCGTGTCCTCTAAAGAAGATAGGACTTGGATGACGGACTGGGAATTGGAGCAAATCATAGCGCGACGATGAGATCTAGACTGTATGTGACACAAAGCGAGGTGTACCGCACGCATCTTTGCCGAAAAGACGGTGGATTCAGGCGGAAGACTCTCAGCATGGCAGGCAGCGCCACACACGAAAGCAGATCCAACCACCTCACCGGATTTCGACCCGTCAGTAAATACAGGCACGAAATCCGGGAAGAGAGGCTTTTTCTCGGCAATAAGCTGCTGGTACACCAGAGCAGGAGTGGAAGACTTTGTCCACACACAAAGGAAAAGGTCAGCCGTTTCTTGAACCGGCTGCCAAGGCGGTTCATTGTAGAACCGGGTCAAACCAATCCTTGACAAGTCTAGACCAGCATCGCGCACTAAGTTCGACAACCGAATCCCACACGTCGGAACACAGGAAAGCCGGTGTAAGAATAGGCGGACACATTGCGGTTGGCAAATGGAACCATGCATTGGATGATCAGGAAGAGACTTCAACTTGGTGAAGAAGTCAAGAGACAGCTGCTTACGTCGGATGCACAACGGCGGTTCATGGGTCTCGGCATACAGGCTGTGCACGGGAGAGGTACAGAAAGCACCAGTGCATAGCCGCAGAGCCTGGTGATGGACAGGATCCAGAGGACGCAACACGGAAGGACGTGCGGAACCGTACGTTATGCATCCGAAGTCTAACTTTGACCGAATCAGAGAATGGTAAATGCGAAGCATTGAGCACCTGTCAGTCCCCCAAGATGTTCGAGAGAGGACCTTCAGGATACTCAAGGACTTCGTGCACGACACCTTCAAAGACTGGATGTGAGGTCAGAAGGTGAGTGCTCGGTCAGTGGCCGGCCGGAACCCAGTCTTCTCGAGTCAGTACCTTCCTTTGACCACCGCTGCCAACAATCATGCACAGTGGCTACATTCCTGCCAAGTCGTTCTGCAATATTGCGGAAAGAAAATCCACCTTCTCGTAGCCCTATTACACTACCACGTTCAAACTCCGTGAGCTGTTGATAATGGCTGCTTCGTCTTCTTAAAGGCATTCTTGACTAACATCAACACCCTACGTCGAATCTCAACGATAACTATCGCTCACGAACGTTACAGCGCGTATTTGCAGCAAACCTGCTTTGCAAGTTCCGAGGGGCGTACTAGCGCCACACGTATGCTCCGAGCGCGAAATTTGCATAGACATAATCTTACAGATGTACTCTCACCGCCTACCAACTGTCGTTTATCTAACACAACCCTTTCTTGGTGTTGGGTTTTTTTTCCGTCAGTGTATTAAAAGAGTGCTTCTTGTATGCATGTAAAATTTATTTTGAAAACGGCTCGAAGGATTTTGATGAAAGTCGTTACCCTACCGTTTTCTGGTACTAGAAATCGATTTAGCTTGATCTCGACTTTAGGATAATTCGTTTAGTGGTTTAAATAACCACTCCTAATCATAACGTTTTTAGTGTCATGGCGTCGTTCTATTAATGTTACCCATGCTTAGAAATCTTATGACGTTACAATATCGCGTTTGACGCGCGGTCACGCCATCTGTCTCATTACGTCACGCGTTGTGTGTGGATCCTATTAAAGTTTTATGACGTCAGAGTCTTGCGAGCAGATAGTCGCGATTCTCATCTGCCTCATTACGTCACGCGTTGTGAGCGTATGTCCAACCGCATGATAACTCGCGTAAAAATCGTTCGATTTCGATGAAATTTTAGCATGTGGTAGGGGAAAACTGGGAAGGAACCCTAATGAAAGTGAACGAAATGGGGTCAAATGTCAGTACATGGGAGGGAGATCCATTTCACTGCTTTTATGCGTCATAACTAACGTAAAAATAGTTCGATTTCGATGCAATTTCAGTATGTGGTAGGAGACTACCTGGGAACAAACCCTGTTGAAAATAGGCGAAATGGGGTCAAAGGTCAGTACATAGGAGCGGAATCATTTCCATCGCCATTATGCCTCATAACGTACGTAAAACTGCTTCTATTTAGATGAAATGTTAGTATGTTGTAGGGGCCTGCCTGAGGACGAATCCTATTGAAAATGGGCAAAATGGTGTCAAAGGTTAGGGCACAGGAGCGGGATCTATTCCTTAGACCTTATGCATTATACCTTACGTAACAAAATTCGATTGCGACAAAATTGTATCATATTATTTCGGAGGTATACTGAACCGGTTCTGTTGAATATTATCGAAATGGGATCAAAGGTCTGGGCACAGGACCGAGATTTATTCCACAGCCATTATCCTCATAACTTGAGTAATAATTTCTGGTATGTCGGAAAGCGTATTATAATCAATGCATTGCATGATTTTACTAATTTGTTTTGAAAAGAATTGAGTGGGTGCTAGAACGAATCACACAATGTCAATACTTTCTGTTGTACTTTTATTTCGATAAATCGCGTAAAAATATGTTATTTCTTAATATCTCTTGGTCTACCACTCCGATTGTAAAACTGCCTTTTGCGTCCAACATAATTTGAGTCTACTCATTTGACAGATACATTGTCCAGCTTTTTTATTGTGGTTATTTATCGATAGGTAGCGTAAAAACATGTATCATCGTCTGCATCAGCATTCGCAAGATCTGTTATTCTTACAGGAAAATTTCATTCTTTGCAGACTAGTACGTTTTGGAAATGTAGAAAGAAAAATAAAATTTGTGTCTAGTCAGATGTCTCACATTTTTGGAATGTTTTTTTTAACTTTTCATCTAGCACGGTACTGGAGAAACTTTTTTAACACGGATTTTGTAAAAAAGTAGTTTTAAAGTTTAGCTATAATGCTAAAATCGGTCTGCCTGTGGACACTATATCTCTGCATATATGGTCTTGTTCAATGCACTTTGGCTTGATAATGAGTCTTGTGAAGACTCGAACAATCTTGCCTGTTTTTAAAGTTGCTTTTATCTGTACATACTGGTTTTAGATGTAAATAAACATTTTATACTTCTGAGGCTTGCGGGTATTAAATGGACGTGTTCTACATTGTGCCGAGACAGCTGTATGTAAGATTAACTCTATGGTTGCACGAGATACTGTATATTGTCTCTTCATCTCTGCAACCATTAGTCCGATTTAAAAAAAAAATTCGCATTCAAAATCATGAAATGTGAGAACGAAGATACTTACTTTCTGGTTTTTCCCGATGCATAACATGCATAACTTGGCCGCTAGATGGCGTACAGAAAGAGCAATCAGTTTCAAAATACACTTTATTCCATATATGTGCATCTAAATTTCCGATTGAAAGAATTATTTCATCGATGCCATTTATAACGTAGAATATTTTACGTACCGATTTTTTAAGTAATTCTCAGATTTTCCGCTTGGAGGCGTAAAGTTAAATTGCGATTTCTCCGATATCTCTGGTTCTAAAAGTTGTATTTGAAAATTTCTTTCTGCATTCGATACAGCTCTTGCGAGAAATGTTCTACACGTAACTTTTAATTTTTTGTGAAGAAGGGTTCGGCCACCAGGCTGCGTAATAGCTTATTTCGGTTTCTAATGTATTTGAAGTTCTCAAAACTGAATTTTTCTATTCCTTTTTCGTGGGCCGATACTGCTCACTTCGGAAAACGTTTTCAGAATAATATCTGTTTAAAATAATGTACAATGTTCCTCCAGGGGACGTAGATATGTATCATATTTGTGTCGATATGTCTGCTTAAAAGAGTCCGATTTCAAGAACCTTTTTTTTTCGGCTAGCATTTTCAGTGCGAAATGTTTCTCATGCAATTTTAGATTTTTCTTAAAGTGCAAGTTCTTCGTTTAGAGGGCGTAAGATCAAGTTTCCGTTTAGAGCATGTTTCCAGCAATATCTGCTAGACTGAAGATCCGATTGAAAAAATTGTTTTTCGGTGAGATACAACTGAATATGAAACCGTTTTATGTGCATTTCCTTCCCAAAATAATTCACAATTTCTCCGCTAGGGGACGCAAATATTTAGTTTGTTTTTCTTTATGTCGTTGTTTCTAAATGTCCGATTTAAAGCGTTCTTCTAACCCAGGATATCACTTACCGTGTGAAAGACTTTAGGTTTGTAAGTGAGGAGTTTTTAGTAATTCAAAATTTTGTCACCAGGTGGTGCTTTTGTATTTCTGTTTGCAGCTGTATTTTCGTTCCTAGAAACTCTATTGATAAATGCTTCTTTTACGTATGACATTTGCTAAAATAAAGATTGGGAACATTACCCTCTTTTAACATTGCCCAGCTTTTCCGCTATGTGGCGTGAGGGTCAAACCATTTTCTTGCTATCTATACTTTCTGAACATGTATTTGGAAAGTTCAATTTCCCTAGCATAGCTTTTGCCATGGAGAATACTTTTCGCATACTCATAACTTTCCCATTATGGAAAACTCTTGCGCTTGAAGGAGCAGATTTATATCATATTTCCTTCCCATTATGGAAAACTCTTGCGCTTGAAGGAGCAGATTTATATCATATTTCCTTCCATATTTGTTCTTTTAACTGTTTGATTTAAAAATCTCTTTGTCTCTGATAATTAATTATTTCTGCTATGAGAAGTATTTTGCGCATCATTTGTTAATTTCCGTAACATACTTTCAGCTGCTGGTGGAATTAAAGTGCTCTTTCTGTTTCGGAATGTTCTACATAGATTGTAGAAATCCGGCTGCTTTTTTCCCAGGAGGTCCCACTGACTATTAAAGCTTTGATAAATTTTATTCACGTCTGAAAGGATTCAAAGACGTGCTCATTACATCTGAAATTCTGAGTCATCATGCTTATTTTTTGTTATTTTTGTTTGGGGCTTTAACGACCACTGCGTGCAACTCGATGGGCTATAAGCAGTCGTCTATTTCTATTGTCGGGCCACTTGTTCTACGGAAGGTGGAGAGCCAGTGCTGAATACAATATCCATGTCTCACAGGTATTCGAAACCGAAACCGTCTAGGACGAATGTTTAGGCGCCAAGGCACCACCGGAACGGGGTAAGAATGTTAAATCGTATTTTATACTTGTCTGAATTATACGCTATTTTGAAATACATATAAAAACTCTGTAAGCACTTTTGAAAACAAATTGCATACTTATGGATATACCATATTCGTCCGTTCCTTGGGTACCTCATTTCTTCACCTGTTTGACGCATTTGAAAACATTCTTTTTGCATAAGAAAGCCGAAATTCCGAAAACAAGGGTTCATATCCTTTTTCGATTTTGTATCCGTAATCTTGCTGCTAGAGGTGTAAATTGAAGACACTGAATTTAAAATATATTTTGTACTTATCATTGTTTCTAAAAGAGCAGTTAAAATATTTTTACGTTGCATGCATTTCAATTTAAAGACAATTTTGTATCAAATTTCAGCTTATTAGAATCATTCTCAATTTTTCCGCTAGGCGCCGTAAAACTGAAGTTTTCTCGATATCTCATCTTCTCAAAATCAGAATTGACAAACCTTTTTGGGCCGGATAAATCATAGTGAATAATAGTAATGTTTAAATTACTTAAAACCCAACATTTGGTCTTTGCAATACATGCCCATGCCTGCCAACTGCTCCAAAATATCATGATTATTCCTGATGTATGTAGCCACTTCGCATGCTCTGCGTAATTTGTGGTTTTCTCCGGAAAAAAATTATTTTTATTTCATTACCTATTTTTCCTCAAACAACGACTGTGGCCATAAATATACTGCACTAAAAGTACAGATGGTGAAATAAAATTCATCTTTATAGTGCATTTTAAAGATTTTTACCGTAATATTGATGTGCAAGTTCTACGCTGTTAACAGAAGTTGCAGTATTTCTAATACAACGCTGCGGTGGTGAAGTCAGGTTTTGCTCCGTTGAAACGAAGATTCGGTGCGGCGGCCAATACACGGGCGGAAGGGTACAGGAAGAACCAGTTACGATGTTGCCAGGAGAGAGATCCATTTTGTAGTGTTACCTTACAGAATATAGTTCAATTTTTTCGCACTGTTTTTAAAGCACATGCTGACAATTTCTTCGGATGTTACGCCCGCGAGCGCAGAGGAAGGAGTGAAGACACCGTCATACGTAGGGGAGGGGGAGCCGGAGAAACTATAAGGGGGAACTGAATCGCGTTGACCAATGAAGTGCATAGGATTGTCACCCCTCGTTCAGGTCGGCCGCCGTGAATTCCCCAAGATCTGGTTAGAAAGAGCTGCGCTAAGCACACTGTTTTGCGATTTAATTGTTGAAGTGTGTTAACGAAGTATTTTTCACAATGTCATACCTGCCAAATATTCCGGATTTCATGGAAGTTTTACGGTCGGAAGATAGTTTCTTCTGGATTTCGCCAAAATGGCTGGTGAATTTTTCTTATTGACGGAAATTGATATTGTTATTGTCACTTAGTGTAAACTCTTGCTTTTGTTTTATTGTGATGTTATGGCGATTGAACCTTATGCTATCTCATGTTTCTACCAGTAAGTGATATTATTTATAGATCGCACACATTCTCTTCCGCCAATCCTTCAAAATTCTCTCCCTCTCAGTGTTGCAATAGCTGCTCTAATTTCCCGTCTACTACGCCTCAAAATTGTATCAACGTGTGAAAATACGCATTGGGAATTTTTCTCAAGGTGTAAAAATACTCATCGAGAAACACGTTAAATACACACCAACTCGTAAAAATACGCTTCGGGACGGTATTTCGTCTTTCAAAAACAGAAGTAAGCGAAATAAAGATTTTTTCGTAATCGTAATTGCGTTACTCTGCGATGTTGCATCTGTCGAGCATTGTTGTTATACATCATTTTATTCCAAAAATATTTCAGTTTAAAAATGGAGGGAAAAATTCCGTAAACGGAAATTCAACAGCGTAAAAATTCTCCTGTAATCTTCAGGCATGAGCGCGCAACGGGTTCGAAAAATTTCTCCTTTTCCGTCATAATTTGTGTTATCCTCGAGATCGATGCATAACTGAACATAAATGTTTGGGTAATTATTAGTGGTTGAGGATGCTTTCTGCCTGAAACTTTCTAAACTTTCGTAAATGGAAGTTTCGCCCTTCAAAACTTTCGAACACGGAAGTTAGGCGCAGTGAAGGTTTCTTCCGTAATCGTAATTTTATTTTTCACGCGATGTTTCCTCTGCTTAGTATTGTTGTTAAATATCCTTTTATTTTATAAATATTTGTAGTTCAACTCGAAAACGGAGGGAAAATTCCTGGAAACGGAAATCGGACTTAGCAAAGATTTCTGTTTTCAAAAACCATTATTTTCTATTTTTCTGAAACCATTATTTTCTATTTTTCTAAAACCAATATTTTCACCTTTACCCCTTTAAAAATTAATGTTTCTGCACACACACACATAATAATTTAACGGACTGTAAGATTCATGGTGAAAAATCACTTTCGTTTCATTTCTAACATTTCGTAAACTCCAGATTCAGTAATCGAATAATTGGTGGATATTTTTGTTTACATCACACTTGACACAGCATATACGAGTCTAAAAACGTGATTGAAAACTATAAATCTTATTGAGGTACCGATACCGATGAAAAATAGGTTATTCACACTCCGTCATCGACAGAATTCCTAGTTTACTCTTTAGTGGCAGAAAATGTAATAGCTTTTCATTTCTTTTTAATCTCAGAATCGTTTGTTCTAATGCAATGAAATGTTTTACGTCGTGTGCAAAAGATTGCTGGGATTTCTACCTCTACTACTGAATGCTTTGTTAAGCTGAATTCTGTTGCTAGGTAGCGTAAGCCGGCATTTATATTTACTTTGGTATCTGCGCTTCTGTGATTACGATTTGAAATGATCATGCTGCATTACATGCTGTTTGTTATGGTGAAGATTGAAGATATTACCGAGTTAAAATACTGCGCATTTCGCTCGATGAAAGTAATATGAGACATCGTAGCTTTACAAGCTTTTAGGACAATGAGACCATTATCTCGGTCAGTTTTCCATCTGGGAGGACTAGATCCTTCTCCGTGTTTATGCATGATCTTGCTCATACCGCTGCTCACTAAACAGTCTTACTGTTGCGCAACTACGGTTCAGATAGTGAGTGATTCGGTGAGACAACCAGCCTGCTTCACGAAGTTTCACGATGCGGCTATAATAAAATGCGATCTGTATTTCGTAGGGTCTTGTAGGCCCTCTATTTAATTCTTTCGATAAAGAACGTGCTGGAGATGAAGTGAATGCAACCGATAACGCAGCAAAAATATTCACAGCGACCGTCTGACAGTCATTCTTTAAAACAATGTTTGCGCTATTTGAAAGCATTCTGGATCAGACATTGACTTTCATTTGCTGTGAAATTTTAGGCATTCGAGGTCTGGCAAAGTGATAATTTCGTACCTGCTTTCACGGTTCGCTGAGGACTTTATCGTAATGTTTCAACATTTAACACCTATGAGTGTATATTTACGTTTTAAAAAAAATTATATTAATAAGAGATGGTGAAACATACATATAAGTCAGGACTTGATCATCACAAAAGTTATTGCATTGCAGGATAAGTTACCTCAACCTGAATTTTAGCCCAGTTTTTTGGTATCTATGTACACAAAATGTCCCTATAAAATCACAACAGTGGGTTTCTGGAAAATTCTGCTTAAATGCTCATCAATAGAAAGTACTGAACTTTTGCTGCATGTGAAGTGCATTTTTCGTAGCCATGCGAAAGCATTTTGGACACGCTTTTTAAGGTAAGTGTTTCAAGTGTTTTTTGTTTTCAACAACTTGAAGAGGCTAAGCTATAGTTAAAAGCCCTTTTTTGTTAAAGACCACTGGGAGGAACTTTCAATTATCAACCAAATGAATTCAAATTATAATAAAAACGATGAACCGTTCGAATTTTGGCGAAAATTGATGAACTTAAAGATCGTGCGTGTTAGAATCGTACAGACAATTTACAAATAAAAAAAATTGCAAACATTTTACGATGTGTAATTTTGAACCTTAGTATCCAAGATCTACGCAACTCAGGAGCAAACTTGCCAAGAAGACTTTATTATTAATTTCCGCTGTATTAAAATTTCGTAGTAGCTCCTTGTATCTGTTGTATCGGCTTTAAGGTTGTTTAAAAATGATTTTTGGTGAGAATATTATACACAGATATTTTCCGAATTATTAGATTTTGTATATCGGAGGAACATCGCTATTCCTATGCATCTTATATTTCATTCATGATACCGCCAAAACATATTTCAAAAATATTTTGCATCCATTTTCCATAAATAAGTGTAAGACCAGTGAAACAATGCCAACTGGATATGCGGCAAGGAATGTGAAAATCATCATTCATTGTTTTCCCGTCTCGCATCGATACTTTATTTTCCTTCTTCATAAGCATATATTTAGAGTATGCTCATAAAAGACACGAAAGCAGTATGCAACTGTTCAAAGAAGGAATATTACTTTCGGCACCAAATGTTAACTGTTTACTAATTTTTCTAGAGGATTTCTTATAATCGCGTTTAAATGTTCTTTAATCCTCTCATTGGAATTTTGTAGCAAAACTAAGTAATAGAATATACCCTTCACATTATAATTTATAGGTATATTCGCTTTGAAAAACACTACAACAAAATATTTTATAAATCAGTTAGGTAATCAAATCTGTCGCCCCGTTTCTCAGCTATTCAAAATGACCCTGGATAAACAGCTGTGCCGTTGAGGAGGTTTACGTTCCGTGGGAGTCTTCATAATCAATCCTAAAGGTTGCTGGTGTGAAGCTTTCGAGAAATACGGGAAGTGTGTTGTTGACCACTTTACCGATTCTATTGCTTTCCTGAAAGCTGTGGTCTGGAATCCTAAACGAACAATTTGGTATAGATTTCTTTTCTGCAGGAATACAGAAAACTTGAGAAACTGCCAAATATGAAAAATAGTAACTTTTGTGCCCTAACATGATTAAAAAAGCGATTCCTCAATTTCCAAAAGATAGGAAAAGTCAGTGACTTGTTTATCTGAGCCTTAAACTGACGATTCAAATAATGAAAATCTCAGTCTGCAAAAAGATTTAAGTAAAGTAAAATGGTATAAGTTTTTTGGGAAATTACAGTGTTTCAAATGGTATAAGTTTTTGGGAAATTATAGTATTTGCAATATTGCAGTTTGTGTAACTTTGAATCTAATGTGTAAATGACATCTATTTCAGAAGTTGAAAACGAACGTCCTTCATGAAATATGAATTAAAACAATGAGACCCATTAATGAACAAATTAATGCTGCACCTTTTGCAAATCGATCGGTTGTAAAGAAAACTTGAGAAACTGCCAAATATGAAAAATAGTAACTTTTGTGCCCTAACATGATTAAAAAAGCGATTCCTCAATTTCCAAAAGATAGGAAAAGTCAGTGACTTGTTTATCTGAGCCTTAAACTGACGATTCAAATAATGAAAATCTCAGTCTGCAAAAAGATTTAAGTAAAGTAAAATGGTATAAGTTTTTTGGGAAATTACAGTGTTTCAAATGGTATAAGTTTTTGGGAAATTATAGTATTTGCAATATTGCAGTTTGTGTAACTTTGAATCTAATGTGTAAATGACATCTATTTCAGAAGTTGAAAACGAACGTCCTTCATGAAATATGAATTAAAACAATGAGACCCATTAATGAACAAATTAATGCTGCACCTTTTGCAAATCGATCGGTTGTAATTTTCCAAATCTAACGGATTAATTACATTGTTGTAAAAGGAAGAAACGGTTTTCAGAACATGTTTTTCACTACAGACATTAGTATTTATTATGAGAAAATATTTTTGGTTCAGAAAAACAGTATTTCTACTTTTGACGTTATACAACATAAAAACTTCAGTGAACTGCTTGCTTCTGATTATCCCATAGGTTGACGATATGCAGTATATCTGTACTAGATTGTGATTCGTAATTAGCTTGTGATTCGAAGATACATATTCACATATATCTGCTTCTTTTTCTCAGCACTCCAGGCGAAATAAAAGCTCTACATATTGTGCAGGAGTAAGTAAATTACACGTGAGTGATTTATTACAACCTTGACTGCGATCACAAACAATTTCTTTTAAACGTCTGTAGAAAGCTAGGCCGAGGCTGTCATCACAGAAACGGATCTATTTTTAAACGATACAGTCCCGTCTGGACGCGACTTAAATGAAGCACAAATATATGAAGTATGTGGATTGCACATCATGAGGCACTCATATGCTGGGCAAAATTTATAAAACTAAAGACAGATGGTGCGTAATGTTTGACACATCGGCCGCGGATGGCCTATTGGTCAATATTCGTGACTGCCACGGAGAAAACTCACGTTCGATCCCAGGCAGGTACGAACGCTCGAACCACAAAATCTTCGCTGTGCGTCGGATGGGGACGTTAAACCGTCTTATCCCCGGTACTGGCCCCCCGGCTATACATAAGTGCGCCTCCCTCCCCCTTTCTACCTCACTTCCGTGTCACTTTCCTATCGGGCACTCTAGCCCGAATCTCTTAGATTCCTATTTCTAAGGGTTGTTTAATACATGGGGTCAGACACTCCCTTCCTGAAATCCCCTGCATATAATCTGATGATCTGAGTAAGTAAGTGATAAGTACTTGGTGTTTGCGCCTAGTGCAGATACAGGGCACTGAACTAGAAAGTTTATACAGTAGCGGGTGAAAACTCGTTTAGCTAGAATTACAGCACCTGTATGAGGTTTGGTATACAATCTACGAGATGTTGGAGTACATTTGCGTCTACAAATTATAATTTTTCATCTAATGGTTTAAGTATATTTCAAGTTATATTCTGAGTCATCGCAGAATACTAAATGTAAGGGGCTAATTTTTTTTAATCACGAATAAAAGCAGCTCTCGTTGAGCATTAGATGAATCGTGGGAATAATTGTCGAAAGTAACCTACAAAAATTGCTTCAGAAAGTGGAAACTTACATTGCATAAACACTTTTTCGACAAGGAATGGAAATGTATATCTTTTCGCAGCTGTGCAACTGCGTGATTGAGGAAGGATTCAAGAGAAGAAAGTGAAAATGCAAATGTTTTCCAGGCATAATAGGGGAACAGAGCTATTTTTATATTTGATTCTTATGGAAAAAAAAGATATTATCGTTCAGTTAAGCTAGCTAGGTAAGCATGGTATTTAATAAGTTTAATGATCAAGATTATGATTCGTATGATGTCACTACTTAGCATTTAAAAAAAGTTATGTACGGTTTTATGTACAGCAGAGTAGGAATTAAGCATTGCTTTTAAAATAAATACAGTAATGCCAGTCAGTAACAGCTCTAATTGCACCAGCCATTGCTTATGCTCATATTTGGTTTATTCCGGTAAATAAAATACCCTAATTTCAAATTTGTAGCATTGTGATTTGTTGAATAGCTAAAAGGGGAAAAAAGCAACTACTTTTCTTCCGCCCACGTATTCCTATACTCTTATTTGTATATAAATATACATTAATCTAGACTTTCATTTGTATCTGAACTGTATGTATGAAGATACTGATGTTGCTGTTCTGCACGTTAACTTCAGCAGCGCGCCGGTGTTTCAAAGAACCACGCAAATTGATTAGAATCTGTAGCTCCACCTATATTTGAGACGCTCACGACAGTTGTTAGAAACTGGTGTACACTAAGCCTGCTGCCAGACGCTAGCGCATTACACGCCAAGTACTGTTTTTTCCTTCTTCTAAATTTTGGAAGAAACGTTTTTAGCATGCTGTGTTCAAAAACGTGGTATTTCCTGACATACTGGCGTACTTCAGCCCAGCTGAGTGCAGTGGGCAAAGCTACCTAACTTGAACACTATCTTGCACCCCAGTGTTATTAATTTTCGAATTAAATCCAATTTTATCAATAATAAAGCAAAAGTGTTTTATTCTCATCGTGAGCGATGAGAAAAATCGAGATCCAGTGCGTTTTACTATGCCAACGTTTGTCAAAAATATTATTTCCGATTTATTCCTATGTGTAAGTGGATGCGTAAACAAGGACAAATTCAGGTGTATTATGATTTCTCACGTTTTTCTTATTTTTCCCTATACACGCATTTTTGTGATTATTTTTAAATTGCACTGTATCACTTCAGTCATGGTAGCCTTTATTTGTTTTTTATTATTTTATTTTCGTATGCTTCCCTAATTGCGCACTAAATTGCGGTTGCTGATAAAGTACACGATAGAATATTTACGGTAAATTTGGAAGTGATAAATACATGTCAGAAGAAAGAAATATGGTTTGAATGTTTCTAGAAAGCAGGGTTTGTCGGGTAAATATAAACCGATAAGCCATTGAAGCTCTGCTGCTTGATCACATGGCAGATGCATGCATACTCTATGTCTAGTTGATTTGAAGGTTATCGAGGTTTCTTGGCTTCTGATAAACAGTCTTCTCAGGTGTTTGTTTGCTTTGACTTTTGCTTACTTAGGAAACCTGGCCAATTTAAAGAAAGTGGATAAGCATCTTCGGTTTACAAAAACAAATTTGCTGTAAAAAAACAAGAATTGTCAAAAAATAATAAATATTTCATATGTCGGCTCAGAGAAATAAACACAGAGAAAGAAACTTAAGAATATCGCCATTTAAAGCTGTCATCAATCAGATTCCTCCTCAAAGGGAATCATATATTCCTATTTGATGTGTATGGCCACTTTGCCCTTTATATTTTTATTTTAATACATATCCTGCACAACGAATTCCAAGTTTCATTCGAAATATTTAAGAGTTGTTACAATAATTCGCCAGTGTAGGAATTGTTGGTCAGACAAACCAATGCGGAACAGTCACAAAGGAAAGGAACCCCCTCTCTCTCAACAGTCAGTTTTGCAGTCAACTTCCGTAAATCGACAGCTTTGGAATCAAGCGACAGTGTTTCATCGTTCTGGTGTTTCGTATATTTGACAATGGGTTTAGGTGCATAACGGATCTGCACAGGATACAGTAAAGCAGGTTGTTGTTGGCATGGTATGCACCTAAACTTTAACTTGCAAGTTAAGTCCTTTGAATTTTGTCGAAAATGCAGATACGTTTTAAAACAAATGAACATTGTAATTCAGGGAGGTACACAGCAGCAAAGGAAATATTGAAAGGCAAGTACATAAGAAATTAAATATAAAAAGCTTAAACCAATAGGGGTAACATTTACGTATTTATTTACTTTTATGTGGTGTTAATTTGGAACACTGTTGTTTTTTCTGAGTTCTTGTTTTTCAATGACTCAAATTTGAGAAAATGTGTGCCATGTGGAAAATGGACACAGTTAATTAATATCAAACCAAAGAGGTATTAAAAACATTCAGAAAGGGAAATTCTTTTCAACCGATCTTTCAGTTCAAATTAAAATGAATACTGTTTCCCTTTTGCCAAAAAGAAAATTTCCGAATCGCAAAATTCTAATCAAATCTCTTTTTTTTTCTTCAAAGTAAAAATTTCCATTTCCCACAATTTAATCACCGAATTTTTTTTTTAACTACATTGAGTTTTCTATTGTACAATTTAAGTTCGTCTCACTTATTCTGCTACGTTCAAGAGTCTTTACGGTGTTCATGTTATGAAACCTTTTCGAACAGTCCACGTTTCGTAATGGCGGTCATACTGTAAAAAGTTAGATAAAACGATTTTAAGCCACTTTTCACAACAGCATCTGAAACCTCAAGCAGTCTAAAGCTTTTTCTCCTGGCTTGCATTAATAACTTAAAATTTTTCTACTGAGCTTTAAATCTCTATTCACGCACAGAAAGGTTTCCCTGATGCTATATTTCTAAAAGCTATTTCTAACCACATTTTAAAGCAAAACATAGGATTGTTTTGTTTTGTTTTTTTAAATTTATGGGTTAAAACACTTAGAACACGTAAACTTTTCATCATCGCCTTACCTCCAACTAAAAGTTTCCAGAAGTTTACGGATGAACTTTAATTTTGTAGTTTCATTCTTACTACCATCTCATATATAATCGCTCTCGAAGATAAAGTTACCGGCAATTAATGATTTTAGTAAGGGCAATAAATATGTCATTACTTATTCCCAAAATGCATTTATAGTTCTTTTAGTTTATCTTTGTCCATCTGGAGTTTCTTGTTCCATGAAATTAAAGTGAATGTCTAGGTTCCGTACCGATGAACGCAACACGGAAAAAACTTCAGAGGAAAAAAATATGTCACTCCAGCAAATATTGTATACGAAATTGCTTTCAACCAATATCATTCCACTTTTTAGCAAATTTTTTCAAAAGCCTTTTTCCATTCTCTTTTATTACTGTAAGTGAATACTACAGGGAAAGTCATTTTGTTACCAAGATTTAAGCAATTATTTTTTGCTGATTCTTAAAACTGTCCCCAAATCTTAACTTCCGTCAATTGCCAGATGGCTGGCTAAAATATAAGTATAATCTATGCACTATTCGGATAATTCACTAGGAAAGGTACAAGATGAGCTGCTTCCTTGCTAGTCAACGCTTCCAATTTGTGCATCCAGTGAAAAATGTCAAGCGCCGTACTTGGTTGATCACTAGTGATGTGACACGTGAATGCACATCATTCATTAGCCTAACAGTAGATATTCCGCTAGGATTTTACTTGTCCAGCACAGCACTGTTTAATATCCCACTCATGAGAAATAATGTGCGATCAAAGTAACCGAACACGATACACTTTTTCTATATTTTTGTAATTTCTCACAGTGTTTACACATCCAAATTTGTTCATGTGCGTGAGAGATGTAACTTATTAGATTCGAGTTTTGAAGAAATTTTGGTATTAGCTTTTTTGATGGTCTTAAATTTTTTCACAAAATTATCATCTTTGTAGCGATTTAGCCATAAAGCGAGCCAGAGCTTAAACCTCCAATGAACTTCAATCTATTCCGCTGCAGAACCACTTGAGTTCCCCAGACTTCGTCAATTCTTATATAATGATGAAATTAAAAATGCGCTTGACTAATTTTCTGAAATACAGTCAACTCCAGATTATCCGCGATTGTGGATGCACGAGTTTAATAAAATTCGCAGGTAATCCAAATTTTTACAGAAAAAAAAATTAATCTACAAATTACACGCATAACATAGTGCTATGTTTTATGCAGACTAGTTATTATTATTGCAAGCATAATACATACTGAAAAGTTATATGTTTAAGTATTCTTGAAATAATCAGTTGCTTGCTTTTTTTTACGGAAAAATATTTTTGCTTAATTCGGGTCTGCAGCTGGCACAAAACCAGTTGATCAGCTAATAACGCATCGCTTTGTCTTTCAAGGTACTCTAGCAGGTCGTCGAAATGTTCATGATTCACCCGTCACTGTGTAATCGTCTCCTCATCATTTTCACTTCCTTCGTTTACATCTGCTATTCCTCTAACTTTATTAATATCGGTTCGTCAGTAAAATGTTCAAATCCAAGGTCATGTATGTCGCAGTCCAGCCATTTGTCGATATTAGTTTCATCAACGTTTTGCTCTCCGGTAACCGATTCCACTAATTAGGTTAGTTATATGATATTAGCACTTGTATTTTCTTCAGAAGCGTAATTTCCATCAGAGAGAAGTTTTCTCCATGACCTACTGTTAGTGATGGGTTTAACAGAATTCCAGGCACTTGACACGACATAGATAAGAGTCAAGCCTTGTCAGAAAGTCTGTAAGTCGCATTCTTCTTCAATTATTTTTTGTAATAAAAAATATTACCGCGTCTAAAAAAATTACGCATAATTTAGCGACTTCAAAGTATTATTACCCAAAAGTTCCGTCGCTGATAACCAGCATCGCGTATAATTAGGAGTTGACTGTACAGTGTTCTAATATTCTCTGATTGATTAATTGGAAAAAGTGTTACAGGCTTTATAAATATCTCCAAGAATTTAACGTCGACTTTCATTTTTTGTTTTTGTTTTTTGTTTAGGGGTTCAATGACCATCATAAGAGAGAGCAACTGAGGAATCGATATGTAATGAAGCATGGATGTTTTAAGGTAATCGTTCCACGGAAGAGACAGAGCCTGTGCCATCTGTCAAATGCTTCCCCGATGCCTCATGTCGAAAAAAACTAGGGCTCATCTCAAACGAACGGTTAGATACTTGTGCATGTAATCATCATTGTGATGGCGATATAGACTCCAAAATTTGTATCCGAAATTTAACTTTACTTTTTGCTAAACAATTCTTTTTATAAAGAAAAAGATATAAAATATGTGGTGCATATTTCCAATGCATTACTGTCTCTTTTGTGGAATCTAAAAAATATTTCAAAGTAATGCTTTCTGATAATATAAATCCACAAAAATTTTTGAAAATTTATTACCAGTTAAATATCAATAAAATTATTTTATTTACTTATTTTCTCAAGAATTTTCAGGTTAGATACTAAGGAGTTCATAAAATTAAATTCGCCTTCAAATAAGCTTCTAAGCATGAGAAATAATGTTCGCCGCCGAATTGGAGCAGTAGATAAAGAACTGCATTCTGACCTTTTGTTCGAGTCCCCTACGAGTCGTAGGTGGTACGTTTGTCTTATGACATCGGTTCTGTCACTTCTCTGGAACCAGTGGCCTTAGATTTCGGACATGCTATTGTTTTTAGCCCATTAAAGCTGTTCATGGTGGTCGTGGTGCCTCCAAATTATATTGCACTAGCTAAATACCCGTTCTTCGAACGTGATGATACAGTATTAAAAAAAATTGAAATACAGATGATATATATGATATACAGTTGAAATGGCCATACACTGCATATTTCTTTGTTCTTTTGCGAAATACATGTCTGCCTGACTTATTCTGCCAGACTACACACAAGCAATTTCGTTCATAACTGTAAGTTTAAAAATTCAAGCCTACACGAAATAAATCAAAATACGTCGTTACTCATCACTTTCATCGTTAAAATATTAATACAAAACAGAACAAAATATTAATAGAATACAGAACATAATACTTTGTTACTTTCAACGTAAATGAAAAAAGAACCTTGCTTATAAACAATTTCGTTCGAAACTGTAAAAAGCTAGCAAGTCAGATGTTTTAGGAAGCGTGAGCAAAATTGTGTTGCCATCGCTAATATCTCAAAGGGGAAACCGTTTTTTTTTCAAATTTGAATTACTATGGAAATCTACCCGCGTATTTATATTTATTGACGTCACCGTTGCTTCGGTGAAAACGAATGTTGGTAATTTGATTTCGACTCCAAAAAGCTTTGACATTCGATATGCCAAACGATAATATAAATGTTTAAATGCAAATCATATTATGATGTAGCGCTTTTTACGTGATATATTTAAAAGGTCTTCTTTTGTTAAATAAATTTAGAACAAATAAAAAACCTTGACATTCGATGTGTTAAACGACAATATATGTTTAAATGTAAAGCATATTATGATATAGCGCTCTTTACGTGATTTTTAAGGTTTTTTGTTAAATAAATTAGGAACAAATCAATTTATTAGAACAAAATATATACTGAGCAGGCCAACTCAAGTCATTCAAAACTTAGGGTGGGGCTTCAGTTGCTGGGCAACAATGGCTCGATTATTGCAAAACGTCCAAGCGTTTTCAAAGCTGGGTTATTTAATAAACCCATTTCGACCCACTTAAATTTATCTTAGGAAAAAATCCTTTCTTAGTGCGCCTCTATGATGTAAAAGGAACATTCCTGCCAAATATGAAAGTTCTAAGTTTAGTAGTTTCTGAGATACGGTGATGAGTCAGTGAGGGCTTTCAGTTTTATGTGTAAAGATTACGCACTTTGAAATTCTACATATACATAAGAGAGGTCATCGTATCTGAAAAAAACATAGTTATTTTGTCACTAAGAATATTGGATTTTCAGTGGACCACTCTCATTTCCGTGTGCTTAGTTTTTCTTCCCTTTCTCGTTTATTTGGAAACAAGCTTGAGCATTTTTAATTCCTGTATTGACTAAGTACCTTACTAGAAACCTGTCGCCCAAAACGTGTAAGGGTAGATAATTTGCACCCTTGAATACCCCTTAGAATTCCTATTTCACTCTCCCTAAAACTGAACATAAATAGATAAAAAGTGATCTGCGCCAAAGTATTCCTGTTCCGGTATGGAAGAGTTTTTATTTGTTATATTACGCGTGGTAACGAGGTACTGAAATGGAAATTGTACCTACGTTCTAGCATCCAAACGTGAGAAATGACACAATTTTCCCTTAAGGTCTGCCCATTTGTTTTGCGTTAGATACGTGTGTTGCAGAAGATTTTCCACCCTCTCTTGCGAGATGCTGCAATTCTAGAATGAGATTTTTCGTACACCAAAGCGATTCATGATGACTGAGAATTACTCGACATGAAGAATATATTATTGGCTATGCACTAAAAATTGAATTCGTGGATTCCATATTCCGAAACACTTGTTCCTGAAACTCCTTTTTATTGCTGATTACGAATAACACTATCTAGAAAATTTTCAAAAGATCTTCAAATTTTTAATCAAACTATTGTACCCAGTATTTAGCTGAAGTCAACATGAAAGAAATCATGAAAGAAATACAGGATTACGCCATAGAATACAAATTTCGAAGATGACAATCCAATTTTTGGCGTAAATGTGACAAGGATGGTAAGTCAGATAATTTAACAAATGTAAGGAAACTTCTTTAAACTTAAGGTAATCTATCAAACTTCTTGTTCTCAGATCATATGCCCGTAGATGGAATCATCTTCACTTAGTTTCCTTGTCGCTGGTGTAACATGGAAAGAAACCTAGGGTGCTTCCCACTTAGGCGATAGAATGACCATTTGTCCTGCGCTTACAATATGTCCATAATCAAAGTCGTTCAGATCACCAGATTTACCCGTGTTCTTCGATGGCTATACACTATTTGAAAGTGTCCGTCTATTTATCAGTTGCGTTCAAATTAGGTTCGTTCCACTCTCAGCTGTTGATGCACATGTCAACTGCCCACCACCCCTATACCTGTTTTTTTTTACTGACTGTAGATTATTTTATTAATATTTATTACACTAATAACAGCGTAGTCTCCCCAACAAATTTATTAGTCCAAAAAATTGGGACCGATATTTTGAATTTAACTGCATAAAATTCGTCAACTGAAGTCAAACATTTGTAGCGAACGGCACTACAAATATATAGAGTAACCGGTAAACGAACCATACCGATACTGTTATTATTATTATTATTATTATTAATGCACACCTAAAACAAGAAATGGTCTGCTCTGCTCTGGTTCCGAGGGATGTCATGCAGCTTGAGATACATCTTTAAACATAAAGAAGGTTCGCGCCATACCACATGCAACTAAATATTTTGCTTTCATGTTGTAGCTTTTTCCTTTCTGTACTCTTCTTGCACTCTTAAGAAAATAAGTAACTGAAAAATCGTATACAATGGAGTCATTGTTCAAGCGGGTAATGATTCTGATAACATGAAAAAATATACACCGAAGAACCCAAAGATAATTACCACTAGTCTAATACGATGTTGTTCCTGAACGGGCTGACAAAACAGCTGTTCCCTTTCCAGGCATGGATGCTACAAGGTTTCTAAAGGTGTCTTGTAGTGTCTGGTACCAACACGTTGCCAGAAAATACTTTAATTCTTGTGCGTTAAGTGGTTGAACAGCCGTAGAATAGAATTATGTTCCAACAAAAAGCACAGATGCTTGAATGAATTGTTGCCTGCGAAAGTTGGAAGCCAGGGCAATACCTATAATTCTTCTCCATGTTCTGCGAACGTACTCGAACGTTCCGGCAGTATAGGACAGTGTATTGTACTACTAGTGGGGACAACCTTGACCAGGAAATGATATAGCTCGTCTGCAATGATGTTTAGGTAGGAGGAAGACGTCATAACTTCCTGCACATGACAGGAGCCATGGTTTCCTAGCGAAGTACTTCCCAAAGCATTACATTTCTTCCGCAGCCTTGTTTTTGTTTCACGGAGTATCCTGGTACCAAAACTTTCCCATGTAAAAGACACTCACGTACTTTACCTTTCACATGGTACAACAGGAGACGATTTATCGGACTAGACGACCTTTTTGCAATCATTCAAGCTCCACTTGTGATGCTCGCGTGCCAATTGTAAGCTCTTTCGACAAATAAACGGAGTTAGCACGGACACTCTAAGCCATCTGGGACTACGCAGACCCATTTTCATCAGAGTTCAAAGTACTGTGTGTTGTGACACATTATTTCTATCACCAGCATTCAAATTGCCAGCACGTTGCGTTGTAGTATTTATTCCTTGTATTACTCGTACCAACTGGGATGACTTTCGCTCACATCCAGAACGGAAGAGCCGGATTCCCTTCACACCTTGTGTGCTGTTTGTGGTGGTTCGTGCCACCTCGAATAAATTTTTGAATGTACCAACTGCGAGTGGGTGTGAAATCCCCACAAGCCTTGAGTTCTCGGAAATAGCTCTTGCTCATTCTACTGGCCATTTCAGTTTCGTATTTGTCAAACTTACTTAAGTCTGCTGCCTTTGCTATCCGCAGAGCAAGAATAACATTGATTACCAGAGCTTAGTATCAGCTGTTATTTACAGTATATTGTTTCAAGATATTACAAGCGACATCTTTGACCAGCAGCTACTTCGATTTACTTAAAGATGTTCTAGTAAAATTCTTTTTGGCTCTTCGGTGCATGCAGTCAGACATGGAGATATTTCCACTGGTGAAATTAAATTTTAGGATATGTGGAAAAAGAGATATAAAAGTGTTTTTGAAATGAAATGATACGCAAAACTCTAATGTAAAATTACTTTCCAATTTTACAAAAACGGGTAAGAAAATAGACACATCTTACTCGATACGTTTGCACTTTCTTTCCAAAGAAGCTTTTTCATACCATATTGGCAGGTTTAGAATTAATTTTCTATTAAATGAAGTTAAACTGAGACAGGCTAATTAGTTCTACTTGAAACTTTATTTTTGAATAACATAATGCAAACCTTTTTGCAACATGGCTTTGGATTCGGGTTTCCAATTTTTTTTATAAAAATGGTGTCAGATTTTCTACTATGAGGTGATTTTGTTTTTAAATTCCCACAAGGGAGCTGTCCTAAAAGTAAGCAGCTGGTATATAAAAGCATACTTATTGTTATTATATATTAAGCAAAATCGGTTTGATGTACTGTCTTACACATGCGGCCAGTTGCATATTTTGTGATTCCGTAATAGAAAACTGTTATGTGTTAGCGGCGTACGACTTTCTTAAAAAAATTTCAATTAAAGAAGCTAATATTCTGTTTCTCTCATAATTTGTGATTTCGTTTACGTTAAATGAAGACCACATGTTTCACCAATAAAGTGGAACTTTCCAGGAGATCCTTACCAAAAAGAATTATCTTACAGACACCACTACTATTTAGAATTCGAAATATATTTTATTAGAGATTTTTCGAAGAAAATCAAGGAATTACTTTGTAAAGTTTTTAACAAATGTAGAAATCGTCATGAAATTTTTTTCACTGATTTCGAAATTTTCATATTCAATAGATATTGACAGATTTGTGTCGTTATGGCCTGCGATCTATCAGCCGGTAAAGATTCAACAGCACATGATTCATGGAGTGTTTGAGGAAGATATTAAGTTTTGCTTAAAGATATTTAAAGAAAAATGGAAGCCTGAATAATCACTAACACACTTTACAAAACCTGAAGAGAACTGATACTTTTGGTGATTCGCCCCCATAGGAAACAATAACAAATGCATGCATTGAGCTTCCTGTAATTGCATGGAACAACTTTATAATAATATTATAATTAATTTAATTATTGGTGTTTTGCATTTAGATCCCCTTACACACATTGTACATCGCGGTATGAAATATAGTCTCTAAACCTTTCTGTTAAGTAACTTGCATCAAGAGAATATATTTTAGTATGTGCACCTACTAAAATTCCTGAAAAAAAGAAATTCAGAAATTCGGAGAAAAGAAAAATACTACGTTTATTAACTAATAAATTTTATCAATATGAAACTGAAACTATTTACTTCATTAGTAACTGAAACTCTAAATCAGAGCTGTGAATATATGTGGAAATAAAATGAAAAGAAAATTTTGCTGCTCGACACAGAAATAGCACCAAGACGGATGAAATGAGCATCCAAATAGGAGTATAACGGTTTACCATGATTTTATTTTCAGCTACGTACAATGTTTATCAGATTAAATAATGCAGCATAATGTATACGCCTCAATACGTGGCTGCACCGCCGCTTTCGACATTACAGGCAGCAATACGGCGTGGTAATGCGTTATACAGTCAACAGATGTTGTCCTGAGGAAGGGAACACAAAGCACCACGTTGACGTCCTCTCGTAATTTATCGAGATCTTGCGAAAGCCGATTGGTATGCAGACGACGTCCAATGTGATCTCGCAGGTTTTCGATTTGGGAAAAATCGGGCGATATTGATGCCTATGGTAGTATTTGAGCGTGTTGCAAACATTGCCAGGAGACCCGAGCGGAGTGTACACGGGCGTTATCTTGCTGGAAAACCGGGTGATGTAGGCGCTTCAGGAACGGCATCAGAATTAGCTGCAGAACCTCGCTCGCTCACGTATCACTGATGCGGACAAGAGGTGACCGCAGGTCACCTCTTGTCTGCTTCAGTGTGCCCGTGATGCGGACAAGAGGTGACCTGCTGTCACGCCCAATAGCACCCTATACCATGAAGCCTGCCTGAGGGCGGAGTGGCGGTCGTGAACGAAACCGCGATCCGTCCGCTCACCATGGTGTCGCCAGACATGGATCCACTGATCGCCAGCACCCAGACAGAAACGGGATTCATCACTGTAGTCCACAGTGGTCCACTCGTGACCCCAGTTCGCATGACTTCGGCACCAAGCCAAACGAGAGCTGCGATGGCTCTCGTTTGGCTTGGTGCCCAAACGAGAGCCATCGCAGCTATCAAGGGAAGTCGATGTAGCCGTTGTCTACAGCGCAGGTTTGCCACGTGCAGCCTTCGGTTTACAGTTCGTGTCTTTATGGTGACGTCCATGGCCATTGACACAGCGAGTCGAATATGAGCTGCAGTGTTTTCTGGTGCTGAACGGGCGTGCCAAACAATCCGCCAGTCCAAGAGTGCTGATGTGTGTTTGACTGCACCATTGCCGCTCCGATGTACCTACGAAACTTCCTGTAGCCCATGGTACCAACGGTGTCCAGCAGTTCGTGCATTCCGTTACACGTGCGCCGCGATACGACGTGTAGATCGACCGGATTCACACAGGCCTACAATTCTTCCTCTCTGAAACGCATCCAAATGGCCATAAACCCGCCGACGGCGTGAACCTGGCATTTTCGGCCTTCGCTGAACAGTTCCCCATCACAAACCACAAATCTGAAGCGTCCGCGACACCTCCACCTCCAACCACGCTTTACCAGCGCTGTTGCTCCTGGCACCTTTACCCCACGAACGTGAGACGTCATCGCATCGGTTTAACATCATTTGTATATCGCCAGTGGGTACACATGTCCAGCGATTTGCATATTTGAAGAACACCTTCTGGGTGGGGCAATTTTTATGACCAGCAGTGTACATACAAAAACGCACATATATATTTATTTACCAAAATTACGTATATCGATGCTACAGGAATTGTGCTTGAACTGTTAGAAAATCTAATAAAACTGGGAAAGTCATATTCGTGTCGTTATCAGTGCAATGCATGAACGTGTTTACTCTTGCAACGCTCATTAATATTTGAAATTAAGTATCTTGCATAGGTACGAACCAGTTTCTCCCCAGAAAATATTGCCATTCGGGTGGCACTGTAAAGCAGCTAGGTGGGGGGCCGTGTAATTTTCGCATATAAATTATAAAACTTTCTGTTACTTATAAGTGTGACTTAAACGATCCAGAGCAAAAATTAAATACATATTGTATCATATATTAATTTAATGATAATTTGTGCAACAAAATTTTTTAAATAAAACTTTTATACCGGCTAATTTTATATTTTTTAACTGAAAAATTGAACATATTTGCACAAACACATTAAATGTAGCAATTAAGGTACCTTTTATTCAAAAAGTAGAATGTTTTAATAAAACTAAAAAAAGTTAGTGGAATTCAATTAAAAAATAGTTATGAAAAATGTTGAAATTCTTATATGTAATGATTTTTACTCAAGATAATCATTTTATATTTTGATTCTTCTCAAGTTTTGCTGGAGAAGAATAAATAAAATAATTAAATATTAGCTAATTTTGCTAACTTTGGAAAAGTTCTTTGAGCTCAGGTGTTGAACGTTTAAGCATTATTTGTTTAGAATCTAAATTTTTTATATCTGTACTTGAACAATTTTTGATGCAACTGCCCATTCTAGTTTACTATTTTCCTAGTTTAAGATTGCAGGACTTTCATTTTTAGAATAACATTCAAAAAGAATCTCAGATGCCTCATTTTGATCATGACTCTCAGGATTGAAAGCTCTTGAAAAACAAGAAATGATTGGCATATCAGGAAATCTTGCTACTAGGAGGTCAATAAGTATGTGTATGTATTTATCATAGATTTTAGTCTTAAAAGCAATAGCATTAACATCTGAGCAGTGAATACGAAAGTCTGACCATTCACCTGCAAGTTGTAGATGAAGATTTTTCAAATGATTAGCATGGGTACCTTTCAATTCCGTAATGCATAGTTTTGTAGCTTGTAGAATCGGGTATATTTCTGTTAAATTAACATCTTGCCTTTGCCAAACATTACACAATTTAGGCAGAAGAGGTAGCGCATCGGAAAACATCATAAGTGAAGCTATGAAGTCTTCTATTCTCATATATTTGCTTCAACCTTCAGCTGTCATGTCATTTCTTTCCGTGTCCTCTCTTTCGAGAGCAGCAATGACACTAAACAAGGATTATCTGAAGGACTGAACAGCAAAGTCAACCGACAGCCACTTAGTGTCACTAACCATTTTAAGTTTAATCTGAGGACAGTTCAGTATATCTTGGATTTCAGTATAACCATCCATCCTGACGGTGGAATTTTGGAAGAAGAGAAAGAGTTGTCTTAAGATATCCTTAAATTTGACTAAATAAGGCACATCAGTGGCTGCTTACGCACTAGTAAGAGCCAGTCGGTGGTTTATACAATGGCAGTTGACCATGAGTCCACCCGTTTCATCTTTGAGTAGTTTTGCTTCTCAATCATGACAGCTGCTCCATCAGATCCTAGGCCCACCAAATTAGAAATTTGCAACTCTATATTACCAAGTGTTTCAATAATTTTTTTAGTTATAGTTTCAGCTTTGTCATCAATGATATTACAAGTTGTTGTTTCTTTTTTTTATTGGAGGTTTAACGACCGCCATGAACAACTCAATCTGCTGTATGCAGTCGCCCGTCCCTACTTTATGGCCATTGAATTCAGGAAAGGGCGAGATGCAGTGCCGTAAAACAAACACGACATCCATGCCTCACCGGGATTCGAACCCGCACCGTTTTTCGGACGAATGGTCATAAGCCATCTGCGGCATCAGGGCGGCCCATTACAAGTTGTTATAAAACTAACACTATTCTCTTTCTTAAATATTTATTTAATGTATACATAATTATTTAATGTATATAATAAGCAACATCAAAACTGAGATGTCTGTCATTTCATTACACAGAACGCTGAAGTAATCTGCTGAATGTACAATTTTTAGTATATCACGTCTAATTTCTGAAACTAAAACGTCAATATATTCTTGCATTATTCTTTCTGAAGTATAATGTAAGTTTTTTCTAATATCAAGATGGTTTAAGTATGTACAACCCATAGCATTGCAATGCTCAAGCAATTTTTCATGCAGTGTAGTGTGTGGTAGTTGTTTTTTTACCAACCAATATATAGAGTTCAAAGCTCCCACAAAATGATCTCTCTGCAGGTTATTGAAAACTAAAATTGATCGTTCAATTTGTTTTAATCCAGTTTCTTCAATTATACGTTTTTTAAATACTATCTGAACAGGAATCAGTTTGTAATTTGCTATGTTCATGGTCAATAAAACTTTCTTTTCGAAGCTTTTTGCACGGTATAGTTTGCGAGCCACTTCCTTTTTTGTGGGTAGTATTTTTCCATATTTTATACACATGGAGCACATCATTCCACTATCTTTTACCACTAACCAATTAAATGTTTCAAAGCAGTCACTGTTTGCACTTGATAATCGATACTTAGAAGCACATTTTCCATTTAAAACAGACTGTTTCTTGAGATGGACCACGCTCTACAACGTCCTTGTCGGAAATCGCTGGCTCTGTTGTTGTTTTTGCGCTTTCATTTTTCTTAAAGAAACAAAGAGTGTCATAATTAAATGTACATCCCACGAGCTATCTAAGAGTGTCATAAATGTATATCCCACGAGCTGTCTAGAAGAGATAATTATGTTTTTTGTTTTTCTAATAGAAATAGAAATTTAATGTTGAAAATCCGTGAGATTCGTACCTCTTGGAACTAATATCTGCTAAACTGATGACATGTTTCATCAATCTACGTTCGACACGCATTTCAAACGAATATGCCATTCGTTGTCTAATTGTTCTTCGCCGCTCTAGTGTTGCCCAATGTTATAACGAATAGGGGAATACCAAATTTGGCTCGAGAGGCTATCCTATCACCTTCCCCAAGAATAACAAAACTTGCTCATCTTTATAGAAAGAGTTATGCTACCTTGATGTACCACCAGACACATACTCGTAAATTATATGACGGTAATTTCACGGACATACATTAAATTTTTGCAGGGTTTCTCTTTTACCAATTATTGATTTTTTTTTGCAGAAGCCTCTGTGCATGTTCATGCAAATAATCCAATTTCGGTATGAGGAATACAAATTTTTATCCGAATGAAATCTATAATTCGGTAAAAGGAATACAGTTTAACTGGGTAGTTTTGGGGATGAAAAGGATAAATTTAAACGAACATCCGCCCAAACGCGAAAAATCTTGTGAATGACATAATGTTCTACATATGCGATTACGTTCTTCTTTATACTAAAATTCATATACAAGAGGTTGCATTACTTTCTGTAAATTTCAGTGAATTTCTTGAATGATAAGACTCTGAATCGTTAATATCCCATTGCGTAAATTTTCAAATTACTAACTTTCATTTTTGAAAAGTAGATTTCACAAATCACATCTCGAATAAATAATCCCACAGAGCAGCCTGCGACGGAATCTGCTGATGGCGAAACCCTTCAAAAATATTCGATCCCATATATCATCCCCGAATTAAAATTCTTTAAATAATATTGCCAGTAAAACATGCAAAATACTATAAAGAATAGCCCATAAAATTAGAGAATGAGCTTTAAAGTTGAACACACGAAACGTTATTCAACTTTTAATGTGGTTAGTATAGATTATTTTTCAATATGGAAAAATATAGTACCCTTCACATCTTTGTTCAACATACAATATCCGCAAAAAACTGCTCCTGACCAAATGTGTTTGAAGACAGTTGCAGAAGATTGCAGATATACTTAGAACTAGACCCAGAAAAAGTTGTTAAAGCACACCGACTAAGCACATCAAAAGTTGTTTCACAGTTTAAACCACACCTGGAAGGAAACAGGTAAATGTGTAGTTTAGCGTTCTAAATTATTTTGCTGAAAATTTCAAAAAGAGAAAAAAAAATGGCATATACGTATTTTAAAGTATGTAATTTGATTTAAAATGGTGAAAACATTTTACCTATACAAGGTATTTTAAAGATTTTTACCGTAAAATTTACCTGCAAGTACGGGATGCAAACACACGCTACGGCGAAGTTATTCGCAGCACAGCCCTGTCGTCGAAGCGATCTTCGGCTGTTGCTGCGGCGGCCATTTTATGGGCGGAAAACGACATGACAGACAGAGTAAGCGTTTCCTTCTTATAACAATGTGCTTTTCTCCGGCAGAATTCTAAATTTGCCATTACTGACCGTAAAAAGGTCGTTAGAACTCTGTTTTTAAGTGGATTACTAGAAAAATAGCCAATACACCATTCGTTTCTGCAAATCCACAAAATCACAAAATGGCTGCCACAATACGAGTTTCATCTCTTCTCCGGAGCCTCGGAGAACATTTACGAAAGTGCTTGCGTGTAACCTCGACGCAGCGTGTGTTTACACTGCTGTAATTGCAGGTAAACTTTACGATACAAATCTTTAAAATGCGTTGTAAAGCTGAATTGTTTCACCATTTCACTTCAAATAACATACTTTAAAATACGTATATCACTTTTACTTTAAATTTCCAGCAGAATGATACAGGATGCTAAACTACACATTTATTGATTTCTTCTTTAATCCACTTTTTCCAATTCCTGTTGTGGTTTAATAATAATCAACGGAATCTAATAAGATATAATATCCATAACCTGGGTTAGAAACTCGAATTTCGTTGTGTAGCTTAATGGATCGAGATTCACCTACGGTAATTTTTTTAAGAGATCTGCCTCTGATTTACGACTTTTTATATCTGACAGTCACACGAATGCTTTAACTGCAGTTCTGGAAAATCTGATTCAGCTACATCAAAAGTGCTTATTCATTTGGATGCAATTAAATAAAAATTGATTTTTGCATTCTTAAATGTTTGTAACTTTATGAATTTGCTCGGAAATTCATGCAATTCCAGGCATTTTACATTTTTCAAGATATTTTTCATAATTAATTGGTTTACGATAAGTAATCCTGAAAAATAGGGGTTGGGGGGTTGGGGGGGGTTGCATTTGGATTTCCCTTCTCCGTAAAAGCGAAAAAACTAATTTATAAGAACGTAATATAATCTTTGACAATATCTCTGAGAAAACATACCTTGTCTATTGCTTCGCTGCAAATGAAGTAACATCTTTACGTTAAATTTTGCTAAGGATCAGCGTCCAGGAAAGTGGTTAAAACGGTAATTAATCATTGCCTCAATTCGAAAAACTGCACAGTGTGTCTTTGATTTGTATTTCAAAGATATTTAAACAGGAAAGCGGTGCTGACATACAGTTTGTTGTACTGAAGTACATTTATTTGTGATGCTGACATACAGTTTATTTTAGGGACGGGTAATCTGGATATCTTTCCCCACGTGTGGGCAGCATAATATCAGCATTTAAGGCCGTTTATAGATGGCCAGTCCACCACTGCATAAGGATAGGCCTCCTGGTTCATGACAGTTTCTCGACAGATGCATACTTTCGCGTGGTCCCGGATTTGCTGCAAGTTGATGTATCTATTGTATTTACCCAGCCTATATAAACGCATGTCTTTGTTTCTTGCTCTCAAGGAATCAAAATTCACAAGTTATATGAAATATCGAAGGGACAACAGAAAATTGACTTTGTATTTATCGTTTTTCTTCCTCATTTATTGACTCATTCGATTTTATGAACTAAAAACCTTGGTGACCCCTAAATGTTAGAGCTCCAGGAAGCCACCTAGTTAACCTAGTTGCTGAGCTGATCCTGCATATATGCTTGCAACACACAGTTACATATATCTTTATCGGATGTATATGCTCCCATAAAAGAAGAAGCTTAACGTTCTCACAAGACATGATTCGGCGATGGTCTTCCTGGTGGGGTAGCAATAAGCCATCCGCACGGTTGGAAGAGGGCTTACTAACCACTGGAGCTGTATTTCATGATAAATATGTTGGTTTTTCTTCATTTGAAGCTTTCACGAACACCTTACGCAACTCAACGAGCTAGCAGTTGCCAATCCCTAATTTACGGCCATTGGTTCCAGTGAACGGGGAGGTTCAGTGCCCTTAGGCAAACACACCGTCCACACCTCACACGGGATTCGAACCAGGATGCATCTCGGATGAATGGTCAGAAGCCTTCGACATCGGAGCCTGAAGGCACTTTCTAGTTAACCGGAAGATTACAATAACAAGTTAGTAAAATCCTGCAATGCATTGATTATACAAATACGCTTTCCAACATACCAGAAATCATTACTCAAGTTAGAAGGATAATGACTGCGGAATAAATCTCGGTCCTTTGCCCTGACATTTGATCCCATTTCGATGATATTCAACAGAACCGGTTCAGTATACCTCCGAAATAACATGATAAAGTATTGTCCCAATCGAAGAATTTTACGTAAGTTATGGTGCGTAAGGACTATAGAATATATCCCGCTCCTGTGTCCGAAGCTTTGACCCCATTTCACCCATTTTCAATAGGATTCGTCCCCAGGCAGGCTCCTACAACATACTAACATTTCATCCCAATCGAAGCATTTTTACCTAAGTTACGACGCATTAGGGCGATGGAAGTGATTCCGCTCCAATGTCCTGACCTTTGGCCCCATTTCGCCCATTTCAACAGTTTTCGTCCCCAGGCCGGCCCCTACAACATATTAACATTTCATCCAAATCGCAGCATTTTTACGTAAGTTATGATGCATAAGGGCAATAGAATGCATCCTGCTCCTATGTCCTAACCTTTCACCCCACTTCACTCATTTCCAATAGGGTTCATTCCCAGGAGGTACCCTACGATATACTAAACTTTCATCGACATAGAATCATATTTACGCAAGTTATACCGCATAAGGGCAATGGAATGGATCCCGCTCCTTTAACGTGACCTTTGACTCCATTTTGTCCATTTTTAATAGGGTTCGTCCCCAAGGGTTCCTCTACTTCATACTAAAATTTCATCGAAATTGAACGATTTTTACGCAAGTTATCGTGCAGACAGACAGACGGACGGACGGACAAAGCTGGAGCATATACGCTTCTTCAACCTACGGTTGCAAAGCATAAAAAAGGAAGATTTAAAACAGTTCTTACCTTTGAAACAGCTCCTTGCAAGCTTCCAGCAATCTAAAAATTAACGTCTCACAGACACACACACACAAATTGCTGCACAAAAATGCTCCTACAACTTGAAACACTGTTTAAAACTCAGTGAAATTTTCTGATGGGTAAATATGTGCACAAAATGGACGACATCGATGATTTACGTTGTAAAGCACTACCCAAGCACAGACCCTTAATCCACCAAAGTTGTGTAGAGAAACAGTTGTGTAAAGGAGCATTGACGCAAAAGAAAATGCAAGAAAGATGACACCGAATTTTCGGGTGTAATAAGCACGTCTTTTGAATCCGTTCAGACGCAAATTAAATTCATCAAAGCTATTCAAAGTCAAAGGAACCGGTATGGAAAACAATAGTATCTGACGGAAGAAAGAAGTTTTTCATTCGGTTTTTAATCCCTCAGATATATTGCTGTAAACGGAATCGTGAGCTTACGAACTCTTAGAAAAAGAGACATCGACAAAAATAAGATGTGGCTTTAAGTCCCGTAGTGTGAAAACCATGTACTATTTTAGGAAGAAAGTATTCTCAAAAGGTTTATCCATATAAGTGGGATCGGTCCAAGAAAAAAAAAATGATTTTGCTACAAATACATCGGAAGCAGAAATTAACACTTATGACCACTGGTGGCCAAACCATTCTTTACCAAACATTAGAAATTACGTGAAAAATATTTGTGCCACCTAGCAGAAAGTCTATGATTTACTTGAAAATTTTGAATTTATAGGAAAAAGATTTCGCATCCGAAACTCTATCCAACAAAGAAGGAATTTTCCAAATCGGACACTCAGAAGAAGAGATATTGACAAAAATATGATATATATATATATATATATGCCCTGGTGTAGAAACCATGTACTATTTTAACAAGAAAATGTTTCTAAAAGGTTTGTCGACATGAGTAGTATAGGTCTACAAACGACGTTTTTTTCAGTCGAGAATTTTAAAGCTCATATTTTGCTGCAAATACATCAGAAGCGGATATTAAGATTTACGCCCCCTGGTAGCCAAACAATTGTTTACAAAATTTAGAAATTATGTGCAAACGATTTCCTATCAGGGGCTGTATCCGGTGCGGAAAGAATTTTTCAAATCGGAGATTTAGAAGCAGAGAAACTGGGGGGGGGGGCACAATTTACCGTTACTCCCCCTAGCGGAAAGTCTATGAATTACTTGAAAATTTTGAAATTATATGAAAAACATGTTACACGGAAAACACTATCAAACAAAGAAGGAATTTTTCAAATTGGACTCCTAAAAGTAGAGATATTGACAAAAATAGGATATACGTGTACGCCCTCTGGCGAAGAAACTATGGAATATTTTAGAAAGAAAATATTCCCAAAAGGTTTATCGATGTGAGTAGCATCAGCCCACAAAATAATTTTTTCAATCGATATTTTTGAAGCTCAGATTTTATGGCAAATACATCAGAAGCACAAACTAACTCTTACGCCCCCTGGTGGCCAAAGTATTGTTTACCAAAAATTAGAAATTATATGCAAAAGATTTTCCATCAGGAGATGTATCCGCTGAAGAAAAGAAATTTCAAATCGGGTTTTAGAAGAAGAGTTTTCGGGAAAAACTTAATTTACTTTTACGCCCCCTAGAGCAAAATCTATGCGTAATTTGAAAAAGTAACTATATCTAAAATACTCTTCGACATAAATGGAATAGAAAGATTAAATAATTTTTTCAAACGGATACCTAGAAACAAATATGTGGAATAAAACGTATTTTTGAATTCGACATCATCAGCATTTACGCCCTCTAGCGGCGAAATTGTGCATCGTAAAAGAAAACGAAATAAAGGATCACCATTCGCATATTTCGAGCTTCCCATTGCAAAAAGAATTTTTCAAATCGGACTCACAGATGCAGAGATATCGTGGGTACAGGCGGACGCACGGACGGACGGACAAACCGATAACACAAGCACGATCTTTTTTTACAAAAGACGTGCTAAAAATGTAAACAAACATCTCCATGCTCTTGATAATGGTCGCCGTAATGAATCAGCTAAACACTCCCGTCGAAACTCAAGAGTGGTGTAATAAACAGCGATCTGGATGGTGCCATTAGCAACGCACATTTGAAATCGCCATATACCCGATTAAAGCGTGACCTGACCTTGAAACAGAGAGCTCACAGTCTAAATAGTGTCTCATAGAAGACTGGTGTGCCATTCAATGTGAACTTCATTAGAGGGAGCCTGTCACGTGGGAAACAAATCTCTCCAATTGGCGTCATCCTGTAGAATAGGAATGCCTTATGTTTTGATAAGTGGAGTGAAACGGCAGAAAGTTTCGGTGAAAACAATAATGTGACTATCTTCTTTGTAGACAGCTAAAAAAATTATTTCATCACTGGTTTAATTTTTTTCATATTTACTTTATTATCTCACCGGGTTATTCTTAATTCTACGAACATTCTTATCAATAATGACCTTTTCAGAAGCACGCAGCATAAAATAAAAGAAATTGATTATATAAAAAAAACAATAACTGAGTTTGTTTCAGACTGGGCTTTCTAATCACAAAACATTTGTCATGCTTTCTGGTTTTGTAAATGACATCCGGGTCACCTCTAAAGGACGGTTTCCTTCGAGGATATCACTGGTACGGTCCCTCCAACCAATATGACGCTGTCTGAATGGTAGGAGTCCTTTATGGTGGACGTCAGATGGTATTGCTTCCTATATTTCCAATGCAAAAAATATTGCGGCTATTTCCCCAGTGAAGAAAGATTTCCAATTCATCAAAATTGGACCAATGGTAAACATCCGAACTTAGACTGTACAACTAAGTTAGGATGTTTTTTTTAGCAGTGTGCGAATTTTGATGTGTGGAAAAGAGCTCTTCGCTGAAGAAATAGTGTCGAAATTTTTTGCGTTGGAAGTGTAGGGAAAAAAATCACTAAAAGCTCGACTTTAAAAATACGATTTGTTTGACTTATAATAGAGATTATTTTTTTTTCTTTTAGCTGCCAAAATATTGTAGTCCACTTTATCTTACATCAGGCATTCTTACTTTTATTAATCTCCGATTTACATTTCGAGTCAGAATGACTTTAACACTTGTTAATTCGGAGTTCTTTGTCGATAGCAAAAAATGATTAGTATTTACTTTTACAAAAAATCAACACGTATTCCTTTTTAGAGCTCGGAGTTTCGTATTAAACGGGTGTTTCAAATTGATTTGAATGATTTCACATTGGTATGTACACTGAAGTGCAAGAAAAACTGCTACACCAGTCTAATATTTGTCAGGTCCACCACGGGAGCGCAGGACTTCAGAAATACGACGGGGCATGGACTCCACTAGCTTCTGGAAATATGCTGTAAGCAATGCACACCATACATCAGGCAGAGCGTTCCACAATTCGGGTGTATACCGAGGTCTCGGATTACTGTGTTTCACAGCGCGTTGCATGGTATTCCAAATGTGCTCTATCACGTTTAGATCTGGTGACTTGGGTGAGAATGGCAACACACCAAACTCATATGAATGCTCCTCTAACCATAATGTGGCGGTCTCCTGTTGGAACAGGCCAAACCTATCAGCATGAATGCAGGAAATGAACGGGTATACCTCGTCAGAAATCATGCGCACATAGCGTTGGCCGGTCACAGACGTTTATAGACGTACCAGGGGTCCCAGTGAAGTCCACCTAAATACACCCCATACCACTGTGGACCACCCCACCCCCACCCTCAGCCGGTACAGTTCCCTGTTGACAGGCGGGATCCATGGCTTCATGGGGTTTGCGCCACACACCAATCCTTCCATCTTCCCGATACAGTTCCCTGTTGACAGGCGGGATCCATGGCTTCATGGGGTTTGCGCCACACACCAATCCTTCCATCTTCCCGATACAATTGGAAATGGGACTCGTCAGACCAGGCTACTTGTTTCCAGTCATCAAGTGTCCAGTGGCGGTGTTGCCGTGACCAAGCGAGGCGCATAGCTCTGTGTGGTGCACCCATCAAGGGGACTCGAGTTGGGCGTCGACTCCCAAGGCCCATATCGTGCAGAGTACGTTGCACAGTCCGGACGCTGATGCTTGTTGAGGCTCCAGCATTGAATTCCGATTATACCTGTCAGAGTGTTGCGCGCCTATCGCGTGAAACGATTCTTGACAGCCGACGATGGTCACGTTAAACCAATGTTTTCTGCGGCCACACTGGTATCGTAGTTTGGAGGTTTTGCTGGAATTCTTGTACTCACGATACACCTTTGCAATGGTCGTCCGTGAAAATCAGAACTTCGTTTCTACCTCCGAAATTCTATGGCCCATCTCACGAGCGCCAACTATGACACCGCGTTGAAAATCCCTTAAATCGTTATTACTTGTCATACTTATGCCGAAAACAGCTCTGACAGCTGGCAAGAATGTCTGTCACTTTATATACGCACTGCAGGACGCAACCGAGTACGCGCATATTTGACATTGCTATGTATTTTGCATAAGCTCGTCTGTACCAGTTTTTCTGGCACTTCAGTGTACATATTTCCAGCGAGTTGCAAAGGAAAAATACATTAATAAATACAATAATACGTATTAGTGCAATAATCACTATTGAATATATTAGTCCAAATCACTAGTGAATATCCTTCCAGTACTTGCTTTCCTTTTTTCTTGAAGATAAAAATGAAACCGAGAAACCTAAACCTTCTTTCTTACACGGTTTTGTGTTTCAACCAACATATTTTTCCCGAACTGTCCATTTTCTGTTATTATCGACAGTCACCTATGTCAACCAGGTAGAAGCTAGACAAATATTTTTGAAGTTTCAGTAATTTACATAGATCATAAAAGTAATTAATATGCTCTTTGAAATGTTTGCAACGCGCATTCTTTTTCGTGCAATTTTTTTCTAATGTTAAGGTTAGTTATTTCAAAAGCGAATATTCGAGCACAGAATTGTTAACATTTATTTTAACCAAATACTCTTCCTTTTTTCTTTTTTTCTTTTTGTTAACCAGATTATTTCAGTGGAATGTTGGGCAACAGCTTTTTTTATGTTTGTTCTAATCAACTGCAGACCTACTGTATTTGCTTCTGACTCACAAACGCGCGTTGCTTAGCACAGCTACTTTCCGTCAGAAAATATTTTTATTTCATTTCTTACTATTACTCTTTTTTGACACTGTAGGACTTCTTTCAGAAAGGCTTCCTCCACGCGGAATGGTAAAGTTCCTGCTTACTTTACTTTCCAGCTGAAATTTTTCTGCTGTTCCTCTAAACAAGGCAAGTAATCTTAGCAGATTGACGCTGAACGATAATATGTAGAATTAGACTAGGATCGCCATGAATGTCGGGGTTGGAGGAAAATACGAGTAATTTCAGCAATTACAAAGTTATTGACTATTTTATACCTCTGTTCAAGAGTATTACTTTTTAGCGTGAAAAGCGTGTTTACCGTTCGAATTTATCAACACACGATGAACATTTTACCAACATTCTTAACCAGTCGTAAATTTCACATGGGGCACTAAAAGTTTTCTTCTAAGCCAAATTTTTTCTTTAATATGAACAAAGAATGTAAATTTTGGTATGCGCCCCTTTTGCTCCGTTATTACTAATCGCTGACAAATATTTCACCACTTATCGAAGCTTTAAACTTGATATTTTTCTTTGTGACGTGCAAGGAAGTGGATTCACCTGAGTAACGGAAATGTTATTTATCGTTCGTGGTTGTTTTGCTGCAATTTCATATAACACATAAGGTTCGACAGGAATGGATTTATCAAAAATATTTTGGTTGTATTTCGCGCAAGGACAATAGTTGGAATATTCAGGTTACCTGTGAAAACGCAAAGAAAGAGATAGCAACCATCTTTATTCTTTATTAGTGGAAGGATTATCCAATACAAAACATTACAGTGGTCAGTACGTTTGTTAATGGGCCGATGAAGCCTTCTTAGAGCATTTTCATACCTGTTGATGAAGTAGAATTCAAATAACATCATTTATTTGCTGCGATGCATGATTTTACATCTGTCTTTTAAATAGCTTTTCAATGTTTTGTTCGTTCTGACCGAATGACTTTTTTGTTACGTGTGTGTGTGTGTATGTCTGTGTGGCGGGGTGGGGGAAGAGACTGTTTTACGTGATGTCAACCTAAAAAAAATTTTCATTTTTTACTTTGTTATATCGTACACTCGAAACACTGGAATCATTCACATTTATTTCAGTTTCGTTTCTTTCAGTTTTTAATGCGAAAAGTAAAATGTATTTATCTAAAATTCAGTCGTTACAATGAATTCAGTATATCCCTCTTAGAGGTACAAAAACACTGGTGAAGCATATTGTAAGAGCAGAATTTTGCTGTAATATGTCACTTGGAAGCTGCTTGAGTTGTACCAAAAATCTGGAATGATGTGACCTGTATTCACTGATCACTAGGGGTATTTTCTAGTTTTTTGCGGCAATAAATTGCAGTGTTAAACTAGTTTCTATGTTGATAGGTTGTTAGACCTTACATGGCAAGAATACACAAGGTGATCCGATTCGGTACGAACAATTTAAAAATGCTGTCGTATGCAAAGTAATAAGTCAATATTGGCAATAATTACAATACAATAAGTCAATATTTGGCAATAATTACCTTTATCAATGGGAGTTTGTCCAGGCTTCTGCGTGACCCCCTTTGCGGACTCGGCACAGTTTATACCGGGTGCTCAATGTTTGCCATGTGTTTTCTAACATCTGCAGAGTGATTTGTTCGAACGCTGCTGCAGAAATTTTCTTCTTCAGGTCATTCAAGCTTTAAGGTCGTGCATAGACGAAGTTCTTCGCAACCTCTCACACGAATAACCAGAGCGGGGGTGCGTAATGTGATACGAAGAGTTTGCAGGCCAAATAAAAAGGGCCATCACGGCCACACGAGTTGCCAATTAATGTGATGTTCAGGATGTTTCTTATTACAGTGACCAGTTTGGTGAGGGCCCCAAATTGCTGCAAAAGGAGACAGTTCATATATATATGGATCAAGTGGGACATCGTCAAGCTAAGTGAGGTAAAGAGAAAAGGAGAAGATCTCATTGAACTGAAAAGTGGACATCTCTTATACTATCGTGGGACAGATACTGGCAGAACTAGTGGTGTTGGATATATAATAAACAAGAAACTGAAGGATAAAGTGGTAGAAGTTGAAAGTTCCTCTGACAGAGCTGCACGACTCGTTATCCAACTCTCGAGAAGATACCAGGCTCAGATTATTCAAACTTATACACCCACCACAAGTAATCCTGAAGAAGAAATTGAAGAATTTTATGAGGAAATTTGTCATCTAAATAATAAAGGTAAGCAGCACTTGAAAATAATTATGGGAGATTTCAATGCAAAAATAGGGCAACGGCAACAGAATGAAACTTTAGTAGGTAAATTCGGTCACGGCAACAGAAACCAGCGTGGAAATACTCTCGTTGAGTTTGCAGAGGCAGAAGGGTTTTTCATCATGAACTCCTTTTTCAAGAAAAAGCCACACAGGAAATGGACATGGAGACATCCAAATGGGACGACAAGTGAAATTGATTTTATTATGTGTAACAAAAAATTCATCATAGAAGACAGCAGTATGCTAAACAAGTTTAACACAGGTAGTGACCATAGATTGGTGAGATGTAAGATGCACCTCAACACTAAATTCGAACGTGGCTAGCTCAAAAGACAAACGAAATATATTGACATAACCAATCTTAAAAAACACCATAATACCTTCAAGTTGGAATTGAAGAACAGATTCTCTGCTTTAGAAGGCCTAACATCGGAAGAAGTGGATATTTCTGAAGTTAACAGAAAAGTAACCAAAGATCTTATAGAAACAGCAACAAAATTAGCTGGGTCTAAGAACAAATTGCATATGAACAAATTATCAGGAAAAACCAAAATGTTGATGCAAAAAAGAAGAGAGATGAGGACAACTAAAGAAGATGTGACTTCCAAAGTGGAATATATAGAACTATGCAAGACAGTACGAAAAAGTATCACTGAAGACGTAAGGAAATTCAAATGTGAACTAGTAAGGAAAGCAATTGGAATAAACCAAAGCCTAAAGATAGCAAAGGGGCATCTCAGTAAGGGAATAAAACAGATTATGGCACTGAGAGAAGAAGATGGTTCTGTAACAAGAAATAGAGGCGACATTTTGACAAGAGTGGAAGATATCTACTCTAAATTATATGAAAGGTATGATGCATGTACTCCAGACATCATGAAAGGTACCAGTACCAGAGGTCTTCATGTCCTCCCAGCAGAAGGTGCACATGCAATCAAGAACATGAAGCGGGGAAAGCTCCAGGAGAAGATCGAATTACTGTAGACATCATACAAGAAGCAAGTGGAGAAATCGGAACAGTACTCGCCCAAATTTTCACTCGATGCCTTAATGAAGGGAATATTCCTAAGGATTGGAACAACGTTACAATGATCCTGCTACATAAAAGAGGTAACATTGAGGATCTCAGGAACTACAGACTTATCAGCCTCCTATCAGTGGTTTATAAAATCTTCACTAAAGTTCTTTCACACTGTTTGAAGGTAACACTGGACATGGCTCAACCGAGAGAACAAGCTGGATTCAGGAGTGGCTACAGCACTATAGATCATATTCACGTACTGAGAGAACTAATTGAAAGAGCGAGGGAATATGAACTTCCATTGTGCATGGCTTTTATCGATTATGAAAAAGCCTTTGATTAAGTGAAACCATCAGCATTTACAATGGCTCTAAAATCCTGCGGTATTGGAGATGCATGCATCAATATTATTAATAACATCTATGTAAATGCAAGTGCAAAGATTCGGCTGTTTGAAAATACAACACACATAAAAATTGGAACGGGAGTGAGACAAGGTGACTCCATATCACCGAAGCTCTTTAATGCCCCATTGGAAAATGTCTTTCAATCACTGAACTGGGAAAAGAAAGGGATAAAGATTAATGGAGATTATCTAACCCACCTTCGTTTTGCTGATGACATAGTCATTTTTGCAACTTCCCCATCAGAGCTGCAGAGTATGATCCAGGAACTTGCTGACAAGAGTAAAGAAGTGGGATTAAAAATGAACTTTCAGAAGACAAAAGTAATGTCTAATGCTTTTACAAGAAATGAAGATTTATCGATTGATGGAGAAAGGCTGGAGATAACTGACACGTACGTTTATCTTGGACAGCAGATATCAAGTGAAGGTCACATTGATGAAGAAATTAATCAGCGTACAAAACTTGCCTTGAGAGCTTTTGGAAGAAACAACATAATTTTCAAGAGCATTATGCCATTATGTCTTAAAAGAAAAGTGTTTGATCAATGCATCCTTCTAGTGCTTACGTATGGTGCAGAAACATGGACCTTAACTAAAAAGAGACATACAAAGTCTGCAGACAACTCAAAGAGGCATGGAGAGGGTGCATGCTTGCTGTAACCAGGAGAGATAAGAAGAGGAACTCTTGGATCCGAAAAATGACAAGAGTGGAAAACATCATGATCAGAGTTAAATCCCTGAAATGACACTGGGCTGGACATACTGCCATAAGGACAGACCATCGATGGACAGCCGAAATTTTAGATTGGATTCCAAGGGACAGGAAAAGACCCAGAAGAAGACCACATGGGAGATGGCTGGATGAATTTTGAAAGTATGCGGGAGTGACATGGAGGAGACTGGCACAAGGCAGACCGTTGTGGAGGAAACTTGGGCAGACCTTCGTCCAGCAGTGGATTGATAATGGTTGACGATGATGATGATGATGATATACACTGACGGAAAAAAATCCCAACACCAAGAAGAGTTTGTGTTAGATAAACGACAGTTGGTAGGCGGTGACAGCACATCTGTAAGATCACGTCTATGCACATTTCGCGCTCGGCGCATACGTGTGGCGCTAGTAGCTCCCCTCGGAGCATGCAAAGCAGGTTTGCTGTAAATACGCGCCATAACGTTCGTGAGCATTAGTTATCCTTGAGATTCGACGTAGTGTGTTGATGTTAGTAAAGATTGCCTTTAAGAAGACGAAGAAGCCATTATCAACAGCTCACGCAGTTTGAACGAGGTCGAGTAATAGGGCTACGAGAAGGTGGAATTTCTTTCCGTAATATTGCAGATCGACTTGGCAGGAATTTAGCCACTGTGCATGATTGTTGGCAGCGGTGGTCAAGGGAACGTACTGCCTTAAGAAGACCGGGTTCCGGCCGGCCACGTGGCACTACTGAGAGGGAAGACCGCCGTGTACGGCGTATGGCCGTGGCGCATCGTGTTGCGGCTGCGGCAGCAATTCGAGCTGCAGGTGCCACCATAGTGACACAACGAACTGTTACAAATCGGTTACTTGAAGAAAAGCTCCGAGCCAGAAGCCCTGTAGCGTGTATTCCACTTACTCCAAACCACTGCCGTTCGCGACGTCAGTGGTGTCAAGCTAGAGCTTATTGGAGGACGGAGTGGAGATCTGTTGTGTTTTCTGATGAACGCCGGTTCTGCCTGGGTGCCAGAAGCGGCTTTCATCAGAAAACACAACATATTTCCACTCCGTCCTGAGCGCCTACAACCAACCTGTCTGCGGCCGAGACACACTGGACCTACACCTGGAGTTATGGTCTGGGGAGCAATTTCCTATTACAGCAGGAGCACTCTCGTGGTTATCCCACGCACCCTGCGGCACAGTTGTACGTCGGTGTGGTGATTAAACTTGTTGTGCTGCCATTCATGAACAGGATATCGGTGGGTGTTTTCCAACAGGATAACGATCGCCCGCATACCGCTGTTTTAACCCAACATGCTCTACAGAGTGTCGACATGTTGCCGTGGCCTTCTAGATTACCAAAACTTTCACCAATCGAGCACGTATGGGACATAATTGGACGACAACTCCAGCGTCACCCCCAGCCAGCATTAATCGTCCCTGTATTGAACGACAAAGTGCAACAGCCATGAAACTCCATCCCACAAACTGACACCAAGCACCTGTACGACACAATGCATGAACGTTTGCGTACTTGCATTCATCATTCTGGCCGTTGCACCGGTTATTAATGTACCAGCATTTCACATTTAAAATGGCTCTTCTCGCGCTTACATTAAGCTGGGATCTTGAAACCTTAATCGATTAAATATGTTACCTATACAAATGTATTGCCGCCATTTCATTCCTCTACAACTATTTTTTCGTGGTATTGGGATTTTTTTTTCCGTCAGTGTATATATATATTCAGGTTACCACTAAAAACGCAAACAAAGAGATAGCAACTATTATCCATCCCTCCAGGAAATACATTAGTCACCCATATATAAATTTTAGACTAGTGTATTCCCTGGAGAGATTGATAATTCATTTATTCAAGTGATGGACAATTGTTATATAGGAAATTCTGCGTAAAACGGTATATGGCACATAATGGATATTCCGAAATTTATATTTACACATTGAATAAAAGGTTAAAAATTTCGAAACTGAGTGTTAGCATTCCAGGACGGAGTCAAAGAAATTTTTCAGATATTAAACATATAGAGAATATAAAACAATTTGTAGCAACAAAATTCACAGACAACCTCAGATTCAAATTTTAATTCAATGTTCCAAATGCAATAGGGTCTTTATTTCACAAAAAAAAAAAAAAAAAAAAAAAAAATATGGGTAGATTCAATTGAACTGTTTGTAACTAAAAAACAAAAGAAGCATTTTTGACCAGAGCAACACTGTGGAACTTTCAATAAAGTACCCATCCATGAGGCGAACATGACGTATCATTTAAAATTAAAAATAACCCATTAAATGCTATGGTTTTCTTGTACAAGTTGCGTTTAATAGTTTTTAACTTGTGTATTGTGGTTCATTCACGACACGATTTCCACTCTATCCCTATATTGTTATTAATACAATTCCGTTTATGTCTTTTACTAGCATTATGTCGTAGTGATAAATGAAGTACAGACATATTTATGAACAATTCAGCGAATGCCATTGACGTCTCCTTTCTGGATATAACAAATTATACTTTTCACATTCAGTAGGCAAACGGTTTGACATTCGTAATTTCCAAGGTAACTGGATTTATCTTTAAACAATAATAAAACCTCGCATCATAAATCGTTAATAAGTGTTTCTTCCCGCCAGCCTGATGACTCATCACCAACACCGCACGAAAAATACAGAAAAAGTACATTTCGAAGACTTTAAAGATTCAATCAAAGAATATGTTCAACCGCTAAACGAAGATATAAACTGTTTTAAAATCCATTCGAAACCTCAAAACGGATTTGTACCTAGCACTCAGAGAAATTGCACAGCTTATTGGCACAACGGCTTACAGGGAACTGACAGACACTTAGAAAACCGAACTGTCTTTAGATTTTGAACCCAGGTTTGAAGTCAATACACAGGAATTGTAAATCACGCTGTAAAACAACTACTGCCCTTTGCTCAAGTTACCGTTTTAAGGTACTGTTTTCAATATACACCCTCCTTACGAACAAGCAAAGAAATTATCTTGATCTCGAAACAAGATATGCCGCACCAGTCACAGAACATCAAATCTGACCTCCAAAAGCATATCCCTGAAAGACGAGCACATCCATGTAATTATTCATGCCCAGTTAAACGGAGAAAAAAAGAAAGGAATGGTGTGTGCCGTTTTGATTTTTGAAATTTAATAATTACCTTGGATTTTCTATTTCCAAAGATGTAGAAAAATGCAAAGAATCCAAATGCATTTTAAAGTCATGTGATACGATTTTTCCGTGTAATGAAGAACAAAAGAAAAGAAACGCCAGTAGGTAATTTCATTTTAACTTGCAATTTTTACCTGTTGCCCAAAACATATTTCTTAGTTAAAGTACCGTAAGCTCTTAGTCCAAATCTGGAGGCGGGGAAGGAGGTGATCTAAGACATGGACAGATAGGAGTTCTTCAGTAAATTCCTTAGGTTTTTCACGGTTTTTGTACTAAAATAGATTGAGAACCACTATCTTTGAGGTTGTCAACTCCTCAATTTATGCCATTTCCTCCTCACTCTCTGATGAGCTCATTCTCTCTTTTGTACCACCTGTCTGTGTGTTAAGACCAACTGACAACACATCCCGCTCTGACACTGACGCGAAGCCCTCTTCATCCTGAGGAGGAAATATCCAAACATGTCCTTCGCGGTTTTCCTTAGATGGAATCGCAGGGCGTTTCATTTTGGAGATATCCATGAAGTATTTTTTTTTTTTAAATCAGAAAGAAAAGCAATTTGAATTGATGAACTACATTAAGAATTCTATACAATTTTAACAGGCAAATGAATCAGGAAAGCAACAGGATTCACTTCTCTAGATAATGGACATCCTACAAATCTCCCAGTTCAGAAAAATTATTCTAATTTATTATCCAAAAATTTTCACTTGCGTCGAAATAATTTATAGGAAGCATATTTAATACAGTAAAACCTCGAAAATGCGGCATCCCGAAAATCGGCAACTTCAGAAATCTAGTACTTTACTGATTTCGTTTTCGTGAGAACATCGAATGTTTTACCAATAACCGTGGAAATCTAACATACCGTCTTAACAACACATCGCGATAACATCTGGAGGTTTTATCGCGATGTGTTGTTAAGACGGTATGTTAGATTTCCATGGTTATTGCCGATAACATCTGGAGGTTTTGCAAATATGCCATCTCATTGGGCCGCGCTGAACTGAAGCGGAGCAATGAGGCGACGAATAGGCGTGTACGTTTGAAATGCGCGTCGAACGTGTGGTTATGATCTGCGCTTGGTGGTGGCAGTATGTTGATTCGATCTTATGATCATCGGCCTTCGTGATGTATCGCGGTAATCGCCTTCGCGATGTATCGTAGTTTGGTCAGTCGTAAAATCATAACATCGATGTAAAATTCACATCAGGTTTTCGCCATGTATCGATGCATCGCCCAGTCCTAGCTATTTCTCTAGTTTTTTCAAGTTTTTGCCTAATCATTCGCTAAATTAGAATTTTTTCCGACAGAGTTTTATAATAAATTGTACCGAAAGGTAATCGCCAATATTTTCGCCAAACTTTTTTTCCATCGCTAAAATGATTTCCTTTGTTTTTGCAAATTGCGAAGAATGCGATCGGCAGCGAGACCCCTGCATATTTATAAGGCGTTAACGGTCAAATTTTCATTAAAGTGACCTGTTACGTGTACGTGCGTACTGTACGTAACGTCCGTTACGCAGTCTTTGAATGGCTTCAGAAATCCGGAATTTTCATAAATCTGGCACTCGTCCAGTCCCGTCGATGTTGGGGTTTCGAGGTTTTATTGTATTTGAAATTATTTTTCCATACAAGAATGTGATGTGAAAATTTGTGAATGAATATTTCTTGACAATTTTTTCTCCAACTAAAATTCTTTTTTAATTTAGAAAGTCGGGAACCTGAACCTTACTTTAGGAATAATTCTAAAAAGAAATAAACTTAACACACAGCGTAATAGTATTTTGCCAAAAATAATCGAAAGGAGTGAGGTCAAATGGTACGTTCTTTCTGACTTTTAGGGGAAATGATCCCAATCGTTTTGAAAGCGGAAAACACTCTGACCTGGTATAAAGGCTTAACAAAGTTGGATTGTGTTAATATGCAGTTTACTGAAACTTTAGCACGCCCTGTTTCAAGGACGCATCGTTACACAAGCAGTATAAGAGATTTGATAGAAATACCTTTGTCACAGATTTTATGTACTTTATTTTTCTAAAGAGATATGGACGATATTCTTTGAAACAGGTAGTTTCCACAAATGTATGCTGGATTTTATACTATTATGATTACTTAAATTGCAACCCTCAATTGTGACCGATTCAACGAAAAATATATTGGTTACTTTCGACTCCAATGCTCCGAAACTCCAATGCCCAGAAGTAACAGCAAAAATTAATTACCGACTCATTCTTATGGCATCAAGTCAAAGAGGTAATCCAAACGCTAAGTACGAGGACATGTAAATTTCGTGGTGTGTACATCTTCCGTGAAACGTGCTTTCTCTTCCGATGTCAAGATTTTCCGATGACCAACACACGACACACTGAATCTATTTGTCTCATTGTTTTGGATCATTCAGGTGTAAGAATAAACACGTTTCATGGAAAGATGGACAGTGTGCCAGTTTATTTCGGACGTAGTTTCATACTCCTCATACTGCTCTTGGGACCGTGATGAAACTGAAGCATTGTTTCGCTAAAGGGTTGTCCTAAGAATCGAAGAATCGTCACAGGGCGCAGTTACTACGGCGCCTAGGACTGCGACTGGTATCAGTATTACACAAAACCATCTTCAGAGTTCTTGCAACGGCGGGACAAACTCGTGCAGTTCCTTTTAAGACACTTCCTCAACAGAACGGAATTCGATTGATAAAGAGCTTACGTGCCTCTAAATATTTGCCTGTTTAGAAATATTTCTGGGCCGAGGTAAGAAGAAGAACCCGTCTGTTTTCCACAAGCCCATTCAATAGGCGAGTATACCTAGAGAGTTGGAACAAAATAACAGAAGTAAGTCTTAAATATCTGCTAAAATGAAGTCACCGAAGCTTCTCCCTCATCCGTAAAAGACCTCTTCTCCGGGCATTTTTCTTTGCCAAGGCGGGGTTTACGTGTTGCTGTATTCCAATCTAAACAAGAGTTAATTTACAAATTGTCTGTATTTCCACAGTCTCAGTGTTGCTCATAGTCAGTAAATGGCCATATTGATTCCAACTTTCACTGACGGTGGTTAAAAATTTACTATAAACTTGTTGGCTTCAGAGTTTTTGACCTGTGTCCAGCGACGAGAGACGGCGACACATCTACTCTGACAAAGAAGAATTAGTTACACGTTGTCGGTTGACCAGTTATTGAGATGCAATCACTCCTGTCGGAACGAGTGACATCAGAATTCATTTTTGTGCCTGGAATGCGCCTAAAATATTGTATAAAGTTTTAAATTTTATCCGAGTCGCTTGAAGTTTCGAATCGAAAGAAAACATAGTGACATATCAGACATACTGAGAGAATGACTATTCCGAGACACGACGAAGGACATTGACTGAACAGGACATGGCATTACAAATTCGTTAGGTCCGAGCAATCTATTCACTGATGAATAGGTTGATATTTCTTTGTGATATACTGCGTGCAGAGTAGTGGCATTGCACGATGCCAACAGTACAGGCGGGTGAATGGACAAAAGCTCAGAAGTGGTACTGCACAATGGAAATGGTACAGGCGGGTCACTGCCCAATGCTGTATGTCAGGGACAAGAAACAATGTCTAAATACAGGATATCGTGATCAAGCTTTGATATAAAGTAAGGAATTCTCATTAAGCAGGTAGGAGTTGAGAGTGCACACAATTGCTGAAACTTTATTTTTTTGAGTGAAAAAAAAAGTGTAACACGAAGATAACTGGTAAAGACAGAAAGGCACACCCTAATATCTCATCCTGCATATAGCAGAGTGCATTACAGCTGCACGATTTTAGCGTAAATCTCTAGCATATTCAGATAAACAGATTACAATTGTTATACAAATCACAATATTGAGTTATTTTACAGAACTGTTGAAGATACACCGAAAAGCCAAAACATTATGATCAGTACGTCATTATGAAAATCGTAGCAACTGCAGAAAAAATACGGGGCAGAAGAGATACTGTGGCTTAACTTGCCCCTGATCGGGATGTTGGTAACCGGAGTAATGTGTTACAACACATAGTACATCGAATCTTGCTGAAAACTGGATCGCAAGCATCTCCGAGGGCCCATGCCAAACTCGGCCCACCGTCGAAACCGTCAAGCATGCACGCGTGAAAATCAGAGCTGGACCTTGAATGATTGGGAGAAATTTCTTCTGGTCCGATGAATCTCGTTTCCTGCTGCACAATGTGAATGGCCTGGTAGTTGTATGCCGTTTACTTGGGAAAGTTTTGTGGCACCAGGATGCACCCTATGAAAAAACTATCAGTTGGAGGAAACGTAATGCTTTGGGCAATGTTCTTCTGGGAAGCCCTGGGTCCAGTCTTTCATGTGCAGGAAACTATAACGTCTACCATTTACCTAAACATTATTACAGAACAGGTGAATCCTCTTATGTGCACGCTATTCCTCTATAATAGTGTCTTCTTTCAGCAGGATAAAGTGTCATTTCACACTTCCGGAATTGTTCTGGAACTGCTCGGGGGACAGGAGGATGATTTCTAAGTATTTCCCTGGACTGTGAATTCCTCAGTCATCAATCCAATCGAGCATCTGTGATTTGTGTTGAAAAAGGAAGTACGCTGTGCGGAAGATCAACCAAGTGACTTACAAAAGCTAAATGTCGGCACCATATATCACAAGGCGCCTTTATAGATCTTATAGTGACAATGCCTCGCAGAGTAAGTGCTGTTTTGGTGTCACATGAAGGACAAACATCATATTAGCAAGTGGTCATAATTTTTTTACCCTTTGGTGTACGTGACATAGCATTTGTTACATAAATAGCGATGTTTATTAAATAAAAGCATCAGCACCAAATGTCGTGGTCCATGGATGTCTTTATTAAATTCCGGAAGGAAATGTTTGGACGGACGAACACCGTTTAACTTCCACTAAAAAGGGCACAGCAATTCCCAAGTCCGTTCTTGACCTCTCCGTTGTCTATTTCAATAAATATCCATGCGATTTCGTTCTTTAATGGGAAAATCGTTGATAAAAAAGTTGCTGTCTACGCACAAGTGCTCACATAGCAAAGAGTTTCAGTATTTCTGCACCTCATGAGACATAATGAAATAGTACATGGCCAGGAGGAGAGAAATTCGGTATTCTGCACATTATTTACGCACACGCGCTGTTTAATTTATTTCGAAACATAGCACGCAATTCAAGATTCGGCTCATATTTCCTGTTAGTAGAAATCAGAAAGGATTTGCATGGCTAAAAAGCACATTTGGAGTTTTAGTGTTCGAAGTATATCATTTTACTCGCCCTCTTTATGTAAAATTGATGACAATGCGCTCTTTTTGAACACATCTGCGTTATGTTCAAGTTATGTACGACTAGGGAACTTAGAAACTTAAAGGTAATGCATTCTGCAGAAGAGAAATGACAACTAAATCTTAGCAGTTATCTTATGAAACGGCATTTGTGATAGCCAGCTCATGGAAATATTTTGAAGTCCGGTACATTTCCAAAGGGAAAATGCACTTCTTTTTGCAATTATATAGCTAGGTCTTCTAATGCGTCTGCGCGTAGAATATAGTTTGTTTCTGTGTTTTCTTGTTTGTGTTTCTTTTAAGTTTGAATCTGCCATTTCATGTTTCAATTCTCAATGTGATTGATATGGCATTTTATCCAAAGCAACGAATTATGATGAAACGCTAATAGCAGGAATTATCTAATTTCAAAAAAGATGGTTTCGAAAATTTTTATAGATTCAAGCTAAAACCCAACATAAAATTTGGTAATCATTGGTGAAATATTCTCACTATTTACATTTTATAAATTTATCATTGCACTAATAGTATGGTTTTCCTACACCACGAAGAGCCAAATCTAGGCCCAAATATACAAGATCCAAGTTATTTTATCTTAAATCGGAGATTATTCCTGTGGCTAATAGTTGAACACATTTTCGGTTTTAGGTAGTACTCCCGTCTACTACTCGGAGAAATGCAGTACTTTTGCGGAAAACGTGAGTGTTACCGTAGAAATTCAGAATTAAAAACAAGTTCAAGATACGACCACGTATTGACGAGAAAAGTTGGCATCGTACAAGCAAATCGTGAGTGATTTTGCAATACAATAAGGACTCGATCAGTTTTATAACAACCCGATAACTTGTAAGTTAAGAAATACATATTATGAATTCAGATAATTGAGGAAGGTGAGATGATTACCATATGCTTATGTTCCTAAATGACAACGGTGTAGATGTTCAAACAAAATACCAAGTTTATTAAGGAGCGACGAATTAGCTCGTTCTTCAGGCAAAAGATTTTTTCGTGAATTCTGCTCACTCACTTTGGAAGGAAATCGTCAAAACGTAGATTCCCCGCTCAGGTGGTGCAGTGGTCTAAGCGGGCTTCTGAGCATTCGTCCGAGATGGTCCGGATTCGAATCCCTTGGATAATACCGTAGATGTTGGGGTTGCGTTTGTCTTACAGTACTGGCCTCTCCCTTCCCTGAAATCAGTGGCCCTGAATCAGGGATGGGCGATTGCTTACAGCCCATCGAGTTGCTCACGGTGGTCGTTAAACCCCGAACCGAAAAAGAAAACGTTAGTTTCAAAGTTTATCAGAGCTTAGCTTTTTGACAATGTGGAAAAGTAATGAAAATTCTTGTCAGAAATAATGTTTCATCCCGGAAAACCAATATTCTGCCGAGAGACTTTGCCAAAATACTATATCGACAATACTATCGAAACTATCGGTAGTCATAACTATCGATAGTTCACCACCTCTTTTTGAAAGTTTATATAAAGTAAATAATTTTATAATTATAAATAAATTTTCCAATAATTAAGTAAAACCTGATAATTTTCGTGGTGGAATATGAAAAATTTCATATCCAGAGCGTTTTAACTTACCACTAAGTTTCTAAAGGCTTCATAATGTAATTACTTTCTTTAGCACAATAACATTTGCGCTGTTTTCACACATTATGAAAGTATTAGATATTATATAAATACAATAATTTTGCAGGAAATTAACGTAGCAAAAATTTTTATAAACGTAGTCTAGATATTTAATTTCGGTTTATCAGACCAGTAATCAGAAAATAAGATATGCACCACCTAAAAAACAGGCACAATGATGCAAGTTTTGAAATAAAGAATGACCTCAAATGTGAAGTAGAAGTTTTTTTTCAAAAACAATTAGCAATGAAAAATACGATTAAAAAAATGTTATAATTGGATTCTGGCAGCTATTTGAACTGAGCCGCATGGCAAGAAACCCCGTAACGTAAAATTTAAGTTTTAAAATAGTTCAAGAGTGTGCTATCAACACCTGGTATTTCAGTATCTGATCAAATGTCATGTTAAGCAATTCGGAAGCTGAATACGCTTGTCCAAATGAAAAATACATAGCAAAGAATGCCAGTGCATACTACTATTTCTAAGGACTGCGCAATTTTATATCTGATTTTGCAAAATTTTATGCCATAGCTTCATGACACTTTTTTTCCTTGTTTCCTAAACGTTGTACAAAATAGAAAAATATAAGAATCTCCACTTTAATGTCTTTCCAAGACAACAGTGGTATTATCAAAGTGATCCTCCTATGTGGCCCGGCATAATGTAGATTTTGCATAGCGCAGAATAATTTTTGCGTAAGAGAAAACGTCGCATTACTAGCCGCTGATGCCAGTTGTTATCCATATCCTGGCTTTCTTTCAGATTGTAAGTCACTTTTGTATTGGCGTCTATTTACATCCAGTAGGACACAAGCAATCTAGATATTGCTCTCATAATTTCCGTAGCTCACAATAGTTTTCTAAACTTCTGCCGCGTATATTCTGAGGTGTGTCCCTCGTTACACTCTGCTCACTTTCTGGTTAGCACAAGCGACTAACTGAAGAACACCAAAGCTCTCACTGAAGGGTTTACAGAACAGTGTCAACATTTCGAAATATACTCGTCAATGACTTCTAACCTTTTTAAGCCTAAATTTATGTATTTTCGTAACACACCGTTCGACCTAACTCCTTTTCAATGGACGAGTGTTGTTGAATTTAAAATTCAGCATAACCAATTTAAGGCGTCAAAGTTATGGCCAACGAAATTCGAAAAACAGCGAAAAGCTCTTGAAAGAAATTTTGCAGATAGATTTGCTGTCCTGCTTTGCTAGAGAAACTGCAACAGCAGAATTCGTGTTCTTGAAGATAGTTGCATTTTTGATTTCTTTAGGCTTTTGGATCCATATATATACCGGTGAGTGCATATTTTCATACATGGCGATAATTTTGAATCCACATCGTACCCAACTCACTGTTGAACGTTCAGAAGCGAAATTCGCTGTTGACGCAGAAGAATTCAGCAGAGGAAAGCCGGGACAAGAATCCTACTAAGATTGTTTTTCTATTAAAAAGTGACTTGATTTTCGTTTATTTGTATTGTTATTACTTATTTATCAAGATCCTTATCAAGCCCGAACTTAATTCAAATGTTTCAACAGAAATGTTTAGATGATTTCATATGGCTGCAACCTTGTTGTGCCTCATACTATACTAGTTATAGTACTCAAATTATTTCAATTAAAATATACCTGTCGTGCACACTGTTGTAAAGAACACCCTAAAGGTGTAGGCATAAGCTGTTTCAGCACGATAACAAATTGTTATCCAATCTCATTGAAAAACCGTTTTCAAAATACCGGGTGATCCAAAAGCCTTGCACATTTTGAATACGTAATAACTCGCGGAGTTTTGAGAGTGGGGCAACGCGGTGGGCGTAGAAATGATCAGAATGACATCGGGTTTTTTATGAAATTACATAAATGTTTACTCATTTTACTTACATTTTCCATCGCCAGATGGCGCAGCAACCATAGGTTGGAAGTGTCGAAAAAAATAGACACCTGATTGTACCAGGTTAGACACTTGATTGTACCAGGTTAGACTCCTCGTTGTACCAGGTTAGACTCCTCGTTGTACCAGGTTAGACTCCTCGTTGTACCAGGTGTTCAACGTGATGGCCGTCCTGTTCCAGCACTGCCTGCAGACGAGAGAAAACACCATGGACGGCGTCGAAAAGCATGTCCCGGGGTATAGCTGCCACATGGTATCGAATGGCATCTTTCAGCATGGCCAATGAAGTGGGGCGACATCTGTACACTTGTGAATTTAGGTAACCCTAGAGCCAGAAATAGCAGTGTGTCAGGTCTGGTGACCAAGGAGGCCAGGCCTTAGGAAAGTGTCTGCTCAAAACACGATTTGCGCCAAACGTCTCTTGCAGCAGTTGCTTAACGGAACGTGCGATGTGGGGCGGTGCTCCATCCTGCATAAATGTGCACAGATTCACTGCATCCCGCTCTTGGAAGCTAGGGATAACGTGCGTTCGTAACATGTTCGCCTAACGTGCACCTGTCACTGACACGGTTTCGAAGGAGGTGCCGCAGGCCTCTTCAAAGAAAAAAGGACCGATAATGAAAGAAGCCGTGAATCCACACCACACTGTCACTCTCGCCTTATGAAATGGCACTTCAACGACTACTCTGGGATGTTCCGTGGCCCAGATGCGGCAGTTGTGCGTGTTTACCGCTCCGTTTAGGGAAACGTGTGCCTCATCGGTCCATAAAACGTTCATGAGCCAGTTCTCGTCGACATCCATTTGTCGAAAAAAACATGCTGCGAACTCCTGACGCTGCACGTAATCGCCAGTTTGCAGTTCGTGATGCCGTTGCCGTTTGTACGGGTATCTGTGCAGATTCCGTCGTAGTGTTCGTCATACAGTCCCGCATGGAATGCCGGTTTGCCGAGGAACGTGGCGAGCACTGAAGTCGCCACGTGCGGATAACATTACAATCACATGCATTTCCTGCGTAATCGTCTCTGCTGCAGCAGTGCGTGTTCGTGGTCTATCACTTCGTGGGCCTGCTGCCAAAGATCCCGTTTGCTCGAATTTTTTCACCATTCGCCGAAGCGCAGCACTTTACATCGGTCCTTTCCCACTGCGATCAACTTTCAGTGACCGGTAGGCTCTCGACGCTTCGTGGGCATTGAGAGCCTACCGGTCACTGAAAGGTGATCGCAGTGAAGATCACTCGCACATTCAGCGTCGTAATAAAACAATTTCACCAAGAGCACTTTGCCCGGTAATGACAGAATACTGACACGGAACGCTGTGACGTGTGGTTGATCAAATGATCATCTGTAGAGGATTTTAGGAAGGGAGTGTCTGACCCCAGATCTTAAAGAACCCTTAGAAATAGGAAACTAGGAGATTTGGGCTAGAGCGTCCGATAGGAAAGTGACGCGGAAGCGAAGTAGAAAGGGGGAGGAAGACGCCCTTATTTATTACCTGGGGGCCAGTACCCGGGATCCGAAGGTTTAGCGTGCCCATCCGACGCACGGCGGATATTTAGTGGATCGAGCGTTCGTACCTGCCTGAGATCAAACTTGAGGTCCTTTCCGTGGCAGTCACGAACGTTGCCCACTAGGCCACCCGCGGCCTGTGACGTGTGGTTGATCATGATCATGATCATACGTAGATGATCATGATCATGATCCTACGTAGATGATTTTAGGAAGGCAATGTCTGACCCCAAATCTTAAACAACCCTTAGAAATAGGAAGCTAGGAGATTTGGGCTAGAGTGCCCGATAAGAAAGTGACACGGAAGCGAAGTAGAAAGGGGCAGGAAGACGCCCTTATTTATTACCGGGGGCCAGTACCCGGGGTCCGACGGCTTAACGTGCCCAACCGACGCACGGCGGATATTTAGTGGATCGAGCGTTCGTACGTGTCTGGGATCGAACCTGAGGTCCATTCCGCGGCAGTCACGAACGTTGCCCTCTATGCCACCTGCGGCCGGTGACGTGTGGTAGCTTCCCAGCTGCTGCTTTTATATCCACTATCCCAGACCTGTTCGCCTATGGCGCCATCTGGCGATAAAAATGTAAGCAAAATGAGTAAAAATGTATGTGATTTCATGAAAGATCCCGATATCATTCTGATCATTTCTACGCAAACCGCGTTGCCCTACACTCTAAACTTCGCGAGTTATTACGTTTTCAAAACGTGCAAGACTTTTAGATCACCCGGTACATTACAAACTTTATTTACAATAAAAGTTTAAAAACACAAGCGAGATCTTTCGTGGTCACTCTGAGCACATCAACAGGTGTGGGGATGTATCGAGCAGGAAATACAGTTTTTACACAGCACACACTCTCAGGTTTTTATGGAAACAAGTTACTCATAGTTCTCAGTTACTAAAATGTTATAATTATCCGAGGAAACTCTAACATCGGCTCGACATTGATGTAAGATTAAAGTTCGCCAGGGTGATGGGACAATAGAGAGGAGATCCTCATTACAACAATTCACCCCATATTTAATAATAAATAAGCTTTCCATCATGGGCAGATTAGGGTCTTGACCTCGTAGAGCCCCAAATAGAAGCAATGCCTTTACTGGTGCAGAGAGGGGATTCAAAGTTCTCACTGAATATTTGTGTTCCGCAATGCGCACTCGAAGACTATGTAGGGTAGAACCGACGTAACAGAGGTCGGTCGGTTCTCCGAGAGTGGTGGTGAACGGAATCTTGTGCACTTCATGGCGACTCATTATAGGAGTGGGGTCTCTATCCCTCCTTATTAACGAGAATAGGTTGCGTGTTCGAACCCCAAGTCCCAAGTCAGATGATTTACAAACCTTTTTAGGAAAGTTAGTAATAGGTGGATAATAGTCCAATGATCCGACATAATGGCGTGAGGTAAATTCCACCTTGAGTGTTGTATATGATCCGTGAACTTGTTTCTTAATCAGGCCATCGACAACAAGAGGCTGATATCCATGTTGACAGTCAATACCCTGGATCAGTAGCAACTCTTTCTTACGAAGAATGGAGTCCACCCACCCCGGCTGAATCAAATGCCTTATTTTTGCCCAACGCTAAGACATTTCATTCCGGGGTGACTCCATTCTCCTTTGCTTCTATGGACGTCGTCCAGCTGTTTCCTAGTGTTCCCCTTCCGGTTGTTCATGATATTGTTGAACAGAAATTCTGAACTTTGGGACTGTGCTCCCCTCTAGAAACCCAATCAATTATTGAGAATCTTCAATTGTTAGCTAACGCAGCTGTTTCCGTTTTAATGGACTAGTTTACCAACAAAACAGGGTGCACCAATGGGTTCTCCCCTATCCCCTGTACTGGCAGAGCTGCTTCTTCAACATATTGAGGAAGAGGTTCTGTCTACATGCCAGTACAAACTTCTTTGGTTTTGTAGGTATGTTGACGATATTTTAAATATTTGGCCCCACTAAATTGAACAATTACAGCAGCTTGCTGAGGCTTTTTCCTCTACCTATCCCTCTGTTAAGATCACTATTGAACTAGAAAATGAATGTTCGCCCCCTTTCTTATATATTTTAATTAGTAGGCATTATACGAATTATTCTCTTAGTTTCTCCTTTTACGGTAAACCTACGTCCATTCCTAATATCATTCCTGCTTCCTCCTCACACCCTACTAAGTAAAAACACGCTGCCCTGCGGTTCCTTGTAAAAAGAGCACTTGCCCTTTCTTCTACATTCGCACTTTGTATAGTATAAGAACGGGTAAATGCTTTGTAAGAAAGAATTGGTACGGATCCAGGGTATTGCCTGTCAACATGGGTAACAGCCTTCTGTTGTCGATGCCCTGATTAAGAAACAAGTTCACGGATTATTTGCAACACTCAAGGTGGAATTTACCTCAAGCCATTATGTCGGATCATTGGACTATTATCCACCTATTACTAACTTTCTTAAAAAAGTTTGTAAAACAGCTGACTTGGGATTTGGGGTTCGAACACACAACCTATTCTCGTTAATTAGGAGGGATAGAGACCCCACTCCTATAATGAGTCGCCATAGAGTGCACAAGATTCCGTTCCGGACCACTCTCGGAGAAACGACTGACCTCTGTTACGTGGTCTTGGTGTCCGCATTGAGGAACACAAATATTCATTGAGAACTTTGAATCCCCTCCATGCACTAGTAAAGACTGTTCGTTCAGGTTCTTACATTCCGGATTAGGACAATGCTTCAATTTTGGGCTCTAAGTGGTCTAGATCCTTTCTGCACATGATGGAAAGCTTATTTATTATTAAATATCGGCTGAATTGTTGTAATGAGGTTCTCCTCTCTATTGTCCTTTCACCCTGGGGAACTTTAATTTTATATTAATCTTTAGCCGATGTTAGAGTTTCCTCGGATAATTATAATAGTATCAGTACTGGCAACGATGAGTAACTTGTTTGCATAAATACTTGAGAGTGTGTGCTGTATAAAGACTGTAGTGCCTGCTCAATACATACCTACGCCGGATGATGTGGTCAGAATGACCACGAAAGATCTCGCATGTGTTTTTAACATTTTATTGTAAATAAAGTTTTCAATGTATTTTGAAGACGGTTTTTCAATGGAGGTTGGAAGACAATTTGTTATCGTGCTGAAACAGCTTATGCATACACCTTTAGGGTGATCTTTCAAATTATTTCATTTTTTAAATTTCTTTTATATTAGTTGTTAAATCTGATTCACGAAAGTATTAACTTAAAAAACAAATATGTGAAATTTCGGGAAAACACCAGCGCGCAATGCTTTGGTGCATTGTGCTAGTATTTGGGGAAAGTGTCCTAGTTCTTGATTTACTCTAAATCCGAGAATCTATTTAGTTTTTTGTTTTTTTCATTTTATAATCGAAAATACAGTAAAGGACGATTTGAAAAAATATAACAAGCTAAATTTGAAACAGAGCTCATAAAAGTTTGCTGTCTCGTGATCTAAAGGTCAGCTTTTCGATTTCCTGGAACTCATTCATACTTACAATGTCAGTACATTTTATCGTTCAGCATGGTGTTTCAATACTTTTTAAACTCCAGTTAGCATTGGACACTGATGCTCTATATTCCCTATTGAAATTTAGCATTTCAAGTAATTGATAAAGTTGAAAAGTAATGACTCACAATTAAAATAATGTAAGGGATGAATAATTAAATCTGCTGCAAATCACTTATTAATCTACTAAGGGAATTAACAAATGAGCACTAAAACTTTTGTTGAAAAAAAGTTTTAGTAATAGGTCATAAACTGACCTATTACACGGATTCATAACCTTTTTTATATAGTAATTCACAAATGAAGTATTAGGGTCACATGAACATTTTCTCTAGAATTTAAATATCTCCAGGTTTATATTCGTAGATGTTCAAAAAATTGTTAGAATTAAATTGGGACTTAATAGGCACATTTATATCTACGCTTACTTTGCGAGCATCGGCGTGAGGTGAAATTCGTTCATTGGGGCCGGAGTTTCGAATGGTAATATGAAACATAGTAACAGCGATAGTCCTTTTGACGCATTGTATTTTTTATATATTTCAGAAATTATTAGTCGTTACTACGAAGTTCTGGATAGTTTTTGGGATCCGTGCCTCGTATTTGACTCGAACGTATTTGGATTGAAGACCGATAACCAGCAGAAATGGAATGCCATTGTTTCGGAAAAGAGCAGTATGTAAATACCCTATGTGGTAGATCCCAAGGTATAATATAACGCTATGGACGTTTTACATGAGCTGCATTCGGAACACTGGTTTGCAGGTGAATTCTGTAATTTTTCAGAAATATTTTGAGTCAAGAATCACTAAATTTTATTTTGCTCTGTAATTGTAGTTTGATGGAAAGTAAATTAGAATTGAGGCATTTAATCAGTCCCCTCACTCCTGTCCTCACGTTATTCTGTGAGCCTTGTTTCTGTATTAATAGCCTGTGTATTTTGCATCAGAAACATTTGAGTGTTACTTTCGAAATATCTTCGAAATGTATGTCACATTTTATTCTGGATAATTCATTAAACACACATGAAAAAAACAAAACTGTATGCAAAACGCACATAATAAAAAAGATGCGCTCATTAAAAAAAATGTTCAATATTATTGGCCGGTACCGGAAACGGATAGACCCGGCATTTCCACATCCTATCTTGCTTGCCATTTTAGCGCAAGCAAAATGATATTCAGTTAGTAAATTCTTTGTTTTAAAGGGAATCCTTATGGAGCTTCTTGCAATTATCAAGTTGACATCAAACTTCTTATTCATAACTTACAATATTTCTATTGATGAAAAACAAACAGTTTTGGACTCAGTTGCTCAGTTGTACTTCAGGCAATTGTTACTCTAGGATGTTATCGTTGAAAAGAAGAAATATGACATGGAATTTTCGGTTGTAATGAGCACATCTTTTGAATCCTTTCCTATACGAATAAAATATTTCAAAATTATTCATAGTCAACGAAACCCACTTAAAAAAATTAAAGAAACCGTTGCTACAATCGATAAAACATCTAGAAATAGAAACAGCTACTCTCTTCCGCCCGAGGCAGAATACGATACGAAAATAACAACTTTGGCACCCAAAGTTTCCATAGCTGAAGGCAGATATCAGAGATAAAGGGATTTTTAAATGGAATAGTTAGAAGAATGGATATAAAAGAGACCATAATATAACTTTGGCAACATCGTGAAAGCATTTTGAATAATGGAAATGTATAAAATACAAGAATAGTATTCTACATAGACAAGTTGTGCTAATGAAAAAGAAATTTCAAACAATTTTTGGAAGCAGAGATAATAGATAATAATGTTCTCCATCTTTATGTGGCAAATGATATAGAACAGAGAAAGAATGCTTTCAAGTTCAGTTTCGCAAGGGGGATACATCTGACAGGAGAAATGCACGCTAACATCACCTAGCACCGAAATTGTGAACTAAAATAGTTCCAAGAGTTTAATCAAAGTGTTGCACAAGGTAAATAGTCTTCTATGTTTCAAGAATTTTTTAAATCATACATTTTGGAGCAGAGATTTTGCCAAAAAAATGATTTGAATCTTGCAACCCCTATGGGAGAAATTGTGCACTATATTTTGCAGTAAATGTACACACGATATTCTGGCAATTAGTAGTATCTGACCAAAAAAGTTTTCCAATCGGATTTACAGACGCTCAGATATTTGCTGCTAATATAATGCAAACGGAAATGTGATCTTATGCCCTCTGACGGCATATCTGATCGTTTTATTTATTGGAGGTTTAACGACCACCTTAAGCACCTCAGTGGGCAGTAGACCGTCCCTAACTTAGTGCCACTGGTTTCAGGGAAGGGAGAGAGCCAGCGCCGTAAGACAAACACAACATCCACGCCTTAACGGGATTCGAACTCGCACCCATCTCGGACGCATGATTTGAAGCCATCGCTTAGACCACTGCTTCACCGGGGCGGAATATATATGATAGTTAAGTTAAAATTTGAAATTATATGCAAACCATTTTGCACCAGAAACTCTGTCCGCCAAAGAGAGAATTGCCGCCCCGCTGGCGCAGTGGTCTAAGCGATGGCGTCTGATCATTCGTCCGGGTTCAAATCCCGGTGAGACATGGATGTTGTATTTGCCTTACAGACTGACTCTCTCTTCCCTGGAACCAGTGACCCTAAATTAGGGATGGGCTACTGCTTATAGCATTATAGCACATAGAGTTGCTCACGGTGGTCGTTAAACCCCCAATCAGAAAAAAGAATGTTTCGAATTCGGCGATTTGAAGCAGATATGTTCACTAAAGTAAGATATACGTCTACGTACCCTGACGAAAACACTGTGCGCTATTTAAAGCAGAAGTTATTCGCAATATCGTTGTCGTTGTGATTGTTATCTGATCTCCAAAATTTTAAATCGAATTTTCAGAAACGCAGATATTGCTGCAAATACGTCAGAAATAAAATAATTACACCCCCGAGTGGCCAAAACATTCGTTACATAACCTTAGAAATTATATGTAGAGCATTTACCACACGGAGGGCTATCTTATGTGATAAGAATTTTTCAAATCGGACAAGACAGAGAGATATCGGGAAATCGCAATTTAATTTAACGCCTCTAGCAGATAGACTACGCATCACTTGTAAAAGAAATTGCACCTAAAATCCTAAAATAGTGTTCTTTATTCATGGTATCGAGTGGCAGAAGGATTTTTCCATCGGATATTCAAAAGAATGGAATGCAATATGTTTTGAATTCGATAGCATCTGTTTTTAGGTCATATAGTGGCGAAGTTATGCATCGTAAAAAAATCTGCAAACAAGGATCATCGTTCTCCCATTTCAAGCATCTCAATGGGAAAAGAATTTTTCAAATCGGGCGAAGAGCTGCAGAAATGTGGTGTCCCCAGGCTAATAGATGGGCAAACTGATACCATAAGCACGTACCTGTGCACAAAAAACGTGCTAAAAATGGTAATAATCATCTTCCAATACTGGTCTTTTTCTTACCGTACTTGTGAGGTCCCAGCTGTGAATCATCTACAAATTCGGAATGCGGAACCTGTGCAGACTAGTTTCGTGCCTTTTGCCATTCTGCGTAGTTCCGTTTTTTAGCGTCATGCCGTTGTATAATACGGTATCTCCTGTTTTGCGGATTCATCACGATTTGGGTTGGTTTATGTCTGAGGGCGCTGAGTGTTTGATTGGTTGTCAAGGCTTCTCGACCTTATAACTGAAGTGGTAGTACACCTACTTTCTTCGGAGGTGCATTTGCAGGTGATATTCCGATATTTGACGCTTTCAAGAAGTTCCTAACTTATCGTGTATCGCTCCGCCTATTTTAGATACAACCTGCTGACCGACAGCACGGAGGGTCAAAAAACTAACTCGGCGTAAATTTCATGCTTAATATCCTTATAGAAGAGTAATAACTATATCGCTCTCATGACACTGCTTTTTTTACATGGTGACATTCGGATTCTTTTATAACAACGAAATACACGATACTAATAAAACGAACTGTCACTCAAGCTTTAGCTCTTTGCCCCCTCGCTCTGATTGTCTACGAGTCTATTCTTTCCTCTTTACTCAGTGAACGTAGCCGGCGATTTCTAGTAGTTCTGTCCCACCACCTTCTCCGGTAACTGGGAGCGGTTGGGGCTGTGTTTTCTGGATGTCTGAGTTTTCCTCCGAGTTTGATATTCTGCTTCCCTTCCGTTGGTCCTACGAATAGGTGTTTCAAGAGAATATTCTTCCCCAAACCATTTCCCAAAATAAATTTTTCTGCTTTGCTTTCCTATCGATTTTCGCTGCTGAAATCTATATACTTAACTGTCTTTCTGAAGGGTAGCTTTAGACCTGGGGTCAGAAATGACCGGAAGCGGGAGGGGGTTACGGCGTTTCATCATCCTATCTATATATATATTGCGCATTTGCTTTAAAATGCCAAAGGAAAATTCTCTGCACTTCAGTGAAAAAATTGCCGCCGGACCAAACACGCTATTATAATTAAATTAAAGGAACTATGGTTATGCGTAGGACGGTGCCCATACAGCACAAAACGTTTCAAATATGTATCAATAATTTTACAAACTTTTTTTATCTCTTTCAAACCGAAGGTTGAAGAAGAGTATATGTTCCAGCTTTGTCCGTCGGTCTGTCGTCCGTCTGTCCCCACGATAACTCATGTAAAAAAGGCTCGATTTCGATGAAATTTTACTATGCGGTAGGGGACCACCTGGGGATGAACCCTATTGAAAATGCACAAAATAGGTTCAAAGGTCAAGACATAGGAGCGGGGTACATTTCATTGCCCTTATGCGTCATAGCTTGCGTAGAAATGGTTCGATATCGATGAAATTTTAGTATGTCGTAATGGACCACCTGGGAACGAACGCACTTGAAAATGGACGAAATGGGGTCAAAGATCAGGGCATAGAAGTGGGATTCATTCTATTGCACTTATGCGTCATAATTTACGTAAAAAGGCTTCGATTGCTACAAAACTTTATCATACTGTTCCGGAGGTACTCTGAATCTGTCCTGTTGAATATCATCGAAATGGGGTCAAAGGTCAGGGCACAGGAACGAGATTTATTTTACAGCCATTATCCTCATAACTTGACTAAAATGCTTCTATTGCGACAAAACTTTAGTATGTTGTTCCATAGGTATACTGAATATGTTGAATATCATCGAAATGGCGTTAAAGCTTAGGGCATAGGAACGAGATTTATTCCACAGCCATTATCCTCATAACTTGAGTAATAACTTGCGGAATGATTTCTGGTATGTCGGGAAGCATATCATAATCAATACATTGCATGATTTTACTAACTCGTCGTTACACTTTTAGAGATATCTTACATTTACGTTTCAGCGACATCTTTTTGGAACATAACTCTTTGTATATTACGGTTACGTTAAAAACAGCATTCACCGATACTACTGTTTTCATAGTTTCCATTGTACATTATAGCTACCTTGAAGTTACATTCCGGCGATATTTAAGATTTTTGATCTGGCAGCGGCCTGGATGCGCATTCGCATTTGTGCCATTTCACCGAAGTACTCTCGCAAGCGTATTTCCATGTGCTACTGGAATATTCTTTGGTAATACTGTCGTACTCAAGTTAACTAGTTAGTTGATGTAATATTTCATCCCTTCTTTTTTTTTTTTTTTTTTTTTTTTTTTTGATTCAAGATCATCTGGCCGCCCCGGTGGTGCAGTGGTCTAAGGCGATGGCCTCTGATCATTCGTCCTTAAGGGGTCTGGGTTCGAATCCCGGTCAGGCATGGATGTTGTGTTTGCCTTACGGCAGTAGCTCTCTCCCTTCCCTGGAACCAGTGACCCTAAATTAGGGACGGGCGACTGCTTATAGCCCATTGAGGTGCTCACGGTGGTCGTTAAACCTCCAATCAAAAAAAAGATCATCTGAAAGTAAGTAATTGTTTTGATTATTATAATTTTTAAATTCTAAAGGGCGTTTTATAAAATCTAAGTAGATGGCTGTTTTGCTGTATAGTATACTATACAAGCATGGTTTTTTTTTACTTGAAGCTGAGAAATTTCATATTGGTAGGTATTTAGAGAAACGACGAATTTGATTTTCGTTTTCTTTTCGCTGAAATATAGTCTATTCCACATGCATAATCGAAATTCGCTAAATTCTTTTGGGACCGATTTTTAAGTCTTTTTCTATCAATATACAAACGCCGCCATTGTTTCCAATGGACAGCGGACTGCGTTGAAACTGTGAAAATGTAAACAACTCGTAATACGACTCTTGTGGCTTTTGAAAGAGCTGTCGAGTATAATATTTTTATTGTGATTTTACAAAGTTTATTAAAATTATAATGCTCAACATAGTAAATGCGTAACAGTAATATGATGATGTCACAAATATCGTTCTAATACATAACAGTAATGTAACGAAGTTACAAATATCTTTCCAATACGTCACACTAACATGAAGTTGGTATGTTGAAGTTACAAAGATCTTTCACTGTAACGTATCGGTTATGTTACAAATTATGTAAAGTTTGAGGACGTTTTGACGTAACCGTAAGGTTTCTGAAACGTTCCTGTTACATTGCGCAACATATACGAAAAGTCTCAATGTTTCAGTGCTACGTACTTGTAACATATACGAAATATTCTTTCTGTGTTGGTGGACTTAGAGAAAAAGGGACATTGGTTAGCCCTATCCACCTTTAGTAATTTTGAAGGAGGCACAAGTAACAGTTTTGATGGTCCATCATCCCCATACCGTTATCCACGAACAGACATAGAGCACAAGCGATTTTCGGCACTGGCTTTCCGAAATACGTGTCCCACCTATATTTAGATTAAACGAAACAACCACTTACAGAGATCAAAGCGGTTGTTCATCAGTCAAATTAATGAATGGACTTTTTAAAAAGGCGTCTATTCGAGGAGGTGGTACGAACGGATTCTGTTTCTCAGTAGATGATCAGTGACCAAATAAATATATTCATCTGGTACAACATAACATGGTTTGATGTGCTACATTGAACCTATAACTGGATTTTTTAAATTCCTTCGCACTTAAATTGCTGCTAAAATTTGTTCCCAACGGAATTAGTTTTATAATGCATATTTTAACAGTTCTATTTCATCCGAGAGTGAATAGAATTTTTTTATGAGTTAATAATATGTTCCCAATTTATAAAAGAAATTATGAGGTGTTCCTTATCAGGTGGTTTTGTTTCTCTAGCAGACCACAAGCCAAAGTTGCCAGCCAGGTTTCTCCTACCCGGCCCTGACTGAATGATTCTAGATGTCTGCAAAGAAAGCTTTTATAAATGTATGCAAAGTCATGTAAGTTAACCAGGATTTAAAATACAAAGTTATATGGATCTCCTACACATCGTTTTCGCTGCTACGAGAGCACCCGAAGAACTTCCAGAGACTGAAGCAAATATTAACTAGAGCCTTAAGCGTAACCCAGCAGTGACACGTGTGGAAACTTTCTTAACGTAATAAGTCACGAGCCAATGAATGTCCTATCTGTGAAGACAAACACGACATGCATGCCGCCTCACCAGGACACGAAACCGGTCACACGAATTGCCAGCAGCCAGCGATAAAACCACTGCGCTACACACAAATCATTCTTGTCTTCGTATACCATTCACTGGAAACAGAAAGAAAGGGACGTCATATTCTGCAGAAGCACGACGACCTCTCTCCCATTACGAACTTTTGTTGCTCAGCAACACCAACACGCTTGTTTCCCCGCTCCCATGTATGAACATGGGATCGGTTCCACCGGTGTTTCACACACGCCCCGATACACACACCACGGTTCCACAAGCAAGGACACTCACACCCCCGACGCAACACCATACAAACCGAAGGCGGAGTCTCCTAGAACGACGGAGAGACAAGGCCCTTCGAAACGTTCATGTAGGAGGAAATTCCTCCTTCGGAGGAGACCCCGTGACAAAGTCACCCAACGGATGACAACATCAGAGGAGGCAACGGCGGAGAGCAACACGCATCTCCAAAAACGAGGAAGCCTCCCCCTAAAGCCCCGACGCAACACCATACATACCGACGGCGGAGTCTCCTAGAACGACGAAGGGACAAGGCCTTTCGAAACGTTCATGTAGGAGGAAATTCCTCCTTCGGAGGAGACCCAGTGACATAGCCACCCAAAGGATGACAACATCAGAGGAGGCAACGGCGGAGAGCAACAGGGATCTCCAAAAACGAGGAAGCCTCCCCCCTAAAGACACACACACAGAACCGGCACACGCCAGACACACACCAGACAACAACAAAAAACTCCCCAAGGCATCCGCTCCACAAAAAAAAAAACACGCATACACATACAAATAAATAAAACACTCTCGCAAGCAACACCCCCGAAGCACAGCACACCAAACGCGGAAACCGGGGGTCCGGAAACCGAAGCTGGATCCAAACCGCAAAGCAGAAGTGGCTGAAACGAAACAAAAAGCACCGAATCGACCGATAGAGGGTCCGGAAAACGGCGTCTCCGTAGCCCCCACGCTCGATCCGATAAGTTAGTAGAACACACAAACCATGTATCAACGAAACAAAACATCAACCAAAAATTCAAAAGGATCCGGTAATGCAGGATTGCAAGCCGAAACAAGGGGGTGGGAGGGGTTAAGTTCTCCAGTGGAAGAAGTACTTTTCCCTAGTACCGGTAACAATCCGAGGCCAGAAGACCCACCGATACCTGAAGGCACGGTCCGAAAGGGAGTGGGCGTCAAGTTCAACCCTGTTCCGGATCTCGCACTTGACCTGCCAGGCAACTTTCATAGGACTGAATCCCACATTACCGTGATTACAATAAAGAACTCTGTTCCTCTCTCTCCAGATTTTGTACGTCGTCTCCATAATGATGAGTCTCCAGACATCCCTTCCCGCTTTGGGACCGGGATACTGGTAGAAAACATGCTGAGGCATAAACTGCTGAGGGCGGCCTGCCCAATCCCAGACCAACCGCCAAACCTGCACAGCCATAGGGCAACTAAAAAACAAGTGGTGTCTATCTTCAATAAGATTGCAGGAAAGACACCTGTCAGTGACAGCACTACCCCACCTGCACTGCCGTTTCCTCGTAGGAAGGACATCATGCGCCAAACGTAACTTAAAGTCCCGTTTTTTGCAATCAACCCCAGCAGCATGGACACACATCCACGCCTCCCTCTTATCGAAGTTAACAACATTGAACTCAATGATCTTCTCCCTGGGTCTAGGAAGAATATGAAAGTACATCTGCTTCAAGTTATTCCCGTTCCGGTTGGCCTCCGCAAGGGCCTGAAGGTGCCCACCAAGCTTGTAACACTTATGGGTAGTTTCCCTGCGGGGCCCGAAAAAACGATAGCCAGGCAAGAACTTGTCCGCGGATAATCCAGTCAAAAAAGACACAAAGTTCTTACACGGATGAGAGGAGTTAAGAGCCCCTTTAGTACTACGAAACTGGAGTGCGCTGAACCAAGAGGGAAGGTGTTTAACCTCTAAACCGCCTTCCTCCCTAGGACAAAAAAGGGCGGCTCTGGCTATCGCCTCAACGGCCTTACCAGCCCAGATGAAGGCAAAAATCTCCCTCTCCAATAACCTCAGAAGACTCCGAGGGGGTGACTCAAGCTCTCCGGCAAAAGCACACTTTGACACCAAGAGGGCATTGGCCAACTTAGCACGATTAGTCATTGAAATATGAAGCTTCTGCCACCTATCCCTTTCTTTCCGCACGTTTGAGAGGATGTCCCTCCAAGTTTTCTTATGAACGCCGTCTTTATCGAAAAGGATACCCACCAGTATCCTGACGGGTCCATCGGTCACCTCCAGCCCATGAACAGCAGTGCAATCCCATCTTCCCCAGAGCACCAGACTGGACTTATCATCATTCAGCTTAGCACCGGTGGCCCCACAGTACCCCGCGAAGACCTCCCGGACCTTAGTCAGACTTCTTTCCGAGTCCACAAAGAAGGTGACATCATCAGCATACGCCAAGTACTTCATGGAGAACGCACAACCAGGCACAGGAACCCCTTTGATGTTCAGGTGGGCCAGAACCTTCCTCAGCATGGTCTCGATGACCAAAACAAACAACAATGGAGAGAGAGGGCAGCCTTGTCTCACTCCTCTTCCAACCTCAAAGAGGGGAGAAAGACGGCCAGAAACAATAACTCTCCCATTGAGGTCTCTATACAACGAGTCCACAGCCCTTCGGAATATTTCACCAAAGCCGTGAGCTTCCAGCAACTTCGTGATAAAATCATGGGAGACCCGATCAAAGGCTTTGCTTTGATCCGCAGAAAACATTCCCAGCTTAAGATCTCTTTCGGTAACGTAAGTGACCAAGTCTCTTACGCACCTGATGTTGTGAAACATTTGTCTCCCACGTATACTGCAGGTTTGACCAACACCAACCAGCTTCTCCGCAACCTGCAATAGCCTAGCATTGATGATTTTTGCCATGATCTTGTAATCAATTGTAGACAGAGACACTGGTCTCCACCCACCAAGATCCCTGGCAGGATTTTCCGGGGTCTTACAAAGCAGAGTAACAATACTGGTTCTCATAGTTTCAGTCATGATTACTCTATTCACAATGTGGTTGTAAATTATACAAAGCCACGGAGCCAGAATATTGGAAAATTTCTTACAGAACTCGGCCGGCAAGCCATCAATACCAGGAGACTTGTTAAGCTTGAGATCCAGGATCGCAGTCTTGACCTCATTATCAGTAAACTCCCTTTCCACGAGATTCCTATCCTCCTGCGCAAGAACCGGCGTGCCTTCCAACCAGGCATCCATAACATCAGAGGCCACAGCTTCCTTGCTGAACAACTCACCGTAATAGTCAGCGGCGGCCTTCAGAATGACGGGGAGATCCCTGACTTCCCTGTTGTCGATATCAAGACATTGGAGGTTCTCCCTAACCCTCTCAGCCTCCATCTTCCTGAAAATGTAGTTTATGTCACTCTCCTGCCGGAGCACTTCGAGGGAGCCGGTCAATTTGACCGCCGAACCCTCTTCCTTAAAAAACTGACTGATCCTACTTCTAACGTTATTAATCAGAGAGGAATTACAACCTCCTTCCTCTCCACGAATCGCCGCATTCAGGATATTCATTTAAATCATGTGACGATTCCTCCTTTCCATTGCAGCCAGCCTACCTTTTTTCATAAGGTAATCCTTAATCTCATTTTTAACCCTCTCCCACACGCCGCACTCATCGTCCGTAATCGTGGCTATCCCAGCGTTCAAAATAGAACGAAGGTGCACCAGCGTTTCTTTGTCTTCTAACATGGAGACGTTCATTCGCCAGGGGTAGCACCCCTCTCTCTCGGAACCGGGACACAGACATTCATCATGACGGCCGAGTGGTCAGAAATGTACCTCACAGGGGAGTTAGGGCTGAAAATTTCAACTTTGTCAATCCAATCAATCTTGGAGACTAGAAACATATCAATGCGGGACGCACTGGTCCCTCTGTGCCAAGTGTAGCCTGGCTCTCTGGGGTTAAGAGTTCTCCAGACATCGTAAAAACCCTGAGTGTCCAGAATAGCTTTAATCACGTTCTCATAGGCTTCAGACCACCTACCATCGCCCGCCCTATCAAGGTGACTATCGATGACGGCATTAAAGTCTCCGCCGACAATCAAGACGTCCTCCGAACTCCTAAAGAAAAACGGGAGCTGGTTGTAGAACGACCGTTGCATGTTTCCCTGGTTCGGAGCGTAAACACAAACAAGCTTCATGGACATACTACCACTGTGAACGGTCAGAGCAATCAGCCGACGCTCCCCGTCTGTTTGAAATTGTGAAATATATCTCTCAAACTTCTCTTTAAAAATAATGGCAACACCCGTGTAGCCGGTACTGCCTAAAAAGTACTTAAACCTGAGCCCGGAATTTCTTCGAAAGGCAAACAACTTGGCCAAGTCCGTATGATGCGTCTCCTGAATCATAAGGAAGTCCAGATTACTCTGGCGGAAGAATCCTTCAAGCCAACAATGCTTCTCCGCAGAGTTAAGGCCTTGAACATTCAACGTACCAATCCTAATGTTGGTGCCGAGAAAATTGACCCTACTGGTATGCATACTTACCTTGGGTTGAAAAGGGAAAGTGGAGATTAAACAAAGACAAAAATAAACAAGAGTCATGAAAACTTGGAAACGGAGAGAGAGGAAAAGAAACCACATTACTTGTCAGATTTCACCTTCTTTGCTGCACCGCGATCCATTTTCTCAGCAGTAAAACTCTGGCCGTTTGCCGTCGGAACGACGTGACCTGTGCCGTGCAACATCACAACGGACGCCGCGGCAAGCTCGTTGACAGCCTTAAAATTAGCTGCCGTGAATTCTTTGCCAGAGTTTTTAAACTTACTCTGGTACTGGTGCTGTAAGTTAGCCCGAACATTCTTTAAACGAGCGGTTAATACCGCTTGCAGAGATGTGTGATATGTCTTTCACATTTTGAAGATGTTGTTTTGACTAAGTAAATGTATTTAATGTTTTAAAGAAATAACTGCTTACTGGAATATATGTAATACAGTCAATCCCCGTGTAACGAACGTCCGACTTACGCACAACCTGTAGTTAGTTTCGAGCCAACTCCCGTAAAGCCTATTATATTAAAAATTCGAGTTACATACAGTGGTTCAGAATAACAAATGGGAGGCTACTTTGCGACGCGCATCAAAGCATTACTGTCCTCCCAGAGGAATTGATGTTTCAGGGACGTATGGGCTTTCAATTCCTTCATGATGCAACTCTGTTATGGGAATAATGCTAACTACAGGGAGAAGACATGTTATGTTCAGCATTACTTGCAAGTAGACGTGTCAACCAATGTACTTAGAAGGAGGAGAGCTAGGTCCATCGTAACGGCGCCGTCTTGCCGCTTCTCTTCACTGCGCTGTGACGTCACGGTGGCCATAAGCGAAGCTGTAACGCGCACGGAGCCATACCGAGAAAGTGTCATGTGCTCTGTGAATTTTCAATCGAAATAACAGAGCAAGGTTTGAGCAAATAATTTTTAAGTAAAAATTGTACAAACATCCAAGAATTTTTCAAAATAGAGTAAAATATGTATACACTGGAAGAAAACGGGAATATGGCATGAATACTGTTCGATGCTTTTTTGCTGAATATCTTTTTCTTTTCTTTTCCAAAAGCACACTGCAATGTCTCTTTGGAGCTGGGAAATCTACATTTCATTACGTCAAATCAGTCGTTTACCAATTTTATAAAATTAGCAATTTGTTTTCTTTCAGGAAAAAATACTCTACAGCTTTGCTTACATTGTTAGATTGCATGTGGGACGCTAAAACTAATTCTCTGTCTCATGGTGCATCTTGCATTTGTGTGGATCCATTTTATTTTATGAAACACCTTTGATTCTGAGTTATTACGTTCCAGCAAAAGGTCAAATATCTGGCGAGTGATGGTTCCAAACTACAGCGTGTTCCGCGATCAAATATATGATTTCCGAGAAGTTTAATTAGATGGTGCACATCGGCAAAAATCCATATTTTTCTATTTTCATTTACTGGATTTGGAAAAGAAGGCAATATTGGGGTTATTCCAAGCTGCCTCTAAACCTTGATACCCCCCCCCAAGATTAGGTACCACTCCATGCACTAAATAACCCGATTGCTCAACGGCTCGAATTATGTCAGTTAACAGCTTTTGATCCATTTGCTTATCAAAGGAATAATACAATATATGGTTGCTTCCAACCTTTGCAGAAGCCTCTCAGCATAACTACTAAAACGTTACTATGCGGTCCTAAATTTTTATCTCCAGCAGCATCATATCAATATCGGCAATCAACGCTCATTTTACCAAAAGATAAAACTGAAACTTTGTCGAATTCGGTTAGGTGTACAGCATTCATTTTCATCACCTTTAAGACGGGCTCAATTAAACCATCGGTAACACAAATTTACCACGACACCGTTTCAGAGAGGAAATGCTTGGAAGCAGTATGTGCATTTTATTTTTGATGAAAAGATATGCTTTTCGAGAAATATCATGCAAAACACGTGCTTCACTTATAGTTTCATTCCATTTTGCTGGTCTCTTTTTTGACACAAGAGTTTGAATTTGTACTTCAGTGAAACAATGGCCAAGCAAACTTATGATAGCTGGCCACCTTTCACTGTTGCTCAGCAAATTTCTGTCCTTGCATTTGCGTTTGATAATATTAATTTCCAAATTTTGAAGATGACAATCCGATTTTTGGCGTAAATGTGACAAAGATGGTAAGTCAGATAAAATCCGAAAACTTGAAAATGTTCTTCGTCCTGGAGCGGGACTCTAACCCGCGTCTCCCAGAAAACGCCCGGGTATGCTAACCACTACACCACCCAGAACGACCAAGTTTCAAGTTTGCGATCAATTTGAATATAACCATCACAGGATTCCCTAGTCGAAGCAACCGGCATTAATGTTTAGCGAATCTGGAGGTTAAGAGTCTTATCCCGTGTTTGCCAGGAGAAGCAGATAAATCATGAAAGCAATACGGGATTACGCCGTATAATACAAATTTTGAAGATGACAATCCAATTTTTGGCGTAAATGTGATAAGGATCGTAAGTCAGATAAAATCCGAAAACTTGAAAATTTTCATCGTCCTGGAGCAGGACTCGAACCCGCGTCTCCTTGGTCGTTCTGGGTGGTGTAGTGGTTAGCATACCCGGGCGTTTTCTGGGAGACGCGGGTTCGAGTCCCGCTCCAGGACGATGAAACAAATTTTCAAGTTTTCGGATTTTATCTGACTTACCATCCTTGTCACATTTACGCCAAAAATCGGATTGTCATCTTCAAAATTTGTATTATATGGCGTAATCCCGTATTTCTTTCATGATATTAATTTCCGTTTTCAGGCTTCTTTTCTCGAGGCAAAAGCATTGTTTTACCGTTACCAACTATTTTCTTACGTTTGATAATTCTTCCCATAGTGAATTATTTTCACTCTTCAGTTGCATTATATTTTTGTTCAGACATTCGCACTTCTCACATAATGTTGACGGTATGATAAATGTTGGTCAGGAATGATGTCACTTTCATTGTGACCTATGATTTGACGTTTAATTGGAGATACACTTTCAATTCGATTTAACAAATTTTTTCTGACCTCTCCGATCTTAAACCGTTCACATTGAACAGAAGTTTGCTCCGCCATCTTCTAAGGTATATATTTTGTAGGCACGGCATCTTTTCTCAGTTTTTTCTGCAAGGCAAGTTCAGCAATTCATTTTTAAGATCTCGCTCTTACTTAAAGACATCAAAGTGTTCCGAACACATTCGTGCTTTCTTTGCATCGAATACATCCTTTCGACAGCATTTCGCTACCCATTGCTTCAAGAAATCTTTATCCGATGGGAAAACATGGTATGTAATATCTAACTCCCTTTCCTTTGAACTGTTATTACGACAAAGTGCAACAGCGTATCCAGGTATTTTCGAGATAGTTGTACACAGAAAACAAATGAAGAAAAGAAAATGAATGAAACGACAAAGCAGTTCTAAAATTGACAAAGAAATGCAGCGAGTAATCGACACTACAGCACTAGCTCCGAATTACTCCAATTGCTCAAGAGATCGTTAATGGCCACTGTGACGTCACACTCCAGCTCGTAGAGCGACAGCTCGCCGACGGCACGGAAACAAAGGCGATCGGACCTACCTCTCATCTTTCTAAGTACCTTGGTGTCGACATCTATCGGCGGATGGAGTAATTACTTTAGAATTTGTGAACCGATTGGCAAATAATCTTCACCAGAAAGAAAAAAACATGTTTTGGTTCTTTTAATTACAGAGGTTTATCAAAATAATGGAAACACTGTTTGTGGAGAACTTTTTATTAATAAGCTATAGGCCCACCTAGAACTTTTAGAACAGAAGCAATTCGACTTGGAATAGAGTTTACAAGTCATGCACAAAAGACAAGATAATTTGGAACCATTCTTCCTGTAAAATATGTACCAACTGTGACAGTGATGTTGGAGTGAGAAAGTGGGTTCGGACCTTTCCCTCCAGATATGGCCACAAATGTTGAACAATATTGAGAGCTGGAGGTTGAAGTAGCCAGAACAGCTGCTGCGCCTCGTACTCATGCTCTGCAAACCACAACTTCACACATTGCGCTTAACGTATGGGTGCATTATCATCTTAAAACCAGGAACTGTCATTAGGGAACAATGTCTGGAACTTTAGGTGAGAACGGATTGGTACGCTGCAGATGTGACGCAACCTTCAGAATAACCAACAGCGAAGGCCGTAGCCAGAAATAGCTTTAGGCGAATTTGATACATAGAATATGCTACGTTGATTTTTTTCTATGTCACATTTTACTTGTACATGAAATTCGTCAATTTAATACTCCCTACTTTTCAAATTCTGACATACACTCAAGGACAATGAAATTTGCACACAAAGAGAAAGCATCGGTATGAACTGAAATTTTATGTACTTAATGATACAGCTAAATTATACACTAGATGGCAAAAACAGAGCTTCAGGACAGTTACAGAGTGATCTGTGGCACGCAGACCGGTCATCTTCAATAGCATGTCGCACCACCTCGGGCTGCGATACATGCTCCAATACAGTCCGGCATGGAGGCGAACAGACGCCTGATGTTGTCCTGCGACAGACTAGCCCAGACGTGGTGGACGGTGTGTTCCAGATCCCGGATAGTGCGGCATGGCGGCTGCCGGTGTTTAAACGGGTCCCATACATGCTCGATAGGGATGTCCGGGGAAAGTCCCGACCATGGAACGGTCTGACAGTCCTGGGAATCCTAAGCCGTGTGCGGGCGGGCATTATCCTGCTGGTATAGCGCACCTGGAATCCTGGGCAGGAATGGGAACACATGGGACAGTAGGATCTCATCCATATACCGCTGGCCCGTTAATAATCCACGTATCACTACTAGAGCTGATCGACTTTTGTAGGCAACGGCTCCCCAGATTATAATGCCTGCAGTGGGGGAGTTGCGGATTTCGCCGTTGATACGGGGACTTCCACACCCGGACACGATGATCATCTGTCGCCAAAAATAAGCGGCACTCATCGCTAAACATATCATGTCGCCAGTCTGTGGCGTTCCACGTCGCTCTGACCTGGCACCGCTGCACGAGGAGCCGGCGATGTTCCGGCGTTAATGGCAGCAAACTTAAGGGGCGCTGGGATGCAGATTCGCTTCTGCAAGGCGTCGGGAAATGGTTCGTTCGCACACAGGAGTCGCTACACCTGCTTGTATAGTGGACTGGGTCCCCGTGGGATCCGTTCATGCTTGGCGCACGATCCGTCGATCCTCTCTACCGGTGGTCCTCGTGGTCCGTCCAGAGACGCTCCGCCATATGGCAGTGCCGTCACGTGTCCACTACGCCGAACACAGTCGGACGGTGTGGTCAGGACACCTTCTGATGTGTTCCTTTGTAAGTTTAAGTTACCGGGGATGTGTTGTTCTTGTCGTTTTGATTCCGCATTATATAGATGAAAGAATAATTACTACGTACATTTAGGTAGAAAAACTGTTAGTGAAATCCTAACGAGTTCACTGTTTCTCCGCACTTAAAAGGGTGAGTCAAAAGTTCCTCCCGTTTTCAGTTGAAATGTTTAAAGATGCTAAAACGCCATGCACACATCTGATTTTGAAAATAACATGTAGAACCTCAACATCTTCCGATTCCTGCAGTTTTTTGCGTATCATACTGAACGTGTGATTTAGAGCATTACCCAATTTCAGGAACTCGTGCTTCCCATTGACGAGTACTGGGTTGCTTCCGAGCAGAGCATTAAGGACACGTTGTATTTGTTGAACATACATGTTCTCGTCTTCACCGTGATCAGTAGTTCTTACTGGGTGTGTGTGTGTGCAAAGGATCCTCAAAATTCCATTAAATGCACATGACTCCCCTCTATCCGCCATTTATGCACCACTGGCTGTGCTTCTAGAGTAGCTACTGATCTTTTTATCCCCTGAAAATACACGACGCCAAACGTTATCGTCCTGTGAATTTGAAGACAAACTGCTACAGCCAGCAGTAGGTTGCTTGACCTTCGGGTTGTGAATTTATGGGGAACCATTCGACTGCACCTGGAAAGGAAAACCGGCTTGTGCAGGTGACAAACGATGGTGATTAGGAAAGCCGCAACTCAGCTGCCATTTGTTGTGCGACGGTGCTGTGGGTCGCCGACAGAGCGCAGACCAGTGTATCGATGAATGGGGAACCATGCGATTGCACCTGGAAAAGAAACTAACATGGCTGGTGGAGGTTGCGAACGATGATGATTGTGATTTGCCAGTTGTCTTGAATTGGAACTGGGTTTCGCCGTCACAGCTTCGACCAGGGTGTCAATGTTGGTGGCTGTTGAACGTCCTGACCTACACATGACTTCGAGACTGGTGTCCTTATCATTGAAACTTCGGAACGATTTTCTTACAGTACTGCAATCCACTGTTTCCAGGCCTTCATCTGCGCAAATTTCATTCGCTGCGGCTGCCATGTTTAGCCAGTTTTATCCAATAATAAAGTAGTAGCACCCCCGAACAGCATGATTCTGATCTCCTTCCATTGCACACCTTTCATCTCTACTTCGTTATACCTGTGAATAAAAAGAACATGTTAAAAGAATTAGATATTAAATGCAAACGTGCAGATAATTTTTAAACTGAAACAGCAAGAACCTGTATCGACCATTTCCACAGTTCAGACTATGAAGATGATATGAGAATTCGCCTGCTTGGACTCCCCTACAGCTGTACCTAGTTTGTATTTGGAATTGTAAGGAAGTAAATTTCTCCGTCATTTTTGTGCACGCCGGGGCTCAAACCTGGGTTCCCTCATTACGGAATAAGTCGCTCTGCCAATAGAGCTACGCGGACGCTCGTTCTGACTGATATCTGCCTATATGTCGTGTGCGTCCTGCTGGCAGGTACGTCACATCTCTCCCCAACCCGAAAGAGGGCCGGGAGCACGGCCCACGGGTCAACCGTGACCATGAATCGTCGTAGGCAGCCATACGCTGAAGCACGTACTTGAGAACTCCCAGTCAATTTGGTGCGTGGAATGCAAAGTGACACACATTTATTTTTTGAAGTGCTGCAGAAGGGATTCTCTTATTTTTCCTATTTCGCGGTGTGCAAAGAACTACACACCATTGCGAGATGTTGAACGGCCGTGTCATCCGGAAAGTTTGGGCGCCATTTTAACGAAGTAAATTACTCCGTCTTTTTTGTCCACGCCGGGGATCGAATCCGGGTCCCTCATTCTGGAATAAGTCGCTCTACCAATTGAGCTACGCGGACGTTCGTTCTGACTGCTATCTGCCTTTATGTCGTGAGAATCCTGCTGGCAAGCACGTCACAGAATGTGCAAGATCAACCAGCGTATTCGATAATGCACAAGAACACAGGCAAATAAAGGGATATGTACGTCGAAATGCTCAGAATCGCATCACAGGATTTAGTCCAAAAAATGCACGTTGAGGAGGACGATACTTTCAATGAAAAAAATGGTTCAGAAGAAGAAATAACATTTACAACAGTATGCATGTCTTGCTCAGAAACCGAAACTAAAACAAAATTCTCACTTAAAGAACTATTATGATGGAGAAAAAGACCAAAAGCTTAAAAAAACATTTGCACAGAATTTTAAGAGTTAAAACGCAATGTTTAAAAAGCTACCGTTCAGAGATTTTGCTCATGAAAAAAAAAACTATTACAAGGGCACATAAAAACAAAAAACTGCAACAGATGGAAATAAACCTTCAGAAAATGTTTACACCTTCACAGCTAGAATGCATCGCAACGCAAAAGAAAGGAAACAAGTGGATAGAAGAAAACATTTCTCTATAAGTAGAGCTATTTCTAGGAAAGCTTATGATTTCTGGGAGGATAAATGTGGTATCCCTTTAGCATGTGCAAGCAGGTTAAAACGATGGGGTGCTAAATTTATATCTCGTCCTGGAATTCTCCACAACGTTCTGCTTCTTAGGAATAAACGTAGTGAAAACCTATTAGAAATTGAAAAGCTTTGTGCTCTGAGCTCCCATGAAATACACATTGACAGCAAAATATGCTACGACACAGGGATGGATCAGATTCTAGGTCCATATTCTGAAGTCTTATTTGTCTCAGCCAGTGGAATTTTGTCTCCATAGAAGCAACCGGTTTATTTTGATTTTCAACGCGTAATGAATAACAAGTTAGTGAAATCATGCAATGCATTGATTATGATATGCTTTCCAACATACTAGAAATCATTACTCAAGTTATTGCTCAAGTCATGAGGAAAATGGATATGGAATAAATCTCATTCCTGTGTTCTGACCTTTGATCTCATTTCGATAATATTCACAGAAGTGGTTCAGTATACCTCCGATAAACATGATAAAGTTTTGTCGCAATCGAAGCAATTTTACGTAAGTTATGATGCATAACGGCTATGGAATAGATCCCCTTCTGTGTCCTAACCTTTGACTCCATTTCGCCTATTATCAATAGATGTCGTCCCCAGGCAGGTCCCTACAACATACTAACATTTTATCCAAATCGAAAGTTTTTACGTAAGTTATGATGCATAATGGCGATGGAAGTGATTCCCCTCTTATGTCCTGACCTTTGACCACGATTTCGCCAATTTTCAATATGGGTTGACCCCAGGTGGTCCCCTACCACTTACAAAAATTTAATCGAAATCAAACCTTTTTACGTTAGTTATGACGCATAGGAGCAGTGGAATGGATCCCGCTCCTTTGTTCTGACCTTTGACCCCATTTCGTTCACTTTCAATAGGGTTCCTTCCCAGGTGTTCCTCTAACACATACTAAAATTTCATCGAAATCGAACGATTTTTACGCGAGTTATCGTGCGGACGAGCATACGCACAAAACGCGTGACGTAATGAGGCAGATGGGAATCGCGACCATCCGCTCGCAAATGTGTGACATCATAAAACTTTAATAGGATCCACATAAAAAGCGTTACGTAATGAGACAGATGGCGTGACCGCGCGGCAAAATCTAATCCTAAAGTCGAGATCAAGCTAAATCGATTTCTAGTACCAGAAAACGGGAAGTTAACGACTTTCATCGAAACCCTTAGAGCCGTTTTCAAATTAAAATTTACATACATGCACGAATTGCTTCTTTAAGGTGAACGTCAAGTAATTTTGCTTCCTCTACTTCAAATGGAAAAATTTCTGTACACATTTTCTTCCCGATTATTGCGTTTCTAAGGATGAAAATTTGAACATCGATTAAAATATCTTCATTTTATAACTTTCAATACCTACTATTTTCTCAAACACAACCATAATTATGCAATCCAGCATTTGTTTGTCTACTGACATCAGGAAAATACAGATCGCGCCATCTCTTTTCTGGACGATTATAGCGTTCACAAGGATGAAAATTTGAACATCGGGAAAATTAGCTTCATTTTATAACTTGGAATACCTAATATTTTCTAAAACATAACCATAATTATGCAATCCAACATTTGTTTGTCTACTGACGTCATCAAAGTAGAGGTCGCGCCATGCTTTTTCTGGTTTCAACACCACCAAAGCAAAAGTTATTGATTTTTAATAAAATTATGGTTATGATTTAGAAAATATTAAGCATTCCAAGTTATAATATGAAGTTATTTTAATCGATGTTCAAATTTTCATCCTTGGGAACACATTAATTGTGAAGGAAATGTGTACAAACGTTTTTCCATTGGAAGTATATTAAGCAAAATTACGTGACGTCCACCTTAATAATATGGGATAAGGGCGATGGAATGGATCGCAATCCTATGTCCTGACCTTTGACCCCATTTCATCCATTTTCAATAGGGTTCGTCTCCAGGTAGTCCCCTACCATATACTGAAATTTCATCGAAATCGAACCATTTTTACGCACGTTATGACGTATAAGGGCAATGGAATGCTTCCCGCTCTTATGTTCTGACCTTTGAACCCAATTCAGCCATTTGAAATAAGGTTCGTCCCTGAGCGGTGCCCTACCACATAGTTAAATTTCATTGAAATCTAAAAAAATATTTACGCAAGTTATGACGCATAAGTGCAATGGAATGGATCCCGCTCCTACGTCGTGACATTTGACCCCATTTGTCCCATTTTCAATAGGGTTCGTCCCCAGGTGATCCCCTACCATATATATACGCTTTTTCAACCTACGGTTGGAAAGCGTAAAAAAGCTTCTCTTTAAGATCATTACAAACCTAGAAAATACTGGGATAATATTTAAAGTTGTGGTTTCAGATTTGGGAAGTTGCATGATGTTATCGAAGGAATTGCTAATTTCGCCTCAAAAGTCGTTTTTCACTTATCCTTTAAACAGCGTCATAAAGATTTCGTTTTTGTAGACCCGGCTCATTTCTTAAAAATATTGCAGAACCACTTCATAGGCCAGGGTTTAATGTTGCAAGATGGGTCACTTCTAGAAGCAGACATTATAAAAGAAGTCTTTGAAAAAGCATGTGGGAAATAAAGATGCGCCATAAACTCCTGCTTTCTCATATAACAATGAAAGGCAACGAAAGGCAAAACATGGTGCCAGCAAAACGTCTCTTCTCAGCCATTACAGCAAAATCTATTGAATTTTTGACCGAGCATAGGAACGCAGCGAATTTTTTTAAATCAGTCGATTCATTTTTTGATATGAAGAACAGATTCCACCCGTTTCCTAAAAACAGCAAGCCTTTTAAAGCGGGTTTCGTCACTACGCAGTGTTTCTTGTGAAAAATAATAAACACTAGAAGAAATGAAGTCAGAAATAGTGCATCTAAGGGTAGTAGGTAGAAACTATATGCGTCCTTTCAAAAAGGAATTCTTGTATCGATTTTTTCGCTTTTGGGCCTGTACGAAGATTTAAAGGAATGTGGAGTAAGATGTATATTAACCACTCGCTTCAATCAGGATGCACTTGAAAATTTATTCAGTAAAATTAGAGGTGTCGGAGTGTTCTATGACCATCCCTCACCAACAGAATTCATTAGTCGCTTAAAACACATTTTGCTACGAAATAAATTAACAAATTTAAAAAACTGAGTACTGCATTAGATGAAGAAAAAGTGATCTAAACGTATTTAACAGCGGACTTGTTAAAAGAAGCTTTCGCTACTGATGACACGTAGGAAATTATTCACGGAATTTCAGAGGACATAGATACCGAAGTCATAAAAGCTTTAGAAAGAAAATGTGCAGTGAACCATGGCCAGAAGAGTAGAAAAATGAAGTATGTGAAAACAATGAAAATCTGATGTGTGAGGCCAAGAAAGAAGTGCTGGCTTATGTTGCAGGTTACATTGCCTACCGCATACGGGACAAAGATCCATCTCTTGGAACTATATCTAGGAAAGCTGAAAATTTAAATTCCTGCAAGTGGATAAATATGTTATCTCCTAGGAGACCAACTGTGCCTTCTGAGGACTGGATGAAAACTATTGAATATTATGAAAAACTTTCCAATCAATCCATGGAACAGATTTTTCTTTGGAAAAGGGTGTCACACAAAAATTAAGAACAACTATGGAACAACATTTTCCGAATGTAGGTATTATTCTGGTGTGCGGACATTCATTCACATTCGGCATCTAAATCACAACAGAGCTTTAGTTTCAACGCGAAATATGAATCAAAAGAAAACAAGTGGACAAAGTCGACCGTTAGAAAAATTTAGTTCGGTGTTTGGAATTTTAATGATGGATACGCCCAGTTGGTAAGTGCGTAAATACTTTTTGTTCTTTGCTGCATTGCTTTCCAGATTAGGTTAAACATTCATTTATTATAATTGAACTTTTAAACAGACAAATTAATCGGGATTGAAACTGATATTTTTTATATAAACGTAGTTTCAAATACAAATATACACGCGTTCCTATGTCTTTTTAACTGTTGGGCTAATGATCCTTTACTCAGTGTCCTAACGGTGACGTCACGCTCCCGAGTGAGAGGGGTTCACGGGTTCACTTCACGCGAAAACTTTTTTCTTCAGATAAAATATTTCACATCATCGCCGCCATTAACATTCCTGGACGTTATTTAAAAAAAAACGCCAGCCAAAATAGTAACGAAACGCGATTCATACGGAGATCACGTGCTGCCATCTATCAGCCAATATGTGATCACTGTATAAAGCAGGACAGGCCAGGGTTGGAAGAATAGTTGAAACATACTCTCCATTGTATTTGTTGTTTAGGTTCCTTGTATAACATACAACCCGTACAAACAATAGCTGTTTCTTGGGTTCTTTTGCTTTCAGTGTGACGTTATTTCGCCAGCCAATAGGGAATCGAATCGAAATTAATCTAAGAACCTTGATAGTAATCTAAGAATCTCAGCATTATAATCTAAGAACCTTGACAGTTTAAAGTAATTTTTAAAACGCTATGTACCATAACGTAAATGAGCGAATTGCTGCGGCCAAGTAACGCAAAATTCCGATTTAGTGATCGTTGCAGCAATTTACAATTAAGTTAGCAGGGATTTTTTGAAACGCGATATTTTTTTTTTTTTTGATTGGAGGTTTAATGACCACCGTGAACAACTCAATGGGCTATAAGCAGTCGCCCGTCCCTAATTTAGGGTCGCTGGTTCCAGGGAAGGGAGAGAGCCAGTGCCGAAAGACAAACACAACACCCATGCCTCACCGGGATTCGAACCCGGACCCCTTCGGACGAATGATCAGAAGCCATCGCTTAGACCACTGCGCCACTGGGGCGGCAAATGCGATATCTCCAGTAATTACTGAAATGGCCCTTTTGAAATGCTAAACACATTTATTCTTTGTTACAAATGCAAAATTCGTGATCCTTTTGGAACTGAGATTATTTTTAAACAAACAATGGAAAACGTGTCTTTTATAAATTTGAGACATAGTAATAACAGCATACGAGGAATTTCGGAGGTCGTAGATAAACATTTTTGCGGTCTCGCTTTTATTACCTTAAACGTGTTACTACTTCAAAATTTTAATGGATCTTGAACTGTCTAACATTCATTTAACACAGGAAATACTGAAGAATTCAAAGGTAACACCTAAAACGAAATATACATGAGTGCAAAGGCTATACCACTTGAGTATTTAGAGCGATCTAATTCTCCGAATACAAATAACGAGTGTTTGTGCAGCGCGTACACGAATTCATGTATTTTCGTCTTCATTTTTTTCGAAGATAACATTCGAGCTAGACTGACCAAATGGAGGTGTGAGATGTTATCTGAACTCTCAGAAATTTGATCCTCCCGATACTGAACGTTAAAAACGGTTCCCCTACGTATTCTGATATTGTTCAATCTATGCATTGTGGACGTTCTTTTAATTTCCAGAACTTGGCACTCACTTGCTCATTTCATTCCAACACCAATTTTTGTTTAACATTATCTGAGCTTCTGCTTTTGTGTGGATGTCTATTGGCATCCGCTGTCTTACCGACATCCCCCGACAGCTTTTATATTTTCCGCTGCACCCCATAGCTCTGTAGTGTTATGTCATTTATATACTTGGCTTTGTTCTCACACCATTAGAGGCACAGCTATGGATGATAAATGTTATTTATATCTAGTAAAGCAAATATCTTTTTTACGGCAAAATTGTCCTGCGCTTTTCGAAATTAACAATTTGCCGTACCTCAGTGGAAGTATTTGGCCGGTACTGCGGTGCTCGTCCGAAAACTTGGAAGAGAACCACACATTCCACCAGCCAATGGCGTACATTCCTTGCAGTAGCAATTGTGAAGTCTCTGCTACGTGCGCAGCCAATGGCTTTCGTCGTTGGCCACAAGTACTGCGTGACTAGTGTGTCGCCGTCATGCAGAAGAGAAAACATTTTTTGCCAAACATCAATCAAATCAAGCTCTATCGGAATATATTCTAAAGCTTACCAAATTCCTTTTGTCCACAGAAAAACTGTGAAATATTTTGTATCTTTCTGAAATTAAAGATGTCTCAAATAGGAATTTCTCTAATCTGATCATCAGGAAAATCACTGAGAAATGCAAATGTATCATAGATCGCTCTATGATACATTCAAACCATATTCTCGCTCTATGATACATTCAAACCATATTCTCGCTCTATGATACATTCAAACCATATTCTCGCTCTATGATACATGCAAACCATGTATCATAGAACGAGAATATTTTAAGATGTACAGCAGATTTTGCTTCAATATTGCTGCTATGCTAGGGGTAATACCGGGATAACTAATTATTCAAATATTATTATTGATGGACGTAAAAAGTTAAAAATACAATAAAGAGGCAACTTATTTAACAAATCCACCCAAACACATGTGGGCACGTTTCACAATCTCTAGTGAGGCGTTTCTTCTTGGCATGGATTTTAAAATTTGTTGGAAAAGTTCAGTTGGCATTGCTTCTCATGAGTTTACCACGCCTGAGCAAAAAGCGTAGAATTTCTAAGTGCTCAGTTTCGGGATAGAATGCGTAACTCGATTTGCCTCAATAATAATAAATTATGTGCAAATCCGACCAGTGAGATGATCAGTAAATGTTTATGTGCTCTCTGGGAAATGCTCCTCCAATCAGTCTTGTTGAAAGAAGGCATCCAATGGCAAAGAAATATATTGCAGGACATTTTATTTTGCTATTTACAAGAGCGTAGCACCTTTTCCGTTGCCGATGTTCCTTGGTTCATGAGAGCTTTTGTGTAATGTTAGTGCGTCATCATCGTAACCCTCCTTTGTCTCCGGCTGTGATAACCCAGGTAAAGCAAGGCACGGCACATGGTTCATGAAGAAACAAAGCTAACTAAACCGCTGTTGTGCTGATTTGTGAGCTCGGTAAATATTACACGTCATTTTTGAGATGAAAGTAGCGACATCCGACGCTCACTTCCAGAATCATCCGATCGTTTCTGACCAATGTGAGTCTTTTTGTTCGATTCTCTGCATGGTTGATCAATTCGTGTTACACCCTTTATACAACAGTACGGGTGCAACCAACAAGAGTGGCTGTTCCCGTAACACTGGCACCTGCCCTCCGGGCCGCAACTATTTGGCCACAGTAAAATTAGCTTAAGTCACTAATTTCCCCATTGCTGGCAGACGCTTACTGATTACATACAGATAATAGGTGTGCACAATCTATAGTAGCCTCACGCGATGTTGATATCACGTGCCAATTCTTTATTGATGCGAATATGTAAAACGGGATTTGACCATGTCGTGGTCGATGTTGGTCACTTCACGTCTAATACTTGTCTTCAGATCTGAGGGAGAACGTATCTATCCGGTAAAGTCTGTCTTTCGGGTATACCCCAAGCCACAAAACACAAGGGGCAATATCTGGTGAGTGGGTTGGCCAGGACTGCTGAAAACATCGGGGAATTATTTGTTCATTGCTGAATGTTCGACTGAACATTTCGTTTACCTGTCGACAAACGTGTGGAGGTACACCGTCTGGCATGAATGCGGTAGTGACGGAGAACAGTGAAGTTCACTAGTTACTGCGCCCCGGGGTATGGTGGTTTTGCAAAAAGAATCCAGTGATGAAATCTGCTGTGAAGCCAACCATACCCTTACAGACGTACTATGCGCAGATCTTTCGTGAATAGCTGCTGGCCGTGACGTTCTCCGAATTCGACGGTTCTGCAAGTGCACAATCGCAGTATAAGGGAAATCGGACCGCAGCACAAGGCAACAGGCTGTCAACCTCCATCCCGGCCTGGAATCTGAGAGCAAAGTTCAAGTGCTGTTGCTCATTTCCCGGTTGAAATTCTTTTATAACACGCTTTTTTTACGGATACTACCCCACGACAGAAGAAAGGTGCAGCTCACGGGCAAGCGCTGTGGCTTAGCTGTGTGAAAGTGAGTTCTTGCTTACCTCGTCAGTATTGTCAACTGAAATTTCATGTACATTTTCAGAAACTGGCGAATGTCCTCATTCCGACGTTACCCAGGATCATCCACTGTCTTCGAACTTCCGTATCACTTCCTCAACGCCACGTGCGTAAGGGGTCCTCCTGTCCGTTATCCTTTGATTCGTCGATACTGGGGTAGTGCACTATTGGTATTACTCTGATTTTGATAATGAACCACTAGCGTGCATGCCTTCCATGTAAGAGTCTTAATGTCTGCAAGCAGCTTAATAATTGCCGCTTCCATCTGCCAGACGCATCATGCTAAATTTGCAGGTGAAAACTTGCATACAGAACTTTCCATTTGAAAATTTTTAGCTAAATGCTTTTTCTGCGAAATCATTTTTCCCTTGCCCTCAATAAGCTAAAATCTAAGCTTCGTCGTGAAATCATCCTTTCTAGCTTTTCTGAAGACCTGGGAATAGGAATACTGATTTTATAACTACTCGGTATACATTGAAGTAAATTGTAGAAATGCACTTCTATAAATAGTTTTCATTCTATACGAGAATCACACACCCTTGTTAACTTATGAAGAGCTTATTAAAAGCTTTAACATTTAAGGTGGACGTTTCGTTAAAATGTCAAACGGTATTAATGAATCTGCGATTTAAAATATGTTATTGAGAAATACGCTCACTTTGAACGCAATCGTTCCTGCCATAATACTGAAACGGAATGAAAGCACAGGAGAACGCCTTAACGTGAATGATATCAGAAAAGATTTTATAATGCCGTTTTTTTTATAATTTCCTCTATTCACTTGTAACTTTATTCCATAATTTTTATCAACGAATGAAGTGAGGTATTATATGAATATTATTCCGATTCGTATGAAAAACGAAACTTGTATCTTTTCAGAGCTTAGATATTAAACTGGGTCATGAAAATTCTGTTCAATATTTACTCGAAATTCCCAGCTATTATCGACACAGCTGAGATATGAAGTACTCTTAACAATAAATATAAAGTACTTTTAACAATTTGAGTACTGGTGCCTTTTATTTCGAAACAACCCCCCCCTCCGAAAGAGTCTTTTAGAAGTCGTAGAAATCAGCCAGTTCAGGAACATTTTTAATATTCAGATAAAATCAGCAGTATTTGTGCATTCCTTATCCAGTCAAATGCAGATGCAGCAATTTGTTTGAAACATTAGGATACTCTTCCAGCCGGAAATTTAGATCTGAGAAGATTTTGGGTCTTCTTCTTGTTACAATATGGTTCAACAATGAAAATGTTAAAAAAAACTTCTCAATCTTAAAAAAACTGCAATATTTTTCTTCATTTAAAACATGTCCTTTCTTCACAAGGAGTTTGAGTACTATTCGTTTCTCTCATTACGCTTAAAAAGTAAAGTGCCACATATTCAAATTTCGCTAAGTTTAAATAACAGAAAAAATCTTCAGTTCTCATGGTACTACCATTAATTTCATATACTAAGTCAGCACTGAATCTGGTTAAAATCAGCATAGCTTTATGAGCGTGCAGTTGTAATCAGTGGAAGAAATATAAGCACATTCAAATCCGCGTGCATGGTCGGCACAATAGTTCGGGGTGGAGTTGTCAGACACTGCACTCCCGACGACGGCTTAGTGCCACTCCAATGATCACCAATCGTCGAAGGTGCCAATGCGAAATTCCCACGTCTATGCATGCCGGAGAAACCCGCACGTGAACAGCCGATCACAGTTTAGTAACAAACGCATATCGGCGTTTCCGATATCATGTGTTTAGAATCTCGTGGATTAAGCTTTGTGGAAGTATTATGGTATTAATATTTATTTTGCAAATTAAATACTGAAAGCAGACATTTCTTTGAAGAAAAACATTTTTTCAATTATTTGAAGGAATAAATGAAATACAATTCATCTACACTTATTATAGTTTATTGAAGAACTATAATAAGTTCTTCAATAAACTATAATAATTGCAGATGAATTTTCGAATTTGATAAAATTCGCAAACTGGGGTCTCTTCTTTCTCATGACGGAGGTTAGTGTAGGTTTATGTGCAAGTTTATAAGACTTTATTCCAGAAGAAGTTGGAGTTTTTTAAGTTTGTTAAGACGTCGGGAAAGAGTGCTGATATTAATATCAGACCCATTGAATGTAGAAAAGCATTGAGTTTCTTGCACAAACAATACGGAGAACGCATCACTATTCACCTTATGGTATTGTCATCAAGCGGGTTTGATTTTCTAGGACGTCCACTTCCTTTGCGGTCACTAAATTCACCTGTATCTCGATATTTCATGATCGTATTATGAGTAACAGTCTTGATCACTTTCATATTTCTACTTATGTCACATTCGGAGTATCCTTCCTGATAAAGTCAATATTTGTGCCCTCTGAATAACACTTAATGACGCTTTATTTACCATTTTTTGCTATATAGAAAACATGCACAAAACCTCTCAGCATGGAAACCAGATGCAAACAGACGCTCTCACGCTTCTCCCAAATTTAGCAACAGCTGCCTCTGTGGGATGATGCAATACCGGCAAGATGTTGAGTAATACAGACAATAGCTGACGCAATCGGAAGAAATCTCCTAGTACCAACAGGTGGCCTTAAACGTTTGCAAATGACCATATAAGCATCGCTTTTTTTCAAAGAAGTTTGTGCACTGTTTTAGCTTTAATGCCGTGTAAAATATTTACTGTCCTTTGCTTGTTCCGAATTTCTTGAACTCCGAGAAAAAACAGTTGTGAACGTTAGGTATTTAAGTTTTAGTTGAATAATCTATTTTATGGCTATAAAGAAACAAGTTAGTAAAATCATGCAATGCATTGATTATGATACGCTTTCCCACGTACTAGAAATCATTGCTCAAGTTATTACTCAAGTTATGAGGAAAATGGCTATGGAAAAAAATCTCACTCCTGTGCCCTGAAGTTTGATCCCATTTCTATAATATTCAACAGAACTGGTTCAGTATACCTCCGAAATAACATGATGAAGTTTTGTTGCAATCGAAGCAGTTTTACATACGATATGAAAAATAAGGGCTATGGAATAGATCCCGCTTCTGTGTCCTAACCATTGACCCCATTTCACCCATTTTCAATAGAATTCGTCCCCAGGCAGGTCCCTATAACTAACTAACATTTAATCCAAATTGAAAGATTTTTACGTAAGTTATGATGCATAATGGCGATGGAAGTGATTCCCCTCCTATGTCTTGACCTTTGACCCCCATTTCGCCAATTTTCTATAGGGTTTGTTCTTAGGTGGTCCCCTACCACATACTAAAATTTAATCGAAATCGAACCTTTTTTACGTTAGTTATGACGCATAAGAGCAGTAGAATGGATCCCGCTCCTATGTCCGGACCCTTGACACCATTTCGTTAACTTTCAATAGGGTTCCCCAACCACAAACTAACATTTCATCGAAGTCGAACGATTTTTACCCGAGTTATCGTGCGGAAGAACATACGCACAAAACGCGTGACGTAATGAGGCAGATGGAAATCGCGACCATCTGCTCGCAATAGTGTGACGTCATAAAACTTTAATATGATCCACGCATAACGCGTGACGTAATGAGACAGATGGCGTGACCGCGTGCCAACATCTAATGGCTGGAAGGCATGACAGTCGTACACTAAAAACGTGGTAATTCGGGGTGGTTATTTTACCCACTAAACAAATTTTCCTAAAATCGAGATCAAGCTAAATCGATTTCTAGTACCAGAAAACGGTAGGTTAACGACTTTCATCAAAATCCGTATAGCCGTTTTCAAAATGAAATTTACATACCAACAAGAATTTCTCCTTTAAGGTGAACGTCAAGTAATTTAGCTTCCTGTACTTCGAATGGAAAAATTTCTGAACATATTTTCTTCCCAATTAACGCATTCCCTAGGATGAAGATTTGAACATCGATTAAAATATCTTCATTTTATAATTTGGAATACTTAAAATTTTCTAAAACATAACCATAGTTATGCAATCCAGCATTTGTTTGTCTACTGACATTATGAAAATACAGGTCGCGCCATCTTTTTTCTGGACAATTATTGCGTTCAGAAGGATGACAATTTGATCATCGATTAAATTAGCTGCATTTTATAACTTGGAATACCTAATATTTTCTAAATCCTAACCATAATTACGCAATCCAATATTTGTTTGTCTACTGACGTCATCAAAGTACAGGTCACGCCATGCCTTTTCTGGTTTCAATACCACCAAAGGAAACGTTATTAATTTTTAATATTATTATGGTTATGTTTTGGAAAATATTAAGTATTCCAAGTTATAATATGAAGTTATTTTAATCGATCTTTAAATTTTCACCCTTCGGAACACATCAATTGTGAAAGAAATGTGTACAAAAGTTTTTTCATTGGAAGTATAGGAAGCAAAACTACTTGACGTCCACCTTAATAATATGGGATAAGGGCGATAGAATGGATCGCAATCCTATGTTCTGACCTTTGACCCTATTTCATCCATTTTCAATAGGGTTCGTCCCTAGGTGGTCCTCTACCACATACTAAGATTTCATCGAAATTGAACCATTTTTACGCACGTTATGACGCATAATGACAATGGAATGGATTCCGCTCCTACGATGTGACCTTTGACCCCATTTGTCTCATTTTCAATAGGGTTCGTCCCCAAGTGGTCTCCTACCACATACTAAAATTTCATCGAAATCGACCCGTTTTTATGCCAGTTATCGTGCGGACGGACGGACAAAACTGGAGCATATACGCTTCTTCAACCTACGGTTGGAAAGCGTAAAAAAACAGAAACGCAGTCACAATTCTGTCAGCAGTGTATCATGTTGGATTAGATATACAAGAATGAAAGAACCGTGATTCTTTCATAATCTGAACTTCGAAATTTCCTGAATGATCGCAAAATTGTATGAATGAATGAAGTTTGCCGAATTGAAACGGTCATAGAAACTACAGTAAAATATCAGGACCAGCACAGAATTACGTATGAAATAAAAAATGATAACTGGGAAAATAATAATTGTGGTTCCACTGTGCCACTCATACTAGAGCAGAAACATTAAACTATTTTTGTCAATTCTTTTAGAATTTTCCTCTAACGTAATAGTGAGAACCTTTGTAATACATAGTATTTTTCTCTGATTGGCAAATTACAAAGATTCGTATATAAGATACCTTTACTTTCAGAAAGATAAAGTATATTTCACGAAATTTCTAATGATTAAAGTAGTTTAGCCAGACAATGGCATAATTTATTCGGCTAGGAGAATTAACTGAATGTGAATGGAAATCCTTATTAAAGGCAAAATTATCCCAGTTGAGGCGGCCTGGATAATTTTAAACACCACACAATGTGATTAAGACGCTATAGTTTTTTCATTTCTATTTCAACAGAATGTGCTCTTTAAATATAAGAACGAGCAGGTGCGACCTAATTTGGACACGGTGAATACAGTATTAAATTTCAAATCGTTTACGTATTACTTTAAAGCTCCAATCAAACGAATGTAGGGGACACAGCTAACGAAACAAATGACGGAATCTGATATAAAAATTGCTTAGAACCTAATGCTTCATTCCAGCTAGAAGTGGAGGTACTATCGATGGCGCTATCGATAGTTTTGTCCTACTCAGTATATCGATAGTTTTACGTTTTTCAATTATGCAAGTGCAAATCACGATGTTGTAAACTATTCAGCTTCCACCAATTGCTTTGATGACTAAAATGCTCACTTTCACCTCATTTATACTGGTGTCGAAAACATTGAGCCCAGCTGTATTAATACACGATGACAATGTGAAACTAAAGTTAACTGTAATCAAAAGAATAAACGGTGAAGTTACGTGGTTTTTCCAGTTTGTTGCACGTTGCAGTCGGATAAAGACGAAATCAAAAGCATTGTTGTTGTTGTTTGTACTGGAAGTTTAAAGGTGCGTCAGATGCTGAAACAGTTATTTGTTGAGAATAAGTAATCAGTAACAATGGGTAAATGTAAAATATCTTTTGTGCAACTTTTATTTTCTTTTGGTAAGGATAAGGTCTACGCAAAATGTAGCCTTTGTGGAAAGAATTACAAAACATCGGGCAATACGTCAAATCTTAGGCATAATTTCAAACGATAGCATCCAGCGGCTGTCGTTTTAAATAATGCGGACAGCACTACTCAAAACTTTATTTTGAGTGGTTCTGTCCGCATTATTTAAAACAATTGAGGGACAGTCCCACTCAAAACTTTATTTATTGAATTTCTCACAAATTATTACCGGGCCTTTGCTAAACATTATAAAAAAAATTATTTTTGCATACAAAACTGCAGAATTTTCTTCTTTAGCTTTTGTGAACAGAAACATAAAAAAAGTCATACAGTACAAATGGAAAATAAGGATTAAGGAGCCACGAATTAGCTCGTTCTATAGGCAAAACATTTTTTTCGTGATTTTTGCTCACTCACTTAGGAAGAATATCGTCAAAACATAGACTCCACGACCCGATAGCGCAGTTGATAATTCGTCCGAGATGGGCCCGGATTCGAAACTCGTAAGGAATAGATGTTGTGGTTGTGTTTCTCTCACAGAACTGGCTTCGCCCTTCGCTGATTTCAGGGAAGGGCGAATGCTTACAGCTCTTCAAGTTGCTCACTGTGGTCGTTAACACCCCCCCCTCCGAAAAAAAAAGTTTATTATTTTTTTTTTGTTTTTCTTTTTTTGATTGGAGGTTTAACGACCACCGTGAGCAACTCAATGGGCTATGAACAGTCGCCCGTCCCTAATTTAGGGTCTCTGGTTCCAGGGAAGGGAGAGAGCCAGTGCCGTAAGACAAACACAACATCCATGCCTCACCGGGATTTGAACCCGGACCCCGTTCGGACGAATGATCAGAGGCCATCGCTGAGACCACTGCGTCACCGGGGCGGCTAGGTTTAGTTTCAAAGTTTATCAGAGCTTAGCTTTTAACAATGTAGAAAAGTAAGAAAAAGTCTTGTCAGAAATAATATTTCATCCCGGAAAACAAATTTTCTCCCGAGAAACTTAGCCAACACACTATCGAAGTTATTTTGTAACTATCGAAAGTTCTCCACCTCTGGTTCCAGCCACATTCGCCTAGCTATTGTTAAATGAAAGGCAAGACAAACTTTCGTATTTTTATTTTACTTTTCGGTGAGATTACTGAAAACATAAAAGAAAATCCTAATGACTAGGCACGTCAAACTGAAATCAGTCATAACGCCATTTTAGTGACAAAGCAAGAATAAGAGGGTCGCATACAATTTAAAACGTAAGCATCCAACGCCAAATATATGTCAATAACCTGTAAACGATCATTTTAAGAACATACCTGATTTATAGGGCCCCCACCTCCCAAACAAAAGAACTATGTTTGACTTAATAACAGACTTCAAATTGAAAATGTTAAAATTATGAACTAATAATATACACTCTTTTTCAATCTATCTTTTCTTGCTGTTGCAAGGCTTAAAAAGAGATATTGTTATTCAAAATTAGGACTGTAAACCGAGAATAACTGACTGTAAAGAAGATAACGTTACAATGACACAATATCTCTGCTTAATACAAACATTAAAGTCACTACAGAAAAGACGAACTGCGGAAATCAGCTTACTCACATTCCCCAGCTCCAATAGTCGATCTCCATAGCAATTATTTCCAGCGGATCCACGCCGCGTTGTGCCGAGGCATTGTTCAGACTGGTGTCTCATTGTACACTTGTATGCCCTCCAAAGCCTTACCTCATTGGAGGGAGAACGTCAGGAGGGAAACCGAATCCCTCCATTCGATGTCATTATCTAGAATAATAATCGAATCGCTAAAGCTATGGATGAAATCCCGAATCGCTAATATTTTCGACGGAATCCATCATGATGGTGAAACAGAAAGAATTAGAATAAGTTTAAGACGTGTACTGCTGAGTTTGACACAATTCCTCTGAATAAAAGCAGTAAGTATTCGTTGTAAGTTCCTGCTGAATAAAAGTGGTAAGTATTCGTGGCAAAAGTGATTAGTATTTGTTTTAAGCATTCGTGGTCCTTGCAAACTATACATTTAAGACAATACCTTTGAATAAAAGCCGTAAGTAGCGAAAAGTCAATACAAACTATTCTAAACAAAAAACATTCATAGCATTGCGTTTTCAACTAACGTTTTCCTATGTAAATCTCAAGCATAATTTCTGTCCGAAGTTCTGGTAACTAGAGCTCTAAGAATGAACACCTGTTAGCATTTAGGTAGCGAAAATGTAATGCAAACCGTTTTATTTTTATTTCTATCCGAATTTCTGGTAAATAAAGCTTTAAGAATGAACACGTATGTTGCGAAAAGTCAATACAAACCGATTTTTTAGCTTTACAAAGAAGATAAGACACATTTCTATTATTCATCTTAACTTCCTTAAATGTTTAAATGCGATGGATTCTATCTATAAATTAGTGATTCGTATCGCATTCTAGAGGACGACACCAACTGGAGGTAATCGGTTTCACACGTGACAGCTCCCTCCAATGAGGTAAAGTTCTGGATGGCAAGCTAGCGTACAGTGAGGCACTAGTATTTTTCAGCTGTACTGCGTGTTACGCCAGCTCCCACGTTGCTTTACTTGTGATGTTAATTTTCATATCTCCACTAGAGATTACCATCCAGACTGAATTTTAAACGAAACATGATATTCTATATCGTAAATAAAACTTACGGTTTTGTCAGAACTGTAACCCTTATCATAGAAAATTCATTGAAATATAAAAACAAAAATTTCATGACATGAACGGGAGCTGCACTGAGGAGGCTGGGTCAGCGAGTTCGACATGCTTGTTTTCAAAACTTTCAAAACTTATGCCTGCAATTTAAAATGTGTGAATTTTCGTGGAAAGATACGAGAGATTCTTAAGGCCTTACAAAATAATTTCCTCTTTCTGCGAAATTAAATACGCATACGCTATTTTTGCTTTTATTTTCTGCAAGTTCTGGCAAATAACATCGGTAGTGTTATGCAAAGCCGTTTTGTTAACAGAACTGCAAAGAATGTTGCGAAAAGAAGTGTTTTTTCAAAAAAGAGTTTTGAAATTTTATGTGAAACACACACACACACACACACACACACACAAAAACTCCTTTCTGCTGGCAATCTAAAAAAAAAGTTGAAAACTTTATATGTTGGGCCAGGTGCTTTGCTGAAAAGAATTAAGGTCTGTGTTACCATGCTTTTCGCTGAAACAGAAGAAGGAAACAGCAACGATTCAGTAAACTCTGTTAGCACAGGAAAATAAGTAAACCTTACATCGTTTGGAGCTTATGTAGAGTATTTGCACGTGATGTCACAAAACTGTCTGCTAGACTTCCTGGTGGTTAGAAAGTACACGAGCTGGTCTCTCTTCACGCATTTCAATGGCTGCTGTTGCTGTAAATAGAGTTAAAAACTGTTCTTTCTGACAAAGTTTACCATATTAATGGGGTGGAAAAGCAACGTTACGAAGAAAAGCTTTGAAATAATGGCATAGAAGATCCATATGATATACTTGAAAGATATTTTTATCCTTGTAAGTTTGTAATGCTACGGACCTCCTGATCTGAACTATCACGATATTTATAACTATTTAATAGGCAATCTTTCGTGTTATACCGGAAAAGCTCTAAAAGCTTATAAAAGCCTTGACGCATATAAATATTTTACCAATGGGTGGGTTGGAAATGTATTAATTCTGAAGACTGAAAACGAAAAATGTCTTACCCGGTCTAAAGCAAGTTGTTACATTTCTGAGTGGTTCCAGTATGTATGGGTAGTTCCAGTGTGTGTTGCAATTAAAAAAAATACCGACTTATCAAATCTCGAAAAACGGACTATTATTTAACCCCCCCCAAAAGGAAACAGAACTGGGAAAACGGACGACACAATAATGTATGACAGCACCCTCGTATTCTATGTGGACGTATATCCTTAAATTTCGGTTCGGAAAAAAGGCATCTGTTTCAGTATTTATAAATCAGTAACAGTACAAAATCTTGAAAAGTTCAGGAAAGCTTAGAAGTTTTCAATTCGATAGCAAAGTTAATCCGTCATGCATTCAGAGCATTTTAAACATAATAACAAGGATTTACGTACAAACTTGAAAATAATACATAAGAGAGAGCAAGAAAATATAGTGATATAAATTCGACTATTAACGTAGTAAAATTATGCAGATTCATAGTACCTGAAATGAAGTGTTTACTGCAGATCCTGTCGACCTGGAAGACCATGCCTTCCGATTTATGGCTATTTTCTCCATAAGCAGGCGTTTTTCTGCCGTTGGAAACCGATAAAAGGAAATTTCACAACCTTACTCGTACTTTGAGAAACACCCATACGCCACACAACTTTTAACCATTTCTAAAACTTCAAACAATCGAGTGACAGAGGGTCCAGAAATCGCTTCTCCATGTTAATCTTATGGGAACATTAGCAGCCGAACTTCCTCTTAACCACCCGAAAGTAACCGTGACGTCAAAAATGACGTCGGTGCAAAGGCCGTATAGTGAACGGGTATTTCCTAATAAGTCTAGGAAATGCATTAAATATGTTAACTGAAATTTCTCAACGGAAAATGTAATTGCTCTCTTAAGTTTGGGAATTCCAAGTCTGAAGAATTACTGCGATATAGAAAACATACAAAGTGCTTTCTAACACGATAATAGGATACAGTAATCTGAAAGTTGCAATTAAAGTACTGTGTTTGATTGTCGGTGTCATATACCGCTCCGACGTCGGTTCCCTAAGCAGAAATCAGGATTATGCAATTTAAAATGTGTGAGCTTTCATGAAAAGATACGTAACAAAGAGAAAGAAAATTATGACCAAGAGACAATGAACTGTTTATAACAGCACTTAGAACTAATACGTTTCTTACGAGCTATGACAAAATCTTACAAATGAGTCCTAACACGAGAGAAGAAATTTTTCTCATCGAACTGGAATTATAACATATCTTAGCAGAAATTGAGAGCATTAAAGCATGCGTCGAAGAATTGGTATAAATGATGTACGTATTTCGATAACGTTATTCATGTCCAAACAGTAGCCACAGTAAACCGTAACGCATTCGGGAATTCTGCGCTAAAGTGCTAAAGTATTGCATTTATTTTCAGAAGGTTAGAAGAACCGGAAATGCATGAAAATGGCTCAGCAGAAGCTTAGAGAAGAAACTTTCTTCGTTGCTTTGAAATGAAGGAGTGTTAGCCCAGTACGTAATATTGTTGAAGAGTAAAATTTGTGAGAATAAAAATTTCCATAGATACACACACAACCGGTAAATCGCTGAGTTGTGTCAATTTGTTAATATAAATACAAAAAAATATGTATTACTCCGAATTGCTTTATTCTATGTAATTGCTCTCTTAAGTTGGTTTAACTCCAAATTGCTTTATTAATATATAATTGCTCTCTTATGAGCAATTATATATTAAAATTTATTTATTTTATGTAATTGCTCTTTTAAATATGTATTACCCCAAATTGCTTTATTTTGTTGACACTGATGAAGCTGAGTAATTTCTGGTTACCCAACTACAGAAAGTGAAATTCTTTGGCTGGAGTGCGTTTACGCTTGATAATTTTATCAATGGCTGGCGCTAGAGTACAGGCGATTTAAAGGCTATGCAACTGCATTGCAGCTTGTTTATCACGGAAGTCGTGTAACAAGATGGACTAATTTTATTATTCTCTCGTAGGAGATGGATACATCCAAAGTTTCGTAACGTGCTGTAATTCAGTTTCTGCGGAGAAAACGCCACAAAGCGAAATTCACAGACGAATGAAAGCGGTGTAAGGGCCATCTTGTCTTTCTCGCGGTACTCTAATGCTATGGTGCCAGCTCTTTATTAGTGGGCGAAAAAGCACAGCAGACCAGCTAAGATCAGGAGCACTACGTCGTGCTGTTTCAGTGACAATAACTGCACGTGTGGATGCTGCAGTAAAGGCCAACCGAAGCATCACGATCTGAGAACTCGCGAAAAGCGCGGGTGTGAGCATCGGAACTGTCAATACGATCATGCATTCCCACTTTGAATATCGTAAGGTCGGCGCCACGCGAATAGCAAAACATCTGTCTGATGAAGAGATAAGTCAACGAATGGGGGTATCGTTACAGCATTTTTCCCCTATCATGAAGAAGATGAAGATTTCTTTCTACGCATTATTTGTGGGAACAAAAGCTGGTGTCATCATTTCGAGGCAGAGTCGAAACTCAAGAGTATGCAGTGGAAACATGCATCGTCCCCAACGCCAAGGAAATCACGGTCAACCATTTCCGCAGGTAAGAAGATATTAAACCAGTTCTTTGACCATCGAGGATATCGGATCGCATTGCTTCTTGAGTGGCTACCAATACGATCAGTTATCAATGCCGAACGATATTCTAAAATTTAATGAAGCACCGCAAGCAAGGCCTGGCAACTTCACTCAGGGTATTTTGCTTCTTCATGATAATTCCCGGCAGCATACGTCAGTTACCACGCAAAGGACATTACAGCGCTTTCGCAGGAAAGTCCTTCAAAATCCGGCATATAGTCCTGACCTATTGCCCTGTAATATTCACATCTTTGGACCTATGAAGAAATTTCTCAAACGCAAACGTTTTACTTCAAATGATCAGATGCGTGAAGCTTTATATAACTGTACAATTACTAGATATATGATGTCTAACGTACGATCAACATAAACCGCGGCTCCAACTGCAAATTAAAACACATTTACTTACAATTAAAAACACTATTTTAAAATACAAAAGCAAGTACTTTCAGGGCTCCCTTGTGCCCATCATCAGGCCTTCACGACATTGTCTACGGAGGTCGGGATGTTTAGGTATGTTGGCAAGGTAGAATACCCTCCCCTAATTTCTTTTACCCTTAAAAAGGCATGCCGGAAACATGGTTTAAAATTTGGTGGCTGCACTCGAAATATCTTTTCACTAATTTGGAATGACCGTGATAATGTTTCAAATTGTTGTAAACCAGGTGTTTATAGTATCCCACTTATACATGAAGACCCAAATACTGATAATAAATTCTATATAGGTTCTACACTTCGGACATTGGATAAAAGATTGAGTGAACATAAATATGCACTACGAACGGGGACTATTAACACAGCACTTACTGCTGCAGTTGGGCAGGGAAGTTACCCCCTGACTGGGATAACACAAAAATTCTCTGTTCAAATGTAACCAGAAGTACAATATTTTTGTCCGAAAGTTTGCATATCATTTCATATGGTAACACTTGTTGTAATATTGGCATGCCTACCTATATGTCAAACCCAAGGAGACGGTTGGTGACTCCTTCTTCCATCGAGAGTGAAATCTAGAACTACCTTTAACTTGTATAATTATTTTTTTAACATTAGAGTTTGTGTTCTAATGTTGGCAACACGGGAATGTAAAGGAGACTTGCGAAGGGAATACTTTGTGGCTGTATATATATATATGAGATGGCTCCTCATGATTCGTGGCACTTAGGCCTGATGATGGGGACAAGGGAACCCTGAAAGTGCTTGCCATTGTTTTTTAAATTAGTGTTTTTAGATGTAAGTAAATGTGTTTTAATTTGCAGTTGGAGACGCAGTTTGTGTTGATCGTACGTTATACAGCATATATCTAGTAATTGTACAGTTATCGTGCAAAATTTATCATTGGTTTATATAACTGGTTGCAGCAGCAGCTTTCCTCCTCCTGTGCCGTAAGAATTGAAGGTTTGTGCAACAATGGAACTGCTGCCTAAATACTGGAGGCGACAATTTTTAACTATGTCATGTTTTGGTTCTTTCAGGCAGAAAGTATCACTACTTATTGAACGACTCTTATATTACGAGTCTCCCCTTCACTGAGACATCTAATGAAATGGTGGACGAGTGTAGTTTCTTTTGCTATATCGACTTCTTTTATAATGTCCTTGGTAATTCCATCTTTTCCTGGAGCTCTCCCCTTTTTTATTGTTTGACTTGCATTTACAACTTTTGCCGGAAGGACTGGAGGAACTTCGGTACTTGTTCCTTTCTTAACGTCTGTAAAAGATATACCGTCGCTTTCATTTTGTGTAAAAGCATTTCACTTTTGTTTTCTGACTTCAAAGCTGTCCACGTCTTCTAATGGTAAACTTTCCAGAACAGACAGTAGGTTCCTCAGTTAAAATTTGAAGCTGTTATGACGCTTTTTTAAAGTGGTTCGTGTCAGTACAATTTTGTTTCATGATTTTGCAACGTTCGAGTTTAGGGTTGAAGTGCAAATTTCATTTCACCATTCTAAGGTCATTACCTGTGTTCAATCTGTTTAGCACACTCTAGTCTTCTATGACAATTTCTTTTTACAGTTTAAATAATCAGTTTCACTTATCATACCTCACGTCCATTTCGTATGTGGAATTTTTTGAAAAAGGAGTTCATGATGAAAAAACTTTCTGCCTCTGCAAACTCTACAAGAGTATTTCGGGCCTGTTTTTGTTGTTGGGACCGAATGATCTACCGAAGCTTCATTCTGTTGACTTGTTTTCGCATTGAAATCACCTATAACGGTATTTAAGTGCTGATTGTCCTTGCCATTTAGAAGCCGAATTCCGTCGTAAAATTCTTCAATTCCTTTCTTAGAATGACTTGCTGAATGTGGCCCAAGCACCAAAGTGCGTAAGTTCGAATAATCTGAGTCTGGTAACTTTTGAGAGGCGGATAACTATTCGAAAAGTTCTGCACGAGGATTTCAGCTTCTAGAACATCATCTTTCAGTTTCTTTTTTATTACAAACTCAACAACACTAGTTCTGCAGCATTAGTCCTGCGATAGTAAAAGAAATGTTAACTTTTCAGTTTAGTGATGTCAAAGCCTATATTTTAAGACAAAACAAAAGAAAAATAAAAAATTGCAGGATGAACACCACTAAAAATGACGTATGCTTTATTTATTTTTATTTTTGCATGCCTGCCCATAACGTTCACGGCGCATCACTGATGGTAGTTTATATTTAAAAACATTAATGTAAAACACAGTGACCTTAAAATTTTCTCATGGACCTCGTGAAGTCAATAATTCTTAATTGCGTAGTTTTCAGCAGCCTTAGCAGCGTGATTTTATTAGAGTAAAACAAACATTTCAGAAAGCAGCCAATCAACAACATATAACCACAATTGGCGGTAATATATTAAAATAATAAATTATAGATAAATAACAAAACACTCGATTTGAGTCTCAGAGATTACAGGTCGAAATATTTTCTGCAGCCTTCCTACGCTTAAACTAGGATGGGCTGAACAAAAAAAATCAAATTTAAAACTACAAAGGATTATCAGCACACTTAGATTAAAGTAATCATAAGACAAACAAAATGTATTGACTTAACCAACCTTAAAAAACACCATAATACCTTCAAGTTGGAACTGAAGAACAGGTTCTCTGCTTTAGAAGGCCTAACATCGGAAGAAGTGGACATCTCTGAAGTTAACAGAAAAGTAACGAAAGCTCTTATGGAAACAGCAACAAAATTAGCTGGGTCTAAGAACAAGTTGCATGTAAATAAATTATCAGGAAAAACGAAAATGTTGATGCAAAAAAGAAGAGAGATGAGGACAACTAAAGAAGATGTGACTTCCAAAGTGGAATATATAGAGCTATGCAAGACAGTACGAAAAAGTATCACTGAAGACGTAAGAAAATTCAACTGTGAACTAGTGAGGAAAGCAATTGAAAACAACCAAAGCCTAAAGATAGCAAAGGGACATCTCAGTAAGGGAAGAAAACAGATTATGGCACTGAGAAAAGAAGATGGTTCTGTAACAAGAAATAGAGGCGAAATTTTGACAAGAGTGAAAGATTTCTACTCCAAGTTATATGAAAGGGATGATACATGCACTTCAGACATCATGAAAGATACCAGTACCAGAGTTCCTCCAGTCCTTCCAGCAGAAGTTGCACATGCAATCAAGAACATGAAGCTGGCAAAAGCTCCAGGAGAAGATGGAATTACTGTAGACATCATACAAGAAGCAAGTGGAGAAATCAAAACAGTACTCGCCCAAATTTTCACTCGATGCCTTAATGAAATAAAGATTCCTGAGGATTGGAACACCGCTACAATGATCCTGCTACATAAGAAAGGTGACATTGAGGATCTCGGAAACTACAGATCTATCAGCCTCCTATCAGTAGTTTATATAATCTTCACTAAAGTTCTTTCACACCGCTTGAAGGTAACACTGGACATGGCTCAACCGAGAGAACAAGCTGGATTCAGGAGTGGCTACAGCACAATAGATCATATCCATGTGCTGAGAGAAGTAATTGAAAGAGCGAGGGAATAGGAACTTCCATTGTGCATGGCTTTTATCGATTATGAAAAAGCCTTTGATTCGGTGAAACCATCAGCAGTTACAATATCTCTGAAAACCTGCGGTATTGAAGATGCATACATTAATATTATTAATAACATCTATGAAAATGAAAGTGCAAAGATTAGGCTGTTTGAAAATACAACACACATAAAAATTGGAAAGGGAGTGAGACAAGGTGACACCATATCTCCGAAGCTCTTTAATGCCACATTAGAGGGTGTTTTTCAGTCACTGAGCTGGGAAAACAGGGGGATAAAGATTAATGGAGATTATCTAACCCACCTTCGTTTTGCTGATGACGTAGTCATTTTTGCAACTACCCCATCAGAGCTGCAGAGTATGATCCAGGAACTTGCTGACAAGAGTAAACAAGTGGGATTAAAAATGAACTTTCAGAAGGCAAAAGTGATGTTCAATGCTTTTACAAGAAATGAAGATTTATCGATTGATGGAGAAAAGCTGGAGATAACAGATACGTACGTTTTTCTTGGACAGCAGATATCAAGTGAGGGTCACATTGATGAATAAATTAATCGGCGTACAAAACTTGCCTGGAGAGCTTTTGGATGAAACAGCATAATTTTCAAGAGCAATATGCCATGATGTCTTAAAAGAAAAGTGTTTGATCAATGCATCCTTCCAGTGCTTACGTATGGTGCAGGGACGTGGACCTTAACTAAAAGAGACATACAAAGGCTGCAGACAACTCAAAGAGACATGGAGAGGTGCATACTTGGTGTAACCAGGAGAGATAAGAAGAGGAACTCGTGGATCCGAAAAATGACAAGAGTGGAAGACATCATGACCAGAGTTAAATTACTGAAATGGCAATGGGCTGGACATACTGCCATAAGGACAGATCATCGATGGACAGCCGAAATTTTAGATTGGATTCCAAGGGACAGGAAAAGACCCAGAAGAAGACCACATGGGAGATGGGTGGATGAAATTCGAAAGTATGCAGGGGTGACATGGAGGAGACTGGCACAAGACAGACCGTTGTGGAGGAAACTTGGGGAGACCTTCGTCCAGCAGTGGATTGATAATGGTTGACAATGATGATGATGATGAATTTCATTAAAGCGCGATAAGAAATGAGTTCTAAATAAAGAAGTGCCTTAGTGCTGAACGAATTATTTTCGCAACCCGGGAAGGATACCCTCCAGAAAGTTTTAAATGCCCTGCGAAATCTGATTTTGTTTAATTAATTATTTAGTAATTTTTATGAAAATTTCATTACTAGTTACTTTTATCGTTTTATATTAATATCGCCCAATTTGAGCAATTTTAAGTAAGAGAAAGAATATATGTGATAGCCTTAGGCTAAGAATACTAAATTTTGATTTATGTACCTCTCTCTCGCTCTACACGATTCCAAATATTCATTGTAAATAAATACTTTTTAATCACATTAAAAAAATGCAACTAATATCACCTCAGTGTGGCTAATTCCTATAGTAAATGTGTAGTTTAGCGTCCTAAATTGTTTCGCCCCAAATGTTTAAATATTTATAAAAAAGTGAGATGTACAGATCTTAAAGAATACAATTTAATGGCAAATGGTGAAGAAATTTCATCTTTATAGAGCATTTTAAAGATTTTTACCGTAATATTTACATGCAAGTGCGACGCTGGGAACAGAAGATGCGACATGCGTAACACAACGCTGTGCGATGCCGACAAGCTTCGCTTCGTTGAAACGAATGTTCGCTCCGAGGCGGGCTATTAACGGGCGGAAAACAACAACAGCAACCGGGTACGTTCTTGTCAGGAAAGAGGTACATATTGTAGTGCTACGGTACAGAGTATAGTTAATAAATATTTTCTCAGTGTTTTAAAAGCACATGCTGATAATTTCTTCGTTGTTTTGCATTTCTTCGTTGTCTCACACGAAATATAAAGTTTGGAGATTCCCTTCTTGCTTGTGCAGAAGAGTTAAAGTAGATCTTCAGTTCTCATCAACGAAAGTTAGATGGCAAGTCAGAAATTTCTAAATGTTTGTTTCTGGTTTTAACGGCTTGGATTCGCGCCGCACTTAGTATCCTAGTACATTTTCGGTTCTGCTATTAAGTTGGTAATTTGTTAGTCGTACTTGCACAAAATTACCGTTGAGTACACAACAAAAAAAGAGGGTGATGCGAATCTATTTTTTGTAGCGTAGCATTACAAAACGGAACGCTCTGCTGGCAAAATCGTAACCGGTTCCTACTTCACTCTTCCGCCCGTGAATTGGCCGCTTTAACGAACCTTCGTTTCAACGAACAAAGTTTGACGTTGTCGCCGCAGCTTCGGCAAATGTGTAGATTAGCGTCCTAAATTATTTCGTCGGAAAAATGTTAGTACCTGGAAAAAGTGCGACGTACAGATTTTAGAGTATGGAAATTAAGGGCAAATGGTGCACAAATTTCATATTTTAAACGTGTTTTAAAGATTTTTATCATAATATTGACCTGTGAGTCCGACGCTGTGAAGAGAAGCTGCGGTAGTCCTATCGCTTCGCTTCGGAGAAAATGTGAAGCTTTGGTCCGTTAAAAGAAAGATTCGTTGCTCTGCCTAAATTACGGGCGGAAGAGTACAAGAGAAGGAGGTTACATTGTTGGCAAGAAAGCGATAAATGTTCTAGTGGTACTCTACAGATAATAGGTCCACATCATCCATCCTTTATTTTGTTGTATACTGTACATTGTAGGTAGGAAAAACCGGATGAAATCTCTTCGATTTGCAAAATATACGTATGAGTAAGATAGACACTGACCTGCGAACAAGCTATTATCATATGCGAAAAATCGAAAAATTTCTCAACATCTGCTTTCAAAAACAATTACGAAACTAGAACGAACTGTATTCTGTAGCGTATGAGTACAACATGGTTCACTCTCCTGACGGGAACGTACGCGCTTGGACTTGTAGCCGTCCGCGTGTGAGTTACACGCCGCAGCGAATCTTCCTTTCAACGAAGCAAAGCTTCCCATTGTAGCCATAGCGATGCGTTAAGCCTGCAACAGTGTCTTTTCATAGCATCGCACTCGTAGGTCAATATTACGATACAAATCTTTAAAACACATTTAAAATATGAAATTCCTGCACCATTTGCCATCAATTTCCATGCTCTAAAATCTGTACGGAATGCGAATAAAAATTGCACTTCTTTACAGGAACAAATAAAGGTTTGCGACGGGAAAACTGGACAGAACTGGAATAAAAACCAAAACTCGCAGAGCAAGAGGATAACGATATTTTGAGTTTTATTTATTTTGAGCAGAAGTAAACTTAAAACGACGGAGTACCCTTATTTCTTATGATATAGATAACTGACGAAGTGATAAATTGAAAAGCGCAGAATGAAAAGTTCCCTTTCTTTTTCTCAGCGTGGAAAAATGTGTATACATCAACAACAAATTAAAGCAGGCTATTTCACTTTTCTTCTTCACCCTAACGTGAAATATTATTATGTTAACTGTGTATAAGAAACCACACTATCACAAGAGAACGTATTTATAATGTGTGTGGTTATCTTTAAAAGAATGCAATGGAATGGGACTTGGTAGTTTACAAAATGTCCGAAATAATTTCAAACAAGCAGCAGCCAGGCTGATTGGGTGTGCACAGAGGATGAAACATCTGTATTTTTGCTGTTTTTTCTGAAGGTAGACTAAAAACTTTCAACCGTGGTGCAAAATAGGAGTGCTACAGAATAATTTATTTTTCCTTCTTAGAACGAGGTGCTATTGGAAGCATTATTAGTACGGCAAACAAAATTGCCATTGTCTAGCCTTCTGTTCAAAATGCAAGATTATATAAAAAAACAGGAGAATTACATTGCTGGGAAGTTGTGTTGTTTGAAATTTTGTAATGATTGTTAAACTCAAAGATCAACATTCCGTGGACTTTTTCACATGATTTTAATAAAAATTGTGTGATATATTAAGTCGCCATTCTTGAAATTACTGTAAAGATGAATGTTCCTATTCTTAGGCTAAATGTCTGGACTGAGAGATGCAACGGTTTAACCCCCCCGTCTCTTATTTCTGGATTGAAATTTTTATTGTCGACTACTTTTTAACAATGCTAAGATAATCGGGGGTGAAAATAAAGACATTCTCATATCTGTTTTACTGAATATCATTATTCCATGTCAAAATATTTTTTCCTACAGAAATATGTATCAGAAGGGCTGATACGCTGTTTTATGTCTAGCGTTATGCAGACCTGGCGATGGAAGCCTTTGTAAATGAAAGTTCTCCAGCAAACTGCTCAGTGGCTATATACAAGTGTTTAAGAAATATGTCCTGAGAATTTCCTCTGTGATAGAATGCCAAGCAAGCTGTTAATGTGTCTTTTCCAAAATGATAAACAGTACTATTTTAGGTCTTTCCACGAGCAAGTTCGAAATATTACAAATTTTTACAAGCAAATATGAGCTCCACTAATTTCGATTACAATGCAAAAAGTCAATAACCACTGGAAGTGATATAGGCATCGTAAGGCCGTTAGAGTAATAACAGCACGACGCATCTTTTTAAAATATAGAGGTTTTACAGTAGATGTAATTTCTACTTTTCAGTTCTTGTTAATATAGTTATATTTATTTTTACAAAGAATTTAGTGAAAAATTATTGTTTTGTTATGGAATCAAATTGGAGAACGATTAATTTTGCCTCTTCTTCACACTTAGATTTTTAATTTCTTGTATGTCAGTTAAAATGTGCAACTGGTAGCAGTGACGTAGGAATGCAAAGGTTGAATTCGTGAGTTTAGCTTGGGATCTACCCAAGAGACCTAATAATAAGACAGCTTCTATTTTGTTATACCTATCCACACTTATAGCAATAGAGAAGTCGTGTCACCGAGAGAATTGATTCGTTTAGCTTTAGCCTGCATTAATCTTGCACTTAAACCATTGAGGTTTAACCGAGACTTCCTAAGTAGGGAGGGTTTATTGTGGAAGTACCAATGGATTCAGCCCCTTTCTGGAATCAAGGTCGATTGCGTCCACAAATATCAATCTCCTTACCTTGGGCCAGTATTACCTAGAGATGAGTCATTGGCTAAAAATTCGTTCAAACAGAACGAATCAGCAAAGTGAGTCACTGGCGAATGAATCTTTCTTGAAAATAATAAATTCCGCAAAAGAGCTGGTTTTCTGAATGAATCAGTCGAATATACTCTTCTACAGACAATAAACTACACCAAAGTGTCTACGTGAGGTTAAAATTCTGGTCAGAAAAGTTTACCTTATTCATAGGTTAATAAATGCAACAAATTACGTAACCCTTTCGAAATAAACTTATATGAAAACCGAGGGATTTAATTTTCTGAAGGGACTGAAAACAAATTTAAATTTAAAAACCGCTCATTATCCCTCCATTGTATCGGCTGTCAACGAACGAAAAAATTCTACTTCAAATCAGTTACCTAGACACAAATCCTTCTCCAAACCGTAAGTACTACTGAACGGAAAGATCTGATACAGAATTGATTGCCTAGACACAAATCATTCTCTTAACAGTTAGTATAACCAAACGAACGAAAGGAATCGATTCAAAATCCATCCCCTACCCACAAATCCTTTTCTGAAATGGAAATATCACCAAACGAAATGAACTAATCTGTCCGAACGAAGCGTTTGAGTTAGTCGAATCAAAAGAATCATTTGCCTCATCTTTAGACCGCGGCAGAAGAGACACTTCACTGTGCAGTTAAAATCGACGTATTCCGAGTTACGAGTGACGTCACAGAGAGAGAGCAGAAACTCGTCATAGATCCTTAGCCAGCAGGAAGCATGTTGAAAGGCGCTGGTTCGTTCATCAGTTTTACGAAATTCAAAAACGTTTTTCGCTTAGTTGATTGGAGTTACTAATATTGATATTTGATCCTTTAAAACATATTTCTAAGTTCTTGAACACCAGGCTGTGCTCAAGATTATACTGTGTACCTTACCTGCTAATTACCCTGTCATACGTTATTATAACTTGCCAGTCTTATCATTCTGTGTTATGTGAGTATACCAGGCATGTGCAGTACCATTTTGTTTGTCGTACAATAGGTAGTCCAAAATTTGCGATATCGTTTATTGAATGTTTCTTGAAGATTTTGAGTTACTAAATATCCGGATACTGAAATGCAGGTTAAAAGATAACTTTAAGGTAAGAAATTCAGTGATTTGTTTTTACTTTTTGTCAAAAAACTCGCAAATATCATTGCAAAAGTATGTATCATACAATTTTTAGGATATTTTCGTTCAAATCGTTCAGTGCCAGCGATAAAAATAATTTTAAAACCAAATACCTATGAAAAAACAACGAAAAAATGATGCTGCATAGAACAATATTTCGGAAGAAAAATACTAAACGTTGTGTTTCAAAAAGCGCTACTTTTACATAGTAGTAATTATTGGTTATCTTATGTTACACAATTATATTGTGTCTAAGTGCAATATTAAAACTGTATGAAATTATATTTAAGTAATATTTTCTTTTTTCATCTCGCTCCCTCACTCCTTTCCGGAAGGTAATTGCTGGGCTTGTGGTGTCGTGGGTAGGATGGTTTCCTCTAAGCTGTGTGCTTTAAGTCCTTCCCTCTATACCTGCCACCTCGGTTGCTTATGAAGTTTTGTTTTATTCCATCTTTCCCTCACTTCCTGTTTTTTTCCATGTCGATTTCACTTACTCACGTCTGTTATCTTTTAGTGTGCTTAGGGTCATTGTAGTCCTAAGGTCAGACATTGGCTTACAAAAGCTAACTATTGTTCAATTCAAAAGTTTTATTTTTTGTTTGCAACCCCACTACATTCCAATTGCTAACTGCTGGGCTAAATTTCCACAAAATAACTCACTGTGAACCACGCCCAGCAGAAGATTTCTGTGTCTCCATAAATATCTTCATTCGATCGCAGTTCCTTTATTTTCCTTCTTCTGAAATTAAGCGTTTATCCATAAGAAGCGTAAACCGTGATAGCTAAAAAATGTCCTAAATTTTGAGCCTGAGAGTAGTTGAAAACATTATCTGTGTTGGTTACCTCCCTTCCACAGCAGAAACTCTGAGATTTGTGGTTTAGTTGCTTCCATCTGTCGGAGTAACGACGGACTAGCATCCCGAGCGAAGCTTTGGATCCCTTAAGTAGTCCTCTCATTGGGCCGCGTTGAAGTGGCGGAGACCAATGTAATAGCATAGAAACATAAACAAATGTTCCAGGATGTCGCGAGATCCGGTTGAGTACCAACCTCTCCTGTAGCTAGGATTTTTAGCGGATTGTATCATTTTTTTCGGATTATTGGCGGGTTGTATCTTTTATCATTACTTGGCATGGCTACTCCGAACAGACTAGGTTGTCCAAACTGTGTAAAGACATTTGGCATGAAAAATGAATTAAATAAACATATTAGAAATTTTCATCCCGATGTTACCATTGCACGTGTACCTAATGTAACTAATGGAAATGCAAACAGATTAAAATGCAATCACTGTGAAATAACATTTGGAATGAAAGGAGATCTATTGAGACTTATTAGAAAATTTCACCTCGATGAAATTGCTCCTGTTTCAAATAAAAATTACCCTGTTACCATAAATTAACCAGTGAGCTCCAGGGACAGTGCTCAGTACTCAATTAGTGTTGCTGATACAAATGACATTTCTGCATTGACATGCGTCTTAGACGATTAGCTTAAGATGAATAAAAAAAGAAACGGAAGTTGCTAGGATTAAAAGTATATGAATGAACACGCATTCATTCGAGTTACTAGGAGCTTAATAGTTCCTAGTAACTCGTATAAAACTTTCTGTACTTCAATTCGAACATTAAGAAATCACAAGCATATGTCCCATCCTCTATCTATAAAAGTTGGTACGAAATTTAATGTCATAGTTAATACAGACATTTGAGGTGGACCAGGAACATCAAACAGAGGTCATCGCTCTTTCCACGTTTATAAGTGAGTCACGGAAAAATTTTCATTGGTCGCCACTGTGAATCGAACCCAGGTTTTAAAGTTACGTGCCGGATATGCTTCCAGTGCACTACATAGGCCTCGAACTCATCCCGAGTCACTCACACTAACTTCTTTGGGGAATCTACAGCATTGTGCGGGGCTCCAAGAAGCAACCTGCCAAATTGGCTTGGCAGTTAGTGTGAGTGAGTCGGGAGGAGTTCGAGGCCGTTGTGGTGCAGTGGAAGCATATGCGGCACGTCACTGGAAGACCTGGGTTCGATTCCTGGTGGCGGCCAATGATTATTTTTCCGTGACTCACTTATAAACGTGGATAGAGCGATGACCTCTGTTTGGTAATGTAAAGTGCCGCGATATTCCAACATCTTGGAACTAATATCTATTTCACTTACATCATCACACGTTCGACACGTATTTCCCAACACACGCCAATCTGTTATATGATTCGTCCGCGCCACTGGAGCGCGGATCAGTGCGATTACGAATTAGAGGGATGACAGCCTCTCTCCAAATGCTAGTATTGCACTCAAAGGAGAGAATTAGGCGCTCAAGGGCAATATCACGTCCTCAGCGCTGCAGTAAAAATATTAGCAAACGTTTCTTACTTTCCGAATATGCTTCGTAAAAACGTCGGTTTGGACCGTGAAGGGCATCAAACAAACCAGCACATCTCGAGTCTTTTTCTGTTCTATGTGCACTGAGACTCCAGTTTATTATATACAACTGTTCTCGTCACAATCTGATGTTCGATTGAGGGTAGGAATGGATGAAACGAGTGATTTGATAGACTTTGAAAATTGCGTGTTAGTCGGCGCCAAGTATGCCGATTCTAACATCTCCCAAATGCCATCCGCCTGCGCATTTTCACGCACAACAGTAGCAAGGGCTTACCGTGCATAATACGATACGTAACATCTTTCAGCAGTTGGGAATCCTGTGGACAAAACCAACTGGTGGATTAAAGGGGTAAAAGGAGGCTGATGGCATGGCAGTCGGCTGTTGTAACGCAACCCGACATAAACCGACATATGATGCATTCGGCGCTGTGATGCCAACCACTGAATATAAAAAGGTAAATGTGTAGTTTAGCGTCCTAAATTATTTCGTCGGAAATGTTGAAGGATTTCGAAAAAGTGAGACGTACAGATTTTAAAGTATGTAATTTCATGTCAAATGGTGAAAAAATTTCATCAGTATAGTGCATTTTACAGATTTTTACCGTAATATTTGCGTATAAGTACAACGACGTGAACAGCGCTGCGGCAGGCATAAGACAACGCGGCGCTGACCAAATCAAACTTCGCTCCGCTGAAAGGAAGGTTTCGTCCCGGCGGCCATTTTCCTAGCGGAAGAATACAAGAGGAACGGGGAACGTTCTTCTCAGGAAAGCGTTCGAATTTCTAGTGCCACCTGACAGATAATAGTTCTTCGTTTCTGTCGCAGTTTGTCAAAACACATGGTGACAATTGCTTGGATCTTATGCATATGATTCCCTGATACGAAATAGAAAGTACGCAGATGGCTTCCTTTCTTCTAGAAAAGTGTTAAAGTACATGTCGCGTTCTCTCCAACGCAACTTACGTGTCATCGGGGTGTCAACATTTTGCTCCTCTTATTAACGGCGTGATTAGCAGTTCATTCAAATTGGATTACAAAAAAGAAAAAAAAAACGTCGACGAAGAAGTGACCTCATAAATTGCGCATCAAAGAATCATACGCGAAAAAAACAGGAAATTGTCTGACTGTGATATTAAAAATTGAGACAGAAATGATGAGCTATTTTCTGTAGCGCAGCCCTACAAACTGCAAAGCTTTCCTGGCAAGAACGTTCCTCCTTTTTGTTGTACTCTTCCGCCAGGAAAATGGCTTCCGGCACGAGATCATCGTTTCAGCGCAGCACAGCTTCACGCCGTGGCCGAAATGATGTGTTAGGCCTGCCGCAGCTTCTTTTCACAGCGTCGTACTAATATTACGGTAAAAATCTTTAAACATTTTCGAAATCCTTCAACATTTCCGACGAAATAATGTAAGACGCTAAACTACACTTTTACCAATAAAATTCCCACATAATTTGGGAAAACTTCCCCTTTTAACACGAAATTGCCCCGCGTCTGACAATTTTGTTTTTTGTGTCGTCAAGACACAAAATCAGACGATTATCTCAGTCGTACAGCTGGACTCTTTTTCAACGCGCTTCAGTTGTGAATGCGCTTCTAGTTTTACATATATAATATTGTTACAACCGCGGGCCTGTTACGGTCCCGGATAACAGGATGCCAAATTTCTCCGGACGTAATTCGCAATCTGGATCCGCAAGCATACCTTACAAGCCAACCAGACTTCACAGTACACCAAGTGATCAATAGAAACACAGTATAGTAAATAAAAAGAGATTTACTTGACACGGAAATAATTATAGAGGGATAGGATTGGGTGATAAATTCTCTTAAATTCCAAGCTGCTTTGGCCCTTTTTAGTATTTCTGAAATCATGAAGCAACTGAAACGTCTGTCCGTTCAACAATTTCCGGAGAATAGAGAGCTGTTTCTGTCCTATCAATGTGGCCCACGAAGAAATATAAAGTACTTACGTAATGCAGGAACCTCGAGTATCCAGTGTGTAACAGTTATATTAATAGCGGAACACACACACACACACACGAGTACGTTAATCCTATACGCGATGCGCTTTCTCCCCACAGTTGTAGAAGTCGGCGTCACTCGATAAAGCAGTCGGTGCGTAATCACGCACACACACACACACACAGTCGAGTTTCCTCTCCTCCTCGCCCGCATAGAGGCTGCAATGATAACCTCTGTCTCCCTCTCCGGCACATGGAGAGGGAGACAGAGGTTTATCATTTGTCAAAAGAGCTCTTCTGCTCTTTCGACAATCCAGCATTTTTCTCCCTTTATGCTTGGAGTGAGGCGGTCCCGTGTCTTAGCTGCCGCACACCTGAAACAGCTCTTTTTTACGGTATCTTTTTACGTCCGCAGTCCGGCGAGTTTGTGTAAATTCCAAGGCGAAAGTAGAAGTCTGCGGTTCTTCTTCAGCTTTCGTTTTAGCTGGCTTTCCAAGGCTGAGACTTTCAACTGAGACAGCAGACGTCCGCAAATTTTAGTGAGAGCTCTCAGAATCGCCTTTGTTTCCAAGAGCACTGTAAAGCGGTGCATTCCACCACTTGAAAATCACGGCATGTTTATTACCAAACACTTTTAACCTTAAACCTGCCCTGTGATCTCTAGCGAGGTTTTGCTTACCGCTAAAAGTTCAAAAGCCACTGTCGACCCACCAGAATTTGAGTTATGAGGAAAAACCTTTAACCTTTGACCTGTCCAATTTTACGATTACGAGCTCTTTGTCTTCGTGCACACACCTTCATCTCGCCATATGTATTCAGAGCACTACAAATCCTTACATTTTATTGCGCCCTTTGCACGTGTTTAATTATTCCTCACCTCACTGTTAAGTAAGCCCCAACCAAGTTCCAGTTAACAACCATTAGCCACGCCTCTCGCGAATTAATTATGCGAGGGGGGGGGGCGTTGTCACATAATATATACTATTTCCAAAATTTTCTACAACCTACGCAAACACCTCCCTGCTGTTTCTATGAGTAACTTTGCTACAAATTGAAAACACTTCATAACAAGAAAAATTATGCAAATAACAGTACCAGAAGCAAGGTTCGCCAATAATTCATTGTAACGACGTATGAATTTTTAACTGGGAGGGAGGTATAAAATGTAAAAGATAGACTAAATTCTTGTCAAACAAGGTTTAACAAAGATTTTGAAAATTCTCTGCATCATGATTTAAACCGGGTTTTAATCTCAACAAGGGGATTTAGTGGGGAAAATGAACAGTTTAAAATAAAATTGTGTTGATTATCAGAAAATAAAAGGTTGAATACAAATTTAATAGGCCTTTAAAATATCTGGTTTGTATTAAAATTATCATTAACACTTGGTTTCACATTTCACAACTGTTTCGGAATGCATATATTAATCTAAAACTAGATTCAAAAACAAATTTTAAGCCAATAACTTACTAGTAAAAAAGGTACTTAACACAGAATGAAAAAATAATGTTAAATGGTTCAGATTTAGAAAGTGCTGCTGGTTAGGAGAATAAGTATTTTTAATCCTTGTGGTTAGACTACATAGTAGAAACAGTTCTAATTTTCTTCCGAATCACTGAATTTACCCAGATCTGGTTAACTGTTAATTGGAGCGATTTGTGACGAAGCTCGAAATAAGTTACACTTGAATCCTTTGGCCTGGAAGCTGGCCTAATCACTGCGAGTTTTCTCACTGCATCGTTACCAAATTTATTTAGACTTTTTGACTATACATCAGTCACAATTAAGAAAAATGCAGTCAAACGTTTCTTTTTTTTTTTTTTTTTTTTTTTTTTTGCATCGTTCCTCCATTATTTCAATTCCGGAATGCGAGCTAAACATTTCCCTACATTTCGGGTTCTATTTTACAAATTTCCTTTTTTCTGCATGCTCTTCATTTCGTCCATAAATTAATTTCTTACGCTGTGGGAAATTCCCACAGGTCTGGCATCACTGCTTCGGTGATAACATTGAGGTTGAATTTCTTTCTTGAACACAGTATGCAATATTTGCTTCATTATAATGTTTGGTCTGCACTGTGCTCTATAACGGGCTATCTCAAAGTTTGTAAGCAGTGGCGGATTGGAAACTGGGACACCGGGTTATTTCCCGGTGGACCACTTGAGGAACGACAAATTTTCTTGTATCCTCTTTGTTTGGATTGTTCCAAAAAAACGAATAATTGTTTTGGTACATAAGAACCAGAATCGTTAACTTCATTTTAATTTTATGTTATGTTTGAAACGTTATTGTCGTGAAAGAAATCGGTGTTTCCTTCTATTTCTATATATACACTGAAGTGCCAGAAAAACTGGTACCCTAGTCTAATACTTGGTAGGTCCCCCACGGGAGCGCAGGACCGCAGAAATACGACGGGGCATGAACTCCACTAGTTTTTTGGAAATATACTGTAGGCAATGCACACCATACTTCCTGCAGAGCGTTCCACAATTCTGGTGTTTTCCGACATCTCCGATTTCTGTGTTCGACACGCGTTGTATGGGATCCCAAATGTGTTCTATCACGTTCAGATATGGGTACTTCGGTGGGAATCGCAACACCCCAAACTCAGATGAATGCTCTTCTAACCATAATGTGGCGTCCCGACACTTGTGTGGAGGTGCATTGTTCTTTTGGAACAGGCCCAACCCATCAGCATGAATGCAGGACATGAACGAATGTACCTCGTCAGAACGGATGCGCACATAGCGTTGGCTAATCACAGACATTTGTATACGTACCAGGGGTCTTAGTAAAATCCAGCTAAACACACCCCATACCATTACGGTCACCCCACCAGCCGGTACAGTTCCCTGTTGACAGGCGGGATTCATGGCTTCATGGGGTTTGCGCCACACACCAATCCTTCCAACAGCCCGATACAGTTGGAAGCGCAACTCGTCAGTCCAGGATATTTGTTTCCAGTCATAAAGTGTCCAGTGGCGGTGTTGCCGTGACCAAGCGAGGCGCATAGCTCTGTGTCGTGCACCCATCAAGGGGACTCGAGCTGCGAGTTGGCTCCCAAATCCCATATCGTGCAGGGTACGTTGCACAGTCCAGACGCTGATGCTTGTTGAGGCTCCAGCATTTAATTCCGATGATACCTGCGAGAGTGTTGCACGCCTATCGCGTGAAACGATTCTTGACAGCCGACGATGGTCACGTTCACCCAATGTCTTTTTACGGCCAGACTGGTATCGTAGGTTGGAGGTTTTGCCGGAATTATTGTAGTCACTGTAATCCGAACTTCGTTTCTACCTCCGAAATACTGCGGCCTATCTCACGTGCGCCAACTATGACACCGCGCTGAAAATCGCTTAAATAGTTATTACTTGTCAGTCCCGTGCCGAAAATAGCTCTGACAGTTGGCAAGGATATCTGTCGCTTTATATACGCACTGGCGGACGCAACCGAGTACGCGCATAGGTGACGTTGCACAGTATTTTGCATAAGATGGTCTGTACCAATTTTTCTATCACTTCAGTGTACATGTTGGGCGTTTTCTCTAAAATGAAAAATCGACGCCATGAAGGCGCAATGGTCTAAGCGCTGGCTTATGAATAGTCGTCCGTGAAAGGGTCCGGGTTCGAATCCCGGTTAAGCATGGATGTTGTTTTTGTCTTACGGCACTGGCTTTCTCCCTTCCCTGGTACCAATGACCCTAAATTGTCCCAACGAACATTTCTCTCTGCTTCAGTGAAAAATTTGTCCGCTGGACCAAGCACCTGTTGTAAAGAAATTGAGCGAACTGTTATAAATAATGTTTGAAGCCAAAAAGAAATTGGTACGCCCTAATTTTCTTGAGCATTCATTGAGCGTTATAAAAGGCACCCTGCAGTGAGTATCTTGGGATATATGGAAATCAAAAATATGTATTATAAGAACGTACAGTATCATTTACTGACCTTGCTATAAAATGTATTTAAACTGACGTCCTTCATTTTCGAGACTTAACCTAACTGTTTTACTCATGTCTTCAAACACACCTGGGAGAGACAAACAGCTCCTCCCCAGTGAGAATGAAAGTCCGTTCCACCGAATTCTGATGGAGCTACAATCAAAATTTCTAAATTAAGTAACTTTCATGTTTAATTCCAGTTTTTGCTGTTTCCTTGATAACCTATTATGCTTTAGAACCACATCAACGCAATTTTTGCAAGCTTCGGATGAGTTGAAAGTTTTTAAGACCTGGATATAGTTTTCATAATTGCCCCTCGGAAGGAAGGGACACTCTTCCTTCATATTGTACGACATATCCTTTTTCAGTCCACGGGCACCAGCATCGAGCACAAAATTCCACAGTGCCCATATTTCTTTGAATTTTTTTTTATTCTTTTCAAAAATAAAACGGAAATATAACCGGGTCCAATCGGGTGAGGGGCACCTTAACTCGCAAGAAATTGTCGACCCGTTGACCTGTGATCCGTTTTTGTGTCTGGTACAGACATAGAGCACAAAGCGATTTTTCATCAGAGATGTTCCGAAATCTGTGTCCCACACACATTTATCTTAAAAGAAATAAATATTTACCGGTACTGGTCCATGGATCAAAATGGTAGTTCATGAGTCAAAGCAATGGGTAAACTAAAAATGCGCCTATTCAGGGAGTTGGTACGAATACCGTTGCGGAGGAGACCATCAGTGACAAAATAAATATAATTGCCTGGAACAACACCCCGTTTTCAACATAGTTTTATGTTATATTCAATCATGAGTGAATTTTTAAAATTGTTTCACCCTTAAATTGCTGCTAAAATTTGTTCACGGCTCAATTAGTTTTGCAATACATATTTCAACAATTTTCTTTCATCAACGAGTTAACAGAATTTTTTTCATGAGGGAATTTATGAGGTATTCCCCTGTGGGTAAGTCTGTTCCTGTGGAGAACCACAAGTCTAAAATTGCTGGCCAGGTTGCGTAGAGCCAATCCACCCCTGCTTGTAAGATATGTATACACATACAACAGACAACAAATACGCCAAAAAAAAATACGACTAGAAATACGAACAAGAAAGAACGTTGGTAGACTTAAGCAGATCAAGATAATATTTTTTCTTCTCCTTCCTTTTTTAATAAAATAATTTTAATCATCCTCTGGGAAAAGTAAGTGGTGCGAATTTACGGAAAATATCTGAAAACAACGTGCAGCAAATTTGCCAGCAGGTGTGTGTCTTTTAACGAAAGTCGCATTTTTAAAAACAAATTCCCGTTTTATTTTAACTTCTGTATTTTAACGAATTTTCGACAGTGAGTAATTCCCTTTACTTCAGAAACAACCGCTTCAGGTTTCTCCGTATATATAAAAAACATTCGCAAATTCGAAGACGCTGACGATTTCAGCCCTTACATCAGATACCAGATAATCCTTTCACACCTGCGGCACTCGAGCTGAGTCCTTTTGGGTTGGCTCAACAAAATCGTGTCAACAAACAACCGCTTCAGGTTTTTCCGTATTTATAAAAAACATTCGCAAAATCGAAGACGCTGTCCATTTCAGCCCTTACATCAGATAATCCTTTCGCATCTGCGGCACTCGAGCTGTAGTCCATTTGGGTTGGATCACAAAATCGTGTCTTAACCACACACCCAGAAAGACACAGAAATTACCGTCACGTTCAAGTGAAAACTCTAATTGCACGATGATTAATAGTTTTGTCATTAATGCGAGTGATTTAGTCTTTTTGTTTTCTGTTGATGCGAAATATTTTTTGGATAGGTTTGTAATAACGTTATTTTTTCTGCAGGTAGACTTATCACAAATTAAGTATAATTTTTCATCATGATTTCTCGAAGCGACGGAATACTTCGGAACTTGAGATCTTTTAAACTAATATAAACTTTCCATTATTTTTAAGAACAGCAGAAAGGCACCGTTTCTTAGTACAGGGTGTCCGTAAATGAAGTGTATAACTTCAGTATGCTATTGAAAAATACTAACTTAACATCAAGTCAGACAAAATTTAATTTTTTTAAAACTTACTTTTACATCAAGTGACGTGTCAAGTGTTAAAGTTTGTTAAGACAGATGATAGACAGGGCCAAGTGTCCCATGTAAGGAAAAATCTCGTCAAACACGGAACACAACAGACATGGCTTTCCCACCGGAGAAAACAGAGTGTGTGCTTTGGTTTAATCAAAATCTCTAACAAAAGTTAAGCGTAAGTTCAGAACGGAGCACAAGAGACAGCCGCCGACATGAAAGACCATCGAACAATGGATAAATGAATTCAAAACAACAGGAAGTGTCTTGAAAGGCAAAAGCACTATGATACCTTCCATTTCGGACGAAAAAGGGGAAGACGTGCGAAAGACTTATCTAAGGAGCCCGAAGAATTCCGTTCGCGTCGCAAGTCGTGAACTCGAAATACGTATCGTACCGCGAGCAACGGTTGACAAGGTTCGGCATAAATCTTTACGCCTGTATACATATAAAGTGCAGTTAGTGCCAAAACTTCGACCAAATGATAAATCACATTATGGATGACCATGCGCTTCCTACGTCATGACAGTTTTACGGGGTGGACTCATGTAACTTTCAGGATGACAATGCCACCTGTCATGTTGCGAGTTCCACTATGACTTGGTATGGTGACAATGGGGTTAATCGAATGGACTGGCCTGCGCAGAGCCCGGACCTCAACCCTATCGAGCACCTCTGGGACGAGTTGGAGCGTCGACTTACGATGTGCCCCGACCTTCCGAAATCGGTCAAGGAACTGACCTGTATTCTCCAAGCAAAGTGGAAGAAAATACCGCTAGCCCGCGTACAACGCCTGGTTGAGAGTATGCCCCGGAGGGTCGTAGCTGCGATCGCCACTCGTGGTGCCTCCACCAGCTATTGAAGGTGAATAAACTTCGTTTTCCTTTGCTATCACAGGTGTCCAATTACTTGTTGGTAAATAGTGTGGCATTGACGAAGACCCCACACTCCTGACGCTGATCTGTTTCAGCGATGAGTGCACATTCAATGTTTCTGGCAGAGTCAATAAACAAAACTGCCAGATCTGGGGCATGGAAAATTCCCATGTAGTAGCAAGACACGAGAAAGACAGCCGGAAGGTTAATGTCTGGGCTGGCCTAATGGAGGACAGAGTGATAGGGCCCTTTTTCTTCTCTGAACAACGGTTACTGGCATATCGTACCTGGACATGTTAGAATAACGCAATTCAACAACTTCACGATATTCAAGACATCATTTACCAGCAAGATGGAGGGCCCCGCACTGGTTTTCGGATGTACGCAGATCCTTTAGATCACCATTTTCCAGGGTGTTGGATTAGACTTCGGGGTCCGATGGCATGTCCAACCCGTTCTTCTGCTATTACCCCATGCGTTTTTTTCTTTGGGGCTTTATTAAGGACATTGTCTACAAGAAAAAGGTTACATCTGTCACTAATCTCAAAGAACGCATTACTGCAGCCTTCCTCCTTGTTATACCTGACATTCTGCAGTGTACGTGGGAGGAACTGGACTATCGTTTAGACATCATGCGAGCAACCAACGGAGAGCACGTGGAGACCTACTGACATTTTAAAACAACACTTTCACAGTTACCATGTGTTTGGACATTAAAAGGAAGTTGTTATTCATTGTAGTTTTATCAATAGCACACTGAAGTTGCATACTTCATTTATGGATACCCTGTATTATTTCCCAAAACTCCTAAATATAAAAATTACTCTTGATAGCTATGATAGGTTTTGTCTTAAAGGGTCCACATAGGGGTGTATTCGAGGCTTGGCGGGGCCTGGCAGTGCCAGACCGCTTTATTTCAAAGCCAGGCGGCCCCAGGCCCTTTTTTATCTAACTGAATCGGACTTTTTTTAAATTTACTTATTAAATAGTCGCCCATCAAAGTCCTCCTAATGTTGGTTCTGAATAACATACTAAAATCTGGACGCAGTCGATGCATTTTTCCTGAAGCAATCCTACAGAAGGTCGGGAAATAAATCCCACACCTCTGTCCTGATCTTTGACTTCACTTCGAGGATTTTCAATAGCGTTCGTGCTCAAGTTGTCCCAAACAACATATTATAATTTCATCGAAATCGTACGATCATTACGCGAGTTATCGTGCAGACGGGCAGACAAACGGACGGACAGCCGTACAAAGCTGGGGCATGTACTCTTCTTTGACCTGCGGTTGAAAAGCGTGAAAAAACTGCACTAGGTCCTGTGCAATAGTTTACGAACTATAGTTTTAAAGTTGGCAAACTGCAAAAAATATGGTCGTTCATATTTCGACGGAAATTTAATTGTGTCGAGTTCTGATAGCCGGAAATTACAGCTGTCGCTCGCCAGGCTCAACGGAGTATGGTAAAACGCAGCTCAGAATTTTTGTGTAGGTATATTGCTTGACTTGCGAGAGAGTATTTTGCTAAATTTTAGTCAGAGAATTCGGGGGAGGGCTACTTGCCCCTTCCCCGCTTGATGTTGCACCTTTGATCAAAATCGCTTCTTGTGTTTTTAACAATAGAGAGTATCGCAAATTTTTTGAACTTCCAAATTGCACTTGACCTACTGCTCCAATGAACTCTGCCTGCATTTGGCAGTGATTGACAGTGCCAGATCGAATGTAGGAGCAGAGGGTGAGTTAATTGGAGCAGTGTAAGAGCTAGTGCACAAAATGGGGGAGAGAAAAGAGATATCCTCTGACACGATAACCAAAATTCATGCGGTATGCTATACACAATATCCGATCTAGCTTCAAAATCAGATCCTTCGACCGACGATTGAAGTTTAACAGTTAATGTAACCCCAAGCATTCCCGCGAATCGCTCTTATTACCAGACATTTTCGCTATATGATACGGAAAAACTAGGAACAGAATTCGTCCATTAAAATTATCGTTAATATAAAAAAGAATTGCGGGAAAGTTTCTGAAATTCAGAATTTTCTTAGTGTGCGGCAAATCCGCGAAATTCAGGATTTTTTCGTCATTTCACGAAAAATATTATATGAGAAACATGCTTGGTTTTTTCAGGAAAGCAGTCATCGAAAGTGGCTTAAGAATTTCAGAAAAATCTTTACAGTGTACGAATAAGAGTATGTCTGAGTATTTAAATTTTGGCTAAAGTGAAACAAAATCCTACAGTTGTTGAATGAGCCATGGGATTTATATGGAATCCTTCCTATGTGTGCACAAGTTTTTAAATATCAATTTCATACTTTTCCCTCTCAGAATGGTAATACATTTTGCATAAGTGTTCGTCTTTTTCATTTTTTTATTTTCGGTTTACTGTTACGAAATGGCTGTCTCTTGTGCTGAGCAAAATCACAATTTCTCAAGGACAGCAAAATATGTAGAAGTTGTGCTTATTTAGCTTGCAAGAACTTACCCTAGATGCTTGATGTATGTGTTCATAAAAAACGGGTAAAATAGAAGTTGAGCTTGTTAACTGACAAAAAAAGTGCAAAATTGAAGTTGAGCTAGTTTAACTTTCAAGAACTTTCTTCCCCTAGATGCTTGATGTACGTGTACATATCAGTACAACATTTGAAATAGTACGCAAGAGGGCACAATTGAGATTAAACTTTGTGACTGAAGAAATACACTCTTTAGGGGAGGAGGGAAGAAGCACCCCGAGAAAGTTGTTTGACGCTGATGAAACTTCGTGTGCAAGTACCTCAGCGCCAAATATGCAAATGATTACGAAGTAACGCACAGTGACTAAATAGTGGCCCGCCACAGCAGATGGGAACCACTCATCGAGAAGGCTAGATCAAGAGCCAAGCACGCACGCAGGTACAACTGTGAGAGCGAATTAATATCCAGGGATTCTGAAAATGGCGCGACGTCGAAACTCCGCAATACTAGCAGTTGGGGGATTTGAAGACAGGGCGTTTAGTTAGGCTGTGAGAGGCCGGTTGGTCAAGTCGCCGTATCACCAGGCAACTGGATCGGAACGCAACAAACGGACGATGTTGGCGCCAGTTGGTCGAGGAGGGCACAAGCCAGCGGCACGCGGGTGGTGGACGGCCGAGGGTAGCGACAGAACGTGAGGATTGAGCAATTGTGAGAACCGCACGCACCGAAACGAATTCGAAGCTCTGAACGACCCGTGTCCATGTTGCTTCATCTACAAGTACGGAAGTGACAATCTGGACCGTTGGCAGACGACTTCCGGCACGGAGAACACTTTAGAGGTGGCTACTCTGCTGCCTACAACTGACCATCGCCGGCACCGGTTGCAGTGGTGTTGGGTTTGATCAACGTAGGATATTGTCCAGTGGCGTGTTGTCTTCAGTGATGAGTCACGGTGTACACTTGACGCCGATGACCAGCGCATACGTGTCTAGAGACGAGGCGGTCAGCGCACGGATCCTGCCTTTACCGTGGAACGGCACACGGATCGCACTCCGGGACGGACTGTCCGAGACGCCATTTCCTACGATAGCCAGACACCCTTGGTTGCCCTCTGTCTCACCTTTACTGCTCAGCGGTAATTGGACGACATTCTACGACCTGTTGTGTTACCTCTCCCGTCGCAGCATCACCGAGCTATTTTCCAGTAGGATAATACCCGACTACATGTGGTGTGGCTAACTCATGCATGCCTGCATACTGTCGACACCCTTCCATGGTTAACTCAATCGCTTGACCTGTCGCGGATTGATCATGTTTGGGACATGACAGGAAACCACCTATTCCCACCATCATGGAATGTCGGCGAACAGGCACGCAATTTGGAAATCATCTAGCATGCTATACCTCAGGACAGTATCCACGAACTGTATGCGCCTATGCCCTGCAGGGTAACCGCTTGTATCCGAGTCAGAGGTGGCGCTACGGTGTTCTGACTTGTTCCACTCGTGTGGCTGTTTTATCCGAATAAATGGCGGAACTGGTCCGGAATTGTACACATTTCCCTCCTCGTGCATGTACATTGCACTCACCGATTTTCTTCACGATTGGGTGATTGCTTCTGGGTTCTTCGTTCTTTTTGACAAAAATGGAAGATAATCAAATTTCGTTCTTACTGCTCATCACTAAGGTAAGCAGCGAGGGAAATATTTCAGCTTAAAATGGAGAAAAAATTAAAACCTTGTTTGCATAGTTTGCATTTGACTTATATTTTTTAACTAAAAATCGCAATTTTTTTGATAATCTCAGGTCCTTGTCTAACGAAATGTTTCCGCAATTTCCGTTAAATTATAAATTGAAAGATTTTAAAATATACCTCCTACTAAGATATTGTGACATGATTAAACTCAGAAGTTAAGAGAATAGAGATAAATGTGAAATAATATGCATGATAATTATTAATATGATTTTCTGTTAATGAATACTCGTTTTATCAAGTTAATCCGTAATCTACAGAAAATATAAAAAGCAAGTTATACGGTTCCCGACAACAACAATGCTTCTGTTTCGCACCGACAGTGTGCTACAATCGACTTGGACTGTCAGTGATGCTTCCAAAACCTGCTCTGACCCCCTGTGTCAATATTTGATTCCTGTAGCTGAGAGGTGTATGGTAACATACCAAGCGTGCCAGTCTATATGCTTCTGTCACTTGTGCCCACAGCTTCTGTATGTCTTTTTAAGTTAAAGTCTATGTCAAGATAATCACATTTTTGGGAATGACTCACAGATTTTCAAATACAGTATGTCGTACTCGTACGCTTGAAGGCGTTTGAACAGCAAGTATGACAAACTTGTTTTTTATTCCTACAAAACTTGGATATAAAAACTGCGAAAAATGCATAAATTGTGGTTGGATAATTAAAAATACAGCAACACAGCACCTTCAAGCAAATAGAAGAATATGCAATAAACAAAGCTCTTATTTGAGTGAAGCCTCAACAGTATCCACTCGTGACGGTGAATCGAACATTTATGTTGCTGTTGACGACCCTCCAGCTCGGCAGTGTGTATGATACGAGCACTTCACAGAATGAAGATCTCTAGACTACGAATGCTTGTGTAAGGAACTCGTTCCCACACCACAACCTGCTAGCAATGAGGAACCCACCGCCTCTACAGCAACTAGAACCACAGAAGAAGAGACGCCGATCCACCAGGACACGGACAGCTAGGAGCAGCAGCAGCAGCAGCCTCGCACGATACCCCACCTCAAGTTTCTCACAATCCTCTGAGTGTCGAGTTCCGTGCGAGGTTGCAGCAGCACCTAAGTGCAGCTGTCGGAGAGGACAATGGTGAAAATTTTGGATTGCTCCTTGATGAGATCACCGTTTTCATAGCAACAACGGTGAGAGTTCCATCCGTCACTGCTGGTGGTTCCCCCTGTCAACAGTGGTGACCCGTGTGAGGATCATAAAACAATCCATAAGCTCTATCGCAAGAGCAGGAAAAAGGCTGCTCGAGCGATATTGCCGATGGATGGGGTCCACTGCCAGGTCGAAGTGGAAAAAGTTAACAGGCAGTTCAAAGAAATGTGGTCACCCAAGGAGTTTGATGAAACATTCTTCCCGGAGTTCACCCCTATTAACCCGATGGCGTTGACACCCTGTAGCACCTTCGAAGTCAGGAGGTAGGTACTGAGTGCCAACAACACAGCACTGCAGCCTAACCGCCTGAGATATTAACATTGGCGTATGTTAGACCCAGAGGTTGATTTTCTCGCCTTGGTATTTAACATATGTTTCAAGCATCGGATGAAACTAACAACCTAGAAGAAGGTAAAGAGCACCCTTCTTGCCAAGTCAAGGGACCCGGATGACTTAAACAACTGGTAACTGATTAATCTTTGCAGCACAGTGCTGAAATCGTTCTCAAAATGCTTTGCTGTAGGCTAATCAATTGGCCTACCGGGAAAGACGCACTCTCCTTCTGTCAAAAGAGACACCTTCCTCACGACGGTGTGTACGACCACACATCCGTTCATGAGAGAAGGCTCAGCGCCGCCAAGATCCAGCAAAAAGAGCTCTTTGTTGATACAATGTGTTTGACTCGGTATCCCGTGCTGCCCTACTACGTGCAATCAGTGCATTTGTGTTAGAAGGAGATTTCTGCGGTATACCTGGGAGCCTGTACGCAGATACAAGATCTCTATCATCACTAATGAAGGCCTTCCTGATGCCCTATACGTAAGCAGCTGCGTGGGACAGAGTTGCCCACTCATTTGGATCCTCTTCAATTACAGTATTGATATTCTGGTGCGGCAACTTTAAAGTTAAGTTACAGATCGTCACCGAGTTCTTGCTTACGTAGACAATCTCATCATCCTTGCTGACAGCAAGGATGAACTGAAAGACCAGCTCAACCTTGCGGAGGACCTTGTAAGGAAGGCCCGGCTTGCTTTCAAACCAGCCAAGTGTGCTACCCTCAGTGTCTCCGGCCAGACCCTGTTGGCGCACGCACCACTTCCTCAGAGTCCTGCTGGCAAACTTTAGACATCTTGCTGATAAAGATGCACGCAAGATGCTCTGCTTGGCCGGCCCCTGCAATTCAACATCTGCCCTAACGATGGTAACCTCCAAGAGGCAGCGGGGAAAGTCTTCATCCTTACTTGGAGTAAGCTGAGTTCTTGCCAAAAACTAGGCGCACTAAGGATCTTCTCGTTTCCGAGTTTGGGTTTCTATCTCAGGGCTGGCATCTATTCGAAGTCTAATTGGAAGACCTCAACGACTTCCTCCGTCAAGAGCGTAAAGATCTGCTGTGCGTACCAACTGATGAATTCAATGACTTCATCCACGGGAGTCGACAACAGGACTGCTGCGTGCTCTGGAACCTAGCTGAGGATGTAGACTTGCATGCAACTGATAATTCCAACAAGCTCTTGTCCTCGCGAGACTTCTTGATCCGGCAGTTCGCCCTGTAGGATCTAAAGACCAACACCCAGATTAGGATCCAGCGCGAACTACAGCCGTAGGACATAGGTAAGCATCTTTCAGGTCATATGGACGATAGCTACAGACAAACTGCTAAAGTTGCCTCCGACATGTGAGCTGTGGCCCGCAAAGCTGCCACACGAGTTAAGATCACGTGGCAGTTCCCTATAGAACTCTATCCCACGATCAAATGGCACAGACAAGTCATCAGAATCAGACAGCGGAACCAGCTCCTTTCGAAGTTCCGAGAGACAACCCAAAGAACCATCGCCGGCCAACTTATCAGGGTAAGGATATGGAGTGTGTGGCTCCAGCCTCTGAGAGCTGGCGATCCCCATACACCGGCGAGCATATTAGGTTCCGTGACTTGCGCTTCATGAACCCAGCCAGGTTGAACCTCCTGCCGCTAAACGCCTGCGGGAGGTGGGACCTGCACGGTAACAAGTCCTGCAGGAGATGCGGGCACATAAATGGAATACTACCACATGTGCTTAACTGCTGCATACAATTTAACGCTGGGTGGAACCATCGCCACAATAACATCGTGCAAAGAGTCAGGCCCACGGCAGTCGCTTCGAGGTGGTCAGATTACCAGTGAATATGGCCAGGTGACGGACAGCAGAACCTGGTCTTTGTCAAAGGGAGTACCGCGGCCATTTTCGATGTGGCCGTCTCATTTTTACGCTTTCCAACCGCAGTTTGAAGAAGCGTATATGCTCCAGCTTTTTCCGTCCGTCTGTCTGTCGGCACGATAAATCACGTAAAAATGGTTCCATTTCGATAAAATTTTAATATGTGGTAGGGGACCACCAGGGGACGAACCCTATTGAAAATGGGTGAAGTGGGGTCAAAGGTCACGCCATAAGAGCGGGATCCATACAATTGCCCTTATGCATCATAACTTGCGTAAATATGATTCGATTTCAATGAAATTTTAGTATGTGGTAGGGGAGCACCTGGGAACGAACCCTATTGAAAATAAATGAAATGGGTTCAAAGGTCAGGACATAGGAGCGGGATCCATTCCATTGCCTTTATGCATCATAACTTGCGTAAAAATATTTCGATTTCAATGAAATTTAAGTATGTGATAAAGACCCCCTGGGAACGAACCCTGTTGAAAACGGGCGGAATGGGGTCAAAGGTCAGGACATAGGAGCGGGATTATACTATTGCATTTATGCATCATAACTTGCGTAAAAATGGTTCGATTTCAATGAAATTTAAGTATGTGGTAAGGAACCACCTGGGAACATACCCTGTTGAAAATGGGCGAAATGGGGTCAAAGGTCAGGACATAACAGCGGGATCTATTTCATTGCCTTTATGCGTCATAACATGCGTTAATATGGTTCGATTTCGATGAGATTTTAATATGTGGTAGGGAACTACCTGGACACGAACCCTATTGAAAATTGGCAAATTGGGGTCAAAGGTCAGGCAGGGCCTAAGAGCGGGATTTATCCCAATGCCCTTATGCGTCATAACTTGCGTAAAAATGGTTCGATTTCGATCAAATTTTAGTATTTGGTAGAGAGCCACTGGGGACGAACCCTATTAAAAATGGGCGAAATGGGGTCAAAGGTCAGGACACCGGAGTGGAATCCATTCCATTGTCCTTGCGCATCATAGCATCATAACTTACCTAAAAATGTTTCGATTGCGACAAAACGTTATCATGATGTTCCGGAGGTATGGGTGAACCGGTTTCGTTGAATATGAACGAAATGGGGTCAAAGGTCATCGCACAAAAGCAAGATTTAATCCACAGACATTATTCTCATAACTTGCGTGAAACTGCTTCTATTGCGACTAAACTTTAGTATGTTATTCTTGAGGTACACTGAACCGGTTCTGATAAATATCATCGAAATGGGGTCAAAGGTCAGGACACAGGAACGAGATTTATTCCACAGTCATTATCCTCATAACTTGAGTAATTGCCGCCCCGGTGGCGCAGTGGTCTAAGGCGCTGGCCTCTGATCATTCGTCTGTAAGGGGTCCGGGTTCGAATTCCGGTGAGGCATGGATGTTGTGTTTGTCTTACGGCACTGGCACTCTCCCTTCCCTGGAACCAGTGACCCTAAATTATGGACGGGCGACTGCTTATAGCCTATTGAGTTGCTCAAGGTGGGTTAGTCGTGTTTTTCTGTGCTCCTCAAGTTTTCGTCGGTGTGTGTTATTTTTCTTCGTTGTCAGTGTTCTATTTCGTGTGTGTGTTGTGTGTGAAGGTCCCGTGTTTCTTTTTATATGCCTGCCGAGCTGGTAAGTGCTTATTTTGATTAGTTATCCTTATTTTTCTGCCTTGGCCAAGCTGGCTAAGGGCTAAGCTTCTCCTCGCCATTGCAAATGGCGGCTTCCGGGGAGAATGACGTCCTAACCCTTGCTACCGGAAATGATGATCTCCTGATAACAGCTTCTCTAAATACTACTACCAATGACGTGTCTATCTCGATAAACCACTCCTCCTTGCAGCCTTCTGTTGCTGCCTTACCATCGGATATCGCCTCTTCTTCCAAGTCTCCCAGCGGTGATACGATGTCCTCTCTGAAAGCTAATGATGACGCCATGGATGTTTCGCACTCCATGCCGGAATCATCTCCAAAGCAACGTACATCTACCCTCTCATATGCTGACGTAACCGCATCTAAGTCGGGACCTTCCCAGTCTTCTTTTTCTCCTGGACAATATGTAATGACGCATAATGCCGAAGTCATTGAGGTTGTCCTTAAAGAAGATACCCCTTCTGGGCTGAAATTCCTTCAAACTATGGAGAATGGTGTTGTGTTTCCGAGCCTGAGAAATACAAAACTCACTGCATATACTGCTGCTCTTCGAGAGATTGTTCCTGCATCAGCCATAACTCATGTGGGCAGGAAGCCTTACAAAGTAGTTGTTTACTTCTCTACTCCTGCCCATTCCCTACATGTACTGACCAAGGGCATCTCAATTGGTGATCGTCACACCCATGCCGAACCTGTTTCACAGAGTTCCGTTGTTGTAAGTTTCTCACCAGTTCCACCTGAAGTTTCAGATGATCTCTTGATTGCCGCTCTTCTTCCTTATGGCCGGATCATTGGAGGTGTAACTACCTACTTTTCGTTTCCAGAGGTGCCAGAAGACAGATACCTACTCGGGGTTCGCCGCAATGTTCGTGTGGTCTTCCCTTCAGAGGAGCACATGCTGCGTATTCCACCCACTTTACGTGTACGCTGCTACACGCACATTAGAGAGATATTCATCACAGTGGGCTCCGTCTGTCCGAATTGTAAAGGCACGGGACATCCCCGCGCTCTATGCCCTCATAATGCGAACACTCTTTCCAAGTCAACAGCACGACCTTCTTCCTCTTTTTCACGTCAATCGGCTTCCTCTTCTGGTGCTAAAGACCAGCAACAGCAGACTTCCTCAAAAAGTAGTGATGCAGCAGTTGGTCAACCGACGTCTACAAAAAGTAGTGAGACAACCGTTGGTCGACCCACGTCTACCAGAAGTAGTGAGACAGCCGTTGGTCAACCGACGTCTACCATAAGTAGTGAGACAGCCGTTGGTCGGCCGACGTCTACCAGATGTAGTGAGACAGCCGTTGGTCGGCCAACATCTACCAGAAGTAGTGAGGCAGCCGTTGGTCAACCGACGTCTACGGGTAAACCCTCGACCTCGAGTGATGCATTGGCGCCCCAATCATCTCTTCAGTCGAAAAAGGCATCAATTGTTAATCCCAAGTCTCCCATAGAGATGGTTGATGACAATTCTGGTCATACTGCTACACCGACCGTTGAGGTTGTTTCTTCAGCTCCTTTTAAATTGCCGGAAGTTCCAATTCCGGTTACAGCACAAAGTCGTGGACGGGCAAAGCGACGTAGAACTTCACGCGCCCAGAATAAGAAGTTTAGAATGACAACCACCCTTAGGGCAGGACGTGATCCTTCTAGTAGTCAGATGCTCACGTCTGAAGGCTCTATGGAATCTGATACAGATGATGGAACAATTATTCCGATCTCCTGTGAAAACTTTTTACATATTCTAGAGGCATCCTCTCTTCCACAGACACCTGTGTCTGGAGAGAAGGTGTATGCGTTCCTAATAAGTCCCCGTAGAGACAAGCTGTCTCGCAATTTTTTGGAAGGTTACTCCCACTGTCTGTCTGACACCATGAATCAAATGTTGGCGATACATTCTCATTTACGCACCGTTCCGGGCAGAGATCTGGGTGGTCCCTACTGGGCAAAGAAGTTCCGTAGCCGTCTGGCCAAGTTACAGAACGCAGCCGACAACATCCTCCAACCATCATCAGACTATTCTGTTCAAGACAGTCTCACTGAATAGTAGGGGTATGTGTACCCCTTTGGCTAATGCTTTAGCGTATGAAGACGTCCACCACCTCAAAGCAGATCTCCTACTTTTGCAAGAGACAAATTGTCTCTCCACTTCACCCTTCCATCGCTGGAGGAGATGGGACTATCAATTTCATCACGCATATAGGCTCTCTCTTCGTGGAGGTTTAGCGATTGGTGTACATAATAGATTTCGTCAAGCACTCTCCTCTGTTAAAGTTCATAACCTGTGCCGAGATTTATTGCAGCGACTCACTTTCGTCCTAGATGGACAACGATATTTAGTTTTCAACATATATATTCCATGTTCATCTACACATCTAACGTTGTTATTTTCGTCGCTTCGCACTGCACTTCAGTCAGCATTACCATCAGATCATGTGCTCATTGGAGGAGACTTTAACTGTACACTTCAACCAGAGCTCGATCGCGCTCCTTCGAGGATTGAACATCGTTCACGTCTTGTGGAGCAATTGCGATCATTAGTGTCTGATTTTGATTTACATGACGTGTTCCGACGATTGCATCCGACATCCATTTCACATACCTGGAGAGCTGCATCTGCATCCTCCTCTCTTTCTGCCAGGCTGGATCGATTTTACGCTTCTGCTCCGTTATTGCCCATTACAACGGATTGTATGCACTCTCCTACAGCTTCATCGGATCATTGTGCCATCTCTATTTCCTGTAACTCTTCATCTCGTCTGCATGTTAGGTCTCGGTCGTGGACACTAGACACTTCTCTCCTAGCTGATGAGAATATATGCACCGAGATCAGAGATCTTCTTGATCATATGCGAGAGGGCTTGTCCACTGCACCTTGTGCCATCAATTACTGGCTCGAGGTAAAATCTTACCTAATTTATCTTCTTAGACGTCATTCCTTCTCCGAAGGCACGAAGCGCTCCATGGAAGAGCAAAATCTCCGAAACATCCTGTTACAGCTTGGTGCGAGTCATCCCATGTATACAGCTTACCAAGCGGATCTTAGAGCACTTCTTGAGCCTCGTGCACTTCAGGTAATTCTTCGTCTCCGTCTACAACATCTATCACCAGAGGACTGCTCCTTTGAGTTTCTATCCGCGTTAGAAGAAAAACGCCGCTCGTCGCATCAGCTTCGACTACTTCGGCGGCCTGATGGTAAAATCACCTCTGATCCGGATTCAGTTTGCTCTCAGGTTCGTCGATATTTTACTATCAAATACAGTGAAACTCCTCAGCCTTCTGTTTCTGCTTCTGCTACTTTACTCTCTGCTCTTAACCAAGTTCCTTCCAATCTCTCTGATTCCCTTTTACAACCTATTTCGCAGACTGAACTTCGGACCATTCTAGTCTCTCTAAATTCTCGTGCTGTCCCAGGTCCAGATGGCCTTCCGCTCCTTTTCTACCGTACTTTTCTCCCTTCGTTGCTTCCATTTCTTCTCGCCGCTTTCAATGCTGCTCTTTCTTCCTCTTTTCTTCCGAGGGGTTTCACAGAGGCTCATATGGTGTTATTTCCCAAGAAAGGCGATCTGCTTGACTTGGGAAACTGTCGTCCTATCTCGCTACTAAACATTGACTATAAACTCTTCACTAAACTCCTTTCCAGTCGACTCAACCAAGTTCTTCCATTTCTTCTTTCTCCCGAACAGACCTACACGGTTCCTAGTCGGTCCATCACTTCTAATCTCAATCTCCTTCGAGATCTCCTACATCTGGCTCGTACTAACTCTGAACCACTTGCCCTCTTTAATCTTGACCAAAGAGCAGCTTTCGACAATATCTCACATTCGTATCTTTCTGCTGTTCTTATTGCTTTCGGCTTTCCTTTTGCTTTTGTTACCTCTATTCTTGCCCTTTATCAGGACGCTGCTTTCCATGTCAAGACGGCCGTCTTCTTGACTGCACCTATTCCTTTTCGGCGAGGCATTCGGCAGGGTTGCCCACTTTCTGGGCAGCTCTTTGCCATTGCTTTTGAGCCGTTTCTTCGGTCTGTCCATCGAGCCTTTATAGATGCACTGCCACCGCCTACTGCAAGTACTAGGCACTTTTCTGTGACATACTCTGCATATGCCGATGACGCGACCTTTTGTGTAAGGACAGACGCTCAATTCGATATCTTGCTCCAGATTTACGATCAATATTCTTCATGTTCAGCGGCATCACTTAATACATCCAAGAGTGCAGGCCTATGGAGCGGAGCGTGGGCCTCTAGGACTGACACCCCGTGGGGCGCCTCATGGACTGCTTCATTACAAAAATTCCTTGGGGTCCATCTCGGAGTCCGTCTTTCTGCTCAAAATGAAACATGGAATGCTCTCAGAACACGCCTTACTCGAACTGCTGCATTCTGGCGAGGTTCCCAGTTTTGTACTTCTTACTTCTCAAGAGCTAGAATAGCTCAGACTTATATTCTTTCACCATGCCTATATGCATGGTCAGCAGAACGTATGCCCATTTATCACCTCAATGAAATCACTCGAATCATCTCAACAATAATATGGAACAGGTACCGTTGGATCCAGGTCTCCACTCTCTGTCGTCGAGTCACTGATGGAGGTATTTCACTGCTGGAAGTTCGCACCTACTATAAAGCACATAAAGTGGTTTCTTTCCTGCGGCTACTAAGTGCACCAGAGTCGCCAGTTACGCTCGTTAGAGATGTCATGATATCGCCTAGGAATCCCCGAATCACTTTCATCACGTATCTTCTAATGGATCAATCTCCTTTTTTTCATTCTGAACTTTCCCCTTTCTACAACGAGGTCCTTTCCTTTCTCCGTTCTCTACCCCTCTTCCGTGCTCCACCGGCTTCCACCACTGAACTATTAGCTGAGCCCTTGTTCTTTTCCTCCATGCTTCATCCCCCTAATGCTCCCTACTTTACTGACCTTTCGTGGCTCCCCGCCGGAATAGTATCTGTTCAGGATCTAATTTCCCCAGATCTTTCTTGGAAACCCTTCTCTGATCTGTCCCCCCACATCTCCCCTACCTCTTCCTCTCTTTCGCTGTATGATTCCTTCCGTTCTTCAATCATTACCCTCTTCCCTAACCTTGCCTCTCAAGCTGGGTTAACTCTTGTTCCCTCCGAATCTCTTCTTCTTCCCTTTTTCCTTTCCGTTCGGGGCTCATCACTTCCTCTCTCCAGTTTTTCTGTCTCGTCTCTTTACCGTTGTCTCATTGATCCACTGTATGCTACACCATTGATTATTCCAGATGTTCCGAATGTCACCCTTTCACAATTGTGGTCCATGTCTAATTCGCCACTATCTATTCCAGCAGAAAGAAACATCCAATGGTTCTTTCTTCATCGGCGGTTACCAGTTCCTACCAAATTATTCACGATGACGCTTGTTGATTCGCCTAACTGCATGTTTTGCTCTACGATTGCGGATGTAGATCATGTGTATCAACATTGCACAGTGCTTCTTCCCTTGCTACATCTGACCTTCACTACTGCACAGTGCCTTAGTACTAATGATCTCTCCTTCTCAGCCTATAGCACGCTACTCAGTTCAAGTACTCCGCCTATTCCTATATCAGAGTCATGTGCTTATGTATTCATATTAGCAAAACATGTGATTTTTTGCTACTATCAACAGCTACGTTCTACCCCTATACAGCCTACCATCTTTCAGGCGGGAGCTGCGATGTGCAGTCAGTTCCGGAACAGAATGATTTCACGCTTGAGGCTTGCTTTCACTGTTGCTAAGGCTGCGATCGAATCCCACACTTTATGTCAGTGTGGTCATCTTTTCGTCAATGGTTTTCTGGTCCATCAGAAGACCTTAGACTTTTGTTCTGACGTCTGTGAAATTGTTTGGACTAATTGAAGTATAGTTTTGTGATTATCGTGTTCTTAGGTGCCCTTGTCATAATCGCTTCTTAATGTTACTGCACGTTTGCATGTTTCTCACCAACAAGGTCCTGTAGGTGAGTTTCTTGTTATACCACAGGCACTTAGAATAAGTTTAAAGTTTTTTTTTCTGCACTTTCCTTATGTCTGCCGGGCTTTATAATATATGGTTTTTGCTCACGGTGCTATGCAACTGTTTGATAGTGTTTAAATTGTCTTATTGATTTTGCACAGTGTGCTTTCTGATCATGTTACATGTACATAAAGGGATATGATCAGTCGATTACACCATGTTCTGCAAGGTTCAACACTTTTGTAGTGCAGGGGGTAATTGTTCATCATTCGGTTATTTGTACTGTACCTGAAGTATAGTTGCTATGCCAAAAGCTCAGTTTTGTATATACTAATGTACTTTCCTAATTGCACTGTAAAATTTATGTTTGGCACATTTCGCATGTTGGGTCACGATTACATGTCTTAAGTTTTATGCTCATGGTGCGGAGCAAACGCTTTGATAGTATTTCAATTATATGTTAATGTTACACAGTGTGGTTTTTCTCATGTCACATGTGCCTAATAGGAAATAATCAGTCTATTAGATAATGTTCTGCGCTGTATTGCATATTTGCTGTACAAAGAGTCAGTTTCATATTTTCATTATTTGTATTGTACTCGAAGTATAAATTTTCTGTAAAACGCAAGTTCTGTTTGTACTAATATACTTTACTCTTTGCACTGTGAAATTTACAGTTGTACCATGGAACTGTAATTCCTTATTAGTGTCTTCCCTATGCCGTCGCATCTTGTGTACATATGTTGTTGTTCATTACAAGTGAATCTATAGCACTGTGATTGAGGCACTTGTTTAAGCCTAAGTAATAGTTCTTTTTGTAATTTGACAGCGTTTCACAAGAGAGATATTGCATTCAATTTGTATAGAGTTCACACCATCATTGTGGATAGATCAATCATTCGCTTATCTTTCAGATACTGAAAAGTATAAACCTTCTGCTCTTTTCTTCTCTTTTCTCCTTTTTTTCAAGATTGCTCAAAATATACATGTTTGTTTTTGCACTGTAAAATTTATAGTTATGCCTTGTACTGGTGTTCACCTATTAGAGATGGCACTCTGCTGATGCACATTGCGAACATATGTTGTACATAGAGTAAGTCAACCCATCAGTTCAGTATTGTCAGTGTTATGAATTTGCTTACATTGTATATAATGCATCCACATAATGTAAATATCTCATTGTCATTGTAAATAGGTCATCCACTTGTTTATCTTTTAGTAACTGTTAAGCACAGGCCATCTGTATCTTCCTGTTAATGTTTGCTCCAAATAAAAATTGTTGAAGCTCATGGTGGTCGTTAAACCTCCAACCAAAAAAAAAAAAAAAGCTTGAGTAATAAGTTCTAATATGTTGGAAAGCGTATCATAATCAATGCATTGCATGATTTTACTAACTTCTTTTTCTTTGATTCGGGGTTTAACGACCGCCGTGAGCAAATCCGTTGGCTATAAGTAGTCGCCCGTTCCAGTCCCGTAAGACAATTACAACATCCATGTCTAACCGGAATTCGAACCAGGACCCATCTCGGACGAATGATCAGAAGCCATCGTTTAGACCACTGCGCCACGGGGACGGCGAATCGGCTGTCCCGTTCGAAAACAGAACCAGCGCCTCCACTGAAGTCAGAACCCAAAAAAAGGGAAAATTACCAGCCGGTAGCCGAGATTCTGAGGATGGAGTTCTCTTTAGTTAAGGATGACGCGATCATCGTCGGCGCCCTTGGCTCATGGGGTCCATTAACAATGTTTACACTTTGGCAGCAGACTCTACTTGAAGAAGACGAAAACTATATGTTGCAGCTTAGCGATCCAGTGGTCAAGGGATATCTAAACAGAATTCATAACTGGTGAGCGCCAGTGAACCTTCCCTAAAAAAACACAATTGTCCCTTACTAACTCCTGAGCTGCGTCATGAAGGGTGGCAACGATATCCGACCAAGCCTGAGCTGTGCATAAAGGGCTTTGTCGGCTCTTATTATTATTATTACAAGTGGCTTTGTGAGGCAAAATTCCTAATTTAGTAAGAAACAATTTTAACAATTTTCAAGAAAGTGGTGGTAAAATTGCACCATTGTTTCATGCTTTATGTTTTTTGTAGAGGGGTTATACAGAACGTGCAAATATATTTAATACATATCAAATATATATATATATATATATATATATTAAATATATTTGCAATGCCTAGCAGCGCAGGAATACAATTTTCAGTCGCTATGCGTTGTTTAAAAAATAACGTGGAAAGAGTGATGATATCGTTCATTTACATTTGCAAATATATTATCCAATAACGCAGGCTCAGGTTATGCTCTTTTCATGTTTGATCTCTTCAGCTGCAGTCTCGCACTTTTGTGCTTAAGGATTGTTAGCCAGAATAAGTATCTGCCAGGGATGGCAATATCGAACGCTTTAATTCTTTTTTTTTCGTTACCACCAACATGTATATCAGTAGTTGCCGAGGAATCTATAAAATACAATTGGCAGTATAAAGTGTTTTCATCAGTAAGTGGTAACAAATCCGAGATGTACCGTAGACTCTGTCCCTGAATTTTGAAGCAGTCCGGACAATTGCCTGGAATCTCCTCTTTTGCGGCTGAGAGGAAAGCGAATAACATCGCGCTATTGTATTTTCGGCTGTTTTGGACAAAATCACGATTGTTCAGAAGTAAGTCTTTCAGCCCCATATTTATCTCTAGTGCTGGACGGGAAATTAGACCTTTATGATAACAGGAATTAAAATGACCAATCGTTTCCTCATTAGCGAAATTTAGAACGTGGCAGTGCGCATAATCAATATTCATTGCACTCCAGCTGTGCTCATGTATGGAAGTTTCGTCCAATAAAACTTTTCGGAAAGATAAGCTGCCGCTTATATTACTGCGATAACACTTAATACGTCTGCTGTCAAAATTCATTCGCTGACTTGCACTACGAAAAACACGCCCTCGTTTGAGTGCTCTCACTCGAATGCTACTCATAATAGAATCCTGATTCCGTCACAGTGTAACACAGTTTACAGTTGGATAGCAGTGGAAGCACATGCAGCAAAGTTATCCTTGACAATAGTCAATCAGCTCTTTGCTCGCTGGGTCCAGATGGCACCATATCCGAAGGTTGTACGACGTCTACGTTTGCCCGCGTTGCAGTGACATGAAGTGAGAAGCTAGACTAAGTGTTGTGAAATGTACAGCAGTCATCTGATTAAATTTAGAAGAAATATTTTATTTTCCCTCAATTCTTGCGTTCAGAATCTCTAAAATGAGCCATTTCCCAAGTTCTTACGACGTACCTATGTCCCTCAATTTGTGCAACACTGCGGAATTATATATAACATATACTTTATACTTATGTGTATTTGTAAAGCCACCTCATGCTGTTTGAATGAAGTTCGTTGTCCCGCTTTAAGGTATGCCCCAGGTGGCTATTATTTCTGGACTCTGTAATTGCATTTCATGTAATTCAGTGTTAATATCTGTTTTTATCAGCTTAATGATAAGTATGACTCACGAATTTTTTTTCAAATTTAATTCCTTTTAACCACAATCAGAGAACCCCCTACAGATTTTTAGCTTTATCTTGTCTTAATTATGAGTAGAATTTTAGGCTCCAGCAGCGTCGCCGAGATGAGGTTCCTGCATTTCTAGCTGTATTGGATTGCTAAACATGTCTTAGATTTTTCTCTCTATACTAATTTTTCTTTTTCCTATCTTTATCAAACTCTGCATGACTCTTTATCTCTACTTTTGCGATTTGTCTACCAAATCTCAGGAATTCCGTAGCATTTCTGACGAATTAGAAGATTTTTTGCTGTTGTTCAGAAAGCAATTCAAACCACTGACATTTACAAGCGTTGTAAGAAAACAACTGAGAATGTTTTCATGAAAAAATATGTTTACCTTAATTATCAAGAAAGTGATCATCTTTTCCGAAATACTGTCGATTGCATCAAATACAGGTGTCCCAACGTCCCTCCCACTTTTGGAATATCTTCCGGAATTCTTCTTCTGAAATGATGTTGAAGCACCCCTCCGCAGCTGCAATAAGTTGTTGATCAATCTCAAATTGTCGTCCCTCTAATGTATTTTTTACGCTTTCCAACCGTGGGTTGAAGAAACGTATATGCTCCAGCTTTGTCCGTCCGTCTGTCCGCCCGTCCGTCTGCCTGTCGGCACGATAACTCGCGTAAATATGGTTCGATGACGATGAAATTTCAGTATATTGCAGGGGCTCACATGGGAATGAAGCTTATTGAAAATGGGTGAAGTGGGATCAGAGGTCAGGTCATAGGAGAGGAATGCATTCCATTGCCTTTATGCGTCGTAACGTGCTTAAAAATGGTTCGATTTCGATGAAATTTTATTATGTGGTAGGGGACCACCTGGGATGCCCTTATGACGTCACAATCTCGCAATTCAGATGTTTGCGCGAGGACACGCCATCTATCTCATTACGTCACACATTGTGTATGATTCCTATTAACATTTTATGACGTCACACTCTTGCGAGCAGATGGTCGCGATTCCCATCTGCCTCATTACGTCACGCGTTGTGTGAGTATGTCCGTCCGCACCATAACTCGCGTAAAAATTGTTCGATTTCAATGAACTTTTAGTATGTGGAAGGGGATCACCTGGGAAGGAACCCTACTGAAAGTGAATGAAATGGGGTCAAAGTTTAGGACAAATGAGCGGGATCCATTCCATTGCTCTTATGCGTCATAACTAACGTAAAAAAGGTTCGATTTCGATGAAATTTCAGTATGTGGTAGGGGACTACCTGGGAACAGGGTGAAATGCGGGTCAAAGGACAGGACATTGGAGCGGAATCGCTTCCATCGCCATTATGCATCATAACCTACGTAAAAATACTTTGATTTGGATGAAATGTTAGTATGTTGTTGGGGACTGTCTGGGGACGAATCCTGTTGAAAATGGACGAAATGGGGTCAAAGGTAGGACACAGGAGCGGAATCTATTGCATTGCCCTTATGCATCATAACTTACGTAAAAATGCTTCCTTTGCGACAAAACGTTAGTATGTTGTTCCGTAGGTATACTGAACCGGTTCTGTTGTATATCATAGAAATGGGGTCAAAGGTCAGGGCACAGGAGCGAGATTTATTCCACAGCCTTTATCCTCATAACTTGAGTGATAACTTGAGTAATGATTTCTGGTATGTTGGAAAGCGTATTATAATCAATGAATTGCATGATTTTACTAACTTGTTTAAAATGGGGAACAGCGAGAAATGATGAGGTGACAAGTCTGGACTGTATGCAGGTTGTGGTATCTACTTAATACGTATTTATTTTCTTCAAATAAGAAACAACAGAACTTACCGTGTGCGGCCTTGTGTTGGGCCACATAGGAAAAGCAATGGGGAACACAAGTTGAACAAACTCGTTTCGTGCCCAAATGCTCCGTTCAAATTCTGTGAATTGATGATTTCAAAATGTTAACCATACTTTCGATATCTCTAATTGATAAGGTGTTTGTCATAATAATACCTATTGTGTTGATGTTTACCCCTGAAACACTCGCGCAATGTCTTCCTCCATGCGCGATTAAAGCCGCCGACTTACGATCATCCATAAATTCTTTATGCCATTTGTAAATCGTTAATTTCCCTCGACTTCATCTTTATAAGCCTGTTGCATAAGACGATCATCCATAATTTTTTATTCCATCTGTAAATTGTTGATTTCCCTCGACATTCATCTTTATAAGCCTCTTGCATAAGACGATCATCCATAAATTCTTTATGCCATCTGTAAATTGTTAATTTCCCTCGACTTCATCTTTATAAGCCTGTTGCGTAAGACGATCATACATACATTCTTTATGCCATCTGTAAATTGTTGATTTCCCTCGACATTCATCTTTAAAAGCCTCTTGCATAAGACGAAAAAGTCTCTTTGGCAGACTTTTTAAGTAGGCAGAAAAACTTAATGGCGCATCTCTCACATCCGTTATTTCGAAAAAAACACAGCGCGAACACACTTGTGAAGGGTTTACGAAACAGCACTTACTAAACTACACACTGCCGACGAAGCATGCGTGTAAACAGGTGTGGCAGGTTGCTATAGTTACTACCACGACTACGGTTTTTTCCAGACTCGTGCCAAGGTTGAACAAAAAAAAAAAAAAAAAAATTGGAGGAAGTATCTTGGTCTCGCGCCAGGCTGCCCAAAATAAAGGGAGCTTTTCTTCCAAATTCGGCTCGCCAATGTGGAAATTAGTTTTGTAATTTTGGGGATGGTTTCAGCTTTTTTGGCTGATAATTGTTTGAATTATTTATATTTTTCTGTCTGCGCCATTTTCTTTTCGTTGTCCGTTGGGACCGGAAGTGCAGTTTTTCGCTAACTGTTTCTTTGGCTTTGGGAGTTTTCTCACAGAGCGTGGGTTAATTGTGCAGGATATTTTTTCATACGGCTGTGCAAGATTTGAAGAGCCTGGATTAATTCGTTCGGTAGTTATGAAAGTGACCCGGCCAGCTCGGCTCTGTATCCTGTAGCACCTCTGGCATTTCGATTTCCCGCCCACGGCCAACTAAATTTTGGCTTATGCCACTAACTTGAAACTTGGCACGCGGTTGTGAAAACTTATTTGCCATCATCCCAAAAATTTCGTGAAGATATTTTGTTTCCTTGGACCAATTTTATGATTTTTTCCCTTATTTTCGTCTGTTCACCGAACACGACTGCACCCAGGTGTTGCGCGTCAGCAGCTGATGATGGCTGCTGGACGCCGTGGATACCGCAGGCGGACAGTCTTGAGACACCATGGAGCCGAGGTGGATGTGGCATGAGTGAAATTTTCCCTTTTGTTTTCTCTCTCGCTTCCTATTTTCCGTCCTCCTGCACGGACGTTTCCATGCGCTGATGTTTTTGTCACTTTTTTCTGCCTCGGATGCCTTCTTTGGGGTCGGCGTTCTCCTCCTTCTCCTAATCCAATCCTGATAAGTTTTACATTTTTGTAAACCAGATGTCTGGAGCTTTCACCCCAAGTTACAATGGAAGGCCCAATAGGTTTGTTCAGGGTAAAACTTGGGGGTCGAATTCCGACTATTTTCGAAAATTTCAACTTTCGGATTTTAAGTAAATGACTTGGATAAGGTCAATACTTTCTCTCTGGAGATTATCTGAGATATTTCTTAGCTTCCACTAAAGTGGCCCATCACTTTGGGTCCCACTGCCTCTATTTGTCTAATTTTGGCGTCTCCTCAAAGCTCTTCTTTTCTGCTGCTTTCTTTTCTCTCTTTGCACTTACGCAACGTAACTTCCATGTAGAATGCCGAATGTGGCACGTAAAGAGTTCAAAAGCATTGAGCCTTGTGTGGGAAATCTTGCAGCCCTATTGTTTGCTCTGCAAGACGCCTACCGCTCTGCAATGTGGCGGTTTTGTCCTGGATGCAGGACGGGGGTCACAAGAACAAGTCGACCTCTCCTGTCAATTGTTAGGGAGTCATATTAGTCTCGGCTCCACAGAGTTTCTACCAGCTTAGGGAGAGAGGGCGGTAGCTCAGCCCCAGATCGACCGGGGGACTCTGTGCGAAGACAACCTAGAGTTATATTGAAAGTGGTGCCTGTCTCCACTCCCTCTTTCGCTTGGAGTAGTTCGGCACCAGAGGACTGTGGGGCACCGGCCAGGAACCTTCTGGCCCTTTAGAGCGGGGGTCAGCCTTCACCCTAAAATCTCCGTTCAGTTTTCTGTAATATATGGAAAGAAAATCAAAACCACTACAATTAAGATATTCCAAGGATCCCCATTGTGCAGGTGTTACAATTTGACCAAATAGATCCACTTGGAAAGCCGGTAAAGGACAATCCAAAGTGCTAGGAAAAACTCCCAAGACTGATCTCTTAATTAGTTCCCTCAACGGAACAAACCTGCCACACAAAAAAGGCTCTCCTCAGGACCCGAGAGATTAGGATATGGTAGGGAAAGCTCCGTGAGCAATGCCTACTGGATTCGGAAATTCCAGAGTTTACTCACCACCCCGACGCAACCCGTGATGTAGTGCAACGGGCTATTCGCTTGAAAGAGCTGCCCAGCATTCCGTGGAATACTGCCCAGCTGCCTAGTATTCCTGAATGATGAGTTGGGAGGATTCCTCGACCCAATAGATCAGCTTAAGAAAGGCCCAGTTGAAAGCAACAGGGTGAGACTCAAGGATCTATACAAAAACTGGATCCTGGAAGAATGTGAGGAATTTGAAAAACAAACATTTATGCCAAACAGAAAATGTATAACTAAGAACAGTTTTTCAAAAGTAGAATGCTAAAAATTGAGCTTGAAAAGCTCTCTCTTTTTTAGCTCACTTGTTATTTTTTAACTTCCGTTGACCATTCAAATAATTAGGATTTTTAAGCCTTTACATTCGAGTCGACTTTAAATTTTTGTAAATGCAATTTATTGTGAACTGCGAAATGCAGCCATATACGCTGGTGTGCAAATATTAAGGACGAAGAGGAGAAATTAGCATAAGAGCGGAACGAGCAAGCAGAACAGACCGAAACACCACTCAGGAGATAGAGTAGGGTCCGGCACGGTAGGGCATGCGCATATATGCAGCTTGACGTAGGGGGTGTCAGAAGGGTATAAAGTACACGGGCGGTGTACGATCAGCAATTCGGTGAAAGCTATTGCACGGTGTATATCGGTTTGAACGACGTCGAGTTGCTGCCACCGTGTGATATGGCCAGTAGACGACATCTGGTTGACTCTACCCGAGGTCGCGTCATTGGGCAGTTGGAAGAAAGTCGAAGTGTGACTAGTGTGGTCGAGGAGTTCGGGATCGCTCACAGCATCGTTTCACGAGCTTCGAGAGCATTTCAAACGACAGGAACAGCGTTCCGGGAGTTTACCAGTGGTCGTCCACGAGCAAATACGGTGGCGGACGACCGGTATATTGTACTACAGGCAAGAAGAGACAGACAGCTGACAGCGGAAGAAATCGCAAGACACATACAACAGACAACTGGACGTCCGTTATCGTGTTTTACCGTGGCCAGGAGGCTGTTCAAAGGTGGTCTATTTGCACGACACCCAGTATGGTGTGTGCCATCAACGTCTGCTCATCGGAGACGGCGGTTTCTGTGGTGTGAGGAACACAAGAACTGAACACATGAGCAATGGGGTCGAGTTCTCTTCTCGCATGAGAGCCGATTTAGTCTGACGAGCGATTCTGGACGTATACACATCTGGAGAGAGCAAGGAACATGCAACCACGCCTCCAACAACATCGAAAGGGACCGGTTTGGAGGTGGTGGAGTTTTTATTTGGGGCGGTATCATGCTTGGTAGCCGTACTGACCTCAACATAGTCCAATGAGGTTCAGTCACTGGTGTCTGCTATCGTACCGAGATTGTTCTGCTTCGCGTGCTTCTGTTTAGAGGTGCTGTGTGTCCTGAGTTCCTCTTCATGGACGACAAAGCTACACCTCATCGTACAGTGGCTGCCGTAGAGCATTTGGAGAGTGAAGATATTTAACGCATGGAATGGCCTGCAAGGTTCCCGGACCAAAATCCAATCGAACACGTGTGGGACCTTCTTGGGAGACGCTTGGAAACACGTCACCAGCCGCCAGCAGCGATTCCGCAGCTGCGATTGGCGCTACAAGAGGAATGGGCCACGAGGCCTCGACAGCTCCTTGAGAACCTCGTCCTCAGCATGGACAGACGTTGTAAATCATGCTAAGCAGTCAGGGGTGATCATATCCCCTACTAAAGACTGGATTTTTCTTGGCAGCCGCCTGTCACATGGACGTTTCTGTCTTCTGTCCTGTTGTGCTCGAAGCTACCTGTTCAATAAAGTGCCTTTGTATCCATTGGATTCCTTGTTTGGACGGTTTTGCTCACTCATCCCATATTCTTACATCTTGGGGAACTTATGGTGTAATTTGAGTTGATGTGGAGCACTTCTGCACGACGTTACATTCGAAAATCTGTCTCGTCCTAATAGTTTGCACCCCAGTGTATTTTTACAGTAATGGACATATATTTCTTTATTCGAACGCTGTTAACCTATTTTGTTGCTTAAAATTAATTATTACTTCATAAACACGAGATATGATATCGCTGATGAATATGTTAATCTATGAAGTTTGATATTTCAAGTGTTTGAAAACATTTTCCATCGCATTTGTTGTTTATATTCCTTGCTAACATATAACCCGTACGGGTGATGGCACTCGCGTGGGCTCATTTGTTTCCTGTGTGATTGATCCATTTAATGTGAAAAACTACAGTGTGGTTCGGCTGTGTTGTTTACGTTTTTCATTGTGACTTTTAGCGTGCCACTACGCGACATAAATAGTTCCACAACGAAAATCAGAAGAATGTGCGCGTGCTTGGGAGTAGAATGATGTTTGATTTTTGTAAAGCCAAATAACGTACTTCGTTTGTTTGGACACTCTTTAATACGCAGTTGGGCGAACTTTCTAAATTTTCTTGGTTTTAGACGGAAACATAGCGCCGGCCAATAGCGTTTTTCGTTGAAATAAATTGGAAGGTTTTCGTGCGTAACTGTTCACATTGTCAGCTTCTTAGTTATATCCTGAGATATGCTACCGCCCCAGGCACGGGGTAGGCACAGATAAGGATATCACTCATCTTAATGTTAACATTCTGCGATTTAAATCGCAAAAGATTCGCTCTCACACCTAAGAAACGCGTCGTCAAACTCTGCGGAGGGATACACGTAGCTAGTGGAGTGCGGTGAAATTTATGTGTAAGCATGCAAAGAAAAAAAAAGAAAAGAAAAAACTATTCCGCATTCAGGAGGGAATTCCATTCTGCGATTGTTTTATCATTCTTCCGTTACTTTTTCTTAAAAAATAGGATTTGGCATCAAAATCATCGGTAGAACTATTTCAGTTGGTACTAAGAAAAGTTACGTAATCTATTTTGTTTTTGTGTATACTGCTTTATCAAGTTCTTATTGGCTCAGTTTGCTGGCACAACATGCTATTTTCCTAAACAATTTATCCAAACCGAGTTCGTCCGTTGCCTTGAACAATTTGCATAATTAATAACTAGGATCAGTACACCAATTATGTAGGAAATAGCACAACTATACTAGCCACCGGACGCTGTCCAGGAAGGTCGTGCACCCTTATCGTATGGAGTATACACTGAGTGGCCACCTTATAATGACCACCTGACAGTTTTAAGCAATCGTCATCGACTAGTGACTGCTCAGGCGGAACGGAGTGTGTCCAGACTGGTTACAAACTACAGAAGTGCAACAGTGCAGCAAATTACAGACCATCCTAATCAAGGATCCCCTCAAACGATCTCTGCATGCACTGTTCACCGTACTCTGCATCGGATGGAATATGGCAGCTGAAGGCGTGTTCGAACACCTTTGCTGTCTGCAGTTAACAAGAGAAAACGTCTCCAGTTCGCACAAGGATTGAACAGTCGATAATTGGAAATAAATTATGTGGTCCGATGAATCATGTTTTCAGTTGCACCATGCCGATGGCCGAGTAAGAATTTGGCGGAAACAGTACGAAAGCATGGACCCCAAGTGCATTGCTACAACCCTTCAAGCTGGTGGAGGCAAAGTTATGTTTTGGAGAATGTTTTAGTGGCATGCTTTGGGCCCTTTATTTAGTGTTGATCAACGTCTGATTGGCACATCATATCTAAACATCTTTGCGGACTAAATGCATCCTGTCATGTGGATGGTTTATCCCAATGGCGATTGCTACTTTCAAGAAGATAATGCGTCCTGCCATAGTGTTCGTATTGTACAGGATTGGTTTCAGGAACATGCCGGTGAGTTTACTTTGCTTAGGTGACCTTCACAATCTTCAGATCTCAGCCCCATTGAGAACTTGTGGGATGAAGTTAAACGAGCCATCAGACAGCTGGATCCACAACCCTGCAATCTCACACTCCTGGAAAGCGCTATTCATCAAGCATGGTCTCCGTTTACACAAACCACCTATCAACATCTCGTGGAGTCCATGCCGCGAAGAATCGGCGCACTATTAAAGACAAAAGGTGGCACAACGAAGTACTGAGTGGGTGGTGATAATAAAGTGGCCACTCAGTGTATAAGCGTGCGTACTGCTAATGTCTTTCGCGTTACAGCAACAAGATTTCTCTAATTGATCCAAAGCAAATGAGAAATAGTAGGAATTATTTAATGTTTTACGGGCCGATTAAGAATTTTTTTTTATGAGAGGTGTTACTGAATTTTTAGATTACGCGAAGATATTACCATTAGGTCAATTTTGTTTTGCATAAACGGGAAATTACTTTACGGGCATATGATTAAATGTATATCTTTTACAGCTTTTTGCAAAAACTGGAAATTCTTTTTCGAAAACGGGAAAGTCTACTGGAGGATATCAGAACCCACAGATTTCAAATGCCCGTTGTACGGCGAAGGAGGCAGAATACAATATTTCATTAAGTCGACCAGGAAAATTTTTCTGCGCTCCCAGACCATCGCGTCACCTAGATACGCCCTGGCAGTTCCCACTCTTATAGAAAATAATGCCGCCGCCCCTGATATTAGCAATCCCATTTATTAACATACGAAAACACACAGTCGAATCACATTATTGTGACTACCTCCTACTTTTAACGTCAACAGCGCATAGCCAATGGAAGAACGCCCGTGACGTGAGCTCGCTTGGAGGGTATATAAGGTGTGCTGTGGGCAATCTGAAAACATATCACTCGTTGCTGTCATGGATAAAATGAGTGATTTATCAGATTTTTAAAAAGGGATGATTATCGGCTTTTGAGCCAAGGGTGGCAGTATTTCTGAAACAGCGCAGTTTGTGAACTGTTTGCGTGCTGCTGTGGTTAAAGTGTATCGTGATTGGAGAAATGGTATCACTGCTAATAAGCGATGTGGAAATTGAGGAGCATCAGCCAGGTGGCTTTTTCAAGGAAGTTAGACAGAACCTGCCTTTATTTTCCTTGAAAAACAATTCTGTCTAACTTCCTTGAAAAAGCCATCTGGTTGATGTGCGAAAACTTGGAAACGCTTATTTATGTATTTCTACGCCAATAAATCGGATTAGTAGTATAGTTTTACTAAATTGCGGAATATTTTACGGCTTAATCCAGAGGGAAGAATAAAATAATCACTTTTGAACTTTGTGAAGTCAAAGAGAGTGAGATACGTTTCCTTGAGTGGATTCAGGCTCTCTTTTTCTCTTTGGGAAAGTCGATGCTTTTGCATAGTATTCCTTTGAGACCATAAGCTTACCACCATGTAGGATATTTGTAGAATATGGTTATAGTTTAAGAACTACCAGTGGGCGAAAACTTTACCCTCGGGGGAGGGGGGAGGGTTACAGAATACGGAACTTTTAGGAGTAGCGTGCGAATTAGGAAAACAGCTTTTCGAGTTTTAAAACACTACAAGTCATGTCTGTTTGGTATTGAAAAGGGTCATAATGTGTAATAAGTTCCTACGGTTTTAGTTGCATACTTAACGACTATGTTAATCCACTCAGGTCTAAGGTCAGCCTTTCATTGTTTAGCGTTCGGATTTTTCTGTAAAACTTAGGGAATCGGATGACTCTTGTTAATTTGGCATCATCCATTCTCAGAGTTCACTTTTGCAGTTTGATTTAATTGTTTTGAAACATTATTGAGCTTCATATAGTCAAGTGCATTTTTTCCAACTGTTTACGTTCGTCTTAATCTGAAATTTACCACAGGATCGTAGATAAGACGAAAATCTGAGTACCTTTCATGACAGGTGTTCCGAGTTTTGTCCTATCAAGCTTTTTTTATGCTTGACTTTGAACTCAATTTCTGCATGCAGAAATTCGGGAAATAAGATTCTAACTCATGCGGGAAATTATAGTGTTACGATACTTAGAGATATGAAAGCCTATTCCAAGGCTTTTCGCTACAAAATAACCAACACGTTTGATAAATCACCCAGTTAAAGAAAAATTTTAATTTATAAAAAAATGACCAAAAAAAAAAAAAACTGAAAGCTGTTACAACTTTATTATAGTGATAAAATATTTTTCCGGTAGTATGATTCAGAATACATATACGCCGAAAATCTTGTAATTACTAAAAATTGTCTGCGTCATACATAATTTATTACACAGTTAGCACGTCTTTTATAAAAAAGATCGCGCTTATGTTACCGGGTTGTCCATCCGTCCCTCTGTGGACACCATTTCTTGGCTACTATTAGCCCGATTTGAAAAAAAATCTTTCTGCATCGCAAAGCTTGAAATATGCGAATGATGATCCTTGCATTCCGTTTTTTTTTCACAATGCACGCTTTCGTCGTAAATGCAGATGCTGTCGAATTCAAAATACATTTTATTCCATATACTTGCTCCTAAACATCCGATTAAAAAACAATTTACCGTTCAATTCCATTTATATAGAAGACTACTCTAGGTACAGTCACTTTTCTCAGGTTTCGCATAGAGTTTCCGCTAGGGGCGTAAAATTAAATTTTGTTCCCCCCGAGATCTCTGCTTCTAAAACTCCGATTTGAACATTTCTTCCTGCACCGGATACAGATCCTGATGGGAAATGCTTTCCATATAATTTCCAATTTTTGGTAACGAATTGTTTGGCCACCAGGGGATGCAAGAATTAATTTCTAGTTCTGATGTGTTTGCAATAAAATATGAGTTTCTAAAAGCTCCACTGAAAACTTTTTTTCGTGGACCGACCCCGCTCATGTCGATAAAGAATTTCGGAGTATTTCCCTCTTAAAATAACGCATGATTTCTCCACCAGGGCCTTAGACTTATGTCTTGTTTTTGTCAATATCTCGGCTTCGGAGAGACCGATTTGAAGAATTCCTTCCTTGTTGGATAGCGTTTCCAGTGCGAAATGTTTCTCATATAATTTGAAAAATTTCAAGTAATGAATAAACTTTCCGCTAGGGAGCGCGAAGGTAAATTGCTCTTACCCTATATCTTTCCTTCTGAAACTCCGATTTGAAAAATTCTTCCTGTATCGGATGCAGCTCCTGATGGGAAATGTTTTTACATATATTTCTAATTTTTGGTAAAGAATAGTTTAACAACCAAGGTGTGTAAGTGTTTATTTCTGCTTCTGATGTATTTGCCGCAAAATCGGAGCTTCTGAAAACTCGACTGATAAAATTCTTTCGTGGACCGATACAGCTCACCTGAGAAAACCGGTTGAGAATACTTTCTTTTTAAAATAATGTATAGTTTTTCCTCCAGGGGCCTGAGACGTATGACTTATTTTTGTCGATATCGCTGTTTCTAAGAGTCCGATTTCTTTCTTTTTTCTTTGTTAGAGAGCGTTTCCGGTGCGAAGTGTTAGTCACAAAATTTCAGAGTTTTCTTAACGCACAAGTCTGCTCTTAGAGGGCGTAAGATCAAATTTCTGTATACAGCAAAATATGCGGGACTAAACACTCGGTCGGAAATATTTTTTGATCCATGAAAACTTTGTGTGTATGATTTCTTCCCAAAATAATGTAAAACTTCGCCACTAGGTGGCGCAAATGCTTAATCAGTTTTTCTCAATATCGCTGGTTCTACATCTGCAATTTACAAAATTCTTGTAACACTAGATGCCATTTACCTTGTAGAATACTTTCGGTTTGTAAATGAGGAGTTTCATAGTTCATAGTACTGTCTCTACGTGGTGTTTGTGCACTTCAGTTTGCAGCTGTATCTCCATTTTTAAAAGCCCTGTTGAGAAATTCCTTCTTTAGTGTATGTCATTTGCTACAATAGAGATGTGGAGCATTATCCCCTTTAATTAATACACATATTTCCGGCTAGGGGACGCAAAGGTCAAAACCTATTTCTCGATATCTATGATTTCGGGAGACGTATTTGAAAAGTTCTTTTTCCTCAGCATAGCTTTTTCCATGAAGAACGTCTTTCACCTATTTTCAACTTTTCGGTTATGCAAAAACTCTTCCGCTAGAAGGCAAGGATTTATATCATGTTTCGTTTTATATTTTTCTTTTAGCTATTCGATTTAAAAGTATCTTTGTCTCTGATATTCCTTCTGGTAAGAAAAGTTTTTGTGCGCTCTTTGTTAATTTTCGTAACATAATTTTCGCGCTGGTTGAAGTAAGTAGTTGTTTCTATTTTCAGATGTTTCATCAATTCTAGAAATTTGGCTAATTTTTTCTAATAGGTTCCATTGACTTTGAATAGCTCCAGTAAATTTCATTTGCATCAGAAAGAATTGAAAAGACATGCTGATTGAAACCAACAATTCAGTGTCATCTTTTTCGTTCTTTGTTAGGATTACGACATAAGGATTTAACTTTTCGTGTGGTAGAACCTTTCAAATGTTTCTACAGCCGTCCCAGTTATTTAATTCCTTTTTCTTTTCTACCTCTGAAATTCAATAAAATTTTACTCACATTTCTGACGTACAAATTAGTGAATAACTCGAAAAGGATTAAATTATTTCCTACAAGGCCGACGTATTTCCATCTGCTGGTATTATTGTCCTTATATGCAATAGAAGCAATATTGGCGCCTAACATTTTATCGTGAAATATAGCCTTAATGATATTTATTAGATGCTGTACCTTTCTGGCATGCATTTGTACGTAGCAATTTGGGAAATATAGGAAACACTACTGTATGTGCATTAATTTTATTACTTTATAATATCACCATGTCGAAGACCGAATGTTCTGAAACGTTGACTTCTTACCATTCTTGCGAGATGGGCACGGATTCGAGATTGAGAAGGCGCATGGGTGGAATGCCATGCCCTAATTTCCGTACAGGGTTAGGGAAAGACCGTGCCTCTCCTACGGCACATGGTCTCTCCCTTCACCAAAACAGAGGCAATAAATTAGGGACAAGAAACTGCATATAGTCGTCCGACGTAGTCATTTGGTCGTTAGACATTGTAACAAAAAATGTGCAGAGTCCAACTTAAGAGGGTACGTCCTTGTTTAGAGGGATCAATATCTTCCTATGTTAGCAGATGCTATCTATGTTCACTTAATGTAATCGGGAACTCGCAGCCGAGCGGGCTGATGGAAAAAGTGTAGCCAATATTCATACACAGGATTGAGTTACTGTTATTGTATGTCTGTTTTTCTTTTTAAATTCTGACATGTCAGCAGACGAAATCTAACACACCTCCGAGTCACAGCATATGTGATGTCAACATTTACTTAATCAATGCTTTGAATGCGACGTGAAGCGTTGTATCTTTTGATAGGTTTTCTTTGCGTTTCTTCATAAGGAGCACAACGTGGTAGATAATCTCAAGTTGACTAAAAATTCAAAGTACTACCTTAATAACGTACCTGCACTTGATAAAGTTATGCAAAGTTTATCCGCGAAAACACGTAAAAAATAAGCTGTTGTTACTATATCGCGGAAAATATCTTTTGATCTCGGAATTTTCCTTTGCGTGCCGATAAATTACGCCTGTGAAGGCATGAAATTCTTATAAAAGTTCAATTTCATCTATTGCAATATTTTTTGTATTCTTGGTGTCATTTTAACAGTGGTTTTCGCATGAGCATAAATTCTAAGCGATTAGTTTTCCAGTGTTCCTTTTTTGGTAGACAAATTTCTAACGAAAAGTTTGTTTCCCCTTTTTAATTTATGCAATTTTCTTTTAAACACGATAACATATTACAGAGGAAAATGTGACCGTTAGCAGAGAGCACCCTCTTTCATCAGAATATATCAGGTGTGGCTCCATCTATCGCCGCCAGAGGTGAAGGAGAACTCGCAGCCCTGCCGACAGGACTAATAGGACGCAAGGATATTTACATAGGGTAATTTTTAAAGGTTTATACTGTATTGAATACTGTTGAATAAGAAATTGTTATGTAGTAATATGGCAAATAAAATTAAAACGCTCTGGAGCAGTCATAGGTCGTACAGTGGGAATTATGCCACGAGGTATAGACCACAAAAAAAACGAGCCACCACCCTTAACTTTTGAACCACTCGCCGCAGATTGACAAGTAAGGCACCGTTGGAAAGCACTCAAATGAAGCTATCTCTTGATGCGAAGAAAAATGCTAATTAAGCTAATTAACATGGTAATTAGCTCGCTATCTCTACATTTTTCCATAAAAGGGTATGTTATTTTTGCACATTCCATTTAGTGCACGGAAAAACCCTTAAATTCTAAATATCATCCAAATTGGATGATTAATAGCGAAGATATGTGCTAATAAAGTTAGAGGGGTCATCCATATATCTACATCTGGAAAAAAACACCTGGAATGTTTCTTTCCCTGCAAGGACAGTGATAATGCTGGAAAGTTGGCGTCTGACCCGAACCTCAGACAAATTGAATGCAGAGTACAGAGCAAAGGTCCTGACAGTGATTTGTACAGCAACTTGGGCCATCCAAGGACGGAGTTCATTTACTCTTGCCATTTCTTTTATAATAGCTTCATTTATTCGTGCTAATAACTTGAATTAATATTAGAATAAACAGTATGCATTTTTCTAATAACGGAAAACCTGAATCTGTGCAAGCTGAAATTTGTTTTGAATTTTCTGGTTTCCGATCCTTACATTTTCTCGAGGCACTGAGCATTCGCGTATGACTGAAACGTTGTTTTATAATAGAAAATTGAGGAGAACTACGAAATCCGATTTTTTGCGCTTTCCAACCGTAATTTGATGAAGCGTATATGCTCGAGCTTTGTCCGTCTGTCTGCCTGACCGCACGACTACTCCAGTAAAAATGATTCGATTTCAATAAAATTTTAGTATGTGGTAGGGGACAATCTGAGGACGAACTCTGTAGAAAACGGTCGAAATGGGGTCAAAGGTCAGAACATAGGAGCGGGATCCATTCCATCGCCTTATGCGTCATAATTTACGTAAAAATGCTTTGATTCCGACAAAACTTTATCATATTGTTTCGTAGATATACTGAACCTGTTCTGTTGCATATTATCGAAATGTGATTTATTCCACAGCCGTTATCCTCATAACTGGACTGAAACTGCTTCTATTAAAATAAAACTTCGGTATGTTGTTCCGGAGGTATACTAAACCAATTCTGTTTAATATCATCGAAATGGGGTCAAAGGTCAAGACACAGGAGTGAGATTTATTTAACAGCCATAATTCTTTTTGAAAATGGCTTTGGCAAAGTGTTACGAAAGCGTGTGATCTGCTTCAAACTATTTGTTAATTTCCACCTCAAAAACGCACTTTTCTTTCATAGTTATGGTGCTTAACATACGAATGAATGGGAACAGCTATGTCTTGTAATTTAAAATTGCACCTCTCATATAATAATTCCACATGTCAATTTAAAACAATATAATTTTCTTTGTTCGAAAGTACGAACTTTTTCCCATTTTGTCGCTCACAGCCAACGCTCCCTGGAACAGGGCTCACACACCTCCTGCTCTCTGACGTCTGACGTCACTACAGGAAGACCTGCTAAATTTGACGAAAGGCCGTAACCATAGTTAGCGTCTGGGATCTTGTGAGATTATTGTAGCGTTGCTCCATGAGGTTGTTCATTGTTCTTGCAGCTGACTGATTCATATCATTGAACTCTTTGTTATTTATTTCACGGTGTTAAAAATCATTTTTTAGTTCTAATATGCCTTTTTTTTTTTTTTTTTTTTTTTTTTTTTTGATTGGAGGTTTAACGACCACCGTGAGCAACTCAATGGGCTATAAGCAGTCGCCCGTCCCTAATTTAGGGTCACTGGTTCCAGGGAAGGGAGAGAGCCAGTGCCGTAAGACAAACACAACATCCATGCCTCACCGGGATTCGAACCCGGACCCCTTTCGGACGAATGATCAGAGGCCATCGCTTAGACCACTGCGCCACCGGGGCGGCCCTAATATGCCTTCACATTGTTGTGTACTAAATTTGCCGTAGCAATTACGACACAGGTCCTAAAGCGTCAGTGTTTAAATTTCACAGGAATGAAGAACTACGCTCCAAATGGATTTGTGAAATTCCTCGAAATTTCCAGCCTACAGGAGCTTCAAGGGTATGTATATTTTATTAGCTCTTTAAAATACAGTTCTTTTGCAGTTTTGCATTTAGTGTGAAATATAGTCTAGTTGAGAGAACGACTTTAGTACTGTACTGCAATAAAGTGTTTTATCTGAAGATGTTTGAACCGGCATTAAATCGTGTAGTATATAATGATTACCAATCTGTAAACTAGGTTGTAATGTACTATTATTAAAGTTAATTGTGCTTTTGCCAATTCTACGGCTGTACATTTTTCTATAAAACTAGAATTGCAGAATTTCAAACTGATTCATTTCTTAAGATATGCTGAAAACTCTGGTTTTTATACATTATTTTGGTGCACAATTTTTTTTATTCCTTCAAAAAGGAATAAAAAATGTGAAAACCGTGAATTGTTTCTAGTATATGGAACTGACCTTAAAGTTCGCTTAATCAATGCCAAAATCCATTTTAACAGTAAAAAGAAAAAAAAATTTCCACGAAATAGTTTTCTCACTGTAAATGTTACATTTTTCGAAGGACATGCATGAAAAATCTATAGCAATTGGTGAAAATCCTCCAAATAAGCAAAGACATCGCTCTTTCTATGTTTTTTCAACACACAGCAACCGAAAAACTGTTATTTGGCCACTGCTTGGGAAACGAATCACAAATCTCTCGGCTGGATATCGAGAGACCTGGGATTCGTTTCCCGAGCAGTGGCCATATAGCAATTTTCCGGTTGCTGGGCGTTGCTTAAACGTGGAAAGAGCGATGTCTTTGTTTATTTGTAGCAATTGGATTAATACTTTTTTTTCCACCAACAGGGTGTTAAAACTAAGTTTTATTACTTTTAAATTTCAATTTCCTAAGGTGATGCTACTATTTATGGCACACTGTTGGGACAAAAATGAGAACACTTCGAACTATTGAACTGACGTTGCAAAACGATTTCTTAACTAAAGATAACCACTTTTTGTATCTAACATTTTCCGAAAAAAATGTGTTTAACTTAAATGCCCTAGGTAGTACGCTGCGACTTTCGATCAAGGGTTAATACACTGCTGGACAATTGCTAAGGACGGATCATAAACGGCTATATAGCGCATAAAAAAGTAACTGTGGTTGGATGCCAAGTAAAATAAAATAATGTCAGAATGCCAGGACATTACAAGAAAGACAATTTATTGTGCTCTGAAATCCAGAAGGCTTTGAACGTGTTCAAGGGACAAACAGGCCATTTTGTGCAGAATACGTAAACGTGAAAAAAATGCCATTACCGTCCGCAGGCGTTCCGGCGTAAGATGTCAATACGGGATATGGCCACCGTGGAGGGCGATGCAAGATTCCACACGTCGTGTCATGCTTTGCACAACATTATCAAGCAGCTGTTGGGGTAATTTATCCCATTCCTCTGTCAGTGCACGGATGAGGGTGTCCTTGTTTATTGGAGGGCATTGGCGACCAACAAGACTCCTCCCAAAGCATCCCACACATTTTCAATGGGATTCAGATCTGGAGAACGTGCTGGCCATACAAGGCGTTGAATATCCTCGCTCTCAAGACACTCCTGGACAGCAACTGTTCGATGACATGTTGCATTGTCGTCCATGAAAATGAATCTATCACCGACAGCACCACGGAACATGCGAACATGAGGTAGCAGAACATCATTAACGTATCGTTGGCCAGTCATAGTCCCAATTGGAAGCACATAGAGGAACGTACGGCCATTGATCATGATGCCAGTCCATACCATGACACTACATGTCGGATATCGGTCCCTTTCCTGTATGTTTGCTGGACAATATGCAGTACCACTATCACGCCAGATCAGTTGTCGTCGACAATCAGACGATAGACTGTATCTACTCTCATCTGAGAAGAGGACAGCAGACCAGTCGTTATCAGTCCAATTGCGATGTTGATGGCACCATTGCAAACGGGCGGTACGGTGACGTCTGGACAATGGGATGCACATAACAGGACGGTGGGCGTATAGTCCTCCTTCATGCAAACTTCTGGCGACAGTTTTTCGGGAGATCCGCTTGCCAGTAGCAGCCATAAACTGATTTGCTACCTCACTAGCTGTGCTGCGCCGGTGTCTTTTTGTGGATAGCACTATGTACCGATCTCCTGCAGGTGTCGTACTGCGAACACGACCTCCCCGTGACGTTTGCTACACTCTCCATTTGTTTGAAATGATTTCCAAAGCCTTGAAACAACACTGTGGCTGACGTCGAACTCCCTGACAACATTTGTTATTTTTCGCCCTTCTTCAATCTTGCCAATAATACGGCCACGCGTAAAATCATCTAGGTGATGTCGGGAAGACATACTGAAAATTGCAAGTTCGTCAATTGATTCTTTCCCTTTCAACTATGCGTTTGAACAACAACGGTCAATACGCGTCAAATCCTTTATATCTCTTATCAGCGCTATGACGTCACGAACAAGTTCGGCAATCCAAAATTTGCATACGCACAACACGTCTTACTGTATCCCGCACTTATGCTAATTTCCACATTTTCCTGCCTTCCATTTTATGGTTGCTATCGTTGCTATTGTCATCCGTCCTTAGCAATTGTCCAGCAGTGTATTAGTGAGTGTAATAAAAACGTATTTGGAAATGTGAAAGTTAAATAAAACTGAAAATTATAAATGTGTCAAACTAAAACATATATAAATATTATGTTCGACTTTTTTTCGGTATTGTATTGGAAAAAAATAAAAATAAAAATTCCAATCTTTCTAAATCTGAAAGATTTCAACATTTTACTGAACAAAATTGTAAATAAGACAGTGAATTATTTAATCATTACGGAACATCGTAAAATAAAAATTAAACATTTGCGACTAATAAAATAAAGAAATAAATGAATCCATTTATGTTTTTCTACCTTGACCTTTTTTCTTAAACTACGAAATTCTCAGAATGTAACTATTTTTTCTTATCGCGCAGTATAACCAGTTATTATTATATATATATTTGTAGAAGAAATGAAAAAGAAAACAAAAAGAAAAGAAAATTGCAATTAGAACCGTATTAAACTACACTAAGTAAGCTTAATGCTCCAAATCCTACTGGTTACGGTTATTTCCTTAATCGGTAGTCGAAAACGACGAATGCCGAAGAGGAAATTTGCGTGCAGATCCAGGCTACACAGGTAGATTCATTCGGCTTCTGTATTGCAGCAAAATATATTACAGACAGTTCAAGCAGTATAACTACAGTAGAATATAATAGTGAATCGAAACGATATGCAATTACATTCGTGTTATACCGTAATTCGAGACAGAATGAAGACAACGTAAAATCTGCATTACGAAAAAAACCAGGCACACGGTTGACTTGCGCAGGGAACAATTTGGAATTTTCCTTTTCATGACCACAGTTTCATAATATAACGGAGCTGTAAAGGTATTTATGTAAAAAATACACAGAAAACGCATACGAAGCTTTCGTTTTGTGAAACGTACTGTGTTTTTGCGTTTTTGAATTAAACAATATATTAGAGTCAGCTATGTGAGCAAAAGGAAAAATTTAAATATGTAATTGCACGAACTATGTCGTAAGTTAAATTATTTATTTGCAAAACTATTAACTTATGATGTTCATCATTAAAATTTGCTATTCTGAATTTAAAGGTATAACATCATTACTGCTTCCTTCAAACAACTTCACGTAGAAACACTTTCTCCTAAGCTTTCTTAGTAATGCGTGGTAAACCGTTCTACAGTAAGTAGAGGAAAATATGTTTTTTATGCACGGCCCCTTAATCGATGTATGCCTGAGTTTTTGCTTATATCTCAGCAGGGTTTTATGCTACCGCGCTGAGAATTTGAATTTAAGCATTTAATGATATTTCGCATTCAATTGACTACTAACCAGATATGGTCATAATTCAATTTTTTCACGATCACATTTCATAATTTTTAATTCCCTTAATATACCCTTTCTAATCTTGAATAGGGGTTCATATTATCTGGGCCTCTTTGTGTTTTACTGTTGCAACACCGAATCACGGTATCTGTTCTCGATTAAATTATACAAGTCAAAAATAACTTTGGCAGTTTAACATTAGCGGCATCTTTTTTCCGTATCTCCCTGTACACGTATTTATTGGTCGATTCCCATGAAATTTGGAATTTAAGGGTTTTATTATGTGCTGAATAGAATGTGCGTAAAATCATCATCATCATCATCATTGTCAACCATTATTAATCCACTGCTGGACGAAGGTCTCCCCAAGTTTCCTCTACAACGGTCTGTCTTGTGCCAGTCTCCTCCATGTCACTCCCGCATATTTACGAATTTCATCCACCCATCTCCCATGTGGTCTTTTTCTAGGTCTTTTCCTGTCCCTTGGAATCCAATCTAAAATTTCGGCTGTCCATCTATGGTCTGTCCTTCTGGCAGTATGTCCAGCCCATTGCCATTTCAGGGATTTAACTCTGATCATGATGTCTTCCACTCTCGTCATTTTTCGGATCCACGAGTTCCTCTTCTTATCTCTCCTGGTTATACCAAGCATGCACCTCTCCATGCTTCTTTGAGTTGTCTGCAGCCTTTGTATGTCTCTTTTAGTTAAGGTCCACGTCTCTGCACCATACGTAAGCACTGGAAGGATGCATTGATCAAACACTTTTCTTTTAAGACATAATGGCATATTGCTCTTGAAAATTATGCTGTTTCTTCCAAAAGCTCTCCAGGCAAGTTTTGTACGCCGATTAATTTCTTCATAAATGTGACCCTCACTTGATATCTGCTGTCCAAGATAAACATACGTATCTGTTATCTCCAGTTTTTCTCCATCAATCGATAAATCTTCATTTCTTGTAAAAGCATTGAACATCACTTTTGTCTTCTGAAAGTTCATTTTTAATCCCACTTCTTTACTCTTGTCAGCAAGTTCCTGGATCATACTCTGCAGCTCTGATGGGGTAGTTGCAAAAATGACTACGTCATCAGCAAAACGAAGGTGGGTTAGATATTCTCCATTAATCTTTATCCCTTCGTTTTCCCAGTTCAGTGATTGAAAGACATTTTCCAATGTCGCATTAAAGAGCTTTGGAGATATGGTGTCACCTTGTCTCACTCCCTTTCCAATTTTTATGTGTGTTGTATTTTCAAACAGCCGAATCTTTGCACTTGCATTTTCATAGATGTTATTAATAATATTAATGTATGCATCTTCAATACCGCAGGATTTCAGAGCCATGGTAACTGCTGATGGTTTCACCGAATCAAAGGCTTTTTCATAATCGATAAAAGCCATGCACAATGGAAGTTCATATTCCCTCGCTCTTTCAATTAGTTCTCTCAGTACGTGGATATGATCTATTGTGCTGTAGCCACTCCTGAATCCAGCTTGTTCTCTCGGTTGAGCCATGTCCAGTGTTACCTTCAAGCGGTGTGAAAGAACTTTAGTGAAGATTTTATAAACCACTGATAGGAGGCTGATAGGTCTGTAGTTCCTGAGATCCTCAATGTCACCTTTTTTATGTAGCAGGATCATTGTAGCATTGTTCCAATCCTCAGGAATCTTCCCTTCATTAAGGCATCGAGTGAAAATTTGGGCGAGTACTGTTTCAATTTCTCCACTTGCTTCTTGTATGATGTCTATAGTAATTCCATCTTCTCCTGGAGCTTTCCCCGGCTTCATGTTCTTGATTGCATGAGCAACTTCTGCTGGGAGGACTGGAAGAACTCTGGTACTGGTATCTTTCATGATGTCTGGAGTACATGTATCATCCCTTTCATATAATTTGGAGTAGAAATCTTTCACTCTTGTCAAAATTTCGCCTCTATTTCTTGTTATAGAACCATCTTCTTTTCTCAGAGCCATAATCTGTTTTCTTCCCTTACTGAGATGTCCCTTTGCTATCTTAAGGCTTTGGTTGTTTTCAATTGCTTTCCTCACTAGCTCACAGTTGAATTTCCTTACGTCTTCAGTGATACTTTTTCGTGCTGTCTTGCATAGCTCTATATATTCCACTTTGGAAGTCACATCTTCTTTAGTTGTCCTCATCTCTCTTCTTTTTTGCATCAACATTTTGGTTTTTCCTGATAATTTGTTCACATGCAACTTGTTCTTAGACCCAGCTAATTTTGTTGCCGTTTCCATTAGAGCTTTGGTTACTTTTCTGTTAACTTCCGAAATATCCACTTCTTCCGATGTTAGGCCTTCTAAAGCAGAGAATCTGTTCTTCAGTTCCAACTTGAAAGTATTATGGTGTTTTTTAAGGTTGGTTATGTCAATACATTTTGTTTGTCTTATGAGCTTGCCACGTTCCAGTTTAGTGTTGAGGTGCATCTTACATCTCACCAATCTATGGTCACTACCTGTGTTGAACTGGTTCAGCACACTGCAGTCTTCGATGACGAATTTTTTGTTACACATAATAAAATAAATTTCACTTGTCGTCCCAATTGGATGTCTCCATGTCCATTTCCTGTGTGGCTTTTTCTTGAAAAAGGAGTTCAAGATGAAAAATCCTTCTGCCTCTGCAAACTCAACGAGAGTATTTCCACGCTGGTTTCTGTTGCCGTGACCGAATTTACCTACTGAAGTTTCATTCTGTTGCCGTTGCCCTATTTTTGCATTGAAATCTCCCATAATTATCTTCAAGTGCTGCTTACCTTTATTATTTAGATGACGAATTTCCTCATAAAATTCTTCAATTTCTTCTTCAGGATGACTTGTGGTGGGTGCATAAGTTTGAATAATCTGAGCCTGGTATCTTCTCGATAGTTGGATAACGAGTCGTGCAGCTCTGTCAGAGGAACTTTCAACTTCTACCACTTTATCCTTCAGTTTCTTGTTTATTATAAATCCAACACCACTAGTTCTGCCAGTATCTGTCCCACGATAATAGAAGAGATGTCCACTTTTCAGTTCAATGAGATCTTCTCCTTTTCTCCTTACCTCACTTAGCCCGACGATGTCCCACTTGATCCTTTGTAGTTCCTCTTCCAATTCAAGAAGCCTTGCGTAAAATAACACCTCTTATATGGAAAAATTCGCAATTAGATCGCTAATTAGCATGTTAATTAGCTTAATTAGCATATTTCTTCATATCACATAATAGCTCCCTTCAAATGCTTTCCAACGGTACCTTACTTCTTTGCATGCGACCAACGGTTCGAAAGATAAAGGGGGGGGGTGGCTCGTTTTTTTTTGTTTTTTTTTATGTCTGTACATAGCGTTTCTAAAAATGTTCCGCGAATTTGGTTATCGTCCAACTGAAATCTGATGCCACTGAGCGTTTATAAAACAAATGTAACGTTTGGGCAACACCTTCCCTCAAATTAAACGCAATGCATTTTAGAAACATAATTGGAATCCTGATTCTGTTGATTTAATGCTATGTTTCATTTTTGCAGTATTATGCACATATGACAACCCTAACGTTGAAGTGATTAACATCTTTTGCAGATTGTTTAATATTTAAAAGGTTTCACCTGTGCTGATGTAATCTATATACATAAAAATGTTAAGTTCGTTTGTGTACGCTTCAAAAACTCAAAAAGTTCTGCACCGATTGAGCTCAAATTTTGACACGATATACAACCCGCTTCAAAGATTGTTTTTATCTATTTTTCGCGTCAGTAACGTACCCGCGATCGCGAGAAAACAGCTTTTTCCTATATATACTAATAGACTGAGCACTGGCAATAGCTGCATCAGAGCGTAATAAATGTATTCACGAATGAAAAGTCGTAATGGAATTCTAAAAAAGAAACTCCTAAAATTCATGATGAGCACAGCACGAGTTAACTATCTTTTTTTCCGAAGTCACGTGATTTCGTGCTTGCGATGTTGGAGCCAGAAATTTTGATGCCATGCGCAGTCTATCAGTATATATGGTCGAAGGCTTTTTCAACGGTCAGCTGTCTACCAGCAAACGCGCCATCTGCCAGAAGCGAGGGGAACACTCTCCATACTAGGTGATCGTGTTGTTTTTATCTATATTTCGCGTCAGTAACATTCCGCGACCGCGAGAAAACAGCTTTTTCAACGGTCAGCTGTGTACCAGCAAACGCGCCATCTGTTGGAAGCGAGGGGAACACTCTCCATACTAGGTGATCGTGTTGTTTTTATCAACTTTTCGGGTCAGTTACATACCCGCGACCGCGAGAAAACAGCTTTTTCAACGATCAGCTGTGTACCAGCAAACGCGCCATGTGCTGGAGGCGAGGGAAACACTCTCCATACTAGGTGATCGTGTCGTGATTGAGCTTCGCCGTTCGCCAAATCGTAAGTAGAGGTTATGTTTTGTCTCTTATCTCTCATGGTTTTCAAACTAGAGCTGTGAGAGCCATAAGAGGTTATAATCTTATCCCTTCCTTCTGTTCCAGTGAAACCCGAAATAATGCCTCGCAAAAAAACGAATTTGGGTCGTCGCACTCGCCACACAGAAGGATCAAGAAGACGGCTTTCGAATATGACTGAGGAAGAGCGGTCATACGTACGAGAGAGGAACAGACTAAGCACCATCCAGATGCGTGGCACGGAACCAGCAGACAGACGAGCAGCTGGGCTTGAGGATGCACGATTGCGAGCACGGCAGTCGCGTTCTGCAGCAACAGATTTGGTTCGTTCTCAACGGAATGAACGCGAGGCGTCTAGGATAGATGAAACACGTACCCAAAGAACAGCAGATCTGATTCTGCAATACAATCGTCTTGCATTCCGGTACAATCCAGCTGTTGATTATAGTTCAAGTCCGCATGTTGTCATTGGCCAGATGAGTCATGTCTGTACCTACTGCCAGGCTCTAAAGTTCAATAATGAAACGAATGGGATGTGTTGCGCTGGCGGAAAAATTAAATTGTCTCAACTTGAAGCACCACCAGAGCCGTTGAAAACTCTACTTGCTGGATCTACCGCTGAATCGAAGCATTTCCTATCAAACATCAGGAAATATAACTCTTGCTTCTAAATGACGTCATTTGGTGCGGAAATTGTGACTGCTCAATTCATGCCAACTTTTAAAATCAAAGAACAGATATATCACAAAGCTGGCTCACTGCTCCCGTTCCGAGATAGTGACAATAAATTCCTTCAAATGTACTTCATCGGTGATGATAGAGATGAAGTCGATGCACGTTGTGGAATACATACCTCGCTAAGAAGATACATCATTTAGCAACCACAGGAGCTCCTTCACGAAAAGAACAATTTGGTGCGTTTGTTCAAAACGGCAATGGATATGATGACATCAGATACCCACAAGATTGTCATTCACGCCGACTGGAGTACATGTCCGAAGATATAATGCTCCAACTATAGACGAAGTAGCAATTGTCATAGTCGGAGATCAGTTCCAACCTAGAGAGCCGCCCCGGTGGCGCAGTGGTCTAAGCGATGGCCTCTGATCATTCGTCCGAAAGGGGTCCGGGTTCGAATACCGGTGAGGCATGTATGTTGTGTTTGTCTTACGGCACTGGATCTCTCTCTTCCCTGGAACCAGTGACCCTAAATTTGGGACGGGCGACTGCTTATAGCCCATTGAGTTGCTCACGGTGGTCGTTAAACCTCCAACCACAAAAAAAAACCTGGAGATATTGTTCTCCATCGAAGAAACGATCAATTGATAAACGTCGCATAAACTCACTGTTGTTACGATGCTTTGCAATATCCAGTTATCTTCTGGGATGATGCCGATGGATATCATTTCAATGTGAAGTTGATAAACCCAGTGAATGGTGCAGAAATTATTAAAAAGTGCAGCGCAATGAACTTTTACGCCTACCGCTTAATGATTCGGAGAAACGAGGACAATTATATTTTGAAATGCCGTCAATTGTTTCACCAGTACATTGTGGATATGTATGCAAAAATTGAAACGGAACGTTTGCTATTTCTTCGTTTGAATCAGACCAAACTTCGCTCTAAAGAATACATTCATTTGCGAGATGCAGTTGTGAATGACGGTAATACAACCAAGGTTGGAAAGCTTACTATTTTGCCATCTTCATACATAGGCAGTCCACGTCACATGCAGAAATATGCTCAAGATTCAATGGCGTATTTTCGTCATTACGGGCGTCCAGACTTATTTATCACCTTCATGTGCAATCCAGCTTGGGACGAGATACAGCAGCTGTTACTTCCTGGGCAATCACCCGTGGATAGGCATGACATCACAGCACGTGTTTTCAGACAAAAGCTTAAGTCGCTGATGGATTTCATTGTGAAACATGAAATGTTTGGATCTGTGCACTGCTGGATGTATTCAGTAGAATGGCAAAAGAGAGGATTGCCACATGCGCATATACTAATCTGGCTATACGATAAAATAACTTCAGACGAAATCGACGATGTGATATGCGCTGAGATTCCACGGGCCGCGTCGATAAGGATTTGCATGCAGTTGTTATCAAAAACATGATACATGGACTATGCGGTACACTAAATCCGAATTCACCATGCATGGTAGACGGGAAATGTTCTAAGCAATATCCTCGAGCATTCGCAGCCAACACAGTAACAGGAGACGATGGATATCCTCAGTATAGGAGACGATCAACTGAAGATGGCGGGAATTCGGCAACTATACACATGCGAAATGATTATATTAATGTAGACAACCGTTGGGTGGTCCCATATTCGCCTCTGTTGTCAAAAACATACAAAGCGCACATAAACGAAGAATATTGCAATTCGGTCAAATCGATTAAATACATCTGTAAGTATGTGAATAAAGGCAGCGATATGGCAGTTTTTGGTGTGCAACCAGAAAATAGTGACAGAAATGCAGTACGAGTTATCGATGAAATTGCACAATACCAGGCTGGAAGATACATAAGCAGCAATGAGGCTGTATGGCGAGTTTTTTCATTTCCCATGCATGAACGAAATCCAGCTGTGGTTCACTTAGCAGTACATTTAGGGAATGGATAGCGTGTTTATTTCACAGATGCAAATGTGCAACAAAGAGCCCTTAATAAACCTGGTACAACTCTGACTGCTTTCTTCACATTGTGTCAGGAAGACGCTTTCTCCAGAACACTGATGTACACAGAAGTGCCCTCTTATTACACGTGAAATGTAACTAAAAAGCATTCATACGACGCAGACGAGGGGAGCCAGTCGACGGTCAACCTAGCATTTTCAGAGAAAATACAATTGGTAGACTTTATACAGTGCATCCTAATCAAGATTAATGTTTTTTCCTTCGCATGCTGTTCGTAAATGTGCCTGGTCCTAGATCTTTCCAGCAATTGAAAATTGTTGACGGCGTCACATATGCCACTTTCCGCACGGCGTGTAAGCTCTTAATTTATTAGAAAACAACCAACAGTGGGATATAGGTATTAGTGACGCGTGCAACACTGCACATCCAAGCCAAATTCGAGCACTATTCGCAATTATATTGACCGCTTGCTTCCCTTCATCTCACACAGAGTTATGGGAAAGATATCGATCGCATATGGCTGAGGATATTTTGCATAGAGTACGCCTAGAAAATGCCAATATGACCATGGAATTTACAGAAGGCATTTACAACGAAACATTGATAAATATTGAAGACAAGTGCTTAGCTATTTCAAATAAAGTTCTTAGTCAATTGGGAATGCCAGCACCCAACCGAACTACGACTGCTTCATTTGATGTAGATTTGCGCCGTGAACAGAGTTACAACACCGGTGATCTCCAGTCATATGTCCAATCAAACATTCCCAAATTAACGTGTGAACAGAAGGGCGTTTATGATCGCATAATGCAAATGATAAATGACGGAGCTGGGGGGGCCTTCTTCTTGGATGCGCCAGAAGGAACTGGGAAAACATTCCTTATCAGATTGATTCTGGCAACGGTTCGATCAAAAAATGACATAGCCTTAGCTCTCGCTTCGTCTGGAATAGCTGCGACATTATTACCAGGTGGAAGGACTGCTCATTCAGCTCTGAAGTTGCCATTAAACATGCGAATCATCGAGACTCCCACGTGCAATATTTCCAAAGCATCCGGTATGGGAAAAGTATTACAAAAATGTAAACTCATTGTTTAGGATGAATGCACGATGACACATAAAAAATCGCTTGAGGCTCTTGTTTGATCGTTGCGAGATTTGCGTGGAAACGTTCAACCATTCGGGAATGCATTGATATTGCTAGCAGGAGATTTTAGGCAAACATTGCCTGTAATTTCTCTATCGACACCAGCGGACGAAATAAATGCTTGCCTGACATATTCAACATTGTGGCGACAGGTACGTACATTGCAGTTGACTACGAATATGCGCGTCCAGCTGCAGAACGATAAATCAGCCGAGGTATTCTCACGACAGTTACTGGACATTGGGAACGGACAACTGCCAGCCGATGAGACGTCAAGACGAATATCATTTCCTGATAATTTTTGTAATTTAGTAACATCGAAAGAAGAACTGATCGAAAAAGTATTTCCTAATATTCAAATTAATTATAAGAATCACGATTGGCTCAGTGAACGAGCTATCCTTGCCGCGAAGAATAAAGATGTCTATCAAATTAAAAATGTTATTCAATCCAGCATTCAAAGTGAGGAAATTACATACAAGTCGATAGATACAGTTGTGGAAGCAGATGAAGTAGTTTATTATCCAACGGAATTTTTGAACTCACTTGATCTGCCAGGGCTGCCACCACACATATTAAAATTGAAAATAGGTGTGCCAATTATCATGTTGCGGAATATTAATCAGCCAAAACTCTGCAACGGCACGCGACTCGCAGTTAAAAAACTGACGAAAAATGTAGTGGAAGCAACGATTTTAACGGGGCCTTTCGAAGGTGAAGATGTCCTCATTCCTCGAATTCCCTTGATCCCGACCGATACATCATTTCAATTTAAAAGAATGCAATTTCCAATTCGATTGGCGTTCGCAATCACAATCAATAAAGCTCAAGGTCAATCTTTAGAATTGTGTGGTTTAGATTTAGATGCGGATTGCTTCTCACATGGACAACTGTATGTTGCGTGTTCCCGTGTCGGCAAACCAGATAGCCTTTATATCTACGCAGAGAATGGAAAAACAAAAAATATTGTATACCCACAAGTATTGCAAAATTAAACTTCTATGAAACGTATGCTTTGTTTTGTTCCTCATTTCTCATCCATGCAACCACAATGTGCCCCAGCTACGCGTGGCCGGGTATAGCTAGTTTATTTATAAATTACTTCATATGACATAAATTTCTTTCGAATTGGCAAGCAATAAACGTTTTGAACAGAATATATTTGGATTCTTCGCTGAGTTCTCACACGACAACTTGCATTTCAATTGAGACCGATTATTATTTATTTGTCTCCCATAATTTCGCTTTGCGTGTTTCTAATGTTTTGTCAGTCAGACCCATTAATTTCCTCCACCGGAAATATAGTCTAACTGTTCTGACAGAGCGAACGGTATTTTCGGCTATATTTTTCTGGTATGAAAGATCGTGAAATACCAAATATATAAATTAGATTTGAAATATAAAACTTGAACTCAGATTCAGTTGAATATAATATTGATATTTTTCTTTGTTTTTGCACAATTGCAGAATTTGATAAGCATATTTTAATCAGCAAAATGTATAAATACAGCATACAAGGTTTTTAATAAAGTAATTTATTTGAATAAATAAATGGAAGTTTTATTCACTTCGTCAAGATTTTGCTGAAACCAGGGAAGTGCATAATTAAATCCAGCTCGCCTGCCCAGCTAGGGTAAGGGTGGGCACGCATTCTTAGCTACAGTGAAGGTTCATATGGTCGCTGCTCTTAGTTATAGAAATACGCTCAAGTAAAACTAAGGGTGGTGGTGTGGTTGTATCATGTTTTTACTGTAAATAACAAAGTCGTGGTAAAAGGAAAGGTCATTAACAGCAAGAGAACATAGAAGTTTGAAGTTGCCACGGTAAGAATTTGTAGTGAATATTTCTTCAGTTCGGAATATGAGGATGGTATGCCAAATCGCTCATTCGGATATCCTGAAAGAAAAGTTCAAAAGGCTACAGCGGTGGCAAGTTTTGAATAACAGCGAAACATGAATCACAGTATCCGATAATGCGTGAGAACCAATACAAATCAAGAGATGTGTTCATAAAAATTCTCTGGATCCCATTATGTAACTTAGTCTAACAATGTGCGCTTTGATGATTAGGTTCTCAAAACACACACGCAGCAGAAAGTGTCTGGTCAGTCTGTGATAGATAACACGGTGCCGCAAAATATTTTGCGTGAGGTCACAAGGCAAATTAACTGCTGATGCGTAAAACAATAAAGATTTTCCCCGTAAAAATTAAAAAATAGAGAGTAAAGAACTGACCACCTTATATTTCTTCAATCGAAAAAAATGTCTAACCTAGGTAATACAGTACTTGCAATTATAACTAGAATTAAGAACAATATGGCTTTGTGTACCTAGAATTTTGCTACTATTTTCAAGCCGAAACACAAAGATTTACGAAACAAAATTATATTTAACAACAATAAAGAAACAGGGAGGCATTCTTTGAAAAAAAAACAATTACAGGAGAAATCATCGCTCCGTCCTGCTTCCGTTTTAGGAAAATTTATCTTCTTCTTCAATACAAAATAAAAGTTGGAAACAGGTCAAAACTTATGGACCCGGGCGCGTAAATGAGAAGTGTAGTGGTAACTCGAGTTTGCATCTTTTGGACCAATCACGCAGCGTCTGGAACCCAGAGTTGAAAGTAGCTACGTCATTTGGGGGAGGAGAAGGGCACCTTGTCATGCGCTGCTGAACCATGGTAAATAGTTTATAGAAGGTCTGTTCAAGTGCGGGTTTTCGAAGCTAGAAGTTGTTACGCCTCAGGCGTAGTGACTTCTGTTACGTCAAAGGGGCAAACTGACTTAGCAGTGGGCAAAAGTTGAAACAGACACTGTATCTGAGGTTACTCGTGCTGTTAGTATTGTGCCTAGTTTCAGCGACTTGCGGCTATGAACTTTAATGTTAAACGTTTTTGCAGTGAGTTAATGATCAATTTATAAATAATTTTTCATTAATGTATTTGATCAAATAAGTTTTTGGTGTGTTGTGCATTATCAGATATATAACTGGTAACGCGGTTGGGTGTTGTGCCACCAACGAATAATCCACAGATTCCAGCTTAACTTTTCATGGAATTCCATGCGGCAATTTCAGAAAAGCCTGAATTAACCCATGGCGACGAAAAGAGGCATTTAAAATTGACAACGTTAAAGTATGCTCTTCCCATCTCGATGCTAAAGATTTTGAAAGATATTTAAAAAGTGAATAAATCGGCTGTAATACTCGCCGTCTATTGAAAAACAGGTGTGGTTCCTCACATGGATATATCTAGTACAATAGTTTTGCTCCAAGCACAAAGCAAAAAAGGAAATCTCAGAAGGTTTTGTCAGGGGTAGTACAGAATTTCACACCGAAGCAGGGAAGATTAAATCCGAATTTACAAGTGTAATCTGTTGACATTGCTAAACGTGATGCTGCTAGATTATTTAATTTGAATGTCAAAATAAAAGTACATAGTAAATAGTTTTTATGTTTAAAAAGATAAGTATATACAGTCGCGGAAAGTGAAAAAAACACCAAGAAGGAGACGTCTGATACTAAACAAAATTATACAGCATAACAACGGAATACAGAGGATAACATGATCAAAACATTATGGAAAAATACAGCTGTATTTGCTGGTAAACTGAAAAATAACATTTCCATGTAACATGGTTAGTACGAGGTTGAACCGCCATGAACTGCGTCACACTGTGCAATCTCTGGCATGGAATCTGTCGTACAGATGTTGGATGTAAATTTGGGGTATTAAGTTCCAAGCATCCTCAACCTGGACGCGTAAATCGGGGATGGTCGTGGCTGGCCGTGGAGACCGGATAAAACGTTGTCCCATATAATCCCACACGTGCTCAATGGGGGACAAATCCGGTGAACGTGCAAGTCATGGAGGTTGTCTCACACCCTGAAGTGCATGTTGCGTAGCACGTGCCGTGTGTGGGCGTGCGTTATCTTGCTGGAAAACACCACGATAGACCGACCTTACAAATGGCGCAACAACGGGCTGAATGATGTTGTTGATGTAAGAGGTGCTGTTTAAAGTACCCGGTACAAACACTAGCTGTGTACGGGAGTGATAGCTGATCGCTCCCCACACCAGGAGACCAGGTGTAGGCCCTGTGTGTCGCTGGCGGAGGCAAAATGAGTGGAGACTCTCCTCTGTGGGTCTGCGAACACGCATACGGCCATCGCAGGCTCCCAAGCAGAATCTGCTTACATAGCTGAACACGACAGATCGCCATTGCGTTCTCCAGTGCAGACGTTGGCGACACCACTGCAGCCGTTCCTGACGGTGGGCTGGAATCAAAGGCATACATGCCAGAGGCACACGTGCACGTAGTCCTTCATCCAGTAGACGATTGCGACTTGTTTACACAGTCACTTCAGGTGCAACGGCAGCTCGGATTTGCGTAGCAGTGGATGTTCTGCTTGACAACGCCACTTTTCTTATGCGTTGATCTGTCCGCTCATCAGTCCGTCTGTGATTCCCGGTTCCACGTCTTCTCGTGTGGGAATATTCCTCGGACCATCTACGCCACCATCGTACCACTACCGATATTTCCCGTCCAATTTGCTCCTCCGTACGACGATACGACCACCCAGCCTTGTGGAGTCCGACTAGACGATCTCGCTCAAAGTCCAATAACTGCTGTAATCGTACACGTCTTCCATGTCCAGGCATTGCAGCTTCTTCAGGGTCTTCGCACGTGTACGTACGCCAACGACTAATTGCATTCATTTCGCCGTACTCCTTAAATACCACCGACGATAATTTGCATATTATGCCGTGCTGTGGCGCAAGCGCTCACCGGTTGGTCCCGAAATTAACATCACACTTACGTAAACCCGACCCCATGAATATATGTAAATTTCATGATCGTCCGCCAAATCCTTCTTTGTGTCCTTTTTTTACTTTCCGATAGTGTATTAATAGAAAAGCTCAATAAAATAAATTTTGAGATATGACCTAAATTTCAATATTGGCCAAGCAAAGCTAAAATAAATTATTTGAAAGCTAGAAATTTTGAGTCTCAAAATGCATTGCTGAAGGGAAAGAAGATAATGTTTGTTATTGCTGAGGTAAAACGTGAACAAGTAAAAGAAAGTTTAAGCAGAATTATTTCAAAAACTCAGATTTTTTCCCTGGGAAAAGGTATTTCCAGAAGTAAACGAAAAATCCTACATGTACGAAAAAAATTTAGAGTTTTTATTAGCATTAAATTTCTTAATAATTGTGTGATGAAAGAGAAGAATGTGAAAAGTGTAAATGACAGTGGGCATACAGTTCTCAAAGTTAAGGAAACTCGTCTTGAGAGGTACTTCGAGGTTATAAGTGTAGGGGTCTTACAGTTCTGTTCCCTAAAGTGTAAAAGGCTTTTTTTTTGTTGTCGTTTTCTCAAACTGGCAAAACAAATACACATTGCAAAACGTTACAAATCATATTATACAGTAATTTAATGTTAGCATCGGAATGTGTTTTTTATTTGGAATGTAAAGACCTAGTTTCTCACTATTTTCAGCGATTTTTGTGAAAACACTTGACATTTTTTTATTGTAACTAAAATAAGATTTTCAGAGAAGGAATTCATTTCCGTTAATATCAATCCCCAGCACCCCGATGAAATTTTTTAAATACACTATCTACCAACAAGGAATTGGACACCCCTGCAATCGACGATATATGCGGTCCTGTTACACGTCACGGCCGCCGCCGTTAAATATCGTGTGGGAAACAACAACGCAACCAGTCGCATGCAAGATGCCACGCAGTTCCGAGCTCTCTGATTTCGAGAAAGGTGTTATCGTCGGGTATCAAAGAAATGGCCGATTCATACGTGACATATCCAGCCAGCTGAAGTACCCAAAATTGACAGTGGCCTATGTGATTGGCAAGTGGAAGATGAGAGGTGACTGTCGTAATGTGCCCCGACCCGGCAGACCCACAAAACTGGAAGTTAGAGTCCGACGGGTGCTGGCCAGAAAAATTCGGAAGAGCCGCACCAAATCGATGGGCCACATCCGCGAGGAGTTTCAATAGGCATCCGGGAGTGTTCTTTCGATGTATACCATCCGTAAGGAAGCCCATCTGCTCGGTTACCATGGACGGGCTGCCGCCCTCAAGCCTTTGATTACCAAGTCTAATAGCGCTGCTCGGCTAACGTGGTGCAAAGAACGTCGACAGTGGGCCGTTGAACAGTGGAAACAGGTTCTCTGGAGCGACGAACCAAGGTTCACCCTCTACCGTTCGGATGGCAAGGTTAGGGTTTGGCGTCTGCCTGGAGAACGTCTCCTGCCGGAATGTATTGTGCCAACTGTGAAGTTCGGTGGCGGTGGAATTATGCTGTGGGGGTGTTTCTTCTGGTATGACACGGAACCCTTAGTCGCAATTCCTGGTAGACTCAATGCCGAGACATACTGAACCATTTTGGGTGACCATGCGCTTCCTACGTTGTGGCAGTTTTACGGGGTGGACCCATGTTGCTTTCAGGATGACAATGACCCCTCTCATGTTGCGAGGTCCACCATGGCTTGGTATGGTGACAATGGGGTTAATCGAATGGACTGGCCTGCGCAGAGCCCGGACCTTAACCCTATCGAGCACCTACGGGACGAGTTGGAGCGTCGACTTAAGGGGTGCCCCCACCGTCCGAAATCGGTGAAAGAACTGACCTGTCTTCTCCGAGCCGAGTGGAAGAAAATACCGCTAGCCGTCGTAGAACGCCTGGTTGAGAGTATGCCCCGGAGGGTTGCAGCTGTAATCGTTGCTCGTATAGGCTGCACCAACTGTTGAAGGTGAATAAACTTCGTTTTCCTTTGCTATCACAGGTGTCCAATTACTTGTTGGTAGATAGTGTAGCTGTAAATTTCATAAACATAGCTGAAAATGAAACACAAAAATTGTATAAATTCATAGACCTGTAATTCTTAATCATTAATTTAGAAAAAGTGGTAAAGGTATTTAGTTGGTTTATAGTGAAGCGCACTATCTCTTTTTTTAAGCACTGTCGGCTTTAATGATTAATTTTTTTACGATTTTATTTTTGACTTTAAAAAGCTTCCAAGCGAAAATTCTGATTTCTCGACTTTTTCTTTTTTCAATATACCCACATGTGTTTACATTTCTTTTGGAAATCCAGACACACTTCATTGTCATGAATTCGGATATATTGCCAATTAATGTCGTGGAAAATATTTTGAAATATTTTACTTAGGCATTTACATAAAAAATCTTGAATGCTTCATTCCTAAAGTGTTTTATCAAAAGTCTGTAAAACGCTGGACGGAAAATTTCGGTCTTTATCTGCTTTGCACCTTTGACGTGAATAGGTAGCGCAACCGAGTAGCCAATACCGCTCGACTGGCTTATGGACCTATTTTACTATCTACTTTCCTTGCTACGGAGCGGTGGTGGTGAATTTAACAATCTTGCTAGCAATGGCGCTAATTTCGTATTGTATCTTTCAAGCACATTTTCTTTTTTTTTACATGTATCATTCGCGTTTGTTTTCTTCGTGCGACAGCGACAATCGCATTATTCTAGATGCACTTATAATGCATGCTCTTCCTTTCTTCCTCTTCCGAGCTTTCCACGTGGGCTCTCATATTTCGTAAACATTCTAGCGCGATACGTCTTATGTAATTTTTTTTGATAGGAGGTTTAACGACCACCGTGAGCAACTCAATTGGCTATAAGCAGTCGCCCATCCCTAATTTAGGGTCACTGGTTCCAGGGAAGGGATATAGCCAGTGCCATAAGACAAACACAACATCCATGACTCACCGGGATTCGAACACGGACCCCTTTCGGACGAATGATCAGAGGCCATCGCTTAGACCACTGCGCCACCGGGGCGGCCTTATGTAATTTGGTGGGGTAAGGTATTACTCAGTTTCTGGTGCCCAAAGTTCTGTGTGGAGTAGAAATACCCCTCATCTGGGCTATATGATGCTTATAATATTTCATAATTTTTATGGTTACCATATCTTTGCAGTAAGTATAGTTTATTCTAATTGTTATCTATGAGTTTTTAGTTTTTTTGAAATATGTGGTAAGTTACTGCAGTCAGTGAACAAAATTTAAAGCGATTTTCAATGTACTTAATAAACAAATAGTTAATAATAGTAACATCTAATCTGAATCCTTCCCCTCCCCCCCGAAACACACACATATTTCCGTCAAATGACAGTGGTGCAACAAATGAAAGGAGTGGGTATGATTCATGGCCCCTTCATTTTCTGAAAGCATTCACATGAAGTTATACATAGTGTGCCGTAATTAGGAGTTGATGTTCACGTTAGCAAAGTTCAGCTAGTTTGTGTCGACATGTTGGTTCTTAACATAAGTATTTCTTAAGGTGAAGTGATACAAATTTCGGGGATTTGGGGGCAGTTATCAATTGTTTGGTTTGTTTATTTATTTATTAACTACTTTTTTTAACTGCACAACAACAAAGAAAATTAATTATTATATAACTAATTACGTAACTTATAAAACAGGACCCAAGCTGGAGACTGGAATCAGGAAAGGATCGTTGTATTTGCTCTAGAGCAGGTTCACTCACGTGACGAGGTGCCGTGTTGCCGCCCATAAGTTACGCCGCTACTTGCAACTCCGGCTCCAGACTCTGCGTGATTGGTCAAAAAGATGCAATCTCGCGTTCCCACTGCACTTGTCATTTACGCTATCCGGACGTCACGTAATTAGACACGACCCGGACCCGAACCGAACTTGACCCAGACAAATGCTCTTTGAACTATAAATTCGAAACTGAATTTATATTATACATACATACATACATCTTCTTCCCCCTTTTCCCCTTTTATCAATATATATGGTCGTAGGTTATACAGAAATCGAACAAATGTATTACAGGAACGTAAATTTACTCGCTTAAAGAAAGTGCTGAAACTGCCGTCCTTCATTCGCAAGACATAACCTAAATGTTTTACGCATGTTTTCAAACGCATCTGCGACAGTCAAAATGTCCTTTCGTAGTAATGTTCGGATTATTCTATTTAATTCTGATGGTGTTATGGTCAAAAATTTTAAATTAAGTAACTTGTTATATGTTTAACTTCAGGTTTTGCTGTTTTCTTGATAACATATCAAGCTTCAGCATATGTTTCACGGCAACACCATTTTTCACCAGCTTCTTATGAGTTAAAAGTTTCCAAAATGTGGATGTTGATTTCACCATTACCCCTCAGAAGGAAGGGACACTCTTGAAATCAACATTTACATTTCGGAAATTTCAACTCATCACAAGCTTGTGAAAATTGGTGCTGCTGTAAAACATATTGTGGTACCTTAAGGAGACGAAACAACTTCCGTCTCCTTAAGGTCCCATTTTGTTTTCAACAAGCACGTGTCTGACTCCCTCGACGCCATTTACAATATCCTTAATATTAAATTCATCCATATTAACAAATAAGGCATTAATTCCGATACGACATGCAATGAGAACGGGATGCTAGTACGTCAAACGAAAACCTCGCATACTGAATGCAAGAGATGCGATGTGAAAAGTAACTCTCAGTCGTTCAATGTGACACGCGAGCTGTGAGAGAGTGGATCAGCAGCAAAGCAAGCGACAAGCGTTTGCCTGTACGTTCGTCCGTACAATCACACCGAAAAGAAATGCAAAGAAAGCATCGTTTTACGATATGGTGAAGGTGTTCCAGCGGCGCACGCATGAGGAGGGCCGATGGAGCTCGTCTCCCCCTCTTGGGCTGACAGAGTGGAAAATTATTAAGCCGAATTTTGAAACAAAAAAGCACGACACGCGATCTATATATATTTTTTAATCATGTACTTTATAATTATAACATACTATAATTATAAGGGTGTAGTTCTTTTAAATAAATTCAGAAAACCTAACCAGGAAACAAATCTCATCTGCCGCCTCTTTTAATCATTTACCTTTCTTGTATTGTTACAGTACTAGTAACTGGATAAAACTAAATGTGCAGAAGTCAACCTCTTTCTTAAGTCACCACCACATTGGGAAAATTCTGTGTGCCACTGCCCACGCTCCTCCCCCTCCCCGCCCTTCCTTGAGAAATTCTGGGTGCGTTACTGGGTGTGTCTAGCGTCGTTGAGTGGAAATCTTTCTTTGGGAAAGAAATGACAATATTTTTGCATGACAATCCATTTTCCTCTTCACTGGCACCAGTATCGAGCACAAAATTCCACAGTATGCATTTTAATGCGAAATATTTGCTTTTTCTTTTCAAAAATACAACGGAAATAAAACTGTGTCAAAATCGAGTCAGAAACACCCTCACCAGTGGCGGCTCGTGGCACCTGAAACAGTTGGGGCCAGTAGCCGAAGTCCAACAATGAAATAAAAAAAACTGTCATTCAAATGTCATTATTAGGCCAACTATTCAGACCCCACCCCCAAGGTTCCTTTACTTTGCCTCTGTTTATCCCCTTGACTCACAATAATGCCCAAATCAGGAAGGAATGTGTCAACTATTGTATTGCACACGAAAAAAATTTCCTCAGAATAGAATGCATAACTATTAACAGAAAAATGCTAAAACTCCTTAAATAAAATGTTTACCTCAAAACATATGAGCATTAATTTATGTTAGTTGTGCTTTGTGTTTCTTCAGATTTTTCAACTGATGAATAATAATCACAGGATAAAAAAATGTAGTGAAAAAATAATAACTCCAAATATATGCAGGGATGGAATGTTTCATGAATTTCGTCCCATATAGAATGAGTACCATACTACCATTTGCATTATTTGAAATGTTTAACCTTTTTTTAAAGAACTTGTGAAACCTAAAAACATATATGTACTCATATGCAAATTATACTTACCGGTTTTCTCATTTATTTATTTATTTTTAACATAGAAAATCATCTTAGTTAAAACTGAAATTAGAACTACAAAGCGTTTTGTAAACTTCATACTCTTGGAAACTCAAATTCTTGGGCTGATGAGCACTGTGTTTTTTTTAAGTGAAGCTCAAACTGAAAATTCTTCGGGTATTAAGCACTGAGTATTTTTAAATAAAGCTTTTCTTCCAGATTTAAAGCAAAGAACGAAGATATTAACAAAATATCCACTCCATTCATTGTACTCGACAAGCAAAAAAGTCACGACACAAAGAAACAACACATCACCGAGAGAGAGACGCACAGAAAAAACAACTAACTGAACTTTGCTAGTGTTGTATGTAGGTCTTCATACTGAATGAGACGGGAAGGAAATCGTCTCCTCTTTGCTTGCGTAGTGATGTTACTGGGGCCTGTTGGAGCTGGCATCAATAACCTCACACTCTGAACGTAATCTCTTTTTTCAGGCAAGGAATAGTTTTTCGTTTTTGAAGGAAACCTTTCCCTCAGGTAATGGTTTTTGAAGAGAAAGGTTTATCACCATGTAGTTAAGAAAAAGAATAAGAATCAGGGCAAAAAAAATATATTTCTAGAAATAGAAATTTTCAGGTGGGGCTTGGCCCCACTGGCCCCTAAAGACGAACCGCGCCTGACCCTCACCCAACCCGTTTAACCCCCAAGAAATTGTTGACCCGTTGATCCTTGACCCGTTTCCATCTCTGTCTCAAATACAAACACTTACACAATTTAATGATGATAAAAAAATAATACAGTGCAGGGAAATCGAGTGGAGAGGGGTAGAGGATTACTAGAGAAATCTTTGCTGTCTTTAACTTCCGCTGTCGAAAGTTTCTGCTGCCGTTTTACGATTACGATATAAATTTTCGCTACATCGAAATTTCGTTTTGGGAAATTTTCCACCATTCCCGATCTTAAATACTAATGTTATCTAATGAAGTTATAGCCTCCCCGGTGGCGCAGTGGTCTAAGCGATGGCCTGTGATCATTCGTACGAAAGGGGTCCGGGTTCAAATTCCGGTAAAGCATAGATGTTGTACTTGTCTTACTGCACTGGTTCTCTCTCTTCCCTGGAACCAGTGACCCTAAATTAGGGACAGGTGAATGCTTTTAGTCCATTGAGTTGCTCACGGTGGTCGTTAAATCTCCAATTAAAAAACATTGATATCTAATGATCATGTATTCAGGGCAGAGGGAACATCGCGAGAAAAAGAATTTAAAACTGCAGGGTTCCGTCTAACTTCCTTTTTCAGTTTGCCTCCGTTCGCAAACTGAAACACAAACATTTATGCAATAAATGCTATTTTACTACAATATCGGAGTATCGTGTCTCTATCAGGCGTGGTTGGTACCTACAAAAAGGGGACCGAGGAGGAAAATCCCATGAACGATATGCAATGTGTGGGGCCGACCGACCGCAACCCATGGATGCTAGAGGTGAGCGAGGGTTATCTTGTATGGTACGAGTCGATAGAAGGGATATCGTGACGAAACTCGCTGGTAATTTGAATTCTACTGACGGAGTTAATGTGTCACATGACACAGTACATCAAACCCTTCTGAAAACAGTTCTGAGTAGCTGCTGGCCGCTCCGAGTGTCAATCCTAATTTCGATTCACCGTAGAAAGCGCCATCAATGGGCAACAGATGGGCTACTGTGGGGCAAGGCGCAAGTAATTTGAATGCTGGTGAGAGGAGTAAAAACATAAATCGAACCCTGCTGAAAATAAAATACATTAAAGCCCACTAAAAATGGAAAGGGGCTGTGTTACCGCAACCATCAAACATACATCAAACCCTACTAGAAATGGGGCTGAGTAGCTGCAGGTTACTCTGATTGCAATACTAACTTTGATTCACAGTCTAAAGTGCCTACAATGGATACGCAAGCATCAAAACTGGAGTTTGAATGATTAGGAGAAGGCCGTCTGCTCAGGTGAATCTTGTTTCCTGTTGCACAATGTTGATAGCGGGAAACATGTGCATCATTTATCTGGAGAAGTGTTGGCAGCATTAGGCACACCGGCGGCAGAATTTTAATGCTTTGGGTAAAGTTCCGCTGGAAAAGCCAGATTCCAGCCATTTATGTGCGGAAAGTATGTCTCATATCTTCTCAAGAAACATCACTGCAGAACAGGTAGAGCTTTTCATGGCAACGGTATTCTCGCCTAGTAGTGCCTTCTTTCAGCAGTATAATGAGCCACGCTATAAGGGCCGGATTGTTTGAGTATGGTTCGTGGAACAATACGAAGACTTCCAGGTATTTCTCAGCCCTCCAAATTCGCCAGACATCAATCCAGTCCAGCATCTGTGGTTTGTGTTTTAACAGCAAATCCAATCTGAGCGGACTTAATCAGGTAACTTACAAAAGTTAAAAGGTCTGCTGATAACGTATTGGTACTAGACACCAAAAATCACCATTTGAAATCTTGTAGCGTGCATGCCTTGGCAGGTAAGAGTAGTTTTGGAGGCACGTAGAGGAACAACATCGTGTTAGATAGATGGCCATATTTGTTTGGCTCTTCGGCGTATTGCTATTCTCATAAATGGTCAAAGACATGATATTCTAGAAGATATTCAGATTATCCCACAGTGGTCAATATTTATGCATATTTTCATTATTTACGAAAGTACGCCCAAATATACATAAATATCAAGTGCGTAGTTTTTTCTTTAATATTTACAAACAATTCCAAATAAAAGCACCCGGTATAATATTACGAAAAATGCATTACATGAATATTTCGAAAAAAGCTGCAGTAGGAAGATTTTTGAGACATTCTTAGTATTTTAACACCCGTACGGCGCTCTAAGCAGCTGTTCTGGGAGAATTCGAAATTAGTTTCACTTATGGGATATTGAAGGCAGGTGGCTGAATTTCCAAGTAAGAATTTGAAGTGTGACATGCTCTATTGAGACAGGTAATTGCTAATTTAGAACTTCAGCTATACGATGAATCACGAAAGCAGAGATTTTACTTTAATTTTGAATGTGTTTAGAAATGAACAATCTAACGATGTCATTGCATTTTATGAAATAGAAGAATTTTTTCTGTACAGTGAAGCATGTGTAATACTAGAAGTTAGGGGAAAGAATAGTTTCCATTTAATTATAAGTATTCTGAACTGGCAATATATGGCCTTCGTAGCATCCATTTTGTTGAACATTGCAATTTTTAAACCACCATCGTTTCTGCATTCAGGAGATACGACTGCTTCCACTTTCTCCATATCTCACACTCTTCGAACACTCATGTGCCGTGTCCTTTGGTATTAAAAACCTCAAAATATATGTGGAAAGCCAGTTTTTGTAGAAAATCAACATGTTACGCTTGATTAAACAAACGAGTGTTCGGAAAAACTGTTCCAGCTCTGATTAGATTCAGCTGATTCCTAGATAGCTTCAAATTTTATGTCCTTAATTAATCATATAAGTTTTCTTTTTAACAAAACACGAAGGGAGGTACTTGCATGTTTAACCTTCAATGTTTAGATTGACGTCAAAAGTATTGAAGCACAGTTTACAATATACGCGCTTCAATTAAGCTCAAATAACAGCAGAACATATAATATCGACTATCCCATAACAATTAATTACAAGCTCTATCCGAATTCAGCAAAAGTGGGTTAGAACATGTAACAAAAAAAGCATCATGTACTTAACGAGAGACAACCTAACGAGAAATCACCTTAATGAAAGTCAGCCAGATTATACAATATGTACCTCTTTCTTATCGCTGACCTTTCACATACATCACTAAAATTTCGCCCTTAATACCGTTGCCACTTGTATGAGGCTGGAGGCGCCTGATTTGAGCCTTTCGTCTCCCACTGTTTCGTAAAAGTTTTGAATATCTTTTTGCACTGACAGGGAGTGATATGTCAGCTTTTTCAGGGAGGCGGCAATCTACATCTCCTTTGGTTGTATTCATTGGCGTACTCCGCTTCTAATCCGGAGCAGATGTAGATATCTTCGTGTAGTGGAGCTGAAGATATGTACAACTGATCCCATTTTAATTTTCCAGATTTACTGATTTGATCAGGTATCCTTTCATATTATTAATTCCAGAACAGTTATCAGTACTATGGTTTCGATATAACTTTCCATATTTCCCAAATTACTCCGAAAAATGCATGGAGGAAGTGTTTATATCCCGTACGCAAATTGTTAACGAAAATTTCTGCCTCGTTTACTGTGCAATCTGTTGGGCGTATAAAGTGCTGCATGTTTTTAAATATTTCTTGTGTTAAATGTTGCATACCATTATTACGGATAGTTCTTTTACATGTAACTACACTGCTGCCTACCCAAAATGCAACACCAAGAAGAACACGAGATAGCAAAGCCAGACTTACTGGACACATAACAACAGATACAAAGTTAAAACGATGGGGCTTACAGGCCCGTGCGACTTGCGGAACACGCAACATCAATAGTTCGTGTGACCCCCATGGCTGGCAATAACGGCTGCTACACGCCGCGGCATCGAACGAAAGAGGCTTTGGATGTGGGCTTGGGGTATATCGGTCCAGGCTGCTTCCACACGTTGAAACAGTTCATCAGGCGTAGCCGCAAGTGGTGCTTGCTATGCCACTCAGTTGCCGTTCAGCGACCAGACGTGTTCGATGGGCGACATATCAGGAGAACAGGTGGGCCACGGCAGCAGTGACACCTGGTGGGCCGTAAAGAATGGTGCACGATGCGTGCCATGAGCGGGCGCGCATTGTCTTGTTGAAACGTGGTCGCTGGCAGGTCATTCAGGTAAGGGAGGACTACAGGCTCCAAAACGTCCGAGATGTTGAGGTGGCTGTTGAGTATACCGGCGATGCGTACCAGAGGAGCGCGGGTGTCATATCCAATTGCTTCCCAAACCATGACGTCAGGCGACAGACCGGTATGGCGACGCATAATGCAGGCGTCATACAGTCCCTCGCCACGGTGCCGCCACACGCGGATCTGAACATCGTTGTGTTGCAAGCAGAAGCGGTGATTCACCGGAGAAGACAATGTCGTGCAGGTCCTTAGTCCGGGTGCAGCGTTCAACGGCCCACTGCGGCCGCACTCGCCGGTGGTGTAACGTCAATGGTAATCGGAGCAATGTGCGCCGTGCGACAAGTCCCCGTTCCTGCAGACGACGTCGAACGGTACGTGCTGACACAGGTTGTTGTGCGGCACACCCTAATTCCTGCGCTAACTTTCGCGATGTGGCGGTGAGAGCCGTCAATGCCCGACGCACAAAATGCCGGTCCTGTCGTTCGGCGGTGTGCCGCGGTTGTGGCAATCGCTCACGTCGGTCCGTCCGTCCCTTATGCACCCACCAATTCAATACTTGCCTCATTGTGGCTGGATGTCGTCTAACACGGGTGCCAATGTATCGTTACGATAAACCACTGTTGCGATCAGCCACTATTCCTCCTCTGTCGAACTCCAAAACCTGCTGGAATGACTGCCATATTCTGCGACGAGGCATCAGGAAGCTTCCCACGCACAGGTCAGGAAGCACAACACACTTCCACTACTTACACCCCGCCTTCTGTGCACCCTTCTTATAGTGCTTCTCAGTAGCGTGCCGGGCGCACAGGATTTGCATATGCCCTGCAGTGATAATCGTTTGCATGTCCTCTCGCGGGCGACGCATGCTGCGAATTTCAGGCCAATCGGATATTTCCTTCTTGGTGTTGCATTTTGGATGGCCAGCAGTGTATATTCTTCCTGTTCCAACATTGTTTCAATGCAATACACTCTTTGACCCCAACAACAACAACAAAAGAAAAACCCACAAGGAACCATCAATCTAGAAGAAAATTGGTATGCACCATGTAGTTCTTGTTTTTTCAGTTCTCGTTAATGAGAGTACCGACAGGGGCTTAAATAAATCCCTGTGTGCATTAGTTCGATACATCTCTCCGAATGAGACAAAATTTAAAACTGAACTTCTGGAATTATTCACACTGGTTGCAAGATATTTTTGTATTCTACTTTATTCATGTACTATGGCATAGTACATAAATAAGTGGTAATTCTTTTCCGGAATCTTTTTCTGAATGAGAACAGCCGCATTCGTTCTGAAAAGGCACAGGGCACTTCGATTAGTGAATATATATTTTCCTATATCCGTGAGTGTCAGCTCCTTGCATATTTATCGCCCATAGTTATGTACGACGCCAAACTTGTACAGAAATATGTACGTGCGTTAATAGATCTCGCTCCAGGGGCATATAATTTTCCTGTTCTCTGGAGAGATTCTTATGTAGAAACTGTTCAACGCGCATTACTACGCCAACGAATAATTACGTTAATGCATGTCAGCAAAATGTTCGCTCAGACTCAATTTTTCTTTACAGACACAAGTTGTGTGAAATATTTCTCGTTTCAAAAAGGTAACGAGCCACAAAGGCCGTTCTAGAATGCTTAGATTACCACGATTGTACTGCTTGCATACCGTATACAATTTTATATATAATTTCTTTTTTCCAGATATAGAGTGCGCACAAAATGTTTTGTCTATTAATTTCACTAAAAAATGATTATCTCTTTTCAGTTTAGAAGAAATTTTACATAACGTCCTTGGACGTGCTTTGTCCCTGGTTCTTCTTCCCCAAGGTGCCTGGGTTTACCAGTTGAGTGTCGATGCGCTGGTAGTAAAACAATGTAAGACGAATAAAATCTGATGCCTCATGGGATTAAGTACCTAAGGGAATATTACCCGTGGTTGTTGACGATGATGATGATGGTTACTTTTATTGGAAAGAAAAGCTTTGTCCATCTAACACGCTTTCTGGCAGTGAGGAGGAGACAGCGTAAAGGCCCAGGTGGCGCAGAGGTTTAAATGCTGTCCTCTGACCATTCGTCCGAGTGAAATCGGTCTTCAGTCCCGGATGAGGAATGAAAGAAGCGCTCGCTTCACGGCACGAGTTCTCCACAATCAGAAAACAGTGATACCATATTAAAGAGGAACGGCTGCTTGTAACCCATGACCTGCTCACGGTGGTCGTAACCCCTTCCTCGGGGAAAAATGAGGATTTGGAAATTAAATATATTCTGAAGAATAAGTGGCCGTACTTCCAACTGCTGCCCACTCGCCGTTAACTACTTTTACTTATTGTGATTTCAGATCGGCCGATAGATGGCAGCATGTCCGTCCTTTCCTTGCCACGCTTAGTAGGTCTTAGTTCTAATTGGTTTGTTGAATTTATGTTTTGTAGATTGAGCCACTAGGTTTTTTTTTTTTTTTTTTTTTGGACGATTTTTTTACTGTGATGTATGATGTGGAATTGAAAGAGATTATTGGGTAAAAGTGGTACGAATGAGTTTACGTTCGTTTCGTGAGGTGAAATCGAAGGATTGCTAGCAATGTCATGATGTTCAGAGGCTCATCCAATGACTTTCAGAGTGGATATGTCTTATCATTTTGGACAATTCAGGTGTCGGAAGAAACACGCTCCAGAGAAAGATGACCTGTGCTATCCCATACTTTAAAAGTGGTACCATGATGTTCATATTACTCTTGATATCGTGATGATTCCAGTCTATTGTTTCGCCAAAGGTTTGCCCTACGATAAGGCAATCGAATAATCGTCGTAGGATGAAGTTCTCACTTCCACTGAGACATTTTGCGACTGGTATCAGTGTTATAGGCAACTTATTTGCATCCCTTCAAAAGCAAATTAATACAGGCAAATGAAAAATTCATTTGACAGACGATATTCTGGACTATTGTTTTCTACGGAATTGTCATCTTTCTTGGGAGCACCGCTTCATGGTGTTGATCAGCATGATCAGTCATTTCTTGCCTGGCATGTTATTAGTTGATTTTAAATTTACGTGATAAGTTGATTTATTCTGTTAAATAGACACTTTCCCATTCATGAGGACACAAAATTTTTCCGTCGTAATAAATATTTTGGAGAAGGAACACAATTAGCATTCATAAAAGTTTTTTAAGGACCACCGAAATGTAATCTCGAAACTGAAGTACTACGTAACTGACGCAAATTATATTTTCTAGCTTCTGATAAACGGCAGCACGGTACCGCTGACACATAAATCACAGCAAACCGCCATAGATGGAAGTATATATCATCATCATCATCATCATCATTGTCAAACATTATCAATCCACTGCTGGACGAAGGTCTCCCCAAGTTTCCTCCACAACGGTCTGTCTTGTGCCAGTCTCCTCCATGTCACTCCCGCATACTTTCGAATTTCATCCACCCACCTTCCATGTAGTCTTCTTCTGGGTTTTTTCCTGTCCCTTGGAATCAAATCTAAAATTTCGGCTGTCCATCGATGGTCTGTTCTTCTGGCAGTATGTCCAGCCCATTGCCATTTCAGGGATTTAACTCTGATCATGATGTCTTCCACTCTTGTCATTTTTCGGATCCACGTGTTCCTCTTCTTATCTCTCCTGGTTACACCAAGCATGCACCTCTCCATGTCTCTTTGAGTTGTCTGCAGCCTTTGTATGTCTCTTTTAGCTAAGGTCCACGTCTCTGCACCATACGTAAGCACTGGAAGGATGCATTGATCAAACACTTTTCTTTTAAGACATAATGGCATATTGCTCTTGAAAATTATGTTGTTTCTTCCAAAAGCTCTCCAGGCAAGTTTTGTACGCCGATTAATTTCTTCACCAATGTGACCCTCACTTGATATCTGCTGTCCAAGATAAACGTACGTGTCTGTTATCTCCAGCTTTTCTCCATCAATCGATAAATCTTCATTTCTTGTAAAAGCATTGTACATCACTTTTGTCTTCTGAAAGTTCATTTTTAATCCCACTTCTTTACTCTTGTCAGCAAGTTCCTGGATCATACTCTGTAGCTCTGATGGGGTAGTTGCAAAAATGACTATGTCATCAGCAAAACGAAGGTGGGTTAGATAATCTCCATTAATCTTTATCCCTTTGTTTTCCCAGTTCAGTGATTGAAAGACATTTTCCAATGTGGCATTAAAAAGCTTCGGAGATATGGTGTCACCTTGTCTCACTCCTTTTCCAATTTTTATGTATGTTGTATTTTCAAACAGCCGAATCTTTGCACTTGCATTTTCATAGATGTTATTAATAATATTAATGTATGCATCTTCAATACCGCAGGATTTCAAAGCCATTGCAACTGCTGATGGTTTCACGGAATCAAAGGCTTTTTCATAATCGATAAAAGCCATGCACAATGGAAGTTCATATTCCCTCGCTCTTTCAATTAGTTCTCTCAGTACGTGGATATGATCTATTGTGCTGTAGCCACTCCTGAATCCAGCTTGTTCTCTCGGTTGAGCCATGTCCAGTATCACCTTCAAGCGGTGTGAAAGAACTTTAGTGAATATTTTATAAACCACTGATAGGAGGCTGATAGGTCTGTAGTTCCTGAGATCCTCAATGTCACCTTTTTTATGTAGCAAGATCATTATAGCGTTGTTCCAATCCTCAGGAACCTTCCCTTCATTAAGGCATCGAGTGAAAATTTGGGCGAGTACTGCTTCGATTTCTCCACTTGCTTCTTTTATGATGTCTACAGTAGTTCCATCTTCTCCTGGAGCTTTTCCCCGCTTCATGTTCTTGATTGCATGTGCAACTTCTGCTGGAAGGACTGGAAGAACTCTGGTAGTGGTACCTTTTATGATGTCTGGAGTACATGTTCATCCCTTTCATATAATTTGGAGTAGAAATCTTTCACTCTTGTCAAAAGTTCGCCTCTATTTCTTGTTACAGAACCATCTTCTTTTTCAGTGCCATAATCTGTTTTTTCCCCTTACTGAGATGTCCTTTTGCTATCTTTAGGCTTTGGTTGTTTTCAATTGCTTTCCTTACTAGTTCACAGTTGAATTTCCTTTCGTCTTCAGTGATACTTTTTCGTACTGTCTTGCATAGCTCTATATATTCCACTTTGGAAGTCACATCTTCTTTAGTTGTCCTCATCACTCTTCTTTTTTGCATCAACATTTTGGTTTTTCCTGATAATTTGTTCACATGCAATTTGTTTTTAGACCCAGCTAATTTTGTTGCTGTTTCCATAAGAGCTTTGGTTACTTTTCTGTTAACTTCAGAAATATCCACTTCTTCCGATGTTAGGACTTCTAAAGCAGAGAATCTGTTCTTCAGTTCCAATTTGAAGGTATTATGGTGTTTTTTAAGGTTGGTTATGTCAATACATTTTGTTTGTCTTATGAGCTTGCTACGTTCGAGTTTAGTGTTGAGGTGCATCTTACATCTCACCAATCTATGGTCACTGCCTGTGTTGAACTTGTTTAGCACAGTGCAGTCTTCTATGACGAATTTTTTGTTACACATAATAAAATCAATTTCACTTGTCGTCCCATTTGGATGTCTCCATGTCCATTTCCTGTGTGGCTTTTTCTTGAAAAAGGAGTTCAAGATGAAAAACCCTTCTGCCTCTGCAAACTCTACGAGAGTATTTCCACGCTGGTTTCTGTTGCCCTGACCGAATTTACCTACTGAAGTTTCATTCTGTTGCCGTTGCCCTATTTTTGCATTGAAATCGCCCATAATTATCTTCAAGTGCTGGTTAACTTGTATTATTTAGATCACGAATTTCCTCATAAAATTCTTCAATTTCGTCTTCAGCATGACTTGTGGTGGGTGCATAAGTTTGAATAATCTGAGCCTGGTATCTTCTCGAGCGTTGGATAACGAGTCGTGCAGCTCTGTCAGAGGAACTTTCAACTTCTACAACTTTATCCTTCAGTTTCTTGTTTATTATAAATCCAACACCACTAGTTCTGCCAGTATCTGTCCCACAGTAGTAGATAAGATGTCCACTTTTTAGTTCAATGAGATCTTCTCCTTTTCTCCTTACCTCACTTAGCCCGACGATGTCCCACTTGATCCTTTGTAGTTCCTCTTCCAATTCAAGAAGCCTTGAATCAGAAGATAGGGAGCGTCCGTTATACGTAGCCAAGGTCAGCATCAGATGGCAGCCTAGTCCGGTCCTCCGGGGATTCTTAGCACCCTCTGACTTCATGTCGCACATATATATATATATATATATATATATATATAAGGGATGTAAGGTCAGGTGATGCGTAACATCACAGCCTCTCCTTGACAAATGTCAACCCCGCCTTCTCGTGGTGCATCCTGTTCCCACTAAAGGGGCTCTGACGACCGCCAATAGCGGTATAACTATACCATCGGGATCAGAGGAAATGCTATCCCACACTCACCAATCCGCTTGGCCAGCGTGGTGAGTTATGGCCAAACACCTCCAAAATGACTCTACAACTTAAATCTTGGCCCTCAGTCTCCGGCAGCTGGAATGTACCTGGCCAAGGCAGCGGCCAGTGCGACATGAAGGCAGAGGGTGCTAAGAATCACCGGAGGACCGGACTAGGCTGCCATTTGATGCTGACCTTGGCTACCTACAATGGACGCTCCCTATCTTCTGATTCAAGGCTTCTTGAATTGGAAGAGGAACTACAAAGGATCAAGTGGGACATCGTCGGGCTAAGTGAGGTAAGGAGAAAAGGAGAAGATCTCATTGAACTGAAAAGTGGACATCTCTTCTATTATCGTGGGACAGATACTGGCAGAACTAGTGGTGTTGGATTTATAATAAACAAGAAACTGAAGGATAAAGTGGTAGAAGTTGAAAGTTCCTCTGACAGAGCTGCACGACTCGTTATCCAACTATCGAGAAGATACCAGGCTCAGATTATTCAAACTTATGCACCCACCACAAGTCATCCTGAAGAAGAAATTGAAGAATTTTATGAGGAAATTCGTCATCTAAATAATAAAGGTAAGCAGCACTTGAAGATAATTATGGGAGATTTCAATGCAAAAATAGGGCACCGGCAACAAAATGAAACTTCAGTAGGTAAATTCGGTTACGGCAACAGAAACCAGCGTGGAAATACTCTTGTTGAGTTTGCAGAGGCAGAAGGATTTTTCATCTTGAATTCCTTTTTCAAGAAAAAGCCACACAGGAAATGGACATGGAGACATCCAAATGGGACAACAAGTGAAATTGATTTTATTATGTGTAACAAAAAATTCGTCATCGAAGACTGCAGTGTGCTGAACAAGTTCAACACAGGTAGTGACCATAGATTGGTGAGATGTAAGATGCACCTCAACACTAAACTTGAACATGGCAAGCTCATAAGACAAACAAAATGTATTGACATAACCAACCTTAAAAAACACCATAATACTTTCAAGTTGGAACTGAAGAACAGATTCTCTGCTTTAGAAGGCCTAACATCGGAAGAAGTGGATATTTCGGAAGTTAACAGAAAAGTAACCAAAGCTCTTATGGAAACAGCAACAAAATTAGCTGGGTCTAAGAACAAGTTGCATGTGAACAAATTATCAGGAAAAACCAAAATGTTGATGCAAAAAAGAAGAGAGATGAGGACAACTAAAGAAGATGTGACTTCCAAAGTGGAATATATAGAGCTATGCAAGACAGCACGAAAAAGTATCACTGAAGACGTAAGGAAATTCAACTGTGAGCTAGTGAGGAAAGCAATTGAAAACAACCAAAGCCTAAAGATAGCAAAGGGACATCTCAGTAAGGGAAGAAAACAGATTATGGCTCTGAGAAAAGAAGATGGTTCTATAACAAGAAATAGAGGCGAAATTTTGACAAGAGTGAAAGATTTCTACTCCAAATTATATGAAAGGGATGATACATGTACTCCAGACATCATGAAAGGTACCAGAGTTCTTCCAGTCCTCCCACCAGAAGTTGCTCATGCAATCAAGAACATGAAGCGGGGGAAAGCTCCAGGAGAAGATGGAATTACTATAGACATCATACAAGAAGCAAGTGGAGAAATTGAAACAGTACTCGCCCAAATTTTCACTCGATGCCTTAATGATGGGAAGATTCCTGAGGATTGGAACAATGCTACAATGATCCTGCTACATAAAAAAGGTGACATTGAGGATCTCAGGAACTACAGACCTATCAGCCTCCTATCAGTGGTTTATAAAATCTTCACTAAAGTTCTTTCACACCGCTTGAAGGTAACACTGGACATGGCTCAACCGAGAGAACAAGCTGGATTCAGGAGTGGCTACAGCACAATAGATCATATCCACGTACTGAGAGAACTAATTGAAAGAGCGAGGGAATATGAACTTCCATTGTGCATGGCTTTTATCGATTATGAAAAAAGCCTTTGATTCGGTGAAACCATCAGCAGTTACCACGGCTCTGAAATCCTGCGGTATTGAAGATGCATACATTAATATTATTAATAACATCTATGAAAATGCAAGTGCAAAGATTCGGCTGTTTGAAAATACAACACACATAAAAATTGGAAAGGGAGTGAGACAAGGTGACACCATATCTCCGAAGCTTTTTAATGCCACATTGGAAAATGTCTTTCAATCACTGAACTGGGAAAACAAAGGGATAAAGATTAATGGAGATTATCTAACCCACCTTCGTTTTGCTGATGACGTAGTCATTTTTGCAACTACCCCATCAGAGCTGCAGAGTATGATCCAGGAACTTGCTGACAAGAGTAAAGAAGTGGGATTAAAAATGAACTTTCAGAAGACAAAAGTGATGTTCAATGCTTTTACAAGAAATGAAGATTTATCGATTGATGGAGAAAAACTGGAGATAACAGATACGTATGTTTATCTTGGACAGCAGATATCGAGTGAGGGTCACATTGATGAAGAAATTAATCGGCGTACAAAACTTGCCTGGAGAGCTTTTGGAAGAAACAGCATAATTTTCAAGAGCAATATGCCATTATGTCTTAAAAGAAAAGTGTTTGATCAATGCATCCTTCCAGTGCTTACGTATGGTGCCGAGACGTGGACCTTAACTAAAAGAGACATACAAAGGCTGCAGACAACTCAAAGCAGCATGGAGAGGTGCATGCTTGGTATAACCAGGAGAGATAAGAAGAGGAACTCGTGGATCCGAAAAATGACGAGAGTGGAAGACATCATGATCAGAGTTAAATCCCTGAAATGGCAATGGGCTGGACATACTGCCAGAAGGACAGACCATAGATGGACAGCCGAAATTTTAGATTGGGTTCCAAGGGACAGGAAAAGACCCAGAAAAAGACCACATGGGAGATGGGTGGATGAAATTCGTAAATATGCGGGAGTGACATGGAGGAGACTGGCACAAGACAGACCGTTGTGGAGGAAACTTGGGGAGACCTTCGTCCAGCAGTGGATTGATAATGGTTGACAATGATGATGATGATGATGATATATATAAACATTTTGAATTGTTGGTATTCCAACATTTTACCGCTTATACAAAAAAATACTCAGTGATATGGTACTAAAGTGACTGAGAGTTGTTCTTCGCACATAAGAAGAAAATCATGATTTGAAATTTTTATATTTAGTGGTATGAAATTCTATAACATTTCTGACCTCAAATACTAACCTATAGGAGTCTGAACTGAGTGCAAATAGATAATCAGATTCCCTATGTACTAGTAAACACTTTTGTAATATTCAAAAGTTTGAAATAAGCAATAATGCCGGGAGAGTAACTTTTTAGTCAGAATTTCATCTGAAGCCGTTACGCGCTCTTTACTCTTGGGTATACACTACACTCTAAGCTGAGGAACGAATTTTTTGAGGCGCGGTATTCTGGACTTTGGGTTATTGATTTGCAGCTAATATTCGCAGTAATTATGGCATTGATATGTGTAGATGCTAAATATTTATCACGACTACAGTCAAATATCGAACATTGCGTCGTAAAAATTGGTCTTTTTAATTACATGATGGTAAATAACAGTGACTGAATAAAAACCATGTTAGTTCCTTAATGAATGACAGCATTGTTTCTTTTTTTGTTGACTTTTAGTCTTAATGATATTCGAAAGAATTTTCACACGAAAGAAAAATTATCAAGTGTCCAGAATGAATTTGACACCGTCTCAAACAATTAGAATATTGTGGGTAAAAGTGCTAAGGCAGCAACCATTCATTACCAAAACGACGATTTTAGTAGCTTATCAACAACTCCATAATATCCAGAAGGAGGCAAATAAATATTTGCTAGAGATACACTTATTACGTCACACGCATTGAAATGTTCAAGATATTTCATGGCACTACTTGCTCGCTGACGAGAGACGGACAAATGGAAGAAAATTAATCACGTCTTTTTATCCTTTCTAATGCATTGTTATGCTATCTTTTGATGGTGAAAAGAAATATAATCAGACACGCCACACTATTAAAATTAGCATCAACAAAAATTCCTGTGTACATTTGTTGAAATTGGGGTGCCTTGTGCTTTTCAAGCTAATAAAAATGGTGTCATTAACAGCTCTTGAAAAGTATTGGACATTTATGTAGGAAATACAGCTGTTCTTATCCGAACGGTTTGCAAAAATTCAATGTTTTGGCAATTTGAAAATGATTTCGATAATATTTTTGTGATGGTAAGATCAGTGTGGCTTACGAGATGTTAGCGTGTGAACAGCATAAAAAGGGTTATTTGAACAGTCGGATTTGCTATATTTTTAATAATGACCGGACGTATTTCACTTTCTCCATAAATGAGGATTCATCGAAGCAGTGTTTATTTGTTGCATTCTCAGCGCCCCTCAGGTCCAAAGCTTCGAAGCTCTTAGTTGTAATCGCATTTGATAGAATTTGCCAAGTGTTTTCTTATCAACCAGAGCCTCCCTTAGCAGCCGCGGGGCCCGTGCTTTAACCCTCTCTCCTACACTAGACATAAAACATACACTAGACTTAAAACATGGTTTATTACAGTTATCTTATAGTTTAATAAAACGTCAATACCTTAGAAAATTAACCAATAACGAAAGACAGCATTTTAAATTTTTTCAACACTACTGATGTTTTGTAAATGTCTTAAATGATGTAGGTAAAATAAGAATACCAACATATGTTCTTCCTTCACAATGGCTCAGTTTTAACCTATTAATGGACAGTACTTGCATTATTGAAATCATTTCATAAGAAGCGGACTTTTCTTGCTTTTGTCCCAGCAAAGTCAACTATTAAATCATTAAAATTTGTTTCGCTTACTTTAAGTTGTTCAATTGGGAAATTTGCCAAACACATCGATCTTTCTTGAGTCATGACAGATCTTAAATATAATTTAATCAGCTTCAAGCGTGGAATGATTCTTTCTACGCTTGGTATTGTTACTTCGACAGTAAGTAATATCCTGTAGGCAATGAAGGCATAAGGAAAAGGATTCTGAATATTATTCATGTCTCTTAAAGCACTGGCTGCAGTTTTGACATCAGATGGAAGTAACTCCCGCAGCAAAACGTTTTCGATCACTATCAGTGCACGGTGCACATTGAAAGATATGTCTTCAATACTAATGTTTCGTTGGACATAATATTGTAGTTTGCCCCCGATATTTGGGTAAATATAAATTCAGCAATCGATATTAAAAAAAAAGAATAATTAAATGAGAAGGAATTTAAAATATAAAATTAGAATAATTGAAAACAAGAAATTTGCTCCTTCGCTTTTTTCCTTTCTCTCTCTCTCTCTCTCTCTCATTTCCTTTCTTATCGCAGGCCCCCGTGCGACCGCATCTGCCGCACACACCTAAGCTGCTCTGTCATCATCCGTCAGGAGGGTGCGTATAGCATTCCATTCCATTGCATCGTTATCGCTTGGGGCGGTTCATAATTATTATTTCAATGACGTTTTGCCGTGTTTCTAGAAAATAACGAACCGATATCTTTTGGGCATTCGCGCGAGCCTTAAACGTTTGCAAGCTTTATCAACATCTATTCTTGGTCTATAATCAAATTTCGAATTCCTTCGTGATTGCTTTTTTAAAACTTAGTCTATGGTAAAAGGGTTGATAATTTATGAAGCACTAATTTCATATAATTGTCTGTACGGTCGCTATTACCACTAATGGTCGCTATTACCACTTTTGCTGTTCATGGCTCTGATCGGAGCCATACATCAACACTAAGTACATGCCGATGACTCCGATCGGAGGACCGCTGATATGACCTTGAAAGCATTGCATTCCAAGCTCGCTGCTATAAAATAAATGCATGAAGGTCACTGCCCTCCACTGCCGTTCGCGTATCATCCAACTGCCCTCTAGTTCCGCGCGACAGAACGAGTCGCAGAAGCATGTGATACCACCATGTATTGTTGTCTTGTCAATCAGTATGAGAACGCCACTCAATGTTAAGGTATCGTGATTGCATAGGCAATATTAGACGATCGTGTTTATGGTTTAGTGAGTTGAATTCATTCGTAAAACTAGTGTAATTGGCTGTGAATGTGTGTACACTAGTGAATATGTGTGCTACTGCTTTTGGTGGAAATATGTATCGTACAGACAGTATTTGCGCTTATTTTTGTGCATTAAAACATGCTTGGTTCAAAAGCGGGCCCTTCTCGGGCAAAACAGCTACGTGTTCAAAAATTGCGGAAACCATTAGCACAGAAAGAAGTATATTATCATTCGAAAACCGACGAAACGGATGTCGAATCAGATTTTTTATCCAGTGAGTCGAATAGTATTCCCTCAGAGTCGCCTTCAGAAGGTCAAGAACAGCAATCGCATACTAGGCAACAACTAGATGATGAACCATATGTTTCACAGCACAACAATTACACAAAACCTAACTCTGATGCTGATAAATGGTCGGAAAATTCTTTGCCGCCTAATAACATGAAAATATTTCCTTTTCAAAAACACGCCAGTTGTTAGTACCAGTACCTAGAGATAACCCTATGGACTTCTTTTACCTACTGTTTGATACGGATTTCTAGCAGGCTACTGTACAGGAAACGAATGTATATGCTGTCTCCGTTGTATTTGCCAGTAAATCCGATCAATGACGAATAGTAGCCTGGAATTAATTGACAATTGAAGAACTTCGAGTATTTATAGGGCTCCTTCTTCACATGGGAACGATACAGCTTCCTCGTTTGCAGCATAACTGGAAAACGATAGACTGTTCAATTTGTCTATTTTTCAGAGAGCAAATAAATAGAAACCGATTTCTATTAATACTACGATGACTTCACTTTTTTACTACCCCGGAAGATGACATCAAATCGCGTGACGTCTTGCAAAATATAAGACCTGTGATTACATATATCAAAGAAAATAAGGCATCTGTTTACCTACCAAAAAAAAAGAGCTTTCGCTAGATGAAAGCATGATGTTGTGGCGTGGGGGGAGGGGGTCTAGCATTTAAACAGTATATCAAAAATAAACGCCACAAATATGGTGTCAAACTATATATGCTCACCGTATCTGATGGCACGATACTCAATGTCACGTATATAAGGGAACACACAATGCCGAACGAAGGGGAACAGGGCATGCTTCGAAAGTTGTAATGAAGTTGATGTAAGACCTATAGAACCAGGGTCATGCATGATATCTGGACAACTACTACAATAGTTGTTATTTAGCATAAAAAATTCTCGAAAATGAAACCTATAGCACTGGAACATTGAGGGCTAATCTTCGTGGTACTCCACAGCAAGTAACAGAAAAAAAAATGCAAAAAGGGGAAAACATGTCTTTATTCAAAGGTGGTGCTCAAGTTGGAAAGTGGAAGGACAAGCGGGATGTGTTATACATACTACCATTCACGTGCTCTGCTGAACATACAACCTACTCAGAATACTACTCCACAACGAATGCGTTGGAAGACTGTTAGAGAGGATTGCAGGTATACGTTGACATATTTTTATTTACAGCACTATATGTGTATTTCTTGTATGTTATCTCGTGACTAGCATTAAACATATATTCCGGAGGTTAACGCCTAGGGGGCCAGCATGTAACACAAGAACATGTGTGCCAGCTATTGTTTGTAGGCGTCATAGCTACGGTGAACAGAAAGCCATCATTGGGGACTATGCACTGCTAACATCTGCGCGTGTGTGGAGTGCATATGAAGCAAATAATTTTCCTGGTTCAGGGGTGTGCAAAGTAACGTGTGGTTAGAGGGAGGTTACATATAACACAGTCATTCACTGAAAGAAAAATCAGGATACACAAGTTGCACCTTAAACGACAATGTGGTTTAATAAAAACCTTTTTGTATCATAAATGTAAATCCTGTGAGCTATCTAGAAGAAAGTCATGCTTTTTGTTGCGGTAACAGAAAAAATTAATGTTGAACGCCACTGGATTCGCACATCTTGGAATTCATATACGCTAACCTGGAAATATCGTTATATAATTGGTCCACACCGCGCTAGCGCTGGCCAATGAGATAACGAATATAAGGTCATCAAGCCTGGCTTGCGATTCTAATATTACGCAGTCCAACTAACGTCTGGATAGTCTGGTGTTAGGCTTGGAGTCTTGGTTTGTTGTTTCATTGAGCCGCACTTGAGTAGCGCGGACTAGTTACATAACAAATTGGCGCGTTTGTTTAAAATTCGTGTAGAAGGTGTTATAATGAAACAGTAACAGCTGATATGTGTTGGAAGGTGCAAGAATCTTGGGGCCTTTCAACTTTAAATTTATTTTCCTGTTAGAACTGCTAAAAACATTACTATCTATATACACTAAAGTGCCAGAAAAACTGGTACATACGAGCTTATGCAAAATACACTGACGGAAAAAAAAATCCCAACACCAAGAAGGGGTTGTGTTAGATAAACGACAGTTGGTAGGCGGTGAGAGTACATCTGTAAGATGACGTCTATGCAAATTTCGTGCTCGGAGCATACGTGTGGCGCTAGTAGCGCCTCGGAACATGCAAAGCAGGTTTGCTGTAAATACGCGCTGTAACGTTCGTGAGCGTTAGTTATCGTTGAGATTCGACGTAGTGTGTTGATGTTAGTCAAGAATGCCTTTAAAAAGACGAAAAAGCCATTATCAACAGCTCACGGAGTTTGAACGAGGTCGTGTAATAGGCTAAGAGAAGGTGTATTTTCTTTCCGCAATATTGCAGAACGACTTGGCAGAAATGTAGCCACTGTGCATGATTGATGGCAGCGGTGGTCAAGGGAAGGTACTGCCTCAAGAGGACTGGGTTCCGGCAGGCCACGTGGCACTACTGAGAGGGAAGACCGCCGTGTACGGCGTATGGCCGTGGCGCATGGTACTGCGTCTGCGGCAGCAATTCGAGCTGCAGTTGCCACCACAGTGACACAGCAAACTGTTACAAATCGGTTACTTGAAGGACAGCTCCGAGCCAGACGCCCTTTAGCGTGCATTCCACTTACTCCAAACCACTGCCGTTTGCGACGTCAGTGGTGTCAAGCTAGAGCTCATTGGAAGACGGAGTGGAGATCTGTTGTGTTTTCTGATGAAAGCCGGTTCTGCCTGGGTGTCAGTGATGGCCGTATGTTGGTTAGAAGGTGGCCAGGTGAGCGTCTGCAACCAACCGGTCTGCGTCCAAGACACAGTAGACCTACACCTGGAGTATTAGTCTGGGAAGCAATTTCCTATGACAGCAGGAGCACTCTCGTGGTTATCCCACGCACCCTGACGGCACAGTTGTACGTCGGACTGGTGATTCAACCTGTTGTGCTTCCATTCATGAACATCATTCCACGGGGTGTATTCCAACAGGATACCACTCGCCCGCATACCGCTGTTGTAACCCAACATGGTCTACACAGTGTCGACTTGTTGCAGTGGCCTGCTAGATCACCAGATCTTTCTCCAATCGTGCACGTATGAGACATCATTGGACCACAACTCCAGCGTCCCCACCAACCAGCATTAACCGTCCCTGTATTGACCGACCCAGTGCAACAGGCATGGAACTCCGGCCTACAAACTGACATCCAGCACCTGTACGACACAATGCATGAACGTTTTCATGCTTGCATTCAACATTCTGGCGGTTACACAGGTTATTAATGTACAAGCATTTAACATTTAAAATGGCTCTTCTCGCGCTTACATTAAGCTGTGATCTTGAAACTTTAATCGATTAAATATGTTACCTATACAAATGTATTGCCGCCATTTCTTCCCTCTACAACTATTTTTTCGTGGTGTTGGGATTTATTTTTCCGTCAGTGTACATAGCAACGTCAACTATGCGCGTACTCGGTTGCGTCCGCCAGTGCGTACATGTATAAAGCGATAGACATCCTTGCCAGCTGTCAGAGCTGTTTTCAGTATGAGAGTGACAAGTAATAATGATTTAAACGATTTTCGACGCGGTGTCATAGTTGGCTCTCGTGAGATGGGCCATAGTATTTCGGAGGTAGAAACAACGTTCGGAATTTCACGGACGACCATTGCAAGGGTGTGCCGTGACTACAAGAAGTCCGGCAAAACCTCCAACCTACAATACCAGCCTGGCCGTAAAAAGACATTGGGTAAACGTGACCATCGTCGGCTGTCAAGAATTGTTTCACGCGACACTCTCGCAGGTATCACCGGAATTCAATGCTGGAACCTCAACAAGCATCAGCGTCCGGACTGTGCCACGTACCCTGCACGATATGGGCTTTGGGAGCCGACGCCCAACTCGGGACCCCTGGATGGGTCCACGCCACAGAGCTATGAGCCTTGCTTGGGCACGGCAACATTGTTACTGGACACTTGATGACTAGAAACAAGTAGTCTGGTCTGACGAGTCGCGTTTCCAACCGTATCGGGCAGATGGAAGGATTCGTGTGCGGTGTAGCAAACTTCATGAATCCATGGATTCCGCCTGTCAGCAGGGAACTGTACCGGCTGGTGGTGGTCCTTAATGCTATGCGGTGTGTTTAGCTGGAATTTACTGGGACCTCTGGTACGTCTACAAACGTATGTGACCGGACAACGCTATGTGCGCATCCTTTCTGATGAGATAAGCCCGTTCATGTCATGCATTCATGCTGATGGGTTGGGCCTGTTCCAACAGGACAATTCACCTCCACACAAGTGTTCGTACGCCACGTTATGGTTAGAGGAGCATTAATCTGAGCTTGAGGTGTTCCCAATCTCATCCAAGTCCCCAGATCTGAACCTGATAGAACACATTTGTGATGCCACGCAACGCGCTATCGAACACATTCCGAGGTATCGGAATACACCTGAATTGTTGAACGCTCTGCAGGATGTATGGTGTGCACTGCCTACAGCATATTTCCAGAAGCTAGTGGAGTCCATGCTCCTCGTATTTCTGCTGTCCTGCGCTCCCGCGGGGGACCTACCAAGTATTAGACTGGTGTACCAGTTTTTCTGGCACTTCAGTGTATCATTTATGACTGCAAAACTTGTGATGCTGACATAGAATAAAAATGGCAACGTTTATTCACAAATAAATGTTTATTTATCATGGACAATAATTTCGCAGATCGTTTGGCTCGGCATCATCGGGACGAAGCATATAACAATTTTAAAGCAATTTCATTATTGGTTGTTATTTTTACTCTATAATATTACAGTGTTTTTATAGATAGCATATGGGATACTCGTATATGATAGAAAAATGTTTGTAGTCTGATACTATGAGTTTAATACATGTTCATTCTTAGTGCTTTAATCAAAGCCCATTTAAAAGGGGCGGGGCGTAGGGCCCTGCACTCCGGTCCCCGCTCTTCAATGGACCCCAGAATTATGTCAGATGCTTGAAGAACTGACAGAGTTATACATTTTTTTGCAGAAAGCACAGCGAAAACTACAACAAACTGTCTTGTAAAAAATGGTTCCATTTCTTTCCCTAATTTTAGGAGTCCGCAAAAAGTATAGTCGCCCCAGTTTATCCGCAAATGTTACGAAAGCATTACAGATGTTTTGTGCACACCTGTAATTAGGAGAAATTTTCATTCATTAAGAATTCGTTTGAATCATGATATTTGGGTCATATTATTTTGTCCACTATTGATATAATTTCAACAAGCTGAACCTGGGGGGAGGGAGTAAAGAACTGAACTGGAATCCATTTTTCAACCATAATTTTCTGTTTTTTTGTTAACACTGATTAGTCCATGAGGGTTTATTTATTCGGCCACATATAGTCAAATCCTAAAGTGCCATTAATACTGGGGACCCCCAAATACTGCCCAGCTCCTGGGTCCTCTGTCTCTTTGAATGGGCACTGGCTTTAGTCTTGTCAACTTCTAAAGATAAAGCCTAGGTTTACCGTTTAAGATGCAACCTGTATATTTTGTTTTTTACTGCAGTGAATGATTGTGTTATTTGACCCCTTCCATTCCCAGGCGAACCTCTGAAACTAAACACTCTACGTGTGCAAATGCTATTAGCAATGCACGATACAGAACAATAGATTCCTCTTCGCTGTGGTTTCATGTACAGCCAAAAATCATAACTGTACCCGCCAAATACGCTGATGGAATACTTACCTACCTAATTACAGAAGTAGACGTTTTCGCATCCGGGTTCGAGAGATCCTTACACACGACAGACGGGTCATTCCCGAATGATCCGTTTCAAGTGAACGGTCTACAGAGAGAGAGAGCAGATCTGTTCCGTCGTTACAGCAGATCTCGTTCACGGCGAACGAAATTGTTTATCGTTCGGGAAGCACAGTATTTCCCTGCTCGCTTCGGTTCCCAAATCGTGGATCCGAAGTTCTTACACTTTTGTTTTGGTCATACCTGGTTTGCCCTTTAATTAATTACTGATTCGAAAATCTTCACGTTAAGTGTTACTACACTGCTGGTCACCCAAAATGCAACACCAAGAAGGACATGAGATAGCTAAATGAGATTTTCTGGACACATAACAACGGATACAAAGATGAAACGATTGAGCTTACAGGCCCGTGCGACTTGCGGAACACGCAGACATCAATAGTTTGTGTGACCCCCATGGATGGCAATAAAGGCCGCTACACGCCGTGGCATCGAACGAAAGAGGCTTTGGATGTGGGCTTGGGGTATATCGGTCCACGCTGCTTCGACACGTAGCCACAGTTCATCAGGCGTAGCCGCGGGTGGTGCTTGCTGGGCCACTCGGTTACCGATCAGCGACCAGACGTGTTCGATGGGCGACATATCGGGAGAACAGGTGGGCAACGGCAGCGGTGACACCTGGTGGGCCGTAAAGAATTATTGCACGATGCGTGCCACGTGCGGGCGCGCATTGTCCTGTTGAAACGGGGTCGCTGGCAGGTCCTTCAGGTAAGGGAGGACTACATCCTCCAAAACGTCGGAGATGTTGAGGTGGCTATTGAGTGTACCGGCGATGCGTACCAGAGGAGTGCGGGTGTCATATACAATTGCGCCCCAAACCATAACACCAGCGACGGACCGGTACGGCGATGCATTATGCAGGCGTCATACAGTCTCTCACCGCGGTGCTGCCACACGCGGATCTGACCATCATGGTGTTGCAGGCAGAAGCGGGATTCTTCGGAGAAGACAATTTCGTGGCATTCCGTATCCAGGTGCGGCGTTCAACGGCCTACTGCCACCGCACTCGCCGGTGGTGTAACGTCAATGGTAATCGGAGCAATGGGCGCCGTGCGAGAAGTCCCCGTTCCTGCCGACGACGTCGAACAGTACGTGCTGACACAGGTTGTTGCGCAACACACCCTAATTCCTGCGCTAACGTTCGTGATGTGGCAGTGCGAGCCGCCAATGTCCGCAGCACAACATGCCGGTTCCCTCGTTTGGTGGTGTGCCGCGGCTGTGGCAATCGCTCACGTCGGTCCTTCCGTCCCTTATGCACCCACCGAATCCATACTCGCCTCACTGTGGCTGGATGTCTTCCCACACGGGCGCCGATGTCTCGGTACGATAAACCGCTGTCGCGATAAGCCACTATTCGTCCTCTGTCGAACTCTGAAACGTGCTGGAATGACTGCCGTATTCTGCGACGAGGCATCTTGAAACTTCCCACGCACAGGTCCGGCAGCACAACACACTTCCACTATTTACACCCCGCCTTCTGTGCACTCTTCTTATAGTGCTTCTCAGTGGCGTGCCGGGCGCACATGATTTGCATATGCCCTGCAATGCTAATCGTTTGCATGTCCTCTCGCGGGCGACGCATGCCACGAATTTCAGGCCAATCTGATGCTTCCTTCTTGGTGTTGCATTTTGGGTGGACAGCAGTGTATATCCAACATAGAACAACTTCGTCTTCGGGTTTATATCATTATTTGCAGTAAAATGAAGACAACTTTATAAATTCCATTTCTTTTCATATTTATCATTACAGTTTCACTCACAAGACGGGGACACCAGCTTGGAACTATGGTAGCACTTTTGTTTAGTAATATGTAGTACGCAAATATTAACTTGGTAATATATGAAATGTTTTATTTGTACCACTATAGTATGGAACAGGTAACTAAAATCGTTATACACTATCTTAAAAAGCTTAATTTTTAGAGTGAAACCTTGTGAATTTAAAAACCATGACCGACTGGAAAAGACCTCAGAGAACTTTGTTTCCACCGAACGAAACAAACGGATTTTTTGGATTGGGGGGGTGATAGTTTAAGGGCCCCTGTGAGCAACTCAGTGGGATATAAGAAGTCGCCCGTCCATACTTTAGGGCCACTGGTTCCAGGGAAGGGAGAGAGCCAGTGCCCTAAGACAAACACAACAGTGCCCTATGCTAATCCTACTTGTATCCCGTGTTCGCGGTGCATTATGTGTTGATTTGCCAGTTGATCTGCTGTGTTGTTTCTGTATGGGATGTTCCTTCGTGCTTGTTGGCTATTCTCTTTTTCTTTTCTTAGCAGTGTGAGATTTAATTCTACATACTGTGCTTTGTTGCTGTAGCGATTTGGGTGATCCCTTTTTTATTATGTTTTCCGTGCCGGTCCCTGGCTCTGACGACTGTCTTTTTCTTTTTTTAATGTTCCTTCTTCCTATCTTTACTTCAACGCCACTGTCTTGCGATGGAATCGGTGATACTGTGTCCCAATAGCTCCTGTAATGCTTGGTTGACTCGCGGGGAAATGGGGTTTGGCTTTATCTGCTCCGCCCTTAATAGTGTACTCGTGTGAAGATATGGCCTTTACCGCTCACCTTCAAACTGTGCTGTATCCTCAGGATTTGACCTAATTTGCTCACCCTGTAGTAGCTAGGTTTCTTCAATATCCGCAGGGTCTCGCTTAATTTGCTCACATTTTAGTAGCTTGTAGTCCATTTCCTCGTCTTGTAATTAACTGAAGTCGCGTTCTGGGGTTGACTTAGAAGAATTCTTTTGCTCCCCCAACTTTTCCGAAAGAAAAATTAATTGCTGCGGCAGCGCTGACACCGAAGAAATCCCAATGCCGAAGTCGTACTCGTCGCGGGGACCCACATGTTCTCTCGCCGCGCAATCGACTTGAAAACTACGCACTATTCAGTAATCCTCTTTGCGAGTAGCGGCGAGACTCGGGAGCTCCGCGAAAGAAGTCTTCATTCGACGAGAGCGGAGACTGGAATAAATGGGGCCGGCCAGTTCTTTTAAATGGACCGATCCGGTGACCCGATCTTACGTAACTGATACCCGTAAATGAACGAAATTTTACACCATTGTAATACACACTAATATCGCTGCTATTACTGTTTCGTTTTATCACCAGTTCAACACGCATATCCAACGAAGACGCTAAGTAATTTATACGTTGTCTAATTGGTCAGCGCCACTCAAGCGCGGCCCAACGAGGTAACGAGAACGGACCCCAGGCCAGGCACGAGATACTAGCTGTAGTCCCCACGAAGTGGAAGCTATTTAGTATCTGTCAGCTTGTCTGCTTTGGGAACCTGAGAGGCCCACAAATTCCAGTAATGTGTTTACTTATGATTCGTATTGCTGCTAATTTGCGAGCAGCAAAATGGAAATGTGAAATAAATATATACGTATAAATAAAGACAGACGTCTAATTAGAAACTCTAAGGTTGAATCTCGTATAGCCGCCCCGGTAGCGCAGTAGTCTAAGCTATGGCTTCTGAACATTCGTCCGAGATAGGTCAGGGTTTGAATCCTGGTAAGGCATGGATGTTGTGTTTGTCCTACGGCACTGTCTCCATCTCTTCCCTGGAACCAGTGGCCCTAAATTAGGGACGGGCAACTGCTTATAGCGCAATGAATTGCTCACGGTGGTCTTTAAACACCCAATTAAAAAGGAAATGTTTTATACCTTCTCCTAACACCGCCATTTAGGAACAGAAACTGTGTTAAAAAAAACAACAATGTATTATTCCGAGATAATGTATATGGAGTAGTTCAAAGGGGTTAGTAGGCCCCAATGATGTTAGAATAAGACTTCTGGAAATGCCTTGGCTCTCTAAACCTTGAAGCCGCAAAGTGTCGGAATTTTATGTTTACATGATACCCATGCAGTTTCAATTTCAACAGTGTGTATTATTTTAATTGCATGGTTTTTGGTCGCAGAAATCGTATTAAAATCAAACCGAAATAAATTACTTCATAGACGAGTGAAGTTTTCAATTGTAACGTTATATTTTGTTTTGAACTTGCACTAACGTTTTATGAATTTCAATTTAAAATAGAAACAGGAAGGAACCTCAAAATAATTAAGAATTTTATAAATCCAGAATTTTCTCACACATTGGAAGCAAGGTACGATGAAAAATTAGAAACATTTGCTACGAAAGACGAAAATATACGATTCGACCAACACAAAATGCATTACAATAGCCTTGGAAACCACCAGCTTTCCCACATTTGAATGAAAGCCGCTCGAGGTTATAGGCTTTACCAGGAGCGGTAGTGCTCCATTGAAGAGGATATCTCCAGGTGCCTTATTCTAACCTCTTTGTCTAAGAAAGACTTAAGCGCGAATAAATAAGAAATAGAGGGAAGCATTTTCGTTTTTTTTTCAACATATTTTTTTTTTGATTGGAGGTTTAACGACCACCGTGAGCAACTCAATGGGCTATAAGCAGTCGCCCGTGCCTAATTTAGGGTCACTGGTTCCAGGGAAGGGAGAGAGCCAGTGCCGTAAGACAAACACAACATCCACGCCTCACCGGGATTCGAACCCGGACCCCGTTCGGACGAATGATCAGAGGCCATCGCTTAGACCACTGCGCCACTGGGGCGGCTTCAACGACATCATCCAGTTCAGTTTTCTGTTAGCTCACTGAATCACCAAAACTGACTTATGATTATAGGAAAATGACTTTAAACTGGTAGTTCAGATATTGATTCAAACGTGTTACGACATTTGTTGAAGCTCTTACATGGCTAAGGCATTACAAAATTTTGGGATGTGGTACTTAAGCTGACTCAGCACTTCGCCTGAAAATTAAAATAATTAAAAACACGTTAGAAGTAAAAGTTCTTAATTATGCTGTAATAATTATGACTAAAATTTATCTGAATTTTTTTTTCATAGAACTAATAAAAGTTTTTTAATGGAAGTTTGCTTTCAGTATGTAATTTGGAAAAATAAGTTATTAATTCTAATACGTGGCAATTTTTCTATCGTGAAGCTGTAAAGTCTCAATAATCTCTTTAAAACGCCAGCCTGCAGCACATCTACGTTGCAGACCTCGGTGTATGACAGTAAGGTGATACGACTCTGGAAACAAAAATCTCCTCTTAATGTCACTTGTCGCTAGATGGCGCGACGAACGTGTGGGCCCATGATTTGATACAACCTATGCTTTCTTATGGGAGGGAACGGCGGAAACGTATTTACGAATGCTATTTGTGTGGAATTAAAAAAACAATAACCTGGAACGCTTCGCAAACATGCACTTTTGTGCTTATCATATGGAATTCATCAAATAAGCGTTATATATATATATTTGTTTTTTACCCACAGAGTGAGTATACTAACGTGACGATTTTTGAGCAGACAATGCTGAGTTTTTTAATAATGCAATAGAAAATAGACCCATTATCGTAAAAAAAATTGTACTTCTTGTAAAATGAGATGGTGCTGTACATTCGGAGGAGCAATTTTAACATGGAATATTAGTTTTTGCGTAAGTCATTGGAGCATCGTTAACAGGAACTGCTGGGTTTGAAAACTTACCGAGGTTTTTGTAAAAAAATATTTTGATTAATCATCTTCTTGAGAAATCATTCACTATTGATCTTTTCATTTAGTAATAAACACTTCATCTTACATATTTTTTTTTTTTTTGTACCTAATCATACTAATGAATAAGGCTCTCCCACCATCTGTGCTGGCGATGACGACAGAGAAAGTGCATCGCTGCAAAATGGCTGCATTTTCTCGCCGGAGCATTCCCCAACCTGCGTGCATATACTGTAGTACGATGAACATATTTCATATCAAGGGATAAAATTAGTGATAATACATTTAAACAACGGTTAATGCTCTTAACGTAAAATTTTTCCACATTGTGAGCTGTGGAAATATGCATCACATCCTAATGCTTGCCGCCATTTTCCCAACACTTTTGGGTCATTAAAGGTTGATACAAGTTCTTTATGTGTCACATAACCTGTCGGATTACCGACAGTTTGGTACAACACACTTACGCCCCATATCAAAAACAGAATTGAACAGATCCTAGTCCGACATTTAGCTATACTATAAATTTATTTACCGTTAAGTAAAAAGAGAGTTGACGTACTTTACCTTCTGTACAGAAACTGCAAACGTTTCTGGAAATCCACGCAATATACAGTAATTATACAAAGTAATAAATAAAAAATGCTCAAGAGAAATACCGATTTAGCACTGATGAATTGAGAAACACCATGTAATACTATGATGGTTAGCATGAACGATCGGCCCACAACTCCTGAACACCCTCTGGTGAGCTGTGACATTAACAATCCGTTTTTCAAACTGTTTACAGTACGGAGAGTTGTATCACCTGAATTATCATACACAGTGCTGCAGACATTAGAACTGGTGCAGGGAAACTCCCAGAAGTGCATGGTGTTGTTGGTTGTGTTACTAGTGTTTCTTTCAGTTTTTTTCCAAATAGGTTGTCGTGTCGATCTATGCTTTGTGTCCTATTTCCTATATCATCGGAGTGCTAGAAAAGCACCGATCAAATTGATCAGGAAAGGCATATTATTTTAATAGCGTGATCACACCTCCGAAACAACCGCTGGACCTCGAGAGTACGTGTCTGGCCGCCCGCCGGGTGCGTGTGACGGCGTAGATTGTGGTGTTAGCGGCCTCTGTGAGGTGCTCGTGCCAGCCGTACGAGTGTGTCTAGGCCTACCAGTGCCGGAAAAGTGCAAGTTATCATGGACGCGCTATCGATTCAAGATGGCGGACAGTTTCTCTTCTTTGGTAATCTCTAGTGAACTCACTATTGAACTTTAGGCGTGTCTTTTTTATTTTCCTTTTATTTTTATTGAAGGACTCTACTCCGCCGCCGATCCAAAGGTTCCGACTGCGGTATTGTGGGGCTTCAGCCATACCGCAATTGTTAACAGTGCACGTGGTTTCGTCGCTTTGTGTTGTGGAGTATTTGTGTGTGCCATATTATTGGATTTGTCAAGAAGAAGATTAGTAAGTACTATTTCTACTATTCTTTTGATTGTTCTGAAGATGTTTCGTGATTTTTGGACAAACTGGTCTTTACGACTATGGCGCTTAGCAAACCTCATTATAAGAAGAAACACTCTAGCTTTGCTTCCCATTCCGGGGTAACTGCTACGCAAGTCGGGCAAGCCATTTGAGTACATGTGGGTTCTCCCGATGAAACCCTTTTTAATTTTGGGTGGGCAGTTATCCCAAGAAAATTTGAACTTGTGTTCAAACGGCATGACCTGTATTTGGCGCTCATCGGCAAGACTCTGTACCATGGGAATTCAAAGATTGTTTGTGTTAACGTGGACTCTAAAATAAAAGTTGTTTATTGCAAGTATCTTCTTTGCGAGATCCCCAATGATGAGGTGGTTAAGGCTTTCAAGAAATTTGGGAAGGTGCTTAATACTAAGTACGAAGTCAGCCGGAAGTCTTCATAAACGGAGCTTTTTCTGGCACCAGAGTAGTCACCATGGACACGGCTAAAAATCTTCCGAACTATATGCATATTGTTCACCACAGGTGCATGAATGTGTATAATGGACAGGTCCAGGTTTGCAGGAAATGTAGCAGCACAGTGGTCATATTGTTGTTGACTGCGAGAAGTTCACTTGTGCCAATTGCAGAGCCTTAGGACATAATATTAAGGACTGCACAGATCCTTGTGGAAACTTCAAATCACCCAACCATAAGAGGCCTGATTGTGGGGTCCCGTCCTTCGCCCAGATGGCCAGTGCCGGAAACAACCAAGAAAATCAAGACGACTTATTAGAGGCGCTAGACGCCACGGAGAAGGAGCGGGAATTTCCAGAAAACGAGGTCAATACTTCGAGTGAGAAGGAAACTGAAAGCCACCGACTTCGTGGTCGGGAAGTGCCAAGGAGGAACATGACGTTCCTGTTATTGTGGATTAGGAAAGTATCAGTAACATAGGTGAGTTAGAGAAAATTTACCCAAAAAATGCTAAAGAGAATTTTTCTATTGCAGGTGATTTCTCGACGGATAAGAGAGTGCTTTCACCAGAGGTGGGAGAGGGATTTACTGAGGTCACGAAAAGGTCTAGGAATTTCTCTAAACAATCTATTGAAAAAATAGCTAATATGCTTAATGGAATTTCCATTATTGACGAGGAGGGAAAGGTGGCTAAAAACATGGAGGAAGCTGAGGAAATGGAGGTTTGCTCAGCAGAAATGAAAGGCGAAAAGGTCCTTGATAGTGAGGATAAGAATGTGGAACTTTCCGAGGGTAAAGTTTTGGAACTTCAAGTTGATAATGGTGTTGAAAATTTAAAAATTGATGTCACTAATGTATGTATTGTAAGTAAGGATGTTATTTGTATTGTCGAGGAGATTTGCACTACCATCTCCTCAGAAATGATAAAATCGAGAGTTTTGGTGCAGTCGAGTCGCCTGAAAATATCAATGTCCTATGTGTTGGTGCTGTCGGCACGAGTGAAAAGGATGACGTCCTAAGTTATGGCGCAGTGGAGCCTGCGCGAGATCCAGTGCAGGCGTTATTCCCGAGCCAAACCGACTTCCTGCCCACTTGCAGGAGTGCACGGCCATTCCTGCAAGTGGGAAGGAAGCTAACATCCTCCGGTGGAGCTGTGGAGGGTCAGCAGCGGCGGACTCCCGATGGGGAGTCCGGGACGGTTTCTCCACCCCATCTGTGGACGCCAACAGAGTCCAAGGAGGATTCCCGCAGTGAAGTGACCGAGTCTATCGTGAACGGCACCCATCGTGGTAACGGCGCGGAGCTGCCGCGGGAGGCCACCGGGCAGGCCGGCCCTTAGCCGAAGAGTGAGCGCCTGCCAGAGAAGGGAGTTCGGAGGCCAACTAGCTGTCGGATGCTATTGGTGAGAACAGATTTTCTTACAGGATATCTGAGCTCTCTTCGGTCTCTGGTGAAGAACAGTAGGCTGAGCAGGTGACCAAAAATTTGAGAGCCAGGTTCAAGCGTTTGGAAAGGCGACTGACGCAGGTCAACGTTGATACGGCGAACGATCTTGCCAAGTTGGCGAAGTCGGAATTCGACGGAATGGGTCACGTTGTTCCGACGGTTACCGGACATAAAAGCCGGCGATAGAGAAAGAGTGTGAGTAGGAAGGAGACGGAGGGACGCAATTGATGAAGATCTTGAAGGTGAGTAGCTTTTTTGGTAGGGTTCCTCTCCCTCGTTTTTTGAATTTGGGTGTTTGTTTTATGTTAACATACTACTTCCTTTTTCAGATTAAGGTAAGTATGGCCCCTAATTACCAAGGCACTGATCTGTGTATTGATACGTTGAACTTTTACGGTCCCCGGACTGTCGAAAAGCAGAAGTGGCTCGCATGCTACTTCAGGGAGTCGGGTGTTGATTTTTTGCTGGTGCAGGCAACCCACCACAAGAAGCCTGAACAGGTTTTTGCATTCCGTAGGAACACCGGGCTGAAGTGTAGGTACTCACGTAGAGTGAAAAGTTTCACTGTGGTAGCCATCGTCTACAAGTCGCAGTACGAGGATAGCAACACACAGATGCAGAACGAAGTGGACGGACGGTGGTGGCTATTTGGGTCAATAGCGGATTGATGTCCATTAAGATGATGTGTGTTTATGTTCCGATGGTGGGGCCCATCCGGAGCGATTTCTATGATCAGGTGCCATTCTTTCTTATGGGAAGGAAATATTTCCTGGTCGTCGGTCGGGATGTTAACTCGGTGGTGGATAATCATATCGACCGGTTGAGTACTTACAGGTGCAGGTGGTCAGAGCCGTACAGAAGGAGTCTTACGGATCTGATTAAGAACCAGCAACTCAAGGACGTATGGAAGCAGCTATTCACGCAGAAGCCGGGGTTCACCTGGCACACTAATAATTTGGCTTCCATTATCGACATTTTGTTGGTCTCGAAGATGAACTGGGTTATGGTGGCAGAGGTCTTTAACCCTAACTCACAGACCTTGTTTATCTCTGATCACAGTGTTGTTGTGATGGACGTCTGTGTGCCGGCACCGAGGGAGAGGAGAGCGACACCGTGGAGCCTAAACGTGTCAATTTAGACGACTTTGAAGCGATGTCGGGCGTCTGTTCAATTCTGGAGGCGTGTGCAAAGACGGTCACCGATTGCGCGATCGGTGGTTAGGGAAGGGAGAAGAACGAGGTCCGGAGCACCTTTGTTGCTCGGGGTGAGGTGTTAGCTAGAGCTAAGCAGGTGACTCAGGTTTTTCTGATGAACCTCCTGAACGCGGCTCTGAAGGGTAATGAGCACGGTGTAACCTGGAAATCATTACCCGGATCAGGCATGAGATTGCCGACCTTTATTGAGGCATCGGCCGTGAAGTTCCACTTCAAGGTGCGATTAGGAGTTTTGAGCAGGAGCGGAATATTAACCACATTTACCGCAAGCTCGAGGCGGGGAGGAAGAGGGAGATTCTCGAAGTTCTCAACATTGATGGTACTGAGTCGAGGGACAATCAGCAGAACCTGTAGACGCGGCTTGGCACTACGGCGATTGTTGAAGTACCTTTTATTTCATTTATTTCGTTATGGGGTTACATTTGACTATGTTACATTTCAAAATTAATTTTATACCATATAGTATTAAGAAAAATATCATGTATAATGTGAATACTTATGTACAGGGTAACCACAGAACAACAAATTGAGTAAAAGGCTATATATATATATATATATATATATATATATATATAGCCTGAGTGAATCCTTGCGTACCCCGATGATGCCTCCTTCTTCGTCGACTCAGAAAGGAGACTGAGCGGGATGCTTTCGCAGAGCACTGCAGCGCGACCGGTGCCCATCCCAATGAGTAGAAATCGAGTATTATGATCTCGGGCAAGTGAGAGCGGTCAGCGGTTAAAGATTTAGCCGTGACCGATGGGCCCGTTCGGATATTGGGTATCCAGTTTTCTAAGGAGGGGATCCTCGTTAGCATCTGGGGAAAAAGTTCTTGCGGAGATGAAGAAGGAGCAAGAACGGTGGCAGTGGTTGGGCATTCCGAGAGTGAATCGGGCCAAGTTAACTAATATGCTCTTCAATTTTCGAAATGCACTGTTGCCGGGGAAATTGAGTCCCCATCCGGGAGTCTCATGAAGCAGTGGAGTGAGCGGTTTTAGGCTTCTTTGGGACTGGGTGAAGACCAAGGAAGGGCTCGTGCGGTCTTGTACTGTCCTAGATCGGAGGGGCGTTTGAAAGTCAAGCACCTTCCGACAGGGCTCAGTGAACTCCAGTTAGAGAGTGTGAAAGGCGCCCCGGTTGCCGAGCACCTGTGTGGAGCTTTGGCTTCCTATTTCAGGGGTGGGACTCGTCCAAGTTCGTTCCCGGCAACAGGTTTATATGCCCTCGGCGCGAGAGCATGCATAGGACTTACCAGCTTGGGAGTCGCCTGCGGAACTTTGCGGAAGCTGACCGTGCCCAGAAGAACACGCATGAGATGTACATTGACCTGCTCCGTAAGCCTAGGGAACATGTCGTCAAAGATTTCAACGTTCCTAGGAACTTGTCAATGAGAGAGGCGTAGTTGAGTATTCACTCAATGGCTGTTGACTGAAAGAAGAGGGACTTTATGTGGCGGTTGGCCCACAATGTCGTTCCGCGAGAAGTAGGCAGCTTAGGTTGGGAGGCATATCCTCCGATAGCTGGCTGTCGTGTTCGGGCATTGAGGGCCGGTTCCATCTCTTTTAGGCCTGCCACCGGCGCACCAGGTTTGGCAGGGAATCTGAACTTGGGGTTGGCACAAGGGTCTTGACACCCTCCAGTTTCCACCGGCTAATGTGTTTTATCTTCATGCTGCCCTGGCGGCGGGCAGGGAGTTCTGGAGGATGATTATCACCGAGGTATGTTATAAGATGTGAAGGGAGAGGAACAGGTTTCTGCATTCCCGGGCAGCTCACTCGGGTTTCTCTCCAAGAACGGTCATCCTTCAAGTCAAGTGTGAATTCCGGGACCGGGCGAGAGTAGACGCCCGCACTTTGACCGAACGGGCCTTTAGGTATCGGTGGGGACATTGGCCTCGGATAGATTCCGGGACCAAGGACAACTACATCTTTCATTGGGGGTAACTTACCCCTTTTTTTCTGAACCTGATGCCCGAGAAGTCTCTCCGAGGGTGTTGAGACTTTTCTAGTGTTATGTTTTTGTGACTCGCGTTTTTTTTTTTTTTTTTTTTATAAAAGGTGAGGAGGTTTTGTCTCCAATCCCCTCATCAGTAGTTTATTTTGTTTTGTCTCCAGTCGAGGTTGGCGGTGCAGGCCTTTGACAGAGACGGCAGGCGGCTGTGTGATTCGGGGGGGGGGGGAGGGTGTTTTAGTTCAGTCTCTGCTCTGTGACTTTTGGTGTGGTGTGAATGGATGGTGTATAAGAAGGGAGGGAGTTTTGTATTTGCTGCTTGTGGTGTGCTAGTTCTGTGCAGATGTGGGCCGGGGAGGCACCATCCATGGGTCGTGTGAGTTCCTTGGTGCACCTGTCGCCCCGGTGTCCTCTATGACAGTCTCCCGTCTGGGTCGCTGTCACATGGTCACATCTGTAGGAGACTTTTGTCCGCCTACAAGCACGTTTTGGGTGTACCTTCGGGACGCACTTAGTTCTTCGGAGGATCTGAATGACTCAGGGTTTTGTCTAGCGTTGTCTGTTGTGCCGTGGTGGGTGTGTGTGTAAACATCAGTGAACCATGTTCAGGTGTTTACGTGCGGCGTGGTCAACGTTGTGAAGATCTTGCGTTGCAACAACGTTCGTGTATGGGGGAGGTGACGTCGTGCGAGAGCACATTAGGGCGCTCCTCTCCCAGCCCCCATGATTTAGGGGTCCTATACGAAGACAAAAAAGAAATGCGTTCCTAACTGGCTGTTATGAAGTATGCTATCGTTATATATGGAAGACATACACCGTTTCTGCAAAACTTTCAGTGTGGGGCCATGGTTCTCTTTAGAAGCTAATAACAGAGGATGCGTGGCTATCACACCAAATCCAGCGCTTAATGATGCCACACTTAGAGCTGGACATCGCCCGAAATTTTATGACTGTTGAAATTATGTATAAGAATGGTCAGGTCGTGGTACATAATCTGTATGCACCAAGTCATACAGCAATCAGGCAGATTTTTGGTAAATGTGTAGTTTAGCGTCCTAAATTATTTCGTCGCAAATGTTGTATTTCCAAAAAAGTGAGACGTACAGATTTTAAACTATGCAATTTGATGGCAAATGGTGAAAAAATGTTTCTTTATAGTGCATTTTAAAGATTTTTACCGTAATATTTGCCTGCAACTACGACGCTGTGAGCAGAAGCTGCGGCAGCCCTAATACAACCCTGCGGCGACGACGTCAAACTTTGGTCCGTTGAAACGAAATGTTCTTGCCGGTCACCAAATCACGGGCGGAAGACTACAACAGCAACCAGGTACAGTCTTGTCAGGAAAGAGTTACATATTGGAGTGATACGCTACAGAATATAGTTCAATTTCTTCTCACTGTTTTTAAAGCATGTGCTGAAAATTTCTTCGTTGTTTCGCATATGATTTCCTCACACAATATATAAAGTTCGGAGGTGCCTTTCTTGTCTGTACAGAAGTAGATTTCCATCTCTCAACAGCGGAAGTTTGATAGAAAGTCGGAAGTCTTGCTTCTGGTTTTAACAGCTGCCTCATTTGGTATCCCAGTGCACTTTCGATTCTGCTATTAAGTCGATAATATTTAAGTCGTGCTTGCACAAAACTACCGTTGAGGAGACAACAACAAAAAAAGGAGGGGGGTATCTATTTTCTGTAGCGCAACACTACAAAATGGATCGCTCTCCTGGCAACATCGTAAGCGTTTCCCCTTGTGCTCTTCCGCGTAAATTGGCCGCCAAAACGAACCTTCGTTTCAACGGAACAAAGGTTAATATTGTCGCTGTAGCGTTGTTTAAGCCAAATCCTAGCACCTTCTAATGGTGTTAAGCGGACCTTACAATATTAATAATACTGTCATTACTTGAAAATAATGAGAGTATTATTGAACGTGTAAGAGATGGAATGACGGCAAGTAATGATGCGGATCCGAATATCTGAGCTTCAGTATTTGCGGTTGGGGAGGGGGGATGTTACTGCCATTAATACTAATCGTGTAAGGGCGCGGGCGTCATTACTCCATCATTACTCAGTTCAAATTGTGGAGCCGTGATGGAAAGTTGTGTCATCGTTGGCAGTGGGCAGCCCAAGTGCGAAGTCCAAGCAAACGGAGCCATTGATGAATAAAATTATTCAACAAAAGATGTTCTTCGGAACCTCATTGAAACTTACGAAAACAACGAAATCACAAGAACATTTCTCACAAGGTGGCAGCCCATTGGCAACAATGTTTACCAATTTTACAGGCATTTAAGTTGGTCTTATTGATTTAATTTTGTTTCATGTTTCTACATTACGTGTTTTTTAAATGTCAACGACGTTTTTGAAGTAAATTGATTTTTACGTAATTGTACTGTTAATATTTCAGAATCTCGAATTTCATACGCACACGAGCATAACAGCATTCAAAAGAGAAATTCAGTTTCGAGTTTTAATCATCCATTTGTTCCAAAAAATAGGGAGAAATTATAGATTTAAATTCATATACTCTTGAAGCAGCAATGTGAACACTTCATACAGTGGCGTACCTGTGAAACTCGCCCCCCCCCCGCGCGAAAAATATCTTCCAGGCCCTTTTGTGAAAATCGATTGGATTTCAATATTTGAAAATTTTAAATTCCATATTATTAATTACCTATATTATTTATTTAGAAAAAAAATATTCCATATTATCTCAATTATTATCAAAATAAAATTTAAATTTCATATTATGAACAGGTTTTATGACCGTAATAATAACGCAAGTTCTTTGGAATTTACAGGTAATTTTCGTAAAACCAAATTGTTGCCCAAGTTTTATATGAATACAAAATATTACAAAACACCATAAATTTTATTCTTTAGAGAACTAGTCATCTTTCTGAAATTTTCTTGGAAATTTTGTTATTTTAGAGAACTATCCATCTCTTTGAAATTCATCAGGACCACACACACACACACACACATACACAACTGTGGTGTGATAGCGTCTGATGATGTTTTCTAATTTATAAGAAAACACATAACATATGTTAGCAAATACGTAACAATTAAGAATTGTTGCATACAAAAATAAAACTACTTAAACTATTTAGTCTTGAATATAAAAACCATACTTAACATAATTCCATAATATTTTGCATACAGTAATTTTTTTTTCTCTTGAATCTGTTATAATAAAAATTCCCACAAGTCTGGTTCTTTTTGCACGCGAAGAACATGTTTCAGTTCATTACATTCTGAAAGAGGCGGTGTTATGTGCAAACAAATGTAATACATAACACCTTATCCTCATTGATACAAAAATTTTATTTATTGAACTGATATTTCTTTCTCATTGTCTTGCTAATATACATGTATATGGCCGCGAAAAGAGGCCTCAAGTCCACTGGAAAAAAATGGACGCTTTCCCGTCATCCAGTTCTCACAAACTAAAACCGTGGAAATGTTTCTAAATATTTATCTTATTTATAGGTAAAAAATGCTAGAAATTAGTTTTCCTTTTTAGTATTTCCTTCGAATCAGCCGTCAGGGATTACTTATTGTTTTAATCACTTTCATATGAAAAATTTTGTAAAACCTTTTTACTGAGGAAAGAGACCCTCAAAGCCAAGATGACCCTGCTCAACGCGGGGTTTGCGGGGCCTATCAGTACGCCCCTGACTTCACAGGTTTCAAGAATGGCAGCGCTTCTTGCAGCTGGTGACTGTGACGTATATTCTAATATAACTTTCATGTTTAGTTCCTTTTCCTATGTAAATGTGAGTTTGTTCTCCTTTATACTTCCAAACTTAACGTGATATATTTTCTCTCTCACGAGAATGAAGTTGGACACACATTTGAGGTCAAAGAGGAAGTGACTTATGAATGTGATAAGAACGATAGATAAAAAGGACGATACAGCAGTTGCTGTGTGGATGTGTGTGTATAGACGTGCGATCGCTAAGAATAATGTAAAGTTTACCTGCTGTGCTATATGTTGGATCTACTGAAAGATTGCTAGACCTAAAAAAGGTTATCGTAAGTTGACTTCTGTTTATGTTTCGTCTGGCCGTAAACTAATGCATCGTATTCTAATTTAATGGTTTTACACTTAGCATAACATCAATCTTGCTCACGAAAAAGACATTACTTTATATGACATTATAACTGAAAACCTCATATCTTCAAAGTTTCTCCCAGTGGCCAGGTACCTCACCAGCAAACTCCTCCGCAGAACAGTTTCTTTCCTGTTTAAAAACGGTTCAATTTTAAGCAGTAACTTGTTAAATGTCTCTTCATTCATGCGGAAGTAGGTCTTGTAATCATTCACTTTCTTAGCACTTATTTCCTTCTAAAAGACAGCATGTGAATACCTATCTTGTTATTTTTAGCCATTCCTTCATCCAGTACCGTCGCTTAACATGACGTTCCGTTCCTAAAGCTAAAAGAAGTTAGTAAAATCATGCAATGCATTGATTATGATACGCTTTCCAACATACCAGAAATAATTACCCAAGTTATGAAGATAATGGCTGTGGAATAAATCTCGCTCCTGTGCCCTGAGCTTTGACCTCATTTCGGTGATATTCAACAGAACCGGTTCAGTCTACCACTGGAACAACATAATAAAGTTTTGTTCCAATAGAAGCATTTTTAGTCCTGTTATGAGGATAATGGCTGTGGAATAAATTTCGCTCCTGTGTCTTGACCTTTGATTCCATTTCGATTATATTCAACAGAACCGGTTTAATATACCTCCGGAACAAAATACTAAAGTTTTGTCACAATAGAAGCATTTTACGTGAGCTATGACGCATAAGGTTGATGTAATGGATCCTGCTCCTGTGTCCTGGCCTTTGAATCCATTTCGTCCATTTTCAATAGGCTTCGTCCCCAGGTGGTCCCCTACTACATACTAAAAGTTCATAGAAATTCAACCATTTGTACGCATGTTCTGATGCATAAAGGCAATAGAATGGATCCCGCTCCTATGTTCTGACCTTTGACCCTATTTGGTCAATTTTCAATAGGGTTCGTCCCCGGCTGGTCCCCTACCACATACTAAACTTTGATCGAAATCGAACAATTTTTACACGAGTTATCGTGCGGACGGACAGACAGACAGACAGACAGTCGGACAAAGCTGCAGCATATACGCTTCTTCATGCTACGGTTGGAAAGCGCAAATGATAGCTAAACACGCTTTTCTTTGCACATCCTGTCTCGAATGCAGACAAAATGGGTGTACTCCCCGTGACGACTCTACTGGTACTGAAGCAAAGTAATGACGCTTGATAATGATTGTGTAAGGTGTGAAAGTAATGACGGGGTAATGACGGAGTAATGACGGCGCAGTAATGAAGTGCAGGAAGGACAGTATTGTTGATCGTGTAAAAACTATTAAGATCCGGCAATTTTTTATAAGAACGTGCCATTTTGCTCAGGTTTACTTTAGACCTATATAGACCGGCAGTTTTGGTAGAGTGCCGGGGAGCGAGTTTAGGTGTGTTTGGATTTATTTTTTCAGCACTGCGAAACTTGGATTGATTCCCGATTTCGCGTGCGAGAGAATGATTCATTCCTCTCTCGCGATATTTTCAGTTCTTTTTCTGGAAAAAGTATTTCGGTGCAGTGGCTGAACTTTGAATAAAAACGCCTTTCTAAGGGCGAGGTCCAGCAAAGTCCAAACAGAGACTACTGCTATCAAAGTTGCGGGTGCCTCGTCGTGGGGCCGGTCCCTCTAGTCTAAGGACTCTTTGATCCTTGGCTAGGCCAAAGCCCGTGCTCCCGGCATTTTTTCATTCATTCCTCTCTCTCGCGATTGTTTCAGTTTTTTTCTGGAAAAAGTATTTTGGTGCAGTGACTGAACTTTGAATAAAAACGCCTTTTTATGGGCGAGGTCCAGCAGTGTCCACAGAGACTACTGCTATCAAAGTTGCGGGTGCCTCGTCGTGGGGCCGGTCCCTCTAGTCTAAGGACTCTTTGATCCTTGGCTAGGACAAAGCCCGCGCTCCCGGCATTTGTCAAAGTTTCAGCAAGAGTGGGAGAGCCCAGGGTGCCAGCTCAGCACTCAGAAAAATGTCTTGTGTTTCTCTCCTGTATCTCACAGAGATGTCTCCTGCAAAGGAGAAAGCTTCTAAGTCCTCCAGTACTACCAAGAATCCGGTCGTTACCATGAAAAAGTTGCCTGCCCATCTGTCAACCAATGGAGGTGTTTGTCTTTCACCCGGGCTTTCCCGAAAGGAAAGGGGGTCGGCCTCTGGCCCTTCAAAAATCCCTTTGAAGGTAAACTTGGACCACGAGACTAGAGATGTTGAATCTCCTGATAGGTTCTTGAAACGTATTCGTGTTTTAGTGGCGAAGGTGGAGTACATCTTTGGTGACTCCTTCAAACCCGTGCACAAGACCACAGCCAGTAGAATTCAAGGAGTTCTGGCTGAAATTACGGATGCATGTGTTAAACAAAGCCACAGGATTGCAGTCCTCCAGAGCAGGCTGCAACAAAAAGAGATTGACAGGGAAGACCTCGGACCTGAAGGTGTCTTCCTACGCCGCAGCGGCTGGGAAGGGGGCAATGAAAGCGCCAGGGCCGGTAAAATTTTAGGAGTGCTGGCGGAAATCATGGATGCATGTGTTCAACAAAGCCACAGGATTGCAATCTTAAAGGGCAGGATGCAAAAAAATGAGATTGACAGGAAAGAGCGGAAGAGCTCGAATATCGGGTGTTTTCCTACGCCGCAGCTGCTAGGAAGGGGACAATGAAAGCGTCAGGACCGGCGCCTACTCCCAAAAAGAAGAAAGTGGTGGAGGCCAAGAGACACGTTCTGTTTGTGTACCCCACGATGAAAAAACGTCTTCTGACGATACGAAGAAAATTAAATTTTTTCTACCAATTTAATATTCACAACGTTTGCACAGCAAATCAAGTTAACAATACTAAGCTTTTACTTAGGCACGAAATATGAATTCAATTGCCCTTGTCCTTTATAATTGTGTTCAATCCGTCGACATCATATTCATAACGTTTGCGTATCAACTAAAGTTATTAGCATTGCTCTTTTACTTTGGGACTAAATATTAATTCATAGTCCCTAGGGCTGGACCTTTTCAACACTTTTTTCTTCGCCTAAGTGATATTCGTAAAGTTTACAAAAAAGACAAGTAAATAGCTTTGCGCTTTTACTTAGGCATTCAATATTAATTACTAGGCCTTAGGACTAGGGCCAACGAATTAATAATTAATGCCTAATTAACAGTACAATATGATTATTCATGCATAAGCGTTATGAATATAACATCGTTAGAGTAAAAACTGTTAAAAAGGCCTATGATTTAATATTTCGTGCCTAAGTAAAAGCGCAACGCCGTTAACTTGAGTTGATACGTAAACGTTAGGAATATGACATTGTTAGAATAAAAACTGGTAAAAGGGCATAGGTCTAGGGCCTGTTATTTAATATTTCGTGCCAAAGTAAAAATGCAATATTATTAACTTGATTTGATGTATAAACGTTGTGAATATGGCCTTGATAAATAAAAACTGTTAAAAAGGCCACGGCCTGGGGCCTATGACTTTAATATTCAGTGCGTAAGTTAAAGCTCAATGCTTGATAAAAAAAACTTGATTTGATACGTAAACAATATGAATATGAAGCCGGCGGTTTAAAAGCTGTTAAAAATGCGGAGGTGCAGGGCCTATGAATTAATTAAGTAAAACAAAATTACTACAAACTTGACATGTTATGTAAATATTTAGTGCCTAAGTAAAGTGCAGCGTTATTAAAAAATCCAACCTTGTCGTCCTTTTCTGAACACAGCATGAATTATGCTGTAATTCTCGCTTCGCTTACATAGAACGTTTTCGAGCATAGTACGTTTTCTCGAAATTTCTTTGGAGTTCCCAATTAAACACTCAATGTACGCCAAGAAACGGTAATATCCCTCCCCCCGCCCATACACACTTTGAACTTTTGTGGCCAGTTTTCCTAAACTCGTATGAACCAGCATGAAAATTCAGACAAGCAAAAGAACTCCTTCCCATCGTTAAAAGAGCTCCTTCCCGTCTTGGAAAACTGCCACACATAATTCCGAAACTTGGAAAACTTCCCCATTGGAAAACTGCCACATATTAAGAGTGTTCCTTGGAAAAACAGCATTTTGTGCCCGGTTCCTTGATGAAAAACATCCGGCAGTTTTCCTGTGTGGGGAGTTTACAGTGAACCCCATCCTATAGAAGTTTATATAAGAAAAAGTATGTCATCCCGAATGTCTTGGTATGATGGAACCGTCTGCTAGAGCCTGAAGAGCTTTTAAATTTCAAAATGCAATCGCATTTTTCTGGCTGATCATAATCCAGTATTGCATTGATCAAACAATCGCTAATATGAAAAAAAAAAATTCCACACGGTAGATTTTCCCCTTTCACTTTTAGCCGTTTTAAAATCACCAGTATTTATCCTCTTTTCCATAACTTCCGGATAAGAATTATTCATATTGTAATACGCAAATTGATATAAAGAACTCAACTAAGATTGTTTGGCTTTTGTAGGAACTAGAAACTTATGTATCAAGGGATGAATATTAACTAGAAGGGGTCAGTAACAGTTATAAGGAAACCGTTGCTTAATGTGTTGTTTCCCTGTTTTCTACACGACATTGGTTTAAAGACGCCATCGGAAATACTAGGGACGAACTTCATTCTGTAACACTACTTCACAGTTAAGACTCTAATATTTCCTCTGGGGAATAACTTTTGATTCCCACATTTGCTGCAATCACCCTCAGCGCTATTCTTCAACTCTTTATCTTCACGCATCCTCTACGTACTAATTTGTACCAGAGTAAGAGATTTTCCCCTCCCCTAGGTATTAGGTTTTAATGACAAATTTGTGACAACAGCGGCCGGCTTTTCTTTTTTTCCTTCCCATCTGTTTCACTGCTGCTTTTTCTTCCGAACTTAAGATAGACCCCTTTGATGTGTTCGAGGGCACTTTTAGCTATGTTTGTGTGAAGGTGGGAGTTTCCTTATATCTCTCCCCTGCCTCAATCCTACCTCCCTGTAGCTAATTACTCTCTTAAAAAGCACTTAAACCACCACAAAATGACACATCGATACCGTTTTCATGCAATCAAGATTCACCGAGACATTACAGGAAAAAAACAAACTGATTCCTCTTCCTAAAACTCAGAAAAAAAGGTAGGCTCTCAGTATTTTAACACAGAAAGAAGCCCACCCGAAAAGTAACTGATATTGCTATTCGTAGCTCGCCCGTGATGAAACAGATGATAATATTCGTAGCCCGCCCGAGCCCGGCTCGAGGGGATACGAATATCTACGAAAACCAGTAAATATATACCTCTAGCAAGTACATAATTACTGTTATATTTTTATCTTGAGCTAGCACAAGGTTTACCTGCCCAGAATATGGTCGCTCACTGGGAATTCTGCCGGTATCCTGGCGGCCCAGTCCGCGCCTGCCAACAAGCAAAGCTCTTGTGTGGTTGAGAATCATTTTCGCAACTGTTTCTATAGATTCACCCCGAAAAGTAATTTTTTGAATCATTCATCGTTCGTTCTATATCATTTTAACTATTCGTGTATTTCGCTTTTTAAAAAAAAGTTCAATACACGAATAAAAAAGGTAATTATACCTATAATGAAATACAAGAGTATTTTTTATAAACCACCGAAAATACTCATAGAAGTTACAACAACGTCCATCTTCCAGGGGCCTTGCTTGGCTTTCGGGGGTAGGTGAGCCCCCTCTTGACCCCTGCTGGCTATGGCCCTGTCTGCCGGTACGTTTACCTGCATCAGGAACGTCATGTGTCTTCCACTTATTCAGTACATCCAAAACAGTTGACTTGGGTATGTTTAAACGCCTCTCGGTTTCTCTTATGGACAACCCACTAAAACCATATTTCCTTTCTCAGTTAGTTCTCTCCCGCCGTGACATTTTCACTCAACCTCACAGTGCGATATGATCGCGGTCAGCTGCAGACTTGTTTTTATACCGTTTGCAGCTGTACCGCGTATCTTAACAACGCAGCGGATCCGTTCATTTGCTTTTCAATTCCTATCCGGTGACTTTGGTCAATATAGTGTATTTTAGCATAGGTTTAGAGGTGACCACCTTAAATTTCAACGTTTTTAAAAAAAAACAAATGTTTATACGGTCCATAAATATTTATGTGATCAGTTTTCCTACACTAGGTCGGAAACGTCCTCCGATGTTACGTATCATCTACAAATCATCCATATTGGGCATGTGTCCGTTGGGCAATTGTCCGGTGTGCAAATGTCAGGAACCCTTAAAATCCAATTTATTAAATGCTCTATATGACCATCGCCTTCCCCTCGTACTCTTGACCTAGGTGGGCGGGTGAGAGGTATAAAGAATACTACTCTGATTGGGGGCAGATTTTAAGGATTTATAAACTACGTACAACTAAAGAAATTATCTTCCGGCATCGGCTATTGCTGGTACCCTGTATCGGGTACGGGAAAGTGGCTACCGGAGAACTGGCCACACGGAGAACTGAACTCAATGGAATTTCAGTGCCATCAAATTGTTCTGAATAAACAAATTTTGTGTGGCTAGATTCCCCACTACTTGAGCAACTATTGCTCAGAAATTGGTTTTTTTAATATTTCGTTTTTAGTAAGAAATGTAGACATTTCCATGATTTTTGGGTTAAAGACAAAGCGGATAACTGGCCACAAAAATTTTAAGGGGTCGTATAAAGTTGCGTTCTGAACTGCTCTGCGGCTACGTCTCCCGAGATGGGTTATCTGAAACACATGAAAATTCCGTAACTTCCTATTTTCTTATTTACCATATTTTTCAAGGTATATAAACTACAGTTAAGCAAATTCTCTGACGGTATGTGCAAATGCAGGAAACTTATCCGAGGAGGGGGGGGCTTAAACCTAAAATATAAAATATAAAGCATTTCTGGTACGACTGGGAGACTTTCGGCCTTCACAAATATACAACTCAGCAAATTATCTGAGGGCATGTTCTTACTCAGGAAAACTCTCTGGGAGGAAGAATACCAAAATTGTAAAATATAAAGTATTTCTGGTCCGAACGGCAGATTTTCAGCATTCACAAGCTACAACTCGACACATTATCTGAGGCCATGTGCCTACTCAACAAACCTGTCAGGGGTGGGGGGTTACCAAAAGTGTAAAATATAAAGAAATTCTGGTCAGATCGGGAGATTTTGAGCGTTTACAAGCTACACATGTACAAACTCTTTGCGTACACGTGTTAACGCAGACACGCTGTTTCGGGCGGGAGGGGAAATTTCAAAAGTGTAAAATATAAGAAATTTTTTCCCGTTCGGGAGATTTTCAGCATGTACAAATGTACAACCGAAATACTTTGTTTTTGTTTCATATTTTAGGTACCTCCCCCCCCCTCGACAGGTTTCTTGAGACAGTACATGTGCTCAGAGAGTTTGTTGAGATGTAGGTTGTAAATGCTCAAAATCTCCGGAACTGACCAGATATTTTATACTTTTGGTGTTACCCTCCCTTCTCTCCCCCAATAGTTTTTTGAGGCAGCACATGCCCGCAGATATTTTTTGACTTGTAGGTTGTAAATGCTGTAAATCTCCCGATCCGACTAGAAATTCTTCATGTTTTATACTAACAGGTTTCCTGGGTAGACACATGCCCTGAGATAATTTGTTGAGTTTTAGCTTGTGAACGCTGAAAATCTCCCGATTAAACCAGAATTTCTTCATATTTCGTATTTTAGGTTTTAAGCTCCCCCTTTCCCGATAAGTTTCCTCGGTTTGGTCATACCCGCAGATAATTTGTTTAGCTGTAGTTAATATATCTTGAAAAATATCGTAAATAAGAAAATACGAAATTACGGAAATTTTATGTGTGTCAGATTCCCAATCTCGGAAGATGTAGCCGCCCCCATCCCCCTTGTCAGCCCTGCTGCCAGTTCTCCGGGTTGCCAGTTCTCCGGGTTGCCAGTTCTCCGCTTTATCTGTGGCCCGAAAATCATGGAAATGTCTAAATTTCTTACTGAAAATGAAATAAAAAAAAAATTCTGAACAATAGTTGCTCAAGTAGTGGGGAATCTAGCCACACGAAATTTGTTTATGCAGAAAACTTTTATTGTACTGAAATTCCAATGTGACCAGTTCTCCGTGTGGCCAGTTCTTCGTACCCGAGCAGAGATAGGTGCAGTTTATAGAGCCATAAAATCTTCTCCCAGTAGAACGATTCGACTCATAATTCTAGATATTTCGTGCTTTTTGAAATAACACGCCAGCCCCCCCCCCCACACACACACTTCCTTATCTCCAATGATATTCCGGGTCCGGCGGGAGGCAATGATAATTTGAAAGCCCAGAAAATATGAAAGATATGGAAATTGTCGTTTACATGCAATACTTTTGAGTATACAGCCCCCCCTTCTCAGTCAGACGTCGCGAGACATATAGAGTCACAGAAATATTCGGAATTAACGTTTATTGTAATAGAATACCTGTGGTAATTAAGAAAACGAAAACTCTTCAGGAGTCGAATGACCGAGCCTACCAGGTGTTAAATTCGTGTTTTAGTAATTGTTGAAATTTTACGGGCCGGCTCGGGCCTTGGAAACAGGAGAAATATGCGGCCGGGCTGTAATTAGAAAAATTGAAACGGGCCGGGCATTCCAAATTAAGGCCCGTGCAGAATTTTACGCTGAGCCTTCCCCACCCCCCATCCCCCCTGTCAGCCTGCTTATTGCATGACCGTTTTTCTCGAAAAACCGCGGCAACAGTCAAAATACTAGCCCGGAAATTTCCCCACCTGATCCAGGTACTTGCTGTACTATGAACTGCGATAAAGGTTTGAAATGCCAACCCCGGAAATTTCCCCCACATAGTTGTGTTACTTGTATGGCTGAATGTTGTTTTAAAGTGGATGAAAATAGAAATTATGACACCGGAAATTTCCCCCACCCCATCCTAAAAGTCGAAATGCCGAACCCGGAATTTCCCCACCCTGTCAGCCTGCTGATTGCAAGACCGTTTTTTACGAAAACGCGCGGTAACGGTCAAAATACTACCCCGGAATTTCCCCCACTCTGTCAGCCTGGTAACTGCAAAACTATTTTCCATACAAAACCTCGGCAAGAGTGGAAATACTAACCCATAAATTTCCCCCACCTCTTCCAGCTACTGGCAAGACAGTTTTTTCTATATACAACGATAAATGTTTGAAATGCCGAGCCCGGAATTTCCCCCACCTCATCCAGCTACCTGCAAGATAGTTTTTTTACGATAAACAGCGATAAATGTTTGAAATGCACAGCACGGAATTTCCCCCAAGTATTTGTGCACGTTGTGCTGCTGCCTCTTATTTTAAACAGCGTGAAAATGGAAATGGTAGCCCCCGCAATCTCCCCACGTTCCACATTTTGTGTAAAACGGAATTTGTGCACGTTCCCTTACTGAAAAAGAGGGGGGGACTTTTCCATAAGAGGGAGAAATTTCCTGTGAGGGACTCTTCCGTCCACCTTATTGATAATGAGATATGAAAAATAACTGTTTGTGTGTGTGCACTATAGCTTTCCAAATTGGGGGTAAATTGTGCTACATTGAAGTAGCAAACATCAAACAGAAGTCATCGCACTTTCCACGTCTATAAATGAGTCACGGAAAAATTTCTCATCGGCCGCCACCGGGAATCAAACCTAGGGTATTCTAGTTACTCGCCGGATATGCTTCCACTGCACCACAGCAGCCTCGAAATTTTCCAAACTCACAAACGACCAACTGGTTTGGCAGTTCGTCGTTTTAAACTGGTTTGGCTGTTTGTCGTTTTAAACTGGTTTGGTAGTTTGTCGTTTGTAAGTTTGGAGAATTTCGAGGCCGCTGTGGTGCAAGGGAAGCATATCCGGCGCGTACCTGGAAGACCCTGGGTTTGATTCCCGGTGGCGGCCGATGAGACATTTTTCCGTGACTCATTTATAAACGTGGAAAGAACGATGACTTCTACACTGACGGAAAGTGAAAAAAGAACACCAAGAAGGAATTGGCGGACGATCATGAAATTTACATATGTTAATGGGGTCGATTTTACGTACGTATGATGTTAATTTCGGGACCAACCGGTGAGCGCTTACACTCCAGTACTGCATAATATGCTAATTATCTTCGGTGGTATTTAAGGAGTATGGCGAATTGAATGTAATCAGTCGTCGGCGTACGGACACGTGTGAAGACTCTGAAGAAGCTGCAATGCTGGACGTGGAAGACGTGTACGATTTCAGCAGTTATCGGACTTTGAGCGAGGTCGTCTAGTCGGACTCCGCGAGGCCGGATGGTCGTATCGTCGTATTGCGGAGCGAATTGGACGGGAAGTATCGGCGGTGGTACGATGGCGGTACGATGGTGGCGTAGATGGTCCGAGGAACATTTCTACACGAAAAGACATGGAACCGGGAGTCACACACGGACTGATGAGCGGACCGATCGAAGCAAAAGAAAAGCGGCGTTGTCAAACCAGAACATCCACTGCAACGCAAATCCGAGCTGCCGTTGCACCTGAAGTGACTGTGCGAACAATCCGCAACCGTCTACTGGATGCAGGACTACGTGCACGTGTGCCTCTGGCATTTGTACCTCTGACTCCAGCCCACCGTCAGGAACGGCTGCAGTGGTGTCGCCAACGTCTGCACTGGAGAACGCAATGGTGATCCGTCGTGTTCAACGATGAAGACAGACTCTGCTTGGGAGCCTCCGATGGCCGTATGCGTTTCCGCACACGCACAGGGGAGCGTCTCCACCCTTCTTGCATCAGCCTGCAACACACAGGGCCTACACCTGGTCTCCTGGTGTGGGGAGCTATCAGCTATCACTCCCGTACACAACTAGTGTTTGTACTGGGTACGTTAAACAGCACCTCCTACATCAACAACATCATTCAGCCCGTTGTTGTGCCATTTGTAATGTAGGTCCATCGTGGTGTTTTCCAGCAAGATAACGCACGCCCAGAAACGGCACGTGCAATGCAACATGCACTTCAGGGTGTGAGACAACTTCCATTGCCTGTACGTTAACCGGATTTGTCCCCCGTTGAGCACGTGTGGGATTTTATGGGACAACGACTTATCCGGTCTCCACGGCCAGCAACGACGGTCCCCGATTTACGCGTCTAGGTTGAGGATGCTTGGAACTCAATACCCCAAACTTACATCCAACATCTGTACGACAGACTCCATGCCAGAATTGCACAGTAGGACGCAGTTCATGGTGGTTAAACCTCGTACTAACCATGTTACATGGAAATGTTATTTTTCAGTTTACAAGCAAATACAGCTGTATTTTGCCATAATGTTTTGATCACGTTAGCCTCTGTATTCCGTTATTATGCTGCATAAATTTCGTTGGTATCAGACGTCTTCTTCTTGGTGTTCTTTTTTCACTTTCCACCAGTGTATTTGATGTTCATGGTCCACGTTAACTGAGTATTCAGCATGAAGTAGCAAAGTTTTAAGAACACTCCATAAAAATCAGGCACTTGCCATCCTCAATTGCGTACGCAAGTATGACGTTCACAAGTATGTGTAAGCATCTGAGGAACGACAAAAATTCTCGGCTACTGCAAGAACATCTGAATCAAGGATGTACAATGTAAATGCCAAACAAGTAGTCGGTGCTATCCTGTGGGCGGAAATGACTAGTCAATAGTCAAGGGCAACGGCGGCTGGAGATTATTCTACAGACAAGTCCCTTGCGTCAAGTAACTGCGCAGTAGAAGAGCGGTATCGATAGGAGAATTTGAGCATGCGTAGTCCGCTGCACATTGGTGCGAATGGTATAAAACTGCAAGCATCTCCGTGTGTCAATAAACTTTTCTACAGAAACAGACAACTTCGTCTGCAGTGGACACGAGAGCACTAAATATGGATCCTTGAGGACTAGATAAAGGTCGCCTGGTCTTATGAACCACGTTTTCAATTAATACACGCTAATGAGTGGGCCAGAATATGGAGTCAACAGCACGAATCGAGGGATCACAGTTGCGTAGCGTTAACTACACTGACTGGTGGAGTCGGTGTAATGATCTGGGGTGTGTTTTAATTCAATAATATTTTTGGAACAGAATTTTGATGCCATGCGGTATCTTAACACCGTTACGGACCAGATGCCCCGTACGTGTGCACGGTGTTTCCTGATAGGGAGGGCATCGTCACACAGTGGCTTCAAAAGCACTGCAGTAACTTGAAAATGCTAAAATTGCCTCCACAGTCCAAACAGCTTAATCTTATCAAGAATTTGTGGGATGAGATTGGGAGAGCCGTTCGTAACAGAGATACACCCCCAATGGGCATTTGAGAATTGAAGGACGCCATCAGATCCACTTGTTCGAACATATATGCAGAGAAGTGTATCAACACTTCCCTGAATCCCCATACCATATAGAATCGAGACTGTTTTGAAGGCCAAGAGCGTCCAAAAACGTTATTAGGTAAGTCCTTCTATTAATTTGTTACTTAGGTCTATATTCATGCAGAACTACTTTATGGCTCTCAAATTGCAAACTTTCCCGTTTTTCGTGCGGCTAGTTTTGCTGCAGCCGCTTTTCCCGTGGTCTCTTCTCCAAAGTTCGTGCCCGTTCCAGTACATGACCGGCACATGTTAATGTCATCATCGACACAGAAGCCCCTATTTTCGCTGTTTAAAAAACCTCCTACGTAGTGACATTTCTTTTAAAGTGGGTAGTTCCAAATTTTGACATGAATGGTATAAATAATTTATTGTAATACATACTTGTACTACAGTGACAAGTGCATGTTAAAAAAATCAAATCTGAATGTTGAAAAAATCAAATCTCGTAATAATCCTTGACTTGACAAACCAAAATTCACGCCCGCCGAAGTTCTTTATATGACGCATAGATACAGACATCAGATTTCAGCTGGAAAACTGTAAGCAGAAGTGAAGAATCTCGTTTCTGTTTCTTATGATTGTTCAAATGAAATCATATTAATAAAACCAACAAAAATCTTTAATAATAAAAATTTACAAAATAGCAAAAACACTAAATCAAAATTCACAACATAAGACAATAAATGCATTCAGAGCAAGCAAAAATTCGAAGGCGACATTCTGACAACATTTTTGTCTTAGGCCAGTGACGTAACTTGTCATATCCGTGTATGTATCATATGTGTGTCCAGGTGGAGAGGGTAGGGATAGCACGAATTCCTTTGCAACCGGTATTGAAAATCATGAAGCTGCCTAGGTGACACAGTGGTGTAAGCGCTGGCTTCTGACCATTCATCCAAGAAGTGTCCGGGTTCGAAACCCGGTGAGGCATTGACGTTGTGTTTGTCTTACCGCATTAGCTCTCTCTTTGCACTGGAATTAGTGGCCCTAAATGAGGAACGGGTGACTGCTTATGGCCCACTGAGTTGCTCATAGTGGTCGTTAAACTTCAATGAAAAAAAAACATTAAAAATTTGTTTTTTCATTGCTTCCTAAAATAAAAGCAAAAAAGTTAATATGAAGCTTGCCCCACCAAAACTAATGCTCGCCCACCCGTCGCGCATCCTGTTTACCAAGTCTAGTGACGTCCCTGGTTGCAACAAAATTTAGCGCTACATTTTCCAGCTAATTTTGCTGTAAAAGCAGGAATCGTTTAACCTTCACAATGTTACGTCACAGGTCACGACCGTGGGTTGAGCAAAACCCTCTCAGCAGTCCGACCCTGTTGTATGAGTAGAAAAGTACTGATAGTCCCCGCAACCCGTCGTTGCAAGGGAAGGGATGCTGAGATAGCTTCCAGCATCAGTAAAAACATTTTGCAATATTTTTCGGAAACTTCGTATGAAACTGGTTAAAGAAATGGTCAGGAAATTTGTTTAACCAGATCAAAAAATTCTGGTTATTTCTTTAACAAGATTCAAAAGATCGTTAAAAACGTTTGTGCCTTGCATTTGAAATCCTTCTTTTTTCTTTTTTTTTAATTGGAGGTTTAACGACCACCGTGAGCAACTCAATGGGCTATAAGCAGTCGCCCGTCCCTAATTTAAAGTCACTGGCTCCAGGGAAGGGAGAGACCCAATGCCGTAAGACAAACACAACATCCATGCCTGACCGGGATTCGAACCCGGACCTCTTACGGACGAATGATCAGAGGCCAGCGCCTTAGTCCACTTCGCCACCGGGGCGGCGAAATCCTTCCAGTGAAATGCTACTAACCTAGTAACGTACGTGTTTGAATGAATAATAAACAAGACAACATGTTTTTTTACGCTTTCCAACCGTATGTTGAAGAAGCGTATATGCTCCAGCTTTGTCCGTCCGGCCGTCGTCCGTCCGTCCGCACGATAACTGGCGTAAAAATGGGTCGATTTCGATGAAATTTTAGTATGTGATAGGGGACCACCCGGGGACGAACCCTATTGAAAATGGGACAAATAGGGTCAAAGGCCACGACATAGGATTGCGATCCATTCCATCCCCCTTATCCCATATTATTAAGGTGGACGTCAAGTAATTTTGCTTCCTATACTTCCAATGGAAAAACTTTTGTACACATTTCCTTTACAATTAATGTGTTTCCAAGGATGAAAATTTGAACATCGATTAAAATAACTTCATATGACGTCAGTGGACAAAAAACTTTTGGATTGCATAATTACGGTTATGGTTTAGAAAATATTAAGTATTCCAAATTGTGAAATAAAGCTATTTTATTCGATGTTCAAATCTTCATCCTTGTGAACGCATTAATTGTCCAGAAAAAAGATGGCGCGACTTGTATTTTTATGACGTCAGTAGACAAACAAATGTTGAATTGCATAATTATGGTTATGTTTTAGAAATTATAAGTATTGCAAGTTATAAAATGAAGATATTTTAATCGATGTTCAAAGTTTCATCCTTGGGAACGCATTAATTGTGAAGAAAATGTGACAGAAGTTTTTCCATTGGAAGTATAGGAAGCAAAGTTACTTGACGTCCACCTTAAAGTAGCAATTCTTGTACGCATGTATGTACATTTTATTTTGAAAACGGCTCTAAGAATTTTGATGAAAGTCGTTAACCTACTGTTTTCTGGTATTAGAAATCGATTAAGCTTGATCTCGACTTTAGAAGAATTCGTTTAGTGGGTTAAATAACCACCCCGAATTATAACGTTTTTAGTGATGGCGTTGTTCCATTAATGTTACCAATGCTTAGAAATCTTATGACGTCACAACTCGCGTTTGAGAATGTTGGCGCGCGGTCATGCCATCTATCTCATTACGTCACGCGTTGTTTGTGGTTCCTATTAAAGGTTTATGACGTCCCACCTTGCTTGCAGATGGTACCGATTCCCATCTGCCTCATTACGTCATGCGTTGTGTGCGTTTGTCCGTCAGCACGATAACTCGCGTAACAACCGTTGGATTTCGATGAAAATTTAATATCTGGTAGGGGATCACCTGGGAAGGAACCCTATTTAAAGTGAACGAAATGGAGTAAAAGGTCAGTTCTTAGGAGAGGGATCCATTCCACTGCTGTTATGCGCCATAACTAACGAAAAAATCTTCGATTTCGATGAAATTTTAGTATGTGGTAGGGGACCACCTGGCGACAAACTTATTGAAAATGGGCGAAATGGGGTCAAAGGTTAGGACACAGGAGTGGGATCTATTCCATAGCCCTTATGCATCATAACTTACATATAATTGCTTCGATTGCGACAAAACTTTACCATGTTATCTCGGAGGTATACCAAGCTGGTTCTGTTGAATATCATCGAAATGGGATCAAAGGTCAGGGCACAGGGCCGAGATTTATTCCACAGACATTGTTCTCATAACTTGAGTGATAACTTGAGTAATGATTTCTGTAATTTTGGAAAGCGTATTATATAATTAATGCATTGCACGATTTTATTAACTTGTATTGCATAGTAATAACTTAAAATTCCGTATTTTTACATGCTCTTGAAAACAAGTAATTGTTGTTTGTCCATATAGATTTCAACTCCATTAAGGAACAAGATTTGCAATGTTCTGTCAACAATCACCAATTCAGAAACATTGTCTTTGGAACAGAATGTTCAAAAATTACAAATTTCTTATTGTAGTCCCTGGGCCCACAATTTCCAGGATCCTACTAATTTTTGATATAGCACTGTCGGTATTACCATATCACTTGTCTTAAAATGTAAAAATAAAAATTACATGTTACAGTAAAGCATTACTACTACATAGTACTTACACGTTCCACTTCTGCCTGTTTAGAAGAGCACTGAAAATACTTTTACAGAATTTTTACAATTATTTCTGTCTAAATAACCGTTGATCGAATGAGGCGACGCCGTTATTGCGGTGGATTGAATGCAGTGGTAAACTATGTAGATTTCTTTTCTATCTTCCTTCTTAATTCCACATGAAATTATATGAATTGCATTAAGAATCACTTCCCCTTCTTTGGTGCGTCGTGAATTTTTTGCAGCGACCACAAATTTTATTATCTCAAGGATTGAGAGTGCTAAACAAGCCATTCCAACATACGACTGTACGTAAACACGTGCAACGTTATCCGTACTAAATGAAGTTTGTTTACCTTTGCGCAGTGCCCCTATAGTTCACTTAGGTTGCCAATATTGTATCAGGAGTTCATGCCAACTCTTCTTCCTCCACGCCCCTTTTTTCTGAGTCAGGAGTCAAGAGATTGGTTTTATATTACTTTTATTAATCTGAAGTATGATAAATGCGTTCAACATCATTCCCTATATTTCCGCTTCACACGTTTGCCACCGAGGATTGTAAGATTACATGGATATTTATTTCAATATATGTTTCATTCATTTTAACTGCTCCTTAACATCCAATTGAAACTATTATTTTCCCGTTAGAATGGAACTTCTGTAATGAACTTTTCGCGCACACTTTCGACTTCAGGTAATTTCAGTAATCCCATTATGGGGATCGCTCGGTGTGCAGGGGTTTATGAAAATATTCGAAACAGCGACCGGAGTATATGTAATACGCCGTATGCAAATCACAGAAACGACGTCACCCGCGATATGAGGTATATAAAGGGGTACAGTACGTTGTCGGCTAACTCATAGCAGTGTCACAGTCGTAGGTAAAGCAGCCGTTGTGGAGTAATTGTCGATAATGTCAAATCTCAGTGACTTAAAAAAGCATGATCATTGGTGCGCGTCTTGCAAGAGCTTCAGTAACTAGAACGGCAGAAATAGTATTTGTAATACGAGGAACTGTATATAAGATTATGACAATCTATCAACAATGACGCGGCGTTGTTTCCAAACGTGCGAATTGCGAACGCCATAAGTTTACGTGAGATAAGGATAAGCGAACGTTGGCTCGGATTACACAACGGAAGCACAAAGCCACGGCAACCCAAATAACAGCAGAGTTGAACATCAATCAGAATGATCCCGTTTCCGTCATAACAGTTAGCTGGGAATCCCATCCTTGAGGTATTTATGACGTGTTGCAATCAACACACCTCTGATTACCAACATCCAGAAAATAAAATGTGTAAGATGGGGAAAAGCACATAAAATCTGGGGAGCTAAGGCTGGGAACATGACATCTGGTCAGATGAATCGTGATTTACATTTTTTCTCACAACTGCTAGAATGTAGGTCTGACCAAAACCTGCAGAAGCGTACCACCCCGACTGTGAAGCATGGTCGATTCCTAATGCTCTAGGGGCGCTTTATCATGTGATTCCTGAGGGTCATTGGCTATTATTCAGCGAGTAAATAGCCGTCGAAGTAGGATTCACGATGCTGATATCTAAAACCATATGATATTTAAAACTTTAATCACGGTTAAAACCCTCACATGAATGATAATAGTACACTGTTGAGGCATCGCGGCCCATTCCTCTTGTAGCGCCAATCGCAGTTGCAGAATCATTGCTGGTGGCTGGTGATGTGCTACCAAGCGTCTCCCAAGAAGGTCCCACACGTGTACGATTGGAGTTAGGTACGGGAACTTTGCGGGCCAATTCATGCGTTGAATATCTTCACCCTCCAACAGCTCTGCGACAGCCACTGTACAATGAGGTGTAGCGTTGTCGTCAATGAAGAGGATCTCAGGACCCACAGCACCTCTAAACAGACGCACGTAAAGCAGGAGAACCCCGGTACAATAGCGGACACCAGTGGCTGAACCTCCTTGGAAGATGTGGAGGTCAGTACGGCTACCAAGCATGATACCGCCCCAAACGAGAACTCCGCCACCTCCAAACCGGTCCCTTTCGATGATGTTAGAGATGTCATTGCGTGTTCTCTGCTCTCTCCAGATGTGTATACCTCCATAATCGCTAGTCAGACTAAATCGACTCTCATCCATAAAGAGAACTCAACCCCATTGCTGATGTGTCCAGTTCTTGTGTTCCTGACACCACAGAAACCGCCGTCTCCGATGAGCAGGCGTAAATGGCACACACTGTACTGGTCGTCGTGCAGAAAGATCACTTTTGTGCATCCTCCTAGCAACGGTAAAACGTGATAACGGACGTCGAGTTGCAGGAAGTTGGCTACCGGAAGTTGCCTAGTTCTGCATGTGCCTTGCGATTTCTCCCACTCTCTGCCGTCTGTTTCTTCTCGCCTGTAGGGCAATATACCAGTTGTCTGCCGACGTGGTTGCTCGTAGACGACTACTGCTAAACTCTCGGACAGATGTTCCTGTCGTTTGAAATGCTCTCCAAGCTCGTAAAACTGTGCTGTAAGCGATCTCGGATCATCGGCCACACTAGTCACATTTCGACTTTCTTCCAACTTCCCAATGACGCGACCTCAGGTAAAGTCATCCAGATGTCGTCTACTGAATTGCCTGTTGGCCATATCACAGAGTGACAGCAACTCGACGTCGTTCAAACCGAATAGCTTTCACCGAATTGCGGAGCATACACCGCTCGTGTGTTTTATACCCTTCCGACACTCCCCTATGTCAAGCTGCATATATATGCGTATGCCCTACCGTACCGGACCCTAGTCTATCTCCTGAGTGGTCTTTCGGTCCTTTCTGCCTGCTCGTTCCGCTGTTATGCTGATTTCTACTCTTCGTCCTTAATTTTTGCACACTAGTGTACATAGTTTTTGGAATCAGTGACGTAGGGTAGGTATCATAAACACTGGAAACACCACGAACAAAATTAAGTTAATAAATCACGGTTTATGAGCATTTTCCATTGATAGGGAACATGATACGGGAAATCAATCTTTACAGGCACTCTTTTTGTATAGTAATACACTATCTACCAACAAGTAATTGGACACCTGTGATAGCAAAGGATAACAAAGTTTATTCACCTTCAATAGTTGGTGGAGCCTCTACGAGCGGCGATTACAGCTGCGACCCTCCGGGGCATACTCTCAACCAGGCGTTGTACGACGGCTAGCGCTATTTTCTTCCTCTCGGCTTGGAGAAGACAGGTCAGTTCCTTCACCGATTTCGGACGGTGGGGGCACCCCTTAAGTCGGCGCTCCAACTCGTCCCAGAAGTGCTCGATAAGGTTAAGGTCCGGGCTCTACGCAGGCCTGTCCATTCTATTAACCCCATTGTCACCATACCAAACCATGGTGGACCTCGCAACATGGCAGGTGGCATTGTCATCCTGAAAGAAACATGGGTCCACCCAATAAAACTGCCACAACGTAGGAAGCGTATGGTCATCCAAAATGGGGCATTAGGTCTCGACGTTGAATCTACCAGGAATCGCGACCAAGGGTCCCGTGCCATACGAGGAGAAACACCCCCACAGCATAATTCCACCGCCGCCGATCTTCACAGTAGGCACAATACATTCCGGGAGGAGGCGTTTTCCAGGCAGACGCCAAACCCAGACCCTGCCATCCGAATGGCAAAGGATGAACCTTGATTCGTCGCCCAAGAGAACCTGTTTCCACATTTCAACTGTCCACTGTCGAAGTTTTTGCACCACGTTTGCCGAGCAGCGCTATTGAACTTGATGATCAAATGCCTCTATCGGCAGTACGTCCATGATAACCAAGCAGATGGGCTTCCTTACGGATGGTATTCATCGAAAGAACACTCACGGATGTCTGTTGAAACTCCTCGCGGATGTGGCGCATCGATTCGGTGCGTTTCTTCCGAATTTCTCTGGCCAGCACCCGTCGGTCTCTAACTCCCAGTTTTGTGGGTCTGCCAGATCGGGGCACATTCCGACTGTCACCTCTCATCTTCCATTTGCCAATCACGTAGGACACTGAGGATTTTGGGTACTTCAACTCGCTGGATATGAAACGTATGGATCGGCCATTTCTGTGATACCCGACGATTACACCTTTTCCGAAATCAGACAGCTCCGAATTGCGTGGCATTTTGCATGTGACTGGTTGCGTTGTTGTTTCCCACACGATATTTAACAGCCGCGGCCATGACGTGTATCAGGACCGCAGATATCGTCGATTGCAGGGGTGTCCAATTACTTGTTGGCATATAGTGTATATACAAGCTTTCGGTAATTAAAGTCAAAATTTTGTTAGGTGGTGACGCAAGATAGTGACATTGTCCCAATCTGATCTATAGTCACCACTGTGAACAAGGCCGGCTAAGGATGTATTTTGAGAATACATCTTTTAGTTGTATTTATACTCTACCGTAGATCCAATATAAACCAGTTGTTTACTGTTCACATCCACAGGAGTCAACCGTACGTAGCAGATACCACTTTTTTTAGAGATGTAAGTAAAACAATAATATTTGTTGTCTTCTCACCAAAATTAAGTTTATACACAGTCGAGTTACATTATTGTGACCACCTCCTACTTTTGACATCAACAGCGCGTAGCCAATGAAAGAAGGCACGTTTCGTAAGCTGGCTGGGAGGGTATATAAGGAGTGCTGTAGATAATCTAAAAACATGCCACTCTTTGTTGTCATGGACAAAAGGAGCGATTTATCATATTTTCAAAAAGAGATGATTTTCAGCTTTCGGGCCAAGGGTGGCAGTATTTCTGAAACAGAGCGGTTTGTGAACCGTTCGCGCGCTACTGGGGTTAAAGTGTATCGTGATTGGAGAAATGGCAATATTGCGAAAAAGCGTTGTGCAAACTGCTGAGCACCACTCACCATTGATGTGAGAGGTGAACGTCAGCTTCGAAGTCGCGCTAGGACCGATCGACACGCTACAGTGGAGCAACTCACTGGACGAATGAACCAGGGGCTACCGGAAGTTGCCTAAAACGACAGTTCAGACAACCCTGATGCGTATGGGGTTCCGATGCAGACGGATGGTCACTGCACCTATGCTAACGATGGTGCATCGGATGAAAAGGCTTAAATTTGCACGGCAGTATCGGAATTGGACTTCCGCTGATTGGCAAAGGATTGCGTTCTCCGATGAGTGACGTTTACTGCTTCGTCGAATGGATGCACACTGGCGTATAAGGCAAGAAACATCAGAGAACAAACACTCTTTAAGCACTGCTGGAAGAACACAAGCTAGTGAGGGCAACGTTATGGTCTGGGGAATATTTTCGTGATATTCTCTGGGTTCATTCGTATCTGTTGAAGGCACTATTGACTGAATTCGTTATGAATTCATCCTTGCAGACCACGTACACCCATACAGCTGATTATCTTCCCATGGGCGGATGGGATCTTGCAGAACGACAATGCGACGTGTCACACAGCAAGAAATGACCGAGAGTGGTTGGAAGAGCACGATAAAGTTTTCAAAGTACTTCCCTGGCCCCATAATTCCCCAGACATAAACCCAATTGAGCATCTGTGGGACCACCTCGATTGTGTTGTTCGCTCTATGGATCCTCCACCACGCACCTTCCTGCAGCTGTCCGATGCACTGCAGTAAGCATGGCTCCACATACCAGCAAACATCTTCCAGCACCTCATTGAGTCACTCCCAGTTCGTCTCGTTGTTGCCCGCGCTTCACACGGCGGTTACTTTATGTATTAGCTGGTGGTCACAATAATGTGACTCGACCGTGTACTTACCACAAACGTTACGCAGTATTGAGTTAATACAAGGTATATAATCCATGGAGCCGTTGTACCTGGTTTCTGAAGGGTCACATAAAAGGGTTGCGCAAGCTCTATTAAGTAACGTCTTGAGTTCGGCACCCACAACACTTACAGGGTATTCAAATTGTACCTGAATGTCCTAATAGTAGCAATTTCTTTCCGCTTAAATTCAGATGTGGAGAAATGGGTAAAAATTGCTACTGTTAAGGATATTGCGGTACAATTAGGATACCCTATAAATGTTGTAAAGGCCAAACTCAAGAAGCTACTTAGAAGAACTTTTACAACCCTTTTATGCGACTCTTCAGAATTCAGGTACATCGGCTCCATGGACAACATTTGTCGTAAGTATAAACTGCGTAACGTTTGTCGTAAGTATAAACTGCGTAACGTTTGTCGTAAGTATAAACTCAATTTTGGTGTGAAAACAACAAACGTTATTGCTTTGCTCAAAAATGACAGAATCCCCTTTGACATCTCTAATAAAAGTTGTATTTACTGTGTGCCGTTGACTACCGTGTATGTGAACAATGAAAAACGCGTTTATATTTGATCTACGGTACTTACCTTGAGTACTCGTCTCGACGAACATAAATACAATATAAAAATGGATTCTCAAAATACATCCTTAGCCACCTTGTTCACATTGGTAACTACAAACCGAATTGGAACAATGTCACACCCCTTGCGTCACCACCTAACCGGTTTTTGACTTTAATTACTGAAAGCATGTATATATTACAACACAAAAATGGTGCCTGTAATGATGATTTCCCGTATCATGTTCCTTATCCATGGAAAATGCTCATAGATTGTGATTTATTAACTTAATTTTGTTTATTGTGTTTCCAAATTTTATTATAAGTGATCCATCTTTCCTTGCTGGTTTTGCGCATGTGTTGAATACATACCCTACGTCTCTGATTCTATCAACTATATAACTCTGTAAGTTAACTCACTCTGTAGTCTCATATCTGAAGATGGAAGTCGCAGGCGACTCAGAAAGATCTCATATACTTTCATCATTCATGTGCTGTTTTTAACTGTGATTAAAGTTTAAAATATCAAATGGTTTTTGTTATCAACATCATAAATCGTGCTCCGACGGCTATTTACTTTTGAAGTTCTTACTCATGATGAAAACCTGCTTTATTTTATTGTTACCTAATGATCGTCACTGGTTTCAATAATTTAATGCATCCGTGAATTGTGTGGAATGTGTCAAGTTGTGGTTTTTAGAGCATCAGTACATGAGGTTTTTAGAGCATCAGTACCTGGCCACTGTCACCTCCACGCCTCAGTATTATTGAAGTCTGAAGGTTTTGTTATATTATTGTGGGAATATCTTTAGTAAAAGGTCAGATCACACTTTCCACCTCCAATATCACTGGCATAGTTGAGGCATATTTTACGGGAAGAATGGTCTCAAATTCCGTTATCGAATGTGCGTGACTTCAAAGTCTATTCCACGTCGAATTGCTTCTGTTCTGAAAGCCCGATCTGGGCCTACAGGTTGTTAATATAACATTTCTCCACAGCGTTTCCATTATTTTGATAAACTGCTGTATGTACTGCGTTCGTTACTCGGTGAGTTTGTACATGTCATTCGAAAATTCGTTTGTACTCCGGATGGCGTCAACTTTGAGAGATTTGCGTAAGTATTCCATTTTTTCAGCCCTTAACAGACAGTTGTGAACTTTAGGTGTGCAAGAGTGTTTTTGCTATTTACCCATGTGGTCAGGTCCTTAAGACTCGCTTAAAACTACATCGTCCCAAAACAAAAACTGAACCCACATCTACTGAATTCTCCGAGTGTGTTTTACCATTATACCATACAGGGTACTAGAGTTCTAAATATCTAAAACTTATTATGCAGTGTTTCTAAAACGCTTGAAGAATCGACCTACCACCCACACTCATGAAAAACAATTCATATAAACATAGGGCCGGAAAAGATTTCCTACAGAGATGCAATACGTTGTCGGAGTACAATTTTTTTTCATTTCATTTCATTTATTGGTCTTGCTGTTACATATTAAAGTTAATAATTCTGAACATTTGTGCGTAAACATATGAATAACAGCAGTGAAGAACAAGGAAAAGGCCTCGAAGAGAAGTGACTAGGCTTTGATCTCCCTAAGTATAAGTCAAGCGAAAATCATTCAAATAACAGCAAAAAAGTCAAAAAAGAAAACATAGAAATGAAAAGAGAACGAAAAAAGAAAAGAAAAACAGAAAGGAAGATAGAGTAACAGATGTAAGATATAACATGTTAACTAAATTAAATATCTAGCATGATATTTAATTGACAGCATCTTGATGGAAAATATAATGTTAAAGTAATGGAAATTATGAAATCTCCCCCCACCCAATCCTCATTAAATACATCCCCTTTTCCCTGGTCACCAAATCCTCACCTGGTAAGTCACCCTGCGTTACCCCCTCAGTCGAATAATCCCAGTATCAATCAACTTTCAACCTTACATTTTTGAATAAATATTAATTGTTAAGTAGGTAGTGTTTGAATTTCTTTTTTAAACAAATTGAAATTTTTAATGTATTTTAATTCTGTAGGCAATTAGTTCCAGAACTCTAGACCAGAGTAATGTAGGCTTTGTTTAGTGGTTTATGTTCTAGGTGTTGTTATATGTTTAAGATCTATTAATCGAATACATTTATTTTGGAGAATTTGTAATTTATTCACCCTTTATATACCATGAACCAAAAATCTTGTATCACTCTAAATACCATAAAGCTCGAAACTGTGTATTGGTTCACTTCTTTGTTTATTAACAGCAGTATTAACTGACGGTGACTCCTGATGACTCCTCATATGTCGCGCAAATTTGAAGAACAGGTAAGAGTAGGAAATATGACTCCTCTAGAATGATGATTTCGGAAGATATTGTTCTTTATATGTACGGGCGTTTTGGGCATTAAAGGGTTAATGTTAGTAAGTATTGTTTGACCCAGGGTAGTAAACAGTAATACACATGTGGATGAATTAATGTATAATACAATATAATAATTTTAATGTTTTGACAGATAGGTTTGTTAGAATATGTCTAATTATTCCTATATTTCTGGATATTTTTTTTGATAAAATTTCTATATGTAGATTCCATTTTAAGTAATTGTGGAAAGCAATACCCAGATAGGTAAGATTATTAACTACCTCAATCTGAGTATTATTAAGAGAAAGGTTAAAATTAAGGGTTTGGTTAGTTTTTTGTCTGGAAAAAAGTAAACTTTAGATTTATTGTAGTTAATTACTAATTTATTAGAAGATAACCAGTCAGTGTACTTCAAAAATTGAGTACTGGATAGGGATATTGTTTTACTAATAGTTGGTCTTGAAAAGAGGAGTGTTGTATCATCGGCGTAAAGAATAAGGTTTGAGTTAGATTCAATAGTGAATATATCACTAATATATATGTATATTGAATAGTAGTGGACAAAGGACGGATCCTTGTGGAACTCCTGAGTTTAAACATGCAGTAGGTGAAATAAATTGATCAATTTGAATATATTGTGATCTTTTGCTACGGTAGTTTTTAAACAAAATATAAATCGACCCTCTTAAATCCAGAATATGTAATTTTGACAATAAAATGTTATGGTTTAGTGTATCAAATGCTTTAGTAAGGTCCAAAAAGATAGCTAGTGTAATAAAGTTATTTTCAATTTTTTTTGTATTATTTGATGAACATGTAATACTGCCAATTCCGTAGATTTATTTAGTTGAAAACCAAATTGATTTTGATTAATAATTTTTGTATTTTTCTAAATATGTAACCATTCCCTTATAAAGCAGTTTTTTCAAAAATTTTAGAGAATATGGAAAGGTTCGCAATGGGTCGATAATTATTAATTTAATTTTTTGATCCTGATTTGTATTTAGGTACTACTTTGGCAAATTTCAAATCATCAGGAAATATTCCTGTTTGAAATACTAAATTAAACATGACAAGTAGTGGATCAACTATGAGCTCAGCCGCATATTTAATCCAGCAGGTGCTTGGGTTCGGGGGCCCTGCCCCAAACTTCCGTAATTTTATATTCTGCACTGCTAGAGTTGGTCAGTGTATCGGGGATGCTACCAAATTCAATGACTAACTACAGCGACACTGACTGACGGAAGTTGGGGGCTGCCCACCGTCCCAAACCCAACTGAAGCACCTCGGATCCCTGTTACAAACTTCCAATTTCTGAGGGAAGTGCATACCCACCCACAAGTAGATTCTGCCACTCAACACGAAGGAAGTATTTAAATTGCGAGCAAATAACTTACCTTGAACACGTTGCCCCCGCTCTTAGAAACCGGGGAGAGGGGGAATTTATCTCGCCCTCCTGAAAGTTCTTGTCTGTGTACAGAATCATCATAAAAACATGATACCAATGTTTACAGCGCTACGTCCATTTAATCGTTTTGTGTCAAAATGTCGACAGGGCCCAGAAAATGGTCGCATGGTACTCTAACTTAGACCGTAGACGGTTTTTGGAAGGGGTCGGAGCCCGGGTTCAAGGAGCTCCCATACACAATTTTCGTAAGATCTACAGTATTTAATTTAGAACCACCAACTTTGGTATACTACCTCATGGTACTCTAACTTAGACCGTAGATGGAAGGAGTCGGGGCCCGGGGTCAAGGGACCGCCACACAAAATTTTGTTATGATGGACAATTTTCAATTTAGAACCACCAAATTCGGTATATCTCATGGTACTCTAACTTAGATCGTAAACGGTTTTGGAAGAGGTCGTGGCTCTGGGTCATGGGGCTCCCATACACAATTTTCGTAAAAAGTTCCATTTTTTACTTTTTAAGAACTGCAACACAATTCAGCACTCCAATACTTGATCTGCGGTCTAAGTTAAAAACCGACGATAACAATGAAGTGCAAAAATATCCATTTAATGGTATACCAACGGTCTCTAACTTAGACCGTAGTTTGGGTACTAGGGTGCTGAATTGTGTTGCAGTTCTCAAAAGTAAAAAAATTGAAATTTTACGAAATTTTTGAATGGGCCCCTTTACCCCGGGCCCCGACACCTTGCATTTGCAGTCTAAGTTAGAGTACCATAAGATAGTATACCAAATTTGGTGGTTCTAAATTAAAAACTGTTGATCTTACTAAAAAAGCTGTATGGGGGCTCTGTTACGGAGATTTAATACTAGCATTTTAGGCAAATATATTAAATCTCATTTCGGAACTTCTATTTCACTTTTGTGCTCTGTTTCCTTTGTTTCCACGGAGCATGAAAGAAATTTCGGTGTGTCATCCCTCTACAAAACATGGGAAGCACAGTTTATTTAGAGACGCCAGTTTGTCTCATTTTAGAGTCTGCGCCTTTGTATTTTGTAGACGGATTAGTATTGTCGTGTTCTTTTGATCCTTTTCCTTATTTAATTTCAAAACAGCCGTCTGAAAGCGCAAGCTCTCTCAATTTGCAACTTCATGCTTTGTATAAGCCGAAGCCGGCGTGTTCTTTCCCAGGGGCTTGGGAGCCGAGGGATTTTGTGATGGTGAAGGAGTTACTTTGCGTGGAAAGAAAGGGGCGGCTAGAACAGTCGTTTCCTGGATTTGTAAGCGAGCGGTAGCAGGAGCACGAGGGCAGGAAAGGCCTGACGTGTTTGGGAAGCAGATCTTAAGCTTACCGGGGAAATACAGGTATTATCCGCACCACGAAGAAATGGCCGCAGGAGGATTTAGGGAAGGAAGTCTTAGTTTTCAGAGGAGCAGGGAGGAACAATAAGTAAGCTAAGGAAAACGTTTCTATGATTAAGCAAAGAAATGAATAAAGTGTTTTATAAGTTTTTTAAAAGGATTGCGAAATATTCTTATTTATAACTGTTTTATTGTCTTCAACAACGCAAGACCTTGCAAGTTAGCATAACCACGTAACAGCCCCTTGAACCCGGGATCCGACCCCTCCTAAAACCCGTCTACGGTCAAAGTTAGAGTACCATACGGACATTTTCTGGACTCTGCCGAAATTATGACCGCGTCAACCTTTTGGCCGTCGACATTTCGATTCTCTACATTATGACCGTGTCGACGTTTTGACTGTCGACATTTTGACCGCCACCGGTAGTCTGTCACTCGACTCAACATGAACTATGGAAATTGCGAACATTACTTACCTTGAATACCTTTTCTATGCTTTTAGAAACCATGAGGGGATGTGGGCGAATTCAACCCACCCTCCTGAAAATTCGTGGCCGTGTACAGAATCATCATATAAAGCACGGTGTCAATGTTTACAGCTCTAAGCCTATTTTAACACTGGGGGCATGGAGCACCCCTCCCAGCTCGCGAACTTTGCAGATGCTTCAGGGAGAACACCTCGGGTACACTGACCAACATCAGCGGTCCAGAATATAACATTAGGGAAGTTGGGACAGCCCCCAACCAAAGCACCTCGGATCCCTCTTACGGACTTCACCAAATTTCTGAGGGAAGGTCAAACCTACAAGTAGAGTCTACTACGCGATACAACAGTAAACACGAAAAATATGGACAAATTACTTTTGTTAAGCTTATGCAAATCTTCGTCTTATGCAAAGATCCCCGAGGGACTTGAGGACATCGAGGTCCCCCGAGGTTCCATGGACCTGCAGAACAATGTAAAGTACACTAAGAATAAATCAATGCAATGTACAATAATTAAATTTAATACTGCCAGGACAACATAGCGACAAGGGCCTCCACCCTCTTGAACCACTATATAAATATCCCAGTATAATCCCAATACTCGTAATATACGTAATCTGCAACGGTTCCATTTAAAAGTGTTATATTTTTTAAATTTTGTATTAGTCATTTTTGTTATCATATAGCATAGATGTCAACAAGAGTTAGCATGTATACAGGGTGATTCCTAAAGTCCTAAGTCACCTTAATAACTTGGGAACAAAAACAGCTAGAGCTATGGAAGTAAGGTATGGTACAGTAAAATAACCATGCGCTATCGGATGAAAGTGACTGCAGCGCTCCTAGTGGCAAAATGTGGAAGTTAGCACTCCTATCTCGGAAACCATGAGATATACGGGAAAGAGATCGATTAGGAACTTGTAGAGCATCAACGAATTAGTAGAAAATGACATATGGTAGAAACGGCTAGGGTAAGTAGAAAGCTGGAAACGTGAGGGAAACACAGGTTTATTATACTCAGGCAAGAATACAAATGGAGTACATTGGTCGTATTTAATGCAACAGCGGTACTTACATAACGTTGCATTTAACGTAAATAGGGTTCAATATGGCCACCATCTGCCACAATGCACATTTGAATGCGAGACAGAGCTTCCCGTTGTACGTTCGCCAGCATAGCAGGTGTCACGCTCTCACCCGCAGCGACGATACGCAGTCGGAGATCGTGGAGACTTGTCGGTTCCACCCTGTACACGTGATCCTTTAGGTAATCCCAGAGGACGAAATCCATGGGAGTTAGATCCGGGGATCATGGAGGCAACGCTACGGTACCACCATAACCAATGACCTGTAGCCCAAAAGTGTCGGACAGGAAGTGCTGTACCGCTGTTGGTTGATGTGCCGGAGTGCCGTCATGCTGAATCCATAATGAGTGTACATCTTGCAAAGACAGATCATCTAACCACTCAGGTAATGTGCTTTGTAACAGGTGCAGGTACCTTCGTCCATTTAGTGCGCCCTCATAGGACACAGGCCCAACAATTCGGTCCTTCCAGGTGCCACACCAGACATTGATCGACCAGCGCACCCGATGCCTCATTTCCCGTGTAAAAAACGGATTCTGAACTGCTCAGTAATGGGTGTTTTTTTCGCTCAGCACCCCTGCGCGTGTGAACTGCGGCTCGTCAGTCCAAAGGATGTTTGATAGAAAGGCCGCATTTTCATCTGCGGTGTTCATTACAAAATTGAACCAATCTAGACGTCGTTGGTTATCCCCTGGTATCACGACGTGCAGTGGTACTGTACGGTACGGTTGGGCACTATGCTAATGCAAAATGTTCCACACACGGGATTATGATCAGCCACATGCCTAACTGACTTCTCTCGTACTGGTGTGTGAGTTGGCCCAAACGTATGCCAGAACATCAACTGGTTGCACATCCCTGCCCATTCCTGTGGGTCGGTGCGAACGGGGACGCACTGCAATACTGCCTGTCTCTCGTAGCAGTCGAACCGCGCGATTGCTGGTCCACGCTGTCGGCGATGGATGAGTCGGAAATCGTAAGCCATACTGGCGTGACACTTCCCTCGCTTTGCGTCTGAATTATCCATATAGCAGTACCATCTCGCAATACTGTTCATTCGAATAGAATGCCATGCTCGTTCTTTACCCGATACTCACGTTACGAAAGACACAGCTCTTGACCGACGATCCTTTATACATTGCCACGCCGCGCCTGATACGGCAGGTGAGGCATTATGACACACCAGGATTTGCATACGACACTCACAGTCGTGCGGTCGAATACGTCATACATTTCTCTCTGCTAGACTGTTACCGCGACAACGACAGCGGTGAGGATGACGACAACGACAGCGGCGAGGATGACGCTTCACCGCCCGGAGTGAGTCGTGAGCTTTGCAACTGGCACAAGTGCCAAAGATGAGAACAAGAGGACGCAGCGAGAGATTAGCGTTTTGGTGCAGCTACAGCCTCGCCACAGCCAGAGTCGCTGGCAGAAACAACTACCTCTGCTACGATAAATAGTCCCTAGTGTAAAGAGCAAATAAGCAAGACCAGGACTGTTTCGAATTCATTTTTCTTTGCTCAGCAGTTTTTGGACAAAATTGCTATGTAAAACCAGTTTTCATAACATCAGAGATTAATGCTTTTGGAGCAGCCACGGCAACGTCTGAACAAGATGTCATTGCTCCTTGCTGTCGTTGTTGACGGAAACAGCTATATCCGCTACAGAAAATAGTCCCTAGTGTTAAGAGCAAAAAGCAGCACAAAGACTGTTCAGGATCGATTTTTGTTTAGTCAACAGTTTTCCGGACAAAATTCCTATGTAAAACAAGTTTTTAAAACGTCAGAACATTTTCTGAAATATATTCGATATGAGAAGTTACTCAGTCACTTTTGGCTGATGCTGTCCAGCTTGGAGAGGAAGGAAGTGCTACAAAACTTCAAACCAAGTGACAAAATAATTGCAATCGCAAAAATTAAGGTAAGAAAATTATTTTTGTATGCATGTATCAGTTAGAGGGAGTGATGTATTAATTGTTCATTTTCTTCATAAGGACATGCAGTGTTTACTGAGGCACTGAAATGCTTGGTTAGAAAACTAGATGAGATAAAGTGCTGTGTTATTCTTTCAAATTATACGTAGGAGTTGCTTTTAAAATTAGTTTATTGAGCATGAATATATCACTGCAATTAATAATAGATATAAAAGATCTACATGTCTGAGGAAAAACAGTGATAATTTTGTAAACATCATATTTGTAGACCCCCTTTTTCGTTTTATGCGATATTCATTTTTCATGAGCACATGTGGTAAAACTATTTTTTCAATAAAACAATTTGAGGAACAAAATCGGGTGATTAAGTTTAATATGAAGGAACGATAGTGCGGTATATTAAAATTCGCATTACTGCAATTTCACGTAGCAGGTGTTCGTTGTATGTAGCGGCGTATTTTCTATTTCATAGCTGATTTTCATCGAAATTGAGAACTTGCTAATTAAATTTTGATCTAGAAATTTGTTGGTTCGCATTTTCACCCGAATATTCCTCCTGCGCTATTTATACGATATATCATGCTTTGAATCAAACTCTGTATGTACCTTTCTAATAGCTATGCACTTCTCACCAACTCTTCGGGGTAAAAGATGGCGCTGCTGCCTCAATTGCTGCTCGTTGTCTTAGAAGGGAGGTTTGTCAGTCTATTCGCTCCAAGGTCTTTGAGCTGAACTCACTTTGCAAACTTGCTTGAATACATTGGGTTAGAACGATTAGACAATAGGATATGGATTCGGGTACTTTTCCTTGGATTAGTTTGGAAGGTTCCATTCCGGATATATTTATATTGCCAGTTCCCCAGTTTTATGCTCAGCTGTATCTCCCGCAAGAGCGGCAGGGACGTACGAGAATATTACTCAACTCCACAAATTAATAATCCCTGGTTTAAATCGCAAAGGCCACGATCTCGTACATGTCGGAAATGCCGCGGATGGATACATTTAGCATATCAGAAGTACTTCCCGTTCTCCTTACAAAGAATTTTTCTGCCATAAGCAGAATTAATATTGCGCGATACCGCAGAGTAGAAGGACTTTGGCGGTACAGTTATTGTTGACATCGTAAAAAACGCCACACGACGATGCGCAGATGGTGGAGGAGCCAGGATGTCTAACCTTCTTGCAGTCTGATGGGCATTCTCGCTGCATGTTTGATGTGTCGCCATCTATAGGTATTCTGTGGCATGCGAACAATTCAAAGCACAGGGTTATAAATGTTTACCTCTGTTTCAGAAAAACACCTACTTAAAAACGTACATCCTTTCGAAAGAATGATGTATATTCACGAAATGTTCCCTCGTTCACAGAAATGCTTATTGTGTTCTGATACCGCCATCTAGAGGCACACAATGAGGGAGACTGAGACATTCTAGTTTTGGCACGAATGCCGTACACAAGCTGCCACACTTTGCAATGACGTATTCTTGAATCTTTGAATGGTTCCGATATTTAAAAAATGCAAATGAAGTAATTTGGTTGAGCAGTTGATGGTCAAAATCGTTTGACCAGATGTAAAACTCACTCTCGACACAAGTCCACATTTCTCCTCTCAGATCCTAGAATAAAGGCTTGCAAATTCAGGAAATAAAATCGTGTGACACGAATGTTTAAAGTGAAGTTAAAGGAAAGCTGTGACAGAATTGTAAGAAATTATAAGTCGTTTCATTCCTGCAGTGGCTGCTTCTGTTATTGGAAGTAACTGCGGGCTAAAATTTATTTGTCGAACCTCAGTTCTCTTTAGAGCTGCACACTCTAGATTGCAGGTACTCAAACAAGTTCGTTATTTTTTCATTACACTCTGCAGTTACTCGTATAATAATTAAAGAAGAATGTAAGAGAAAACCTTACGAAACAACTTCATAACACTTCATAGCATGCTAAATGTGTATATTGCTGTGACTTAGAAGGCAGTGAATTTTTTGTAGACCTACAAAAGTCTTCTAATGGAATTCTCAAAACAATTCACTTTCGCCACTAGAACGCTTAAGGAATTTTTCACTGGCGCAGCCATAGGAGAGCTTTGAGGCCTAGGCCCCTTCCCCCGCCCCAAGTAGGTAAGAAACGACGTACATCAACTCTTTTGTCTATCTGATATATGATCATGATCATAATCATTGTTAACCATTATCAATCCACTGCTAGAAGTAGGTCTCCTCAAGTTTCTTCCACAATTATGTGTCTCCTCCATGTCACTCCGGCATGCTTTGAAATTTCATCAATCCATCTCCCAAGAGGTCTTTCTCTGGGTCTTTTTCTGTCCCTTGGAATCCAGTCTAAAATTTCAGTTGCCCATCGATGGTCCGTTCTTCTGGCAACATGACCAGCCCATTGCCATTTCAGTGATTTCCCTCTGGTCATGATGTCGTCGACTCTTGTCATTTTCCTTATTAACACGTTCCTCTTCTTAACTTTCCTGGTTACACCAAGCATGCATCTCTGCATGCTGCTTTGAGTTGTCTGCAGTCTTCGTATATCTTTTTTAGTTAAGGTCCATGTCTCTGCTCCATACGTAAGCACTGGAGGGATGCATTGATCAAACAATTTTGCTTTCAAGACATAATGGCATACTGCTCTTAATAATTGTTCTGTTTCTCCCAAAAGCTCTCCATCCAAGTTTTATACGCCGATTAATTTCTTCATCAATGTGCCCCTCATTTGATATCTACTGCCCGAGATAAATGTAGGTATCGGTTGTTTCTAGGTTTTCTCCATCAATCAATAAATCTTCTTTTCTTGTAAAAGCATTGGACATCACTTTTGTCTTCTGAAAGTTCATTTTTAATTCCAGTTCTTTACTCTTGTCAACGAGTTGTTGGATCATACTCTGCAGCTCTGACGGGGTAGTTGCAAAAACCACTACATCAGTAGCAAAACGAAGGTGAGTTAAATAATCTCCATTAATCTTTATCCCTTTGTTTTCCCAGTTCAATGATTGAAAGACATTTTGGAATGTGGCATTAAAGAGGTTGGGAGGCATGATGTCACCTTGTTTCACTCCCTTTTCAATTTTATTAGTGCTGTATCCTCCAATAACCGAACCTTTGCACTCGAATTTTCTTAGATGTTTTTAATAATGCTAATGTATGCATCTTCAATACCGCAGAATTTCAAAGCCATTGTTACTGCTGATGGTTTCACAGAATCGAAGGCCTTTTCATAATCAATAAAAGCCATGCATAATGGGAGTTCATATTCTCTTGTTCTTTCAGTTAGTTCTTTCAGTACATAGGTATGATTTCCTGTGCTGTAGCCAATGCTGAATCCAGCTTGTTCTCTTGGTTGAGCCATGTCTAGTGTTACCTTCAAGCGATGTAAAATAATTTTAGTGAAGACTTTATATATCACTAACATGAGGCTAATTGGCCTATAGTTCCCTAGATCTCTTTTATGTAGCATAATCACTGTAGCATTGTAATCGTAGCAATTTTTGTCTCAACGCCAACTTTTTATGTAGCAGGATCACTGCAGCTTTCTTCCAGTTATCTGACCTCTTTCCTTCATTGAGACATCTGGTGAGATCTTGGGCGAGTGTAGTTTCAATTTCTCCACTTGCTTCTTGCATAACGTCCATGGTAATTCCATCTTCTTCTGGAGTTTTTCCCCGTTTCATGTTCTTAATTGCATGTGTAACTTCTGTTTTCTGTGACGTGTAACTTCTGTTTTATGTCATGCGTAACTTCTGTTTTATGTCATGTGTAACTTCTCTTGTCTGTCATGTGTAACTTTCTGTTTCTGGAGGTGATGGTTTAGTCTCTGTGAAAAAAAAATAGAAAGGAGCGAGTCACCTCAAACTCGCATTCAAACGGTTAGTTAGTTGATTTTTTTCTTCTACTATTTGCTAACCTAAATAATATAAAGGGGCTAAAACCAAATGGCAGGGGAAAGGCTTACACCATACATTTTCAGTTAACACTGTAATGATTCCTTAACAATCAGAAACACGCCTGTAGTAAGGCAAGAACTTTGTTTCCACTCCTAATGACTTGGGAGGATTTTCTTCAGCATCCTCACCTTTATTAGCATCCCGAATATTTTACACCACCCCATGGTGAAACCCGTAGTCCATTAATGAATTAAAGCAAAGGTATAACTTTTTTTATTCACTTGTGCATATGTGAAGATTTATTGGAATTTCCATTTCGATATAAGAGCATAAGAAAATTTTTGTACTCTAATGAAATGAGAAAACTAACCTTCCATGTACGATATTTAATAAAATACGAAAGATATTTACAGTTAAAATAACCCACTAGTACTTTCAGGGTAACATTTACCCCATCATCAGGTAGAACAGAGGATCATTATCATGATCATATGTAGAGGATTTTAGGAAGGGAGTGTCTGACCCCAGGTCTTAAACAACCCTTAGAAATAGGAAGCTAGGTGATTTGGGCTAGAGTACCCGATAGGAAAGTGACACGGAAGCGAAGTAGAAAGGGGGAGGAAGACGCCCTTATATTTTACCAAGGGCCAGTACCCAAGGTCCGACGGCTTAACGTGCTCATCCCACGCACGGCGGATATTAGTGGATCGAGCGTTCGTACCTGACTGGGATTGAACCTGAGGTCCTTTCCGCGGCAGTCACGAACGTTGCCCACTAAGCCACCCGCGGCCCAAGGAACAGAGGCAATGTAGTACTCCTTGATATATTAGTCCAACGATGCATTTTGGGTATAAATCATCAATCGTATGGGTCGTGACCGTTGCCATTATAACAGTGTGAAGTGTATAATTTCACAAGTTGTTACTTCTGCATATCAATACAAGGATTCGTTACAAATACAAAGTTATGGTCAATTTATATATTCTTGGAATTTGTAAATATATATTACTGTAATTTAAAGTTCAGGTTAGTAATACGCTGTTACCAAATTAAGGCCTAATAAACATATGGCCTAATAGGCCTAATAAACGATTCGTAGGAGCATTGGACCAGCACCCCCATATCAGTAACACACTATCTCGTATCTGTTCAAAACACAATATACAATTCGGCACCCGCTCGAAGAACCTCCTATCATGAGTTAAAAGGATTGAGCAAAAACAGATATTATGAACAAATGGGTGTGTATAATATTCCACTGCTGGACCCCTTAACAGGAAAAACATGTTAACAACCACGTGGGCTCGACACGAAGAAGTTTGGGTATCCGTGTCCAGGAACACAAATACGATATCCGAACCAACAGCAATAACACAGGAATGTGGTAAACGGAATTCTACAACCAGACTAGGAAAACATCAGACTACTGGACACTCCAGCAAATATATATTCGCTGCATTTTGTTGAAAGTATGTACATCAAAGCTTTAGGGGACAAATGCTGCAATGACTACTTGCCTGTGGACATATCAAAAATTTGGAAAGAGCATATTACTAACCTGAACTTTAAATTATAGTAATATATGTTTACAAATTCGAAGAATATATAAATTGACCATAACTTTGTATTTGTAACGAATCCTTGTATTGATATGCAAAACTAACAACTTGTGAAATTATACTCTTCACACTGTTACTTGTATAATGGCAACGGTCACGACCCATACGTTTGATGACTTATACCCATAATGCATCGTAGCACTAATATATAAAGGAGTACTACATTGCCTCTGTTCTACCTGATGATGGGGTAAATGTCACCCCGAAAGTACTAGTGGGGTATTTTAACTATAAATATCTTTCGTATTTTATTAAATATCGTACATAGACGGGGAGTTTTCTCATTTCATTTGACGTATTGTGCGAAGTCATCCTTTTATTGTTTTTGTACTCTACTTAAAAAAAAAAATATATATATATAACAAAACTGTGATTATATGTATATAATCATATAATCAGTCAACATGTTTTAGCCCCCCCCATCGGAAAACTCTGCGAATGCAACACTGTGCGTAGCTGGAGCCCGTTTCTTTTTTGTTTCCAGCGTCTTTTACTGTGTTCCAAGGTGTGGAATTGGCAGAGATTTTTCGATGAAATCGGCAGACAAGATGCTACGTTCATTTGGTAGTATTCATACCAAAGATTGATTCTAACTTCAAGATGTTCAGTGGGTGGCCCAAAGACTTTTAGGGTGGATATATCTCATCTTTTTGGATCTTTCAAGTGTCAGAAGAAATACGTTTCAGGGAAGGATCAGCTATATTCCCGGATACTTGGAACGTGGTTCCATGATGCTCACATTTCTCTTGATATCGTAATGATTTAAGTGTTTGTTACGCCGGAAAGTCCACAGAGACAGTCAGCGTCTGGAATCAGTATTGCAAAGAATGAATTTGCGTCCCTTCAAACGCAATCTAATAAAAGGAAATCAAAAATTCATTTGGCATACGATATTTTGGAATAATTATTCAGACGCAACTCTCGTCTTTTCTAGGAATACTGCTTTCAGGAGTTGATTCCCATCATCAGACAGTTCTTCGGTGGCATGTAAGCAATTGATTTTAAATTTACCTAAGCAGTTGATTTATTCTCCCAGATAGACGCTTTCCCATTTTTGAGGAAATAAAAGTCTTCCTTCATAATAAATGTTTTGGTGTATAGACGCAATTATCAGTAGCGTACCAGAAATTAGAGCTGAGACGGGCTGACCACGATATCGAAAGCCCGAAGCAGAACTCTTGCCCGAATCGGGCTCGGGCTGTAGAATATTTACTGCGGTTCGGGCTCGGGCTGTAGAATATTTACTGTGGTTCGGGCTCGGGCTGTGGAATATTTACTGCAGTTCGGGCTCTGGCTGTTAGAGGGAGGGAGAATGCTTTTTTTTTATGTATAAATGTGATTTCATATGATTTAGCATATGAGACACTTTATAGTTGGTAAAGGGAATTCTTCGGCAATTGGCTCTTATTGGAGAGTACGCATTCGAGATGGCTATTTATTCTGGGCTTGGGTAGAAAATGACATAGGCCGTGAATTAGTGTATTTCTGCAGAGAAGAAAAAGCTTTTTCAGGAACTATAGATATTGGATAGTTGCTAGCTTGCCGAAGGTAATTTACTCCCCTATCTCCAAGCAGTAGCTCTGTGCTAATTCTATTTAGCAACATACATATTTCAGCGCATTTTCGCGCGATAATATTAGCATTATTTGAGCAACATACAGTTGCAGCATCGCAGAATTATTTTGGACGGACGGCCGCCCGAAGCACTCAGGTGGAAACGAATGGTCAAAGAAATCGTACAGTTACACTGTAAAAATAGGTAGAGGTCCTTTCCTCACTCTTTATTTGATAAATACATTGTTTAATTACAGGAAGAGGAGGAGGAGAGAATGGAAGTGTATAAAAGGAGATGTTTTTTATTAATGGTTGAACAGGTTAGCCAGTTTTCAGGCACGTTCGGGCCAGGGCTCTGTCTTTCAATATAAAATTCGGGCCCGAACTCAGCTCTACTGGAATAAAAGCATAAGAAAATTAAAATTGAAAATTTTTTTTCGAAGTCCTTTCCGCAAAATTTTTTTCGAAGCCCTTTTGAGAAAATATATTAGTACTCAATTACTTAAATTTTTAATTCCATATTATTAACTAACGTTTATAGGCGTTTTAATAATTCCAATTCTTTGGAACCTACAGGTATTTTTCGCAACACCAAAATTAGTGCACTCTACTACGTATAACACAAATGTGCACTTTGCAATTGAAAGAGTTGTCCTAATTTTATACCAACAGAAAGCATTTCAAAACACATTTTTTCATAAAAAGTTTGTTCTTTTAGAGAACTAAGGCCAGCCTCTTTGAAATGCCTCGTGATCATACATACAAACACATAATTTTCATGTGACAAAGTCTAATGATCTTTTTCGATTTATACAAAAATACAGAGCATAAGTAAGCAAAAAAATAAGTATCAATTAAGAATTGTAGCACGAAAAAAATTAAACTGCTTAAATTATTTACTCTTGAATATAAAAAAACACACATTGCATAATGCTAGAAGATTATACACAAAGTGAAAATTTTTCTCTTGACTTTGTTATAAAAATAATTATAGCACAAATCTGCTCTTCACCCTGTCATGAAAAAAAAAATTAAGAAAAAGAGACGCAGGTCTCTGTTCTTTCCCGCGAATAACACCTTTGAGTTCATCATATTCTGAAGCATGCGTAGTTACGTGCAAAAAACTGTAATACGTAACACTGTTATTTTACATGCATAGGCGCCGACGATAGGGGGTAAGGGGAATCTTGTCCCTCCAATAATTTTACTGGGGGCAGTACCCACCCAATATTTTTCATCCTGTTCAATAAAATAATCGCTTTAGCCTCATAAGGTAAATCAAGCTCAACATTATTAGCCAAAATGATTTATTTCTAAAAAAAAAAAAAAAAAAAAAAAAAGTAAACCTTTTCCCCATATTTATTCAGCATTGGTCATTTGATAAGTGACTTGATTGCCAGTCTCGTATTGTTTTGGCATGTTCTCGTGATACGTGATAAATGTTCAAAACAATTATCAAAAATGAAATATATATTATTTATCTATTTATTTTTTTGCGCTTCCTTTCCTTTGTTTAAGTAACCCAGCTAATTTCCCATTTTCTTTTTGGTTGGATATAAAATCTCTCTCTAGATATTTCTATAAAATCACAAGTTGAATTTTATTTTTAAAAACAATTACATTCAGCAAAAGAATATTTCTGTTTCCTTGTTCATTTGCCGATGAGCAATCACAATTGCGTTTTAAAATATACGTCAAACCTCGTAGTTAATATTCCCCCCCCCCCTTTTTTTTTTATTTTCCTTCTGACAGTGAAAGAGACGTGCCCTTCCCACATATGATCTTTTCACGCTTGCCCTCCTAATAATTTGGTGAAGTCGGCACCCCTGTATACATGTATAGAATTGTTGCTACGACTATAAAAAAAAGGGGTCTCAGGTCTTCTTAAATAACTGTTTCCCCGTCATCCAGTTTTAATAAATTTTAACCGCGAAACAAAACAAAAAATTACTTTTGTTTTTAATACTTCTTTCAAAGCTGCCATAAAGAATTGCTGTTTACTTCTTTATTCATGATACGTTTTCGCAAAAGATTCTGTAAAATGTTTTTGCTGAAGCTAGAGGCCCTTTTAGCCATGAGCCCCCTCTCCGCAATGCGGGGTTGGCTGGGCTATCAGTTCGCCCGTGAAAATTAGTTTCATAAAGATCCATTAATGATCAAACAAAAAAAAAAATCACGAAATGGAACTATTACCCAAATCACGCGCTGTATCTTTTCGAGCAGCATATAGATGGCAGCACGCTAGTACTGACACATAAATAGCATAGAAGGCCGCGGTTGGGAGAATAACAGAATTTTCTTTTATTTTTGGCGTGCATGCCCTAAAATTTACAAATCAAAAACCAATACCTGCGAACCTCACACTACTTTTCGTATCCCTATTTTGTTATTGCATTGAGAAAAATCTCTAAAAAGCAGCTGTACACGATTGCCCTTATTTCAGAATTAGATGACCTTGAACGCTAGTGTACGGTTTTCATTGGCTTTCTTGTGTACCCCAAAGACACGCAAATTATTGAAACATGTAGATAATAGCCTCGCGTTCGGTGCTGTAACTGATCCTCAGAAAGTACGAAGTAGGAACTAGTTTGACAGAGTTAAACTTGAGAAATATGAGGAATACCGTGCCTCCAAACCAATGAAATGGATAAAAATCGATTCAACCCATAATATAAAAACAAATCGATTTATTGTCGACAGAAAACTTTCGTTAAAGACACAAATGTAAAATTTTAAAGTCAGAATACTGTTAGCTAGTATGATAAAATAGTTGTTTTTTTAAAGAAACAGTGCGCAATGAGTACACTATTTTATACAGAAAATTATATTTAACATATTATTAAAACAATATTTGTTACTTTGATGTTGTGTTTGTCCATTATATTTTATTCAACCTCTTTGAGCAGCGAGTGCTCGGAGGTTCATGGAAAATTAAATCGCTGTCGCTACAGGGGTTTTTTTGACCCAATATGTTTAGGAGCATCTGCTTATTGTTTAGGAAGGGAGTGGAGGACTCTGAATCTTCGGTCACTGCACTGGTGCCTCCGCGATCGGAAACCGTGTATCACAAACTGTTCGGTTGATGTCTGGACCCGAACCGAGTTGCTGGGCAACAAAACTTCCTTGGATCATAGAGGTCGTAGTGCGCGAGCATCATAGCCCAGCGGAAAGAGGAGAGCCTGAAACGAACGGCTATCTGTGAGGTCATGTGACCAATTAACAATGTGAGTCATTGGCGAATGAACCTTGAAAAGATTCAATTCCGCAGAAGAGCCGTTTCCCTGAATGAATCAGTCAGAATTACTTCTTACCGGGCATCAAAAATCCAGTCAGCGGCAACGATGACTCTTGATTGTCCGGGGTGAGCCGTGTCGTTCGGGACGTGCAGAAGTACCGGTGATCGCGGCCAGATGACGCCGCGATAGATTAGTATTTTGGTGCAGGCACAGCCTCGCCTGAGTCAGACGCCACCTCCTTGCTGTTGTTGGTGGAAACAGGTACCTCCACTACGAAAAGTAGCTCTTAATGTTCAGAGCAAAAGATACCACAAGGACTGTTTAGAATCCATTTTTCTTTGCTTAACAGTTTTTGGACAAAATTGCTATGTGAAACAAGTTTTATAACGTCAGAGATTAATGTTTTTTGGTGCAGCCACGGCCTCGCCTGAATCAGACGCCATTGCTCCTTGCTGTTGTAGCTGACGGAAACATCTATCTCCGCTACAAAAAATAGTGCCTAGTGTTAAGAGCAAAAAGCAACACAAGGACTGTTCAGAATCCACTTTCTTTGGTCAACAGTTTTTGGGCGAAATTGCTATGTAAAAGAAGTTTTTCAAAACGACAGAGCATTTTTAGGAATAAATTTGATATGAGAAGTTATTCAGTCAAGAGCCTGGCATTTTGAGCCGATGCTGTCAGCTTGGAGAGGAAGGAAGTGGTAGAAAACTTCTCCCATCACAGCGACAAAAAATTGGCAATCGGGAGAACTCGAAGTGGATATGTTACCTAAGCACGCAGTAGGGGATAGAGTTCTGACTCCACCACACTGTCATCCACAATCCCCACTGCTTCTCTTGAATTGGATCCCTACCTTTAGTTTGTATCACGGAAACGGACTTCACAATTTGGGGGGGAGTGCGTGAAGCGATCATACGGGGAGCAACACGTCTCTTCCATTGCAAGGTGGAATATAAAAAAAAAAGGGGAGGGGCAAAAAGATAAACTACGAGAGTTCGACGTGTATTTTAAAAAAACAATTGTAATTGCTCATTAGCAAATGAACAAGGAAAACGGAAATATTATTTTGGTGAATATTCATATTTTTTAAAATAATAATATTCAACAAAAGAATACGTGCACAGTTGAAAAACTGTGAAATGCTGTATTATGGAAACTTTTTGATATTTCTTCCAATTAGGGGCCGTCCAGCGAGAAATACCGAAAAGCGTACCAAAGTTTGTAGTACGAATTTCTCTTTTGGGAAAAATAAATTAGATGTTTTACTTTATAAATACTAAAACACTATTTATGGAGTTCTGTTACACGTTCAGTATGTGTATACTATTAATACTATTAGGAGTATTAATAGTATACACATACTGAAACTATTTAATAGTATACTATTTATGGAGTTCTGTTCTGTTCTGTTCAGTATGTGTGTGCGCGAATTGTGTGAGAAATAACCATCAAATAGTTAGAAAGGATTGGGAGAATTCTTTCTAAACGAAAGGGAGGAAAAAACGAAATCACTGTGACGTTTACAAAATTAACGGGCAGACGTTATGCAAAAGTTCGTGAGCAAAATCCTTTCGGGCACACTGCGACATCTATCAGATACGAAACGAACATTCGATAAAACGTGTCACTGGTGAACTATTCATTCACCCATTAGATGGCGCTACATTTGCGAGAGGGAACGGCCCGTAATCGGTAATTTCCGAGGTCGGCATTTCCATTTTTTTACCCCAACTTTCAGATGTTTCATAAGTATTTCGACTTTTATTAGCAACAGACGGTCTTACAAGTGGCAGGTAGACAAGGTGGGTGGAAATATCTGAGGTCGGCATTTTTTATTCCATCGTGCTCATGTTAATCCACCCGTCTACCACGTGATCTTCTGGGTCTTTTTATGACGTTTCCAGACAGCACGACGCACCGGTAGAAAATGCCAGTATGCGGCGCCTCCGTCAGCTTCTCTTCCGCCTGTTCGGGAAAGCGAAACTACGAGCCCGGTTCGCAAAAAAGGCAGAAGAACTTCCGATTCTTATAGGCGTAATCACTGGAGGCGTCGGATGTCAGAACACTCCCAGATTTAAAAGCATTTTTTCTAATAAAAGTTGACGCACTTTTATTAAATTAAAGCGTTTTTTAATGAAAGTCACATTTTAACCAAACATTTTACAATATTAAATACTTCCAGGAGGAGGGGGGACAATTCTTCTAAATTGTTTCATATTGGGCACTCTCTAAATACGTCCTTGGTATGTTCATATTATGAACGAAATAAAAAAAAATCGGACATAAATAAACTTTGCCAACATTTTGAGGCCCGTATTTAGGTCGGGAGCCTGGTGGACCACCCCTTCAGACGCCACTGCCGAGGACAGAAAATATACAAACGTCTATGTTTCTCACGGATGTACAAATTCCTGAAACAAACCACTGAAGAACAGCAAATATTATAAAGTAAAAAAGACCCTTCCATTGCTTGTGAAAGCAGAGCCATCCCGTACTGCTGTATGTGTGTCACGGCCACGTATCCTTCCGCGCTCACCACAGTTAGTCAAGAGTTGGCCACGGTCAAGCTGGCGGTCGCACTGCACTGCTAGGCCTAACCTGTTTTGCGGGGATGCTTCCGCTGAGACCAGGGGCAGACGTGGCATATGCTCTAACGGCAGTCACTACGTCATCGTCGCCGCGGGCTGGATTTCTGCGTACCGCATTGACAGGTAAATTTTACGTAAAACGTTTTTGAAAAGGACTCTATCAATGAGATTTTTTTTTATTTTACATCATTTCTGATTTCAAAAAGGATGTAGGTCACAGTTTTTTGAAATTTTTCGTCCCTGAATTTTGCACCATATTCTTCCCGTTAACCTAAGAAAACCGAGGAACAAATTTTCCTTGAGAATTAAAAACGGATTTAAATTTAGAAATCGGGTACTAAACTGGAACCTATCAACGAACGAAAGGACCCGACTCCGAATCGTTTCCCTATACTCGGGGCAAAATTAGCCTGTTACACTGTTAAGGTTGTGAAACGTATTCACCGACATGAAATCTCTTGTTTATCAGTATTTCTCCGCGCACTAATGGAGTGCTATGTGTTAAGGACTCTTCACCGTACTGGTGACTGAAGGCGAGATAAAAGGAAACTTCCCGTGTTCCAACACCGTGTCGCCCTCCATCGCCACACCTTCTTAACTTCGCCGACCACCAGACAAACGATTTCCGAATGAGTATTTTAAAACAGCAACCACGAAGGAAGGACGAAGCTTATTACAATAACCGCCAGGCCATTATCTACCTGAGTCCGGCGAACAATACTCCCTTCCCAGTCACAGTAAACATCATCCGCGTTAACTGTTTAGCCTGTCTGAAACTAAACAGAAGTGACAATGACTCCGCCAAAATGCGAATGTTTGTGTTTTTTAGAAACGCAAAAAAGCTGGATCTTCAATTTTTTAATGTGTGTACGTACGATATTTAGAACATCTATATATTCATGTGCTTTCTTAGGTCTCAGTTCAAGCTCGAACACGGCTTTTAAACTGGAACTATAAAATGCAGTGGAAGTACACGCCCCCTAACTTTAACTCCATAGTCAGGTTAACTTCTCCCCGAGTATAGATACAAATCGTTCCCTAAACAGGAGGAATCTAGGTTGACTGGAGACAATGGTCACGAGTAGAGATGTGTCGTTCGCGACGTTTCGTTCGAAAAGACCAAATCCGCAAACTGAGTAATTAGCGAACGAATCTTTCAAGAAAAGAAACCCAAACGGGTAAATGTGTACTTTAGCGTCCAAAATTATTTCGTCTGAAAAATTTAACTGTGTGCGAGAAGTGCGACGTACAATTTTTAAAGCATGCAAAATAATGGGGAAATGTGCAAAAATATAGTTTTTGTAGAGAACAGGAAAGTATTTTGCCGAAGTATTTACCCAGGAGTACGATGATTTGGAAAAGTACGTGCGGGGGGCCTAGTACGACGGAGCGGTGACGGTAACAAAGTGTAGTCCAGTGAATGTGAAGCTTCGTTGAGAAAGACAAGTAACGGGCGCAAGAATACAACAGGAAGCGGTTGAACAGTACGTAGTGATACAAGCGTCTTGTAGGAATACGCTGAAGGAAAGAGTTCGGCTTTACGCGGCACTGTAAGCGGTGTCAGTAGCTTTTTCAACAATTTTAGTGGCTCTTTCCAAAGTCGTGAGTCTCCATATTTAATTTCGTATTTCGTCAGGGCTTAAAATTTCTTTATCCGGCACAATACGACAAAAAGCACTTGGCCTCCCTGCCGTAGTATGATTTCTAAATTAAAGGAACTCTTTTATTTTCAAAAATATCCGTTTCAGGACTAAAAAATGTGAACTACGATGTACAGAATTACAGCACAATTACAAATGAAGTGCTTCAAGAAATTAACTACCCCTGTACATCTTCAAAACCATAACCAAAACTTGAGGTTCAACCGGAACCAAACGTTCTGACTCAACACTTCTGTGGCACATGAAAACATTCACATTCCTTAATTTCTTTCCTTTCGGTGACATTGTGAAACTAATAATAACGACATTCCGCACATTTCTTTTACAACAATTAAGAAAACAGTTTCGAACTACTTCCACTTGCGCTGGATTACAGCACCCATCACACTCTTCAGAACAATACACCACACTCCTATTGTATTCTTCCGCGCATTCACTACGACCTCCTGCTCGCTTTCGAAGCATGGAAGCTGCACGTCGTCGCCGTTAGCATCGCTTAAACCTCCCGCACCGACGCTGCACACCATCGCACTCGCAAGTAAATAATTAAGTAAAATTCCTTCAAGTTCTCTTAAATTACTGTATTTTTGCAGCTTTCCCCATTATTTTGCATGCTAAAAAATTGTACGTCGCACTTTTCACATTCATGAGGACACAGAACTTAAACGTCACATCTTCACATTCATGAGGACACAGAACTTAAACGTCAGAAATAAATATTTCAGTGTAGGGAAAGAGTTTCAATCGATAAAGGCTCTTTTGATTAGCAGCCAAAATTATGCATTTCGTTTTAAGGCACTTTCACAGGAACATAAATCACGCTCGATACACAGATTATGTGCTTCCATCTATTGGCCAAAATCTGAGTCTTTAGTATGTGTTCTACATTTCTTGATGTCGTCCTCCGTTTTATTTTTAAAGCGGATTTCGCACTTGTATTTAACTCAGCAAGTAATGCTTATGATAACGTAGATAAAATTACTTGGCAGTAAAATACACAATACCATCAATTGGGACTATATGTAAAGTGACCTCACAGTGAATTTCTTAAAGGAACAGTAAACTCATTTCGAGCATAATTTTTTTCTGCGCGAAAATGTAATGCCAAAAGAGACATGAAAAGTGACGCAATCAGAAATGCTTTATCGTCAGTAATTCTTCTGCTGAAGAGTTTTTTAACGCTTTCCAACCGTAGTTTGAAGAAGCGTATATGCTCCAGCTTTGTCCGTCCGCCTGTCCGCATGATAACTGGCGAAAAAATGGTTCAATTTCGATGAAATTTTAGTATGTGGTAGGGGACCACCCGGGGACGAATCCTATTGAAAATGGGACAAATGGGGTCACAGGTCACGACGTAAGGGCGGGATCTTTTTTTTTTCTTTTTTATTGGAGGTTTAACGACCACCGTGAGCAACTCAATGGGCTATAAGCAGTTGCCCGTCCCTAATTTAGGGTCACTGGTTCCAGGGAAGGGAGAGAGCCAGTGCCGTAAGACAAGCACAACATCCATGCCTCACCGGGATTCGAACCCGGACCCCGTTCGGACGAATGATCAGAGGCCATCGCTTAGACCACTGTGCCACCGGGGCGGCTAAGAGCGGGATCCATTCCATTGCACTTATACGTCCTAACTTGCGTAAATATGGTTCGATGTCAATGAAATTTGACTATGTGGTAAGGGACTGCCAGGAGACGAACCCTATTCAAGATGGGTGAATTGGGGTCAAAGGTCAGGACATAAGAGCGGGATGCATTCCATTGCCTTTATGTATCATAACGTGCGTAAAAATGGTTCGATTACGATGAAATTTCAGTATGTGGTAGGGGCCCACATGTGGACGAACCCTATTGAAAATTGACGAAATAGGGTCAAAAGTCAGGACATAGAATTGCGATCCATTCCATCGCCCTTATCCCATATTATTAAGGTGGACGTCAAGTAATTTTGCTTCCTATTCTCCGAATGGAAACATTTTCGTACACATTTCCTTCACAATTAATGTGTCCCCAAGGATGAAAATTTGAACATCGATTAAAATAACTTCTTATTATCACTTGGAATACTTATTATTTTCCAAAACATAACCATAATTATATTAAAAACCAATAACTTTTCCTTTGGTGGTGTTGAAACCAGAAAAAAAGATGGCGCGACCTGTACTTTGATGACGTCAGTAGACAAACAAATGTTGGATTGCATAATTATGGTTATGTTTTAGAAAATATTAGGTACTCCAAGTTATAAAATGAAGCTATTTTATTCGATGTTCAAATTTTCATCCTTGTGAACGCATTAATTGTCCAGAAAAAAGATGGCGCGACCTGTATTTTCATGACGTCAGTAGACAAACAAATGTTGGATTGCGAAATTATGGCTATGCTTTAGAAAATATTAAGTATTGCAAGTTATAAAATGAAGATATTTTAATCGATGTTCAAATTTTTATCCTTGGGAACGCATTAATTGGGAAGAAAATGTGTACAGAAATTTTTCCATTCCAACTACAGGAAGCAAAATTACTTGACGTTCACCTTAAAGGAGGAATTCTTGCATTAATGTAAATTTTATTTTGAAAACGGCTCTAAGGGTTTTGATGAAAGTAGTTAACTTACCGTTTTATGGTAATAGAAATCGATTTAGCTTGATCTCGACTTGAGGAAAATTCGTTTAGTGGGTTTATAACCACCCAGAATTATCACGTCTTTAGTGTAATGTCATGGCGTCGTCCGATTAGATGTTGGCGCGTGGTCACGCCATCTGCCTCATTACGTCACGCGTTGTGTGCGGATCCTATTAAAGTTTTATGACGTCACAGTCTTGCCAGCAGATGGTCGCGATTCCCATCTGCCTCATTACGTCACGCGTTGTGTGCGTATGTTCTTTCGCGCTATAACTCGTGTAAAAATCGTTCGATTTCGATGAAATTTTAGTATGTGGTAGGGGAACACCTGGGAAGGAACCCTATTGAAAGTGAACGAAATGGGGTCAAAAATCAGGACATAGGATCGGGATCCATTCCACTACTCGTATGCATCATAACTTACCTAAAAAGGTTTCGATTTGGATGAAATATTAGTATGTTGTAAGGACCTGCTTAGGGACGAATCCTATTGAAAATTGGCGAAATGTATAGAAGGTTAGGACACAGAAGCGAGATCTATTCCATAGCCCTTATGCATCATAACTTACGTAAAATTGCTTCGATTGCGACAAAATTTTATCATGTTATTTCGGAGGTATACTGAACCAGTTCTGTTGAATATCATCGAAATGGGATCAAAGGTCAGGGCACAGGAGTGATATTTATTCCACAGCCATTTTCCTCATAACTTGAGTAATAACTTGAGTAATGATTTCTAGTATGTTGGAAAGCGTATCATAATCAATGCATTGCATGATTTTACTAACCTGTTACGCTTTCCAACAGGTTGAAGAAGCGCATGAGCTTCAGCTTTGTCCGTCTGTCTGTCCGCACGGTAACTCGCGTAAAAAAGGTTCGATGTCGATGAAATTTTAGTGTAGTAAAGGACGATCTGGGGACGAACCCTACTGAAAATGGAACAAATGGGTCAAACGTCACGACATAGGAGCGGGATGCCTTCCATTGACCTTATGCGTCATAACTTGCGTAAACATGGTTCGATTTCGATGAACTTTTAGTATGTCCTAGGTCACCACCTGGGGATGAACCCTATTGAAAATGGGTGCAGTGGGGTCAAAGGTCAGGACATAGAAGCTGGATGCATTCCATTGCCCTTATGCGTTATAACGTGCATAAAAATGTTTCGATTTCGATGAAATTTTAGTATGTGGTAGGGGATCAACTGGGAACGAACCCTGTTGAGAATGGACAAAATGGGGTCAAAGGTCGGGACATAGGATCGGGACCCATTTCATCATCCTTATCTCATACTAATAAAGGAGCAATTCTTGTATGTATGTAAATTTTATTTTGAAAACAGCTCTAAGGATTTTGATGAAAGTCGTTAACCTACCGTTTTCTGTTATTTGAAACCGATTTAGCTTGATCTCGACTTTTGTAAAATTCGTTTAGTGGGTTAAATAACCACCCCGAATTACCACGTTTTTAGTGTCATGCTACCCGTGCTTATAAATCCTATAACGTCACACTCTCGCGATTGAGATGTTGGCACGCGGTAACGCCATCTGTCTCATTACGTCACGCGTTGTGTGTGGATCCTATTAAAGTTTTATGACCCCACTCTCTTGCGAGCAGATGGTCGCGATTCTCATCTGCCTCATTACGTCACGCGTTGTGTGCGTATGTCCGTCCGCACGATAACTCCCATCTGCAAGGACATAGGAGTGGAATCACTTCCATCGCCATTATGCGTCATAACGCATGTAAAAATTGTTCGATTTGAATGAAATGTTAGTATGTTGTTGGGGCCGGCTTGGGGACGAATCCTGTTGAAAATGGGCGAAATGGGGTCAAAGGTTAGGACACAGGAGCGGAATCTATTCCATAGCCCTTATGCGTCATAACTTACGTAAAATGTTTCGATTACGACAAAACATTATCATGTTATTTCGGTGGTATACCGAACCCGTTCTATTGAATATCATCGAAATTGGATCAAAAGATCAGGGCACAGGAACGAGATTTATTCCACAGCCGTTATCCTCATAACTTGAGTGATAACTTGAGTAATGATTTCTGGTATGTCGTATCATAATGAATGCATTACATGATTTTACTAACGTGTTTAAAACCAGCAGTGACGTCCAACTAGACAAGAGGACCGGACGCCCAGCATGCGGAGGGCTCCAGTCGGTTCTGTTTACCGTTCTGTGCAGCGCAGTAGATCCTACCAATCTGTAAAATGGCCGGTATAAATCCTTATTCATTTAAACCATGATATTCTGCCGGTACAATACGAATGTTTAACAAGGAATGTGAAAACGAATTCGAGGGTAGAAAACGTAATCTTGTCTGGTGCCAATGTGATAACTGCGAGAGAATATCAACAGACGCTGAGTGTTTCTGAAAGCGACAGTGGAATGTACATCAGAAATGACGACAGAGAATGCTTCTTTCATGTAGCCGGAGGAGGGGGGGGGATTCAAACTAACTTACATGGAAAATTCCCAAATACTTATTTTACACTTTAAAGTTCTCAGGAAATTTATTTCTTCCTTTCGATTAAAACATTAAGTTAGTGTCCTTTGATTAATGCGAGGATCGAGACCAAACCATTAAGATAGCACTCTATGTACGAAGGTATCTAAAAAAACAGGGATTGAGAAGTTATCTCAATTTTACAGTCTACGCATTTTTTTTTAGTTTCCCTTTCTATTATATTAGAAATCTGGATTTCATTAGCAATAAGGATAAAACAAATAATTCAAAATCCTTCAAAAATGAAATTTAAAAAAAATCGTATTTCCATCCCCACTGAAATCCCAATTTTCTATCTTCCTCTAAATGATTAGAGTATTTTCCTTTATTTAGTCGCTTCACCTAATACGGGTAAAATGAGAATTGCTAAATTACATGTTGTACCAACCAAACATGTCTATTTCCTACTCGGTTCTAGGAAAACTGGCACCGAAAAACTTGAACCCAATCGATTCGTGTACGAATCTTAAGAGAGCTATTATACCTGGTCCACACCAATGAAAATGAGGTTAAGGGTAAATTAAAATAAATATCTAGAATGACCAGTAATAAATGATAAATACTTCACTTCGCCGCCCCGGTGGCGCAGTGGTGTAAGGTGTTGGCCTCTGATCATTCGTCTGAAGGGGTCCGGGTTCGAATCCCGGTGAGGCATGGATGTTGTGTTTGTCTTACGGCACTGGCTCTCTCCCTTCCCTGGAACCAGTGACCCTAAATTAGGGACGGGCGACTGCTTATAGCCCATTGAGTTGCTCACGGTGGTCGTTAAAACCTCCAATCAAAAAAAAAAAAAAAAAAAAAAAAAAATACTTCACTTCCCTAACAAAAATCTAGAGAATTTTGCCGACATTTTGAATTTTCAGTAGAGCTGCACGAAGACTTCCTGATTTTCATTTCTAATATGTTAGTTCAGCCCTTATTTTAAATCTCGTATTTTTGCCCATTAGTTTCTTGTTACTACAGGCAGACAGATGTAAAGATCTCACTCATATGCCAGGAACAAGGTAAATATCGTGCTCAGATCTACGAGTTCCAACTATCAGAATATTTTCTCAATTTAAGGGTATGTTTTAACTAGCCAACCAAATGATTAAAACATTCTGAGTCACATTGGCTAACAGTTCTTTCTTCTTTCTTTAAATTTTTTCAGTACATTGTGTTTAAAAAAAGTTCTCGTTTACCTTTAGAAAGTATTGTAATCGTGAAAACATTCGACATCAAGATTTCAACGGAAATGCACGTTTTGGGACAGTACCCACCGCTCAGTGGCGCAGTGGTCTGAGCGATGGCTTCTGATCATTTGTCCGAAAGCGGTCCGGGTTAGAATCCTGGTGAGGCATGGATGTTGTGTTTGTCTTACGCACTGGCTATCTCCCTTCCCTGGAACCAGTGACCCTAAATTAGGTACGGGGAACTGCTTATAGCCCATCGAGTTGCTCATGTTGGTAGTTAAACCTCCAATCAAAAAAAAAAAAAAGAACAGTACCCACCAAAGACTTTAGAGGAGAATTGACTGGCAAACACAATGCCAGTCCTTCTGAGGCAACGAGCAGCAATTGAGATAGCAACGCCATCAGTAACCGCGAGGAGTTTGTGGGATATACATAGCTATTGGAAAGGTACATACAGTGTTTGATTCAACGCATAATATATCGTATAAATAGCGCAAATGGAATGTTCGAGTCCGAATGCAAACCAACAAATTTCTAGATCAAAATTTCAATAGCAAATTCTTGATTTCGATGAAAATCCGCTATGAAATAGAAAATACGGTACTACATACAACGAACACCTGATACGTGAAGTTGCAATACGAATTTAAATATACCGAATTACTGTTCCTTCATAATACCCTTCGTCACCAGATTCTGTTTCTCAAATTGTTTTACTGAAAAATATGTTTATCCCGTAAGCTCATGAAAAATGAATATCGCATAAAATAGAAAAGTGGGTCCACAGATATCATGTTTACAAAACTATCACGGCTTTTCCTCAGGCATGCAAAGTTCTTTATACCTATTGTTAATTAAATTGCCGTATTCACACTCAATAAATTGATTTTGAAAGTTACTCCTACATATAGTTTGAAAGAATAACACAGCGCTTTATCTCATCTATTTTTCTAACCAAGTACTTCTATGCCTCAGTAAACACTGTATGTTCTCATGAAACAAATAAACAATTAATACATCACTCCCTCTAACTGATACATGCATACAAAAATCATTTTCTTACCTTTATTTTTTCTTTAGCTACAGACCTGTGTGAATTGTTTTTTTTTTCTAAGAAAAATGACTATATAAACGTTTTTTCAAATTATCTTGTAAATAATCAGAAAGGAGAACATACTATAGGATAGGCCCTGAAATTGCGGTAAACATGCTTTGTTTTTCTTCCTGCAGTTATGATTTTCTCAAATGCTTGCTTTAATATGAACTGAATGTCAGCTAACTGTTCTGTAATCAAGTATGGTGTCTCAGTCCCAGGAATAGACACAAAGATAGAGACTTCAAAAATAGAAAGGGTAAATATACTGACTTAGAAAACGGCAGAGAATGAGAACTGCTATAAAATATTGCAATTAAGTATTCTTTTTTATGTAATAATACGGATGAAACAAACGCGATTGATTCACTAAGAAAAAGGGATAAATAATATGTAGTTTATGAAACAGTATATTTCAGATTTTTATCATATAAACATAATATATATATTTATATAAAAAAGTAAAGCAAAATAAGGGTAGTCTACCTACCGGCCAGCCGTCCTCCATGTGGGCGCAAGCTCATGTCGCCCACGCCTTAGGGTCAGCCCTGTAGAAATGACACAGCCCAACTCGATTATCTTCCACTGTCACTAAAGATTTGTCAGCTGCTGTCCGTATACGAGTATATAAAGGTATTTTCCATTGAACTAAGTGTATATTTTATTTCTTTTTTTAGTTTCCCTAATTTCATGGGAGAAACAACTTTATGATTATTTCTCGTAACCCAAGTGCAAAGCCATTAATGACCCCCCCCCCACGAAAATAAAAACACCGCAGTAGTTGAATATGATATATAGCTCTAGAAATAATAGTTAGATAAAAAGGTAGTTTATCTGTTATTTCGACTGTTATTACTGTATGATAGGTTAGTCACAGATAGAAATTTTTCTACCGGCAGTTTAGCATCTCCATTACACGTTTGAGCTGACCACCACAAATGGTTGGTTATACTGGACCGCCATGCTTCTAGTACAGGAGCTTTCTTTTCAGCAGTTTTTAGATTTTTAGTTAAACTTTTGGCCATGCGCCACACATCAAACTGATGATCAATTTGAGGATATTTTTTTCTTCAAGAGGGCACGAATGCTTCTATGTCCATCTTATAAAAAACGAATATCTTTATTTTTTCATAGAGGCCTGAGGGTAATAAATCGTACGCATTCTTTTCTAGGTCCCCATCAAAAACACCTTTTTGTACGACAATAAAATCTACAATATTTCCCTTGTGAATATCCATAATAGAATATGTATAGTATTTGGCGCAAAAACCTGGCGAATCAAACTTTCTATCTCAGCTCACCCTAATTTCGGAATCGCATAATTTTAAATCATCATTAATTTGTTTTTTCATACTGTGCCACGTAAACTTGATTATTGGCCCAACTAAAAATTTCACCACCTTGTAAAAAGTAGTGCTATTGAGTGATCGTAAACCAAAGATTTCAGAGAAATCCGTAAACTGCTTAAAATTCATTCCAGTTGCGTAAATTGCAGCAGAAAGCTCAGTGTCTAACAAACAGGACACGTGCAACACAAGGAGAGAAATTCCTGAAACCAATTAACTCGTACTTTCCCTCACAACCTCTACTGCGCAGAGTACACACAGATGCCGCTGGTGGGACAAATGGCCTGACAGCTTGTCTAATGTGACGTCATCACCAGAAATTTTGTCATCTGTTTTTTCAGCTCACAATGACCGCAGGGAAACAAATTTCGGCTCTATGAGCATCCCTACGTCATCCGGATAATATGTCAGCAAAAATTCGTATTTTCGAACACCTTATTTTTTTTAAGTTTACTGTTCCTTTAAAAGCAGAACTTCCCGCTGTAGAATGTATAGATGTTCTCGTCACGTGCTTCTTCTAGACTTCGCCTGCAATCAATCACCAAAACAGCTCCGAACCAATCGGATGTTCGAAATGGTTGCAATCGCCAATCCTTATATATATACACCCTTTAAATACACGACCGGAACCATTATGTGCTGAAACCTGTGGTGCGAAAAAATCGCCGGTACTTGGTGCAACACAATAATGTTTGTTGAACGCTGAAGAGAATGGATTTCATGGTCGAGCAGCCACACAAATTCAAGATATCAAGAAGATCAAAGCCAAGCGTGCGATATAGTAGTGTAAAGCTCAGTTTCAGGAGACCTTGGAGTGGTGGAAACTCCTTCTATACAGTGATGAATCATGTTCCGTCATCAGGCTGTCCGACGGACGGGTCTTGATGTGCAGGACATCAGGTGAAGGCTATCTCACCGTCTGTGTTGTGCCGTCTGTGATATTTGGTTGGAAAGATATCACGTTCTGTAGCTGTTCTTCATGGTTTGGGCTGGGCCACATATATCCATTTCTTGAAAATATTAACCTTTCGCCCTATAATAACATTATCGACAATTCCGTATTCCCTACGTTAAGGATATAGTTCGATGAAGAGTCTTTGTTCTCCCACAAACGCTGACTCCGTTCACGAAGCGAGGTGCGTGCAGGAACGGTTTGATGAGACGTTGTGGAAGAACTTGACGCGTCTACAGAGTTCCCGATCTCAACTGCATGGAATATTTCATGATAACTTGGAATGCCGACTGCAATCCAGACCGAACCACCCGATATCGGTGTGCGACTTAACTAATGATTAAGTGGCAGAATGGAAAGCGTTTCCCGTAGTAATGTACCGAAATCTAGACGGAGGCATTCCCAGTGGAGTGAAGCAAAGAGTGGCCAATTCGATATACATTTCTTTCGATTTATAGAAAGTTTGTGGATAGGCTAGTGTCTAGTTACTTCTGATAAGGTAGCGTGTCTGTGTGAGTGCGTATATGTGAAAAGAATCTACACGAATTCAAATTTAATCAATTAAAATAACAGTTTTTAGCTCTTTCTACATTAAATTTATAACATATATAATATAACTTGTTTCAGGTTACGTTTTACTTCACACATAAATTTATCATGATTACATCTGTGGCAGCAGCTGGTGATGTGAATTAACAGACAAATCATTGGAATCTACTCATGAAGTTAATAATTGTGTAATAGAATGTATGCATTTGTAATCGCATGGATCTGGAGAAACATGGAACTAAACGGAACATTAATGTTTCTCCGAAATGATCAAACGATCTATTATTTTTTACTGAAGGCTTTGTTCTGTTGTTGTTTTTTTACCTTTGAATAAAGAGCATAAATCGGCATTGCTGAATATTTTGTGGTATTATGACATTAAGTTGTACGACTAAAAATAAGTTTGTGGAATGCCTTTTCTTCACGGATTAGGACAGCAATTTCCGCGGAAACTGTAACAGTAGAATTGCCCATTTATTGTATTTTTCGGTTTAAAAGTCGATATGGAGTAATTGTCGAATGGGTTAACTTTCTCAGTTTCGTTATCATCATTCGTAGAGGAGACGATCCTGAGTATAAGACCATGCTGAAATAAATACAGTTAACGTTCCGAAATTCTCTGACTACGTATTTAATGTTGCCATCAATACTAAAAGGAAGAGAAAGTCAGGACATTTTCACATTTTTCATTCAGTAGGAATTTGAATTTCGTACTTTTATTAATTTTTTTTTTTTTGGCTGATTGATGCTACCTTAAAGCTTCGGATTAGGCGGATAAGTTGTTATCACAAGGCCAATAGATGAAAAAACGTAAGAGCTCACCCCTTTCCTTTCGATCCTTACTGAAAAGGAGGTTACGTCCCATCTTAGGTGGTCTTGTTAGTTCTGCTGTGTTTTGCATCAGGACTAATGCCGGTGTACTGTAGCGGTAAGTTTTTGAACATTTTCCTTTCATAAATCGACAACTCTCAAGTAGTGCCTAAAAAGAAAATATAGAATTAAAAGGTGTGAGCACTGACGGGCTGACATCTGATCTATAATCACTACATGGATAATTAATACAGAAATTTAACGTGGACCAGGAACATCAAACAAAGACCTTCGCTTTTTCCACGTTTAGTAGTAAGTCACGGAAACATTCTCACTGGCAGCCACCGGGAGTCGAGCCCAGGGTCTTCCAGTTACGCGACGGATGTGCTTCCGCTACACCACAGTGGCCTCGAATTTCTTCAGACTAACAGATGCTAACTGCCAAGCCAATTTAATAGGTTGTTTCTTGGAGCCCCGTACAATGCTGGGGATTCACCAAAAATGATAAGCAGCAACTGAAGAGATAATTAGAAGGCGAATGAATAATTAATACAAATATTTAACTTGGACCTAGAACATCAAACAAAGATCTACGCTCTTTCCACGTTTATAAGTGAGTCACGGAAAAATTCTCATTGGCCGCCACCGGGAGTCGAACCCAGGGTCTTCCAGTTACGCGCCGGAGATGCTTCCGCCACACAACAGCGGCCTCGAATTCCTCCAGACTCACACACACTAACTACCAAGCCAATTTGGCAGGTTGCTTCTCGGAGCCCCGCACAATGTTGGAGATTCACCAAAGATGGTAAGCAGCAACTGAAGAAATAATTAGAAGGCGAATGAATAATGAATAATTATTCTTTCCGTGACTCACTTATAAACGTAGAAAGAGCGAAGACCTTTGTTTGATGTTACTTGTCCACGTTAAATGTCTGTATTAATTTTTCCTTCGCCTTCTAATTATTTCTTCAGTTGCTGCTTACGATCTTTGCTGAATCCCCAGCATTGTGCGGGGCTCCAAGAAGCAGTCTGCCAGCTTAGCTTGGCAGTTAGCGTGTGTGAGTCTGGAGGAATTCGAGGCCGATGTGATGTAGCGGAAGCATATCCGGCGCGTAACTGGAAGACCCTGGATTCGACTCCCGGTGGTGTCCAATGAGAATTTTTCCGTGACTCACTTATAAACGTGGAAAGAGCGAAGATCTTGGTTTGATGACACTACATGGATTTCTTTTATTTTTTTTATTGAAGGTTTAGCGACCACCGTGAGCAACTCAATGGGCTATAAGCAGTCGCCCGTCCCTTATTTACCGTCATTGGTTCCAGGGAGGGAGAGAGCCAGTGCCTAAGACAAACACAATAACCATGCCTCACCGGGATTCTAACTCGGACCCCTTTCGGACAAATGATCAGAGGCCATAGCTTAGACCACTGCGCCACCGGGGCGGTCAAGGAATTAAGCAGGCAGAATTCAGAAGCACTACTGGAAACGTAATCGCTAAGCGGATGCAATTAACGTATAACAGCTTCCACTTCCAATCGACTACGGCGAGTTCGAAAATTATTCTGTGGAATGGAAATGTTCGTTTTTGCAGTTTTTAAGCAAATTTTAAAGAAATGTAATGTTATATATCGTACATGCCCCGAATAGTTTTTTTATGAACGTCATATTGCGTTTAAGGTGCTCAGAGAACCACCGAATATAAGTCACGATTTTTGTTTCTCTTTAAAAAATTTCAATAATCAATCAATAGATAAATCGCAGTGATGTATAAGTCAAGTGCCGAAATTCTCAAGAAAAAAGTTTCGTCCCATACACCGAAAAAGGAACTATTTATTTATTTTTCATTTACGCATTCGAAGACAAAACGTGGGGACTTAATCTATTACAAAGGATTTCGTAACAAGGAACTTTTCGTTTCAGATCTAAGTGTGCATATCAGAATGATAACAGAGAAATACCCTTCAGATTGCTATATTTCCACGCCAGTTGTACAATAATACTTTGTCTTTCACACACCTGGTGCTCGTTAATGATGTAAGAATATTTAATATAAATTTACTACTTTTCTGTATTACACAAAACCTTGGTCATGAAAACGTGTATTCTGAAACGCCGTTCAGATATTCGACCTTGTTGGCCATGTAAAATGAAAGACAAGGAAATCTAAACGAAAAGTGCACCGCAAAAGCGCGATTGTATACTCTTGACAAATCACGTAGCGTCTGAAGCCTCGAATTGCAAGTAACAGCATCACGTGGGCAAAGACACCGCCTCTAGTGACGTGAGTGAAAACTGCTCTGAAGAAAAGACAACGATCCTTATTCTAATTTCCATTGTAGGTCTCGTTTTAGGGGTACAATTAATTGCGCGTTTGCGGCGCAATTTTTATTTAGGGCAAATATCAAACTGCATGAAAGAGCATTTATTTCGTGTAATGATGGCGACTAAACTTCAGGTTTTCTTACCTCAAATGTTCAAATTCCGAATATTTTAAAGTGAAATTATTTCACATGTAAACTACCATGTTAGGGTGGAAGAGTGCTCCAAAAATATGCAATTATGAAATTTGTGTTCTAAAATGAAATGACCAATTTAAAATACTTTCCTTTTCAGTTTCAAATATTTAACACCCAGCAGTTACAAGAAAACCGATTTGCTAAAAACTTACGAAGCCTAACACTAACATCAGTTAAAAGGAAAAAATCTGAATTCGTGAGTTACGAATTCATTTACAAAAGTCGTAACTCAGATGATTTGTTATAAAATTCAAATCAGCGGTGGTTGTCAGGTATCGAAACATAACCGTGAAAACAAACCCATACGAGCTGAATTTAAGTTTTCATATATAATTTATTTTTACCGAGAGAACAAAAACTGTTATTTCAACTGATTGAATTTGAATTCGTGTAAAATCTTAACAGGAATAAAAACTCACTGTGACTGTGTGTGTGTGTGTGTGTGTGTGTGTGTGTGTGTGTGTGTGCCAACTTACGGGGATTCATGGCAAATTATAATACGGAATGGAATATTGTGTTCATAACAAATCTCTATTGATTGTTATGGCGTTAACAGATTTATAAAAATGGCACCTCTTTTTCTTCGAATCCACGATTCCAAGGTTTGGTATGGAACAATATTTTGAATATTGAATATTAGAGAAAATAATTCTCCACCGCGAACAGTATGCGTATGTATTTAAGTTACAAGACATGGCTGTATTTTTTCCACTGTAAAATAATAAAAAAATGGAAGCATATTGTTTTTTATAGGTATAATACATAGATCGCTGCCCGGTTTGTTAGAAACGGTTTTTTTTTAAAGAGAACATGTACGTAATTGCTTATGAGCTCCATTCTTCATTACAAAAGTACCGAGAAACGTCACATGCATGATGTTTTGTTATTCCTGTTATTTAAAAAATACAATTTCAGCTTTTACAGTCTCATATCATTTAAAAAAATTCCGAGATACGTCGCATGCATATATTCCTGTTATTTAAAAAAAATACAATTTCAGTTTTTCCCTATAAAGCACACCATTTCATATTTTTTTTTTTTTTGAGGGGGGGGGGTGCTCTTTATGTGTCATTAGTTTACCTAAGAAAACAGCAAAGAAAAGAAATGTAAGAAGTATCAGGATAAATTTCATTCTCTTATATCTGTGTGTGTGTTTGCGCGAGCTTCGAAACTCAGTGCAATTAACTAAAAACACATCTTTGTACAGCTTGAACGGAAGAAAGGAAAGACAACAAATGTTCGAAACAAGAACGTAGATGTTTTATGCTTTTCACATGAACCCTTCAGTTCTCGTTATTAGAAACATTCTCCATATTTTACAACTGTACTGGTGTATCACAGTTGTTCTTAAATATACCCAAAAATTTCACACGACATATCAGTTCGCGGCTCTCACGCAATGCAAGAAAATTAGATCTACAAGCACGCACAATATGATTCTTCACGTGTCTATAAACAGTTTATTCTTCATTTTCCATGATAGCTCATTGTATCCACTAACAAGGGAAACTATCGGACCTCCCGACGGCAATCGTCACGGAACGTTCTGTGGTGGACAAGAATGACACTACAGTACCAGGTGTGAAGTACGACATTTTGCAGTCGCCCACAACCCCTAGAACATGGCTTATAAAGTGGGACGCCCACCTGTAATGCATGCAGCCATAAAGTGTCAGACAACATGTAAATGTGGGTGTGATGTGAATGGGTGATACTGCGAATGCCTGGAAGGTGTCCTGCGTTGTGTACGTCAGTGACTGTTAAACGTGAGTAGTATGAAACAGCGCCCAGGTCTGTTCGTACGCATACAAATATTGTGTTGTGTGTGTTAAGAAAATGGCTTGTAAACTTCATGCTGTAGTACAGATACTGGTGAACGAGGTGACGCAGAAATACCAAGCGGAAGACACGGCCCCAACGTACATCGACAGGCAAATTCAAGGCAGATGTATAGCATTTTGGAGCAACATATCATTGCAAGCGATGACATGTTTGAAGGACAGACATTGTGGCGTGATAGTGATGAAACGTCGGAAACGTTATCTGAACATAGTGATGCACAGGGTACTCCAGCACACAACGTGCCAAGCAGTTCAAGTTCCTATGAGCCATCACCAAATCACCCCCAAAGTGAAACGGAAAGCATTCATGAACAATTTTCCGGACAAACCATGCAGAGTGTCTATGACAATGTGAAGGTCGGAAAGAAAACCGTTTCATCAATTGCTCGTAAGTACAAGATATCACCAGAAAAAGTGCGGCAAATACTAACGGCTGTTGAAAGTGGTGGCACGATGGAACACAAAACAGCACGCATTTGCCAGGATATGTACACCACATTCCAAGATGCGCGTAACATGGGGCTCTCAATTCACTACTGGCATTTAAAGACGTGGGCGAAGAAAGCAGCTAACGCAATGGGTATCCCCAATTTTAAATCCAGCACATATTTACTGCACAAATTCTAACGCCGCTATAAAATCTCATCAAGCAAGATCCCGAAGTTCGTTGCCAGGCGGGATGTAACCCTTGACACGGCCGTAAGGAATAGCGCATTGGAGGTTGTACGAGATGTTACGGACTACATTACTGCCAATGCAATTGACCGACATGGTGTTCAATACAGAACAAACTCGATTTGAAAACAAACTCACGTCAAACAGAATGCTATCACTGACTGGGGAGAAGACAACTGAAGCTGTTGTGCAATCCGTTGCATCGTCTACCCACTCCTATACCATTCAGGTGCTTATGTCCATGTCAGGGCGCCTTGCAAAGAAACTGTACATCTGCTTTCAGGAAGCGGGAGTTAAGTTTGGCAAACGTGTTTCCGAAAAAGTACGATGTAATCAACCTCCAAATATAGAATGTGACTGCAGCACCAGTGGTAGGTTGTCCACAGCTCTTGTTCTGTCCTGGATGCGTAAGGTACTGGAACCAGCGCTAACAGGACCTTCCCATCTCTTACTGGATTCGTGGTCTGGTCAAACCGACACTAGTTTGCCAGCCAAAGCCTTCTGTAACAGGGACGTCGATTTGCACACAAAAATCATACCACCGAAAGCCACCAAATACTTCCAGCCCCTTGATGTGTATTTCATTCGACAATACAAACTGTTTGCACGACGCATGGAAGAGTACATACGTTCTGATGAGGTGCATAGCGTCAACCTGCATGAGAGAATCTTCGTTTTCAAGTTGCATTCATTTATATACAACCAGTTGTGTGCACCACAGTACCAAGCTATGCTTCGCTATGCGTGGAAAGCGTCTAGATACTTGCCACACGAAACTCCTCTTCCGTTCCGTAATGTGTTGGACATCAATTTTGCTGTGCGTGACATGTGCAACGTTCCTGACTGTGATTCAAGTGACGTCATTATCTACTCGTGGTGCGAGATTCACCTTTACTTGCAGCACTGCCCTCTCCCAACACATTACCGTGACGTGAGTGAGATATGTATATGACATTTGTAACTTACTGGTGTTGTACGTGGTCTCTCTTGACATTTTGGTGCCTCATATCTAACAGGTAAATGTTGTATGAAACTTTATGGCTGCATACATTACAGGCGGGTGTCCCACTTTTATAAGCCATGTTCTAAGGGCTGCGGGCGATTGAAAAATTCCGTATATCACACCTCTTACATTGGTGTCATGCTTGTCCACCACAGAACGTTCCGTGATGATTGTCGTCGGGAGATCCGGTAATTGCCCATGTAAGATCTCTGGTTCTCAGTGTCGTTCAGATCACACCTTCGAAACGTATGGACTTTTCCTGGTACTTTAAAATATTGTTCACTGACACTAGTTTCACTTTGTTTAAGATACATTGTTCCATTTTTTTGCAAAAATAATTTCATCAATATTCATATCTTTTCCCCGCACCTCTTATCGTTTTCACAACATTTTTCTCCACTCAAACGTGACGCAAAGAATTAGAAAAGTAATTAAAAATGTCTGGTGATCGAAGAAGCAGTATTTCCAGTTTTATTATTGATCGCCGACAATTATAATTGATTTATGATATAAATGAATAGTTTCCGTGTGTTGTGGTTTCCTCAGAATCTCTCCTGGGTAGAAGCAAATTCTGGTGTTTGTAGAGAATTTTTAAAATCTTCCGGTGACATCGGACAATTTTGAAAGTTCTGTAGGCCGCCCCGGTAGCGCAGTGGTCTAAAGCGCTGTCTCTGATCATTCGTCCGAACGGGGTCCGGGTTCGAATCCCGGTGAGGCATGGATGTTGTGTTTGTCTTACGGCACTGGCTCTCTCCCTTCCCTGGAACCAGTGACCCTAAATTAGGGACGGGCGACTGCTTATAGCCCATTGAGTTGCTCACGGTGGTCGTTAAACCTACAATCGAAAAAAAAAAAAGGTCCGTAGAAATGACACTTCCTTTGCAATTATGATAATCAAATTTGTCGAACATAACACGTATTATCATGATTACCGTTTAGCTTGTGGATTTACATTTGGCGTGGTGCAATTATTTTTTGCCAAAACTGTGCAAATGTATTAAACCTATGAAAATATACAATCGTGTGTCACGGTGCATGTACTATAGATTATCGAAGACTGCTAACGTTGATCGTACCGAGAGTAGGTGGCTTCATATTAACTGGTTTTATCTTCTGCAAACAGCGTAGGAACTACAGTACTTTGAAAAGATGCCTTCAAGTGATTAATGAAAAAGTAAAACGACCTAGAGACATCAGTAAGAAACTGAATTGTAATCACTTGCTTTCCTGTACGTTTTATTCCATAAACGGAACTTTTCTTTTAACTAAAAGTGACCTTGATAATTTCACTGTTATAACAGTATGACTTGCTAAAATTTGAAATGTATATTTTGAGAAGACGGCTTTAACTATATGTTTGAGTAAAAATAGTTTAGCTCATTTCTGAAAATTTCTGCTAAATTCTAATTAGCAGAAATAGCGTTATACAATCAAATTATAGTATCATCTCCTTTAGTTAAAAGCCTGAAATTTTATTTATCGTTTCAATACCTTTAATTAGGTTAGACGTACAGCCGAGCAGCTGACAACGTAACGGAGCTCAGATGAAAGGCAGAAGGGTCTAACACACTTGTATTGTCTTTTTCTTCACCCTTCCCAGTCAATAAAACAGCGACAGAAGACATCCATTCTCTCAACATTCACTTGTTGGTGTCGATATTTCATTTTATTTTTCTGCTGTTCTTTAAAATGTCATTATGCTGCTATTAGGTTTTATTGTTATCCGTTTTTTTAGCCGTAGCTTTCCAGAGGTCATATAATTAATTGAATGTTACGAATGAACGAACATTGCATGCTGAAAAACAAATTTAAAAAATTTACAAGTCTTCCATGTCGCACATGTTGTGATATTGAATTCAGCCCAGCATTTGGTTCGGGAATTTCTTCTGATAGGCGCACTATTTTTTTATTTCGACATGATTTTTACAGTGATAAGTTTTCTCACCATAACGATTATTGACCTCCTACATTTGTGTTTTTCAAAGAGAACTGTTGAGTTTGTAACCATTTTTTATCGCAATTATTTAATAAATGCGCAATTTCCGCTGGTGTTCGTTATACATAGGGATTGCCACTTTAAAACATGTAACGTATACTCTAGATTCATTTTCCTTTTGATTTTACTATCTCTGGTTATTTTATTTTCCTATGTAAATTATCTTCTTACTTAACGAGATGTTATTTCTCCCGCTGAATAATATTTGGCAATGAGTGTAAGTCATGACGTGGTGGTAGCCAGTATAAATAGGCGCGTTCAACGATACCAGGGAGAGCTTTTTGTTTATGTGCGTAGAGAGCTTTTGTTTATATGGAGAGAGCTTTGGTTATATGCGTAAGGAGAGCTTCGTTTATGTGATTAGGTTCTTCGTCATCATTGTGCTCTGTGAAGTGTATGTTGGATAATACCAGGAGTTTCCCTAAATAAAGATTTTGTTGTAAGTACGTTTTTCTCAGTTCATAGTTTTGTCAGATCTCTGTCTGGCTGTTAGGTTTATTTTATTAGTTGTTATTATTAACAACCAGCATAAGACTTTATTCATCTTAATTACTACTACAACATTACTAGCAGTTAAAAGCTTGTTCATTATTATTACTACACTACTAGCAGGAAAGTTTATTCATGATATAATTAACAACACAACAACCATTAGAAGAAGCATTGAATTCATTATATTTGGCACCCGAACTTTTCTCGAACACGAGGTCTTGACAATTATTACACATATCTTCACTACCTGAGACAACTTTAATATTTCACCCTAAGGCAAGTTTCGGTGGTGATGGGATTAATTTCGACCATCTGCAAGAAGCCTGTGGGGCTCACTTTACTGATAATGATTTCCAAGTACCCAGGCAGTCTTCACAATTTTGTAATTCACCAGCTTCCGAGACGCGTGTCGTACCTGAGGGAGTTCAATCCTCTCACAGAAGCAGAATGCTTGCCCATTTCGTGCCGCATGCAGGAACAATTAATTTCAATGGTTTGGAGGGATCCTTATAGTTTCTCGAAGATTTGGAAGATCATTTTGATCTATACAATATTCCTCAAGACTGCAAAGTACAAATCGCAGGCACTTGCTTGAAGGATACCGCTAAGACATGGTATCGGCAGTGTTGAGTGTCGAACCCGGATTCTCATTTTGAGAATTTCCGAGCGGAATTTTTGGAGGTCTTTCCTTTCAGTCTCAATCGAGCTAGCCTTGCACAACAACTTTTTTCTCGTCAGCAAGGACCCAACGATAGCCCTTTTGCATTTCCTTTGGAAACAACACGCTTGTATAACTTATGGGATAGACATGCCAGTCATGTCGACATGTTGGACACCCTATTGCAGCAGCTCGATCCATTTCTACAGGATTTTCTTGAGGTTCGACACCCTGCTACAATTCATGAATGCCTTCGCCTCATACGAACGTATGAAGAGCGACACGGCAAACATGGTACAACTCACCATGCTCGGGCACCCCGCGAGGCTTATTACGAAAATCCTCAGCGGCATAATAGGCCTAATGACTTTCAACGCGTGCGTACACAAGTGCACGCCCAAGCTTCATACGTTCCACTGCAAAGAAGAGTGGTACACCAACCGCTCGTTTCTAATCAATTTTCTGGGTACCGTACAAATGCACAGTAGGCTTGACCCCGTTTCAATCCGCAGAATTCGGAACGTTTTCATACTCAGGGCAATGATGATTTTTCTGCCCGTGCTGAGGGAAGAAGTAATAGAAATGAAAATTTCAACAGACATGCGGAGTTCCCGCAGCAGTTTTCACGCAGCTTTCCTGATCGTGAAAATTTTCCCGATACCCGGCAGGGCCGAGGTTTCAGACCGCATGATATTCCAACCAGGAATCCTCTAAACTTCCGAAGGAAGTAGACCAAGGGTCGGTCCTGCTTCCTGATACCAAGCATTCTGACCCTAAAACAGTATTAGTGACTGTCCAAACTCCTCAGTTGCCTGATGTGTTCTTGACAATTGAAGATATTATTGTCGAGACAAAGTTCGACACTGGTTCTAAAATATCAGCCCTAAATACGAAGTTTTGCACTGACAATTTTCCTGCAATACTCGTTCAGCCTGCGACGCAGTATTTGCGAGGTGCAAATAACGAAATTTTCAGTATCACAGAAACTGTCACATTATCTCTAGGGCTGGGAAAGGCTCGTTTTACGCATTCTTTCCTGCTTATAGACGAACTCCCTGTTAATTGTCTAATGGGCATGGACTTTATCAATACTTTTCAAGTTACCCTGAATTTCGTACAACATGTTATTTCCTTTCCGGAACCTGTCGAAGTGATTCCTACGGTTCCTATAGATATAACGAGTTTGTTATTTAGTAACCAATTGAATGAGAGGCAAGGAAACCAGCTTTCTCTACTTTTGTAGGAAAGCCCTGGTTTATTTTCTGATCAACCTGGTTTCACACAGGTGGTTTATCATGTCATTGACACTGATGGTTCGAAACCGATAGCGACGAAACCTTACCCTTGTGCTCCCCATAAGAAACAGGAAATGTAACGTCAAATTTCAGAGATGATTAAACAAGGCATAATAAGGGAATCAACAAGCGCCTGGGCTGCACCTGCCTTTCTGGTTCCAAAGAAACAACCCAATGATTTTCGTTTCGTGACAGATTTCCGCAAGCTCAACCAAGTCGCGAAAACGATCAATTATCCACTACCTGTCATGTCGCATATTTTGCATGACCTGTCATCAACTAAATGGATATCATGGTTGGTTGGTTGATTGATTTTTATGGCGCAAGGGCCATGTTTGGCCAAAGAGCGCCAGACAAAAGACACACAAACAAACAGTATTAAAAACGTGCTATGAAGCTTAAAATATGGCTGATCAAATAAAACTGACGAATGAGAACGATGAAAGGGCTAAAAATGATAATGAAACAAACAGTACTAAAAACATGATACAATGATTAAAATCTAGCTGATTCAGTAAAACTGAAAAATGAGTATGATGATAGGGCTAAAATCTAGATACGTTTAAAATAGTCAATTTGTTTAAAAAATGAAAAAACAGCAACAATATTGCAATGGTCATTTAGCAGCCGCTGCAGTGTAGCGGCGTCCTCGTTCAACAAATGAGAATGAAAGAAATGAAAACGTACATCACGAAAACGAACACAGGTACACAGAAAATGAGTGACGGTGAGTCGGCAGTTGCACGTCTCACACATCGGCGCAGTATCGCCACACAGCAAAAAGCGGTGAGTGAATCGACAATGTTTAATGCGGAGACGCGCAAGCACCACTTCCTCCCTACGGTTCCGACGATATGAGGATTTCCAGACTTCAAGATTAGGTTTAATACGATGCAGTTTATTTTCCACCTGTTGGTCCCACAGACCTAGCCACGTTCGCTTTATATGGTCGCGAACCAGAAAGCGGAAATCCCGGTGAAACAGTGGCAAGGGTGTGACGACCAAAGAGGAAGCAGATCTAGCAGCCACATCAGCACACTCGTTACCCGAGATTCCAACATGCCCGGGAATCCAACAAAATTGTATCTGGACACCGGCCTCGAGCAAAGAACAAAGAAGCCTTCGTACGGTAAAAAGAAAAGGGTGGTCACAGCAGTCCAACGATGACAAAGCCTGTAAAACACTCAAAGAATCAGTGTACACCGCAACCCGGTGATGAGAACTCGACTGAACATGGAGAAGGGCGAGATACACAGCATGCATCTCCGCTGAAAACACAGTGGCCTCAGCTGGAATCCGCGCTACTGAAACGTCATCTACACAGACAGCCGCGGATCCAAAGACTCTATGCATCTGGGAGCCACAAGTAAAAATGGGAGTGTAATCAGAATTTAGGTCACGGTGCTCAGCGAAGAGCTGCTGCTACACTGATGCAGATGTTGAGGATTTATCGAAAGATGTAAAGGTGGTATCAACCATGACACCAAGTGGGTGCCATGGCGGATCCCCAAAGCCCCTGGTCTCTCCAACAAGTGACAAGTCGATCCCTTCATCACGGGCTACGGCCGCCATACGAAGACCGAAGGTTGAAATGCACGAGGGCCGGTTCCCGAATAAACGAGCATGCTGGGGATGAAAAACTGCATCGTATAAAGGATGGTCTGGAAGAGATCTAAGTTTCAGGTAGAATTGAATAGACAGCTGCAGACGGCGTAATTCAAGCGACGGTTCGTTCGCGTCAGCGTAAAGGCTGGGAATCGGAGATGTTCGAAATGCTCCCGAACAAAGACGCAGTGCTTGATGGTGAATAGTGTCCAAAGGCCGGAGAACGGAAGGACGCGCAGAGCCATACACGATACAACCATAATCCAGTTTCGACCGTATTAAGCAATGGTAAATGAGAATCAAAGACATCCTGTCTTCGCCCCATGAGACTCTCGAAAGGATCTTAAGAATAGATAGAGCCCGCAGACAGGAAATCTTGAGCCGCCGAACGTGCGCACGGAATGTAAGCGCACGGTCGACGGTCAGTCCAAGGAACTTGGTCTCCGGCAAATCTGGAATGGCTGCACGGTCTAAATACAGCTAGGGGTCAGGATGGAGGCCACGCCTCCGGCAGAAATGAACACACGCTGTCTTGTCGGGAGAAAGAACGAAACCATTGCTATTCGCCGCTTTAAAAATCTGATTAATAGTAGACTGCAACTGCCTTTCAATGAAACGCATGCTCGATGACGAGCAGAAGATGTGCAAGTCATCGACATACACAGTAGCCGAAACCGCAGGAGGGAGATTTGTGAGGAGACAATTAATGCGAAGGATGAACAATATGACAGATAAAATGCAACCTTGAGGAACACCTTGTTCTTGATGGAATGTTGCAGATAGCGTCGTACCCTGGCGCACCTGGAACACCCACCCGATTGCGAAGAAAATTTACAATAAAGGTCGGAATATTTCCTCGCAATCCGCATGCGTGGAGGTCACGGATAATCCCGTGCCGCCACGCACGATCATAGGCTTTCTCGATGTCAAAGAATACAGAAACCAGGTGCTGCCTACGCACGAACGCCTCGCGCACAGATGTCTCAAGGTGCAGGAGATGATCGTGAGGTGAACGATGACGCCGAAAACCGCTTTGTGATGGTGAAAGTAATTGATGATGTTCTAAAAAAATGAATTAATCGTGAGTTAACAATGCGTTCGAGAACTTTACACAGACAGCTAGTGAGAGCAATTGGGCGATAACTAGAGGGAGACTTAGAATCCTTGCCAGGCTTCGGAAAAGGTAGAACAAAAGCCTTTCGCCAAGACTCCGGGAAACTGTGTTCTAACCAGATGCGGTTGTATAAGATTAAAAGGTTCTCGAGAGACGACTGGGAGAGATGACGGAGCATGTCGTAGTGGATGTCATCGGGACCGACAGAAGTAGCCCCGGACCGATGCAGAGCCACCCGAAGTTCACACATGCTGAAGGGGGAGTTATAACCAGTGTCGGTATACGGCGCAAAAGAGATTCTCTGTCGTTCTGCGGAGGATTGAATCCTATGAAAGGAGGCCGGATACGCCAGATCACTCGAAACGGAGGCAAACGCCTCCCCCAAACAATCTGCAATCTCCCCGACTTCAGCATATGTGCAGCCGTTACTCTCGAGAATGGTAATCTGGTGTGAACTGTAGGTACCCCGGATCTTACGAATCCTTTCCCACACAGTTTTCGAATTGGCACGTGAGGTAAGAGATGATACATACTGGATCCAAGACTCCCTCTTGCTACGTCGACGCACCAACCGAGCATAGGATTTAGCACGTTTAAAAGCAACGAGATTAGCCTCGGTTGGATAACGCCGAAAAGTAGACCAGAAATTGTGTTGAGCTCTCCTAGCCGCTGTGCATTTAGGGTTCCACCAAGGTTTCGGAATTCTGGGGAGCTTCGTAGATGTTTTACGAATTGAAAGATCAGCTGCCTGAAGAATACAAGTTGTGACTTTAAGTACAGCGGCGTCGATTGACTCTTGGGTCACCATTTCAGAAGATATCACCGCGGACGATGTGAAGACCTCCCATCTGGCACAATCCATCCTCCATCGAGGTGGGCGGGAGGCAGAATATGGCACGTTTGCATGGTGCCAGAAGACGATTGGGAAGTGGTCGCTCCCGTGGAGATCCTTACACACCGTCCACGACCAGTCAGCAATGATCGATGGTGAACCCAAGGTCAAGTCGATCGCACTGAAGGATCTTGTCGGCTCATGGAAGTAATTGTCAGCACTGGTGTTTAAAAGGCACACAGAGGCCGAGCACAGAAGAGACTCTATGCGACGACCTCTAGCGCTGGCGCTGACACTACCCCACAAAGGATGATGAGCATTAATGTCACCCAAAAGAAGGAAGGGTGAAGGCAGCTGATCAATCAAGCTCTCCAGAACAGAGACGCTAACATCCTCATCCGGTGGTAGATAAACACTGCAAACAGTAAGAGGCACAGCCATAGAAATACAAACCGCCACGGCCTGCACAGTTGTGGAAACCGCGACGGAAGATACCGGAACCCTGTGAGGGACGAGAATAGCGACACCCCCACAGGCTATATTTCCAGACGAGTGGTCTGTCCGAAATGCACTGTAGCCTCGAACTGAAAGCAGGTCCGATGGTTTAAGCTTTGTCTCCTGAAGACAAAGGCACACCGGAGAGTACAAATAAAGCAGATGTTTTACGTCATCAAAACTGGTGCGAAAACCTCGGCAGTTCCACTGAATTATTGAACATATGGGTAAAAATGAAATGAAAAAGGAAATGGTTAAACTTGGTCAGCCTCCATTTCCTCTGGTGAGCGTTCCCCCAGATTTGGGGGTGTGTGACCAGGGGCCAAGATTGGTGAATGCTTTGTCCCAAGTGTCTTAGCGGGATTTGCTCGCCGTTGATAGTTTGGCTGAGACTTTGAAGGAGAAGAAATGCTCTTCTTATCCTTGACCTTGGTGTTGGTGTTGGTGTTAGTGTTGGCGTTTTTGCCAGAAGAAGTGGCCTGAGTTCCCTTGCTGGTGTTGGAGTGAGTCTGCTTCGGTGAAGTGGCGGGTGCCGCTTTCAGACCCCTAGCTCGCGACAGGAGTGCCTCCAGTCCGGCTGCGATGATTTCCTCCATATTGAATGGACATTTAGGGGATCTGAATGTCGCTCTGAATGGCAACCGTAGATTTGGCAACCACCACTGAAGCGTATGATCGCCTATCAGATGTAACAGGAACCATTCTTCTTCTGGCCTCAGGATATGAAATATTTTCCACCGTTTTGAGCCTTTGGATTTCCTTCTCCTCCTTCCACTTGGGACAATCTTTGGCTGATGCTGGGTGTGAACTCTTGCAGTTCACACAAAACTCGGCCTCGGCCACACTTTCTGAGAGGAGATGCTCTGTGGCACCACAGCGTCCACACCTAGGAGTACTTCTACATGACTGCTGAGAGTGGCCGTACGACTGGCACCTAAAACATCTCAACGGGTTGGGAATGCACGGGCGTACCTCGAGGTGGAGATACCCTGCCTTGATGGATGTAGGCAGGGAAGGGCAGTTGAAAGTCAAGATAATGTTCCAGGATGGGACAAACTGCCCATTCCTCCTAAAAGAAATGCGTCGCACACCCGTAACATGTTGGCTCCTCAGTTCTTCGAGAAGTTCATCCTCAGAGCAATCAATAAGATCCCGAGAGGAGACAACACCTCGAGATGAATTTAGGTAACCGTGTGGTGTTATTTTGACAGGCGTCTCGAGCAGCATGCTGGTGTTGATAAGTGTGGAACTGTAGGCCACTGTAGACATCTCAACAAGAAGATCTCCAGACTGGAGCTTCTTGACGCTCTTAGGAGAGCTTGCAATTGATTGCAGTGCTTTGTGGATCCAAAATGGACTTTTGGCATTCAAAGGCTTTGAAGGGTCCAATGAGTGCACAAAAAAGTATTCTCTAGATATGGTGCACCTAATAAAGTAGTTTCGGATAATGGTCCCCAATTTATTTCTGACATTTTGGAAAGAATGTGTGCGAGACTACACATTAAGCATAAATTCATTTCCCCATATCATCCCCAGAGTAATCCTGCGGAAGGAGTAAACCGAACGCTAGTGAAAATGATTGCTACATTTGTCATGGATCATCACGAGCGGTGGGATGAACATTTTGAGCTTTTTTCGTTCGCCCTCCGCTCGTCTGTTTACGAATTTACTAAAATTACTCCTGCTGAACTTTTTCTGGGTCGCAAAATTAAGACCCCTTTTGAAAATTTAACGGGGATTATCGATGAACTAAACCAGCGACCAACTCCGCAATCAGTACTAATCATGGCAGAAAAAGCTCGTGTAGCAAAGCTAGGAGCACAAGCGGCTCAAGCAAGATACTATAATACTAGGCGTAGGGAACCAGATCTTGTCGTTGGAGATCTCACTCTCGTGGAAACGCACTTCCAGTCTTCTGTTTCTCATACTTTAGTAAAGAAATTTGCACCCAGCTACGAAGGTCCATATCGGGTGGCAAATGTATTTGAAAATAACATTATCCTTGAAAAACGTGACAATCAATTTCAATACGTACACGTTGCTCAGTGTCGCAAGTATCATGAACGAAATATAGATTTTATCATCAACCCTACTCAAATTTCTGTTCCACAGACTCAAGAGTCTATATCTCACGATCAACCTCCAGAACTTTTGGACGAACCGACAAACATTTTAGAAGAATCTCCAGTGATTTCTTCTTCACCCTCCCCTCCTCAAGACGGGCTTCCAAACACGCAACCTGATTCTCCCATGAGACAAAGGCTCGAATCAAGTTCTTCAAATACTAGTATCGTTCCTTTCCCTCCAACCGTTGCCAAGACTATTGCTGCACCGTTTCCTGATAACTCTGCACCACCACAAGCTATTACTTCCTTGAATACCTTGTCAGAGAGTATTCCTATAGGCAGAAATAAACATCGCCCTGCACGACCACTAACTTACAGCAGCGACTCAGAGTCATCAGATATTTCTGATTTATCAGTTATGGACAATAGTTTGACGATTCCTAAACGTCCGACATAAATTACAAACCGTCCAGCAACACCAAAAGCTGGTCGAAAACGTAACTTGTCTCCCCAATCTGCTTCGCCGCAACAGCGACGAAGGCAGAGATCCTTGCATCCGCCCGGGTTTCGCCCCTGGAACCTACGCTCAGGGCAAACAGTGCCGATGCCTGCTTCTACTCTCATGCCCAGAGGTAGAAAGCGAAAACAAACGATGTGGCCGGAGCCACGTCCCTCCAAAGGAATGCTGGAAGGACAACACGGGCCCCAGCACAAAGGGACTACATATCAAAAGCCTGGGGAGCCCGTTCCTGTCAGCCGCAGGGATTTCCTGACATACAGACTTCGGCCGTTCCTGATCGACGGACTTCAGCCGTTCCTGACCGTTCCGGTCAGCTGCAGAGATTTCCGGACCGACAGACTTCGGCCGTTCCTGACCGTTCCTGTCAGCCGCAGGATTTCCTGACCGACAGACTTCAGCCGTTCCTGACCGACGGACTTCAGCCGTTCCTGACCGTTCCTGTCAGCCGCCGGGATTTCTTGACCGACAGACTACAGATGGTCCAGATCCAGTCAAGTCTTTGAAGAGATCTACGCCACCTGAATTTACCAGTCCGATTAGGCCTGGAAAACGTTATCGTACTAGAGTTTTTTATGCGTCCTCGAGATAAGTAAGTTCTCGTGGACGGGTTCTTTTCTCCGTTTGTTGTTTTTCCTGCACGACCAGTTGGCGTGTCAGAATTTCTTTTTTTCGTGTGGGCCTATGCATTCTTTTTGTGTATATATGTTTTTTTTATATTTCTTTTATGTTCATCTACTAATCCAAATTGTTTTTTATATATATGTGCTTAGGGGTAAAATAATAAAAATTTTTACTGTTAAGCAGCTACAGGCAATCTTCGCTGCTGATACAGCTGGTTTGTATTCAACGATACTATGTGGACGTAATTTGAAATCTATATCTATGTGCTTAGGGATAAAATAATGAAAATTGTTACTGTTAGGCAGCTACAGGCAATCTTCGCTGCTGATACAGTTGGTTTGTAATCAACGATAAAATGAGGACGTAATTTGAAATTAAAAAAGTGATTCCTGCTAGGCAGAATAAAAGGAAGGTATGCCGATGCAGGTTTGTTCTGTTCAAGTATAAAAAGTGTTTCATGCTTCACAGGCAATTGCTGCGGTCACAGATTTCTGGATTTTGTCATGCCAAGTTTGATATTGTACATACTGCTGCCACCAAAACAAAAACAAAAAAGAGCACGGCAAACGTCAATCAACGAAGTGTAAGACTTACACTCCAAAATTGATAGGTTTTTCGGAAAAAAAAAAATTAAGGGGGAGATGATGTAACGTATACTCTAGATTCACTTTCCTTTTGATTTTACTATCTCTGGTTATTTTATTTTCCTATGTAAATTATCTTCTTACGTAACGAGATGTTATTTCTCCCGCTGAATGATATCTGGCAATGAGTGTAAGTCATGACGTGGTGGTAGCCAGTATAAATAGGCGCGTTCAACGATACCAGGGAGAGCTTTTTGTTTATGTGCGTAGAGAGCTTTTGTTTATATGGAGAGAGCTTTTGTTTATATGGAGAGAGCTTTGGTTATATGCGTAAGGAGAGCTTTGTTTATGTGATTAGGTTCTTCGTCATTATTGTGCTCTGTGAAGTGTATGTTGGATAATACCAGGAGTTTCCTTAAATAAAGATTTTGTTGTAAGTACGTTTTTCTCAGTTCATAGTTTTGTCAGATCTCTGTCTGGCTGTTAGGCTTATTTTATTAGTTGTTATTATTAACAACCAGCGTAAGACTTTATTCATCTTAATTACTACTACAACATTACTAGCAGTTAAAAGCTTGTTCATTATTATTACTACACTACTAGCAGGAAAGTTTATTCATGATATAATTAACAACACAACAACCATTAGAAGAAGCATTGAATTCATTATAAACATAACAAGCCTGTTCTTACTCTAATTTGAGAGATAGACATAGGAAATCAATTTATCATTAGGCATACCTAATACACATACACACATGATAAGATTTTTCTTTTTTAACTGGCACGAATTTAAACAGCTGCATTTTATTCAGTCACTACACAGGAACTGAAATGCGCCTAGTTAGTCCAAAATTTTACAGCCAGCACGTTTTGAACGAACTGACACCTGGCGGCACGGAATTATTTTTCTTCCTCCATTTTAATATAAAGGAATATCTTCTAAATGTTTGTCCCATAGGCGCGTAAATTCGGAATTTTGATGGATAATTATTTTCCTGTTTTGACAGGGAAAAAGATTTAGTGAAAATGTTTTGCCCCATTTTAAAATTTCTGTTATGTCCTAATACAAGCAACTTTGAAAACCACCGGAAGATGCAACAAAGTCTCGTGGATTAGAACACAGACCAAGAATGCAGGCTATCAAAATGTCATCCGTAGACCCTGGGGGCCTAAGGGACCCGTCTGCAAATTGTGTTTTGTACCAGTAACGTGACAGCACAGCCGTCGTCGTCTAGGGGATTTACAGAAATTGATATCTGACTAACCACATTGACAGAAAAACATCTGCAGTCTATCGTAGTGCGATTACGTGTTCGTCCATACCCTTCTACCTTTACTTGTCTTCTGTTCTTTCATATAAACACGTTGCTCTCATTGTAAAACCCGGTGTTGTTACTCAAAATTGGGTGGGAAACCTTTATTAATTCCCCAGCTTTTTGTCCCTGGTGTCTGAGCTGGTAACCTGAAACTGTTTTCCAGACTTTATACAAAATCTGATTAACTACATTTTCTGTGCCTGTAACCCCTTTCCACTTCAATCTTAAGTGACCTGCTTTCATAATTCTTAGCCTAAATTGTACAGATATATACTTCTACGTGCAATTCAGAAAAATATATCTTATGAAGATTATTAAAATGGTCCCTGGTGTTTGCAACTAGTACTGCCTGTATGATACGTGTTCTCAACTTCTTTCAGAACGCTGTTATTGCATTGTAAAACTTAAGTTCAGAATTAGCTCTATTCACACTAATTGCCTAACCATTTTACCAGGTTTCAGGCTAATAACATTTAATAACCTTTTCGGTATTCATTACAGGTAGCGCTTGCTCTAAACTTCAAAACCAGTAATATTAGATTTCGGTATTCCCCTTAGTTCAGGAGATAGCTATTTGTGTCATCTCATTTGTATACACTGACCCCTTGATTTTCTCATTTGAACTCTCACCGGTTTTCCTACTCCGCAACTGAGTGAAACAAATTGCATGCGTCTGTAGAAGGCATTTGATGTTAATGCTGCCTTTGGTTTTATGTTATTGCCCATTCCAAGATACATTTTGTGCAGTCAAGAGTGTCACAAAAAATACCAAAATCAGCATGTAAAATAAATGTATACTGCAGACTGAAACAGGTTTTTCCAAGCTGTTGTGCAGCTAGAAAACGAGTGAGATCGCAAATGGGAAAAATAAGAGGATAGTGTATGTTGATGAGCTGACACCAAGGGCTATCTCCCGAACTTAGGGAGATACCGAAATCTAATACCACTTGTTTTAAAGCTTAGAACAAGTGCTACCTACAACACATTGTCGAAATGAACTCTGGCCTTACAAGAAAAAAGTTAGTTAATAAATCTTATTTCCTGACAGCAGGTAAAACAGTGAAGGCAATTAATGAAAATAAAGCTTCTTCTGATTTTGTTTTATAATGCAATAAAAACAGTTAGATCGAAGCACAAAGCTCGGCACACAGGCAAGTAATAGTTCAAACACCAAGTACAATTTTAGGAATTTGCATAACATTATTTTTCGGAATTCCATAACTAAATGGATCTGCATATTTTAGTCAAAGAACTATGTCATTTAGGACTCCAGCGGAAGGGGTGGCATACAAAGATATTTTAAGTGTATATAGTGTAGGGCACAGTAGCATGGCACTAGATCGAAATAACAGCAAGGGGGAATGGCAACAGGTGAACCAACCAATTCTAAGAATACAGTGTGTTGTAAAGAGGACAACATGTAAATATGAGAAAAGATAAATGCATGTACAACGGGATGGAAGAAACACGTCATCGCACTAAACTAGAGTTCAAATTCATTTCGGTCAACATAAACAGTAAAAAAATCAGATCTGAATTTCTTTGTCGCCTCCTGGCAATCGTGGCTGTGTTTTCTGGTTACTGTTACAAACGCAATTCGCCGACGTGCCTCTTAGTGGTCCTAGAGTAGACCGCCGTCAGTAAATAAAGAAGCCGGCGTTGCTTCCAATCTACGCCCCGAGTGTTTCCTCCATCTGCCGGTGAAATTCAAAGTTGCTTGTTTTCGATGCCATACCTGCAGGGCATGCGCGACATAGTTTAATGGAGCTGTGAAATGTATTTCCGCAATCGAAAATGTTGATTTATATAACGAAATAAAATCATATCCTAAAATAAACAATCTTAGTCACGTACAATTAGTAAAAGTGAGTGCGTTTGTCTCTTGAAAGGTTACCAAAATCTCAGACAAACACGCCATATGGTAATTAAAATATTCTCTGCTGCAAAAGGGAGAAAATTTCCAGGGGAGTGAAAATAGAAAGCACGTGGAGTTATCACCGTTAAGCAAAGAAACGTTAATGTATTTTTGCATTTCACTTTCTCATTTATTCACTTTTTGGAAGCTTACGAGTACATACAAAAATTACCGTATCAGTAGTGTATATTAAACGAGAAGGGTATATTTTACGCTCAAGCGTACTTCACTACTGCAACAAATTGCAAGCACCATTTTTAAAACTATGAGTGCCAGGAAAGGTTGTATTGTTAGAAACACACTTATATTGTAGTTCATTTCCAGATAAGACGCGAAGTGACAGACGAAGAATGGCAGCAACTGGCTCTCAAAAAGTTCAATTATAGAATAATATAGTAAAACGCTTTTCTTCATGCATTTTATTTTCAATTTTGAGCTATAATCTCCATTGAACGATAATATTGTTAAGAAAATTATTTGAAGAAAAAAAAAAAAAGCTTTTTGAGGCAATTTCTAAGAACCAAAAGTTTATGCAGAAAACGCATCCTCAGACCAAAATTCCGTTTTAGGACCCTCTCTTCCAGGACAGCATGCGTGTGAAATTCTGCCATCAGCGTCCTAGACAGGCACGTGATTGCCAGACGGTGATAACTGATTCTCAAGGGTTTTAGTTTGACATGCAGCGCTGCAGAGAAGGAGAATAGCGAGAGAAAGAGGAGAGTTGCTGGGTACCGTCTAAAAGACCAGATGTACAAAAAAGAGGGATCCTGCAGGTTCCTTTAAGAGGAAATATGCCTTGTAAAAGATTTGCAGCCTCTGCAAAACTGCTCCAGAAAACCTTGAGATTGTATTTTTTTGCCTGATATACATACGAGTTGGGTATTGAAATAGAAGAAACAGAAAGAACCGGAGATTCTTCCAGTCAGCAGCGAGTTTGCCATGGAGGAAGCAGCGTCAAAGTGAAGTAAAATAGGAAGAAAAAGAAAGCCACCACAAGAGTAAAAGAGAGAGGGAGTGATTTTCCAAACGCTGGATGCGTCAGCAACTATCGCCAGGAAAGCATCAAGAGACTATACCTAAGCATTGGTAAGCGAAGTTGAACGAAAATGCCGTCCGCTGACCAAAGCGGGACCTCACTTCAAATCTACATGCGAAGATCACCACTTTCTCAACGGACGTCTTGGAAAACGATGTTGTGTGTGTGTGTGTGTGTGTGTGTATGAGCGCGTGTGTCTATTTCAGAAAGCTCCAACGCTGTGCGGTTGACCAAGCCCGGGGTGGGTTTTTCTACGGAATTGCCCATTTCCAGTAAGTAGTTTTTTCAATATGTTCTGTTTGCTGTAAACAAGAAGAGGAAAAGCGAACTTTTTCGAAGCACCCTTTTCTCATTAGGAACTTTGATTGGCCTCAAACAGTACTGCCTGGTTAACGGAAAATGCCTAATTGCGCCAAACACCCCCGACAAATTCAGTGTCCACAAATAATAATTTGTTAATTCCATTGATTACGTTAATAACCTAAATTAAAGTATGAGCTTGTGTGCTAAACGCCACCCCTGTTCGTTTACCTGATTTTATCAATTTTGACAATTGACTGCAAAGTCATTAATGATGTACCCCCCCCCTCCCGCAATATATTAATATAGTCCGGATTGAAAATCAATTTGCACCTCCGGTCGGAACGATATCTTTATCTTCTAAACAAAACAGAGAAAAATCTTATAAATCTTTAAAATATTTTTTTTATTTTAAATCAAATGTGACACCAAATAACGTAATGGGTCTTATTTCCTTCCCTTGAAAGAAATCTCTATTTTAATAAATGCATAATAATTGTAAACCACAGCCTAATTATTATTGAGCTTTATGACTAATTTAAAAATGGTATATTTCAGTTTTGTATTCAAAATTTCGATATTTTTTGCAAATCAAAAGTTCTTAGAATATCATCTTTTGCTTCTTATACAATTTGCTTTTCTATGTATATCAGCTGGGGTCAAATTATTTCATGACATAATTCAACCTCAGCCAAATTTTTGCTTCAAATTGTAAATGCATCGGCAATAGGCATTTGTAATAAATTTCCGACAGGACGGCCCTGAATCCTGTTAAGTTACTTGCTGAAGAACACAAAGTTTGTGATCCAACTCTCATCAGAAATAGAAAAATTTGTTTAATATCATTAAATTATTTATGGGCGGTGAACCAGCATCAGTTGTTAATATTTTAGAATTACTTGGGTTTTTTTTTTTATGATGAAATATATTGTGACATTTTCAATTTCCTTAGTCTAACCTAATTTTACCGAAAAGACATTTTAATGTTACATATATTTTCCATTTGCTTTTTTGGCAGTAATTCATTTCCGAGTTTTGTGTTTAAGTTTCTGTTCCTCACATAAAATTTATTGCTTAATTTAGGTTATTTTAATTTTTGACTCTTGTGCTGTTTCATAAAAAAAAGGCACTACAGTTTTCTTGATACTTGATACCGGAAGTTGAATAAATTAGACGATGTCTTTGCTGAAGTCTGCAAACTGAGAAAACTAATGTTTGCGTTTCCGTCAGCAACTGGAATTTGCGAAGGAAGATTTTCTGATTTATATTGTACCGAGACCTGTTTCAGAGAAACACGAGGACAAGTTCGTTTGAGCAGCTTGGATGTTTCTTTGATAGAAAAAAGCATTCACTTGCACTTGAAAACGTACCCAGAAGACACTTCATATAAAAACATGACACTCACGTTCACGCAAATAAAAAAATAATGCAGTAATATGCAAAATAAAGTGTACACAAGTGAAGTATTAAAATTCTTATTTTCATTTTATAGTATACCAATACGCGCTTAACATATTATTTCTGGTATTTAACAACAAAAGAAAACTTAGCCATTTAAATTTTTAAAAACGCTTTCGCTAGGAGAGGTACAGGTGTGAGAAAATCAGGTTTGAGCATCAGATACCCTAATGAGCTGGAACTATTTGAAAGCATCTACTGAAAAATATTTGCGGTAACGAATTTTACTTCATCGATTCTGCAATACGCTAGCACCCGAAAGACACAAATGGGCCTCTGTTGATAAGTAGATGTTTCAATCAATTCCGCAGTGTACATTTGGTGAAATAAACACGAGAGGTTTAAGCGAACCAGAAAAAAAATGTTACTCCATTAGAACTGAAGACCGCATTATTTTTAACTGTCACGCAAGTCACCAGAAGGAGGTACAAGCGATAGAGAAAACGTTCTCTAATAATAAAGTTAAACCCCGAAATTTACGTAGGACTAAAATAATGTTGAGAGCAATCCAAATGCCATTTAAAAGAAATATTACTCGTCCCTTCTTTAATATTTCATAGTTTTTCCCATAATTTCGAATAATGACATCAAATCACCTACAGGGAAATTAAAATTTCATCAACAACCTCTCCAAAAAATAAATAAAATAATGCGGATGTCTACAATTTTACTACAGATGATACTATATATCTTCTGCTACATACGTCACAGAATTAAATGAAATTTACTGCATCGATAACGTACTCCAGGGTAATTTTTGCTTCAAATTCGTATACTTCATAATAAATTTATTCTGGTAATGATCGATTTTTGATGCATGTTTATTGTTTATTCAAGCAGTAATTTTGTGGACGCTACATCTCTGAAACAGCCACGTTACCGAAAGCTCTTCCATTGCATATTACTTTAGGCTATACTTCCTACCCTGGACCATTATTCGCGTGTTACTGTGAGTAGCGACCGGTTAATAAACGGCAGCAGTTCAGCTCTCACTTTGGCGAGAGCTTTCTTGCTTGGTAACTGCTTGTTCGATTCTGTTTCTTGAGCCTGTGTATTTTAGCGAGAGTCTGCAAGTTCTTTATTTCGAACGCCATATTTTACAGCGTACAGTCAGGAGTCATGACCTATCAGTAGGCCGCCTATCGTAACCTGCCAAGCTAAAGATTTCAATATGTAACGCTGAACTACTGATGATTTGTTGATCAACTTACAGTGGCCCGCACTCAAGGTGTGAAGAGTTATTGGCGTCCGTTCCAACTCAAACTAATAAAGGGATATCAAAAAATCTTTTAGCATGCTATAGTCTGGAATGCTTATTCCGATGGAACTGTTATCTTTCCTCAAAAACATTGTTTTGAACTGTTGCTTCACATCATCAGACAGTTTTGCTCAAGCACGTAATCAATTTGTTTAAACTCACGTAATTAATTAATTTATTATGCCAGATAGGCACATGCCAATTCATGAAAAACATATCTTTTTCATCATAATAAATTTTTTGGAGTATACGGACACAATTAATACAGGGCCTTTTAAGTGCCAGCCGAAATAGTCACGAAACCAGATTATTACACAACTTACGAGCAGCATTTTTTAACAGCGGCCAGTAGATGGCACACGTTAGCGCGGACACATAAATCGGGGAGAATGGGAAGGAGTTGGACATAAAATCTTTTCTGTCAAATATCATATTTCATTCGAACTTTGACACCCTTCCACCTTCGAAGGCGATAATCTCATTAACCATCATCGACGTGGCGACGTCTGATGAACACATGCTAAGCTTCTTTCCGTCGCTAATGACTGATGTCTTAGCTTCTTCCAGATTAAACAGGGAATAATAAATTTGGAATGAAACTAGTCTCCTACTTTTTGTTTCGGAAGCAAATTTTTTCTTCTGTGAGAGTCCAGATCTTCTTCTATATCTTTGTTCAGAGATAACTTCGTTTGAAAAAACGGGTGTTCTAAGTTCTAATGTCTGGACATTTTCGTGGTTTTTTGCAGCATTTCTTTTTATTTCCTTTTAAGCTCCACCGTTTCAAAGGCCCTTTCCTTTTTTTTTTTTGGGCAGCAGACTGTGACATTTTTTGCTACATTTTCGATATAGCTGTAACAGCTGAGGAAAGCATGTAGGAAAACTTATGAACCCCTCTATTTTTAACGGGATATTCCTAAATATCTAATTTTCCATCATTTAGGTTTTTTACCAATTTCCTCACAGGGCACTTTGTTCCTGCATTCGATTTTCTATCTCCGTCATAAAAATGGGTCTTGGGACCCAGGTATGAGATATGAAACTTCGAGGTGCCCTTTAACAATTGATTGATGTTTCATTTGCAAATGAGTCTTAAATTTTGTATTCGTGTGCTTCGTGGAACATTTTCTCAGTCATATTTCTATATTTTCATAAGGTTATATATTGTTCCAACCATATTACTTTTCTTTTGATTCATCATTTCGGTTTGATACCTCCGTTTCGCCGAAACCCGTTGATGCGGTTTTTAGGGAGATTCTTTGACACGAATGAGCCATCCTAGTAGTACGCACCTGTTGACGTACTGTAATAAGCATTTCTTAAATTGAGGCCGAAAATCAGTACTGGAAATTACTAAAATATCAAAACGAACTATTAATATATGCTAATATTTGTTGCGTAATTAAATCTGAGATTAGAAAATTTCCATGCTCCCAGCAGATGGCCTAAAACTAAAGATTATAGCTAAAAAAATGTAGTGTACGAATTAATTATCTGCTAATGCTCATCATAGAATAATTTTTATCAGGACAAAAAACCTTAATAAAAAAAATTATTTCAGTATTTTATTGGAAATATAAATTTAAATACTTTAATTTTCCAACAATTGTCATAACGATATTAATAGTTTTCTCTTTATTATATTGCATCAGACCTCCAATGAATTTTCATATCTGGAGCATCTAAGAGTTGATTACTATTGGCTCTTAACATGTTCGAAAGCGAAGCATAAATATTTCGGCAAAATCCTATTTGGAGGGACTACGATTTCCACCGAAGATTGCATTGTGCTCATACCGCAAAATCAAGCTGCTTTCGCCGGGAAAACTCGAACACCTCCCGGACTCAAGTAAAGACTGTGATTGCGGAATGACTTCGACATCTCCCCGGCGAAAGCTGCCTGATTTTACGGCATGAGCACAACGGAATTGTGACGTGCTTGCCCAGCAGGACGCACACGACATAAAGGCAGATAGCAGTCAGAACGAACGTTCGCGTAACTCAATTGGTAGAGTGACTTATTCCGGAATGAAGGGACCTGGGTTCAAAGCCCAGCGTGGACAAAAATGACGGAGAAATTTACTACGTTGTAGAATCATCGGTGGCAATCGTAGTTCCTCCAAATAGGATTTTGCCGAATCACCAAACATTAAAATATCCTGACATGTTTTACCAATATTTATCCAAAGCTTTTAATACCCAATGACGATTTAAATAAAGTTTTAAGCGATGTAAAGAAATAATTGTCCATTTTAATAGAAAACGCAATCAGGTGCTTGAATAAATTATTAATATTCCGATTTTTAAAATTGTCATATCGTACTCCTGGGTTGGAATGTTGTTTTCTTCTTGTGTACTTCAGAATTGATTTACGCAAAAGGCTTTATAATCTGTCGTGAATTTAAAATATCCACTCTTGGAAGTATAGGGTTTTAGAGGCCATCAGTTTCGCGAATCACAATCAATTTGTACTGTTGAAGTTTATTTTTATGCTGTTCTCTAACAGCATTAATGTAAAGAATAAAATTATCGAATTTGTCGAAGTGATTTCGACGTTTTAATTACAGAGTGTCCCTGTAACGAAAAAAGTCTTCTATGGTCTAAATCATCTGGAATGACTTGGTTATGTAAGCAATAATTTTTTTTTTTTTTGGGTTGAAAATTCAAAACTGACAGTTTTTTTGGTGGATAAGAAAACACATTCTTAGTCCACAAAAATCAAACTCGCAGTATGAAATTACAGTAGCCCAGAAGAGCAACGTATGCAGAACAAATATGTATATTATATTCAAACTGCAACAGAGAGAGAGAAATTTAAGAAGGAATTTCAAGCAACTAAATGGAAAAACATCTATATAGAAATCAGGAATCAAAGCATTTCAGGAACGGATTATTTTCCCCCAACGTGTATTCTAAGGAAGCTTTAACAGCAATTGATATTTATTCGATTTAATGAGTACATTCTAAAAATTACTGTGAAAATTACCTATAACATAGATATTTCTTCTGAAAAGCTGTTAAATAGAAACAAAAAAAAACATGGAATTAACTGTTGGGGAAATGTTTCACAGCTGCAATCTTATTTTCAAAAACTGATGAGTTTCAGTTTTATAAAGTGTCATTTGCTAATTTTGAGAAACATTGGTCACAAATTCCTCAGTCCTTCGAACTCTGCGGAATTTCCCAGGAGCATTCTATGAGATATGGACGTGTATTTGTAACATACCGGGCACTGAATTAGAAACATATATTCAATACCGGGCTGAACATCCTTTAGCCCGAATTACCTTAGGTATGCGGTTTGGCATAGATTCCAAAAAGTGTTGGAGGGCATCTACATTTGCAGGATACCAGGCGTACACCACGCAGTCTTTCTGATGGTTCAGATTTGGCGGAAGAGGGCTGTGTTTCCAGATCTGCTTTTCTAACATATCCCATACATTCTAAATGGAGTTCAGATCCCGGCTTTGTGGTGACCAGAGAAGATAGTAGAACTCGCTTTTGGGCTCGATGAACCACTGTTGAACACATATTGCACATTGTCTTCCGTGAAACAGCTGACACCTGCAGGATAAAAAGCTAACATCACAAGATAGACTCGATCGGCAACAATATTCAGATAATCCAACAGCAGGTATCCGTTCTGTACCAACAGAACGTGCCCTACACCATAATACTACCTCCAGAACCTTGAGTTGTATTTACAAGGCAAGCTGTGTGCACTACTTCTCGGGACTCCCGCCAAACCATCTACCCACCGTCGGTACAATACAAAGAGTACCGCGACTCTTAGGACCACATGACGTTTTTCAGTCTTCCAGTGTCCAGTCACGGTGTTCCTGACACCACTGCAGTGAACTTTCCGTTTTTCACCAAAGTCAGTGGTTTTTGTACATGCATGCGACTGCCGATACCGATCCTCTTCAATTCCCTGCACACAGCTCGCTAAGAAAATAGGGCGGGGACATCTTTCGTTGAATGCTTGGGTTAATTGCTGCGCATAGGAAGTACTGTGTCCCCGTATAAGCCTTCTCAGACCGTGGCGAACTTTCGTTCCTGATAGACTGCCATCGCGCCAAAATTTGCCTTTTAGAGTAGCAATGTGGGTTGTTTTCCCACTGATTAAAGATCCAGGATATCTCACTTTTTAAAGAACCTGTCATCTGTGCTGTTTTCAGAAATCGAGGTCCAACCAGATGGGCACCCACAGTAAGCCTTTTATTGAACTCCGTAAAATGCTTGTTTTTCTTACTGTAATAAGGACTACTGCGAGCAGCAATCTTAATTAGTTGTCTTGATCACGAGGTGATGCACGTGACACCGTATTTTCCATATACGTTGCGTAAGTGTGTTTACCTACATCTGCATAAAGGTTTATAATTAAACGACCAGTGTGTGTATATCAGGATCCTGCAAGAAGTAGTATCCTGATATACACACACTTCTTCCAAAGTTTTTCTTATTGCAGGCTGAAAGAGTGGTACATATTTCAGTATGTGTGCTATCGGAGAAGTGATAATAAGTTGATCGGTTTAAATGTTTGATAAAATGATTTGTCCTTGGAACAATAATTTACACATCGGCATCATCAAAATTTATTTTCGTATCGGGCCCGGAAGCAATCGTGAAACAATGTGGGACATATAGGCGTTATACACCAGCGAAGTTGAAAAATATTGAAGAGTGTTCGCGTAGTCGTATTAAGGTTATCGTTTCTTATGTTTGATGACTACGGATTTTGACAATGCAAAAGTGCAAAAGAATATTTTATTTTTTCCTTGTTTACTTATTCACGATTTTCACGATAACCTCATTTCGAAAGTACGCCAAAACGTCATTGAAGATACTTCGGGAGACGTCTTCCAGCAACTATCGGAGTTTATCACGCTACAGTTCTGGAAGCTTTCAATGATTCACGCTACATATAACATGGTGATGTTATATGTAGCGTGAATCATTGAAAGCTTCCAGAACTTAAAAGAGTAAGATGTTTCAGTCCCTAAATCATATCAGAATATCATTGTGTGGTGAAAAAACGAGAAGTCCGAAGGCCAAAATCCGAAGGCTTTTCATAATACCTATGTTATGTCCAGGTAATAACATTGGAGTTACACTTTAATTGTCAGACGTTACCCATCAGAGTTTATACTTACCTTATGCAGCAAGAGATGACGCCATAAGAGAAATTAACTTAGCAGATGTTAGACCGGTTTTTGTTGGAACCGGTCGAACGAGTGATAGTTTTGGTTGAACTGAGATACCAAAGCTGGAGAGGGTGATCTTTCGTCGGTGTACCGAAGCATCACCTAGATAAGCTCGATCGCCGCTCACCCATTTTCATTTTTCTATCCCAAGTGTTTAGGCTCAAAGAAGAAATAACTAAGTTACGGATTTGGAAAAATTGCCCTTTTGAGGAGAGATCTACTAAAGAGGCTCGTTTTTGCCAACAACATAGCAGATGACTTATCGCGGTACCTGTCTTACTAGTCTACGGATTAGCTCAAACTCCGCGTCGAACGTTGCGTCTAGCCAAGCAGAAGTCGAACGTTAATTCCAGCCCTTAGGTTCGGGTTACACTTGACTAAATAGGGTGGTGAAGATGCCTGGGAATGCGGAGGTCTCGACCTCCGATTCTAATGGTACTAACCAGGATAGAGATCTGGAAACTCCGTATGAGTTCTCAGATTCAGTGAGATCCTTCCTTAAGGAGTTAGATGGAACTCTCGAGAATCAGACCAAAAGATTGACTACGTCCGTTCAGGCCGAGATCAGAATTGTAGCTAATAAGCAATTATTCTCCTGCAGAAGACAGGCGATTGATATGAATGTCTGGCGATGGAGAGACTCTAGGGTAAGGTCGAGCCCCCGAGCGCAGCTCCAAGGTCTTACGCAGATGTCTCGAACACCAACGAGTGATGCAAGGCCCCGAAGATTAAGGTTAACTGTAAGGCGAATAAGATTATTAAGGGGGACAACAAGAAGAATGTCCTTCTCGTTTTCGTTGCGTCGGAGGCATCCTCCGATGCAGCAAAGATTGCGATGCATACGGAGGTTAATGGTACTAAACTCCAGATTGGAGTTCAGAGAGTTAGCAAGATAAAGGTGGGAGGTTAGGCAGTTGAATGTCCTAGCGTGGATGACATTCAAAAGCTTAGACCGATAATATTGAATATTAAACAAAAATCCATTCGTAATTGCAAGCTAGTACAACTTATTTGGAATTACAAGCTAGGCTGTAGGTTTTTTTCCCAGTATACTGAAAACATGAAATCCTACAGAATTTCCTAACCAGATTGTATAATGAAATAGGAATAGAAATTTAACACAAATGTCAAAATAGACATAAGATTAAACTAGCAAATAAGTACGTATGTATATATGTATTATGTACGTATAATGTCTCACATTATAAATCAGAGTAATCTAAAAAAACGAGCCTTTCTCATTTTAACTTTTTACAGTCATTTGTAATTTTATGATAGTATTTACTAATTCGAAGTTTCATTTGTAAGTTTTTTAAGGCCGTTCGCCAGAAGAACGTAAAACAGAGGTTGCACTCTATATTGATCACCTTTATCGAAACAGGACTTTCAAGTGGAACCTGTTTCGCATTTTCGAAGGTGTAAGGCAGAAGGTATGGTTTTCACAAAGGGCTTGATTTATTCTGTTTTACTTTGAGAAATATTTAAGTCGCCTGTCTTTCGCTCTATTTCACGCAGAAAACTCTCACTTAAAAACACAATTATATTTAGAGTACCTAAGATATTCCGTACATATATTGTTCGTCTCTAGCTGTATGTGGGATTTGTATTACCTGATATTTAAGCACTCTGCATCAGAAGTTTACGCAAACATGTTGTTTACATCTGAGTTAAATAGGGAAACAACCTGCATTGACTAAGCAACTGAAGAAATTGCCAATGAAAGTAATTCAATGCGTAACACTAGCACTAAAATTAAATGCCATTCTTATCTTTCCGTTGAGAATAATTTGGTCTTCTACATCATCGTCTGTCTGAGTATTTAGGATAAAGGTCTCAGTCAGCCTCTTCGAAGCTCCAACATTAAAGAACTCAAGCGAAAACTCGAAAACCTTACTATAACCGAGACAGGGTGAAAACATTACGGAGACTCCGAAGAAGTGATTGTAAAGTAAAGCATAAAGGACGGCATCGTTCAGCTTTTTCTCATCGCGAGCTCCGTTTTGGAGCAGCACAGTGCGGATTTAGCAACAGCCGTGCTGTTGTTAAATCCACAGCGGAAAGGTGACCTTAGATTTAATTCCTGGAAATAAAACAAATGGCGCTGAACACGCTACTTAAACCACGTAACACTGATGGAAAGTGGGAAGGCTAAATATGAGTCTGGCTTTGCATATAGTCAATTGGTGTCACGAAACAAGGATTTTTTGGAAGACAGGTACCTTCAGAAAACCTGTTACCAAAATGTCAGACAAAGGTCGTAGCCGTTTTCAAACATGTTTACAGTTTTAATACTCGGCAAATTTACGTGTTTTGATAGAATAATGTGAATATCAAGTGAATATTCATTCAAACGCTTAGCTTGTGTGATCGTGTAGTTTATGAATCAATTCTTCAATCATGTCAATATCATTTCCGTGATTCAGAGATTATACACTGGAATTCTAAACTATGCTCAATAAATCGCAGATTCACAATGAAAACACCGGTTCTTTTTTTGCTGTTGTTTAATTTTATCTATTGGAGTTTAAGGTTGTGCACTTATATAACTGAAAAATGAATTGAATATAAATAATGTTTGATTAAAGCTTTACCGATAACAATTAAAGCTTCCATGTACAGGAAAGCTTCTTCCTTGTGGTGCAACCTTAGGTGTGCCGGAAAAATACAGTGCGCCCCGAGTTAAAAGTGTGTGGGATTCTGGAGGAAAATTGATCATTTCTCTTGTTGCAACTGTCACAGTGAGCTGAAAGTGAAAGTGGATGTGTATCCTGTGATCATACGCCTTGTGGGTATTCCAGCTTCGAATACAGTATGAAAAAAAGTGTGAAAATTCCAAAGTGCTTCAGAGTGTTTTTCTCCGATCTACAAGGTGATATAAGTGCAGTGGGGCTTTGCCCAAAGTGTTTTTTCATCAGTTTGTCCTAATGGTGTGCATTTTGGATTACGCTACAACAATGGAACTGGGTGAGTACTTTTTCAACTCTTTCATTTTGGAGGGAGAACACTAATACCAAAATGCAACGACCGAACAGTATTTAGGTGGTCCATCCCCAGGGGATGAGGCCGAAGGAAGTTGGGAGAGTGTTATGGGAGTTCGTCGGTAATCCTCCCGGGGATTTGTTTGTCACAGTGCAAGTGATTACCAGTAGGAAAACAGATTTTCAGGTCGCTGAAAAATTTAAGAGTGTTGTTGATCAAATTCTTAAACAAGAGAAATTCGAATGTAAAGGAAAGACTTTCACTGTGTCGAAGGCGGGAAACAACATAAAGAGAGTCTTCCTGAAATTGCTCATCCGAGAGATCCCAGATATTGAGGTATCTAAAGCCTTACAAAAATATGGGACAATTTTTTCTCTTTACAGAGAGAAAGTGAGACCATAAGAGCGTGCAGAGTTCATGCGAAATGCCTTTTCTGGGACAATAGTTGTTGTGATGGACATGATAGAGGCTGTACCCAACTTCATTTACATCAAGGGTCTAAGAGCTACGTGTGTATATGCCGGCCTTGTTCGAATTTGCAGACAGTGTAACCAGCCGTGTCATTTGTCTTTTACAAGCAAAATTAAAATGTGCGAAAATTGCAAAGCTCTAGATCACTCCTTGGATGAGTGGTTTTTTTTCTATGCGGTATCTGTGGATCCGAGCAGCACATGATACCGGCTTGTAGCCGACGTACCTTTGCAATGATCACGTGAGGAAATGTGAAGGAAGACTCGGAAATAGATGAGATTTAAGAGTTACAATTTCACAGAGTTGGAGGGAAAGCAGCTTGCTTCAACTGCAGAGCAATCTGAAAAAAACATTGAGGAGGCGGGGGAGAGAGAGAGAATGAAAAAGATAAGCGTGAGAAAATTCCAGGTATTGACTCGTCGTCAAACAACTCTGTTGAGTCAAATGAGGGAAATGCAGAAGGGAAAACTGTTTCCTTTGAACCTTTGCCCCTGCCTCAAAGACCGTTTTTGTCGGCGTCAGCTCCTCCTCAAAGCAAAGTTTATGAGGCAGAGTTTGGCAATGAAACTATTGGCCTCTTGAAGGTTAAAGAGAAGGGGAATTCAAGTCTAATCACGAGATCCAAGTCGAAAAACGTAGAAGAAACAAAAGGAAAAAAACCATCTAGAGTTTCTGGATCCAAACACAGGTGACAAAATGACAAAAAGCCAGCGGAGGAAAGTAGCACTAAAGAGAAGGCTGGCCGAAGTGCAGAAGGTCTTGGAGAAAAAAGGGTGACAAATACCCCTCCCCGCAGTTTCCATCCGGCAGTGTCGGACGAACAACAGTAGAGAATGAAAATCCTGAGGATTCTGACAATAGTCAAGATATTTTGCCTGTGTCTTTGAAGAGGGTCTCTCATCTTTCGGAGTCTTCTTCCAATGGAGAGACAAACTAAGTAGTTGCAGAAAGGCAAAGAAGCGTATAGTTATCTTGTAAATAAATAAATAAAATAAAATTCACCGTAAACATGATGTCTTTGAACATTGCTGGGTTAAAGAAGGCAGAAAAACTGAACTGGCTTGAAGGCTTTCTTTCTCTGAATGAAATGGACTTTTGTTTTATTCAGGAGACTCGTTTCAGGGTCTTTAGAGAGGTTTCAGCATTCAAGCAAGTAACGACATTTAAATGCGTATTTTCTTTGGTGAGTTCAAGACACAGTGGTGTGATGCTGTTATACCGCAATGCTCTTCTGGTAAATTTCCAGTTCGATGGAGAAGGAAGAGTGGTTGCGGCTTCTTTGGAAAAGAATAGGTTCGGCTTCAAACTCATTTGTATATATGCACCTCCGTGGACTCCTGCGCGGAAGGACTTCTTTAGAAGCCTTCCGTACTACTTGACCGGAAACTGTGACTTTTCGTTCACTGCAGGAGACTTCGATACTGTAATGGATATCAGTCTTGACCGCCAGAGTAGAGCTGTGTATTCGGATGCAAGCCGTTCGGCGTTCAGAAACTGGGTACACGCAAATGACTTGAAAGATGTTTGGAGGACTCTCCAACACACTATACCAGGGTACACGTGGAAGTCCAGAGGTTTGGCCTCCAGGATTGACTATGTGTTCACACAAGAGGCAAATGTCCTCAAGAAAATTACTATAATTGGTCCGAATTCCCCTCCCGTGCCTATCTCGGACCACCATGTGCTTAAATGGAAAATTGTTGTTCATAGCTCGATTCGAAGGCAGCGAATGCCCTGGAGAATGAACACTTTACATCTGGAAAACGAAGACATAAAGCATGAAATATTGAGATATACCAAAGATCTACTGGAGAGTTCTGAAAACCTATCCCAACGATGGTTGGAATTTAAAGGAAGATTGAGTAGGTTCCTTCAAGGAAAAGGCAGAGAATTTGCAGAGGAAAAAGAATTAACTTTAGATGGCTAAATAGCATATTGAGAGCACTGATTAAAGGTAACAACTTGGGTTTTAACCAAGAAGAGATAATTAACATTAAAACAGAATTAATGGAAATTACAACGAAAGTAGGCAATGACATTCGAGAAGAAATTGCCGTAACTGACTTGCAAACTGAAAAGAATATGGTTAATGTATACCAGAAGAACAAAAGAAAATATAGGGCAATGGGTCTCCCCTTGTCGTATATTGATAAACATAACAAAAAGCATAACACAATCACAGAAGCACAGGTTTTCTTTCAAGATCTCTATAGAAAACAGGTGACACTATCAACAATTATCTCCGGATACGTTGAAGTTCCAAAACTTGAAGAAATTGAGAAAGAGAAGCTGGAAAACACAGTTACGTTAACTGAAGTTAAAAAAGCTATTTAAAAGCAAAAGAACCAGAGGTCCCCTGGACCGGATGGTATAATGGCAGAATATTATAACATGTTTGAAAATGAAATAACAATGTTTCTCGTCCAGCTGTTTAATGAGATGATCCTGCAGGGAATTCCGAAAGAATTTAAAGAAGGGTATATTAAATTGATTAAAAAAGAAGATTCGAAAGAAATAAATTTTGATAAAATAAGACCAATTACATAACTAAATGTAGATTACAAAGTTTTTGCAACCATCATTAATTCCAGAGTTCGAAGTGTCATTAAGAAACTGATTAATTGTCAACAGTATTGTGCTATTCCTGGAAGAAATATCTCCCAGAGCCTATTTCTCACTAGAGATATCATCTACTTACTAAATGAAAGGAAAATAAAGTTTGGCCCTTTTTCGCTAGACCAAGATAAGGCATTCCATTCAGTTGATCAAGAGGCGCTTTTAAATATTTTGGTAGAGTACGGGTTTCCTGAATCCATGGTGAAAATCATTGAAGAGTTACATAGAGAGTCATTTGCTCAGGTCTTGATAAGTGGACACAAGACAGAGCAAATTGAAATCGAAAGAGGTATCAAACAGGGCTCGCCCTTGTCTCCAACTTGGTTGGGCTGATTATAGAGTTATATTTAAGAAAAAATTTGTCTAACACCAGAATCCGTGGATTACCAATCCCGGCTCAGAACGATGAAGAAGATAAATTTTCAGCGTATGCAGACGATGTTCTGCTCTACCTAAAAGATGAACAGTCTTTAATCGAAGCCCTCCGGGACTTTGAAGAATACGGTGCAATCACAGGTGCCAGTCTTAATGTCACAAAATCGAAAGCCCTCTTTTGGGACCAATGGACTTACCAAGGAAAAATCCTTAGTGTAAAAGAGTTTAAGATTCTAGGGATCCACTTTACTCAGTTTGGGACAAGTGGCACTACCTTTTGGGAAATAATTGCCCAAATGACAGAAGTGATACAACAGTGGCAGGTCCACAGAATTTCTTTCAGCAATAGACCCAAATTTATCAACACTTTGTTGGTGACTAAATGCGCCTATGCGGGGCTCCTTTGGGACCCCCCTTAAAAGATAATGGTGCAAATGACTAGACTTCTATTCAGATTCCTTTGGAATCCAAAAGTCAAAGAAGATATTGGCAGGAATGTGTTGTATCAAAGAATCAACAATGGTGGCCTGGAAATTTGGAATTTGAAAATATGGTTTAAAACTATCCGTTTTTGGTTAATCCGACAGAGGCTTGTGGAAAAGACCTACCCGAACTATAACGTTCTTAAGTTTTTAACGGGTCTGGACTCAAAGAAATACGTGAGAAATGAACCTCAAAGGCATGGTCCTCTTAAAAACACTGTCCCTGATTTTTACAGGGAAGAACTTGGTTTCTTACAATACAATAATTTTGAAAAGGCTAAAAGTGTCAAAGACTTATAGTTTTTGGTGCTTCCTTCAAGTAATATTCAGATTCATGAGTTTCACGTTCCACCGACTTTTTGTAATGAGAAAGCTTGGGAAAACATGGCAGGTTACTTCTTGTACACTACAAGAAGAGACTTTGTCTTTAAGCTGGCACACGACGTGCTTCCAACCTGATGGAGAACCTGCCGTTGGGCAAGACGTTCAAATTTTTTCTGCTGCCATTGCGGTTTTGTAGAAGACAGACTTCACCTTTTTGTAAACTGTCGTTTCGCCAAACGTGTTTGGGCGGGAGTATCGTCGTGGGCCGGCTTCGCTTCCTCGAGTGATTCTCAAATAATCAAATTGCATCCAATCCGCTCCGGGAAAAATTATGTGTATCTATTCATAGTAGTTGAAACAAGTTATCAGATTTGGCTAGAACGAAACAAAGTTATACATAGTGAAAAATCAAATGGGAACACTCAGCAAGTCATCTGGCATATTAAGCAAATGAACAGAAATCGGATGGTGACGATCATGCCCTATTATCCGAATCACAGTTCATTCGACGATGGATGTCATGGAGGAGATTGTTGGAGGTTCTCCGCATGATCCATACGTCATCTGGAATTAAAATAACTAGAGGCTTCTCCACCATGTACAGGTCAGTGTCAGAACTTAGGAGAAGGGGCCAAGATGTAAAGGTTGATTTGTTTTCAGCCTGTAGTAAGAGTTAAATATAATTCGTTTGTTAAAAAGTGAAATATTTAAGTAGTTTCTTGAAAATTAGTAGTACGTTAGTGAAAGGTGTAAGTTCGCTGTAAATTTAGGAGATTAATCTTGTATCTTCCTGTATAAAAAATTAGTACATTTGTAGTTAAATAATTCTGTTGAACGTCCTGAAGGATTTTGTTCAGGATTTAGGATAGGCATTGTTCTTTTGTTGTAGAAATAACATTAATGTTTATCTAATTTCAGTATAATGTTTAGAAGTGCGTGTTTTTAAGGTTGTTAGTTTATTGAACTTTGATGCGTACTAAGTGTAAAAATTTATTTGAAAGTCACCTTTGGTGAAATTTAATATTTAGAGAATTTTGTGTCGTAGTTCAGAGATGCCTTGAGTTCTTGACCTCAGGGTTTCCTGAGGAGGGTTCGCCCTTTCCTCAGGTATTTTTTGTTCTTTTGCTTTTCGAATCTCTTTCTCAATCCACTTCGGAGCTGCTTTCATTCCAGGTTGCCAACCGGGAGATGCCTGCCTGCTTTCGATCTGCTGGATAGTGGAAAAGAAGGGTGAATAAATGCTGTGTGGTGTGCGTATGATGGTTTGTTTTGAGTAAAAGAGAAAGAAAGTTGGGTGAAAGGTTGAATAAATGTTTATTTGCCAGAGTTCTGACTCTAGATGCCGTTCCATGTGTTGAATGGCGGACAGAGTTCTTTGGTGTTTCTGAGTATTAATCTCTGTGGCCCCCTTCACCTTTGGGGGAGGGGGCTACTGGGACTTCAGAGATCCTCACTGGGGCCCACTCTGTAGTCTGTCCCAAGAGGATGCTTTATCTTTGAAGACAAAGCCTCTTCATAGGCCTTATAAGTAAAGATTCAAGGCAAGAGGTACCACAAGCAATCCATGATTTGTACATTTTGTCTGTTATGTACAGGGTGATCATAATTAAAGTATCCTTAGTCAACACTCTGTGGAGAGATATCTAGCAGTCCAAACGCAACCAAATGTGGTATGCTGACAATTGAGGATATGCGGAAAAGAATTCCGACAAAAATTTCCGAAAGTCCCCACTAGGAGACTTTTGGCGCTGCAAGCTGCGCTAATATAAACAATTTTCGGCTCTACGTGGGGAACGACACACACATCGAAGCAGAAATCAACACACGTGTTGCGGTCAAGACGTTTTATCGTCTCCGGTATTTAATTGCACAAGGGAGAGATTGTGCAATTAAATACCGGAGACAACTTAGCGGTGCAACCGGTACTGCTCAATGTGGGCGCCATTGTTAAATTGCAAAACCTGAAGTCGATGAGCAGTGGTTTCAACGGCCAAACGTAACTGACTATTGTCTTTCATTTCAACAGTGGAATCTGTTGAAATGCATGAAGATTTTGCAATGCCCAAATGCGACAGTTATGCGTGTTGACTCTTCCATTGAGGTGAAAATGTGCTTCGTCATTGCACAAGATCTCCCATGGCCACGCATCGTCCACTTCCATTCTATCACAGCAGGTCAATGCATAGGTCAGTCGGGTGTCCTTGTCACCGTCAATCATCTGTTGGGTGTGGCTGATCTTGTATGGAAAAAAATGCAGCACTTTTCTCAGTACCTTCCATACGGTGGTGTAGGGCACATCCAGCTTCCGTGACACACTATCCATGGAGCACTGCACAAGCGCCGTGGAGATATCTTCAACCACTTCTGGAGCTATAGGTTTGGTCCCTCGCCCTGGATGAACACGTAAACATCCAGTTTCCTCGAAACGAGCAATCACTCTTCTTAGAGCACATGGAGTCAATGGACCTCGGGGGAAATTTTTACGACGTAGGAATTCTCGAAGCGCAGCGGCAGCATTGCTCGCGTTTTGATAAAACAGCTTCACAAGAAGAGCGCGTTCGGGCAAGGTGATACCCATTGCGGTTGATGGAATACGACTGGCATTCACCATGCCTAGCGCGTGTGCCTTATGCAAATGATACACTTTCAGTCGCTTGTAGCGCCACAAAGACTCATTTCCTTCGTAGAGCCGAAAATTATTTATATTATCGCAGCTTGCAGCGCCTAAAATCCCCTGGCGGTGACTTTTGGAGTTTTTTTTTTGTTTTGCTTTTTTTGCGGAAATCTCTTCTTCCGCATATCCTGAATGGTCAGCATACCTAATTTGGTTGCGTTTGGACTGCTAGATATCTCTCCAGAGAGCGTTAAATAGGGATACTTTAATTGTGATCACCCGGTATATAAATAAGTAGGATCGAATTTACAGTCGCAACTGATGATAGTGGGGACAAAGTCAAAATTTCGCGCACCCATGAGAAACGGGTGATATCAAAACCAAAGTTATGTAAAGAAATGGTTAGCGTATGAATTTCTTCTCCCACATTGTGTGGTTATATCCTCAGTCTTCTGCGGACATGTAAGTTACAATAAAAAAACGGATACTCTTTATGTCATCATCTACGGAAATGACTGGAAATTAACACGTACTTGCACTTCTTGCTGTCCTTTGAGTGGTTGTACGGAAGAATTTTCGAAACCTTACTTTAACGCACAGTTCAGAATCCAGCAAAGTATTTCAAGTGCGCACACATTTATTGAAAATTTGGTTGCCATACACACAGAAAATATATTGAAAATATATTTTCAAAATAGGTAAGTTATTTGTATTGATATAGCGATACATGGACATATTTCACGCAAAACCCCAGAAGCAAAACACTGGATTTGGGACATTTCTAACTCTGTGCTTTGTATGGATCAGATCTGAAGTTTTTGATATTTAAAGAACGTTTGTTCACATGATATTAAAATAGGAGAAATTATTTAACTATGAATCAGATATAGTGCCACCTTCGCGATAATTCCACATCAGAATATTATGAGAAATGCAATCGTTTACCATAGCCCACAAAGTTGAAATCATTTCTATTATACTGAAACAGTTTTTTTTTATTTAATTCGACTGAAACAGTTTTTTTTCATTCAATTTCAAAAGGTCTGGTTTAAACAGCAAATCAATTTGTCTACCTTATCGCGCGGTATTTTATATTTCCGAGATTTGCCTGCCATACTTCCTTTTACATCATCTTCGGCAAAAGGTTAAAATGTTTCTCATAATTTCTTCAAAAAACTGCATTGTGAAGGGTCGATTCAACATTTTGAGAGGAGATTGTTGGTATGAACTCGAGTTGCTCCCGTTGTTTCTTTCCGGTGTTCTGCATGCCGACGTACATCTGGTGTGTCACTGCGGAGAGACGTGTTGCTCTGGTACCATGATGTTTGGCTCTCTATCATAATGATACTACCCGTAACATAGGTCCAAATGACGTCGTAAATTTCTTTGTCGAGTTCCTCATTATTCGGCTGACCATTTGACATTGGAAATATTGCTTCAACTGCACTTTCTGCGCCTGCGTCAAAAAAGAAAAGAATGTTAATTGAAAAATTTAAGCAACGTTAATGTAAAAATGGTAAAGAAAAGCAAAACAAATCTTTCTGCGACTGTACATATATATATTTTTGAAAATAAATATAAATGGTGTTTCTTTCATACAGATCAAGAAATCTCTTATTTTCTCCTGCCATCTTAGAAATCAGGGTATTTAATGCAAAACAATTACACCATTTATTTTTAGCATTACGTTATTAACATCTGCGGTAGTTTTTATCATCCCATAGACGTTTCATCATTCTACAGGGTGCTATGCGAATTAGTTCAGGATTTTCACGTGTTTGTTTGTTTGGAGATATTAGTGAAGAACTAAAGAAGGCACAGCTGTAAAATTAACAGTCTGCTGCTACGGATTAGCATGCGTCCTGTCTGATGAGCGCGTTGAGACGAATGTCATATTCGACAGATGAGCAAGGGTTCATGAGTTGAAAATCAGCATTAAAACCATAAAAGTCCTCCACGTGTGAAAACATTTGTTTTAAATACTTTATTTCAATTTATTTCCGCGTGAAACTTGCGTAGTAAGAGCAATCATGGAGAATAATTACTGTTCAGACAAAGTGAATTTAATATGTTAACTTCATACGAAATTATGACAGCGGACACAAATGTATCACAAAATACCAAATGATTGCGCAATCTTACACGTTTTATCATGTGTTTACAAAACTCCCGCAACTCCGAAGCTAACAGCAATCAGAAGGAAAATTCAAGCTTTTCAAGACACACTTTTATCGTCGAAAAACAAGGGAAAAAATTTTGATATTATCTCATGGTCTATAAAATAATACTAAACAGTAATTTGTTTATGTACACGAATCAGTGTTTATTAGAATTATATTATCTGTTCTATTCAGAAACCATGCTTAAACTTTCAAGTTCATGCCCTGCCGATATCCCGATTTTCGTTACATATCAGTTTTAGTATTCCTCAATCCTGTGGTAATGTACTTAACGAAAATTAATTTGTAGGTTGTATATTCAGTGTAAGAGGACAAAATTTCCTTTAAGTAATACAGGTAATGCAAGTATTTAACTATGGAGGAAAATGGAAGATGTATTTTTTCTCTCGCGCCTTCTTTTTGTTCTGGGTAAATCACCCCACTTCTGTGCATCGAGGCTTTGACCCTGCTCTGAGGAATAATCAATCGCATACTTGAAATCAAGGTTTGCAACGGAATTCAAAGAGCGTGAGAGCAAATACAAGTCGAAAAATATTTCATTTCAATTAATGCAGTTTTGTATTAAACTTATGATTATTGTTATTTTAACTGTCATTTCATTTAGAGCACCAGGATATAATAGTATAATCCAGAGGATAGTAGTTACTCTTTATTTTTATTATCACTGAATTCAAAGCACAATTTACGTGAGGAGGTGAAATGTTTTCGTTTTGAATAACAGCATTTCTCTGAATTCTCTGCAATAAAATACACCCTCATCTGTAATTGTTGCTTGGCTTACATTAACCAAATCCATTTGAAATTATGTATGTTGTACATTTCGTAAAAATTTTTTAGTTTAAAACAATGCATATTAATATTGAAATTTCCTCTACCTAACTTAATAGGGTGAGTCAAAAGTTCGTCCCGTTTTCAGTAGAACTGTTTAAAGATGCTAAAACGCCATGCACACACATCTGCTTTTGCAAATAACATGTAAAACCTCAACATCTTCCGATTCCTGCAGTTTTTTTCGTATCATACTGAAAGTGTGATTTAGAGCATTACTCATTTTCCGGAACTCGTGCTTCCCATTGACGAGTACTGGGTTGCTTCGGAGCAGAGCATTAAAGCCACGTTGCATTTGTTGAACGTAGATGTTCTCCTCTTCACCGGGATCAGTAGTTCTTACTGTGTGTGTGTGTGTGTGTGCAAAGGATCCACAAAATTACATTAAATGCTCATGACTCCTCTCTATCCGCCATTTCTGCACCACTGGCTGTGCTTCTAGAGTAGCTACTGATCTTTTTATCCCCTGGAAATACACGACGCCAAACGTTATCGTCCTGTGAATTTGAAGACAAACTGCTACAGCCAGCAGTAGGTTGCTTGAACTTCGGGTTGTGAATTTATGGAGAACCATTCGACTGCATCTGGAAAGGAAAACAGGCTTGTGCAGGTGACAAACGATGGTGATTAGGAAAGCCGCAACTCAGCTACCATTTGTTGTGCGTCGGTGCCGTGGGTCGCCGACAGAGCGCAGACCAGTGAGTCGGTGAATCGGGAACCATGCGATTGCACCTGGAAGAGAAACCAACGTGGCTTGTGGAGGTTGCAAACGATGATGACTGTGGTTTGCCAGTTGCCTTGAACTGGTACTGGGTTTCGCCGTCACAGCTTCGACCAGTGTGTCAATGTTGGTGGCTGTTGAACGTCCTGACCTACACATGACTTCGAGACTGGAGTCCTTATCATTGAAACTTCGGAACGATTTTCTTACAGTACTGCAATCCACTGTTTCCATGCCTTCATCTGCGCAAATTTCATTCGCTGCGGCTGCCGCGTTTAACCAGTTTTATCCAATAATAAAGTAGTAGCCCCCTCCGAACAGCATGATTCCGATCTCCTTCCATTGCATACCTTTCATCTCTAGCTGGCTCGGTAACAAACGCACATCATCGGTTTTGTGTGTTTCATATCATCGAAGTATTCATTCGAAGCTGGCCCGTAATTTGCATTGTAGTAGAGGAAATACATTATGTGGAACGCAAAACGGGTCGAATGTTTCACTTCCAGTGGTACATATTATCGTCCTTCATGCACACATACCTATTACCAAATATAAGTTTTGTTCAACAGGATCTATCATCGAAAGCTGAGTGACGAATAGAAGCTAAGAACTTCTTTCTCTTACATAGCCGACGTCGTATGTAGGATCAAATCGAAATCGCTGGTTTTCTACAAAGGACACTACGTGGACTTGCAGTTAAGATTGTTCTTAATTGGAACACGTTCGCCGAAGAATTTTTGGTGTTTTTTGTTTTCATTGCCACACACTTTACCATTTTACTTCTGGCGAAAAAGCCACAGGCGTTTATTTCCGCTTTTGCGGTGCGTTGACATCGCACAACGCTAGTGTACAGACAGAATTTGGGAAATAAGTGATTTCTCAACAGTAGGGGATATTTGAATACATGAACAGTATTCAAATATCGCCTGCAATATTTATTTTTAGATTCACTCCCTGGTTGACTCCACAGATCGTTTTGTACAGAAACCTTTTGATAAATTCAAAAGCTGTTTTTTTTGTTTTTTTTATTGATGTGTTTCTGTCGATTCTAGTGTTAGACAATTAGCTTTCGATTTCGTAGAAAACAATTTCAAAAAGCAATGTCATCTTACTTTCGAAAACCATATCAGTAAAAAACAAGGCAATTCAATATAAACAGTTCTATATTGATCATAGAGCAGGTCACATGTTGAGGATTTCAGAAAGGGAGTGTCTTACCCCAGGTCATAAACAACCCTTAGAAATAGGTGGGTAGAAGATTTGGGCTAGGGTACCGGATACGAAAGTGATACGGAAACAATGTAGAAAGGAGGAGGAAGACGCCTTTATTTATTACCGCGGGGGATGGGCAATACCCGGCGTCCCACGGCTTAACGTGCCCATCCGATGCACAGTGGGTATTTAGTGGATCTAACCTGAGGTTATCTCCATGGCAGTCACGAACGCTGACCACCACGCCACCCGCGGCAACAGTTCTACGTTGTTTTGATCCTTAATATACATATACTGTATATATACGAGGATTGTACCGAAGATAATGGAAGAGGACGCATAATGTTTTCATTAACTGACAGAGGTCGTTCAAATTGCACATGTTGGTAGAGTAACTCTCCCTCTATAGTTACCAATCTTATTCATTGCAGGCAAATAATGAATTTTGAGGAGAAACACCGTGCGGTCATTGCGTTCTTGACGAAGGAAATTTACAGGCTTCAGTAGCGCACATAAGGAGGTGGCCAATGGGCCACGGGGCCCCAACCTTTCGTATGACAAAGCGGAAAATTATTACGTCGAAGTTTGAAACAAAACGTCACGATACGCGATCTACATATACTTCTTAATCATGTACCGTATAATTATAACATACAATAGTTATAAAGGAGTAGTTCTGTTAAATAAATTTAGAAAGATTAAACCAGGAAGAAAATTTCATCTACTGCTTCTTCTAATCATTTAACTTCCTTGTATTGCAACGTTATAAGTAACTCGACAAGAATAAATGTACAAAAACCAACCTTCTTCTTAATATTTACAGCACTTGACAATTTTTCCCGGGAAATGTAGGAGAGTCGCCCCCACCTTTGGTAAATTCTGTGAGCTACGGCCCACGGCTCCTCCTTCCTTCAGAAATTTCGGGGTGCGCTACTGGCACGGTGTCCGACATCCACAGAAGGCTACAGAATGCTTATGGAGATGGCCTCACTGACAAGAGCAATGTGCACAGAGGGATGAAGAAGTTAAAAGTTTGCTCATATATTATATTTTGTTAAATATGTGAACTATAATAAATACATATATTCTGTATATGTTTGCACCCTGTTTACCATATTCCCACAACGCTGTAATGACCACTCCCCAGTAGACTTAAAAAGGACTTGGAAACGACTTATAACAGCTATGAATCTACATAATATTTCTTGTTAAATATGTGAACTATAACAAATACATATATTCCGTATATTTTTGCACCCTGTTTATTATATTCCCACATGGACCTGGTATGTTTTGTGATTTAACCCTGAAATGATGGCAACAGTGCGACACCGTTGCGACGCTGCTCCATACTTGGCACGTCGTCATACACAGACGTATATATGGGAGCACACTGGCAGCAGAAGCTCTCCTCCATCTGAAGACGAGTACGACTGTCAACCCGAAAGTGTTTATGGGTTTTTAATCTTTTTAACTATGTAAATATCCATCATCTTTTAAAATTAATCTATCGTGCAAAGACGGTGTATGTTTTTAATGTATTGTACATAGCACGAAAATTTCACTAGTACTATCGATTCTTCATGGCATCGAATTATTGTGTTGTGCACTTTGGTGCAATTATGTGGAGTTTTGCTGCACGGACCTTCCAGTCCATCCGAGTGAAGCTCGCAAGGGAATGTACCCACCTCTGGTTCCATACTAACTGCAATGACCTTAACGTCATACCGAAGCATATTAAGGTATATGCCACAGCATTATCAAGACGTGATAACTATATACTTCGAAATGCCGAAAAGAAGAGGTTACTATGTGCCATCCAAAGCAAGATATCTTACACGAAGAAAACAAAATCCTTGTCGGGTTAACCATAATTCCAATGTTGTCAACCTAAGCGACCACGAGCTGAACCCCATACAGAACAGAGCTTTTGAAAGGGGACCAAAAGTTGCTTACCATGAGCATAACCCTAATGTCTTTTATGTTATACCGCAAACTGAGGCAATTATCACACGCCTTCCAGAAAATGAAAGGGACTATGACAGAGTACAGATTGACAAATACCTGCGAAAAAACAGTAGGGAACAAAAATCCAACTTGGATAAACTATACCACGAAGAAAAATGTCAACGGAAGTTAATTCGAAGTAGTGACGAAATTTCCACCTTGGCAGCTGATAAATCACACCAAGCAGTATTATTGAATAGAACAACATATCAGGATAAGGTGCTTGAAATCACTTCATCTATTCCGCACACAGTGGCAGAGCGGGATCCCACAAAATCCTCTTGTTCAGCACTGTCTAGATTAACAAAAAGCTCATTCATTCCCGGATAGTTTCTTTAAAGCATCCACCACCACCCTCCCACCCGGTTGTCGTGTGCCCGATATTTTTGGGAGTCTAAAACTACATAAGGAGGGGCATCCTATTAGGCCATTGGTCGCGAGTTATGTCAACCCGACTCGACCCTCGAAAAAGGTCTTGCACAGTACTTAGCAAATTTTGCTTTGAACACCCCTTATTCTGTGAAAAGTTCCATCGTAGCAATTGAAAGAGTTAGAACGTTTCAGCTACATTCTAAACCTTTCACCCTTGCCTCCCTTGATGTTGTTTCATTGTACCCTAATGTACCAGTGGACGCCATCCATCTCATCATTGAGGCCAAACTTGCTGAGTCCCAAATGCTCACATCTGAAATTGCAGCCGTTATGAACGTTCGACGTTTAGTTAAACAGCGTTCATACTTCAATTTCGATAATCGAATCTACAAGCAAGTTGATAGCTCACTCATGAGTTTCTCCACTTTCAGCCGTACTCGCAGAAATTCTGCTTCGATACATTGAGAACAAAGTTCTCAGTCAGTTTCCCTTTTCCCCCAGTTTGTATATCAGGTACGTCGACGAGATCCTTGTATTTTGGCCTCATACACAAGATAATTTAGCGAAGTTCGCCGACACGCTTTCATCTGTTTTTCCCTCTATCGGGCTCACGATAGAAACTGAATCAAACTACTCTCTGCCATTCTTGAACTTCCGAAGCACCCGTAACTCAGTAACATATAATCTATCTTACTCAGTTTATCGAAAACCTACTGCTAGTAATAGTCTAATCACATTTAACTCCTCACACCCATTACCACATAAGCTAGCAGCCATCAACTTTTTAATCAGAAGAGCTTTTACGCATTCGTCAGCTGACACCTTGCTTAAATCTGAAATAGATTTCATTTCTGATTTAGCTGCCAAACATGGATATCCTACATACATGATTAACCGAGTCTATCGAAGAAGCTCGAATGATAGATCTACATGTTTGATCAAAGAACAAAAACCAGCAAAAAGTTTTGTTCTTACAATGGAACAGTACCCAGGCATTACTAATTTACTGACACGCACCTGTATGAAGTACGATGTTCATTTTGGCATTAGATCCAGAAATCTATTCTCACTTGTCATAAAAGACCGAGAACAACCTGATATTTTGTATAAATGGGGTGTGTATAATATACCATTAATAGATGTTTCCAATAATGAACACGTAAGCAACTACGTGGACTCCATAAAACGTAGGCTTGAGACTCGAGGGCAGGAATATAAATAGTACATTCGCGTTAACTACAGTAACACAGCACTCGCCAGAAATGTAGCTCAAGAAACTGTTCTAGCAGACTGGAACAACATTAAGTTGTTACATACCCCCTCATCAGTATACTCGTTGCATATAACTGAAAGTTTATACATCGAAGCTTTCGGGGATGGCTGCTGTAATGACTACTCCCCAGTTGACTTACCCAGGATTTGGAAACGACTTATTACAGCTATGAACTTACATAATACTTCTTGTTAAATATGTGAAATATGTATTACACTCACTCAGCCGAGACCGTTTTTGCATATACCGTTAAGAAGGCAGGACGGTGACTAAGGAATGCATTGAGTCATTAAATTATTTGCTAGGTACCACTCCTAGTTACACCGGCTCTTTCGTTGTTCTTAAGTTACAAGGAAAAGTGAAAAGACACCATATCTCTGCAACTGTTAGTCCCATTTCAAAAATTCTTTTGCTTTGGGAAGCCTGAAACGTGCGAACGATGATCCTTCATTTCATTTTTTCATACGATGCACAATTCCGCCACTAGAGAGAGCAAAAGGAAATGATGTCGAATTCAAAATAATTTTAAGCCATACCAAACAGAAGTTATCGCTCTTTCCACCTTAATAAGTGAATCACGGATAAAATATCGTCGGCCGCCACCGGGATTCGAACCCCGGGTCTTCCAGTTACGCGCCGGACATGCTACTACTGCACCACAGCGGCCTCGAATTCGCCAGACTCACAAGTGATTAACTGTCAAACCACATAGAAGGTTGCTTCATGGAACCCAGCACAGTGCTGGGGATTCACCAGAAGCAGCAACTGAACAAATGACTAAGAGGCGATTGAATAATTAATTCATACACTCGACGTGGATCAGGAACACTAAACAGAAGTCATCGCTCTTTCCCCGTTAATAAGGGAGTCGTGGAAAAATTCTAATCGGCCACCACCGGGACTCGAACCAGGGTCTTCCAGTTAAACGCCGGACATGCTACCACTGCACCACAACGGCCTCGAATTCTCCAGACTCACAAGTGATTAACTGCCAAACCACATAGCAGGTTGCTTCATGGAGCCCCGCACATTTGCTGCATTCCATCTTTTGTGAATCCCCAGCACTGTGCGGGGCTCCATGAAACAAATGCTATGTGGTTTGGTAGTTAATCACTTGTGAGTCTGGAGAATCCTAAGCCGCTGTGGTGCCGTGGTAGCATGTCGAGCGAGTAACTGGAAGACCCTGGGTTCGATTATCGGTGGCAGCCGATGAGAATTTTTCCGTGACTCGATTATTAAAGTGGAAAGAGCGATGACTTCCGTTCGGTGTTACTGATCCACGTCGAGTGTATGAATTAATTATAAGCCATATATTTGCTTCTGAACGTCCGGTTGAAAAAAGTATTTTACCTTTCATTTCCATTTCTGTCGAAGAGTATTTTAGATATAGTCACTTTTTCAAATTACGCATAGATTTTCCGATTTCGAGAGTAAAAGTAAATTGCGTTTTCCACGATATCTCTACCTCTAAAACTCAGATTTTAACATTTTTTCTTCAGCGGACACATCTTCGGATGGGACATTTTTTTCCATATAATTTCTAATTTTTGGGGAAGAATGGTTTGTCCACCAGGTGGCGTAAGTGTTAAGTTCACCTTCTGATGCGTTAACCACTAAATCTGAGCATGCAAAATCTCGACTGAAAAAATCGTTCATGAACCGATGCCACTCACGTCGATAAACCTTTTCGGAATATTTTCTTCTTAAAGTATTGCATGGTTTCTCCGCCAGTGGGCGTAGATGTATATCTTTTTTTTGTCAATATCTCTCCTTCTAATGGTCCGATTTGAAAAATTACTTCTGTATTGGATAAAGTTTCTGGTGCGACATGATGTTCATACATTTTCAAAATTTTTCAAGAAACTCATATATTTCCGCTAGTGGGCGTTAAGATAAATTGCATGTTCCCCAATGTTTCGGCTTCCAAATCTCCGATTTGAAACATTCTTCCTGTATCACATACAACTCCTGATGGGAAATGTTTTTCATATAATTTCGAATATTTGGTAAGGAATGGTTTGGCCACCAGAGGAAGTAAGTGTTAATTTCTGCTTCTGATGTATTTGCAGCAAAATCTGAGTTTATGGAAGCTCGACTGAAAACAATCTTTCCTGGAACGATACCTCTCACATCAATAAACTTTTGAGAATACTTTCTTTTTAAAATAATGCATATTTTCCCGCCAAGGGGCAAAGATGTATATTTTACATTTGTCGATATCTCTGCTTGTAAGAGACCAATTTGAAAAATTATTTCTTTGTTGGAGAGCGTTTCAGCTGCAAAATGTTTCTCATATGATTTCAAATTTTTCTTAACGCACAAGTATGCAACCAGAGGTCGTACGCTCAAGATTCTGTTTACAGCAATATCTGCGGGGATAAAAACCCGATTGAAAAACTTTTTTTTCTTGTCTGATACTACTGCTTCCATACCGTTTCCATTGATTTTGAAAAGTTTTGATAAATTTAATTAGCGTCGGAACGGATTCAAAAGACGTGTTCATTACACTCGAAAATTCGGTGTCATTTTTCTTGTTACATTTCGAGTTAGGATAAGTTGAACACGTGTTCGTTCTTAGAGATTTGAGCTCTGTATTGAATTATGCAACTAATGAATCTTTTTCTTTGTTTTGGATTAAAGCGTCTGTATCTTTCACTCTCTGAGCAGCAAATCACGGGATTGCGTGAAATCTGTATTACATAGCCGTACAGCATTTTCTTAACATGTGTTCCTGAAACACATGGGGTCATACACTTCCTTATTTCCTAACCCCCCTCTCTCTTACTTTCTTTTACGGGGTCGCGGATTTCTAGTGGTCAACGTTCTTGACTGCCATAAAGGAGTCTCAGGATCGATCCCAGACAGGTACGAACGACCGAGCCACTAAAGACCTGCCGTGCGTCAGATGGGCACGCTGAGCCGTAGGATCCCTGGCTATAAATAAGAGCAGCTTCGTCCCCATTTCGACCTCATTCCGTGTGACATCCTTGTCGGGCACTGTAGCTAAAATCTTCGAGATTCCACCTGTTAAAGGTTGTTCAAGACCTGGAGTCAGACACTCCCTTCTTTCCTTCCTGAAATTCTCTCTCTCTCTCTCTTTCTTTATTTCTTTTACTGGGCTACGGATGGTTTAGTGGCCAACGTTCATGAGTGCCATTAAAAAGTCTCAGGGTCGATCCCAGGCAGGTACGAACACTCGACCCATATAGCACAGACTTGCAAATTAACGTTGCACCAACACAGAACCACCGTAGGAAACAGTGGCTCAGTGTTGGCGTCTTTATTTGTTTTATGAAGCCGCGGATGGCCTCGTGGTAAACGATCGTGATTCCCAAGAAAAATCTCAGGATCGATTCCAGCCCGGTACAAACGCTCGAGCCCCTAAATATCTGCCGGGCGTCGAATGGCCACATTGAGCAGGCGGATTCCGTGTACTAGCCCCCGGTTATAAATAAGGGCTTCTTCCTCTCCCTTTCTACCTCGCTTCCGTGTGACTTTCTTGTCGGGTGCTCTAGCACATTTGTCCTAGCTTCCTACTTCTCAGGGTTGTTTAAGACCTTGGGTCAGACACTTGCCCCCTAAAATCTTCTGTATAAAATCTTTGAAAATATGTTTTTTTTTTACGGGAATTTCTAACAGTGTTAGGACTGGTGAGAAATGAAATCGGTGTCCGTGTGCTTGCGTAAATAGATACTTTGTTGCTGCCACAGAAGAGGACGAAAAGTAGTATTTTTTGCTTTATATGTTTATGTATGTGTTGATAGCAGTTGTGTTGCACGTAGTCAAGTTACCGACAAACCGTACGAACAAACCGTAACTAATGAAATACATTCTAAAACTCAGTGATTCATATGGCATGAATATAGACTATTACGGAAAGGAACACATATGTATAAATCTTAAATTCATAATACAATTTTTGAAAGAGAAAACCGACGAGGATAAGTGTAGGGCATTACTATGAAATACAGAAAATTGAATTCGAAATGCGTCATAACTGAGACCAATTCTTAACAAATGTATCAAATGCTGAATATTAAAATACATTCTGCAATCTTGGTTTAAATACGTGTAACCTACACCTTTCAGGAAAAATCTGTATGAAGTGTGAGCAGCCGAATGTTTGATATTTCATTTTACAACGGCTCTAAGACTTCCGGTGAAAAGGATGTCTTACAACAACGGCGGATCATGACCTAATACAGACAGCTTTGAAATTCAGCAAAACGTCGCTGTAAAGACTTTAGCCAGACACGGCAGCTATCTTTGCTGACTTCCGTCGAATCTTGGGCCTTTAAAGGGCCCGTCCGAAAATTACGTTTTTAACAGTAACCTAGGAAACACAGCGGGAGCGGACACATTTTCCCATTTTAAACAAAGCACAAGTAGTATAGTACAGTAATACCAAAGGCAGCACCTACCATGTAGTGCACGCATGCTGTTTATGAAAATCTTAAGTGTAAATCCAGCTTCATTTTCTTTAGTTGCCTCACTGTAACATTTACTAACTTTTTTGGTATTAGCCCAGGTTCCACTCCGACAATGTATGCCAGATAGCACTTCTCCTAAGCTTTAAAACAAGTGATATTGCAGTTCTGTCTCTCCCTTAGTTCAGGAGATAGCCCCTGGTATCAACTCCTTTACATACACTGACCCCGTGGGTTTTTAATATGAGTTCGTACTCGTTTTCCTGCTGCACAACTGCGCTTGGAACAGGAGAAAGTAAAGCTACCTTTCACCTTAAGGTTTTCATAATCAGCATGCATGCATGCATCTGATGCTACACGCTGCCCTTGTTATTAGTGTATTATACCTACTCGTGCTATGTTTAAAAGAGATAAATGGGTCCAATCTTGGCTATTTTCTAGATTACTGTTACAAACGAAATTTGCAGACGAGCTCCTTCAAGGTCCAAGAGTCGGCAGTCGTCACCAAAGGTAGCTGCCGTGTTTTTCCGAGATCTTCGCCGCCAGATTTCGTTGCATCTTATGGTGGCTTTCAAAGCTGTCTGTATTAGGACATTACCCAACGTCGTAGTTAAAAAGAGAAAGAAGCACACTGCAGGTTATATCATAGATGAAGTACAGCCTTCGTAATTGTGGATTATGTAAACAAATTTCCAATGAGGTTTGAAAATAACTTCGTACAAGCAGAACAAGGAGTAAATAATGCGTGTTAAATGATTTCAAGTTTTGGATTGAATTTTAGTCGACGACCATCAGTATAATTTAAGCGCTACCGCAAAATGTTTTATCTCATTCTTCGAAATCTTTCGTTCACCTAATATTTCTTTTTTCACGCTTATAAATTATTCATTTCTGCTTCGAGTTGCGTTATTGGCGCACACATTGTGTTTTACACAGCTTTGCTGGTGCCCACTCAATAGGATGCAAATTGACAAGTTTTATCTTTAATAATGTAATAGCGCTTGTTTTTATAGTTTGTTTCACCTCATCCTTTGCGCAAATGACATCTAGTTCAGATTTGTTCAGAATGCAGTGTATTTAGTCAACATTCAGACAGTGTTTCGATTTAGGAGTGATGAAATTTGGCCTTTGCAAACCCACCAACATGTAACCAAAGAGGTTAATAAAAAGCTAATTTACGCCATCGTAGACTATTAGTAGAAAAAAGAAAGTTTCGACGGAATGTTAAATACTAAAATGCTGCCTCGAATTGGGATGTGGGACAGGACCATCATAGCAATTGGTCATTAAAGTTTGAGTTAGAAACTTGACCCAAAATATAAATTTTTACATTTAAAGTTGTAGTTTCAGTAAGTAAAAGGAAAGAAAATGGGCAATTTACCGAAGCCAAATCCTGAATCTGATGAACAAGAAAGAACTTGAGTAGTTACTTTGTTGTCCTTAGTCAAAAGCGATGAACGTGTATTAAAATAAAGAGCAATTCTAAGAAAGAAATTAAGAAGGATGTTCTTTTTTATGTTTCTTTTTAAAATATCAACTCTTCTTCACATGTTGCAATTCTGTAATCGTTCGGCTTATTCTATAATCAAAAATGGTGTTCCGATGCCAATAGTAAAATCTTTAAAGCAGAATTCTATATTGTTTATTCCAGCTTTGAGCTTGTTGTAGATGCATCATGAAATTGAATTTCAATAAACAAATACAAGACGAGTTGATCATGACGTACGACGAGAATCCTTCGCCAATGGTAATTTTGATTTTCTAGTTTTGCATTTAAATATTTCAGAGGGTAAAAATTCAAAGTTATTTTCCAGTTCACTCAACTGCCTTTCCGACCAGGTACGGGTAACGGGCATTCAAATACTCTCCAGAACAACCACAAATAGCGTCGAACGGGTGTTCAATATTGCTTCAGTTGCGAGATCAGCTGACGAAGTTTATTTCAAGTACTTATAATTTTTGTTTTTAAATATCATACTGACATCAAGACAGAAGTGCAAACACCAGATCAGGGATACGTACATTTTAATAAATAATGGAAATATACAAAAATAGGGATAACTGTGGGAAATTTACTTGCTTCTAAAGTAAGTTCAGCGAAATTTTCCGAAGAAAAAACAGCACACAGTAGAGAATAGGAATTCATCATCATCATCATTGTCAACCATTATCAATCCACTGCTGGATGAAGGTTTCCCAAGTTTCCTCCACAACGGTCTGTCTTGTGCCAGTCTCCTCCATGTCACTCCCGCATACTTTCGCATTTCATCCACCTATCTCCCATGTGGTCATCTTCTGGGTCTTTTCCTGTCCCTTGGAATCCAATCTAAAATGTCGGCTGTCCATCGATGGTCTGTCCTTCTGGCAGTATGTCCAGCCCCTTGCCATTTCAGGGATTTGACTCTGATCATGATGTTTTCCACTTTTGTCATTTTTCTGATCCATGAGTCCCTCTTCTTATCTCTCCTGGTTACACCAAGCATGCACCTCTCCATGCTGCTTTCAGATGTCTGCAGCCTTTGTATGTCTCTTTTAGTTAAGGTCCACGTCTCTGCACTATACGTAAGCACTGGAAGGATGCATTGATCAAACACTTTTCTTTTAAGACATAATGGCATATTGCTCATGAAAATTATGCTGTTTCTTCCAAAAACTCTCAAGGCCAGTTTTGTACGCCGATTAATTTCTTCATCAATGTGACCCTTACTTGATATCTGCTGTCCAAGATAAACGTTCTAGTTTTTTGGGATTCAACCCAAGACAAACTTTCTCATTTTGCTGATCGATTATCTTCCGAATTCCCCACTATCAAATTCACTATTGATCTAGAATCTAGTTTCAGCCTGCCATTTTTGGATTTCTTATTAGTTCGTAACCCACTCTCACAGTCCATCTCCTTTTCAGTTTATTGTAAACCTACTTCAACTTCCACTATTATCCCTATGGAATCCACCCACCCCTCAACTACAAGCTTGCAGCGTTTTATTTCCTTTTTCGACGAGCATTTACGCACTCTTCTACATTAAATTTCAGAAACCTTCAAATTTCTAGGATTCTTGATATTGCCTCAGCTCACGGATTCCCCGGTACCATTATTACCTGTGTTTTAAACAAAGTTAAGAGACAATTTATATCCTCTCTTAGGAGGGAACATAATAATACTAGATATGTTGGAGCCTTGGATTATGTACCTGATTTGGTTAATGTTTTTAAAAACTGTTGCCGACCTCTTAATATTGACTTCGGCATTCGGACTAAAAGCATTTTTTCATTGGTCAGAAGCGAAAGACCACCTATAGATAAGGACCAAAGGTACGGTGTTTACTGTGTTCCACTAGTTTCAACGAGCTCACCTCCTGCTAATACTGTCTATGTGGGATCAATAATGCGCTCATTACAGACCAGATTGAAAGAACACAAATACACAGTCAAAATGGGTTCCCAAAATACTGCACTATCTCGACGTATTTTTAAAGGGTCTCACCAACCTTACTGGGACGAAACACGCATTTTAACCACCCTAACTTCGAAGCCTAATACTCTGTTTGCTGAAAGCTTAATTATTTACGAATGTGGGTCTGCGTGCTGTAATGATGATTACCCTACTATTATTTCTAGTGCATGGAAACACGCATTGACCGCCAGAAACAACTCCATTCTGAACTTTAACCTTTATAAATAACATCAATCAAGCCTTTTTCTTCTCGGTTCATCTGCGCATATAAACTACCCCACCTCATCACGTGACTAATTTCCTGATGTACTTATATCATTGTTCCTTCATGTATTGTGTGATTGTGTTACATCTGAGGACGGGACCGATGCGGTTCCGAAAGGTCTTATGTTTTTTAACTGTGATGTTTTAATTGTGCTTAGTAAAGTTTTTAATTTATCATCAGCTTTAAACTACATTTTTTATCGTGCAAAAACAGTTTCGAGAACTTCAATTCATTGTCTTGCTCAGCACGAATGTTTTTCGATATCTTATAAACGTACGTGTCTGTTATCTCCAGCTCTTCTCCATCAATCAATAAATCTTCATTTCTTGTAAATGCATTGAACATCAATTTTGTCTTCTGAAAGTTCATTTTTAATCCATCTTCTTTACTCTTGTCAGTAAGTTCCTGGATCCTGGATCATACTCTGCAGCTCTGATGGGGTAGTTGCAAAAATGACTATGTCATCGGCAAAACGAAAATGGGCTAGAAAATCTCCATTAATCTTTATCTCCTTGTTTTTCCAGTTCAGTGATTGAAAGACATTTTCCAATGTGGCATTAAGGAGCTTTGGAGATATGGTGTCACCTTGTCTCACACCTTTCCAATTTTTGTATGTGTGTTGTATTTTCAAACAGCTTAATATTTGCACTTGCATTTTCATAGATGTTATTAATATTGTTAATGTATGCATCTGTAATACCACAGGATTTCAAAGCCATTGTAACTGCTGATGGTTTCACCTAATCAAAGGCTTTTTCATAATCGATAAGAGCCATGCACAATGGAAGTTCATATTCCCTCGCTCTTTCAATTAGTTCTATTAGTACGTGGATATGATCTATTGTGCTGTAGCCACTCCTGAATCCAGCTCGTTCCCTCGGTTGAGCCATTTCCAGTGTTACCTTCAAACGGTGTGAAAGAACTTTAGTGAAGATTTTATAAACCACTGATAGGTGGCTGATATGTCTGTAGTTCCTGAGATCCTCAATGTCACCTTTTTTATGTAGCAGGATCATTGTAGCGTTGTTCCAATCCTCAGGAATCTTCCCTTCATTAAGGCATCGAGTGAAAATTTGGGCGAGTACTGTTTCGATTTCTCCACTTGCTTCTTGTATGATGTCTACAGTAATTCCATCTTCTCCTGGAGCCTTTCCCCGCTTCATGTTCTTGATGGCATGTGCAACTTCTGCTGGGACGACTGGAAGAACTCTGGTACTGGTACCTTTCATGATGTCTGGAGTACATATATCATCCCTTTTATATAATTTGGAGTAGAAATATTTCACTCTTGTCAGGATCTCGCCTCTATTTCTTGTTACAGAACCATCTTCTATTCTCAGAGCCGTAATCTGTTTTCTTCCCTTACTGAGATGTCCCTTTGCTATCTTTAGGCTTTGGTTGTTTTCAATTGCTCTCCTCACTAGTTCACAGTTGAATTTCCTTACGTCTTCAGTGATACTTTTTCGTACTGTCTTGCATAGCTCTATATATTCCACTTTGGAAGTCACATCTTCTTTAGTTGTCCTCATCTCTCTTCTTTTTTGCATCAACATTTTGGTTTTTCCTGATAATTTTTTCACATGTAACTTGTTCTTAGAGCAAGCTAATTTTGATGGTGTTTCCATAAGAGCTTTGGTTACTTTTCTGTTAACTTCAGAAATATCCCCTTCTTCTGATGTTAGGCCTTCTAAAGCAGAGAATCTGTTCTTCAGTTCCAACTTGAAGGTATTATGGTGTTTCTTAAGGTTGGTCATGTCAATACATCTTGTTTGTCTTATGAGCTTGCCACGTTCGAGTTTAGTGTTTAGGTGAATCTTACATCTCCCCAATCTATGGTCACTACCTGTGTTGAACTTGTTTAGCACACTGCAGTCTTCTATGACAAATTTTTTGTTACACATAATAAAATCAATTTCACTTGTCATCCCATTTGGATGTCTCCATGTCCATTTCCTGTGTGGCTTTTTCTTGAAAAAGGAGTTCAAGATGAAAAACCCTTCTGCCTCAGCAAACTCAACGAGAGTATTTCCACGCTGATTTTTGTAGCCGTGACCGAATTTACCTACTGAAGTTTCATTCTGTTGCCGTTGCCCTATTTTTGCATTGAAATCTCCCATAATCATCTTCAAGTGTTGCTTACCTTTATTATTTATATGACGAATTTCCTCATAAAATTCTTCAATTTCTTCTTCAGGATGACTTGTGGTGGGTGCATAAGTTGAATAATCTGAGCCTGCTATTTTCTCGAGAGTTGGATAACGAGTCGTGCAGCTCTGTCAGAGGAACGTTCAACTTCTACAACTTTATCCCTCAGTTTCTTGTTTATTATAAATCCAACACCACTAGTTCTGCCAGTATCTGTCCCACGATAGTAGAAGATATGTCCACTTTTCTGTTCAAGGAGATCTTCTCCTTTTCTCCTTACCTCACTTAGCCCGACGATGTCACACTTGATCCTTTGTAGTTCCTCTTCCAATTAAAGAAGCCTTGAATCAGAATATAGGGAGCGTCCATTATACGTAACCAAGTTCAGCTTTAGATGGCAACCTGGTCCGGTCTTCCGGGGATTCTTAGCACCCTCTGCCTTCATGTCGCACTGGCCGCTGCCTTGGCCAGGTACATTCCAGCTGCCGGAAACTGAGGGCCAAAATTTAAGTTGTGGAGTCATTTTGGAGGGGTTTGGCCATAACTCACCGCGCTGGCCAAGCGGGTTGGTGAGTGTGGGATAGCATTTCCTCTAATCCAGATGGTATAGTTATACCGCTGTTGGCGGTCGTCAGAACCCTTTTAGTGGGAACAGGATGCACCACGAGAAGGCGGGGTTGACATTTGTCAAGGACAGGCTGTGATGTTACGCATCACCTGACCTTACAGAGAATAGGAATTACCATTATATATATGAATACGTCCAGATTAAGATGAGATCAAAACAAATGGTGTCAGCCCATTACCGCCGTGGTCTGAGCGCTGACTTCTAATCATTCGTTCGAGATGGAGCCGGGTTCAAATCTCGACGAGGCATGGTTATTTTGTTCGTCTTCAGACATTGTCCTATCCCTGAACCAGTTACTCTAAACTTTGGACGGGCAAAGTGCTGATAGCCCATTGAGTTGGTCATAGTGGTCGTTAAACCCACAAGCAAGCAAACAAACAAAAACTGATGGTTACAATTCTTGGATTTCCAACGTAAGTGGAGAGACATCTTTCACTGTGGATTTTCTATTGTGCAAATTATGAATATCTAGCAAAATAAGATGCAAAAGCAAAGCAAATTCGCACGATAGGATAGAAATAACAACTGTTTTAATGTTTGTGCGTTTTATGTATTTTGGTAGGTCTTATGCGCATTTGAGTACACTTTGTTTAATGATTCTGAAGGTATTGAAGTAATACATGGAAGAAATATTCAGTTCAATCCAGTGGCGGTAGTTGAATACGTGCTTACGTGTGTAGCACGCTATAATTATTTTGAATTGAGTTTCATATTAAAACAATACGAATTGCAATTCTGATTTTTTTTTGCGGAAAGTACGTGCGTTTGTATGATTTATTGCCAGCACAAAATCCTATTTTTAAGCCAAAGGAAGCTCTTTTTCGCCTATCGATCTTTTGTGCTACGTGGACGGCAGCACGGCCATATCAGTGTAGCTACCCCTGCGGTCTACGTTACACATCCTTCCAGCTCGCTGAACTCCTCTGAGTGCGGTAGCCAGCCGGAAATTACAGTGAGATCCCCCTCCCCTCTTTCTCCTATCGCAACTGAAGGCAATGCAAAGTTTAACCAACAATTCCTACAGGATGCAGTAGTTGATCAAAACAGAAAGAAAGCTTATCTGTTTGTTACCGTGCTCTCAAGTAATTTGCGCGACCAGTTTAAGTCTTTTTTATGCGCTTCTATTTTTTGTTCTTTGTAACGAAATCGTCGTAATCTTCGAATTTATTGAATGGCGACTTCAATTAATTCAGAGATTATTTGTTCAAACGGTCATTTCCTTCAAGAACTTTAGAGGGAAAAATTTAAGTAAAATCCTTAAGATCATAAGTAAAGGTAAAAATCAATGTTAAGTAAAATCCTTAGGATTCGTGATTTTTGGAGTGGGCCTTAAAATTAAAGCTTGATCCATGTGCAGTTATTTATATTTTTGGCAATTCATAAACTCTACATAGTACAATACGTAGAGTAATTTAGTTAATTCATAGTTAAGTTCTTCAAAAGTACATTGAAGATCGCAAGTAATATAAATTGAAAGGCTGAATGTAAATAAAACAGAGACATCGAAATAATATTTCCCAACTAAAAGTACATTACTGCCATGGAATCAGTGGCCCTAAATTAGAAACGGGCGACTGCTTATATCCCATTGAGTTGCTCATTGTGGTCGTTAAACATTCAATAAGAATAAATAAAGAATACGGGAATAAATAAAAACGTATTTTTCAAAAAACGTGAGCTAATAAATATTTTTTTTAAATGTTCCACAGCTAAATATGCTTTCTCGGCAGTTGAGGTCGTAGTAGATTAATATATCCGTATATTTTATTAGGCTTTACATTTCACTGAATATATTGTTTTGAATTTAACAGCTAACACGAAAATGGAGATTAATGTAATTACTAACTCTAAAAAGCTGAAGAAAATGGTGAAAAAGTCATATAAATTTGTGTATAATTATAGAAAACATCTGGAGGTACCTAAATTGTTCTGTATTTATCTTTTTTTATTATGGCGGATGGTGTAGCACGCTCAATTTCAGAGGCACGAGCCGCCACTGGTTGTAACTCCTACCCAAGTAGAATGTGGTGCGCAGCACGTTTAGTGAGGCATTAACTTCCGTGCACTCCTAAGCTGTAAGCTCTGAGTCTCCCGTTATCTATTAATTCTTTCATTTATCATTCCTTTAAAAAAATAAACAGGAATATGTAGGCTCAGGAACGGCTCTTACCACGGGGATTGTGGGATCCATCTCCACTCGAAGTTTAAAAGCCACAGCGTTTTTATTCATCTGTTTATTTATTTTTAATAGCAAATACCTAAAATTTCTACAGATTTAACCGTTTTGTGAGTCTGCTTTGACTCCCAGCATTCTTTCTCTCTCACACTCTGTCTCGCAGTGCCATTTCATTATCGCTTTCCCAAATCGGGCACGCTGTGTCCTCTTTCCTCGTGATTTATGAAAAAAAGGGACTACAGCGAGTAATCTCCAGCTTTAAGTGATGTTGTTTCCAATCCGCCGATCAAAACTTCTCAGCGCTCGAAACGTTTTAATAAGTGCGCTTTCGCAGAATGCCTAAGTGGGATAATATCGGCCGTATCTCGACCTGCAGAGTTTTGAAGAAACACGTAGAAGCCGCCAGCTCGATCTACAGAGGTTTGGAGACTAGTGTCACTTATATCTCCCTGGGACCAATTCAGTGGTAAGAGGGGTTATACCGCTGTGTCTAACATGAGATGCAATTGTAGATGCCTGAAGTTGTAAAGCATGGGCTCTAAAGATAAATTTGTATTTAGCGAAGCATAAACATGATCTTCATATTAAACTTTTGCTATTATCCGCTAGAATAAAGGAATATTGTAAACGCTTTATATTCTAGCGTTTAGTCTGAAACACATTTTACGTCGTCAGCTCATATGCATTTTAATGGTTACGAAGACACTACTTTAGGTTTCTTTTCCTCCGTGAAAATTGCAATGTGTTAGTAAAATTCCTTTACTATAAAACTAAGTGTTTATTAAACCAATTCTACTGCTTTTAAATTTCGTTTATGATTTAAAACAATCCAAATCTTGAAAAACGAACAAGGTTCCACTAATGCTTTCCTACCGAAAATTTTCTGCGTTGCATAGTCAGGCAAAAGCTGGAGGTACTACTTTCACCGCGGAAGCATATAAATCCGGTTTCAGTTTGCTTGCGTGGGAGGAGTTGAAAACAGCGCCTATTCTCATTTCCTACCTCCATGCTGCACCAGGTGGGGGCCATTTCGATCTGCAGTTGAAATGTCGGTTTACCGGATACTGATTTTTGGATTTTCCTTCGAGCACGTTTCTTCTGCATCCATTCATTCAGTTATATATTTTCGTGAACATTCTTGTATAAGAAAGGGCTATTTAACATTTCTTTTCTTTTCTTTCAGATATTTTTTGATAGCACAAATCAGTCTTTTCAACTAAAAATGACCCCTGAAATTCAAGCCTTGAGAAGGGTATTTACAAGCTGGATTAGTAGTAAAACATCAGCCTCTAAGAATGATGGTTATCCGCGAACAAATAAGATAATTAAGGAAAGAACATTCCAGATTTTCAATGCCATTATTCATTTCGTTTTTATACTAGCTGATTAAATTATTAAAAATAACATAAAAGATTACGGAAAAGTGACTTTCAAAATATGCAGATAGTTCAGATTGTGATCCAAAAGTGTTACGATGTGATTTATCGAAGCTCTTACGTCGATGGCTAAAACCTTACACAATTTTGAGATGCTGCAGTTTCCAATGTAACGCTTAGTCTCAAAATTACAGTAATTAGAAAACACATTACAAGTAAAAGTTCTTAAATAAACTTTAATAACAATGGCTGAATTTCATTTGAACTATTTTTTTCAAACAACGGACAGAAAAAAATTCTTTAAATGGAAGAATGCTGTCAGTATTTAATTAGAAAAAATATGTATTAAAATATAAGTAGTCAGGATCAGTAGATACTAAGCCGCTGATGGCTGAGTGGTTAGTGTTTCAGACTATCGATGCTGGGTCCCCAGGTTCAATCCTGGGCTGATATTTCAGAGATGGTGTGATTTACTAACAATTGCTGAATATCCGCCGTGCATCGGACGAGCACGTTAAGTGACGGCCCCCAGGCTGGACCCACTGGTTAAATGGGTATCCTTTCCTATACCCCACCTGAAATTCTCTCACCCCTCTATGTGCAATATCGTACTTGTACGGTGGCGCCATCTACTGTACTCTAATCTCACTACAAACTGTTCTGTCAAAGTCGCTAGACTTGCTCTCATTTATTCCGTTTCTGTGTCCTGCCCAAAAGGCGATCTCGCTGTAGGTGGCTGGGACATAAACTCTACTCCCTGTGGACGGAAGTCCTACAAGAAAATGACGCTGAGAGCAGTGCACCCTTTCTCCCAGTGATCAGTAGATACTTGTCGATATACAAATTATTTTCAAAGCAGTTCTGCTTTTTTAACTAATTACCTTAGCTTTTCTGATAGGACGAGCGTATGAAGCGGAGCTGTTCTGTTGTAGGATCATTGCAGCTACGTCAAAAATATTTGGATCTTAGCCCTCTGGAATCTATATATCCTTCTACACGTGATCTTGGAACGCAAATTAAAGCCACACTGTGTCTTGAGCTATTTTAATTTGAAAATTATAACTGCTTCCTTCATAGGGAACGCAGTGCTGTCTAAAGCATCTTTTGTGAAGAAAGAAAATTTAGGACATTTTACCTAAAAATCCGTTTTCACCCTTTAACCGGCTATCTTATTCATAGGTAGTTCGTGAAACGACAAAGTCCGATGCACGGTATGCTTCGTATTTCGAAGTTGGGAGAACTAAAAGCTAAAAGACGAACACCTGTTAACCTCATTCTAACTCGAAGAACTTCCTCAAATCCACTGAAAGCTGTCCGAATTTCTTTACCACTTTCTGTCGGAAACATTACACAAGCGATTGAGAATCCAACGTACATTTTGTCATTTCTGCGCCGAAGAATTCTGAGAATGGCAAAATGCAAAGTCATATTATTAGTTGTTTTAATTAATAACCCAATCTGTTGGTGGAAGTGACCATAAACAACTTAATAGCCAATTGAAGCTGAATTGCTTATGGCTCTTTGGTTTAAGGTAAACTCACGGGCGGCGGAAGGTAGGAGACACTGGGGTCCGTACCCCGTGGAATTTCGTAGTCCCGTCCCCGGGGGAAGGTCTTCCTACGGGACATCTTAAAAAATTGTGGTGCACATATGATGAAACGTGTTGGGTTTTTTTACGTAAATTTCCTGGAGATTCTCACCACGTTTCGCAGTTTTGTGGAAATTGCTTCAAGTACAACTTTGAAAACGATTTTGCACATATAAGTTAAAAAGTTAACTCAGTATTGTGTTTTTCACTTTAAAAAAGTTCGTAAATGGGCTGGATATGTTTCTAGAGGAACTGACTACTGTTGGAAAATTGCAAATTGGATGCAAAAGGACAGGGAAAGACCTAGAAGAAGACTACGTGGGAGATGGGTAGATGAAATTCGAAGGCATACTGGTGTGACTTGGAAGAGATATGCTGAAGACAGAAAGTTATAGAAGAGACTTTTATGCAGCAGTGGATTGGTGATAGTTGGGGATGATTTGTACTAGCACCTGTCTATATATCCCATCGTTTTCTCACTCTCTCTCTGTTTTTCTTTCTCTCTCTCTCTCTTTCTCTTCCTGTCTCCCTCTCTCTGTTTTAATTGTTTGATCTCTCAGAGAAGTTGGTCCCCCCTGGAATTATTGGTTTCCGCCTCCCATGATTTGAGTTATTTCTCCGGTTTCGTGGCGAATATAACACAGGTGGCCAAAATTATCAAAAGAAGGACGAAGAAATTTTCTTATTGTCCAAACGTGCTGTCTAATTTCATTCATCAAACTTTTTAACATAGTAGTTTTTTGGGTCTTCGGGTTTCCAATAAAGTTTGTGTTGAAAGTGAGGTAAAAACTGTTAGATATTAATAATAAGAAGGCACGATGGAAACTTGCATACAGTGTTTGTATATGTTATTCGAAGTTAAAATTCCTGTTTGCCCCTACATGAAAACTAAACTATGGGCACCCATGAACCTATGGTTAGTAATGTGGCCACTTTTCTCTGCGATTTGCGAAATTAGCAATGGGCGAAACAGTAGAGGAGAAATACTTTGGTGGTAGCACTGTTTTGCTAACATTGTAGCGAAACGCCAAGAATTCTATCAGCAAATGGCGTTTGGGCTCTGGAGGAGGAACCACGCTATGTCACATGTTCTAGCAGCTAACGGCCTTCGTCTTTGGTTGAGGCGGCCATCCTTACCAGATGGATGATGCGTCGCCGTTTATCGGCATTCTGTAGAGGATGTATATAACCAGCAACCGGTCCCAAATTTGGCACCATTAGCTCCAGAGTGAAGACACAGTCAGTGCAGTAAGGTAATCACGCCCCACAGGGCTCATCTGGCACACAAACCCGGGAGCGGCACAACCAGCTAGCTACAAATCTACGGCTCTGAACACTCGTCTACCGGAGTGGCTATTTTTAAGACGATCTGAGGTAAAGGGACTAAACTTGGATCATCATGAACTAATTATATCCGTTATTTGAAACTTTTCTCCCCTCCCTGTTTTTCTTTTTAATTTCAGAAATTCTTCGCTGATGTACGTTTTTGTTCCGGAAAGGTAATATTATCTATACTAATGTTTTTCTATGTCGGGTCTGTGACATGTCTGTTGAGTTTTTAAGCAGTGAAACATGTGTTATTACAGATGTAGCGCAAATTTATTATACATGTTTAACTGTGATCAGAATTCTGGTACTTCTGCAGTGTTTCTTGTTCATTTGAGTTGATTTCCTAAACAAACTGAAGAATTAGACATATATGCAGTAAATATTTCGTAATGGAACAATACTTTACGCTGTTTGAGAGCGTAAACCAGAAGAATAGTTTGAGCATTTCATACTTTGAAATACGACCAGGCTACGATTAAAAAACGAGCCCTGATTAATCATGTAGGATGTAGGCTAGGCACATATGTGTGTCTTTTCTACATGATTAATCAGGGCTCGTTCACATATTGCGCTGGTTCGTTATTTTCTGTTGCGCATGAATTTAGGGATTACACTAGTAAGAACCATCACCTATCCTACAACTCCGGTTTGTCTCGTCACGCATTTGAATGATTTGATATCTGTACTCAGAAAATAGTAGTTCCACTTTTATGCATGTTTCTATTTTGTTACAGGCATTCACGCATAATTCCAGGTTATTTACAAAAAGCGTCCAAAGGGAATGACAAATTCTACGTATGCTTTCTGCTTGGATTCTTAATGATTGTCTGCTGTTTAAGATATGAGTGTCGGACGTATCGAAGTGTTGAATGCAAGAGTCAAGGTCTGTCACCACACAAACAAGGCTGAATTGTTAGTTGTTGGTCTGCGCGTTGGCAGTCAGAATACATCTCATGTAACTGGAAGCCGAAAATTTTGTTTGTTTCCCGTGAATGTCTGTCTAGGAGAATAAAGAGTAGTAAGCATATAGGCGTAGCATCGGGGCAGCTGTACGTAGAGAAACGTGTATCCTCCTACTTTAGAAGAATTAAATGCGAGGGAAAGCCTACGATGGGACAGCAAATATGAATTGGAGGTTTAATGAAGTCGCTACGTAGTTCAAAGAGGAAGAACCAAGAGCTTTACACTCAATCACTGTTGTGTTCACCTTTTAGATTTGGATGTGACTAGATTTTTTTTAGAAAGAAAATCACAGCAAAATGCTATCATTGCAGAGATCTCGTTATACAGCATTTTTAATGTATCAGCATAAATATTAGTAATATTTAAAATACTCTTTTTTAAATATAGAGGACTTTACTTTCAGAGAGCTTATCATCTAATCAAAAATACACTAATCTGTTCGTCATTGTTCGCAATCAGCAGTGATTGCACAGTAATGCATGACAAAAAATAAGTGTCATGCGCTTAAAAGACTAATATGTTATGACATCTACGGAGAAACTGGTTTCAAGAATTATGGCGTACCTACCTCGCAGGAAACGCACATGTCCAGACGGCAAAGTTGCAGCGACAAACTTCGTCGGTGTAGCTTAATTTGGAAAGCATTCGGCTTCGGTGCAGAAGGATGAATGTTCGGGCTCCTCCACTGGTAAATTTGTGATTTCACATTGGCATCCGAATGCAAAACGGTATCTACTGGCTGTTAGGTTCTTCTAAACAATATGTGATGTTCGTTCTACACATAGTCTGAAAATGTGTGGAACGAACGTCACACATTCTTCACAGCTTCAGAAATGTGTGATGTTTCTTCTACACAACGTCTGGATTTAGTGAGAATTCCTTCTGTTAGAGTGACCGCTCCTACAAGCGGGGTTTGTCGGCTTACCCGGTAGCCTACGATTCTGTCCCAGCCCTCTCTCAATGCGGGATATACATAGTCGTATCCGAATAAAATCACCCACTACCTAATAATGAGAATAACCACTTGTGGCTCGGATGACAGCGGCGAGATGGCGTAGCTTGGACGCAATGAGACCCTGGAAGATTGCCCGAGGCACACGTACCCGATCGTACTGCAGCAAAGCACTGAGATCCCGAAAATGACGTGGCTGTGGGTCGGTACGTCAAACCTGTCTATCCAAATAGCCACACAAGTGATTTAAGGTACGGTGGTCTGGCGATTTAGCCAGCAAAAGGAGAACAGAGGCATCACTGTCGTGTTCCTGGAACCAGTTACGCATCCCCTTAGTGACGTGGCACGGCACATTGTCCTGTTCGACACCATCACCACCATCACTACCTGTTAGACACCATCCCTACCAGGGTAAACGTTCAATCTGAAGGGAAGCCTCTGGTCAGCGAGGTGGATCGACAGGTAGTCATTGACGTTCAGGGACCCATCCAGTGGTACCAGCGGTCCCAGGTCATACCAAGAAAACATCTCCCAGACGTGCACACTGCCACCGCTGACCTGTACTTGACTGACAAACGTGTCCGGGAATTTGTTCCCGTGAGTCTGTCACCGTAGACGCCACCTTTCGTCCCTTCTGTAGAGCAGATACCTCGATTCGTCGGAGAAGGCAAACCTTTTTCCACTTTTCGACTGCCCAATGACGGTAGTCCCATGCAAACTGCAGGCGTCGTTGCCAATGGATCTGGGTTAACCTTGTCGCCTTGACACAGCGTCGACTTGAATCGCATTAGTGTCATCGCGGACACGTACCTGGATGCCCCAGAGTTCATATGCGTGGCCAATTGCTGACCTGTTGCACGTCGACTTTCCTTTACCAGTCGACGGAGGCGACGTTCTCCTCTAGGGGTTGATGGTCTTTGGGACTTCACAGTTAGGATGTCGGGATGTACTAGGTGTGCTAGTGGTCCATTCTTTGTACACCTTTACTACAGCACTTTGTGAACAGCCACAAAGTCTTCTGTTTCTGAGATGCTTCCACCCTTGGCGCTGTAGACTATGATCATTCCTTTTTGAACGTCCGTCAGATCTCTAACCGTGCCAATCGTACTCACGTGACGCACTGTAGCTGATATGTCCTGGCCTGCCGCTTATATCTGGGTGTGGTCAACCTTGTAACGTGCAGTCTGTAACGCGGTTGGGCGGGTACACCGTGGTTCCGGGGGTGGTCATATTATTCTGATACGACCGTGTATGTGATGCATCTACCTCAGAAGTGTCTCACATGTCAAGACGGTAAAGTTGCAGCTATAAGCTTCGTCGGTGCAATTCCATCGGTAGAGCAGTCGGCTCCGGAGCTAGCAGATGTAGGTTTGAACTGCATCACTAGCAAATGAGATTTAATTTTCACATCCAAGGAATAAGAAAGGATCATTTCTTTAAAGGAAATGTTCTGATACACATAATTACAAGTCAAAAGCTTATGGCAACTTTGAAAGCTTTGAGTATTTCCCTCAGATTTCCTACTCAGTAGTCATACAGGGAAGACACGGAGAGTCGTATAAGGCTGGAGTGAATTGTTCTTCCTTTGATTCTCGTGCTGCTTTCGGAACGAAACTATTTCTTTTTCCATTTGCAGTGCATCCTCCTGAAAGAAAAGTAGTTTACTGCACGCGTCCTCCGTGATTTTAAGATACAAGTGCATAATAGAGTGAAAAATAGGTGGATAAAGATTAATTTAATGTCATATGATTTAGTATATCTAAAATGGAATACAGGGCATTTCAAGATCTTTAAGATTTAATCTTCGTTTACAGTATCTGGCGTAAATTTTCTCTTAATAACCATAATAATATGATTTTGTTTTGATCTCTGCTTCGATTGTAATCGAGCGCCCCATATGACACACCAGCCCTCAGCTCACGACACCCTCTGGCTGCAAACCTGTACACTATAAATAGTGATAAAGTATTTTGATTACCAAAGACAATATTGTTTAAAAGAGAAAACTTTGAGTATACTTTTTGTATAAGTTAGTTTTCATAGATAAACTTTAGTTATTTATTTTGTAATAATTGCCTTTTAAATTTACATTTTATTTTCATTATAACGGGGTTTTAATGTATGACCGGAGAGCCCATAATCCTAGCTACGGCTCTGCTTACCGAAACTGTTTACAGGGAAATTGACGTTTAAGAATATCAACGTAAACTGGCTAAACATTCCCGGAGTTTTCAGAAAAAAAAGAGAGATATAGAGATATCAACTGATTGATTTTAAGCAGCTTTTGATGATACAGACAGAGAATGTTTTTTTCTTTGCATAGTAAGAGATCATAAAATACCCATTCAAAGTTTTGTCGTTATCCTCAGTTCAGCACCACTGACGCAAATTTGTTCCAATATAATGGCAACACTGGTAGTTTGCGAAATTCTAATTCCCCTCCCTTAGGTGAGTGTTGTTTTCATTCGAAATTTCTGAATTTTAAAGTGAATCAGCGGCCGTCACTTGAAATTTAGAACTGCATTCCGGTGAGTCTTCCGCTCCTTCCTCATACTGATCCGATTAACTTGTAACCGTTAGATGACGTTATGCGCTGGTTTTGAACTGATTAATGTTATAAATGCATTGCAAGCAAAATGTATGGGTGATTTTGGAATTAAAACAATAGTTGAGAAATTAGCTGTCCTTTGTAAGACAGCTAATTTTTTTGTGTGTTATGGAAGACAATAGAAAACTCCATTTACTGGCTATCAGAATATATTATTTGGTAAAACCTCAGAATATACCCCAATCGCTTGCATTGTTTGTATGCTACTGAACGCAGATAGGCGGCACCACATCATCCATACGGCGAGTATGAGCATCCGAACCAACAAGGCAGGCCATTGGCTGAGTGATGGTGTTACATCTCGGGCTCTAGCACTTGCGCTTGTACGCCGTTGGCTCACGGACTGATATGTCAACAACATCAGTATCGCCGGTGCTTCTCTTCTGCGATATTAACAATCACCGAATAATTTCTTGTACAAAAATGACCATATTAGTATCCTTAGGTGCCTGTAAATATCCTATAGGAGCTACAGGAATAGGAGGACACCGCCAGAGCTGTTAGCCAAGGATATACTTTCTTCAACATGGGATGCATGCCATCTGTGCTGCGTTCTACTTTCCTATCTGAATTATTTTGTACATAATTCAATGCACGTTCAGTTGATTATGAGGAAGGTGCCATGTTTCTGAAAATACCCATGAATAAAGGGTCAGGTAGGGCAGTCTTCCCCGGATTGTGTATCTGTGTATTTAACGGAGAAATACTATTTTTGGGAAGTACTTCCGAAGTGTTATGTGTATCCTTTCGCGACAGTTCCCGGTGATTTGTTTCCGAGTGCCGCTAGGCGATATGTATAATAAATAGTCGACAACTGAATGCAAAAGAGAGTCGGATTTTCTTACAGCCATTGTCAATCATCTACTGCAGGATGAAGGTCTCCCCAAGTTTCTTCCACAAACGTCTGTCCTAAGCCATTGTCTTCCATTTCACTCCGGTATGTTTTCGAATTTCATCTACACATTTCACACTTTGTCTTCTTCTGTGTCTTTTCTGTTCCTCGGAATTCAGTCTATTACAGTTGTCCATCCGTGGACCGTTCTTCAAGCATTGCCACTTCAGAGGTTTTACTCTGATCATGATGTCTTCCACTCTTGTGATTTTCCTGATCCACGAATTCCTCTTCCTATTTTTTCTGGTTATTCCAAGCATGCATTTCTTCATATTTCTTTCAGTTGCAGCCTCTGTTATATGTTTTCTAAGGTTCATGTCTCTGCTCCACACAAAAAAGGTATAAATATATAATCTTTGCATCATCTTATTTGTTTAATCAATGCCTCCTTCCAAGTCTTACGTATGGAGTAGAGACATGGACCTTAACTAAAAAAGACACAACAAAGGCTGCAGATAACTAAAATAAGCATTCAGAGACGCACGCTTGGTGCAACAACAGAACGTGTGGTTTCCGGCTGTGCCTCTTCGCTTCTGAAGGGAGACATAGCTGAGGATATAATTGACAGAAGGTCAGAAAACTACCGCGCATTGACAAGGTGAGCCGCTTTCTGAAATGTAAAACAGCCCGCCAGCAGCAGCTGCTAAAAAATTCACGTAACACTTCGGAACTCTATCATTATTCTTAAAATACCCATCGTTTTTCATCACCAAGAATTTATTATTAAGGGAACCGCACGTAGCCATGCCCTAGGCTCCGCGACAGAGGATCATGTGATCAAATTTGATTAAGGGAACCGCTCGTAGCCCAGGCCCTAGGCTCCGCGTCGGCGGAGGGCCTCGGAAAAAGGAAAAAGATCTTTCAATTTTTATTTTAAATTTTTCTTCTAAAAAAAGCATATAGCGAGGGATAAACTCGCTGTTCTGTCTTTGGAAGCATGATTCCACCAGAACTTGAATTGAAGTATGGCATGAACAAATTCAATTTACTAACTTAAATCAGGGCCACTAAAAATCATTTTTGAGAGTAAATACTGCACTACAAGTGCGCTCATAAATCATGGTGTTATTTCTGGCTGATTTTATTAGAATGTAATAAGCATTTTGTCCTTCAACTCGGTATTCAATGTCTTCCCACCTTTACCTTAAAATTCCTTTTACCTCATTCAGTCCAGTTTGAGACTGAATGAGGTAAAAGGCATTTTATGGTAAAGAGACTGAATGGATGAGTAAATTGGCTTTGAGAAAGCAGGTTTTACGACACATGGTAATAGATTTCATCCATGTTTGGACTGTTTATGGGAACTGTCAGTGGGGTGTAATCTGTCGATCTGCAACAGCAGATTCCACTCCGTTTATAGCATAAATTTCAATTAAAGTAGTACCATAAACTAACCGTATATAACATGTTAAATGCTAGGATTGTGCATTAGAGGCCATCTTTATAAAGCTTCCTCACTTTCTTCCATAACAAAGGCCTTCCACTTGTGACCCGGTATTTCTTACACATTAAAAAATCACAAGGCCCCTAAATATTAAATTTCGTTTCGATAGATGTAATAGCTTTCGAGTTATGGCGTCAACAAACCACACATACACACACACACACACACACATACACCACCGTGAAAATTACCGAAATCATGTTCGGGGTAACCCTAAATGTGCATTTTCTGCTGAAATCTGGAAGAAGAGTTTTTTTGCGATTACAATACTTTCTCATACATTAAGAGAGTAAAAATAGGAGGGGGGAGGATTCGCAAAACAACAACACATTTATTTTTCAAGTGTTCCGGGAAAAGTAACTGAAGCCCCAAAATCAGTGCAGTGCGCGAGGCCTCGGAAACTAAAATCCGTCACTGGGTATGAATGCTGTTTAAGTCATCAAATTCCTTTTTGTGTGTGTTTATCATCCACCTTGAGCAACTTGATAGGCTATAATCAGTCGCCCATTCCCAACTTGGGAGCACTGGGTCCACTAAAGCGAGAGAGCCAGTGCCTAACACAACATCCATGCTTCACCAGGATTTGAACCCGGACAAAAAGACAGAGACTAGCGCTTAGCCGATGTAGCCACCGGAGCGGCCAAATGCTTTCGTATTCCATACGGCTTTCTCCGTTTTGAGAAGGAAGCATGGTCAATAAAACAATGTGCGTTATTGACTGCAAACCACACATCTGTGAAAAAGAATCGGAAAGACGGGTGTGAAAATGCCGAACAAAGATTTAGTGCTTTTAAACTTGAAAACACAAAGTGAACGATGGTTTTTGTCGGCGAGTGTTTCTTATTTATCGCTAAAAGTAAGCGAACTAAATGGTTTCTTCGTTAAATGCTGAACAACACAGTCACAAGATTCTGTGATATTTCCCCTGGCAAAAAATCACCCATTCCACCACTCCACAGCTGTTCAGCCCAGTGGCCGCGTCACTAGCGAGCGAGTCCCAGCAAAGCAAAAAGAGCCGAATTCTTTTTTTTTTTTTTTTTTTGATTGAAGGGATTTTCCACCTGTACATTTATTGTTGCAGCTGAAGAGTATTTTCTTTGATTAGATGTTTAACGATCACCGTGAGTCACTCGATGGGCTATAAGGAATCGCGTATCTCTAATTCACGACCACTTGTTTCACGGAAGGAAGACAGCCGGTGCTGTAAGACAAACTTATCGTCCATTCCTCATCTGGAATCAAACCCAGACCCTCTCGGACGAATAGTCATTAGCCAGCGTTTAGACCACTGCACCACCGAGGCGACGCAGCTGGATTCAAAGCTCTGGCCCCGCACGGGGATAACTGGTTTACCAGTTATTTGGGGAGCGGCGGCCCCACGGCCCGAGCTCACCTTGTGACGGAGTACTTTTCGTTTACTCTTGAACGATCACATCACCGAAGGGACAGCTGTTCATCCAGCTGATGGGGGATGGCGTCCCCACGGCCCGAGCCGATTTTCTCTTATTGTTTTGCTTTTTTCGTCTTAAGTTCATATAATGACATGTTCCCGCCTCAGTTGTAGGCTGCTGAGGTTGTGATGAGGCGCCAGCTCTGGGTTTTGTTCCTCGTTCTCTTCCCTGTCTTTTCTTTTTTATGTTACATTTTCTGTTTTTCCGGAGCTGGTTAGCTTAGACTTACCTGCATGTTTGCCGTGTGCGGTGACCCGTACAGGTGGAAATGAGGATGCTGGAGGCTGAGGTATTTGGGGGCCGGGTTGTAGTGTCTCCAGAAGCCAACACTCCTCTTTGCCCTCTGCTTCACCCTAAACGGGAGGCTGGGAGTTATCCCACTCCTGGTCAGGAAGTCTGTGGCCGAGTTGCGTCCAGACTTCTACCGGCTTGTCGTTCTGTTCGGCTGGGTGAGTTGGGGGTAGGGTGGGCATGCCAAAGGGGTGTTCTCCGGGCACGGGAAAGTCTGGGTGCACGCTGAGCGTGTGTCTGCCCTACCAACTTGCTATATCCGCTGACTATCCCTAGAGCCGTGTCTTGCGTCCTCTTGGGCTTGCGGACCTCCGGCGCTCCCTCGTTGGGCTCGGTAGTGGGTGGGGAGGTCGGTGGACGAATCTTTTCTCTTCTTAATGGCAAACAAAAGTGTTTCCCATGCTGTTCCTTTGAAGCGCCGTGTGGAGGATGGGTCGCCCTCCTCCACTAAGAAACTACTCAGTTCCAACTGCAACGCTCTGTTTCTTCTTATTCATTCTGTTGATCCAGCACAATCCCTCGGTTCGAAGAGTCCTTTCTGGATTAATAAGGCTCTTCAGGCCGTTGCGGGCTCACCAAAGAGTGGAAAGAAGCTCCCGTCAGGGGATCTTCTTGTGGAGACTTCCAATCCTCGTCACAGTGCCACCTTGCTGGAGACGACCGTTCTGCTGGACGTTCCAGTCCATATATCTCCCCATGGTTACCTCAATTCCTCTCGCGGTGTTATCAACTCCCGCGACCTGCTGGAATGCAGCGATGAGGAATTGCTGGAAGAACTTGGGGAACAACATGTCACTGGGGTTCGACGCATTCTTTTCCGGTGGGATGGGAAGTCTATTCCCTCCCGGAACATCGTGCTCACATTTGACTCCCCTACCCTGCCGACTTCCATCAAGGCGGGGTACTTGCGTCTCGATGTTCGACCATACATTCCGAACCCCTTGAGATGTTTCAAGTGCCAGCATTACGGTCACTCCCAGCAGTCTTGCCGTAATTTAGCGAAGTGTGGACGCTGTGGGTCGCCAGAACACTCTTTGGCGGACTGCTCCGCTGAGGCGGATCATTGTGTCAATTGCGAGGGTTCTCACCCGGCTTCTTCTAAGCAGTGCCCAAAGTGGATCGAGGAGCAGGCTATTCAACGACTGAAGACGACAGAACATCTGTCTTATCCTGAAGCCAGACGGCGGATAGCTCCTCTACCAACAGGCCGGCGCTCCTATGCTTCGGTTGTGGTCCAGAAGGCTACTGTTGCGGTGCAGACTGAAGTGACCTTCCCAGCGCGGTGTCCTTATGATTTTGAGGACATCGTTGCTGCCGGATTGGAGGCACTGAAGTCTCGCCGCATTGAATCCAAGGCGCCATCAATATCGACGCCTAAAACATCCTCTGTGCAGACAACATCCTCTGCCAGCACTGGGACCCAGTCCCAGGGCGCATCTAAGAAGAAGCCGGCAAAGGTAAAACCAGGATCGTCCCCCTCAAAACAGAGCTGGGGTAAAACCACAAAAACCCCCGGTAGCGCAGCCCTGTGTGAGTAAGCACAGCCCTGTGTTGCCTCCGGACATTGCAGATGGTCAGGAGCTGATGGACGACTCGGAGACATTCTAGTCGTCTGTCATTTTCGTTTTTCATCCTTTCCTTTTATTTTTCATTATGGCTACGCTCGTTCAGTGGATATGCCGAGGTCTGCGACCAATAATTGATGATCTGAAAGGCTTAGTGTCTTCGCACACACCTGTGTTCGTTTGCCTCCAGGAGACGAAGCTTCGAACAACGGACACTTTTCCGCTGCGCAGATTTTCCATTTTCCGCAAAGATCATGAGGAAGGTGTCATCGCCTGCGGAGGAATGGCCGTTGTTGTTCCTTATGGTATTCCTGTCACTGCAGTTGTCCTTCGGACAACTTTGCAGGCAGTGGCAGTGAGACTGTCTGTGAACACACTGTTCACAGTGTGTTCCATTTACATGCCACCAAATGCAGCTGTGAGCCTTTCGGATCTGGAAGATTTAGTCGACCAGCTGCCGTCTCCTTTCTTCATCTTAGGAGATTTCAATGCACACAATCCGTTGTGGGGCTCTACCACTCGTAACTCCAGGGGCCGTGTTGTTGAGTCCCTTCTCTCCAACACGTCCCTCTGTCTCCACAACACCGGGACAGTCACTTATTTTCATGAACCCACCAGCTCGTACTCAGCCATTGATCTGTCCTTGAGTTCGCCATCGTTATATCCTGACTGGTCCTGGAGCGTGTCTGATGATCACCTTGGCAGTGATCATTTTCCCGTCTTTCTCCGTCTAGCAGGTGACGGGTACCGTCATCCTGCTCGCCCTGCTCGATGGGTTATCGATCGAGCCAAGTGGGACTCATTCACGGCTTCAGCGATCATTACTCCAGTCATGGTGACCTCGGGTACGATCGATGCAGCTAATGCGGCGGTAACGGATTGTATTGTGCACGCGGCAGACTTTACCATCCCTCAGTCTTTGACTAAACTTCCACGTTGTCCGCGACCTTGGTGGAATTCCACTTGCAAGGCAGCTCGTCAGGCCCAACATCGGGCTTGGGGTAGGTTTCGTCGGTACCCCACCGACGCGAACCTACTTGCTTTCAAGAGAGCCAAATCTTACGCGCGTTTGGTACTTCATCGTAGCCAACGGGAATCTTGGATACGATACGTATCCGGGATTAACACCACTACCAGCTCTAAGATCGTTTGAGACAGGATCCGCAAGATTCGGGGTAAGTACCCTTCTGGGGAAATCTCCATTCTTGAGAGTGGTGGAGGAACGGTTGCTGACGCTCAGGGTAATGCTGACTTTCTGGGCTCCGCATTTTCTTCGGTGTCCAGCAGCCGCAATTACGCTTCTTCGTTCCGGCAGGTACAGCCGCGGCTTGAACGGTCCAAGGTTTCCTTTGGACCGTTTTCCGCTGCCGATTATAACAGCCCGCTGACTGCCGTCGAACTGAAGATTGCCCTGAATCGGTCTGGCCGAACATCTGTCGGACCGGATAACATCCATTATGAAATGCTGAAGCACCTTTCTCCGTCCTCTCTTGAATGTCTGCTGGTCCTGTTTAACAGGATCCGGCACGAGCGTGACTTTCCCGAATCTTGGCGCACTGCCATTGTCGTTCCTGTTCTCAAACCTGGTAAAGATCCCGCTAACCCGTTGAACTACCGACCAATTGCTATGACGAGCTGCCTTTGCAAAGTACTAGAGCGCATCATCAATTTTCGTTTGGTTTTTTATTTGGAATCACGTCACCTTCTTTCACCTCATCAGAGTGGATTTCGGAAATTCCGTTCCACCTCCGATCATCATCTTCGCCTTGAGACATCTGTCCGGGAGGCGTTTGTCCGGCGTCAGCACATGGTCTCCGTGTTCTTCGACATGGAAAAAGCTTACGATCGAACCTGGAGATACGGCATTCTCCGTGATCTGCGTGACTGCGGATTGCGGGGAAATTTGCCAACCTTCATTGCCGGATTTCTCCAGAACCGGATGTTCCGTGTGCGCGTCGGATCGACCATCTCTGCGTTATACCCACAAGAGCAGGGTGTCCCTCAAGGCTCCATTCTTTCTGTGACATTGTTCATCCTTCGTGTAAATCATATTTTCACTCTACTTCCTCCGTCGGTTCGTGGCTCCATGTACGTGGATGATCTGCAGATCTCTTGCGCATCTGTCAACATGCGCACCATTGAGCGGCAGCTGCAGTCGGCCATTAATAAGATTTCTACCTGGGCCTCCCACAATGGATTTGGCTTCTCGACCCAGAAGACCGTTTGCGTGCATTTTTGCCGCAAACGGGGTCTTCACCCGGACCCTAACCTCCGTCTGGGGTGTTCCACCATCCCTGTGGTGTCAGAAGTCATGTTCCTTGGGCTAACATTTGACCGAGCACTCACCTTCCGACCTCACATCCAGTCTTTAAAGGTGAAGTGCACGAAGTCCTTGAGTATCCTGAAGGTCCTCTCTCGAACATCTTGGGGGGCTGACAGGTGCTCAATGCTTCGCATTTACCATTCTCTGATTCGGTCAAAGTTAGACTTCGGTTGCATAACGTACGGTTCGGCACGTCCTTCCGTGTTGCGGCCTCTGGATCCTGTCCATCACCAGGCTCTGCGGCTATGCACTGGTGCTTTACGTACCTCTCCCGTGCATATCCTGTATGTCGAGGCCCATGAACCGCCGTTGTGCATCCGACGTAAGCAGCTGTCTCTTCAATTCTTCACCAAGTTGAAGTCTCGTCCTGATCATCCACTGCATGGTTCCATTTTCCAACCACAATGTGTCCGCCTATTCTCACACCGGCCTTCCTGTGTTCCAACGTTTGGGATTCGGTTGTCGACCTTGGTGCGCGATGCTGGTCTAGACTTGTCAAGGATTGGTTTGACCTGGTTCTACAATGAACCGCCTTGGCAACCGGTTCAAGTAAAGGCTGACCTTTCCCTTTGTGTGTGGCCAAAGTCTTCCACTCCTGCTCTGGTGTACCAGCAGCTCTTTGCCGAGATACTGTCTCTCTTCCCGGATTTCGTGCCTGTATTTACTGACGGGTCGAAATCCGGTGAGGTTGTTGGTTCCGCATTCGTGTGTGGCGATGCCTCCCATGCTGAGAGGCTTCCGCCTGAATCCACCGTCTTTTCGGCAGAGATGCGTGCTGTACACCTCGCTTTGTGTCACATACAGTCTAGATCTGATCGTCGCGCTTTGATTTTCTCCGATTCCCAGTCCGTCATCCAAGTTTTATCTTCTCCAGAGGACACGGACTCTCCTGTCATCCGTGATGTCCGTCGTCTTCTTGGAACTTTGGAAGGTGCTGGATTCCTGGTCCGATTCTGTTGGGTTCCTGGCCATGTTGGGATCCGGGGTAACGAGCTGGCAGATCTTTCTGCCAGGTCTGTTTCCTCCATGTTGCCAGCTCGGCTGCCACTGTCTTTCCGTGATTTTAGACCTTTGATCCGGACATTCCTCCTGGACGAGTGGCAGTCATTGTGGTCTCAGCAGAGCAGCAATAAGCTGCATTCTCTCAAACCACAGATCGGACTATGGAAGTCTAGTTTGCGGAAGAACCGTCGTGAGGAAGTTGTTCTTGCACGTCTCCGCATTGGGCACTGTCGTTTTACGCACCGCTTTTTGCTGGGTGGCGAGAGTGTCCCGGTGTGTGAGGCGTGCGACTGTCGTCTCACTGTCCTTCATGTTTTGTGTACTTGTGTTCGGTTTTGTGATCATCGTTTTCGTCATTTTCACTCTCATCTGTTGGACGAAGGAGCAGCTACGCTGCAAACCATTATTGGCGAAGCCTGCGACATGAAAGCAGTGTTTTCGTTTTTACAAGATATTGACTTTTTTAAACTTATCTAGCTTTTACCTTGTTCACTATCATATTTCATTTTTACCACATCAGCCTGTTTTTAACCTTGTGTACGTTTTTTATTGATTTTGTTTTGTTTTGATGTCTTTTGTTTGGTGCTCTTTGGCCAACCATGGCCCTTGCGCCATTAACATCAATTAACCAACCAACCAACCAACCAACCAAAGCTCTGGTGTGCACAACGGCGGTTTGCTGAAACTCAAAAAAAAAAAAAAAAAAAAAAAGAGAACAATAACACAGATTCGCCGGTTGAGGACAAAAACAGAAAGTAAACGGATGTGTAATGGTCGAGAATATGAGTTATGCATACACATTCACAAATTCAGTGAAAATTGCTGAAACCGTTGGCAGTACGTGAGTGGTTGGCACACTGCGATGGTGTTGTTAGCCCCATAAATGCTCCGAAATGTGCCGCTGACAAACGCCAGGGGCTTCGGGAGCCTCGCTTGAGACAACCGTCGATTAACGCACATATGCTAATCAAACTGAGAACAGAAATGAATCTTTGCTTCTTAACTAATTATCCGAGTTCGGTAATTGTGTAATTCTACCCAACACCTGTGAGAAAACCCCAACAAGGTAGGGTGTATTAATTAAGAAGAATTCGCCAATTTTCCAATGTTACAGATTCTTAAATTTACAATTTAATTATTGTTGTTTTATTAAATTAACGGTTGATGAACTTACACAGAATTTTCTACACTACATACATATTAAAAAAGTAGCGCTTCTGTATACCTTCAGTTAGATCATTTACAATTTTTGTTCCAACACAGTAGAGTTTCGGGATAAAAATAATTTTTATTAAGAAACCATGGAAACAATTATGCCAAACTGAATGCTGAATAAATAGGTCTTTGTAAATTATTACCCATTAAATGCGTTGCTAGATGATTTAATCGGGTGCTTTACACTGCTCTAAGTACAAAATGCCACACCAGGAAGCGCCATTTGCATTTGTCAGAGCATCATGCAAATTGGTAGGCATGTGCCGACACTTGGGTTATAATATGAGTACAGTAGCAAACCAATCACGTGATAGGTCAGGGAGTAAAAACGCAAAACAACTCCGCGAATCTAAGTTTGTTTATCCTCACCGGGTGCGTGAACCACTGCATCAGAGTGATCTGGGTGGCGACAGCCCGTGTAAGAAATGATGGTCCTTTTTATTCATGTATGCAGAATTTAAATCTCATGTGGTCTTGTTCAGGGCCTGATTTACGGAAGGGAAAAGACACGTGCGCAGGATCTCGACCGCTGAGGGGTCTCCAATAATTTTCAGGTATTGTCCCAAAATATCAGAGAATGATATTATAAAAAAAAATATTCGTACCTTAATTATCAAGGAAGTGTTAATCTTTTTCAAAATACTGTCCATTTCATCGAATACAGCTGGCCCAACGTTCCTTCCACTTTTTGAATGTCTTCTGGAATTCTTCTGAAATGCTGTTCAAGCACCTCTGCGCAGCTGTAATAAGTTGTTGTTTAGTCTTGATTTATGGTCCCCGTAATGTCTTTTTTAAAATGAGAAACAACGGGAAATCACAGGAAGACAATTCTGGACTATATGCAGGTTAGGGAATCAACATAATATTCATTTTATCCAAATAAAAGAACGATAGAACTGGCCATGTGCGGCCTTGCATTGGGCCACACATGAAATGCAATGTGAAACCCAAGGTGAACAAACTAGTTTCATGCTCAAATGTTCGGTTAAAATTCTGTGAATTTATGATTTTAAAATGTGAACCATGTCTTCGATATCTTTAATTGATAGGTGTCTATCGTCCCGTATAATAACACCTATTGTATTGATAATTACCTTTCTAATACTCGTTGACGGTCTTCCTCCACGCGCACTTAAAGCTTTAATCGTAAATAATACTTTATGCCACCTGTAAATTGTTAAATTTCCAAGTCATTTATCTTTATAAGCCTCTTGCATAAGCCGGAAAATCTGTCCGACAGACTTCTTAAGCTGACAACAAAATTTAATGGGGCACCTTTGTTCTTCTTTCACTTTTATTTTTTCGAAAACCCACAGTGCGAAAATACTTGTTAGGGATTCACGAAATAACGCTTATAAACTACGCACTGCTGACGACGCATGCGTGATAAACAGGTGCGGCCGATTGCTATGGTTACTAAAACGACTACCGTTTTTTCGAGACTGGTGTCAAGGTGGAACGCAGTATTGCATATTTTTTACAAAAACATTTTCACTTGTTTTGGGACAAACTCTGTAGTTATATGTTACTTGCTTTGTAACAAACTGATACGCAGTGTTTATTCACTGTAAAAATATAATTGCCATTTCCATGTGTTTTAAGGTACAGCTCCGTAAATTCAGAACTGTACCTTAAAGCACATGGAAATGGCAATTATAATTTCCACAAATAAATAGAACTCCATATTATTAAACACCATATCATTGGGTTGGTGCGAATGAAATGTCCGGCAAAGGACAAGTACGCGTGGATTACGAGAACGGAAAAGTTGGACAACGTACTTAGGCAAAATAATCCCCCTTGGCATCGACACATAGTTTCCATCTGTCCGGCAAGGCCATGATCCCCTAACGAAAAATGTGGCTGGGAGCCAAAGAAGTCATCAACTGCACGTTGAACCTCGTTTTCTGTCGTGAAGTTTCCCGCACAGGAAGGGATCCAGACGACGAAACAGATGACAGTCTGTCGGAGACAAGTCCAGGAAATAGGCAGGATGAGCCAGTGCTTCATAGCCCAAGGCACTTAGTGTCAGCATCGTTCGCTGTGCGACATGAGGGCGGGCGCTTTCCTGAAGCAGAAGAACACCATTTCTGTTGACCAAAGCAGGTTGTTTCTGTAGAAATTTCCCGTGCATCTGGTGTAATTCAGCACAATAACGTTCAGCAGAGATGGTTTGGCCTCTTGCGAAGAAACTCCAATAAATTATCCCGGCTTTGGACCACCAGACAAGGAGCATCATCTTCTTGGTACGTAGGGGTGGCTTAGTATGCCGTACAGCAGGCTGTGCCTTGCTTAACGATTGTGCAGATGGTTTCCGATTATCATAAGGGACCCACTTCTCGTTTCAGGTGACGATTCGATGCAGTAGAAGTTCCTGTTTATTCCTGGCAAGCAGCGACGTGCAGACTTTCAAACGCCTAGTCTTCTTGGCAGTTGTCAACTCATGCGGCAGACACATGTCCAGCTTTTTGACCTTACCCAGCTCAGTCAGACGCCGAATAACTGTCGTATGGTGGACACCTACCCCTGCCGCTATCTCACGACACGTTTGTCTGGGGTCCGCTTCGACCACACGTAGCAGAATATCATCAGAAACAGCAACATCTCGGTGACCACGTGCTTCGATTTGCAGATCCGTATCTCCGCTTTGAAAATGTACAAACCATCGCCGAATGGTTCGTTCATTGGCTGTATTCTCCCTAAACGCTTTGTTAACGTTTCGAGTGGTAATTCATGCAGAACGACCCTGTTTAAATTCATACAAAAAGGTGACACTCAAATCCGGCGTCTGCTGTTTGCTTTGCAAGCCACGTTACGTCCAAACAATTCACGCCGGAACCTTGTTCTTTACACACGTGCTAGCTATTTATAGTAACTCTGTGACGTAATGCCCGTAATACCCACTACTCGTTCGCGCCGAACATTCTATTCACACCAACCCAATATATACACATTCCGCAGATCGGTATCGGACTGAAACCGCAAAAAGCTCAGGATAAGACTCCCAAGACCATCCGCAATCATACATGCATGCACATAAAAGAGGATACCGAGGGGGAGAAGGGGGGGGGCGTAAAAGTCTCTTGCCAAAAGCGCCAAACTGTCTAAGTCGGTCCCTGATCTTGTTATTCTCGAAAGAACAGTAGCATTTTTGTTTATTCATTCCGTCGAAGCTATGTATGCTGCAAGATCAAATTTAAAGCAGCTTCTCAGCCAATAATAAAACAAGAAGGATGACACAGAACTTTCGGGTGTAATAAGCACGTCTTTTGAATCCGTTCTGACGCAAATTAAATTTATCAAAGCTATTCAAAGTCAGTGGAACCGGTATGGTAAACAATAGTATCTAACGGAAGAAAGAAGTTTTTCAATCGGGTCTTTTTTCCCTCAGATATTGGTGTAAACGGAATCTTGAGCTTAGGAACTCTTAGAAACAGAGTTATCGACAAAAGTAAAATGTGACTTTATGTCTCCTGGTGGGAAAACCATGCATTATTTTAGTAAGAAAGTATTCTCCAAAGGTTTATCCATATGAGCGGTATCGGTCTATGAAAAAAAAATTTAGTCGAGTTTTCAGGAGCCCAAGTTTTGCTACTAATACATCAGAAGCAGAAATTAACACTTATGACCCCTGGCGGCCAAACCATTCTTTACCAAACATTAGAAGTTATGTGAAAAATGTTTTCCATCAGGTCTTGTATGCGATACAGAAAGAATTTTTCAAATCGTAGTTTTAGGAGCAGAAAACGCAATTTTCCTTTATGCGCCCTAGCGGAAAATCTAAATGATTTACGTGAAAATTTTGAATTTATAGGAAAAACATTTCGTATCGAAAACACTATCCAGCAACGAAGGAATTTTAGAAGTAGGGATATTGACAAAAATGAGATATACATCTACGCCCCTGGCGTAGAAACCATGCATTATTTCAAGAAGAAAGTATTCCTGAAAGGTTTGTCGTCATGAGTAGCATCGGTCAACAAAAGACTTTCTTTTCAGTCGAGATTTTAGAAGTTTATATTTTGCTGCAAATACATCAGAAGTGGAAATTAAGATTTACGCCACCTGGTCGCCATACCATTATTTTTACAAAACTTAGAAATTATGTGCAAAGGATTTCCCATCAGGAGCTCTATCGGGTGCAGAAGGAATTTTTCAAATCGGAGGTTCAGAAGCAGAGAAATAGTGGGAAATGCAGTTTACCTTTACGCCCCCTATCGGAAAGTCTATGAAGTACTTGAAAATTTTGAATTTTTAGGAGAAACATGTCACACTAGAAACACTATCTAATAAAGAAGGAATTTTTTAAATCGGACTCCTAGAAGTCGAGATGTTGACAAAAATAAGATATACGTCTACGTCCCCTGGCGCAGAAACCATGCACTATTTTAAGAAGAAAATGTTTCTAAAAGGTTTGTCGACACAAGTAGCATCGGTCAACAAAAGACTTTTTTTTCAATCAAGATTTTAGAAGCTCATATTTTGCTGCAAATACATCAGAAGCGGAAATTAAGGTTTACGCCCCCTGGTGGCCAAAAAATATTTTTAACTACAAAAATTAGAAGTTATGTGCGAACGATTTCCCACCAGGATCTGTATCCGGTGCAGAAAGAATTTTTCCAATCGGAGATTTAGAAGCAGAGATATAGGGCGAAACGCAATTTACCTATACACCCCATAGCGGAAAGTCTATGAATTACTTGAAAATTTTGAAATTATATGAAAAACATGTCACACCGAAAACACTATCTAACAAAGAAGGAATTTTTCAAATCGGACTACTGAAAGTAGAGGTATTGACAAAAAAAAGATATACATCTACGACCCTGACGGAAAAACCATGAACTATTTTAAAAAAAAAATGTTCCTAAAATGTTTGTCGACATGAGTACTATCGGTCTACAAACGACGTTTTTTTTAATCAAGAATTTAGGAGCTCATATTTTGCTGCAAATACATCAGAAGCGGAAATTAAGATTTACGCCCCCTGGTGGCCAAACAATTTTTTTACTAAAATTAGAAACTATGTGCAAACGATTTCCCACCAGGATCTGTATCCGGTGCAGAAAGAATTTTTTCAAATCGGAGATTTAGAAGCAGAGATATAGGGCGAAACGCAATTTACCTATACGCCCCATTGCGGAAAGTGTATGAATTACTTGAAAATTTTGAAATTATATGAAAAACATGTCACACCGAAAACACTATCTAACAAAGAAGGAATTTTTCAAATCGGACTCCTAAAGTAGAGATATTGACAAAAATAAGATATACATCTACGCCCCATGGCGGAAAAACTGTGGGATATTTTAGAAAGAAAATATTCCGAAAAGGTTTATCGATGTGAGTGGCATCAGTCCACGAAAGAATTTCTTTAATCGATATTTTATAAGCTGAGATTTTATGGCAAATACCTCAGAAGCAAAAATTAACACTTACGTCCCCTGGAAGATAAAGTATTCTTTACCAAAAATTCGAAATAATATGCAAAGGATTTTCTATTAGGAGATGTATCCGCTGAAAAGAAGATTTTTCAAATCGGAGTTTTAGGAGAAGAGTTATCGGAAAAAATTATACAAAGAATCTTCCTAAAATCTCGCATTTCAAGTTTCCAAGTTCTTCAACGACACCATCCAAACGTCATTGAAATTTACTGAAATGCTACCAAAATGCAAAAAAGAAAAAGCGAAAAAAAAGGGCCCTGTGAAATGTAGCAACTGAATGGTAAAACGTATGTAAGTAAACAGTTTTCTTGATACCTCTGCTTCTAAAAATCGCGCTAAAAATTATTTTTCCATTAAATAGCTCCCGCTGTGAAAAATATTTTCCGTTTATGTCCTAAAAGATGGATTAACTTGAATTTCAAAACACGAGTATGTTTTTAAGCAAAGGTAGCTAATTATGAACCTAAAACTCGTAGAAACGATTTTTAATGATCAATGGAAATGTTAGCAAAAATGAATTATACAAAGAATATGACTTACATCATATTAACGACGAAAAAAATCATCTAATGTCTTCTGCTTTTCCGCGGAGCATCTTTTTTCCGCAGCTCTATCTCTCCATCGTTTTAGAAAAATCACATCAGTTTTCAAAGATTTCGGTTGTTGCTCTACGTATCTAAGAGAGATCTCTAGCGACCCCGTACCTTCCGCACAAGAATTTTTTTTTTCTGTGTACAGTCGGTTCCTTCTTCATCCGATTCCGAATCCTTTTCATTAGTAACTATGTGAAGAAATGCTTCATCTGTAATTTCTTCCTGGTTATCGCAGGAAAGCCAATCGGTCATGCAATTTTCTCGTACTTTCTCGCATCCAGGTATCTGTGAAACTAGGTTTGTGAGATCGCCTTTTCTAGCGTTTTCTTCTTCATCCAAGTCATTTTTTTATTCATTTTTGAGCAGATTACGATAACATTTCACGAGCGTCTGGGTTCTGATTTGCGCCCATGAATCCGCAAGCCAGTAAACCATGCCCTTGATCGAAGTTTTTTTAAGCGAACTGCAAAGGATTCTTCTCCGTCGGTTTCCTCTCAAATCATCATCATCATCATCGTCAACAATTATCAATCGACTGCTGGACGAAAGCCTCTCCAAACCTCTTCCACAACGGACTGTCTTGTGCCAGTCTCCTCCATGTTACTCCCGCATACTTTCGAATTTCATCCACCCCTCTCCACTGTGGTCTTTTTCTGTCCCTTGGAATCCAATCTAAAATTTCGGCTGTCCATCGATGGTCTGTCCGTCTGGCAGTATGTCCAGCCCATTGCCATTTCAGGAATTTAACTCTGATCATGATGTCTTCCACTCTTGTCATTTTTCGGATCCACGAGTTCTTCTTCTTATATCTCCTGGTTATACCAAGCATGCACCTCTCCATGCTATTTTAAGTTGTCTGCAGCCTTCGTATGTCTCTTTTAGTTAAGGTCCACGTCTCTGCACCATACGTAAGAACTGGAAGGATGCATTGATCAAACACTTTTCTTTTAAGACATAATAGCATATTGCTCTTGAAAATTATGCTGTTTCTTCCAAAAGCTCTCCAGCCAAGTTTTATACGCCGATTAATTTCTTCATCAATGTGACCCTCACTTGATATCTGCTGTCCAAGATAAACGTACGTATCTGTTATTTCCAGCTTTTCTTCATCAATGGATAAATGTTCATTTCTTGTAAAAGCATTGTACATCACCTTTGTCTTCTGAAAGTTCATTTTTAATCCCACTTCTTTACTCTTGTCAGCAAGTTCCTGGATCATACTCTCCAGCTCTGATGGGGTAGTTGCAAAAATGACTACGTCATCAGCAAAACGAAGATGAGTTTGATTATCTCCATTAATCTTTATCACTTTGTTTTCCCAGTTCAGTGATTCAAAGACATTTTCCAATGTGGCATTAAATAGCTTCGGAGATATGGTGTCACCTTGTCTCACTCCCTTTTCAACTTTTATGTGTGTTATATTTTCAAACAGCCGAACCTTTGCACTTGCATTTTCATAGATGTTATTAATAATATTAATGTATGCATCTTCAATACCGCAGGATTTCAGAGCCATTGTAACTGCTGATGGTTTCACCGAATCAAAGGCTTGTTCATAATCGATAAAAGCCATGCACAAGGGAAGTTTATATTCCCTCGCTCTTTCAATTAGTACTCTCAATACGTGGATATGATCTATTGTGCTGTAGTATTCCTGAATCCAGCTTGTTCTCTCGGTTGAGCCATGTCCAGTGTTACCTTCAAGCGGTGTGAAAGAACTTTAGTGAAGATTTTATAAACCGCTGATAGGAGGCTGATAGGTCTGTAGTTCCTGTGATTCTCAGTGTAACCGTTTTTATGTAGAAGGATCATTGTAGCGTTGTTCCAATCCTCAAGAATCTTCCCTTCATCAAGGCATCGAGTAAATATTTGGGCGAGTATTGTTTCGATTTCTCCACTTGCTTCTTGTATGATGTCTACAGTAGTTCCATCTTCTCCTGGAGCTTTTCCCCGTTTCATGTTTTTGATTGCATGTGCAACTTCTGCTGGGAGGACTGGAAGAACTCTGGTACGAGTACATTTCATGATGTGTGGAATACATGTATCATCCCTTTCATATAATTTGGAGTAGAAATATTTCACTCTTGTCAGGATCTCGCCTCTATTTCTTGTTACAGAACCATCTTCTATTCTCAGAGCCGTAATCTGTTTTCTTCCCTTACTGAGATGTCCCTTTGCTATCTTTAGGCTTTGGTTGTTTTCAATTGCTCTCCTCACTAGTTCACAGTTGAATTTCCTTACGTCTTCAGTGATACTTTTTCGTACTGTCTTGCATAGCTCTATATATTCCACTTTGGAAGTCACATCTTCTTTAGTTGTCCTCATCTCTCTTCTTTTTTGCATCAACATTTTGGTTTTTCCTGATAATTTTTTCACATGTAACTTGTTCTTAGAGCAAGCTAATTTTGATGGTGTTTCCATAAGAGCTTTGGTTACTTTTCTGTTAACTTCAGAAATATCCCCTTCTTCTGATGTTAGGCCTTCTAAAGCAGAGAATCTGTTCTTCAGTTCCAACTTGAAGGTATTATGGTGTTTCTTAAGGTTGGTCATGTCAATACATCTTGTTTGTCTTATGAGCTTGCCACGTTCGAGTTTAGTGTTTAGGTGAATCTTGCATCTCCCCAATCTATGGTCACTACCTGTGTTGAACTTGTTTAGCACACTGCAGTCTTCTATGACAAATTTTTTGTTACACATAATAAAATCAATTTCACTTGTCATCCCATTTGGATGTCTCCATGTCCATTTCCTGTGTGGCTTTTTCTTGAAAAAGGAGTTCAAGATGAAAAACCCTTCTGCCTCAGCAAACTCAACGAGAGTATTTCCACGCTGATTTTTGTAGCCGTGACCGAATTTACCTACTGAAGTTTCATTCTGTTGCTGCTGCGCTATGCGGAGTTGTGAAGTCATTTTGAAGAAGTTATATATATATTGAAATCTCCCACAATTATCTTCAAGTGTTGCTTACCTTTATTATTTAGATGACGAATTTCCTCATTAAAATTCTTCAATTTCTTCTTCAGGATGACTTGTGGTTGGCGCATAAGTTTGAATAATCTGAGCCTGGTATCTTCTCGAGAGTTGGATAACGAGTCGTGCAGCTCTGTCAGAGGAACTTTCAAATTCTACAACTTTATCCTTCAGTTGCTTGCTTATTATAAATCCAACACCACTAGTTCTGCCAGTATCTGTCACACGATAGTATAAGAGATGTCCACGTTTCAGTTCAATGAGATCTTCTCCTTTTCTCCTTACCTCACTTAGCCCGACGATGTCCCACTTGATCCTTTGTAGTTGCTCTTCCAATTCAAGAAGCCTTAAATCAGAAGATAGGGAGCGTCCATTATAGGTAGCCAAGGTCAGCATCAGATGGTAGCCTAGTCCGGTCCTCCGGGGATTCTTAGCACCCTCTGCCTTCATGTCGCACTGGCCGCTGCCTTGGCCAGGTACATTCCAGCTGCCGGAGACTGAGAGCCAAGATTTAGGTTGTGAAGTCATTTTGGAGTTGTGAAGTCATTTTGAAGAAGTTATATATATATATATATATTGTAAAACATTCTTGGGCAGCGACTCCTTAATCTTGACAATGCTCAATGGGTAGAAGGCGTGAACCTTATGAATGGCCCAAAAACAAAATTACCCAGTTCTGTATAGAGATCGTGCCTCTGGTAAATTCGAAGGCTTTAGATTTCACCAACAATTAGATTTATAAAACCTCCTCCATGGGAGTTTCTTGATAGAGTTCACTTTAGAATTGCTCAAAATTAATACTAAATTTCCTGCTTCTGTTAGAAATTCTCGCACAGACTCAACCACTGAGAGAATGAATGCATGAATGTTCCAACATTTAAAAAAGGTAATCATTTTAATAAGTTTAATCGTCTATGCCTAGGTTCCGAAGAAACTGAGTAAAACGAATAATTTAAATTGAGTATTCAATAGGATGGGACAGAAAGATGACACTTGTATTCTATCTCAGCATTAAAAGGAAGACTTGAACTTAAATTATTTTTCTGATTTTATTTTTTGAATATTGGAAATGTATTTGTCTTCAATGCTTCTCCTGAGAATCCTGGCATTTTAGCCATCCCCGGTAATGAATCCCAAACTTCAATCATTGTTTTTCTTTCCGAAGCATTATGTCTGAGATGGTGATATAATTCTGCTATGACATTCAAACAAAACTACTAAAGTCCTAAAATAAATCCAGTTAGAAATCGATGTAGATAAAATGAAGACTTTCAGACATATGTTTTACATATGCGCCTTTGAGAAAAACAGAAGTATTCATAAACGTTTTATCGTAAATGCATTCATGCTCAAATTCGAGTTTATACTATTAAATTACAAGTAAATTAGGGATTGCAAAACAATCCCTGTGCGAAATTGGAGCGTAAATCGTTTAGAAATACTTCAACAAGTTTTTCCGTTTGTTTATTACATAACATACAATTGTGATCCGTACCGAAATCCGCCTTCCCAGCGTTGTAATACAATATTTTCTGTTTAACTGAAATGCCACGTAATGCAGTTTGGAGAACTGCTCCCTGGAAAATTAGCAAGAGGCAACAAATAATAAAAACTTACATCTTTCATATTATTTAAAACCATTTTCATTATGAATATAGTGCAGAATAATTATACCTAAAAGTGATGAGTTTTGAAGCGAATTAAACTGAATATCACAAATTGTACGTTTGTTTTAATCCGGCGGGTTCTGACGTTAATCAGGTATTCAACATTTGTCAACCTTTCATTGAGATAAAGGTTGACGAATGATGAATACGAACTGCATGCGTACCTTAGACAAAGTGATGAAATTTTGTTTATTACTGAAACCTCTGATCCAATTGAATCCGAAGAGATGAAAATACATGCAAAAATTTGAAAGACGCTATTGTAATATCCTTATTATAGGCCAATATTAATCTTGAACCACTCTAACCAGTCGCGACTTTTGGCAGGAAGCAAGGGACTCAGTGCGTCTTTAGAATTTCAAGACCTGTGTGTACTTAGAATGTTTAGACACATCAGATTGTTCTAATTACTTAAAACAAAGTTGTCCATTTTCTCGCAGTTTCTTAAATTGAGGCACACCGTTAACACAAGATCTTAGTTCCGGGTTCCCACCAACTTCCGATCCCTGCGGAAAGGCAGATTGCCCAATTGTCCCTCACATAAAAGCAATGGCAAACCTGATTTCTCCCTCTGAGCAACGAATTTCGACCTTACACCAAATAATGTGCGTACCCGCAGCAAAAGCATCCGCATTTCAGCGAGAGGTACGTTATATCTTGTTCGAACGACCTAGCACACAGGTAACTACGAGTTAAAAGCAAGCAAAAGTGTGAAGATGACACACATAATACTAATTAAGAGCACCATGTAATGTAAGGAGGGTATCGTTTTAATATGAGGAATCCGCAGCACTAAATGCTATTCTGAAATATAACAACCTCTTTGTTACAACCGGAAATGTGATAAAAGGCAAATATCGCTATATAGAACCAGAATCTCTTCAAATAGAATGGCAAAAGATCTACGAAAAAATGTTGTTGTGATTTTTATAGCCTGCTCCGTATTTTATGATAGGCTTTACTGAGTCACTAGAACCTGAAATTAGAATATATTCTTCTACACTGCTGGCCACCCAAAATGCAACACCAAGAAGGACACGCGATAGCAAATCCAGATTTACTGGACACGTAACAACAGATACAAAGATGAAACAATTAAGCTTACAGGCCAGTGCGACTTGCGGAACACGCAGACATCAATAGTTCGTGTGGCCCCCATGGCTGGCAATAACGGCCGCTACACGCGGCGGCATCGAACGAAAGATGCTTTGGATGTGGGCTTGGGTTATGGCGGTCCAGGCTGCTTCCACACGTTGCTACAGTTCACGAGGCGTAGCCGCGGGTGGTGCTTGCCGGGCCACTCGGTTACCGATCAGTGGCCAAACTGTTCGATGGGCGACATATCGGGAGAACAGGCGGGCCACGACAGCTGTGACACCTGGTGGGCCGTGCAGAATTGTTGCATGATGCGTACCACCTGTTAGGCGTGCTTTGGCCTGTTAAAACGTGGTCGCTGGCAGGTCCTGCAGGTAAGGGAGGACTACAGGCTCCGAAACGTCAGATATGGTGCTGTGGCTGTTGAGTGTAACGGCGATGCGTACCAGAGGGGTGCGGGTGTCATATCCACTTGCGTCTTAAACCATAACGCCAGGCGAAGGACCGATATGACGATGCATAGAGCAGGCGTCATACAGTCTCTCGCCGCTGTGCCCCCACAAGTGGATTCGAACATCGTGGTGGTGCAGGCAGAAGCAGGATTCGTCGGAGAAGACAATGTCGTGCTATTCCGTAGTCCAGGTGCGGCGTTCAACGGCCCACTGCCGCCGCACTCGCCGGTGGTGCAACGTCAAGGGTAATCGGAGCAATGGGCGCCGTGCGACAAGTCCCGCTCCTGCAGACGACGTCGAACGGTACGTGCTGACATAGGTTGTTGCGCAACACACCCTAATTCCTGCGCTAACGTTCGTTATGTGGCGGTGCGAGTCGTCAATGCCCGCCGCACAACATGCTAGTCCTCTCGTTCGGTGGCGTGCCGCGGCATTAGCAAATGCTCACGTCGGTCCGTCCATCCCTCCTGAACCCACCGAATCCTTACTCGCCTCACTGGGGCTGGATGTCGCCCCACACGGGCGCCGATGTTTCGGTACGACAAACCTCTCTCGCGATAAGCCACTATTCGTCCTCTGTCAAACTCCAAAACATGGTGAAATGACTGCCGTATTCTATGACGAGGCACCAGGAAGCTTCCCACGCACAGGTCCGGCAGCACAACGCACTTCCACTACTTACACCCAGCCATCTGTGCACCCTTCTTATAGTGCTTCTCGGTGGCGTGCCGAACGCACATGATTTGCATATGCCCTGCAATGCTAATCGTTTTCATGTCCTCTCGCGGGCGACGCATGCTGCGAATTTCAGGCCAATTGGATGCTTCCTTGTTGGTGTTTCATTTTGGGTGACCAGCAGTGTGTATAACTATTATAAGATCCGTATTTTATATCGCTTTTCCAAGCGCTACAGGAATCTGTTTTTATAGAATTCCAAGGAAATAAACTTCAAACATTGGATTAATAAATTTTACTTGTGTGAAAATAAACAGTAAGCAAATGCACACAGATCTACATATAATATTACATAAGATGAAATGTTTTTGTGTGGAAAATGTCCTCAGAATATATGGCCATATAATGTTACATAAGATCAAATGTTTTTGTATGGAAAATGTCCTCAGAATATATGGCCAAAACTTATAAATATCAGTGTTCAGTTCTATGTTTCCGGTTGGATAACTCAGTTCTTTTTTTTACTGAAAACTCCGAGCAATTTTTCATATTCCTAGGCGAGTTATTGAACTATAAAATTTCCTGATCTTAATGCGGTTTAGAAGAAATAAAATATTTAAAAAAATCTTATATATGTGTAGTTTAGTTACAGATGAAATACCCTTAATTTGCAATGTATTTATTAATAAGAAATCGCCTATTCAAAAGCTATATCCAGAGATAAAGCAGGGATTATTTACAGAAGCAGTTGTACTTAGATGATATGTAAAAGCGTTTTTAAGACATGCTCATTTAATTTTACCTGAGTGCGAAAACAAAATTGGAGTGAGACACTACGTAATTTTGCCTTACCGTTGTAGATATTGTAAATCTGGAGCGCGGAAAATCCCCATGTGGTCGTAGCACACGAGGGAGACATCCCGATGGTTAATGTATGGGCTGCTTAAAGGAAGACAGAGTGATAGGAACATTTTCTTCGCTGAACCAACCGTTACTTGCATAACTTACCTGGACATGTTGGAACAATTCGCAATTGCACAATTCCAGGATACACAAGACGTTATTTTCCAGCAAAATGGAGCGCTTGCGCACTGGTCTTAGGATGTACAGAAATCTTTAGATCACCATTCTACAGAACGTTGAATTGGACGTGGGTGTGTAACGACATGGCTACCACGTTCTACTAATATGCTATTTTTTTCTTTGGGGCTTTATTACGGACACTGAGTACAAGAAAAGTGTAACATCTATCACTAATTCAAAGAACGTAGTAGTGCTGCTTACCTTCTTGTTTCACCTGACATTCTGCAGTGCACGTGCGTTGAACAGGACTATCGCTTAGATATCCTGCGAGCAACCAACGGAACACACGTGGAGTCCTACTGACATTTGAAAAAAAAATTCGGAGTTATCATGTGATTTGACATTAACAGTAAGCTATTATTTATTGTAGTTTTTTATCTCAATAGCATGATGAAGTTGTATACTTCATTTATGGACACTTTGTATATTAATTTTCTCAATTAAAGTACTAATAGCGATTTTTACAATATTCGGATTTCCGTAATTTTTTAAAAGTTAATTTTTGCAATGAAGCATTGAACATGAATTTTCTCGAAGTAATTTTCATTTACAAATGTATTTTTTAGGGAAACAATCAGTGATGTTGCCACATCATCTTTGAAACAAGTGATTGACTTTCAGTTTCCAAATGGATTATCTCTTTATACGTGCATGAGATACATTATGCTTCTTTTGTCTCCCCGTCAAAACGTGTCCTTAAATCATCAACAATGTCAGAAACAGTGTGTTTATCGCCTTCAAACAGGATATCGAGGAAAACAGACACTCTCCAACATTTGGGGGTCTCTTCTTCGAACCGTGGTTTCCACACACTCAAAAAAGGTGACACCTTGTTCCTGAATAACCATAGTGAGAAAATTAATACGTTAGATGAGCGCGTCACTTGCAAACATGCTGGTTTTCACAAACGGGTAATAGTTATCCGAAACTGAAAGTTTTATACAATGCAAACCTCGAACTTCAATACAGTGAGGATGATCACCTAAATGGAGTTCACCGGAACCTGAGGAAGAGGGAAAATACGGGCTTGGTAGGGATTTAATTACAAGTCACCGATATGTTTCTTTAGGAATCTCCATAAATACATTTTCACAAAATACGTTTCATATTGTAGGAGATGTTGATATTACACTACAAGATCTCAAACTGCCGTTGAGATCCATGTTGGTATCATAGGTTATCAAACATAAAAGCTATGTAATTTGTTTTAAAAGCATCCCCATGACACCTAAAATATTTGCGCACACATTTTGATTTTACACTTCAGGATTATGAAACTGTTTCTACAAAAAATCTGTCTCTTCCTCTCGCAACCAGACTTCCCAAACTTCGGTTTATGTCTACGTTGCGTCTTAATTAAAGCCAGCAGTAGTTGCAGATCATTCAGTTTTAAAGTTATAGCACTGTCCTTTACATTAAAAGAACGTAGCATTCATCAATGTGGTTTCTTTTCTAATCCCCCAGATAATTGGTTAACCATAAGGATTGATTTCCTTGAGTTTTTGTCCTGTTCTTCAGTTCTTTAGCAAAAACAGAATAGACTTTATGTCTACTAAAATTTTATTCGTAGCCCCGAATCTCCACCACAAAGCTTGCATGAAAAGTGCACATATCTTTAACTAAAATATCCAGTAGGAATAAAAACTCCCATTTCTTCACACACGCTTGCACCCACTAACTAATCGTGCAAAAACGTGAACGGCTCCACGCCAGGTGCAAATTCATGGGTCTGTTCATTTAACGTTGAGACTGGGCCACGTAGTCATATTTCTGATTACTCTTATTTAAAAGTTGAATCATGACTATGCAAGATGTTTATAGTATTACTGAACTATTTTTACGCACTTTTTTCAATAGAAATGAAATTTGTTCCGCTAGCTACTTCCTATGGAACCATCGGGCGGCAGGTTAAAAATTATCTTTAAAAAATGCTATTTCTCGGGTAGTTCTTGAGGTTTACAATTTATTCTCTGATCTCCTAATTAGATATTTTCCTTGAACTTGGACATAAATGCGTTAAAAGGAGATAAGCGCAGTGTCTTGTAGTTTTACAAGTTTTCAATTACTTCTGTTTCCTGTACGTGCACCACTAATAAGTAATAATTCACTTATCTGTAAGTAGTAAGCTGCGGGATCCATCCCGGAAGAGTTTGTCGGAAAAGACTTCGGAATAATAAACCAGAACGGTTACTTTTTCGAGCAAACCCTGATAATGATTGTTACAAACATAAGCCTGTTGAAAAGCATAACTTTTATGAAACACAAGGAAAAACGTCTTTTCTATATTACACTAATTTCAAAAATCATACTTGAAATCACTTTTTTTTAATTGAATACTTAAAAACAGCAGTTACATTTAAAGCCCCTATTTCCGTAATTTCAGGAAAAAAAATATTTAACATTTAAAATTATCCATTTATATAATATTTTAAAGGAAGTGTACATCTAACATGGCTGAACCAGACATGCAGTAATGGATAAAATTTCAAAATTACTGCGAGTTTCTACAAATATTACTATAATATAATCTAAAACACAGTGTCGACAATCCTAGGATTAAAATCGGGTTATTGTTTAGGAAACGTAAATTTTCGGCCTTCTCGTTTTGAAGGTCTTTCAAAAGCGGAAACAAAATCAACTTATCAACTTCGATGTGAACGCAACTTCGGATCGTAGGTAAAAATCCAGAAACTGATTCCCAAAACTGTTACCGTTTTAATTTAAGTTAATAAAAAGGCAGTATGGAGGAGAAAATAAATGGAGCCAGTATATTTTCGACTACGGTTGGTATACGTTTAGTCCCATTAGCGGTTCGAACAAAATCAGTAGTGTCCATTTCATTCAGGAAAAATATCATCCTGCTGAATTTAATTTTCTGATCAAACCAAGTAATATGAAAATGCACCTGCTGTCTAATCAAGAACTGACATCTCTGATCCCGAAGGTTGAATTCAGCTTTCAAACAGATGCTGCAGTTCTCTGAGTTGTGGTACTATTTACATTCTCATTAGTTTGCACTAAGGCAGCACTGATGTACTGCTGTAAATGCACTTGAACGCATTTAAACCGCCAACGTTTGTTTCTAAGACATTTTCGGTAGTTACGTGAGGCTCGCTGTATAAATAAGTGACAAAGGATGGATTCTTAAGAATCATTGGGTGCTATGTATGTTACTCAACCACTATTCACCCTAATATGGAATGAATAAAATCATTTTTCTGCAGATAAATGTCTACTTCGTGAACGAGTTTTGAAAGCTTTTCTTTTCAACGAAAAAATGCAGATCCGGAAAGTATTTTGACTAGGAATGATAATTCGTAAATTTTTTTAGGTTAGAAATATTAAAAAGTAATACATGGAAACTTTCCAACTGCATTCAAAATTGTCGAGCCTTTCCCAAACACATTATTTATTATGTAATAACACTACGTTTGCATTTCTAGGGACTGCCGCAGTTTAACGTGTTCACCTATTATTACTTTCATTACTCATTGCCCCCGTCCACTTGTGCTTTTCAGCACCAAAGTTTCTAATCTTTCGTCTACTAATATGTTTCTAATATAAAATTTTAAAAATGATCCTCAATAATTTCTTAGTTCCGAAACATTTTTACCGAAATTGATTTCTTTAATTAATACTAAAGATTGTTTCCCCATTGGTCCACGGTTTGGTCAGCAATAAGACTAAGATGAGCAGGAGGCGTCATTCAAAGCAGCACACTGTCAATATGATACATCACTTCGAATTGAAGTAAATGAATTAAACAGACAGCAATTGTTCGCCTTAAAATACAGGAGTGGTAAGGCTTTGTCCCGTGTACATGGAATCCAGATTGTTCGACAGCTCTCCTCTGTTTCTTATTCTCAACGATCTAATGCGTAAAAACATAGGTACACGTTAACAGCCATGCAAATTTAAATATTTCGGGTACTTCAAATACAATCGTTTAAGTCATGTGAGAAACGAACCTACGACTCCGAGGATGCTAGTGGATGGCAGAACACATTTGAATGATTTGTAAATTTCTCAAGACAAACCAAACTTGGTCTTCAACGTTTTTAAAACGTGCATGTATGTCCTCGTGAGTAAACCTTAACACTCACTGTCTAACGTTCATCTAATATCGTTAACATCCGACTATCAATTGGAATCTGTAACTTTTTTTATCTTATGCCCAGCAATAGAAGAGATGACCATGATGTTCTAGTTCGTTCTGTCTTCATATAGGACCCCCAATTCATGGCGTCTGAGAGAAGGGAGCTCCCTAATGTGCCCTCGAACCACGTCCCCTCCCTCATACACGAACTTTGTTGCTACGCAACATCTTCACACTCTTCGCCACACCGCAGGTAAACACCTGAACCTGGTTCACTAATGTTTACACTCCCTCCCCGACACTCTCACCGCGGTCCAACAGGCAACACCAGACAATTCTCCGAGTCATTCAGATCCTCCGAAGAATTCGAAATTCCCAGCACACAAAATGGCGGCGAGGTCCCTTGAACTGCCGGTGGGACCCGAAGGTACTCCCGGAACATCCATATAGGTGGACAAAAGTCCTCTTCAGAGGGGACCAAGTGACAGCGACCCGGGCGGGAGACTGTCAGAGAGGACACCGGGACGACAGGTGCATCTGGGCGCTCTGATTAACCAAGGCAGGTGTCTGACCATGAATTCCTAGTTCGTTCTTTCAAAGGTAAATACCATTTTCTAGCAGTTAATAAATTCGATTTTAGAGTTATAAGAAAGCATAGGAATTTCTATTATATTTTCTATTTTTTTAAAAGAATGTACTAAAAGCTTCTTTCAAATGCTTTACATATATTTGGAACTAGGATAAATTGTTTTTAAAGCAAATCATTGAATGGAAAACGTTTTTATAAATAATCATAAAACATTAAAGAAAGCAGTGTTCAGTAGAGAAAGAAAAAGGACAAAATTATTATAACCTATGAAAAGCGAGAATATGTTTAACGATCGCCATCAAATTTTGCCAAATTGTTTTCCCAATTAAGTTAATGAAATACCTTCTGCAATGCGTCAAGAGTTTTTGGATGTGCTGTAACATTAGTAACAAAATCTAGGAGTGTGGTATATCTTATGTACTGGAGTTCTCCGAGATGTACGATTAGATTTGAATTAATTTTATCAACAACACTGACGTATCCTAATCCAAAATATATTTCTTTTTTAATTGGTGGTTTAACAACCACTGTGAGCAACTCAAAGAGCTATAAGAAGTCGCCCGTTCCTGCTTTAAGATCACTATCTGTAGAGAAGAGAGAGAGAGAGAGTCAATGCCGCAAGACAAACACAACATCCATGCCTCACGGGATTCGAACCGGGACCCCTGCCAAACGAATGATCAAAAACCATCGCTTAGACAACTGCGCCACCGGGACGGCAAAATCTACTTCTAGATGAAGATATCCCGAAGTGTCTTTTGTAACCTTCTTTCAAGTCATTCAGAATACTTTCGAAATTAATTAATTCATCTCACATATTCTCTTTACCGTCGCATATGAGAAATTAAAAGTTGGAGATGGACGAACTGACGTCTAAATATTTTTTTAATTCCCGTTGTACTCATTGAATTTAATTTTTTCCGATACTTTAATTGATATATATGGAAAAACATTACATCCAAACTTATTCGCATAAAAATATCAATTTAAAGTAAACTCGAAAGAGAAGCTGCGATTTTTATAGACATCGGAGAGGGACAAAGATCCACCAAATGGTTTAAAAAAGAAAACACAAATTTAATTAATGTTATAGAGATATTTAGAATTTATACATATTATTTAACGAGTTTCTCCATATAATGATTTTTTACACGAAAAGCTGCTTGTACTTAATACCCTCAAATTTTATTTCAAATCAACAATATTATATTTTTAACCTAGAAACTAGGTCACAAATTTCATGATCACCATTCCATGTCCTTAGTAGAAGTGGGTGTTGAATTTGTCGCTTTTCTTTTTTCTGTAATTGCCCCTAATACAATATTTGAACGGCTAACAATTCGATTTCATTCCTAAAATAAAAGAATGCCTTCAGAAATGATGGATCATCGTTGTTCCGGTATTTTAACGAGTTCGACTTAAGATGTCCAAATTTCACATCTCAATCAAAGTTTGAATAGTTAAAATTCGAGTAAATTCCAAAGTGTGATATGCTGTTATAAAAATACTTAGCCTTCCGTAACTCTTCGTGTATCAAACCATGAAATTCGAAAGCATGTCATGGTAATACGGAGGTAACTGGATCAAGGTGACCATTGTGAAAGAAACTATGGGTGACTTTCATCAAGCAGTGGATTGATAATGGTTAACAATGATATACATAAGTGTTTGTCTTTCTATCTGTCCATAAGTGAATAGACGTTACTGGTAATAATGAGGCCGCAAAATTATACGGGATGTGCCAAATATCTTCTACTGCTGCTTTAGGTAGAAATTGCTCTCCTTCTCTCACACATTTATTCTTAGGATTCCTCTGTTCGTACGGTGTGGCTGAGTACAATTTTTAAATGCAATAATATTTTCCGAAATTTATTTACAAAAATCTAAATTTCTTAAGGTGTGTATTTTTTTCCGGTCAGCTCAAAGTTTATGAAAATGACGTCATCACTGTTCAGTGTACAAAGAATGGCACGTATCGCTTTTTGTCTTGTATTATGCGTTATTTCAATAACGATGCACAACAGAGTGATAATTTCACTCGTTTACAGAAAGCATTTTGTCCTTGGACTACACAGAAAGAAACGAATTGTTCTTTCGTTAAATTATACTCATGATTTTTTTTTATTTCTGATAACTTTCTACTGATCTCGTTATCCAGTGAATGAGAAAAAATAAACATTCCTCAAAAAATAAAGTGTCAATTTCCTTCTCTTGATTGCGCTTTTAGTGCAGAAAGTACCAAATATACTTCCGAAACGAATAGAAGCAAATTGTTTGCTGAACAGGTCTCTGTATTTATTTAATTTTCAAGAAATTGCAAACGACAGCTTTGAAAAATAAATCATTAAATCCAGCCTGTTGGGAATTCTTACCTCACGTCTGATATTATAAGTGGACCTCATAAATAAAGCTAAGATACGAGGAAGAAGTTCCTAGTCGATCTTCCAAATCATTCCTATTTGACACTTTATATCTTTCTGATTCTGAAAATGGGCCATAGTTAGAACAATTCTATTGCTTTCAAAGCCATTTGTTTGAGAATATATTCCCAGATAAGGCAAGGTCCCAAAATGCTCTATAATCCACGCAGTGGGGCTTCGGGAAATAAAATGAGCTTATTTAGTAGGATAACATGTGCATTGCTTAGAACAATTGCTGCTCATTACCACTGTTCCATTGGTAAACTTTTGAGCATCCCATTTGGTTTTCAAGGAGGTCTGAACTTCTTTAAAAATTAATATATCAACAATTTGTTTTGCAATCAATAGCTTTGAAATGTGAAATAAAATATATTTTTCAAATATAATACTGAAAAAAAAAATAACGATAGATACAAATCACAATTTATAGTGAGTTAAATCAACATTCTGTGATTATCTAATACGTAAGAGCTCTACGATGTAGTACTTTTCTTTAAATTCAGGTATCCTAAATTATAAGCAAGGCAAGTATTTATTTAAAATGCGTGTTGCATCGTGTAAAAAAATACAATTCTCTTTCTTGAAAAACGAAACTTGGATTTCTTTCTGGATGCTTATCAGAACAGCTACAAGGCTGATGGTGTCGACAACCACTTGGAATTACAGCAGCAGTTGATTACGTTTTTAACTTCTTTTACGTTAATATATTTCTAAATTTTTTGACAAAAATATTGATAGAAACCGTTCTAAGTCAGAAATTATTTTTTTTCCTCAGGAATAAAACCGGAGTGAATTGAAGTGAACATAAAATTTCCGATTGAAGTGAGAAAATCTGAGATATTCTAATTCAACATGATTTGTAGTCAGTTTTAAACCAATAGGAATGAAATCATCCTTTCCTGTGTCTTCTGTTTTTTTTCCAGTATTTATGACACAAAATCCTTGGATTGCGTTATCACGCAGCTGAAACCATCAAAGATATAAAACTAATTTCATAGGTGTTTTTAAAAATATTAGCAGTAAAAAGAACATAATTTCTTCCTATTGTGGAAAATCTGAGCATTACTTAAAATATACAGTGTAATCAGTGTCTTTAGCGGTGAATGGACCTGCTTTGAATAAAAATGTTATTATTTTTACAAGATACAGGATATTAATACACACAGATAACTTACCTACGTTCAATTAGGGAACTAATCACGAAATAGAAAAATCAAAAATTGTATGCAGAATGTACCTCATACCAAAAGATACAGCTGGTAAATTATACTCCCACCAAATAAACAACTTTAACAAGCGATGTTGAAAAACTTGCCGTTTCGAAAGGATAAGGTGCGCATTGCATTACAACGATCGTCAGAAAATATTCATAATTATGTTAGGCATATTTGCAAAAAATGACTTTTAATATTATCTGCAGATTTAGAGATGCACTATATTGACAAAAATCCCCAGCCACCTAAAAGGAAAACACAACATAGCATTTATTGACATAGATTAATACGGTGTTGGTCAACATTTGGCCTTAATGCATGCACGGGCCCTACGAAACATGCTTTCGACAAGGTTTTGTAACACAATGATAGGCATGCGCTTCCATTTAGTACATAACGCTGCCGTTAACTGTTGCTTAGTAGTAGGCCTTGGTTCCAAACTTCTTATACGGTGCTCTAATTCATCTCATAGGTGCTCTTTGGGATTAAGATCAGGGCATTGTGCTGGCCAACACATACAATACAGAATTATCATCAAACCACGCAGCAACAGCCCTTGCTTTATGGCTCTTTACATTATCCTGCTGGTACCAACAAGGCTCAGTTTTATAGTATTGCCGCAGATTTGGTACGGCATAATTGTCCAGAATATCGAGGTAGACGTGCTGGTTAACAGGTTTGTCCACGATAACCAATGGGCCGGGACCATACCACGAAAAACAGTCCCACACGAGTGCACTGCCAGCTCCAAACTTGATTGTAGGAAATAGCGTTCCACCGGCTTCTGCCATACCCACACAAGGCCATCAGACCGATGGATCGTGTTTCTGGATTCATTTGTCCATAGGACCCGTTTTCAGTGATCTGCGGTCCACGATAAATGTTCTTTACACCATGCTAAACGACAAGTAGCATTCCGATGTGAGACGAAACTCTTATGAGCCGCAGCACGACCACGGTAATCCACGGAATGAAGTTCTGTGCGAATGGTACGTGTACATACCGAGGTTCCAGCATTTTACTCACTTGTACACTAAGGTCATGTGCAGTACTCCGCCGATTAGTTGTACCGACCCGGTTGAGGCTTCGACGTCCTCTATCACTCATTTTCTTTGGTCTGCCGGTACGATGGCTGCTTCACGCAACCCATGTGTCTTCCACGTATTCATTACATCTAAAAGGGTTTTATTGGGTATGTTTAAACGCATCTAGGTTCCTGTTATGGACAACCCACTAATATAACACCCAAAAAGCTTTGCTTTCTCAAAGCCAGTGCTCTCGCGCCGTGAAGTTTTCATTAAACCTCCCAGTGCGATATGATCGCGGTCAGCTAAAGGCTTGTTTTTGTACCGTTTGTACCTCGCATCTTAACAACGCAGATGTTCCATTCATTTGCTTTTGAAAGGGTGTCTGGTGACTTTTTTCAATATAGTGTGTATCCTAAAGGGAAACATCCTCACATAATGCTTATCTGCGAAATTTCATATCATGAAACCTAAGAAATATTTTGGAATAATTATTTATTTCCTTTTCCGCAATGACAGGATGTAAAGGAAATTTAAAAGATAAATTTTGTGCACAGTAGTAAAAAAAATTTGGATCAATGTATCAGGAAAAAAATAGACAAACATAATGTAATAATAATGATTCAATGCAATTTAGGTACTTAAGTTCACTTCTGAATTCCAATGAAATCAATATGTCATATTGAAAATCAATAAGACATTTAACCTTTTTACGACATGACCCAAAAATCTTGTATCACTCCAAGTACCACAACTCCCGAAATTGTCTGTTGGTTCACTTCTTTCTTTAATACCAAAAATAGTGGCTGAGGGTGACTCCTGCTGATCCCTCATAGGTCGAGAAAATTTAAAGAAGAAGCAAGGGTAAGAAATCTGACTCATTCTTGACAAACGTTTCGCGCGGCTATGGCCGTTAGTGTGCACGGGCGTTTCGGGCGTTATGTTCGCTAAATGGTTAATATGAGTGATGATATCCTGTAACTTATCAAATGAAACTCAGCAAAATAAGAATTTCATTTTTTAAGTTACAGGATATCACTCATATTCTGTGATTATGAAATAGACAATACTTTTAAAAACACCTTTGTGAAAAAATGGATGTGCAGCTTAAAAATTCCCAAATTTATATTTACAGAAATTCGTCCTTCCTACAGAGAAACCCGCATAAACAATAAATATCTTTAATAAAGTATACAAATCCATCAACCATTTCTCTTCACTTAATATAAATGAGAATAGTCTAAATCTATTTGTGCTTTATTTTATGAAATTTGCAGATCACATTGTTCAGTGAGGAGGCAATTAATATATCACATAAATCCGTAAATAGGTGTAGTTGGAAAGAGTTTTTTAACATTTCGAGGTGTCGCCTTTCAAAAAGAGGTTTTGAGAAGTCAAGTTACATTAACCTCCCACTGTCAGGAGAAAGATGCCATATTACATAATTCTTACTACAACAATGTGTGAAGTTTTGTGAATTAGTGTTTTCTCAGTTACTGGGGTGTATTTAGAATCGCTTGGGACATAACCTTAAGAACTCTGTCTTTTATTCACAAGGATAAAGCAGAGAGACATCTTAAGGTTATATCCCAAAAGATGCTATGCTAAGGATATCTGCAAATATGTTCGCTATAGAATTATAAGGAGAAAAAACTCTGGAACTTATATTAGATGCTATTACGTCTCGTTTGCAAATTTCTCATCAAAATTACTTATTATTAAATGATCCACATAACGTCGTCAGAATATTCCTGAGGGCTGTTAAACTTTCTCCGGAAAATTCAGTATTACTACAGTAACAAACGTAACTTTAGAACGTCTATAAAAACAGCGATCTATTGTCCGCCTACCATCTCACTGAAGGAATAATCTGAGGTTCTGTCTTACCACTCGTCCAAAATTGCCCTAGTGATTACTGAAGTACGGACGTTAGTGTGCTTCTCTTTCAGTAAAGATGCTGCCCAATACCAGAAACCTGTTCTGTCATTAGTGCTGGCCATTGAATCTAATTGCATTACAAATTATTTATGGTATACGGCGTCTCTTCTGATTGTAGAAATGAGAAAGATCATGTTGTGATCAGGAAAATGGGTTTCCTCACTAAAAATTATTTATTTAAGTATTTAAAAAACAAACACTGAAAAACACAAAAACTGAAAATAATGGTGGCGACATTTAATGTACATATAAAGCATGGTACTAATGTTTACAGCTCTACGTCCATTTTAATATTTTGGGGAAAAGCCCCCCAGAGCTCACGGACCTCGCGGACGCTTGAAAGGGAACATCCTGGATACACTGAGAGACTCCAGCGGCCTAGAATATAATATTACGGAAGTCGGGGTTGCCCCCTTCCAAAAAAAAGAAAGTGTACCTCGGATCATCGGCAATTTATTTCTGCAAATTAAAATGCAAAACTGCCGCACATAATTCAGAAGCTTGGAAAACTGTCACTCATTCAAAGTGTTATTCGGAGGAACAGCAATTTGTGCCCGGCCCCTTTATGAAAACACATGTGGCAGTTTTCCTGTGTGGCGGTCTTCCCGCGACCGGAACTGGAAATTTCCGGGGTCGGCATTTCGAGTTTTACGCACTTTAAGGCAAAAAACGGTCTTACAAGTAGGTGGATGGGGTGGGGGAAATTTCAGGGTTAGTATATCAACTTTAACCACAATTTTTAGTAGTTTTTCCCGGTTTTTTAGTGTAAAAAAGTTGAACGCAGTTTACAGTAAAAAATGGTCTTACAATTAGCAGGATGGGGTTTTAGGAATATGGGAATGGCGGATTAAAATTTTTAAAAGGGCCTAGACGTTAGGCCTAATGTTTTCTGCCTGAGTAACATCGCAATATTAATCATTTGACTTGTTACGTAAACTTTATGAACATGAGAACGATGGAATAAAAAATGCCGACCCCGTAATTTCCCCCCACCCTGTCTGCCTACTGATTGTAAGACAATTTTCCACTAAAACCTGCGGTTACAGTTGAAATACTACCCCAGATAGTTTTTCCACCTCATCCAGCTACTTGCAAGAGAGTTTTTTTACCATAAACTGCAATAAAATGTTGAATGCCGACCCCGGAAATTTCCCCCACATATTTGAGCACGTTGCGTATCTGCATCTTGTTTTAAACAGCCTGAAAATGGAAATGATGACCCAGGATATCTCCCCCACATTCGATATTTTTAGTCAAATGCAATTTGTTCACGGTCCCTGACTGAAAAAGGTGGGGAAATTTTCCGATTACTGGGCGGAATATCTTGAGTGTGCCCGGGACGCATGCGGAAATGCCTAGTTACGCCTTTGGCGATGCTCACAGAATGTTTGTTAAAAATATAGCCGGGATGGGAGCTGCCTGACTTTGTATTTTGCCCTTTGTGGATGAACTTCAGCTATTTCAGGTCACATGGGCTGTAGATAGGGGAATCTACAAGGAGCGCCGGAAAATGTAAAGTATTTCAGCAAAGAAAAATATATATACTGTATATACTTCACTTATGGTCATGTGTGTCTTAAATTGCTTCACGTTTTATGTACCAGTTTCTCAGTTGTCGTCAGGCCCTTCATCCCAGCAGTAAGCGCTTATTAGTTCTAACCCCAGAGCAGGGGTGTTAGAATTAACGATCTGTTTAATATATTTTGACTAACTTAGTCGAGTCCGTGAGGTACACACAAACCAATGTATTTAACGTTATTTTTTTCTCTAATAAGTTTATTCTTCTCTCATAAAAAAATTGTATGTATATATTCTGTTTCCGTTCCGACAGGTAATCAAATGTGTGCTCGCCTGTTCTTGTACTGTTACACGGTACTCTCTTATCATTTTATCTAGTTTCACTTGTAAACCTGCACAAAGTCACAGAATTACATTTACAATAATTATTAGCTATTATACGTATCTTCCTTCATGGCCTTTTCTTATCACACACCACTTACTTCTAAACAATTAGTTTTGCCTACTATTCCAATGTCTTACTAAAGATATGTTTGCAATAAAACGTGTTTCAGATAGGTAAACACCAAGGCAGAATGTTCAGGGTGTGTTAGGTGTGCAGTGCACATCCAGACTGAGTCGCAGTTTAACTTTTATTATTGACATTATTTTTTCGGATTTGTCCCTAACAAAATTAGCCAGAGTTTTTCCTAATGCTTCTAGTGGTGGAAAAATTTAATTTCCCCTTATAAGTTTTTCATTAAGAAGGAAAGTTTCATTCAATAAGCTTATCGCATTTGCGTATCGATCCTCCGGTGTGCGCTTTCACAATCGCCATTCTGACGATGTTCAAGCAACTGTGATACAAGCGCTGCCCAGATGGCGCTGCACGTCACGTTCATATTTCCCTGTTGTTTCTAACAACGACACTCTCAGGTTGTGGTGGCCAATTTGAGCACCTCTTGCAGTCTCACGGAGGATTGTAATTCACCGCTGTGAACGAGTTGTTGTATTTTCAATAAGAATCGCCTTAGCTTGTCGTAAGTTTGGCAGGAATGGCTAAAGATAATTCTCTTGTGCAGTATCTTCGTGAAATGCAGAATGTTCCTTGCTTCGTTCCGTAAACAAAGCGTAAGAAGTAATATTTGCAGCTGATGGAGTACTATTTTATCTGCGGAAATCCCATATCTTTAAAGTAACTGTAATACAAAGTACTCCAGATGACGCTACACGTCACATTTTTCCTTTTTACTGGTTTTAAGGTAGTGGCTAAACTTCCCAGGATCTGCGAGCTCCAAAAATCACCACTGGTTCTTTTTAGTAGCTTTTGTAATAGCGTGGATTCATAAACCGAATTCAACCTTTTGCTTCTAGATACAGCTTTTCATTCATACACGAAAAGCCTTAGGACAGACTTTGGCGAGTCTTATTAGAAACACATACCCCACACCCCCCGCACCCGGAAAAAATAATTCAATCGTTTGCTAATATTTACAGTTCTTCTGTCTCTTCGTCACTGTGGGATTCAATGTGTTTATGAGCACAGATTGAAATATACAATATGAGATTTGATATCCACTTAGGATGGGGTAAGAGTGTTGAGGATATAATAGGTGTCCACATTTTCTGCCAGAGCTTTTGCAGATTGTATAAAGCGGGTTAAAGTAGATAAGCTTTGTCCTGTATTTAAAAAAACAACAACTAAAAATTCGTTCATCACTGTAGTATTTAAACACGAAAGTCAGATTTTTATTGCAATGGAGTGTATGTAAAGATGTTTACCTTAACTAATTATACAACCGCTAAATTCAAGAAATGCTTTCTTATGTTTAAAATCAGTGCGTGAATCTGTCAGCTCGGAAAACATAATAAAATGTTTGTGTTTTTCTTTCCATAACAGCGCACACTCAACCTAAATAGGCACGCAACGCCACTGGTAAACAGGATATCTCTCTGTAAGATACACCAAAGTGCGATTACTTATGACTACTTACCTAATAAGCTGTGCGACACCCTTTAGCCTGAAAAACAGCGGCCACTAAGCGAGGCATCGATCGGATGAGATAGCGAAAGGTATTCTGAGTTACCTTGTACCATGATGTCACAGAAGGTCCTCCAGTTCCCGCACATATCGGGGTGGTGGTGATTTATTGTGACCACGCTTTTCCAAGTCGAACCACAAATTTTCGTTTGGGTTCATGTCAGATGAATTTGGAGACTACGGAATTAACAGAATATCACAAGCACGTTCCTCGGACACTTCTTTGGCGATAATGGCAGTGTGACATGGCGCATTATCTGTTGGTAAAAGCCATCACCAGCAGGGAACGCAGTTGTTATGAATGGGTGAATTTAGTCAAGAACAATGTTTCGATATTTGACAGTTGTCATAGATTGCGCTGTTGGGATAATGGGGCCTAAAGCGCTCCAAGAAAAAATTGCCAAGAACATAACACCGCCGCGGCCGGCCTGTTTCCGCCCAAAAGTGCATCCAGATAACATAGCTTCCGTTGATAATTCGCATATCCGCGCTCGGCCGTCTACATTATGCACCAGGAAACTTGATTCATCAGACCAGGCCACTTTCTTCCAATCATCCTCGGTCCAATCTCGATGATCTTGTGCCCATTTCTTGCGTTGTTGGCGATGATGTGCATTTCATGCGTTCTTGGGGACCCGGCTGAGTCTTCTGCTAAGCAGGCCGATGCGCAGAAGGCTGCGATAAAGTGCTTGCTGTGACACATTGCTCTGATCCCCAATATTGTAGCTGCGGGTGTTATGTCGCACTGTGACCTTGTAGTCGCTGTGAACGATGCGCAACAATATCCGCTCCTCTCTGGCGTAAATGAGCTGCATACTTCACACGGCTGGACGACGCTACTTCGTTTGGCCATCTGTAGACCACTTTGGATACATACTCATTACAGTGGCACGATAACAACCCACAAGCCGCGCCGTTATAGAGATCATAGTTCTGATGCGCCATGCCATCACTATTTGTCCATTATCAAACTCCGATAAATCTGTAGCTTTTCCTATTCTGATTCTGAAAACTCTACTAACCGAAACGCTGTCATCGTGTTGTGTATATATTTCTCTGTGAACTTCACCTGGGCCACCTTTCGGTCTCTAGACGCGCTAATTTCTGTAGGCTATGGGTGGACATAATGAAATGACTCATCATTGTATATACTACAGAGAAAGGTAATTTACGCAAAGTAGCTTTCAGTTTATTACTCTTTAAAATATTTATATAATTTTATTGTAATAGGACCTTAATAGGTTGTGATCCAAATGTTTGTTCGTTTAAGCCGTTAACAAGGCTATGAAATAATAATGTATGTTTAATAATCATCCTGGAATGTGTTATAATCAAGGTACGTCGCTTTTTCTGTGGAGGGGAAGACTGAATATCCCGCAACGAAAGGATTAAAATCAGAACTTTTTAATAACGAATGATATGGTTCAACTCTCGCTGTATATTACCGCTTACGAACTAGCTCTTTTTTTAATCCGTCATAGCAGCAGTTACATTCTCCTGAAAATACACAGCTTCTTTCTCACGGAGTAACTGCACGGCAATATGTTCGACATGTGATTTTATTATCTGAAAGACAGCAGCCATCAGTCTTTCGTCACTTACGCTAACAAAACCGGTGAATATTGCTAGTTTAAATTGCAAAAGGGCGTGAATGCGCTTCTACACAAAAAGAGAACTACAAGATTTCAAAAACTAACAACTCACTTTTTTTAAAAGTGTCACCACCGTCAATGTATAAGGCGTGATCAAATGCAGCCCGTTCGTGCCGCGTCACATGGACTGGGCGCACGGGGATCATGATGATGTCAGAACTCACGTGATGTCCGCAAACCAATGAACAAGCGAGCACAAGTTCATTCATCTCGCATGTGTGGTTTGCGCATCAGATCGTTCAAAACATGGCCAGTGTGTTTCCGAATTCGTCCCAGGAGAATCAGCGAGCTTTTTCTTAGTTCCTGTCGACAATGAATGTCATCGCAGAATACAGGCATTTCAGGGTGACAAAGGTGTGTCAAAGACAATAGTGACGGACTGGGTGAGAATGTTTCGGGAAGGACGTCATGGAACAAATGATATTCCGCGTCCTGACCGTTCGTATGTTATTGCGACAGACGAAGCCTTCGCCAAGATTAAAGCAGCAATAAATGCGAACAGTCGTTGGAGCTTAAATTGGCCAGCGGAGGAATTCGTTATATCATTTGGGTCAGTTCAAACGATGGCTACGAAGACACTGCAGTATCAGGAGAAGTGTTCACAATAGATCCGTCGAATGCTAACAGACCACCGTAAGAAAGGACGCATGGGTTGGAGTTTGATGCATTTGCTGTCTTATACGAAGCGGAGGTTGGTGCTTTTTCCTCGCGCATAGTGGCAGACGAGGAATCATGGTACCCCAACTTTGAACCGTCCAACAAACCATCGAGCATGCAATGGTAACATCTCAGATCACCAAACACAAAAAATTCAAGTCACAGACTTCCTCCGGTAAGATTATGCTGTTCGTATTTTTTTACCATGAAGGGCTTTCGTTGGTCGACTTTAAAGAGGTTTACGTGAATATCAGTACCAACTTCTACAAGGACACACCCGACAAGCTGCATAAAGCCATCAAGAATAAGGGAATCGGCATGCTTTCGTGTAGTGTGATTCTGTTGCACGCTAATGCTCGTCCGCATGTTGCGAACATTGTGAAGGATGCGTTAGCACGGAAAAGGTTGGAATTTCTGCACCACACAGCTGATAGCCTCGATCTGACACCATGTGACTTTCATTTGTTCGGACCCTTAAATAAAGATCTAAAGACACAACGATTCTACTTCGATGCAGACGTCATGGCCTCGGTAATAAAATATTTCAAGGAACAGCCAAAGCCCTTGGCGGACGGTATCCGCCATCGCCCCAAGCAGAGAGATGCGTGTCTGAACGCTTACGGCGACTTCTTCTAACGAACCTTGGTGCATTCTTAATTCGCTATACAAGGTCGAGTCACATTATTGGGACCAACAGCTAACATCCAGAGTAACCGCTGTGTATAGCGCGGACAGCAGCTAAACGGGCTCGGAATGACCCAATGAAGTACTGGAAAGTGTTCATAGGTATGTGGAGCCATCATCACTGCAGTGCATCGGACAGGCGACAGCTGCTGGAAGGTGCGTGGTGGTGGATCCATTCAGCGAACAACACGATCAAGGCACAGATGCTCAATTGGGTTTATTTCTGGGGTATTAGGGGGACAGGGAAGTACTTTGAAATCTTCATCGTGCTCGTCTGACCACTTTCGTACATTTCTAGCTCTGCGGCACGTCGCATTGTCGTTCTGGGGATCCAATCCGTCCTACAGAAGACAATCAGCATGTATGTATGTATGTACGTGGTCTTCAAGAATGAATTCATAACAAATTCAGTTAATAGTGCCTTCCACAGGTGTGAGTACACCCACGGAACGCCACGAAAACGTTTCACAAACAAGAACGCTGCCACCACCAGCTCGTTTTCTTCCAGCATTGGTTGGAGATTGTTTGCTATCCGATGTTTCTCGCCTTATAACCCAACGTCAATATGTTTGATGAAGCAGAAAACGTGATTCATTGGAGAGGGCAATCCTTTGCCAATCAGCGGAGGTCCAATTCTGATACCGCCGTGCAAATATAAGCTTCTTCTGCCGATGTAAGTTAGTTAGCATTGGTGAAATGAACTATCGTCCGCATCGCAGCCCATAGGCAGCAGGGTTCGCAGAACTGTCGTTTTAGACACAATCCCGGTAGCCCCATGGTTCACTCGGTCAGTGAGTTGCACCACTGTAGCTTGTCGATCGGTCCTCACGCACCTACGAAGCTGACGTTCACCTCTCCCATCAATGGCACGTGGTGATCCGCCGTCTCTAAGTCGCTTATTCGCAATGATGTCATTTCTCCAATCAAGATACCTTTTAACCACAGCAGCACGCGAACAGTTCACAAACTGCACTGTTTCAGAAATACTGCCACCCTTGTCAGTAAGCCAATAATCATCCCGTTTTGAAAGTCTAATAAATGTCTCTTTTTATCCATGACAGCAACGATTGATATATTTTCAGAATGACGACGCCCCACTTTATAAACCCTTCACGCGAGCTCACGACAGGTGCCTTCTTTCATTGGCTACACTCTGTTGACGTCAAAAGTAGTAGGTGGTCACAATAATGTGACTGGACGGTGTATTTGCAGAATTAAGTTCTTTATCTCGTAATTGCGCATGTTCAATGGATTGCTTCATTATGGTGAAGGGCCAAAAGCGAAGTTCGGAACTATTTGCAGGTGCCGTTATTTTGAAGTTTCTGAAAGCTTTTATGATACCACAGTAGTTAAGGTAATTTTACCTTTTCTACCATGTCTTTATATTATCTACAAAATCACACATTTCCTATCAAAAACCTGTTTTTGGCAAAGTTTACGAACAAATCATACAATTTTGTCTGTATATCGAAATACGAGTTCACGCATTTAGGTTGTAATGAACAATCACCACACTAGGGTCGAAGGCCCAGCCATCATGTTACTCGGTATCATTAAAATTGTGGAACACTTCACGATTAGGCATGACATCCTTGCGAAGGCGCCATGCTAATATTCTCTGTAAAGTTCCATATTTACTATACGTAATGCTGAAGCAATACAATATTAATGCGACTTACTCAATACATGTCGTAAGCTAATTTTATTTTAATTTCTTTACTGTAAGATAATAAAAATCAGTCCAGCATTTATTCTATATAGTCTAGCAGAAAAAAAATACTAACACACTCATATACAGTACTGCTTGTATAAATTACAATACCAAGAAATAATAGTGCTATTCAAATGAAATTTATATAATGGACTCCTCATTTTACAGGAGATAATTGATTATATTTGTAGGGCTATACAAGATTTCTTTGCTTCAAAACTCAATATCGTGGGAAGCCACCTCGAGCAACAAGAGCAGCCTCTATAAACGACGTGGTATTGTATTGAAGAGGTTTTTGATATCGCACTGGGTTATATAACTTTCCAGGCTGCTTCTACCTAAGACCATATTTCATTTGTGATGGCTGCAGATGGTGCTTAACGGGCCAGTCACTTAGCCATAATTTCCGAGACATGATCTTTCGGAGACATATCTGGCGAACGTGCAGACCAGAAAAGAAACGACATCTACCATGCAGCGAAGAGGTTTTAGAAGTTTCGGGCCATATGTTGGTCTATAGCGCCAGGACCATTGTGAAGGAAGTGTGTCACCTCTGACTCTAAAACATACCAGATCTTTGCTGGTTGCTGTCGGATCCCTCAATTCTTATCAGGCGAAATGGCAAGCTAAACACGATTTTAATCTGAAACTATGACGCTAGGCGTTGGGTCTGTATGACGCTTCAAAGTGCCGTTCAGCACGGTGTCTCCGAATACGTATCCTACAATCATAGCGCATCAGGTTGAATTGTGACCCGTCAGAAGACACGACCCGTTATCTATCAGAGCTACATTTTCTGTGTTAGAGCCCCCATTGCAGCCTGATTATTCTGTGGTTGAGGGTCAAATGATTGCGCAGCAATGCGGTACGTGGAACCAGTTCTCAATTAAGCAGACGAAGTTGAACTGTACTAGAGGACAAAGCCTCACTTCTGACAGTGCTCCACATCTGCGCTAAAACAGTGGATATCTTTATGATATAGATCACTGCCATGAGGTAGAAGTGGGTATCAGTCGAATATGTTCGATGCTCGCTAGGCTAGCTGCGAAGCCCAGAGAATGCACAAATAAAAGTCAATTATCAAAGGCATTAAGATATGTGGATGATTTCGGTGTGAAAGAAAAAGAGCGGATTCGCTTCTTTCGAATAAGAGAATCAGAGTGGTCAGCGATGACCAATGGCATAACTCCAGCAGATCTTTCAGAATCTTCGCTGTTCTGATGCGAAGACTTTTGATACGATCGCCTGCTAGCGTTTCCAGAAAAACATCAATCAGCGGGTGGAAAGGAATGGACCATTGCTTTGCGCAACGTTTGGCTCAGAATAGAGAGGCCTTCAACTATCTTAGTCACTTGCATGCTATCGCTAGTAACAGCGGATGTTTCGCGTGCGTTGTTTTAGTTTGTGTGAAGTGTCAATGAATTAAAATCAGTGATATTATATATTAAATTCGTGGTTTTGGTGGATTGGAACTGTTTTGATATAATTTGTGAAACCTTCCTTGAACATCTACTGTCATAACTTAAAAACCTCTATGCTTGAAATTTTGATACAGCTCGATAAAAAAATTAAATGAAGGTGTTTTATTCCCTTGATGAATACTAAACAAATCCGCAAGACATATTATCTGTTATATAAATTTGAATAAATTGGACAGTGTCCATTGAGGTGTACAAATTGGCTGACATAATATTAAACATTCCGTCAACAACTACAACTGTCTAAAGAAGTTTTTCTGTATTAAAAATAATCAAGATATATCTTAATGACACACAAGAACATCTACATTCGAACAACTTGGCTGGTTTGTCAGTAGAGAAACATATGGAAAAGTACTCGGAAGGAACATTTTTCTGTAAACGTAACAACTAGGTTCACATAAAAGGAAAGAAGAATGGAGTTTATGTACAGATAAATTATTCAGAAGAAGAATGGCGTTCATGTACAAATAAGTGTTCAAATCCTAAATCTCATTATTATTTGGTATCATGTTAGCAATAGCATGTACCTAAAATATTGAAAAAAATGTTATTTCCATTACTTAACATGTAAAACTTAAATATTGCAATTAAAAAAAACAGTACTGTGGGTGAGTGAGGGATGGGTGCCTTAGCCGAGGTTTCGGACCCAAGATACTCAACTGGTGTGTATCATCTAGTGCGCTGATGTCATTTTGCTGTCCATTTTCCGGATTTCTGAGCGTCCTATCCTCATCTGCCCACTGACGTCGAGCTTGCATAATTTTACTGGCGTTTCTACTCATACAAGTGGCAATGTCGTGGTAAGAAAATCCAGCTTCTCACATCCCAAAAATCCCCTCCACGCTGAAAGTTCGTCATGTGTTCATAATGCGATATTCTTCGGTGAAAAGGAAAAGGCCATCCCAAGAAACACTCTTTCGACTCAGTGCCGGCTCTTCAGTGATTGAAGAGCCGGCACTGAGTCGAAAGAGTGTTTCTTGAGCAGCTCTTTATACATAATACCTATGTCCGGATAGTTCCTAAGCGATGCTGAGAAACCGCATGCGCATTTTCACTGACATTCTGATAATTTGCACGTCACAACCTGTTGTACACATCCTGTGAGTTTCAAGCTAATACCAGCTGTCAGTCCTTCATGGTGTTGCAAGTTTCACAAACAGTATTTTAACAATTTTCACTGATAGTTTTCACTAACTGCAACTGTCGAAAGAAGTTTTAAAGCGACATTGGATGACGGATTTAGTAAATTTTCAGCCCACAGCATTTCCTGAAAATTCACTAAATCCGTCATCCAATGTCGCACATGCGATGCAGGAGATCCTGACGTCACACTTCCATGCATTGGCCTGTGTCGTTCACTAGGACGAAAAGCCTTAGCTTATGGATGAGGTGTCGCCATCTTTCGCCAATCTGTACCGTGCAAACAATTCTCATATGACGCCATTCTGCTGTACGCTTGCACTGCATCATTTTTCGTTAGACCACGGTGTGGCTTTTCAATTGTGTTACATTCGAAGCACAGATACCCCGATCAAAAGATCATTTCACTTATTACCATTTTACCTTTAACACCTATTTACTTTAACAAAAGCAACATTCTTTTTTTTTGGCATTAATATCATTTTTTACGACAAAAACATTCGTGACCTTTCACTGGCTGGCTCTGATTTAAAACTACTCGATATAAAAAAATATTTGATCGTGAATAAACGTAGCTATATTTATTATATAAAGAAAATTTCTGTCGATGCTTAAATTCTAAACGAACTAGGCATAATTTCATAGGATTGTTAAAAGGAAAATCTTACAAATGATGATTAAACGTTTTTTTTTTTTTTTTTTTGTTTTTTATGCTTTGGACAGCAGACACATTGACTTCTTTATATAGTCCCTAGATTGTTCCCTCTCACTTCCGGCTTTTGTACAGCACCGAATTCTAGCGTGAGAATGTTAACTTTCAGCTGTTATTGCTGAGATAGTGTTTCGTGCATGTACTTCACACTAAGGCATAGATTAGGTCACTCTTTATTCGTGTTCCCAATACCAAAGTTCGCGGAATCCTCACATGAATGTGCTCCTGCAAAATCACTAGATTCACTTTTTATTTCATAAAAATCCAAACCTGGCATCTTTCTTTGTTTTTCGGGTTGTTAATACCAAGAAATTGGGAATACATTTTTTTTTATGTTTTACAAAATGATGGTAGCAAAAGCTTAAGTGAAAAGTATATTTTTGAACAAAATACAATAAAAAACGTAGAAAACATTATTGCTTTTTTTTTAATTATTCTGATCTAAAATTTCGTCAACGTTATTACGTTCTACCGAAGGAATCTGAGAAAGCAAATATTTCAGAATACGCCGTAACAGTACTTACTGAAAACAGCTATAAAGTACAGAGCCCCCTGGATATAAAACCGTGGTTATACCGCGGGGTTTTCCTGTACCCCGTGCCTGACGCCATGCTTTTTTAACCATTGGCTGTAGCGCTGTTTTCTTAAAACGCGGGGAGGATCCCTTCCCTGAAGACCCACATTTTAACAGAGGGGCGGTGTATTATGGTTGAACATGTTAAATTTTAAGTCAGATGGAGTGCAGTTTTGTTTTCCTCAACGTGCAATTGAGAATAACTACTACGCCTTCATGTTTCAAAATATTACTTAGCAGAAAATATTCCTAAGCACATATTCCTCCATTTTTGTTCACGATGGAAATGTTTGCTGATAAATGGCAAATATCCCTAAAAGAAACCAACAGAAGCAGAAAAATAATCCTTCACCATTACCATTTCGTGTGAATTTCAGGAACGTTGAGCTCCAGAATTAATCTTCTTTACATTTTGAGCTACGAGCATGTGAGGGGTTTTTCAAATTGAAAAAAAATCAATGTGTGCAGCATGCAAAGTGTAGAATTATCAATCATACACAAGCAAAAGTTCTAGTTCACAGGCAGAAAAATCGAAATTTTCGGCTCTTGTAAACCTTCCGGTAAGTGAATATTGAGTTGCACAACACAGCCGATTCAATTGCACAAAAGCTAAATGAGTTAACCAGCCAAATACGTTTTGGTGAAATTTTATAATACCTTGACCGAGAAAGATTTCGATGAATTGGTTTTCCAGCAAAGGGTATACAAATTGCTTTGAACGGATGATAACATACACATATGTTGATACCAATTGCCAGGGACAGAATTTAAAACGTGTAAAACAATAACTTGCTTAAAAACATCACAACCACTGCACACGAAGATATCTAGCGGAGAACAATTCCATTAAATACGTATATAGCTGGCCTCCAGGGTTACAACGCACAACGCACGGCTGCACTAACATGCCCAATTAATACTGCTTTCTCGCTCATATGCACGTCGTTGACATAGAACACGTGTACGTGTGGTACGTCATGTGTAGACGTGTTGAGGCACGTCAAGACACACCGAAAACTCTCCAATAGCTGAAGATGGCGCTGAATGAAGAATTATCGATGTTACTCCAAGATCTCATCAGCAACTTAGTTCAAAGTACAGACAGACGGTAAAATTCCTGCAATGACAAAATTAGGGGTGATCATATCCCATATTGAGGACATACTTTTCCTTTCGTACCGTCTTTGGCATTGATCCCCTCTATTATGGCAGCAGTGCTATGTAGCCAATTCTGGCTAAAGTTCCTCAGTATCCTTTAGCATCAAGAGCTATGTCGTTATGTTTCCGTCACCAATTTGGGCGCAATGGAGTTCCTTTAGTTTAAATTTCACATATCCAGAACGTTCCGGTGCGAAACTGCATTTCGAAATCTGTCTCGTACTTACGTTTTGCGCCCGAGCGTACATATTTTGTGCATATTCATAGGTGTACTGAGGTTTTTCTTAGAAACCGTGCATATAAATTTTCGAAGCACCTGTGCATTTGAAATTGAATCACAGATTTTTAAATCTCTAAAAAAATGGGTTGATTTTTCTTTCAGGGTAACTATACTACAAGTATAAAAATATACTATACGTCTAATACATTTCATTGTTGTATATCATCATGTATTGCTAAATGTAATTTGAGGAGGAAATTTATTTAAGAAAGTTCCTTGGAAAATATTGTGTTTTTAGATTGCTTCTTGCATATTCTGTTGTACTTACTATTTCATTGTGTCATCATTGTAAGCTGTGATCACTTTCATAGTTCAATATTACCTTTTCATATAGGCTTATTAAGCCGTAGAGACATGGAAAAATAATGTTCTGACTTTCAGAACATTAATGTCTCACGAATTCATTTTAATTCGTTTAAATTGACGGAACGCAATGGGCATACTTTAGATACAGAGAACCGAATTGAAACTGATCATTCAAAAGATATTTTCTATGCATCACATTTAAGGTACAGTCACTTTTAGTATGTTTTCTATAAAATTAATTATATTAGAGAACCAGTGTATATAAATGTGAAGAAATTTTCTCTTTTTAATTGGCGTGTGAACCTTTAACAAGGTTGAATGTCAGATTGCGAAGGTGGTCTAGGGTTGTTGTTTTTTTGTAATTTTTGTATGTTTATCTTTCTTTCAACTTTGGGGCTGCTCTCTCTTCAGGTAATGCTGGAGTGCCTGCCTGCTTTTGGAGCCAAATGGATGGGATGCCGATAGCTGCTTTGTGTGAAAGAGAGGAAATTTGAGAGTGAAAGCAGTGGTGTAGTATATATTCGAAAAAAGCTGGGTGAAAATTGAGCAAATGGAAATTCAGAGTTTATATCCTCAAATCCGTTCCAATTGTTGAATGGCGGAGACGGTTTAATGGTGCTTACTAAGTATTAATCTCTGTGACATCTTCGCCTTCGGGGGAGAGGTATACAGGGACTTCCGAGATCCTCAGCGGGGCACCCTCTGTAGCGTGTTCCATGAGGCGCCTTAATATTTGAAGACAAGGTCGTCTGCCAATGTAGCGGAATTGTCTTATTATCTGCACAGATTAATTTACACAAGGAGACGAAGTTACCATTTTAGCGGCATGTCTCAAACGTAGATATATCCTTTCTTATAAAGCGATTAATCTGAAGATTGTTTTGGTCAGAGCATGTCATTTTACCTAATTGCAGAAGCGACCACTTTCTGTTCCGAGAAAGTGGTCAGGAGCATGCGGGAATCAAGTTTCCGTCACACTTCGACACACCAAAATTTTCATTGTCGTCCTTGGACTTTGGGGATTTCGGTTTCGCAGACTATCTTTTTTAAACGGCTAATCATGTCATTAGCTAGGTTTACGCACAATCGCACCAATTTCTGAAAACTTGCATCGGGCACTAGTTTTTTGTTTTACTCCGAAGACCGTATTTCCTGGTTGAAACTATCTCACCGTTTTCTGCTTGCTCCAAATTTCACTGTCCGTCGGAAGTGCGCATGTATACGGACGCTTCTCAATGTTCACGAAACCTCTCGAACACTACGGATCTGTTCTGAAATCGAGCACTTCTCATCTTTCGATAAATAACAACAAACAAAGGCTGATATGCATTACGTTGAGTGTTTACATTTATATAGATGCTACGCCCCAGGGTCATTTTCATACGAATTAAATCGCAGTACTTGCGACAACAGCTTACATAAGAGCGGAACAAAGTATTTCAATGAATGCTTAGATGAATCAAATTTGGCGGGGCTGTAACCGTAAAAAGTGTATATTGAGAGCAAGCATCTACTTGAACTAAATTTTACATAAATTAATGGGCATCAGTATTCACTAAAATAAGCTACGACAATTCCTGGCACAAAATATACACTTTAATTTAGAAATACATTTTTACATATTTTGTGAAGTTGTATTCAGACCATTGACAGGTCACTACGACTTGGCAGTTTTTAATAGGTTTATCTGTCGAAACGTTAATTCATTAATCGTTACAAGCACGACCAGTCACATGTAAGTTTCTCAATTCACTCTGAAAGTCGCAGGAGCTAACATAAACAAATTAAGCAAAATGGACTTGCGATCTTTGGCAATGAGCTAATCCAGAACACCACGGAAATGCATTCTCCAATGCAGCTCTCAACTGCACCACAAACCGTTCACACGTTTTACAATGACGGCCTATTCACCTTCTTTTACGTACAACACATAACTAGGCACAGGCAGTCTCTCACTTGGTTAGTGTTTTTCAACTGCAAGTCCATTCTCCCTGTCGGCGGATCCAGAACAAACGAACTTCTTACAATAACTCCAATTCCAGATTTGATTTGATGCTCGTAGAATCAGTGGAGAAGCTATCGACGATAACCCAAATTTAACATGGGCACCCTTAACGCAATGCGGGAATGCAACACGAGGTCCAAGTGGTCCAAGGTTTCCCTTATTGGACCACTTTTGAAAATAAAAACCACGGCGACCGTGGGCATCCAACAAGGTTTTTGTCTCGGTAACGCTCTGAGCCAGACCCCTGGCCATTAAATTTTGGCCTTTGTAAAACTCCCTTACGTACTCTGCTTTTTCCATCTGAATAACTTGGATTACACTGATAAACGATCTTAGTACCATGTGTTATTTATACCGCTCCATGACCTTCACGAGCGCCGTACTTTACCTGCTACGATTTACATAAAGACTCGCTGACCATAATGTCTTGGTTCTTATGTGTATGTATCGTACGCGTAGCTTAAAAAATTAGATATAAACTCTTACCATAAAATTATATATATGAAATATTTTGTGAGAAACTACTGATTACTCTTGACTCCGTTTCTCTGTAACGGGAAGATTAGTTTTATATGGATTTTTTTTATCTTACCTTCCAGTAACATACGGTTAGGAAAACAATAGTTATGATATTTTACCTGAAACATATGTACCATTCTATTTCAAATAAAGTAGTCGGACATTTATTATTGGTAAGATTTTCTATTCACCAACGGATACTTCAAGAAGTAAAAATTTAATATTTCCGACAGATTGTTATGCAGCAATTTCGGAAAAACTATTTCTTGCTTTAAATAACCGAAACAGAAAATTTTAAATCTTGTGTACTATTTCACTGTTAATCAATCGCTTCAAGTCAGTAGTCTGTTCTGTGTCATCTTCTGAGTTACATGCTTTGTGACATTTTATTTTTGTTTCAATTTTTAAGAGAAACGTGTTAGTCCAATTCCCCTACTTCCAAACTGATATAGTTTGGTTAAGAGAGTATTGTCAAATTGACAAATTCGAATTACGGACCTTGATCATTTCTCAGTATGCGCAGCAATAAATGTTTGTATTGTAAGCTAAAACTTTGCATTGACACGGATGTGCGGGTGAACGAACGCACTTTGGCGGAAATGAAATGGGGACACACTGGGACGTATTGGGCTGGCAAGTTAAGAGTTATCTTATTTCCGGGCACGAAATGATTTTGTAATATGCCTGAAGTACAAGTCATGGGACATTTAATGACATTTCACAAGAAAAAAAATGTCAAATAATTTCAGTTTAATCGGCAATTGCTCAGATGAAGAAATTCCTAATAATAAGAAGTTTAGGTATCACCTATAGGGGAACGAGAAATTAAAAAAAATCTTGAGATTAATACTTACCGCGTTGTACAAATTAAATGTAAATATGATTAACATACATTGTCGACCTTGTGTTGAATTTTTGGGTGCATACGGCCTTCTCGTTTTTTTTAATGAATTCTCAGCCACAACAGTAAAAATGAAAGAGGTTTTATTGATTGAAAAACTTTCAGTAGCCTCCAACCCATTTAAACTTGACTTAAATATCAGCAATATTTGCAGAAATACGAACGGAATAGTGTTTTTAATTTGAAATATTGTTTCTTTTTTAGGAATTGTTTCTTTTTTAGGAATTCATTTAATGAAATAAACATGTCTCTTACTTCAGTGAAAATTGGTTTTTCAAAAATGCGATGTTTAGGTGTCACGCAATGTTTGATTTTCTGGATATTATTTCTACATAGAGGGACTGCTTCTAATGCGGTTGACTGGTTTCTAGAATTATGTGTTTAATCTGCCAAAACTTTTAAAACCAACTGAAACAGAACATTATATTTATACTTTAAAATCGCCGCTTATCATTATAATTCCAGTCAAACATAATGCTGAACAAAGAGATTTCCCGGAGCTCATTTTTAAAAATTTCATGCATTTGACGACATTTGGGATGATTAACAGAACTGATTCAACATTTTTTGTTTTTGTCCCAGAAATATTCCTCTTTTTTATCTTTTTTAGCACCAAATATTTACATAAGTCAAAAATCAGTTGTTGTTTTTGGTGCAATTTATGTCTGTCGAACGTTTGTTAACTTCCTTTCATGCTCTCTAAAATTTAAAGAAAGTGATTGTCAATTAAACCGAACCTAGTAGAAGTAGAAGTAGATTTGGTGGAGTGAATTTGAGTGCACAATTTCTTAACATTTTTTTTCCACTGACTTTCTGTGAACGCAGTCTCATGATTTCTAAGAAGGCAATTTCAGATTAAAACCTTATAGGCTTAACGGCTAAAAGGTATTTTGGTTCTGAATATGTGTCATCATTTTTTGATATGATGACCAAACATGAAACATAGTCATGAACTACCATTGAAATCTATTTTTTTATATTTTATGAATCACGACTTTTGACCAAAATGTATGTTAATCCTTTGAAGCAATACTTTTCGTGTAGAAGAGGTTCCTTTTCGCGTAGAGCAATACTTTTCGTGTAGAAGAGGTTCCTTTTCGTGTAGAGCAATACTTTTCGTTAGAATAGGTACTTCTCGAAAAAGTACCAAAATGGGTATTTCTCCAAATCAAAGTATGAGTTCGAATTTCTAGTGGAAATAAATTCTACACTAAATATTTGTTCATTTATTCTTATCAAAACAGCAAATATTAAGAAAATACCAAAATTAAGAGTTATTTTAAAAAATATGAACACAACATTTTAGTTTCCAAAGCTGAAATATTGAAATAAATATTTTTTTTACAAAAACCTGAAAATCTAAACATTGATTAGAATTAAATAATTTGTACAACGCGGTAAGTATTTGCAGAACAGTGATACATAAAGTACATTGTTGGCAATCGAAGGTACAACACAAGGTATATTGCATCCCAGTGGCTCGAAAGTTGGCAGAAGGAAGAACATGGGTGGACATATAAATGATTAACCGGTGGCACATATGGAAATAATGTGGGGCAGTAATGCCCCTGACGTCCTTTAAGAGGGGTGAACAAGGAGCCAGTGTTGATCACTTGTAGTGTGTTTGCTTGCCGTTCCTGTCCACAGACATCTGCAGGATGCCCTTTCGAAGTCAACGGCAGACCTACCAGTAGGTTTCCGACTACAAGCACAGGAGAATTTTAGCATATCGGGATTGTGGATAATCACCCCGAGACATCGGTGTTTGCGCGGGACGGCATGCGTACATGGTGGGAAGAACATGGCGACAATCGTGAGCGGAGGAACAAACACATCGACTTGTGGGATCCCAAATGTCCCGTCACACCACCAGACGGGAGTACCGACAGCTGGTGCCCAATGGCTCCGAACAGCAAAATCGGAAAATTCCCCAAATCGTGATTGAACAGTCAAATCGACTACTTAGATCAACAGTTCAGGTGTGCAGTTGTAATTGCAGCCCAATCAAGTCGACACCAGATGCTGGTTGTTATGGGTATCTCTCGTCTTATCGTGATGTATTTCTAATCGGTTCACCCTTCGACTCAGTCTGTCGGTTCACCCTTCGATTTCTGTATAACAAATATTGCTTTGATTTCTCTTGTTTTTCGTGGTGTGGCACGTTTAATTGCCAGCAGTGCAAATGACCTTAAAGATCAATCAAAAGAAATTCGTGTTAAACAACTTTGCAGAAACACATGAAGAGATAACAGGATAATTTTTTTTAAATGCAATAAATCTAACCAACCAGAATGATAGATTATATGGTTTCATAAGATCCATAGAAGTATTTCCGAAATTTCATAATTCCATGCTAGGGCATTTTTACATATTCTTTTGTTATATTATGTCTGTTAGCTCATAAATAGTGGGTAGTTTTCCTCCTTGTATTTTTTTTTCAAATTTTGTTTAGCAATTGTGTTTCAAAAATATATTTTCCGGAAATTAATATGTTACTAGTATAATATGCAAAACATATTTTATACATATTAAACAGATGTTAAAAGCTGCTTCATCTTGTGTCTTGAAATGCGTTTAGCTAGCCCTACGTTCAAATCTGTCAATTTCGTGTTAGTTGCAGAATAGCTATAATGCGCTAGAAGGACTAAACAGGAGAGATAATATTTTCTTTTTGCTTTGCCTTTTGCAAAGCAGTTGAATGCCCCAGTACTGTCGGTTCTTTCGAAATACGTCTTTTGGTACAATATCATTTTTTTTGTTAGAGAATTTACAGCATTTTGATCGGTCTTCAATGTTTCGAGATGAATCACTTAAGATTATATGATGACACATTTGTTTCTGCAAAGTAACAAGTGGACAACCTCCTCTTCCAACAAATTTGTTGCGCGATCAACGGTGAAGATAACTTCAGAAACATGGATATAGCAATAGGTCTGTTTCGAAGATACCATGTCGAAGAAAATTGAAGTGTCTCTTCCTTCAATATTGGGAACTGTTCGTATGTCACGTTCAAGAATATATAAGTAATAAAATATATTTTCTTCAATAACGAATAAATCTTCTTCGTAGGGGAATTGGAGACTTACTTAGGAAGGCAATACATCCACAGTCATTCAAATTCTGTAAAACATATCACAAATTGTGGAACAAATACGAGCTTGAATATGTTTATGTATTACTAACTGAACGAATAGAGCAACATTGGTGAATTTATTTTAATTTTTTCGCCTAATATATACCAACAACATTTTGCTGCATTCAGGCATTTGAACCTAATTTCCATAGAAACAAATTTAATTTTCTCAAACATATATACATGGTGATTCAGCTAAGGTTGTACAAACTTCTAGGAGGGTTAGGTTGCACAAAAACAAATAGAAATCACATAACAATGCAGGGTCGAAAACGCCATCTTCATGGGTTAGTTTACAGAGCAGTACATAAGATAATAAAATGCTTTTTATTACTCACAAGATATTTGTGAAATGTATTGAGGTTACAGAAGGTGTTCAAAGTTACGACCATGATGAGCTGTAACACACGCTTGACATCGTGGGCGCATGGAATCACGTTCATTTTGGAAAATTCCTGGCCTGTCTCGGACTTTCGAAGCAGCTACCACACCAGATCCACTGACGACCAAATGTCATGTTTAAGTGATAACGAACGTCATTGCTGAAATAGACGGGAAACCATCGTGCTAGAACTACATTGCACGGCGCAGCGACTGAGGGACCTGTTGTCCGTTCTAAAGCTTTCGGAGTATTTCGTCCTGCAAAAATACCCGGTAACGTCTTCCGTCCAGACGAGGAGGTACGAGGTATGGGCCAATTAAGTTCTATTCGACAATGCCGGCCCAAACATTAACAGCAGAACTGTTTTGTGCTGCACGTGGTCGTAGAGCATTAGGGTTCTCCACCTCCCATAAATGCGCGTTATGTGCATTAAAGCAACCCTCCCGTGTATAGCACGCTTCGTCTGTGAACAGCACAGACGCACGAACTTGGGGTTCTGCCGCACTCTACTGCAGGTACCATTGCGGAAATGCAATACGCTGAGGGCTTAGTGTCTAAACGCGCTGCACATGATATGGATGCAATTGGTCTTTAAACAGAACCCTCCATACGGTGGATGAGACAGACCGAGCCGATGGGCAATTGCACGTGTGCTGGCATTTGGAGTGTCTGCTGCATGACTTAACACATTCTCTTCGATGGCAAGGTGCGGACCAACCGTTCCCGACAACTGATAGGCCCCTGGAAAGAACCATTGTCGCATAACTTCCGATGAGGCCCTGAGCACTCGGCGGTTTGAAACTCATCTCATCGGGTAACGTTCCTGGTAGAGTCGCACGGCGACTCGTCCGTTGCAGTCCGCTGCTCCGTGTGCGAGATGCATATTAGCCACTTCCGCATTTGTGAACTTAGCCATCCTACTACCTCTGCGGGCGGTTTACAAATGACGGTATCCTGAAAGAACGTAAGAGCAGCCTCTCGGCCGAACAACGCTATCTACCGCATGAAGATGGCGTTTCCGACCCTGCATTGCTATATGATTCTGATTCACCTTTGTGCAACCTACCCTTCCCAGAAGTTTGTATACGCTCAGCTGAATCACTCTGCATATTAATAATGAAACTACAATTTGCTTAAATGCCGTCAGATCATATCATTTTTTACATATATGTGAAATCACATCAGTTGCCAAAGTGTGACAAAATAACATCTCATACATTGTTCTTTTCAATTTTTAATCAGATTCTGAAAGTACTTAATAAGATAATTATTCATTACGTGATCAATTCAAGTTCATTTTGTATTTCCAGTGGATTTCTGAACACACAAAAAGAGAGTTCCTACCAGGCCCTGATTTACGGGAGGGCACACGGGACACGTGCCCAGGGCCCCCGATTTTGGGGGGCCCCCAAATTTGAATTAAATGTGTACTTAGTTAATGGGAATTTTGTGTGTGTATATTCAAAATTTATTTTTTTTACTTTTGCATGCTCATGAGTCATGTGTTTACAGATGTGGTACTTACACGCAGTGAGTTTGAGGGTCGAATTTCACGTAAACACGTGGCCATTAATGAGTTTCAGTGGTTTAATAACCTTCAGGTGGCCATGAGAAGGAGGATCGCTTCCATTGATTCACGTGCCTTTTCTTGCTTTTCCGCACGTACCTAAACTCAACTGATCCTTCAACTTCCTGCACATTGCTTGTCGTAACTGTATCTACGAAGGCTTGGTTGTATTTTGCGTTGCGTTTCTTGTAGTCTGATGGAATGTTGAATATTTGTTAATTTTATATATAATCAAATTAAGTTAATTGTAACAATATATTTAAGTTGAATTATTTAACAGTTAAATTATTTCAAAACGTACATATTTATCAGGCAGTGCTAAACGGAAAGCCAAACAATTGAAACTGAAGGATGATGACCTGCAGCATGGTAGCATTGAACATTTTGCCATTAAAAAATTGGATATTTCACTTGGTCCCAAAAGTTCTACAAATTCATCTAATTTTACTACTGATGAGTCTCTTGAGTGTAATTTGTCTTTGGAAGCCAGTAATCTGACTTCAGAATCGTCTAACATCACAGATGCTCCTAATTTGGGAAATCTTTTGAATTCATCTAATGAAGAGAGCACAAGTTCCACAATGAATGCAGTGGATCCTGCCTTATGGGGAGATTTTACAAAAGAAATGCGCGAATGCTTTTTGAGCAATCCACCAGTCCAAGATTTGAAGTTGCTGGCATTCACAGGGAAGGATATATGTGGTAAAAAACGTTTTCTAACAGAAGGTAATTTTTTCAGAATAAAAGAAAAATAATGAGAAGGTAAAATGCGACTGGCTTCTTTTATCCCCATCAACTTGTTTACTATTCTGCTGGATATGCAAATTGTAAGCTAGGAGCACTACAGCATTAGGATCCACAGGTTTTTCTGACTGGAAGCATGCAAGTGAACGTCTTACAGAGCATGAAAATTCACACATACACAGGCAAGCAGTATGTGACTATTCATCACGCATGAATGCTTCTGCACGCACTGACTGTCAGATAGTTATGCAGTATCGGAATGAATCCAAGTACTGGCAAGATGTTTTGCATAGAGTTGTTGCAACAGTTAAGTATCTCTCAGTTCGTGGGTTGCCAATGTATGGTGATGATGAAATAATTGGATCAGTTCAGAATGGAAATTTCCTGGGTTGCTTAGAATTAATTGCAGAATTTGATCCATTCTTAGCTCAACACTTGGAAAAATGTGGGAATCCAGGAAGTGGTAACACCAGTTACTTATCTTCAACATGTGTGGATGAATTTGTTTAACTAATGGCTGTACGTGTTTTTAACGTCATCACTGATGAAATAAAAATGTCAAAATGTTTTTCTGTCATAGTTGACTCTACTCCAGACATTACACACATAGATCAACAGGCTTTTATCATAAGGTATGTCAACAAAGATTGTGAAGCAAAAGAACGGTTTTTGACATTTATTCCATTCCATGGACATACTGCAGAAAACATTACAAATGCCATGATATCTTTTCTATAGGAGGCTGGCCTGGATATTATGAATGTCAGAGGCCAAAGCTATGACAATGCCAGCAACATGTCTGGGAAGTATTCTGGTGTTCAAACACGCATTAGGGAAATCAATCCACTAGCGGAATATGTGCCATGTTCTTCTCGCACTTTAAATTTAGTTGGTGTGAATAGCATAGATAGTTGTGGTAAAGTTCTCTCTTTTTTCACATTTTTGCAAAAACTCTATACTTTTTTTTCTGCATCAACTCACCGTTGGAAGATGCTTCAGGAGAAAATCCAGGAAGCACATGGAAATTCATCACTCACACTGAAGAGTCGGTCAGCTACCAGATGGAGTGCAGATGCTGCAGCTACACGATCAGTGAGGAAAAATTATCGTGAAATAGATAAAGTTTTAGTATTTCCGTCAGAAAATGTAGATGATTCTCCACAGACAAGAGATGAGGCAAAATCACTGCTGAAGAAAATGCGAACAATGGAAATATCGATCAGCGCAGTAGTTTGGGACACAATACTTCAGAGATTAAACTGTGTAAATCAAACTTGCCGGAATCCAAAAGGAAATATTTCTGAAGTACCTAAAATTTGCCAGTCATTAATTGAATTCATTCAGTTTGTGAGGGAAAATTTTGAAGTCTATGAAGAGGAAGCTAAAACATTAGTGTCTGAAAATGTGCAATACCATGGTCATGATTCCCAAAGAAAGAAAGTGCCCAAGAATAAACACCTAGATGAATGTAACAGTGAACATATAGAACTCAGTGCAAGGGATATATTTAGAACTCAGGTTCATTATGTGCTTTGTGGTGCTTTAGTCACTCAGCTTTCAAGCAGAAAAAGTGCTTATGAAAATATAATGAGAAAATTTGAATTTTTACAAAAAAAATCAAGATATAAAATTTTGAAGGGGCAAAAGCATTGCAGGAATACTATAACAATGACCTTGACGACCAGTTTGCAGATGAGTTTTTGCAATTCTCCTGAATGATGGGGGAGCATGCAACCATTCCCCAGATGCTGCAAACTTTGAAGGTAAACAATTTAGAAGCCTCATTTCCGAATACTGAGACTGCACTTAGAATGTTCATGACATTACCGATTTCAAATTGCACAAGTGAGAGATCATTTTCTTTGCTAAAAGACTTAAAAATCCCTTACGATCAACCATGTGACAAACGAAACTGGCATAATTAGCTGTGCTGTCTTTGGAGAGTGATGTGACACAGTCTTTAGATTATGATTCTCTGATACATGACTTTGCATCTAGGAAATGTAGAAGAAAAATATTCAACCCAACTGTTTCGTCCTGATATAGGAGGTAAATTTTCAATTGTTTTTATTCATTCCTAAAAATAAAGAATAGTAACCGAGTTATTACAAATAAAAATATCTGGTGCCCAAACACAGCACTTTGTCATCGTATTGTCAGTTTTGTTTGACAATGGACAATTTATACATTCATGTCATTATGTGCTCATTAGATTTTGGTAAAAATTGGGTAAATGTGTAGTTTAGCGTGGTAAATTATTTGGTCGGAAAAGTTGTAAAATTTCTAAATAGTGTGACGTACAGATTCTAAAATATGCAATTTAAAGGGAAATTGTGAACACATTTCATCATTAGAATGAATATTAAAGATGTTTACTAAAAAACTTGAACTCCAAGTATGACGAGACAGCAGACGCTGCGGGAGGCCTTAAACAACGCTGAGGCGTTGACATGAAGCTGTGCTTCGTTGAAAGGAAGGATCGCTGCAGCCAGGACATTCACGGGCGGAATAGTACAACAGGAACCGGGTACGCTGTTGTCAGGAAAGAGTGTAGTGCTACGCTACAGAAAATAGTTCATTTCGGTGTCAGTTCTTGACATCGCAATCGGACAGTTTCTTGTTTTTTTCACATGGGATTCTTTGATGCTGAATGAATGAACTCATTTCTCCGTGGAAGCTTTTTATTTTTTTTATTTAGTAATCAAACTTTCGCTTTTAAACTTGCCATCTAACTTCCGTTAGAGAGAATGCGACACTTACTCTAACGCTTTTCTAGAAACAAGAAAGGCATGTGCATACTTACTATTTCGTATCACGGAATTACATGCCAAAGAACGAAGACAGTCTCTGCATGCTTCTTTAAAAAGTGAGACAGAAATTACAAACTACATTCTTTAGCGTAGTAGTATATTCTGTTACTCTTTCCTGGCAAGAGCGTACCTGATTCCTGTTGTACTCTTCTGCCCATGAATTCACAGCCGCAGCAAACCTTCCTTTCAACGGAGCAAAGCTTCAGGTCGTCGCCGCAGCGTGTGTTTACTCATCCTACTTGGACTACTTGGAGGTAAGTTTTTCGGTAAACATCTTTAATATGCTTTTTTTTTTTTTTTTTTAATTTTACAACTTTTCTGACCAAATAATTTAGGACGCCGAAGTACAACACATTTACCAAAAATTGAACCGGACTAGGTGTTCCTCTCAGCTTTTCAGATTATTATTATTATGTTTTTTGTTTTGTTATTTTTTTTGTGTAACTCAGACTCTTCCTTATCAACACAAAATTTTATGTTTTGCAGTTTTCTGATATATTGACCATGATGCGCTGATTTAATCTTGGTAGAAACCGGGAAGCTGGAAGTAGGAGTTCCCATAGCACTTTTTTAATTTTTTACGCAGCTTCACATCTCTATTTATGAAGAAGTCCAGTGGAGGTCACCATGGATTTTTTTTTTCTTGTTTTAGTTACCTTTTTTTGTTGGATGCATTGTTCTCATGTTCTAGACGCAAGAATCAGTACATTGCAAGACCACAATATTCACTAAAATTAAAATGTCTAGATATATTGTTATAGTTAGAATCTATGGAGGTCATTAACACCACAAACTACTGATCAAAAAGTTGTCCCCGCACAGCCAGAGTTGTATAAAAATAAAATGTATCTGCGTACACAGCTATTGAAACAGAAAACTCGCAGCTAACCCGCAAACCATGATAGCAATAGAATAAGATAATTTAAAGGAAAATTAATAAAACAAATAATTATTAGAACATTACAGATTACAGTGAGGACAAAATAGTACATTCTAATTGAATGTGCAGCAATGTGTGTAAAATGGACTTTTATGGCAAAATATTAAAATATTGGACTACGAACCTCATAAAAACAAGAGATTAATTAAAGAACGTTTTTACATCCAGAAAAACAGTTCTATCAATGAACCTTCAAAAATTATAAATATGATTTTCAACAAGTTAATTCAAAAATACTGGACTTACAAAATGCATAAGAAAATATTTTTATTTAATTGGCAACTGAAAGAGGAACCTGGCAATAAAATTTAAATTCTCTGTAAACAAAACTTTTAGTAGAGTTCGTATACATTGAAACAGGCCTTTAAAAACAAAAGAACTCAGAAGATGTGAAAAATAATTAAGTTCTTCAGTTAAAATAGAATTAAGTATATTAATCTGAGTAAAGCGTTGAGTAAGTGTTTTAATTGCTGTATATAGGCCTAACATTTTTATTTTTTAATCTACATGCAAAAACTATCTGCAAACTTGCTAATGATTTGGAAACTATCAGCGTACGCATGTACGTCTACATCCTGCTACTCTACACACAGTGACTATTATTTGGTCGATAGAGAATAAGGAGGGGGCCACGGAAATGTTTTGTGCCCCGGGCCTCGCATGTAGTAAATCGGGCCCTGGTTCCTACAGTAACACAATTCTGTGTCTTTATGCATTTATGAATATTACAAAATCAGATTCAGCTTCAAAACAAGTTATATTCTGGTTTAAAGAAGTAAACGATACTAATGATTTCATAGAATTAAACACAGGTATATACATGTATACAAGTTTAAGTGCCAAAGTACAAAAATGTGTAAACCGCATCATAACAATGCACCAAAACTTTCAACGTTTTTCCTAATGTAAATATGATAAAATTGACACGAGATTATTAAATATCCGAAACGTCTGTGTGATAAAACTGAAGAATCTGTATTTATAATCTGAAGAAAAGTTCTAATTAGTTAAATTGGAATAATTTTTCTGAATGAGTTGCAGTAACTCCAAAGTGAAAGAAATAACATGCGCTTTTAAATGGCCAAACAAGCAATGCAGTTTTGTTAAATTGTGTAAGAAACTGTCCTCTTTGATTTAAAAAAAAAAAGACGAAAATACGGAACTGTATTTGATTTTGTATGTTTTACATGTCATTCCTTTGAAAGTGTTATCAACAAGAAATGGAATCATTTATTAAACAGAGATCAGAAAATACACACTAGAATAGGTAGTGTTAAGCTGTGGACTCTTAAAATACCCTTTCTTATAAGCAAGGGTTAATAACTATACCTTTCAGAAACGTTCATTAAAATATTAAGTATCTTCCATAAAGGACTATATTAAATGTCGAAATCAGTTGTGATTTACATGTCTGAGGAAAAAAGAAATATCCAAAAACATTTGCAAATCAGTCTATATACCCACAAATAAAGAAGATAGCTGTCTAAGCACGAACTTTTAGCTCAAACCAATTACAACACTCAAATGAAGCTAAGACGTATCACCGGTATCAAAAGTATACACAGTTAAAACCATGACGACACAAATAACTCATTCCATTGAGGTTTAAAAAGGTTTAATGTTAAAAACTTGCGAGATCTTTCGAACCTACGACTTATAGGTTCATCATCAGGCACCAAAACTCGCAAGGTGCACATGAAACGTAGTGGTTATATACACGTGTGGTTATGGGCAAAGACCGCGCATGCGTACAAGTCGGAACAGTATGAGGTCATAAAATACATACATTTAAAATAACCTGTAGGGTAAAAAACACATAATGGTTGTCATAAATATAAGAAATATAAAATGAAGGTCAAAAGTTCCCTCGCCTGAGTTTTATATATGTACAATAAAATCAATGGTTGTCTAATCTTGTTTCTTGGTTTTTCAGTAGGTATCGCCAAGGAGCTGGTATATTGGATGGAGCTTCATCATTACAACATTGTTCATTCAAATGATAAATATGCAAGCTCTCGAGAAACAACAGGCCATTTTTAGTTTTGGTCGTCGATAACAGTTTTACATTGTCCAAGTCAGGATAGTGCTCTCCTTTTAGTACCTCTCGCGCTAAAGAAGTTGTTAAGGCATGTGTACGAACACTGAATTTGTGTTCTGTAATTCGTGCCTTTAATGATCTACAAGTGGATCCCACATAAGACGTAGACTGTGAGGTAGTTGAGAAAGAGTTCAGTGGTACCGAATAGACGCCGTATTTATCTAAGATTGATGTCGGATCTCGGTCTGATTTGGTCAAATTGAACAAATTTTCCGAAGAAACACCAAAGGAACAATCGTATTTTTTGCATGAATTTTGTAAGATCGGTACAATGGTTGGATGGAAGGGGATGGATGAAACGTTTTTTATGGTTACTTCATTAAGTATTGGTTGTAACGTTGTGGAGATCCGTCGTTGATACCTGCGTAACAATTTTGTAAATAGATATCCGGGATAACCGGAAACCTTTGTTAGATTGAAAATCCTGTGTAATTCTAGTTTTAAAGATCTTTTGGTGGATGAATGACTATAAGCCCTACAGATTAAAGATGAAATAGAACTATGATTATAGGGAAGTGGTGTGTACGAATTATATGGAATGAGGGTAGGTGAACAAGTGGGTTTTAGGTAGACGGAGGTTTGAATGTCATTAGATGGGGTGCGTCGTAATAAAATATCTAAGAACGGAAGAGAGTTGGAGGTTTCTAACTCTTGGGTGAAGGAAATAGTGGGAAAGACGGCTGATAAAGAGGCAGCAAAAGTGTCTAATTCACTAAGTGAGTATTGCCAAAAAATTTAAAACATCGTCGACATATCGTATATAGAGTAATGGTTGGAATGTACCATTATGAAAAACTGTATGTTCGACGTGTTGCAGTACTATTTCTGCCAGGACGGGGAACAGAGGTGACCCCATTGGGGTACCGAAATCCTGGCGGTAGGTGATGTTATTAAATTTAAAATAAGTCCGGTTCTTGATAAGGTTCAGGGCTGAAACTATAGCAGTGGATTCAGTAGAAGAGAGGTTTAAGGATGGAAGTAGTGGGGTAATCAGCTCAATGGCTACATCCACAGGGACATTGGGAAACAGGGAAACTACATCGAGACTGGCCATTTTAAATGGAATACCCGATGTAGCGGAATGGATCCGTTCCAGGGCGGACTTATAACTCTTAATTGAGAATGGTCAAGATGTGGTTAAGGGGGAAAGGACTGAGGCAATGGATTTTTCCAGATTTCGGGTGGGGTTAGTATAGCCTGATACTAAAGGACGGATGGGGTGTTCCGGTTTATGAAGTTTAATTTTGCCAAACAAATCTGGTGTACGAGGACCAAAAGGAGGTTGCATATTATTTGAAATGGCTGGGGGTAGTGTATTACTATTTTTAAGTTTTGCAAGAGCAGTAATAGTAGCTGGGATAGGGTTACGAAATAATACTATATGTAGGATCTGATTTATAACTGCAGTCATCTTGTTAATATAGGTAGAGTTATCAAGTATAACTATTTGGTCCGATTTATCTGCAGAAACAATTGCTAATGATGTGTCTCCGGAAAGAGATAACAAAGTAGTACGCTCATATTTTAATATATGTTGAATTTCAGTTGGTGGTTGAGTGGATTCCTTTTCAATAGTATGAGAGATTTTATATCTAAGTGGGTCCTGAGCATGAATCGGCAATGACTTTATGACCTGTTCAAGTTGGGTAATGTAATTGAAGGTCTTTGGTTTGAGCACCGGAAACGAGAACTTAAATCCTCGGTTTAGTGCCCTGCATTCGTCCTCTGTTAATTGTCCTGCACTTAAATTCACAAAAGCATTCGTTGAGGTCATTAGATTAGATTTTGTCAAGGAGTTTTTTCTAGTTGTAGACTCGTGCACCAAGACCCTCAATTTCCGTATTTGTCTCTGTTGGTACATTTCCACCTCGTGAGTAATCTTGGCATTGTTTACTATCATTAATTTGCCAAAAATAATTAAAGAGATGCTGTGAGAAAGGAAACCATACGCGTTGTATGTTTTTCGGTTAAGGGAATCAATCAGGCCGTATTTTATTCTTATCTCTGTAGTTAAGCGCCTAGATTCAGTTCCTTGTAATAACTTAGCATCTGATAGTGAACGTGGAGCGGTTCTCAGGCGTAGGAACTTTGGGATGACGCCCAAGGAACTGCAGTTTTGCAGAAGAGACAGGTGTGAATATTCCACAGCCAACTTTCGAGATGTTTTATAAAAAAAATTTACGGCATGCTCCATGTGGCACTTTGCTGTTCATAGGTATCTTAGAACAATTGGTAACTAACTTAACGTTCATAGGTATCATAGAACAATTGGTAACTAACTTACTAATTTACTAACTTATCGTAACCCTATCCCAGCTGCTATTACTGCTCTTGCAAAACCAAAAAATAGTAATACACTACCCCCAGCCATTTCAAATAATATGCAACGTCCTTTTGGTCCTCGTACACCAGATTTGTTTGGAAAAATTAAACTTCATAAACCGGAACACCACATCCGTCCTTTAGTATCAGGCTATTCTAACCCCACACGAAATCTGGAAAATTCACTTGCCTCAGTCCTTTCCCCCTTAACCACATCTTCACCATTCTCAATTAAGAGTTCTAAGTCCGCCCTGGAACGGATCCATTCCGCTACATCGGGTATTCCATTTAAAATGGCCAGTCTCGATGTAGTTTCCCTGTTTCCCAATGTCGCTGTGGATGTAGCCATTGACCTGATTACCCCACTACTTCCATCCTTAAACCTCTCTTCTACTGAATCCACTGCTATAGTTTTAGCCCTGAACCTTATCAAGAACCGGACTTATTTTAAATTTAATAACATCACCTACCGCCAGGATTTTGGTACCCCAATGGGGTCACCTCTTTTCCCCGTCCTGGCAGAAATAATACTGCAACACGTCGAACATACAGTTTTACATAATGGTACATTCCAACCATTACTCTATATACGATATGTCGACGATGTTTTAGTTTTTTGGCAATACTCAATTAGTGAATTAGACACTTTTGCTACCTCTTTATCAGCCGTCTTTCCCACTATTTCCTTCACCCAAGAGTTAGAAACCTCCAACTCCCTTCCGTTCTTAGATATTTTATTACGACGCACCCCATCTAATGACATTCAAACCTCCGTCTACCTAAAACCCACTTGTTCACCTACCCTCATTCCATATAATTCGTACACACCACTTCCCTGTAAACATAGTTCTATTTCATCTTTAATCTGTAGGGCTTATAGTCATTCATCCACCAAAAGATCTTTAAAACTAGAATTACACAGGATTTTCAATCTAACAAAGGTTTCCGGTTATCCCGGATATCTATTTACAAAATTGTTACGCAGGTATCAACGACGGATCTCCACAACGTTACAACCAATACTTAATGAAGTAACCATAAAATACGTGGCATCCATCCCCTTCCATCCAACCATTGTACCGATCTTACAAAATTCATGCAAAAAATACGATTGTTCCTTTGGTGTTTCTTCGGAAAGTTTGTTTAATTTGACCAAATCAGACCGAGATCCGACATCAATTTTAGATAAATACGGCGTTTATTCGGTACCACTGAACTCTTTCTCAACTACCTCACAGTCTACTTCTTACGTGGGATCCACTTGTAGATCATTAAAGACACGAATTACAGAACACAAATACAGTGTTCGTACACATGCCTTAACAACTTCTTTAGCGCGAGAGGTACTAAAAGTAGAGCACTATCCTGACTGGGACAATGTAAAACTGTTATCGACGACCAAAACTAAAAATGGCCTGTTGTTTCTCGAGAGCTTGTATATTTATCATTTGAATGAACAATGTTGTAATGATGAAGCTCCATCCAATATACCAGCACCTTGGCGATACCTACTGAAAAACCAAGAAACAAGATTAGACAACCATTGATTTTATTGTACATATATAAAACTCAGGCGAGGGAACTTTGACCTTCATTTTATATTTCTCATATTTATGACAACCATTATGTGTTTTTTACCCTACAGGTTATTTTAAATGTATGTATATTATGACCTCATACAGTTCCGACTTGTACGCATGCGCGGTCTTTGCCCATAACCACACGTGTATATAACCACTACGTTTCATGTGCACCTTTCGAGTTTTGGTGCCTGATGATGAACCTATAAGTCGTAGGTTCGAAAGATCTCGCAAGTTTTTAACATTAAACCTTTTTAAACCTCAATGGAATGAGTTATTTGTGTCGTCATGGTTTTAACTGTGTATACTTTTGATACCGGTGATACGTCTTAGCTTCATTTGAGTATTGTAATTGGTTTGAGCTAAAGTGTTCGTGCTTAGACAGCTATCTTCTTTATTTGTGTATCAATCAGCACGATAGTGTCTTCATCATATCTACTAACAAGCTGCCTCGTTATTTCCCGGTAAGTTAGTTACCAATTGTTCTAAGATACCTATGAACAGCAAAGTGCCCCATGGAGCGTGCCATAAATTTTTTATAAAACATCTCGAAAGTTGGCTGTGAAATATTCACACCTGTCGTTTCTACAAAACTGCCGTTCCTTGGGCGTCATCCCAAATCTCCTACGCCTGAGAACCGCTCCGCGTTCACTATCAGATGCTAAGTTATTACAAGGAACTGAATCTAGGCGCTTAACTACAGAGATAAGAATAAAATACGGCCTGATTGATTCCCTTAACCGCAAAACATACAACGTGTATGGTTTCCTTGCTCACAACACCTCTTTAATTATTTTTGACAAATTAATGATAGTAAACTATGCCAAGATTACTCACGAGGTGGAAATGTACCAACAGAGACAAATACGGAAATTGAGGGTCTTGGTGCACGAGTCTACAACTAGAAAAACTCCTTGACAAAATCTAATCTAATGACCTCAACGAATGCTTTTGTGAATTTGAGTGCAAGACAATTAACAGAGGACGAATGCAGGGCACTAAACCGAGGATTTAAGTTCTCGTTTCCGGTGCTCAAACCAAAGACCTTCAATTACATTACCCAACTTGAACAGGTCATAAAGTCATTGCCGATTCATGCTCAGGACCCACTTAGATATAAAATCTCTCGTACTATTGAAAAGGAATCCACTCAACCACCAACTGAAATTCAACATATATTAAAATATGAGCGTACTACTTTGTTATCTCTTTCCGGAGACACATCATTAGCAATTGTTTCTGCAAATAAATCGGACCAAATAGTTATACTTGATAACTCTACCTATATTAACAAGATGACTGCAGTTATAAATCAGATCCCACATACAGTATTATCTCGTAACCCTATCCCAGCTACTATTACTGCTCTTGCAAAACCTAAAAATAGTAATACACTACCCCCAGCCATTTCAAATAATATGTAACCTGCTTTTGGTCCTCGTACACCAGATTTGTTTGGCAAAATTAAACTTCATAAACCGGAACACCACATCCGTCCTTTAGTATCAGGCTATTCTAACCCCACCCGAAATCTGGAAAAATCACTTGCCTCAGTCCTTACCCCCTTAACCACATCTTCACCATTCTCAATTAAGAGTTCTAAGTCCGCCCTGGAACGGATCCATTCCGCTACATCGGGTATTAAATTTAAAATGGCCAGTCTCGATGTAGTTTCCCTGTTTCCCAATGTCGCTGTGGATGTAGCCATTGACCTGATTACCCCACTACTTCCATCCTTAAACCCCTCTTCTACTGAATCCACTGCTATAGTTTTAGCCCTGAACCTTATCAAGAACCGGACTTATTTTAAATTTAATAACATCACCTACCGCCAGGATTTCGGTACCCCAATGGGGTCACCTCTTTCCCCCGTCCTGGCAGAAATAATACTGCAACACGTCGAACATACAGTTTTTCATAATGGTACATTCCAACCATTACTCTATATACGATATGTCGACGATGTTTTAGTTTTTTGGCAATACTCACTTAGTGAATTAGACACTTCTGCTGCCTCTTTATCAGCCGTCTTTCCCACTATTTCCTTCACCCAAGAGTTAGAAACATCCAACTCCCTTCCGTTCTTAGATATTTTATTACGACGCACCCCATCTAATGACATTCAAACCTCCGTCTACCTAAAACCCACTTGTTCACCTACCCTCATTCCATATAATTCGTACACACCACTTCCCTGTAAACATAGTTCTATTTCATCTTTAATCTGTAGGGCTTATAGTCATTCATCCACCAAAAGATCTTTAAAACTAGAATTACACAGGATTTTCAATCTAACAAAGTTTTCCGGTTATCCCGGATATCTATTTACAAAATTGTTACGCAGGTATCAACGACGGATCTCCACAACGTTACAACCAATACTTAATGAAGTAACCATAAAATACGTGGTATCCATCCCCTTCCATCCAACCATTGTACCGATCTTACAAAATTCATGCAAAAAATACAATTGTTCCTTTGGTGTTTCTTCGGAAAGTTTGTTCAATTTGACCAAATCAGACCGAGATCCGACATCAATTTTAGATAAATACGGCGTTTATTCGGTACCACTGAACTCTTTCTCAACTACCTCACAGTCTACTTCTTACGTGGGATCCACTTGTAGATCATTAAAGACACGAATTACAGAACACAAATACAGTGTTCGTACACATGCCTTAACAACTTCTTTAGCGCGAGAGGTACTAAAAGGAGAGCACTATCCTGACTGGGACAATGTAAAACTGTTATCGACGACCAAAACTAAAAATGGCCTGTTGTTTCTCGAGAGCCTGTATATTTATCATTTGAATGAACAATGTTGTAATGATAAAGCTCCATCCAATATACCAGCACCTTGGCGATACCTACTGAAAAACCAAGAAACAAGATTAGACAACCATTGATTTTATTGTACATATATAAAACTCAGGCGAGGGAACTTTGACCTTCATTTTATATTTCTTATATTTATGTCAACCATTATGTGTTTTTTACCCTACAGGTTATTTTAAATGTATGTATTTTATGACCTGATACTGTTCCGACTTGTACGCATGCGCGGTCTTTGCCCATAACCACACGTGTATATAACCACTACGTTTCATGTGCACCTTGCGAGTTTTGGTGCCTGATGATGAACCTATAAGTCGTAGGTTCGAAAGGTCTCGCAAGTTTTTAACATTAAACCTTTTTAAACCTCAATGGAATGAGTTATTTGTGTCGTCATGGTTTTAACTGTGTATACTTTTGATACCGGTGATACGTCTTAGCTTCATTTGAGTGTTGTAATTGGTTTGAGCTAAAGTGTTCGTGCTTAGACAGCTATCTTCTTTATTTGTGTATCAACCAGCACGATAGTGTCTTCATCATATCTAGTCAATATACCAACAACAAATTTAATCACTTCACTATTCCCAAGCGTAATCACTCTTGCTAAGTGGACAGTTACACACTCTTGCTAAGTGGACAGTTACACCTATGAAGGTACTGAACACAGTAAGCAGAGGAGATGAATTTGTCCATAGGTTCAGACCGGATCAGAAAAAGAGATTTAAAAAGCTCACGGACAATGTTTGAATTTGCAAGAAACGTTTTCAGTAATGTCCAAATACAAGCAACTTATAAATCCATCGAGGGATGCTGCTAGGTCCCCCAGAGATGACCACATACCATGACGGCTGCCTTTCATGTTTTTGTCGGTCATTTTTTGGAGCCATAAGGGACATGTCTGCAAATTGCATTTGTAACAGTAACCTTGGAAACACAACTAAGATTGACAACGAGTAGTGTACATAATTAAATCTGACATTGACAGAAAATCATCTGCACTCTATTTTAGTGCAATAAAAGTGCCGTTCCGCACGCACTTCTCTTTTCTCTGATCAGAAAGTTCCCTTTATTACAATAGATGGTATTCCTATTTAGAATAACGTGGACCACTTTTACTTTATTCCTTACTTATTAGATCTGGTATTATTTAGTCCTGGTCTGATATCCTACGAGGGCAGATATTCTACATACATTCACATTTCTTTTTTTGTCACGCCCTCCAGTGGAGCTCAAAGTGAAATGACGCCTAATTCTTAACCTAAGGTTATGAGATACTATTATTTATGAAATTCAAAAACATTGAGATCACATAAATTACTAAAATTGTCCATGCTGTATGAACTAGTACTTGTCCTGGTGTTAAGCGTTCTGAGTATTCATTTATTACATTATAGCATCTAATTTAAAAAGTAGCTTTAATTCGACTTGTTGACTAACAGTGTATCCTGCTGTTAGTGTAATAATATTTTATTACTTTTAAGTGTTATCTCAGGGTCTATTTCCACCGTATGTTGCATATACCACTACTTCTAAGCTGTAAGACAAATGGTATTACATTTCTGTATATCCCATAGTTCATAGGATAACCCTTGGTGTTAAATCACTTGCATGCCTGTACCCTTGGTATCATCTATTGTGCCCTCACTCGTTCTCCTGATGCACAACTGTTTAAATAAGTTATAGCATCAAATGTAGGTTACCGACCGAAGCAACTTTTTCCAACAAGTTGTGTTACAAAAAAACGCGTGAGAGCCCAAATGAGAAAACCAATGCGTCAGTGAATGTAAATGAACTGACACCAAGAGCGATCTCTTGATCTAAAAGGGACACAGCAGTGTAACACCACCTGTTTTAAAGCTTAGAACAGGTGCTGTCTGTAATATACCCTTCAAATGGATCCTAGGCTGCTATTAAAATAGTTTTTAATGGTTATTACCGTGGCAGCATATAAAACAGTGAGACAACTATTGAAAGTAAAGCAATTCTGAACTTAAGGTTTTTACAAGGTAATGAAAGCAGTTAGATGGAAGCTCAGAATATGTAACACACAGGAAAGTACTAGTTCAAGAACCACGGACCATTTCAGTAATTTGCTTAGCATTCATGTTTTTCTGCGTAAAGAGATATATACGTGCCCTTTAGGATAAGAGTTTTGAGAACATGCCATATTAGGCTCAAGCGGATGAGGTGAAAAAGAAATAGAGTCAAATGCTCTCGTGTATAATTTGGGACAAAGCAGCAGGCCACAACCCGAAACAACCCAAGTAGAAATGGCAAAATGTGACCCAACCAATTGCAAGTAAAGTCATCAATTCATTTAAATAGGAGAACGTGCTTATATGAGAGCAAAAAGTACACTTACAAATTTATGGAAGAAAGACGTACCGATAATGTAACAGAATGCAAATATTTTTCTGTGAATGTAGGATGTCAGATTTGAATCTATATACGACCCCTTTACAATCCTGGCTGTTTTTCCGTGTTACAATTAAAAACGCGATTTGCAGACCGGCCACTGACGAGGTCCTGTGTTAACGGGCGTTAGATAAGGCAGCTGTAGGCTCTACCCGCGATCTAAACCTGAGACTTCGCTTCATCTCCCGGTGAATTTCAAATTTCTCTTGTATTAGGACATTAACCCTTTAATCTTTTTTAAAACGATATTACAAAGCAAATATTTTCCTTTCAATAATTATTTGTAAATATATGATTCATATATTTAAACAACTTTTGTTGCTAACATACATCACGCTTCAACACGCTTATTGAAAACCGTGAGATAACCGTTGTTGTTTTCTTAGTTGAAGTGGTTAAAATAAAGTTTTTTTTTTATCAATGTATGCTAGATTTATAGTTTTACATTAGATTTACTACTGAAATGTAATTCAACCAAGATAACGATTATAAGTGTGTTTTTTAAGTGAAGAACTAACTTGGAATTCCTCTTTGTTTAAAGAGAATAATGTTGAGTTTCCAGTTTTGGCTTGTTAAGGCGTGGATTAATGTTTCCACCTAATATTCAGTGTTGTGTTCTATGTGCTTTTCACATGTGTTTTCTATCCCATTTTGGAATTGCTTTCGTTGCCGGTTCCTCCCTGTGAAGGACCTGCCTGATTTTTAGCTGTGTTGGTGTGTGAATGGGTGAAAATGAATTAGATTGTGTGGTGTGTAGTGTGAAACAGAAAGAAAGTAAAATGGTAGTTGACGTATGAATGGAAATTGCAGAGTTGGACCCTCAAAGCCGTTCCTATCTTGTTGAATAGCAGACAGGATTTTACAGAGGTTCTTTGAATTAATCTATATCACCCCCTCGCCTTCGGGGGAAAGGATACAGGAATTTCAGAGATCTCCAACGGGGTTCACTCTGTAGTGTGTTCCATGGGGGGATTTGATCTTTAAAGAAAAAGAAGTTAAAGAGCTTTTGGAGTTATATTTCTATTTTAGTGGCATCGACATCTGTGTGGTTTCTACTTTGGTCCATATCCAATTAGGTTTCACCAGTAACTTCTGTCGATTGCATTTACAAATGAACTTGAATCACTACGTGCAGCGTCAACAGCATCAAATTGACACTTACAACTGAAACTCTCTAAATAACGCTATGGATTTTAAAATGTCTGAAGAACGAACGTTTAACAGGTTGTGCAGAATAATTGGATAATCACAAATTCTTAAGATTCTCTTGTGTAAATATTTTCCTATGACTGGATTCATTCCCATTTCCTATGCCAGATACTGGTCTTGCTGAATGTTTCTAACTCTTGGACGACCGTCTGCTTGTTGGCGTCTAAACTCTTATGTGTCTTGGAGCCTTTTACGATTCTTGGAGATGACACTTTTAGTGACATTCAGTGCTCTGGAGATCACAGTCTGTGACTGCCCTGATTGGGGCCTTACAATCAATCAACCCAGTGAGTCTTTGTTCCATAATGTCCTTGATCAGCAGTGACAACTGTTCTCACTGGGATTTCAAGAAAATGGAATAAGAAAGTCAAGGTACGTTAATCTGTTTTTACGAAACTGCCAGATATTTGCGTTTGATATATATGGGAATTTCTTGATCAATGGTGGTTATTTGACCGTGCACTGCGACTGGTTTAGGTGTGTGTCGAACTTGCATACCAATGTTCTGTGTTCTATTGGATTTAACTCTTTACTTTCTATGTTATAGTAATTTTGCTTAACGTTGGACACCAGTGTACTGCAAGCAACATTTTTATGGAAAATGTATGGATGGATACATTTTAAACAGACGGCAAGTACAAAATAAGGAACTTCCTAGTTGGGGCAAAGTGAAATAAAGAGTCACTGAAGAAAATTTAAAAACTCTTGGGGTACAAACAATTTTATTAAGGCACATTGGGTAGGAACGAATTTTTTTACGGCATGTTGTAGTACACAAACGGTTACCCGCACATCGGAGCAAGCCAAATTGAATCGCCGTTTTGCTGCCCTTTGCTTTGTTTCCCAAATAATTCATAACGGTTAAAGTATAAGTGAAATATTTGTGGTTCATCCAAATACAACCGAAAATCCTGTTCTTAATTGAAGGGTTCGGGCGTAAACCATGGTAACCATCATTTTAATAAAAAAAATGAATTGCGTACGAGAAACAACTGCAATGATAATCTGACCACTTTAGACTATTTATTATACATTTATGTCAACATATGGCACTACAATAGAACTTTCAAGTTATGGTAAGTGTAAACATTTATATTTTTTACGACTTTTAATCTAGGTATCTCACAATGAGAAAAGTGTTAGTTACCATGGTTTACACCCAAGTCCTTCAATTTTGAAATTTGCGAAACGGCGGACCCGTGACACCATCGAAACTAGCTGGACATAATTTTTAATTGAATTTTTTTCCCGAAGAAAGTTGGGTTTCATGAATGAACTCTTCTTATTTGGTCAGCAGAGGCTCACGTAAGTTAAAATTTTCAACTGTGTAAATAAATACTGAGATAATTTCATTGTGAGGATATATTTATATAATACTATTTTGATTCTTATTACTGAACACTAAATCAGTTGTCATGATATAATAATTTTAAATGTTTTTGGTGTGGATAATCAACCTAATATGCAGATATCCGATTGACGTTACAATATCTGGCTTTAACATCAAAAATAGCTGTTGGAATTTAAGCAACATTGTTAAAACATTTTTTTCAGATTTTCACTGGTGAGAGACCAATTAAATGATTAAACATATTTTATGTATATATAGTTAAACTCTCCAGTTTTCAATTTTTCGTGATTTTATTGTACTTTTAGTCAGGGCGACCATTTCACCTAAGTTTTTATATTTGCCGTAATGATTATCATATACGGAAAGAAATGATCAATACTCAGTTTCAATTCCCAACATACAAAGAGTGTGCCTATTAAAAAAATAATATAATCGTTCGCAATAAAAATTAATTTCCCGTTGTTTATTTTTTGCAAATATTAATCACAATATTCCAATCACGGCTAATAATCAAGTAATCTATTAACACACATATTTTAAATAAACTTACTTTGTGTGCGGCAATGTTACTGCCGTATATTTCTACGCTTTAACTGTGAACATCGGGATTTTTCACATACGTAATATACCGAAATATTGTAGCTGTGTATGATAAGTCATCAATGAGAATAACATTTGACATGACGTATCAACGCTCACTACTACGCGGGCGGTCGTAGTGAGCAATGGGTTTGCCTCCTCGGTGCGCTCCGTGGTAACAATGGCACACACAACAGCAACTAGGGCCTCTGTGAATCTTGCAGAGGTGCAAGCTAGTTCTGTGTGCCATTGGCGGAAAGACTCCAACTCACTGGGTTTTGTTCCAGAATCTTTAGGTTGAATGACCAACTGGAACACTCTTAATTGGCCCATACCTTCTAAACCGCGTACGGGAAACAGATCTCGGCTGAGTGAATGTAAGATTGCTGTATGGAATACTAGAGGCATAAATGGCAAGATGAGTGAGGTGATTGATGAGATGAATATGTATAGACTGGATGTGCTGTCTGTAAGTGAAACCAAAAAGAAGGAAATTGGGGTAGAAGAAGTTAATGACACGGTGAGTGTGTGGTCTGGAGTATTGGATAATATGAGAGGACAGGCTGGTGTAGGTGCGATTTTAAGTGAAAAGATAAAAAACACTTGATTCACTATAGTTGCATAAGTGGGATAATTCTCTGGATTCGTTTGAAAGTGAAACTTCAGAGAATAATAATTGTTGTAACGTATGCTCTTTGTGACTCGGAACCTTCTGATAAGAAAGAAGATTTCTGGAATGAGCTAAAAGCTGTTTTGAGCCAGTTTGGTGCTAAAGAAAAACTTATTACAGCAGGGGATTTCAATGCTAGAGTAGGTGTGCAGAATGCAATTTCTGACAATGTTCTGGGTAAGTTTAATGATCCTTGTGTGAATGATAATGGTGAAAGATTAATTGAACTCTGCATTGAGAATGGTTTGTGTGTATCTAATACATTTTTCAACCACAAGTATATCCACACATATACTTGGGAAAATCGTACTCTTGGTCAAAAGAGTGTGATAGATTTTGTTGTCTACGATCAGCGTTTGAAACACTTAGTTGTTGACACCCGTGTAATGAGAGGTGCGGATGTTGGTTCTGATCATTACTTGGTAGTGTCACGAGTGAAACTTAATGTTGGTTGGAGGAAAAGGAATAGGAATAGACTCAGGATAGAAAGAATAAAGGTTAATAGGCTCCTTGAAGATTATCAGCGGTATTCTGACTTACTCAGAGAACGACTGAAGGATCTGAAGTCTGGTGAGAGGGATGTAGAAAAGAATTGGGAATGTTTTAAGAACAGTATTTTCACTGCTGCTAAAGAGGTCTGTGGCACCACAATAGTGGGTAACAATGGAGGTGATGCTTGGTGGAATAGTGAGATTGAAGAGGTAGTAAAGAGAAAGAAGGAAGCCTATTTGGAGATGTTGCAAGGTAGAGTCTCTGTGGATGAATATCGCTGTAAGAAGCGTGAAGCTGCTAAGCTGGTTCACCACAGTAAGGCAAAAGATAGGAAGGAGAAAGTGGAAAGGCATGAACTGGCTTTTTCGAAAGATAAAAAGTCCTTCTGGAAGTACATGAGACTCAGGAAAAATAGGGGAAACAACGTTGTGAGTTGTGTGAAGAATGAGATTGGGGAAATGATATGGGAGCCCAATAAGTTAAGTGACAGATGGGGTGAATACTTCTGTGAGTTATTAGATCAGGAAATCAAAAATGATGCTGAGACAGACGCACATGATGTCACAATGAGGGATGAACGCACAGGAGGGATCTCAAGAGAAGAAGTGTGTAAAGCTCTAAAATCTCTTCAAAATGGTAAGGCTCCAGGAGTTGATGGCATAACTGCAGAGATGTTGAAATATGGTGGTGACTCTATAATTGACTGGTTAACTGAAATTTGCCAGTTGTGCTGGGAGTTAGGAACGGTCCCTCGGGATTGGAAGGATGCTACACTGCTGGGTAATTGCTAAGAACGAATCATAAACGGCTATATAGCGCATAAAAAAGTTAGTGTGGTTGGATGCCAAGTAAAATAAAATAATGTCAGAATGCCAGGACATTACAAGAAAGACAATTTATTGTGCTCTGAAATCCAGAAGGCTTTAAAACGTGTTCAAGGGACAAAGAGGCCAATTTGTGCAGAATACGTAAACGTGAAAAAATGTAATGACCGTCAGCAGGCGTTCCGGCGTAATGTCAATACGGGATATGGCCACCATGGAGGGCGATGCAAGATTCCACACGTCGTGTCATGCTTTGCACAACATTATCAAGCAGCTGTTGGGGTAATTTATACCATCCCTCTGTCAGTGCACGGATGAGGGTGTCCTTGTTTATTGGAGGGCATTGGCGACCAGCAAGACTCCTCCCCAAAGCATCCCACACATTTTCAATGGGATTCAGTTCTGGAGAACGTGCTGGCCATAAGAGGCGTTGAATATCCTCGCTCTCAAGACACTCCTGGACAGCGACTGTTCGATGACATGTTGCGTTGTCGTCCATGAAAATGAATCTATCACCGAGAGCACCACGGAACATGCGAACATGAGGTAGCAGAACATCATTAATGTATCGTTGGCCAGTCATAGTCCCAGTTGGAAGCCCATAGAGGGACGTACGGCCATTGATCATGATGCCAGCCCATACCATGACACTACATGTCGGATATCGATCCTTTTCCTGTATGTTTGCTGGACAATATGCAGTACCACTATCACGCCAGATCAGTTGTCGTCGACAGTCAGACGATAGACTGTATCTACTCTCATCTGAGAAGAGGACAGCAGACCAGTCGTTATCAGTCCAATTGCGATGTTGATGGCACCATTGCAAACGGGCGGTACGGTGACGTCTGGACAATAGGATGCACACAACAGGACTGGTATAGTCCTCCTTCATGCAAACGTCTGGCGACAGTTTTTCGGGAGATCCGCTTGCCAGTAGCAGTCATTAATTGATTTGCTACCTCACTAGCTGTGCTGCGCCGGTGTCTTTTTTTATAGCACTATGTACCGATCTTCTGCAGGTGTCGTACTGCGAACACGTCCTCCCCCGTGACGTTTGCTACACTCTCCATTTGTTTGAAATGATTTCCAAAGCCTTGAAATGACACTGTGGCTGACGTCGAACTCCCTGGCAACCTGTTATTTTTCGCCTTTCTTCAATCTGGCCTATAATACGGCCACGCGTAAAATCATCTAGGTGATGTCGGGAAGACATACTGTAAATTGCAAGTTCGTCAATTGATTCTTTCCTATTCAACTTTGCGTTTGAACATCAACGGTCAATACGCGTCAAATCCTTTATATCTCTTATCAGCGCTATGACATCACAAACCAGTTCGTGAATCCAAAATTTGCATACGCACAACACGTCTTACTGTATCCCGCACTAATGCTAATTTCCACATTTTCCTTCCTTCCATATTATGGTTGCTATCGTTGCTATTGTCATCCGTCCTTAGCAATTGTCCAGCAGTGTATTATTGTTCCATTGTATAAGGGAAAAGGTTATTAGACTGAATGTAAGAACTGTCGTGGTATTAGCCTACTGAGTGTGCCAGGGAAAGTGTTTGGCAAGGTTGTTATTGAAAAAGTACGGGGTCTTACATCATTGAAAGTGTGGGATGTTCAGAGTGGTTTCATGCCTGGTAAAGGTTGCACTAACGAGATTTTTGCATTACGCATGATGATTGAAAAGTATCTGGCTGTTGGGAAGAAAGTTATTACTGCCTTCATAGATTTAGAGAAAGTTTACGACCGAGTGAATCGGACACTTTTGTGGAAGGTATTGAATGAACATGGTGTTACTGAGAATCTACTTAATAGTGTGAAAGCCATGTATGCTGGTAGTAGAGCTTGTGTACGAGTGAATGGTGTTTTATCAAAATGGTTTTCCATTAGTGCAGGAGTTAGACAAGTTGTGTAATGTCACCATGGCTGTTTAATATATTTATGGACGCATGCATGCGTGATGCCAAAATAGATAATAGTGGTTTATGTCTTGGTGATATCCGTGTGTGCAGATTGCTGTATGCTGATGACACTGTCCTGTTGGCAGAGAGCAAAAGTGAGTTGCATAGTATGTTGACTCGGATGCACGAAGTTTGCATGAAATTCAAACTGAGTATAAATAAGGGAAAAACCAAAGTTATGGTGTTTGAGAGAGGAACTGGTAGCACTGAATGTAATGTAAGTATAAATGTCACTGTGATTGACCAGGTGAGTGAGTTTGTTTATTTAGGAAGCATGTTTGACAGTGAGAACAAGTTGGATGGTGAAATCAGTAGGCAAGTGAATTCTTGGAAACTCATAGCTGCTCTGGGAGGTTTTCACAGGAATGATGGGTTCTCTAGAGAGTCCCGCATGGCTGTGTATAAAAGTGTAATTGTTCCTACTCTGATGCGTGGCAGTGAAACCTGGGTACTGCAGAAGAAACATAGGAGTCGTTTGTGTGCTGGAGAAATGCGTTACTTACATGGGGTTTGTGGCAAGACAGGATAAGACTGTGTGAGGAATGAAGATGTATTGCAGTTGTGTGATGTGAAGCAAAATGTTGTTAGCAAGGTGGAGACCAATATGCTTCGGTGGTTTGGCCATGTTGAAAGAATGAGGGATGAAATGCGTACTAAGAAAATCATTTCAGCCCAAGTGGCAGGAAGAAAAGACAGGGGAAAGCCAAGGAAAACATAGATGGATTAGATTCAGGAGTGTCTGCATGAGAAAAAGATTATGAGTATGAAGTATAAAAGATCTTGTGTACGGCGCGTAATGGATATCAGTGAAGCACGAGTTGTATGTCAAGATCGCTGTAAATGGAGAAGTTTGATACGACAACAATAAGTAAAAATATCTGGAAGTTTGTATTTCTTTTTGGAGCTAACCTCTGAATCTCAGAGAACAGCTTAGTGATATCTACGTTGTATGTATCAATCAGAATCGCAGGCGATTCACACACAAAACGAAAGACCTGCTTTTTCCTAACGACTCGTCTTTTACAATCGATACGGTTACAATTATGTTTTTTATAAATGCCTATTTGTTAATGAATGTATGGGAGTGACTCAGTAGCGTGGTAGATTGTGCTCACAGGTATGTGGCGCCATGCTGACTGCTGTGCATCTGACAGCTGCTTTAGGGCGCGATGTTGAGGATCCATATTGAGAACAACACGATCGAGGTGGACCCACAGATACTCAATTGGGTTTGCGACTGGAGAATTAAGGAGACAGGGAAGTATTTTGAAGTCTTCATCGTGCTCTTCCAACAAATCTCAGACTTTTCTATGACTGTGACACGTGGTATTGTCGTTCTGAAAGATCCCTACCGCCCCAGGGAAGACAATCACCCAGTATGGGTGTACGTGTACGTGGCCTGCAAGGATCGATTAATAATGAATTCGGTCCATATTGCCTTTCACATATGAGTGGACCCAGAGAATGCCACGACAACATTCTCCAGACCATAACCCTGCCTCCACTAGTTTGTGCTCTTCCAGCAATGGTTAAAAAGCGTTTGTTCTCTGATGTTTCTCGCCTTATACATCCGTTTTATGATGCAGAAAACATGACTCATCGGAGAAGAGAATCTTTTGCCAATCAGCGAAGGTCCAATTCCGATGCGCACGTGCAACTGTAAGCTTTTTCTGCCGATGCGCTTTCGTTAGAATAGGTGCAGTGACCATCCGTCTGCATCTGAGCCCGATGCGCAGCAGAAGTCGCTGAACTGTCGCTTCGACACACTTCCGGCAGCCCTCCGGTTCATTCTACCAGTGAGTTGCTCCACTGTTTCGTGTCGATAGGCCCTCATGCACGTTGGAAGCTGACGTTTACCTATCATATCAATCAAACGTGGTACTCCGCAGGTTCCACATCGCATCATACAGTCATGCCATTTCTCGAAACACGATACACTCTAACCACAGCAGCATGCGAACAGTTCGCACACTGCGCTGTTTCAGTAATACTGGTGCGCTTGGCCCTAAAGCCTTTAATCATCCCATTTTTCAAATCTGATAAATCTCTCTTTTTATCAATGTCAGCAACGAGTGATATGTTTTCAGATTACCCACATTGCGACTTACGTTTCCTCCTAGCCAGCCCTCGACACGTGCCTTCTCTCGTTGGCTACGCGCTGTTGACGTCAAAAGTAGGAGGTTGTCATAATAATGTTACTCGACTGGGAAGTATTTCACGATCTTTACACTTGCTCTCCTTTACATGCAGTTTCTTCGATTTGCTAAAATACACTCTGTTCCCGAATTTTTAACTCTTTATTGTATGAATCCTGAAAATACCGAGGATTGGAAGAATCAAGGGCTTTGAAAAAACAGTCAGTAAGCTAGGTTAGATTCTTGAAAGACAAAATAGTAACCAAAATACCTGCTTAATAAATAATTCGTGGTCAGTGCACGTTCACCAGTTGATGATCAAAGAGGTTCTCCTTGGGTGAAGCCAAAGACAGGATAACTAATATGTTGTCGGAGTATGTAAGCAAAACAGAAGAATTTGGTTTGGATAACAAGCTAGCTCCATAACATGAGCAATGACGACAAAGTAATGATAACATTTTTGTTTGGACAGCTAGCTAGCTCTATAATATTAGTAACGACGACAAAGGTCATCCTAAAGAAATAAAACGTAGCAATATTTTTATCAAATCTCGAGGATTACCAATTTATGTATTTGTCTTGTAGCCTAGGAAACATGGACATCACTATTCAGCAAACAAGCGCTACGTTGAATATGCAGAGTTATGGAGTTGAAGTTATGTTCATAAAATTGCAGTGGAACTGAATTATTTTCCATTATTTTTGGTAATTTCTAAATTAAAAAAGGTATATATATAATTTTTAATGAGTTTTGATTGTTCTTAATTCCAATATTCATTTTAAGTAAGGGAAGACCAACTTCCCAGTAAATAGGTGAAATCCATAAACTAGGGGGCGCTCGCGTACTCTGCGCTTTCACTCACTGGTATTTCGTAACTGTGCATGACATCAGCTGGGGAGCAAGAAATCCCGAGATCTAATGCTTTCGTTCTGTTTTTAGAGTGTGTTGCTCACTTCTTTAATATTGTTATTTCCTTATATATTTGAGTAGAAAATAAGTATTTTAAATACGGCAACTCCGGTACTGTATTCCGTCTCTCTATTCAATAAATAAGATGTAAAAAAAATCCATAAAGTCTACGGCAATAGTCAACAGCGATGCCCGGATGTGCTACAGAAGCAATTGTGCGAAATCTGAAGATTGTGATTTTAGGTTTCATGGATTTCAAAAGGACGAAAATTTAGCAAAGATTTGCAAAGGAAGGAAGGGCAGTGTTGTTTTAATTGAGAGATGAAGGGTCACTTGATAAATGAGGTGATGTTTACGGTCTGTATTTTTCTGTGTTATGTACATATACGTTAATCTTTCCTTTAGTACCCTGTGTTGGAGTGGAATTTACATTATGGATTACTAACGTGCTACTTATTTTCTACTACGCATTTGTAATATTATTGTATTATTATCGTATCATTTTGTATTATTAATACTATTGTACTAATATGTATTATTGTATTTATTAGTGTATTTTTCTTTTGCAACTCGCCTGAAATTTGTGTTTCCACGTTGTGAAGTATTTCTTACTTTTTCTTGGATTAGACAAAAATATTATTTTACAATGGAAGTTAATTATACTTTTCTGGATAACTTTTTTATTCATATTCTTATTTCGGAACTAGTTTAAGCTTAAATATTTTCCATGAGGTTTGATTATTATAAACTCTCATTCATGAAGTTGAATCTAAAAGCGAATTGAACTACTTCCTCTTTAATACAATGATATACTGGTAAAGCTTAGAAAAGCAAAGAAACTGCATTGAAAATTGGATGAATGCTTCACATTTTTGTGTGAATATGTTTCGAAAAAGAAATGTCAGTCGATATAAAAGTATTTTGCATATTTTATCGATGTACGAAATCTTTCTACAGTATGTAAAGAAACACCAGCCATGAATAAGCTGCTCCCCAGGTGACGTCATTTCAACAGCCAATGGCAATTCTCAAAGCTGAAGTAATAGTAGAATAAAATGCCTAAAACATTGGAAATCGTAGCGGCACGCCCTCAAATCTCCTTAGATTACACCACTCATGTATCCCATAGAAGATCGCTATCATAGTATTCTCCAGAAATAGGTCCTCGAAATTCCTCGAATGAGCATGCACTTCCAATCTACAATCATAGGGATGGACTGAAAGTTGTACCTGATACCAATATAGGATAACGTGTCATAACCTGTCACTCTTCTCCTTTGCTTAGAAACCTAGATGTAGAACTACTGTAATCATAGCTGCATTGCAGTTATTTTTGATATTTGAGTGCTTGAATATTACTTTCCAAAACAAACAAAAAATTTGCTTGTTAACCAGAAAAATTGAGATAATGCTGAATAAAGAAGAGAAAACGTCTTTGAACTTTAAATCACAGTTGAGATTAGATTTTAGGAATACAAATGCTTGACTCGTTGTTCCTGCAAGTTAGGGCTCTAGCGAATTATCTTCTTCGATTTGTAAGCAATAAGGGGATTTAACAGAATTGATAATGAAATAGCTATATTAAAACTAATGTTGACCTTGACTAAATTTCATGGCTTTTTAATACATTTCGAAGCCTTTAGTCTTCAATCCTTGTACTTATATTAAGGATTATTTAGCCCTTACTGTGATCTGCTAGAGAAGATGAGAAGATAATAGCTTTATGAACTCTATGATTGAAGTCATATTTACACGAAACCCTATTACAAAACATAGAGTGTCCCTCTTTATTAAAAATCCCTATACTGTCTTTCGATAATAGATATACACAGTCGGGTAAAATTATTGTGCCCATCTCCCACTTTCGATGACAACAGCGCGTAGCCAATGAAAGAAGCCATGTGTCTTGAGATGTCTTGTAAGGTACATAAGATGTGCTGTAGGCATTCTGAAAACGAATCACTCGTTTCTGTGATGGGAAAAAGATCGATTTATCAGATAAAAAAAGAATGATACCCGTCTTTCGGACAAGGGAGGCAGTATTTCTGAAATAGCGCAGTTTGTGAACTGTTCGCGTGGTGTTCTGTGCAATGTGTATCGTAATTGAAGAAATGGCACCATTGCGAATAAGCGAAGTGGAAACTACGGAGCACCACGGGCCATTGATGTGAGAGGTGAACGTCGGCTGCGAAGGTGCGTGAGGGCAGATCGATACGCTACATTGGAGCAAATCACTGGACGAATGAACGCAAGGGCTACTCGAAGTGTGTCTAAAACGACTGTGCAGCAAACCCTGCTGCGTATGCGTCTCCGATGCAGACAGATGGTCACTGCAACTATGTTAACGAAAGTGCATCGGGGGAAAAGGCTTGCATTTGCACGGCCGTATTGGAATTGGACCTCCGTTGATTGGCAACAGATTTCCTTCTCCCATGAGTCATGTTTTCTGCTTCATCGAACGGATGGACTTTGGCGTATAAGGCAAGAAATATCGGAAAACAAACACTCCTCAACACAAGCTGGTGGGGCAACGTTATGGTTTGAGAATGTTTTCGTGGCATTTTCAGGATCCACTCATACCTGTGGAAATCACATGGACCAAATTCCGTTATGAATGCATCCTCTCTGACCACGTACACCTGTACATGCTAATTGTCTTCTCTGGGACGGATAGGGTCTTCCAGAAAGAGAATGCAACGTGCCACATAGCAAGAAATATCCGAGAGTGGTTGGAAGAGCACGATGAAGTTTCAAGATACTTCACTTGCCCTCTAATTCCCAGACTTAAACCCAATTGAACATCTGTGGGACCACCCCGATTGTGTTGTTCGCTCTATGGAACATCCACTACGCACCCTTCAGCATCTGTCAGATGCACTGCAGTCAGCATGGCTTCACATACCTGTGAGCACCTTCTAGCAACTTATTCAGTCACTGCCAGCCCGTCTAGCTGCTATCCGCGCTTCACACGGTGGTTACTATGGATATTAGCTGGTAGTCAAAACTTTGTGACTTGACCATGTATAACCTTTTAATATACATTGGTAGCATTAGGTTTGTCTGCTAAGGTTTTCATATTAATGTAATTTATTCCAATAGAAATGAAACGAACGATTGTCATTTAAGTATGTGAAAGTAGAAGGAGTTTTTCTTCTCATGAAATACTATTAGCTGTAATAAAAATATTTCTTACTTTGTATTTCAAGACCTGCAACTAGCAGTGTTTTAGAAATCTTTTCATTTAACATCATGATATACAAATTCAACAGCATTCAGCCATTCTTTCGAGTGTTTAGTACACTGAAGTTTTCATACAAATAAACAATGGGCATATGAATCTTTTAGGAGTTGTGAATACCTTATTCGGTGAATATATCGAATAAATATTTAACTGTAAGTGCTTACATGTAAGAATGAGCAAGGACCGCTTGGCATACTAGCTCAGGAAGTGCATGCTATACAATCGATTCTTATAACGGTAGATAACTTTTTCGGAAAAATACTTACGCACTTTAAGATGCCAAACTCAATATTCCAATTCTAAAATCGTTAAGAAATATGTAAGGGATATTCAAAGTATTCGAACGCAAACATCTATTTATGTAGCAGACCGCTAATGCTGCAGCTAATTTTTATAATGCGCAAAACGCAACATTTGCATGTATTTCATTTTGAGTTTTTCTTATTTTTTATATGTTGTCATTTACAAGGCTCAAAGCATCTTTCTGCTAATATAGGCCAGTAGGCAAAAATTACAGATGGATCTTCATTTTTAAAATGCTTTGAAGCTACACTTTGTACATTTACCAAAGTATAAAACAAACTTGATTGTTGAAAAACATAGTGGTATTTTCTTCTTTAATAAAATATGGCGGTCGCAATTCAAACAGAGAGTGTTTTAAAACGTTTCAAGCAACACATTTCTCAATTTCTACATAGTGTGGCAAATTAATCAGCTCATTGGCCATACCGATTTCAACATATAGCCTTAGCTATATATATCTCTATATCTCTATTCATAGTTGCACGATCTGAAATGTGAATGATTAGCCCTAAAAATCGATGATATATTAAAAACTTTTCTCCACCGGATTCGTAGTTAAAATTTTCACATTTACACTAAAAATAAAAAAAAAACTAGTAAGTAAGATATTTCGCATCAGCGCCGTCATCAGATGAATAAAACACACAAATTACATGAAACAAAGCAATTTACAGTATATATCATTGGCCATATATGACCGCTGATGTATCATCTTTTTAAGAAAGATAAATTATCCTTTAGGGTGCAAGACAAATTATTAACATTTGATATTCTATCGGTATGATTTATTTTAAATGCAAATTTACCAAGTATAAAGTTGGAAAACAGTGGCATAATACTATATTACTAAGGAATCTCAGAACCGGCTATATATCTAAAAAAAGAGCTTTTCCCGAAGTTTGCTGAAATCAGATATACTATCCACATTTTTATTTCGTTATTGAGTGAATAATCAACGTTTCAGGAACTATTTCAGTTGAAGCATTTACAATGCGCAAAAGGCAACGTGCAGCGTCAGCATCGAACAAAGTCACTCGATAATCATAATTTTATTTCGTCTCTCTTTTAACTGGAATTTACCTAGATTATTACAGGGTAGGGAAGGAATCGTCATGATCAACTTGATGGGCTGTAATTAGTCTCACTTCCCTAACTTAGGGCAATTGGTTTCTGAGAAAGGAAAGAGCCAGGACTGAAAGACAAACCCAACATCCATACATCACCAGTTCGCCATCTACTTTCTTGCAGTGAAATAATTAAATGATGCTAAATTTGGTTGAAATATTGGCAGATTCCACTGAGAGTTCTACAACTTTTGTTCAGTACCCTTGCTGTTAAACTGCTTTGTCATGTGAGATTATTCTGCTTGTACGTTCTGTATCATAGACAAAACATGCAGGTATCCCATGTTTTCCGTCCGCTCAGTGTGTAATAATTTTCTGGCTTCAGATAATTTTTCTTTTGCAGAATCAAAAAGAAACCAGTGCAAAATGAACGGCGACATTTCATGTGCTGCCACCTATGAGTAACATTTTATATTTAGTAGAAGTAATATTCTGCAGGATAATATTTTTTTTGCTATTTTGTAACTATTTCACGTAAATATCATCATTCAGAGTCATTCTTGTTTGCCCATGAAGATGCACGATTATGCTGCATGTTATAAAAATATTTGCAAATCTTCGGCATTACATAATGTGTCAGATCTTGTACTCATTCATATTCTCATGTCGAAACGAAATTGTCCTCTGTTCTGCATTGAAATTGAGAAAAACTTATGATTTTGTCCTCAATGTGGGCATCAAAAAACAGGTCACGTTACACAGACTATACGGAATTTAACTTACGTTAAAGGTTAGTTAAATGACTTTAATATAAAGCCATAACTTCAGTTGAAACCCATTACTTCCCAGCGTTTGTAGAAGCTCAAATTCTTAAATGATTAGGAATATCGCTTTGGCAATACATCTACATTCAATGAAAATGTTTATTTATAGGTTTCAAACATCTTTATTCCTCGAAACTGTCTGTCCAAAAAATACGTCGTTCATATATGACGCTTTGGATAGATCTCAAAACCAAAAGTTCATATAAGATTCTTTCGGTGTCAGTGTTTTGCATAAACCTGAACACTCAACTACCATTGCTGACAAATAGGGTAGTAGTTTCATCGCGGGAAAGAAAGGCGACATTCGCTGGCAAAATCGAAAAATTTCGCTACGAAGGGCTTACAGTTACATTTCAAAGGGAAAAAATGTCTACCAGTTGCAAATCACAAATGAAAATAACTAGTTGGTAAATAAATATGTACAGGATGTGCATGAAGTCTTTCACAAATTACAAAACTTTAATATAAAAAACGGATTACAGGTAAAAGAAAGGGATTGCACGACATTGATGGTGCACAAGTAAAGTCTTTTTTCCAGTGTCAGTACACTTCCACATGGATGTCATTTGTGGCCCTAAAGACATCTAAGCGACATTCGATTTCACACCCTGTTTTGTTTAACATCTCAGCAGAGACAGAACAAATGACGTCCGTTGTTCTGCTCTCCAACGTCCAAATACCCCGAAAACTACTAAAGTAAACTTTGTCTTTCACATAACTCCACAGGAAACAACAAGGGGTATGTCGGGCGATCGAGGTGGAGATATCATGGGACCGTCGCGGCCAATTCATCTGTCCGGAAATGTGGCATTTAGGAACTGACGAACCATTATTCACCGATGTGGTGTAGCACCGTCTTGTTGGAAAATAACCGAAGGTTGGAGTGCATGTAACTGAGGTGCTACTAAAAGTTCCAGCATGTCAAGTGACACTTTACATGTTACCGTGGGCTCCATGAACTCAGACTTTCACGCTGTCGTCGGTCTTAGCTGGTAGACTTAAGTGTCCCGTCTGCACATTACATTTGTATGATTAACCCAGTAAACACAGCCCGAATTGGCAAGGGGCGCTGTACAAATTGAACTCTGACACTAACAAGTTGACAGAAAATCATCTGACCTCTCTTTAGTGTGATAAACGTTCCGATAGTTGTAAATTCACTTCTCTCTTCTCATATTACACAGTTACCCTCATTACAATACATGCTGTTCTTATTCAGAACTTGATCTACCTGGTGTTGTTTATGGCTGGTGCACTGCTCTTCTACCTCACACTATATATAAAAATCGATGTGTTGCATACCCTTGTTTTTTTTTATCTGCCAACCTTCCACTGGAGAACTAAGTGCTATGCTCCCTAATTCTTAACCTTGAATTTACAAACGCAGTTTACAAATCCATTTATTTATGAAATTCCAAGAAGCGAATAGCTGCGAATCAGAAATGAAAACAAATTACTGAAATTATCACTGGTGCTTCTACTAGTACTGTCTTTTGTGCAACATGTTCGGAGCTTCCATTTATTTCATTACACAGACTTTAAGCTCAGAAGTAACTATATTCTCAGTAGTTTACTCATGCTTTTACCTGCTTTTTGGGTAATAATATTTAATAGCTTTTATGGTATTAACCCAAGATCCATTCGGACAATGCATGACATATAGTTCTAAGCATTAAAACATGTAGTATCGGATTTCTGTGTCTCCGATGGCCCTTTATGTCCTCTTATTTGCATACACCGATTCCTTGTTTATCTCATTTGGGTTTATTTCTTCTATTCTACTGCACAACTGCTTTACTATGCAGCGTGCACTTGAATGTACATGCTGTATTTCTATTTGTTCCTGAAATAAGCCTTAGGGTCACTTATTTGCATGTACGGACTCCTTTGTTATCTCATTTGGACTCTCTCTCTCTTTTTTACATGTACCACAGGTTGGAAAAATTCCTTCGGCCTAAAACATACGAAAGGTTATTTTTGATACACTTTTTTCACCAAAGATGTGATACAGGACAATTAAGAACATCCCAAATAAAAAATACAAGGGTTCAGGTTAAGAAAATCAGCTGCCATCAAGTGCTATACGCAGAACTAAGGAGAAAGAGATATCTAATACCACTGATTTTAAAATATAGAACAAATGCTATTCGCAGTACTTTCTATGAATAGACCCTATGCTAATACTAAAAAGTTATTTAAAGTTATTGTCCTAACAGCAGGTAATACACTGTTGCGCAACTAGTGAAAATAATTTATTTACAAAGCAGTACAAGCATTTGGATGGTAGCTCAAAACACTTAACACTCAGGCAAGTACTAGTTCAAGCAACAGTTACTATTTTAGTAATAGCATGCATCACATCTATTTCTCTAAATTTCATACATAAATGAATATGTGCACTTTAAGCTATGACTGATGGGAACAGGACAATAAATTTTAAGTGGAAAAAAGTTACAGCCAACGAAATGTAAGTGCATGCAAGTTAACACGTCTTGTATGTAGTTTGGGGCTCAAAAGCAGTGCACCAGCCTAAAACTGCACCAAGAAGAAATTAAAAGACGTGACTAAAGCAATTCGAAGAAAGAGCATCATGTGACATAGATAGAACAACGTGTATGCCAAAAAAAAAAGGCACATGTCTAAGGGTATGACCAAAACTGTCATCACCCTGTAAAAGAGTGCAAACGTTTTTGTGTCAATATGGTAAGTCGTATTTGAATTTGTATGCCGTTTCTTTACAAACCTGTCTGTTTTAATCAGGTTATTCTAATAAGTGCAATTTCTGCATGGTACCCGAGAATCAAAGGTCGTCAGGAAGGGAACGCAGCGAGAATTCCTTCTTCTCCAGCGTATCCCAAAGTTTCTATTTTAGAGTATTACTAACTTAAGAATTTGAAGACAGAACATTTATAAAATTAGGCCATTAAAATGTATCTTTATATTTGGCTAACATTCAAAGAATTATACGACCGTACATTAAGTAAAAAATGGATCATCAGTAAATTAGCTGAAAAATAATATATATATAAACATGTTGATTTTTATCCAGGTTAGCCTCTTTCAAAACTTTTCTTCAATGCCTTTAGACAGGCTATAGTCAAAGCAAATGGGTTGCGGAATAAGTGAGTAGCAGCAAACGTAAATTGACAGAGGTCAGCTAAAGTAAAAATGTTGCACAGAACTAATAATATAATAGCTCACGAACGCAGTGCTTGAATTTTTCAGTATAGTATGGGTACAATCCACATAAATGCAGCGAACTAGAGTACGTATATGTTATCACAATTAATCACCATCCTCGATGATTAATGTTACAGTAATTATTGAGAGCTTTTGGAAGAAACAGTATAATTTTCAAGAACAATATGCCATTACGTCTTAAAAGAAAAGTGTTTGATCAATGCATCCTTCCAGTGCTTACGTATGGTATAGAGACGTGGACCTTAACTAAAAGAGACATACAAAGACCGCAGACAACTCAAAAAAGCATGGAGAAGAGCATGCTTAGTGTAACCAGGAGAGATAAGTAGAGGAACTCGTGGATCAGAAAAATGACAAGCGTGGAAGACATCATGATCAGAGTTAAATCCCTGAAATGGCAATGAACCGGACATATTGCCAGAAGGACAGACCATCGATGGACAGCCGAAATTTTAGACTGGATTCCGAGGAACAGAAAAGACCCAGAAGGAGACCACATGGGAGATGGGTGGATGCATTTCGAAAGTGTGTGGGAGTAACATGAAGGAGGCTGGTGCAAGACAGACCTTTGGGGAAGAAACTTGGGGAGACCTTCGTCCAGCAGTGGATTGATAATAGTTGACAATGATGATAATGAATCATTGAGGAGGCTAGCAGCAGGACTATGGCGAAATTTCCGTAAATGAGCTGAAGTTGTTAAATCTAGTGCAGCCAGCTGCAAATAAAACCTTGTTCCCAAGAGCTCATGAACAACTAAGGACCAAGTTGCTAAAAAGTAAATGATCTATATAGTTTAGGTGTTGAATAATCTGGCGTCACGGAATGCATGGTTTCAAGAGAAGCAACCTGATATTTGCTTTTTGATTGAGGCAGTTTATATGAAATTCCCAACTATCCAATTCCTAATTCCTAACACTTCGTTTACACTAGTAAATTTCACGTCATTTCCAACAAACGTCATACTTCTTGCATCACCATTAAAATTAATGCAAGACTTACAAGTTTATCAACGCTTCTTAATACACATATCGGCCAATGTATTTGAAAATTTAATTCAGTGCTGCGTTGGACCGCCTTTAGCTTGAATTATAGCACTCATGAGGTTTTGAATAGATTCAACAAGGTGTCTGAATGCATCACCGTCAACATGATACCAGTAGTACAACAGGTAATCATTTAACTGCATTCGATTTAACGGAAGAGAACTAGTTCCGGGATATATTTTTTCTGACGTGTCATACATTCTAATGCGGTTCATATCCCGACTTTGGGATGGCCAGGAAAGATAGCGGAAGTCGCTATCGTGCTCCTCGAAACACTGACGATTTCACGTTCCGCGATGGACAAATGTATTGTCTTTTGTGAAACATGTGTTACCTGCTGGATAAAAAGTCAGCATTAAGAAATGATCTTTTAACCATTGCAGTTTTTCTTCTGGATCGTTGTTAATCCATTATGAAACCCGTCCTAATATGCAGTAACTATTGGGCCTCGCAAAACACATATGAGTTTATCCGTTTGTAAAATTGAGGCATCCGCTCTCCGGGTTAACACAATCTGTCTTTCCTTAAAGTCCAATAAATCCTTCCGTTTATCAATCACGCTACGAAATTCACTACTTGCTGCTCGATTCACTTCTTGTACAGGCTACGTCGATCGACAAATCGTGCCCTTTCGTAAACCACGTAGTTAAAGGGGCGCATTTACTTTTGGTACTGATGGTTGTAACTAAGTTTTCGCCTGATGTATTTCAAGCCAACCATTAATGCACATTCACCAGAAGATCGACGGAACACCTTGCGTACAACACACAAACCCGAACGTTAGACCACCAATCTCGCTAATGATGAAATAAACTTTGATTAAAGCAGCACAGACTGGAAAAAGTCATCTCCTCTGCGCTGTCTTGGAAATCGTTATGTATGAAATGAATCTAATCGTCCTTTCTGGCTTCTGGTGACGACTCGTGGAACACAATGTGATTAATACCAATATGTGTTCGATCAACACACCAGAAGGTGCGATACTTCGAATTCCAAGAGCATAATCTTTGAATTTTTGTCCATTAAAAGAAGTACCTAACTGCAGAAAAATATACAATTTATTTTATGAACATCGTTTCAGTTTATCATACCCATTTTCTATCCTGAGGACAACGAAAAGTTAGTTACAGCTAAAATCCAACTTTTCGAAAACACTGCTTTCGCAATCATCTGTCATGCAACCGTCCACCGAATGTTGAGAGAGGAATCTTTCGTCAAGGGAGTACGGTACAGTGGTAAACTAGACGTTTGATCGGCCACTGCGTCCACCCACTCGCGGTAACGATCTAAGGCTATTACGCATGCTTTCCGAAGTTACCGGACTTCTAACATAACGAGCAGATATATTTAAAAGCTAGGTAACAGTGCTGATGAAAAACACATGTCATTTACTGTATCAAAAACAGAAACATTTATTGCATTCGAAAAAAAATATAAATATATATGTTTCATGTGGTTAATTTTGAGAAGCAGTTGTTGACCAAGTTATTTCCACTTCTGGTTAAACACTGAATGTAAAAAGAAAAAAACTGGCCTTTGAAAATATTTCATGAAAATGAGTATCCGATATTACCATTGCTGTACAAACACGTGCTTTTACGATTTTCTCACAAAACCACAATTAAGGTTTAACTATTGACAAAAACACGTCGTTTTATTGGTGTTGTCGTCCACAAGCAACATCTAAAGCATACCTTCACAAATTTCTCTGAAACTTTAACATTAATTTAATTAATTTTTCAAAGGAATTACTGAACATGTATTGCATTCAAAATAACGCCTTAAAGTAGGCTAAATTTACGTATAACTTTTATTATCACTTTCACTACATGATTCTGATTACATGTTTCCCATTTAACAACTGAAGCAACTCGTGAATGCAATTTTGTTTGGTAAAATTATATAATGCCAATAATATATGAAATGCATAGGAAATACAAAAGATTTGCATAAGACCGAGGAAAAATATGTACGAGTTTCATTTCGTAATGTCTGCAGAATAGTACGGTGATAAACAATCCGAGAACATGACAGATCACCTAACTATGTCTATGATATTATTATTAGTTTTTAATATTTTTTTAACATGTTTGTTCCTGCTGTTCTTTTCTGAAGGCATATATCCACAGAAATTCTGAAGGTATTTTGTGCTTCAAAACATGAGCGTACACAGAAAAGGCAACACTGCAACACCGATGTAGCATTTTATATAAAGTATTTATATATTTTTACAAAAACATGTGCCTAATGAAGAAAACGTCCTTAGTTTACTGCATTGATATCTCTACGCATCCACTTGTTGCACCACATTTTCATCTCCCTAAACATTCACGCAATTTTATTTTACTACCTAAATAAAAACTACATTTTCGATGCTTTTCCAGGTAAATCTCTTTTTATCATTACTATTTTCCTTTTCTATTATGTTAAAAAGAGAATGAACTTGGCTTTGTCTTAGTGATTGCCCAATGTATCACAGACTCCGAAAACTACAGTTGAAACATATTATAAATGCTCCGTATTCGGTCAGATAAATGGCAAGCAACGATTCTTCACATGAGACAATTTTCATTACTAATCGCGAAAAAAATATTAAAATGATATGAAATCTAAAGACATAAACAATTCTTGTTTCAATGAAAAATATATATTAATGACAATTTTTGTTAAAAGTAAGAGATACCCTATTTTAAAATTTCAGAATCAATCTTAATTTAGTTTTACTTAGGAGAGAAGGTTACCTTTTGTTTCAAGACATATTATTTTGCATTTTTTGTATTCTCTTAAGTAGGCATAACGTAACGTCTCTGCAGAAAACATTGTGCAAATGTTATTTATATTTATGAATGAAAAATCAACGAAATTTTGTATTTTTTCCACAACAGTGCTCATGCTTTTTGAGTCGTCTTTCTGAATATGTTAACGACGTCATGCAGTTACTGCATGTTTATGAACCTTTAGTAGATGTGTAGTTTGAGATCTGAAACTATTTGGAAAAAAATTGCTAAAAAAAGATTATACGTATCTTAAAATACGCTATTGTTATCAAATGGTGGGGAATTTTCATTTTGATGCAGCATTTTAGAGAAGCAAACCAACAAACGCCAAATTTTGGTATGCCATATCTCAAACTTTAAACTCCGAATATAGTTACAATATTTACTTTGAACAAAAATCTTTACTTCCATAAAAAAGTCGGATCAGCAACTTTTCCATACACTATTCTGTTCCACAACATCCAATATTTCTAGAAATCTGAATCCATAAGGTTTTCAAATTCTTTTCTTTCAGGCTTTTGATGCAAATATCCCACTTTAAATTGGTTGTCACATGTTGATGGGGTTACTATGATGATAATATTCTATGCTTGAAATTGAGGAAACACAACTACATATAAGTTATTACACATTCAGTCCGGGCCTCGTGATCATATTTTTATGATGCCGTATCTACTTCTAATCGTAAGTTTATTAAAACGATTTTCTGAATGATAAAACGAAAGGCATTTTCATTTGTTTTTAAAAGACCGACATATGCTCACTTTTAAAAACTATTTTCAAATGAATGTTACAAATATATTTAAGATATCCAACTATTCAATATATCAAAAGTAAGCAATGGTAGCATTTTAAAATTCTATTACTGCAAAGAAATTTAATAAAATATTCAATGCTATACAGCTTGCTTATATCCATTTTCATGAAAACATTCAAGGATCTGATTTTCTCCACTTTACAATCCCTTTTGAATTATTGATCAACTTTTTTCAATCCAAAATAAATCACAATAATTCTCTGCTTTTATAAAGAATCACATATTCTTTCAGGTTTACCCTCTGATTTATCAATATTGTTCATGAAGTCATTGGTGTATATCTCCTCTCCTGCAAAAAGCTGCTTAATTTTTTCTTACTATGAAATGCCTCTTCGTGGAATAATGGCTTGATATAACCGAACTTTTCATAAGAGGTATTATCCACTTTATTGAGTGCATCATCATGCAAAGGTATGAACAGCGAGAATGTTACTTAATTACACTGACCGAACTTTTTGCCCGTCAGTTAAGTGAAAAATTACAGGCTAGGAAAGGCCCACCACTGGAGTTTATTGGAAGGTTTAGCATTTTACTCCTGGAATAAAAAAATTATCTCTCAAAACGAAGACTGATCTTATAAATAATCAAATGAAAAAGTTCACCGATTTTTTTTTCCTATGAGCGTTGATCAATGACAGAGTAACCGACAAGCCGGTCTTTAAAATGATAGTCTGAGATGGGACGGTTTTTATTTTTAAAGATTGAACTCAAATTTCGATTGCACTTCGTTGGCTTTAAAGACCCAAACATGTGGCTTTTTTTTCTTTCCGAGAAATATTTACAGGAAGAATTTTTAACTTCAAGAAACCAAAAACGAAACGAACTCCTGGAGCTATTTTTTAATAAGGCAGAGACAAGGAGGTTCGATGTATTTTTTTGCATACTTGGGGATCGAGGGATACTTTGTTTATACTGAAGTGTAAAAGATGGAAAGCAATCACACACGTCACGTGGGTATGTAGTCATGTCAAAGTATCATCTGTGGGAGGATTTTCTATGAGAAATGACATTTCTCTCTGTGTTCCATTCCTTTTACGATTAGATAAAAGAGTTTAACCGAGCGGCTTTGTTTCTTTAGAGAAGGGAGTCTTCACCCTTTTCTGAATTCGGGAAAACTTTGAAAGCGGAATAAGCCTCGCTTTGCACATGATAAAAAGAAGTAAAGATGCATGCGTTTGTTACGAGTATCGGTTATTTTAGAGAGGCTTTGAATTTTTGAACTTAACTTTCAGAAAAGGAAACTATGCAGTTAACATAACAACTATGTTACAAAGAAAGAAACTTATGTACCTATAATTTTTAGACTTCTTTAAAAGCTTCAGTTATATTTTATCGCAGCATAGCTCGTTTAAAATTAAGTGAACTTCAAGTCGTGATCATTTATTTAAAGTCAAATTGAACGTCAGTATAACCAGCGTATCTGGATATTCATTTTCCACTTTAAATCAATTTATAGTTTAGAATTTTCTTCGTGGGTAACGTCTCGAAGGCAGTTAGAAAGTGCTCCATGGAACATTACAATATGCTCCGCGGGCAACGAGTAGCAAACCTCCTTGCGGTAGAATAAGCCTTGTGTTATTTTTCAGAAAAGTTTAGAGAACGCTTCAGAAAAGCATCAAACTGGTCGGGTCGTGCTTCAGGTTAGGGCCGGGCCAGACATTCCAATTTAAGGGAAATTCATACTTCTATCAGATATGTCATTACAATCCATCTTTTGAAAGGTAGGCCTCTAATCGCTGATTTCCAAAAACCACTTTGCCTGTAATCTGGATAGAACATATGCCTATTTCTTTCATTACAGTGTATAATGATTTGCACTGTATCAGGATCTCCTTTTTCGTTTACCGGTCTGTTTTCAAACAACAACACCATATGCTTCAAGTTTAGTTTTGCCGCTTGTCTCTCGGTTACCTGCATGTCCGTTGCAAAATACACTGCCTCACTTAGGGACATGCGACATTTACACCCGTGTTTTTGACGTTTACTACAGGGCTCCTTACCTGAAGAAGACGGCAATGCGCTTTCAATGTTCCAATTATTCCCACATATAATGACTGCAGTTTTCATGTCACGTTAAGGGTTAAATGTCACGGCGGAACTTTTTTAAGATTATCATTTTTGTGGCACGGAGAACGCTGCAGAATTAGATTTCTTTTCGAACATATTATACCTACAATCAGTTTCTCTAAATCGTGCTAAATCTCTATTTGTCGTTCACATCTTTCAGTGATATCGATAATTAACATGCATCTGTGATCCGCAATTTAGTCATAAATGTTTTTATCTCTACATTTATGTAATCGTGCAAGGTTAATTTACAATTTCCAACTGAAGTTGCAAATGAAGCACAGTATTTCGCTGTTTATTGTTTTGCAAAGCGGTTAAGTTTCATTTTGGACCTTTAAATCATTATAAACACGTTTTTCACAACATAATCTACTATAATTTCTCTCATTTTTTTTTACTTCTTGTGCTATATCCACAGAATCTCCTGTGACCTAGCCATGTTTCGTTTTAGGTCACTGACAATGTGGTTTTCTAAATTTGTATAGTCATCATTGTTGTATGAATAATTTAAAATATCTACTTGTACTCCAGCCTTTTCACGAATCCTTTTTTCTGTAATAGTGGTCCGGCATCTATTTGTTCCGTAGAAAATAATAAAGCTTTTTCGAGCTTATCGAGCTTACAATTTTTTTTATTTTGTTATCATTATTTTTTTCGTTACTAAATTTGATATTTTTTTTCAAAACACGTGTTTGTTTCCATTTAAAATTTCTCCCACTCTCTGCCTACTCTTTATTTCCCAAAAAAATTTAAAAATATCTGTAATATAGTGCTGGCATATGAAATATCTATTTCGAATAACCGTTTCACAACGTGGGTTCAGACAGTTCAGTGAATAAACTGCTTAAGTATACGTCTCACGTCGAAACGTATCATGTATGCAGCGATCGGTAAAATTAACCGAATTTCAAAGAGGATGAACAATAAGGTGCCAAATAAGCAGTCAGTGCGAGTGTGATATTTCAGCTACATTGGGGAACCTGGTATAACCGTCTGAGATGTGATATGCTAATGGCAGGGATTGAAATAAAATCTGAGAAGAAACGACACGCTACGCGGACAAGAAACAATACTCGAAGTTAACCATACATAACAGTAGAGGTGTAAAGATCTTCATAAAAAGGAAGTACGTATGTGAAAAAGGAACCCAACTGATCAACCATCAATGATACGAAACGATTGAATTATGGAGTACACAGATTTAGTGGGTGGGAAATTTGATGGTTTTAATCATACATCTCAGTATACGAGTACAAAAGCGATGCACGTCTACGGTTTTTGTAACGTTTTAGTCTGCAATGACCTTGGTTGCAAATATTATTTCAGTGACCTAAAGTTCATTTGGAGATGAAACATAAACCCTGTGTAAAAGAACTATAGTTTCTTTGGAAGTCACTGAATAATGATATAATTTCAGAGAGCTTAGACTCCAACCGTGTTTATATTTAGTTGATCAGTTAAAATACTCCTAAGTACAGTAATTTGATGGATTTGGAAATCAGATACTTGTATTTAGAAAAACTAGTTAAGTTAAAATTTATGTTTTATAAACATAATTTATTTTTCCTGAATAAACAAGTGGTAGCTTTATTTCAATAAATTTTGGTATATGAAAGTGGGTTGATTTATCTCTCTCTTTCTCTCGCTCGCTCTCTCTCTCTCTCTTTCTCTCGCTCGCTCTCTCTCTCTCACACACACACATAAGTATAAATAATCACCATCATTCTCAACCACTAAACCATTATAAATCAACTTCTTGATGAAGGTCTACCCAAGATCCTTCCAAAACTGTCTGTCCTGAGCCTGCTTCTCCCATTTGGACCGGCTTCTGGAATTCCCACAAGTAGAGGAAAGAACGCATCATACATCAGAAATATTTTAGAATTAGTATACCTAATGTATTTCAAGATTGTTGGAAATATGTTTTAAACAAATCACAACACACGTACATATCTCTTAGATATTATTAACCTGAAGGAGACAGAGCGTTTCCGATTGGTTATGCAGTGCTGCAAAATGACAGACATTGCCTTTGTGTGCCCAGCATTAAATGCTATGTTATCTTAAACAATTATAAGAAACCTATGTTCTTGAACAACAGTTTGTAATTCATCAAAATGTTCAAGCATGGTAGGAAGCTAAATTTCCGTTTCCGATAGTAATGTCGGAGATTACCGATCTGTACGTATGAGTAGGTGCACAAAACATTAGCGTCAGAAATAATCACGGTTATGCGTTCGCTATGCATCGGCAGTAACGCTGAAACCTAAATATATTTTACTAATAAGCCGAAGAATTCATACTCTTCCACCTGCAACAATTATTTGCACACATCAGTGGGAAAAGTCTCTATTCAAAATTATTATTCACCAATTCAATATCGAGAAGGTAATAATATGTGTTAAAACTCTTGATGTATAAAGGCCTCAATGTCTCCAACACTGAGGTCTCCATACATCGAGCGTTTTAAGAAATATTATTCATATTTGTTAAAACGCAATCCATCGAAGAAACATTGAGGTCTCGGTGGAGACCTCAATGGGTCTTCGATAGATCGCCCCCTGTCATAACGGGAAAAACAAATTCATTTCGCCGATGAAATAGCAAATTGATCCGCTAATTCGCGACATTTCCTTCCTCTTTAAAAGAATGGAACAAAAAGGAAACCCTTTCACTCGTAGGAAATATTCTTTACCAGTATGAAACATAACATGAACATCAAAGTGTTTTTGATGTGCATGGTATGTTTCATACTGATGGAGAATATTTGCTACAAGAGAAAACGAATTAAAACATGAACATCAATGTGTCTTCGATGTATATGGTACCGCGACTTCCAGATTAAAACATCGATTACCGGTGGCAAATTATCGATGCTCAAAAACTTCGAGGCTTTTTGCCCATCCATAAACTCAATAAAAATATCTCTTCAGTCAGGGACATAATGGCGCACACGTAAATAAAGCTGAATGCAGATATGCCGGAAATTAGAAAATAACTGAAGACGAGTTGAGTGAGCTACACATGATAATTACAAAATATCAGTACGTAAATAAATGGGATGATTTTGTTCACTTGGAATGAGAAAATCTATTTTTACAGATCAATAGATGTAATACACTGGTGTGCAAAAATAAGGACGAGACGATTTTTCGAATGTAACGTCGTGCAGAAGTGCTCCACATCGACTCAAATCATACCATAAGATCACCAAGATATAAGAATATGGGACAAGTGTGCAAAACCGTCCAAACAAGAAATCCAAAGGATACAAAGGCACTTTATTGGAAATATAGCTTCGAGCAAAACTGGACAGAAGACAGAAACGTCCATGTGGCAGGCGGCTGCCAAGAAAAATCCAGTCTTTAGTAGGAGATATGATCACCCCTGACTGCGTTGCAGGATTTACAACGTCTGTCCATGCTGAGGACGAGGTTGTCAAGGAGCTGTTGAGGCATCGCGGCCCATTCATCTTGTAGCGCCAATCGCAGCTGCGGAATCATTACTGGCGGCTGGTGACGTGCTTCCAATCGCCTCCCGAGAAGGTCCCACACGTGTTCGATTGGATTTAGTTCCGGGGATCTTGCGGGCCAATCCATTTGTTGAATATCTTCACTCTCCAACAGCTCTGCGACAGCCACTGTACGATGAGGTGTAGCGTTGTCGTCCATGAAGAGGAACTCAGGACCACTGCACCACTAAACAGACGCACGTGAGGCAGGAAAACTTCGGTACAATAGCGGACACCAGTGACTGAACCTCCTTGGAAGATGTGGAGGTCAGTACGGTTACCAAGCATGATACCGCCCCAAACGAGAACTCAACTACCTCCAAACCGGTCCCTTTCGATGATGTTCGAGGTGTGATTGCGTGTTCCCTGCTCTCTCCAGATGTGCATACGTCCAGAATCGCTCGTCAGCCTAAATCGACTCTCATCCGTAAAGATAACTCGACCCCATTGCTGATGTGTCCTGTCCTTGTGTTCCTGGCACCACAGAAACCGCCGTCTCGGATGAGCATGCGTTAATGGCACGGGCCGCACTGGTTGTCGTGCAAATAGACCACCTTTGTGCAGCTTCCTGGCCACGGTAAAACGCGATAATAGACGTTCAGTTGTCTGTTGCATGTGCCTTTCGATTTATACTGCAGTCTACCGTCTGTCTCTTCTCGCCTGTAAGAAAATATACCGGTCGTCCGCAGTCGTTACTGCTCGTGGACGACCACTGCTAAACTCTCAGACAGCTGTTCCGGTCGTTTGAAATGCTGTCCAAGCTCGTGAAATGAGGCCGTGAGCAATCCCGAACTCCTCGGTCACACTAGTCACACTTCGACCTTCCTCGGGTAAAATCATCCAGATGTCGTCTACTGGATTGCGTGTTGTCCATATCACAAGGTGGCAGCAACTCGACGTCGTTCAAACCGATGTACACCGTGCAATAGCTTTCACCGAATTGCTGAGCGTATACCGCCCGTGTGCTTTTTACCCTTTCGACACTCACTCTTCCCCCATGTCATGCTGCATATATGCGCATGCCCTACCGAACCGGACCCTAGTCTATCTCCTGAGTGGTCTTTCGGTCCGTTCTGTCTGCTCGTTCCGCTGTTATGCTAATTTCTTCTCTTCGTCCTTAATTTTTGCACACCAGTGTATTTCCAAGTTGAAATCTCAGATTTAATGAAGGAGGGGAGAAAGTGAGAGTATTTGCTTTACTGGGCTGAAAATCTGTATTTCCCCTGGAGTACGTCGTATCTGTGGTGGATGCTTGAAATTTCGTGACATAGTTGTTTTCTTCTGGGAATAGCCCCCTTGAAATATCGTTGATTTAATCAAAGTGTGAAATACAAAACTTTCTGCTATCAAGGGCTACATTAAACGCATTTCATGACCACTGCTGAACACCATATTTTAACTTGATTGAAAAGTTTTAATTCCGAAATGTACTTTTTTGAAAGTAGTGTATCTAATAATTAAAATATGATAGAAAATTGAGCTTTTATGTGTCCTAAATCTAATCAAACCTAAAAAGATATTCAATACTGTGCCGTTAGGTAAATGACAGCTATACTTTCGAAGTGCGTTGGGTCGTCGTGCTTGTTTACGTTTACCATCGTGTTACTCCGCTTGCCACTATGCGATATAAATAGTTACATATCGAAATGCAAAAGAACGAGTGCGTTCATGCAAGTAGCATAATAAGAGACTTTAGTCAAGTCAAACAGTTGTTTTCTGTCATTTATTTGAAAGGGTTTTAATAGGCAGTTCAATGGACTTCCTGTACTTGCTTTGCTTCAGAAGGCGACGCAGCCATGACTATAACCTTTTTGTTCGATTTGACGAATACACTGCCGATAATTTACATTGTCGGCTCCCTTGTTATATCTTCAGCAGTGTATTCAAACAAAATAAACAAAATGTTTATTTTGTTTGAATTTGTATTAATTAGTGTTTCTACTTCTCGCAGAGCTGGAACGAAAAAAACAGATTAAATAATCATCTAGTATTTGTCAATCCGTGGTTTATAGCGAAAAAGTCACTACCTCTGACCGAAACAAACGTGTCGCCCGATGACGCCGAGGGATAAACGTGCCACCTGAGAAGTAGGAAAAAGTTTTGACGTTCTTAAAACGAAGAAAAGAGCAGTAGCGTAGGGTGACCCAAAATGTTTATTTTAAAATTGCTGTCAACCTTCTTCCGTACCGTGAAATATAATTTCAGTGCATTGTGAGGTTTCGAAACGCCGTCTCTTGAAATTGTACTTAAAACATAGAATGAATTAGAAATTTTATTTATCTACATGCAGTGATGTATAACATAACAAAAACAGTAAAAACAAAACAAAGTATGTTCGTTTTTGCTTTCAGTTAACCAGGGCATTTTGCTACAACTCCACGTTAAATGTTCGAGACTATCTCCTATTTTACTCACTTGTTGTGATGGCACTTTGTAGTGATGATTTGGATTGTTCCAGTGAGAGCGAACGTCTCCAAACATCATCGCACATGAAATCGAGATACAATACTCATAGGGTAACTTATATTTATATTTTTATATACATTGCATATAGTCTATCGTTTTGCGGAAAAAAGGAATATTTTCAGTTCAGACACCTCCTGAGCTTGGTACGACGAAAACGATTGTACCATCCTGAAATTGGCCCTGTGTGGAAGATAACAACAGCTGATACTAAATACTTACGTCTTATTGATATTCAACAATATATATCAAAATACACTATGTGCAAGAAATTATCCGCACGCAATTGCATTTTATTCAAAACATAATTTATATAAATATGAATAAAGAGTTGGCCAACCTTTGGTCATAATGCCATTGCACACTATATGGTACACACTGTAACATTGGAAATGCTTTAGGAAAGAAAATTGCCAAATAATATTAAGAGTAGAACGGACTTTTCCGTCTGTTTGAAAAAAAAACGGCATTCAGATCCTATTGAAGATTTGAAAACGATTCTTTTGGTTTGTTCTATACCATAAGCAGAGTGGATAAAATGATTTTCAAAGTTATTTTCTTAAGAAGAGACAGCGAGTGGTCTGCGTAGTTGTTCTGGTCTTTGAGAACGTAGTATTGTGCGCAGTTCCATTACGCAGGAATTTACACCTGCCGAGGGATGAAGGTAAGTGAGTTAAATAGAGACCAGCAGCCGATCAGGAAGAATGGACTCGTGGCATTAATAATTACGCACTTATTAAGTAGAATATTTTTGAAGTTTTGCATATAAAAGAAATTCGTATTTCAAAAAATTGAAATGATAATTTGGTTTGTAAAAGTATTCGCATGCAGTTTATTAGGAGCAAATTCCCATTATGCCGTGTGTGACACGGCTGGTTGCATATAAGGGGTAACAATACACTAGAACTGCGTGTAAGCCTTTGCAATAGAAAATAGTCTGTTAAAATTCGATGTTTACAATTTATTTCCCGTTATTAAGTCAAATTACTGACGCAGATGGCCACCAGATATCTTCGTAACGTGATCTGTTCTTCGGCTAAAGAAACGTGCCATAGCCTTCAGGATTTCTTGGCAGTTTGTCACAATATACAATTTCGACCATTCATTTCAAACCACGCTACTCATTTTTGCCGATAGCCGCGTTCATGAATCGTCAGAAACGTTTTTCATCAAGAGTGGACGATGAAGTTACGTATATTATAATATTTTCTTTTTTCAATTTTAACAGCGGTTATGAACAGAGATTCGGGATCTATTGTAACTATGTTTTGCAAGCTCATTTAGAGAACAAAATTAAGGCAAAGGACAAACAACTGTGAAGGAAGACAAACTCATAAATTTCGTAAAACGTGTGAGTCATCCTTTTCGGCCAAAAAAATAAGAAAAAACTTTACACATTAGGGGATGTACATCCGGCATTCCACGTCTTGGGGTCTGTCTCCATTTCCCATGGTGAGACTTCATGGCATAAAAAATGCATAACAGTATGCGGCATAAATACTTCCTAAACGGAATGAAAAAATAAATAAAAGGAAAACAAGGAACGCTTGCGTGCTTGTAAAATAATAAAATACATCAGTGAAGTCCAAGAACGTTTGTTTGCCTTGAATGAAATTTGATATGCAGTTCACCGACTTTCATTATTTGCTTGGGTTAAAGAGCGCTTGATTTTACAGATTCGTTAAAAGAACAGCATTTGCCGATACTGTGCTTCCTTTCTTTGGTTGGTCTTTATTAGAAAGGTTAATGAGTAAGTAAATACAATTAAATAACTGTAAGAAAGAAACATGAAGCTTCTTGTTATTTAGATATTTGTAACGATTGTTCAGTAGTGATTACGTTTGTTTTTGATTGAAATATATATCTTCACTTTTTATAATAAAACGTTTACTTAGGTTTTAGAACAATGCTCTCTTGCTGTATCCTGAACTGTGTTGCACTCCCACGACACCATGTGGTGGAAGACAGGTAGGTAAGGTAATTCTTTCGATGCTGGCCTGCTCTCTGCGATTCAGGAGTCAGTGGCAACGTATTGCCATCTATCGGCCACTGTCAAAGACACAGCCCGTAAGTTATGATATCATCCTGTTTCATGAATACGTACTTGACCCTGGAAATGACCAGTTTCCCTCCTCAAAATCATTTATTATGACGGAAAAGCTTTGTTTGATAGTGAATGAGAAGGTGTTTATCTGGCTTAATAAATTAAGTAATTATTTGAATTTAAAATCAATCGATTACCTTCCAGGAGATAAATGTCTGATGATGGGAATCATCACCTCAAGACAGCAGTATTCCAGTAGAGAAAACAATTCCGTCGAAAGAAATTTCCCAGAATACATGACTAACTGAATTTTCTGATTTCCGTCTGCCAGTTTGCGTCTTAGACGACGCTAACATATCTCCGAACAATGAGCGTGAGCTAAGTATGTAATTCACCCTTATATTGCACGAAAGGTGTCAAGCTGTCGTTTGTAGAGCATTAAGACGAGGTAGAGCAGCTACTCTGACGCCACAGTCGGAAGACCTGAATTTTTTAAACACTTGTGCGAATATGTGAAGCAAAATTTTATATAATACCTTCCATCTCCAACATCTCTTGAAGAGTTGGGGCACATTTCATTGAAAGAATGATCGCGAATTCCAATATTTTATGTGCATTAGTTGTGCGTATAATTCTATGTACAAGTCGTACTGCGTTTATTCGGAAAGCACGAGCTAAGATGCAAGGTATTAGCAAAAAGATATCCATAAAGAGTGACTCCATTACTTTCATTAACCACTGTAGAAAACTTCAGTTATTACCTGGTAAAAATAGTTTCGCTTCATATCATGACCTCCCATGTCACATTCTGTCTCATATATGGCGCTACATGCACGACTGTTATGAATTACAACAGATGTGAAGCACATGTCAAGATGATATTTTTTTTATTGGATTTTTAACGACCACCGTGAGCAACTCAATGGGCTATAAGCAGTCGCCCGTCCCTAATTTAGGGTCACTGGTTCCAGGGAAGGGAGAGAGCCAGTGCCGTAAGTCAAACACAACATCCATGCCTCACCGGGATTCGAACCCGGACCCCTTACGGACGAATGATCAGAGGCCATCACTGAGACCACTGCGCCACCGGTGCGGCATGATAAATTTGAAACAATAAATTCCGTCGTTGCAGCTTAATAGGTAAAGCAATCCGCTTCGTAGTAGACAGTCGCGGTTTCGAACTCCCCTGCGAATTTGTGCATTTCACATTGTATTCAATATAGAACGTTACGATTGCTTGTTAATAATGTTAAGGCAAAAAAAGTACCATCCTGTAAATTAATTTATTCTATATTGAAGGACAAGGATTTACTATTTTAAGCTGTGTATAATTAACCCAATTATCCCAAATTTTCTAGATATTAATCATGCAATACATTCTTTTTTTTTCCAGCATCACAATGTTTTTAAGCAAAGACATAAGAAAAACTCTATACTTGGACTTCTCGTACAGTACTTTATCCTTATAAAACTATACATTTAAGAATCCATTTCTTGGCATTTCGTCCAGGTCGCAAGACGGAACAAATATTTTCAGTGAGTGAAAGCTCCTAATCAGATAGTATATCCACATATTTCCGAACCATATCAGTTTTTCTGCGGCGCGGTGATTTAACCCTTTAAGCAGCGGGTGTATCCGAACAAAAATTTACCCAAATTTTTCTGCGCTTCTCTAACAGAAGTGTTCTCGTAGTGACCGGGTTATACAAACGCTACGGCAAAATAATTCCTTTCCCTCTTTCATCTCAGGAGTATCGACTATAAATCTGCCGATGATTGCAAGTGCTCCCTTACAATCCTTAGTCTTACACAATGTAATCTGATTCCCTTATAGTCATTTATTCTGTATGGCATCCCCCAACGAATGATTCGGAAGGAGAAGTCCTCCTGACATAGAAATCATTACGCAGGGTAGGGTATTCAAACATTTTTCTTTTCTTTCTTAGGTTTGTAGCTCTTCCTATAACATTCTTAGCGAAAACCATAATTAGACAGGGATGATTTATGACAATCATACCCCAAATGACCACTCAGAATCACAAACCTAAGATAAAACCAACACTTTCTGATGTGCAGGTTCACTCGTTTCTGTCGTGTTCAGTTTACTCCTTAGACACCGATTATATTCTTTCGTGCTGATTTCAACACATTCGGCTACTCCCGAGCTAATTCGTTCCAGCCGGTTAAAGGGTTTGGCGCTCATTTATGACCGTTCTTCCATGTATCTACGGGATCAAATCTCATTGAGGGATGGATATTGTGATTGCATCGTCTTACAGCACTGGCTCTACATTACCTGAAGTCAGTGGCCCCAATTTGGATACAAGATATTGCTTATAGCCCACTGAGTGGTACTCAATTGTACCCCAAACAAAAAGGAAAAAAATGAGATGCCCATCATACTCAGACTGCAACGCATACACTCCTAGTTAGCAAGAATCCGGTTACGATATTAAAAATATTTAAATCATGCAATACATTTTAAGTATTAATATTTTCATTCTGTTTGTGAGGCAAGTCTAACTGTTAAATTAGAGCAAAATGTTTGTATTACGTGTGCAACGTAATTCTCGGCCACAGGCACGACACGTTGACAGCAAATAATAGTAAATCGATTACGTACCTAATTAGGGAAATAATCCCCGTCGTGTTGGGTTCATATGCGCCATCCGTCAGGTAGCTGCCGAATGACGCGGCGGAAAAAAGATTCCTGTTTCGAATTGTTAAACTCATCAATACTTGTGTGGACTTCCTCGACAGAAGTGAAGTGCGTATCACTCAGGTGATGTTTTGCAGGGAGCGAATACGGTGATAATCCGACGGGGCGATGTCTGGAGAATACGCCGGGTCGTACAAAATCTCCCATCCCAGATCAGTGATCGTGTTTAAAATCGTTTTCGCCGTGTGAGGACGCACCTTATCCTGAAAAAACAGAACCGACCTTCTGCCCTCGACGGTGTATGGTCGTTTCGCCTACATTGCGTCCATTACACGAATGAGTTCCTGACAATAACGCTCAGTATTGATCGTTTCACCAGGTTTGAATAACTCATAGTGTACGACACCGCGCTGATCCCACCATATTCACAGCAACAACTTCCTGGCTTGGATATTCAGTTTGGTGGTACCGGTGGTAGGCTGACCTGGATAAACCCACGATTTGCGCCGCTTAGGATTATCGTAGATGATCCACTTCTCATCGCAGGTCAAGATCTTGTGGAAGAAATCCTTCTTCTTGAATCTGGAGAGGAGGGACACAGCAACATCGTAGCGCCTAAACGTGTTCGCAGCTGTGAGTTGGAGGGGCACCCAACGGGCCTCCTTGTGAATCCGTCCAAGCTTGAGGATTCACAAGGAGGGCCATTGCAATGGCTTGCCGTGTTACTCCGAGTTTCTGGGTGAGCTCTGACTGTGTGCGACTGGGAACCGCGTCCAACAGTTTTTCCAGTCCCTCATCGTGTACGTTCTGTGGCTGTCCCGGACGTTTTGCTTCACGTAGATCGAAATCTCCCTGTTTAACCTTCTGGGCGCCAAGAGCGTGTTAACACGTTTTCATTGTCCGTCGCGCAATCGCCAAGAGCGTCTGAATTCGTCCTGAAATCGGTGTCCGAATAGCAGCTTGAGTGAGCTGAGACGTCCTGTAAAAAAATTTCCAATATCGCCAAGAGCGCGTTTAGACGTTTGTTCCTTTCTCCTGAGTGGTAACCTAAGACACGCCCCATCTCAGTTGTTAATTGATGAATTGAGTTTAGCCAAACAAAATCCTGTGACCCAAAAGTGCGAACAAAGGCACCCCGATTACTCCCTATTCCTTATGGCGGGCACTTAGAAGGCAACATCATTAGGGCTATGTGAAATGGGAGAAGTGAAACTGCGTCGTACGGGAATTTTTCATTTTTTCTCAGGTTTTTACTATGCTTTTTGTTAACATATGTGTACATAACAAGTATTTACTTTGTGACTTACAGCATACCAGAGAGGCACGAGGACTAGATAGTAAAATACTTTTAACGATAAGCAGCTAAACTAGCGCTCCAGTATTTAAAAAGTATCGGAGATTTAATTACTAACTTCCCTGTAACCAGTATTGATTGCGCACACCGTATACAAACTATTTTAGATAACAACGCGTACGCGTTGTAATCTAAAATAGGTTGTATACGGTGTGCGCGTCTATATGAAAAAGCTCTTTTTATTTCTACACTAAATAATTTTCCACTATCTTGAAAGTAAACCTATTGTTTCAATGTATGAAATGCTCACGGAAAATGCCCACTTTTCGAAAACATGTCAACTGTCGACTATCTCTTACGTCTATTACAATCATGGCCTTTTGTTCTTATTATTCCATTAAGAAAGGCTCTAATGTCAACTATCTGGTCAAGATCGGGGTTCGGACAAGTGGCCACAAAATGTTTACGGGCCGTATGAAAATTGAAGTTTCTTGACCCGATAATGAGAATTGAATTGAGAACCAGGGACTTACTAAGCGGGGCTAACAGGACGTGTCAATCAAATTTTACGGTTGATCAATTAATACGAGTATCAGTGACGTGGGGGAAGTTGAGAAAACGTTTTACTGAGAGAAATCGTATTGTTACGTGGTACGCTTATTATTTTTAGTAAAACTTTATATAATTTAATAGAAAAACGCACCAAAAGTAGTAAACATTTATATCATTTAATAGACATTACACCGAAGATCAAGACATAGAAGCGGGAATCCATATACACGCTATTCTGAGTGATAACTTATGTAAATGTGTTTCGAGTATGAAGAAAATGCGGTATGTTGTTTCTGATAAATAGCGGGTTAACCGTGATTGAAATCTTGGGAATGCGATCGAACGAACTCTCAACAATGGGAGGGGAAAAGGAAACAGATTTGCATGACAAGTGTTCTAGAAAAGGCCAGACAAATGGCATTTCAAATTACAAAAAACAGAAATGTGGATAAAACGAGAAAAACACCGCAGTGTGATGTGAAATTAATGTGAAACAGTGTACACAGTGAACAAAGTAGGCATTTAAAAAAGGAATAAATCCAAAAGGAAAAAAATGAATAATCACTAAATGCTGTTTTTGAAATAAAAAATTCTCCTCCTTCTTCCCTCTCAGATGGACCTAATTTCTTGATAAACGTATGTTTCGGGAAACTAAAGCACTGGAAAAAAATTACGACCAATGACGCGCTTGCAAACCAATATTCAAAATTTGTCGCCTCAACCTCAGAAATTAAATTCTGAATTCGCCACTACAAATCAGTTGGATATGCGATAAATCATTTGAGTCAGACAGAATAGCAAAGAGGCACTCTTTTAAAAATATTTTCTTTTACACTGACGGAAAAAAATCCCAACACCATGAAGGGGTTGTGTTAGATAAACGACAGTTGGTAGGCGGTGAGAGTACATCTGTAAGATGACGTCTATGCAAATCTTGCGCTTGGCGCATACGTGTGGCGCGAGTAGCGCCCCTCGGAATATGCAAAGCAGGTTTGCTGTAAATACGCGCTGTAACGTTCGTGAGCGTTAGTTGTCGTTGAGATTAGACGTAGGGTGTTGATGTTAGTCAAGAATGCCTTTAAGAAGACGAAGAAGCCATTATATACAGCTCACGGAGTTTGAACCAGGTCGTGAAATAGGGCTACGAGAAGGTGGATTTTCTTTCCGCAATATTGCAGAACAACTTGGCAGGAATGTAGCCACTGTGCATGATTGTTGGCAGCGGTGGTCAAGGGAAGGTACTGCCTCAAGAAGACTGGGTTCCGGCCGGCCACGTGGCATTACCGAGAGGGAAGACCGCCGTGTACGGCGTATGGCCGTGGTGCATCTTACCGCGTCTGCGGCAGCAATACGAGCTGCAATTGCCACCAATGTGACACAACGAACTATTACAAATCGGTTACTTGAAGGACAGCTCCGAGCCAGACGCCCTGTAGCGTGCATTCCACTTACTCCAAACCACTGCCGTTTGCGACGTCAGTTGTGTCAAGCTAGAGCTCATTGTAGGACAGAGTGGAGATCTGTTGTGTTTTCTGATGAAAGCCGGTTCTGCCTGGGTGCCAGTGATGGCCGTGTGTTGGTTAGAAGGAGGCCAGGTGAGCGCCTGCAACCAACCTATCTGCGGCGGAGACACACTGGACCTACACCTGGAGTTATGGTCTGGGGAGCAATTTCCTATGACAGCAGGAGCACTCTCGTGGTTATCCCACGCACCCATTAACGGCACAGTTGTACGTCGGTCTGGCGATTCAACCTGTTGTGCTGCCATTCATGAACAGCATTCCAGGAGGTGTTTTTTAACAGGATAACGCTCGCCCGCATACCGCTGTTGTAACCCAACATGCTCTACAGAGTGTCGACATGTTGCCGTGTCCTGCTAGATCACCAGATCTTTCACCAATCGAGCACGTATGGGACATCATTGGACGACAACTCCAGCTTCACCCCCAACCATCATTAACCGTCCCTGTATTGACCGACGAAGGGCAACATGCATGGAACTCCATCCCACAAACTGACACCCTGCACCTGTACGACACAATGCATGAACGTTTGCGTGCTTGCATTCAACATTCTGGCGGTTACACCGGTTATTAATGTACTAGCATTTCACATTTAAAATGGCTCTCTTCGCGCTTACAATAAGCTGTGATCTTGAAACTTTAATCGATTAAAAATGTTACGTATACAAATGTATTGCCGCCATTTCATTCCTCTACAACTATTTTTTCGTGGTGTTGGGATTTTTTTTCCGTCAGTGTATTTTTCGATTGAAGTTTAACGACCGCCTTGAGCAATTCAATGGGCTATAAGCAGTCGCCCGACTTTAATTTAGGGCCACTATTTCCGTGGAAAGGGTTATGGTGGAGAGCCATTGTCGTAAGACAAACACAACATCCATGCCTCATCAGAGCTTTCGAACCCGGACCAATCACGAACGAATGGTCCAAAGTTAGGGCTTAGACGATGACTCCACTGGTGTGGAGGGGTTTATGTGTGTGTGTGTCGGTGTGTAGTAAAATCTATTCATCAGTTTTCCAAAAGCTGCAGCGTTCAAGGAATGAATTGGACCTTTTGTATCCAGAAAAAATGTACTACGTCATTAGGCTTAAAGTCGTTCAGTTTCTGCATGAAAGTTATGTCCATATGGACATATTCCAAGAGGTGTGTAGCCTATTTTTTGCTAGTTCTTATTCATTTTACCTTCAACCGCTGTACCAGTAAGAAGACGTTTTACATGTTTGAAACGAATAAAAAATTACGTGTGGAACATAATTTCAAATTTTAATATTTTATATTTTGAACAAGCTACGTGATCAGCTATTATTTTTTCTTCTTATCGATTACCACTTTGTGGCAACATGGAGCCTGATATCCGTTAATGCCTCTGTAAATACTATAATTCGTGCATAAATATTTATTCAGCTGAAAAACGAAATCCATGTACAGGTTAAAAAACACATGAGCAGTTTCGGTGTCACAGTGACCCCTTCATCAGATGTGATTTCACCATGCGGTTACATGCTGGTTTTAAGTACGTGGAGCAGATGCATCACGAGAAAGGTAATGTCAGTGTCACATGATTTACCAGATAACCAGACAGTCAAAAAAGCATAATTAGCCAATGAAAATTATTCAACAGAAACAATAGTTATTGTGCTGTCCTTCCCAATAAGATTGCTCCAGGGTTCAGGTAAAACACAACGATAATAATCATTACAGCAACGTGTATTATAAGCCAAAATATAGAGACTTTCTGTAAATAACAAGTAATAAACAGAGTTAGGTGTGTTTATGATCTTAGCGTTGTCCCAGTCTGGGATGGAATTTCCAGCACTTACAGTTCTTGCAAAAGAGGTACTTTGGTGATTCATTTTTAAATCATATCTGTGTTCATTTAATCTCAAATCCAAATTTCATTTGGTTAAACCCACATAATGATTATTTAATTCACCAGAGGTGGTATCGAGCATAGGAATAACATGCACACCCCATTTTTTCCCATTGTTAATTTGTCACGGTTGTTGCGGATAATGGAATATAGTTGCATGATCGTATTCCAAATTGTATTTTATGACGGGATCATAAATTAGTAAAAAGGTTTACAATATGTGGATTGAAATCAACAGGTCCAACATACTTGTTGGGCACTTGTTCATTAATTAAAGCAGTTGACATAGCAAACCGTACTTTATTGTGCACCCCCTTAACAACGTTGCCCGGGTAACCATGGTTTTTAGCAAAGGATGATATCCATTGTAGCTCTTGAGCTCTGGCAAAATGGCTAGAAGAATGTGAATATGCTCTTCTAAATAGGAAGTGCAGAGCAGAAATATTATGCTGAAAAGTGTGGGCAGAATTGTACGGAATTAGAGTGGGTGTAGAAGTGGGTTTTCGATAAGCGGCAAAAGACAGGGAATTGTCAGAAGGGTTACGAGTAATTTAAAAAAGCTAGATTAGGTAAAACAACATTATGTTCAAGTTCTATCGTGAGTTTGATGGAGGGATATTGAGAAGACATAGCGTTGACAAACTGATATAACTCATTTATGCTATATGGCCAAATTACCTTTGTATTTATCATCAGCCCCACTGTTTCTCTGTGACAGTCTGCCTGGTGATGGGATTACAGTTAGTTCTGAAAGACCTTGAAAGTAGTTTTTAATCATTGTTTCTATAGAAGAAAATGTATCGATGTTTCGATTTATTGGCGTAAGAATGCAAATGTACGTTTCCAAGCTTTCTCACATGAAACTGTTGTTTTTCTGAAGTAGAGCAGAAAAAAGGTATTTGGTTTATACATGAAAGCTAAAAACGTGCGTTATTTTCTTACCTGTAAATCGTATCCCAAATATAGTTCTACTAAAGCTCTATTAGTAATAATTTATTTAGGGGGAAAAACAGCAAGTGCATTGAAGAATCGCCGATACATCGGATCACTGACATAATTTTTTTATTGTGGTATCCAATTCCTGGTTATTAAACAGTTTTCGTATATTGTGTATAAATGTTAGTTTAAAATTTTTAAAACAAATTTTATTAATTAAAATATAAATTTTCACTACAATGGGCACACCAAAGAAATCAGAGCAACGCTTTTCTCTAGCCTTCATTTTTAAATTGTGTGCCAAATGAGACCCACGTTTTTCGAATATGCAGCAATTAAGGATTTGAATTTAGACACTTAAATACGATGAGAAACAAGTGCAATTATTTTAAACATGCTCAAAAGGAAAACATTTCGATGTATTCGTTTCTCCGCATGATACCCATGTCAAAGTAAAATACGGACGTGTGATTTTTTTGTAAGCGATTGTACGAAATATTTTGACTAATAAAATATATTAGATGAGTTACTTGTATATCCCATTTATGAGATTATTTTGAAGCAAAACCCTTATTACAAGTAGTGACAGTATTTCTAAACGGTACGCTGAAGATTTAATTTTCTTCCAGTAGAGGAATGTTCGATAAAGTAGAATTTGAAGTACATTCTCATGGACGAATTTAGATACAATGGTTTACTTTCTTTTTAGAAAACCGCGGCCGAAATATATAGCAGGAAAATAATTTATAGCTATGGAAAACTAGTAGCAAATGAATAAAACTGTTCATTGTAAACCCGGTACGGAAATTAATTATTCCAGTTTTCATCTTCGAAGCATCGGAATCCGTTTCCTCGTTTTAAGTTGAGACGATACAAAGGTTATTCAAATTCTTCTGAAAATCTTAACATTCATTTACACATACTGTTTTTTTGACAAATGCATCTGTACTTCTTACCATTACGCTAAAGACTAAATAACTTAGAACCATGGTTCTCGAATATGATATCGATGAAACTTTGACGAAACTCGACAGGTAGTCCATTGCCGAACGAACGGAATCGATTTCCAGCAATAAGTGAAAGAATGCTACCATCATTATGAATAGCACAGGTCTGCAACCAAAAAACTGCACAGGATTTTTATACTGTTTATTATACACTTTTACTCACTGAAACCAGGGGAAAATACTCAAAAAATACCATCACGTCAGGTTTTCTTGCAAAACTCGTGTTTGTAGTTTCATTTAGAGTGAAACTCCCGTTTAAATCGAAATCTGGTATCCTATTCTTGATTCTAAAAATCCTATGCAAAAGTGATTTCTTACTTTCATTTAATATGTATTAGAGTGAGACTCAAGAATAAACACAAAGAGAAAATGGGCGGAATGGGGGCAGGGGAGCAGTGGAAGGGTGGCAGGGTAAGGGTAGTGTTGGCGGTGTGAGGAAGCTCAGGTTGATCATGTTCCAACCGGTTTAATTTGTTTATATCGAAAAGTGATGAATCTTACTGGCTGGGTTGAGCATGTTTATACACGTTCTCTAGGGTATTAGGAATGAGTATAAACAAGCGTATTGTCAGATTTGATCATGTTTCAACATGCTTAATAAGTACAGGATCTAGGTTGCTTTGGTTATGTTGAACAGCTTATATAGATGACTACTGGATATTCGAGGCTAAAAGTGACTAGAGAATCTTTCGAAAGCATTAATTTTTATCTTTAAGAACGGAAAAAAACTATTTGCTGTTTTCTTTTATTTATGTGCAGCGCCATTTTGGATTTTTTTTTTATCAAGCCAGAGGAAGAAGCAGGTGTTGCCGATTAACCTGCCCAGCTACAGAGAGAGACGATCGGCAGACGCGCAGGTGTCAACATAATCTCGTTTGCTCTCGTATTCACCTCTGTTTCACGTGTTATTTCACTAGTCTTTTTGAAGGGAGCGAGGCTAGTTTCCATCTGCTTTACCACAGGAAAAGCGTTTGCTTCTAGATGTACGGAGAGTCAGTGTGTGTACTCAATGCGGTGTATACAAACAGCGAGGCGCCACACTCAGTTTACATTTGGCAGTCAAACGTGACTGTGCTCGCGTTTTATTTATATATTATGGCTCCAAGAGGTTCGGATATTTCTCCTGACAACTTTTGCTTTATTTGTGGCGAATACACTGTTAAAAGTCAACAAAGAAACATAGGTGATTTCGTGAAGAAAGTGTATTTTGCTTACTTCAAGTTGAAACTTGGTGATCAAGACAAAGCCTGGGCTCCTCATTAGGTGTGCAGAAGGTGCGAGGAAGATCTCCGTTTGCGGTTTAAGGTTAAGAAATACTCATTTCGTTTTGGCATTCCTATGATGTGGCGTGAACAGCAAAACCACACTACCGGCTGCTATTTCTGTTCAGTAGATGTGAAAGGTTTCAATACAAAAAATAAAAATAAAATATCTTACCTTAACCTAAATTCAGCTATTTGTTCAGTGCCTCATAGCTCTGCAATGCCAGTTCCACACCTACCTTCCAATTTGGATGATATCCTGAGTAATTCTGAGGACGGAAACACATTACCTCCCCAGGACGAATCTGGTTCAGATTTCTCTGTTGATGAGGGACCCCAACTTTTTTATCACAGCGAGCTCAATGACCTGGTTAGAGATTTATGCTTTTCAAAAGATGCTGCTGAATTCCTGGGGTCAAGATTAAAAAATAGAAACCTGCTGTCATCCGGAACCTCATTTTCGCGGTGCAGGCACCGAGAGAGAGAATTCACTACATTTTTCTCCAAAGAGGGAAATCTCGTTTTTTGTAGTGATTTATAAGGGCTAATGAAGTGTTTTGAAATAGAATATGATTCATCTGAGTGGTGCCTATTCATTGATTCCTCAAAAACAAGCCTCAACGCAGTCTTGCTGCTTAATGGGAATAAATTTGCATCACTTCCTATAGGACACTCGGTGCATTTGGTGGAAAACTATAACGATGTGGCAATGATTCTTAAGAAAATAAAATATCAAGAACATCGCTGGATGCTTTGTGGAGACTTCAAAATACTAACCGTGTTGTTGGGCCAGCAGGCAGGTTATACGAAATATCCCTCTTTCCTTTGCTTGGGGGACAGTGGAGCCAGAGATCCCCATTGGACAAAAACTGACTGGCCACTTCGAGACGCCATAAACCCCGGCGAAAATAACGTCATTAATACAATCTTGGTTCCTCCTGAACAGGTTTTATTACCACCTCTTCACTTTAAATTAGGGCTTATGAAGCAGTTTGTGAAATCACTGCCAAAAAAGGGGAATGTTTCAGATATCTGTGTTCCAAGTTCCCAAAGCTGTCTGAAGGCAAGTTGAAAGAGATAGTTTTTACTGGCCCCTACATACGAAAACTGTTATCCTGTCACCTCTTTTCAGAAACAATGGGAGAAAAAGAAAAAGAAGCGTGGGACTATTTCAATAACGTACTGCACAAGTTTTTGGGTAATACTAAAGACCCTCACTACAAAACCATTGTACAACGCATGTTGGCTGCTTATAAAGCTCAGGGATGCAAGATGAGCTTAAAAGTTCATTTCTTACACTCCCATGTTGACTATTTTCCCGAAAACTTGGGAGCCCTGAGTGACGAGCAGGGTAAGAGATTTCACCAGGATGTCCGTGATATCGAGAGACGTTACAAAGGACGATGGGACGTCAATATGCTAGCTGACTACTGTTGGATGCTCAAGCAGGAAACAGAGAGTGGAAAGCGAAAGAGTGTTCGGAGAAGTATCAGAGAAGAAGAAAAAGTTTCATAGGCAAAAAGAATGAACACGGAATGTTAAGTACATTTCATGAAGAAATTGTTTGTTTATTATAAGAAATATTTTTACTTCATTGTAATGAAATGGTGGTTTTCGCATTATTGTTATGCTTTTTTATGCAAATCCCTTGTATTTTGCAAAAAAACTGTACGTGATGGAGGGAAATGGAGGTCATTTTTGGATTCAGCACACTCGAAAACATAATAATTACCAAAAACATCCCATGCAGCTGAAAAAAATATTTTTTTGCATAATTCGTCTTTCCTGTCCTTGTATTTCAACCAGACTTTCCTTACACGCATCTCAGTGCCTTAGATTTCTTCCAGATGCATCATGAGAAAGGTAACGTCAGTGTCACATGATTTACCAGATAACAAGACAGTCAAAAAAGCATAATTAGCCAATGAAAAGTAAGAAATGGGGGTTTTAAAGACAAAGAAAGTGCCCCACGGTACCCCACTGCTGCCCACGTGCTCACCCCGATCCCGCCCACTGCGGCCATGTGCACCCGCACGGACGGAAGTGGTCAATTATGACGTCAGTCGCCGCCATTTTTTTCCACGTGTTCCTTTCGGCAATCTTTTGTACGCCACGTGGTTTGAGATGAGTCATCGTTTTCTCCGACCATGCCATTTTGTGTGCAACTTGTTTTGAGATGAGTCATCGCTCTTTCCGACCATGCCATTTTGTGTGCCACGTGTTTTGAGATGAGTCATCGTTTTCTCCGACCGTGCCATTTTGCATGCCACATGTTTTGGGATGAGTCACTGGGTGACTTCGCCGTGCTAGCAAGGAATGCTATGACATCACCAATACAGTCATGATGGGGTTCGCACAGACGCTGGAGGAATTTTTCGTAAAAAGCAAATTAGGAGTTGACGTCATTTGAGATTCTGTTAGGCACATTAAGCTCCAAGACTGATTTTTTTTTCAATAACTTGATCATTTTGCAACGAATTTATTCTGTATTTTTTCTGCATAATTTCCCATTTTATATACATAATTTTTCAACGTAACGATTATTTTTTTATTTTCTTTGAGGAGATTTCACGCTTTTTAAACGGACGTACCAACATAAAGACGTTTCCCAAAAGATTTGTGCTGCGGGCATAATCTTAAAACACGATTGTTTATTAATGCATTTACGTGTTCGTGACATTTTCTGTTACATTTTTTAACATTGTACCTTTTTCCACCATACAAAGCCACCATGTTTTATACATAGTTAAAATATTTTTTTTTCATGTTTTCGTATTTTTTTTATTTCTTCATGATTAATCAGTGAAATGTACCTTTTAATACATTATCTTAATCTTTTTTTCTAAATGTTTGCGCACTCGTTAAACTTTTCGATGTACCAACATTATTTTCTTTTCTTACTTTTCAAACTAACAACTACTTTTATCGAGCCTTTATTTTTTTTTATTTAAACAAGCAAACGTTTCTTCATTATTATTTCTCTTTCCTATGCAAACAACTTTTCTTACTTGCTTTTAATGTATGACTTAACCAGGCTTTCTATATAGCTGTTGCATGTTTGTGCAAGAAATATACAGATCTATAGCAGATATACATAAAATTCGTTCGTAACAGTATATATTTTTTCCAGATTTAAACCAACATACGTTTCTTAACGACTTGATATCTGTTCTACGAGATGTGACGAAACTTCAGATTTTTAATTTTTTCCCTCTGAAACTGTTTTTTTTTTCTTACTTGCTTTTAATGTATGGTTTAATCTATTTTTCTATCTCCCTTTTCTATATTTGTACAAGAAATATATGTATCTACAGTAGTTAAAATTCGATTGAAACAATATTTTCTTCATTCTTACTGTGTTTTTCCATTTTTTTCATCTATAGTAGTTAAAATTCGATTGAAACAATATTTTCTTCATTCTTACTGTATTTTTACATTTCTTTCTAACACCCTTGTTTTTTTCTTCTCAATTCCCGCTATCTAACTTAATCTATGTTTTGAATATCATTCTATGTTCGCGTATTCGTCCATTATTTTATTTCAAACTTTGCAAACTGCCTCATACTTATATTCTGTCTTTAATTTTTTTTTTTTCATTTCAAACAACGTTTCTTAACGACTTGAATTTCCGGATGTGACAAAACTTCAGATTTATTTTTTCTCCTCTTAAACTATTTTTTTTCGTACTTGCTATAAATGTGACTTAATTTATTTTTTTACATCGCTGTTTTATCTATGTACGAGAAATATACAGATCTATAGCAGTTAAAACTTCGATTGAAACAGTATTTTCTTTATTCTTATTTTATTTTTACATATCTTTCTGACAAATATTTTTTTTTTTAGCCTGACGAACTTCTTAGTACTGTCGTAATGAATAACGCATTCCGTAAGAATTTAACTCTTTGAAGGACAGCCACCTTCATAGATACACCTACCTCTGAATGAAATTAACTTGGACAGATATATACTTTCTTTGAATAAAGTTCATTACCCAGAACATTTTTAGACCATTTCATTTTCTGGGAAAATATCTAATTTTGTAACAGGTATCTCACATTTTTTCCCCAAGAAATGCTAAAAAATTAATAATATACTTACGAATTGACCTGTTATTATTCAAAATATTTATTCCTGAAATGATAGTGTTTAGAGCCATTCTTTTCAGAAAAATGTCACCAAATAAGAAGAAATTGTGCTTAGTTGGTGGTTTTCGTAACGATTTAGAAAAAATAATTCATGAATGTCTTTGTAATTTGTTTCTTATTATTCAGTATTTTATCACCAAAAGTAATTTAATTAAATCTGAAAATACATTTCTTGAGTTGCTTGTTGATTTCATCAAGACGGAACAGAAAAGTTCATGCTAAGTGCAATACTGTTTTGCTCTACGTATAATGGTTATGAAATCAAGTTCTGCATACCGTATTTCCTCGAAAGTAAGACCTAACCGGAAAATAAGCCCTAGCATGGTTTTTCCGGATGCTCGTAATATAAAGCCTACCCCGAAAATACGCTCCAGTTATGATACGCAGTGCCGTAGTCAGCCAGCCTATCACTGTTCAAAAAAACTGAAGCGAGTGCCAAAATCACTGAAGGCTGCTCATGAGTTTAATTTGCCTTGAATATCCAGAGTAAGAAAGAAAGCCGATTGACTTTGAACTTAGAAGAGGATATGGTTTTTTGAACTTAGAAGAGGATATGGTTTTTGTAATTATGGCGAATGCATTCAGTTCGGCTCAGAAAGCTAGCGGGAGATGAAAAGAAGCCGTCTTTTGTTCGGCAGCTGTAACATCCAGTTCCGAAAAGGGAATCCGACGTGGGAAACTTTACCGGTGAACACTATCATTAGCGGAAAAGTTATTCATTAACAGGCGGTGTGTGTTTTTAGAATTTGGGGGGGGGGGGGATAGGACACATGCGAACTGAAAGAAAAAGTAAAAAGTGTTCTAACCGCCTTCAGTGGATTACGAAAGGGGTTAAACCCTGTCCAAGTTATTGCGTTGGCAAAATTTGACTGAAATAATTCTTTAAAAATCAGATAGTTAATATTTTGGGGCCGAACGTACATTCTTAACTGTCATAATTTTTGTTGCCACTCCTGTGTCAATTAACACAGTCTTCAATTAACACTTGATTTAGTGGTAGATTTAAAGGGAATAATATTTAGACCCCCAGACAAAATGAGTGCAAAAAGGAATAGCTATTCCTTCGAGTACAAGAAATAAATTGTGGAGGACTCCCGGGGCAAGAATCGTACGGCTTTCTGCAAAGAAAAGTTGGATCTCCGAATGGTCCGAAAATGGCGAGCAGAGTGCGATAACCTCAGTCAACAGGTGGACCAGGGAAATGCTAAGAAGTGCAAGTGTGCATTAGGTCGGCAAACATTATTTCCTGAGCTGGAAGTCATCATCTGCGAATGAATTTCTGACAGGAGAGCAAATGCTTTGGTTGTGCGCCGGGCTTTACCCTTACAAAGGCACCACAGTTAGAAATATCCCCAGAAGAATTCAAAGCATCACAACACCGGCTAGATGGCTTCCTTCAACGATATGAACTGTTTGTAAGGAGATCGACAACACTGTTAAAGCTGGAAGTTACTGAAGTTATTAAACGTGCACTTGCATTCAAGTCCTTTGTTGATGACATCGACTTTTTTAAATACTAACTCTCCAACATGATTGTTACGGATGAAACTGCAGTGTTTATGGGCCAAGGATCTCAAACGACAATTCATCAGAAAGGTACGCCGTCAATCTAAATTCCCTCCACTGGTTTCAAAAGTGCACGTGTTACCTGTGTTTTGGCAATTCTTCGGGATGTAAAGAAAGCCCCACCTCTAGTCATCACTAAGGGCCAAAAAGATAAGAATGAACATGTTTCATGCATTTATGTTCTTGAAACCAAAAAATCCTGGCGCACACAAGCAGGTTATAAGACAATGGGTCCATTTAATGTTTTGCGAGGTGGCCAAAGAGGTCTGCTAGTCTGTGATTCAGCCAGCACTCACCGCGCTGAAGACATAAAAAACATCCTAGAAGAGAGAAGAATATATCAAACAATGATTCCCGCAGGAATGACTGCCTGTCTCCAGACTCTTGATATTGCAATAAACAAGCCTTTCAAGGATCATTTGCGCATGGAAATCAATGACTACATTAAAAATAGAATGGGGAGAAATCAGCGTGAAAACCTTTTGAGGCTTAGCCTGAGTTACATTTTAAAAAATCACCTTCTGAAATATTTTATGAACAAACAAAGCATTGCTTGATTTAAATCGCGAATGTTAAAAGGTGGTCGAATTGTAAAAATACAAAATTAAAGCTCCAGCATTGCTGCACTTGTACCACTAACGTTGCTCTCCTCTTTCGTCGTGAATCGTGAGAGTGCTGCGGCTTCCGTTCATTGCTGTTAGCGAGGTGTTCAGATGTTTCTCTTAAAGTTTCAGTCCCGCTATGGCGGCACACTTACCTTTTTCCAGAAAAAGTCTCAACATTCGAACAACAGATCTTGCTCAATAACCTTTTGCGCCGTGTTGCAAGGCAGATACCATCTAGCCGTGCTTAGCACTTTGATAAAGTCACTGTTAAAGGTCTTCCCGGAATGGTGGAATTACATTGTTTAAGCATTCCTCTCCTTGCACGTCTCGTCGGTTCCGAGATCACTTCGATGAAGAGGACAGCTCCCTCAAGTGAAGAAAAGCAGTCTTATCTGCCCGGTGTATTTCTGTACTTTTAATGTCCTCATCGATCCTGTGTTTGGTTTGAGCCTGTGATCACTTATATAACCTAATTCTCGGCACATACCTATCAGTTTGCAGAGTACTCCGTAAAATACTTCCTATACTTACATTTGATATAACCAGGCGTGTATTACCACACATATGTAACAGGAACATCGCCTTTCCTATCACTCCGGAAAATTGCATAATTAACATGAGAAATGTGCCCGTTTCTCCCATTTATTTCGCTCTAATCAGAGCAAGTGTTCGCTTAAACCAATACCTCCCAAATTTTAACTGAAACATATTCAGAAGAAATGTTTGAAACACATACACCGATGAGCCATTACATTATGATCACCCACAGCCTAGGGAAAGTTCAAAGAGGAGATTTGAGATTTGAGGAACCACGCCTAGGTGTAAGGAAAACATATAATATTTCCATGTAACTTTCTTCTTCTGACGATTGAGATGCCCGAAACGAGGAGACATATCCGATTTGAAAGTCGTTGGCTGACCCTTGAACATGTTCTTGAAGTTGGTTGCAATTCTCTCCATTCACACCACGAAATGCGTGTAGCTCAAAGCACATCAAAGAAAAATAAGAATTGTGGAACTACGTTCCAAGTGTACAGAAGAGAGATAATCTTTCCCTGAAACTTGCTTCCTCCGACGGCTGGGTTGACCAAAACGAGGAATTATATCCGCTTTCAGGGTCATTGGCTGACCCTCGAACATGTACTTTAAGTTAGTTGCAATCCTGGCTGTTCACACCACGAAATACACGTAGACTTAAGCACGATGCTAAATAAAGCTGAGAATCTGGGAACAACGTCCGAAGTCTACGGAAATGCGGTTCCACAAATCACAATCCTTCCCTGAAACATTTTTATTCCGACACCTGCGTTTTCTAAAACAATAATGCATAATCCCATGTGAAAATAAGTGGGTAACCCTTGAATGGTTTCATAAGTTGATAGCAATGCTTGCCTTTCACACGCGAAATACACGTCACCAAAATAACGGTATTAAGAACAATACGAGCAATCTGTAACCACGTTCCAAGTGTACAGGTACAGAGCTCATCATTCTAATAAAAATTTCATTTACAATTGCTCCGGTGCATTTGCGTGTGGAATATTCAACTGGTGTCTCAGTAAAAATTTAATTGTTCCAAATTATATTATACATATACAAATTATTTATGTAAGGAAGTGCTAGACTATTTGAATTTTAAATTTTTTGAATGCAGCGTCAGATACTCTGAGCTACATATTCCGGCTCTGTTGCTTCTAAAATTAAGTGCAATGATACTGTCCCTTGTTAATTTTTAATTACCAGCCAGCGAATTAGGGAATGTTTGACAAATTTGGTGACAACCATAGATACTGTATTTGAGACAATAAGGAATATTCCTTTGTTTGATATGATGTCCTTTAGAGAAAATGTACACATTTTGTATTCGTAATTTTCAAGTCTGGGTTCTTTGCTTTCGTTTTTTTTTAAGTACATGTTTACCGAGCACATTGTTTGTGTGGTTTCTAAATTCTAAAGGCCTAGTCAAAGGCGAAAATGTTTAAATGGAATTATCGATCTGGAATTGAAACTTTCCCATTTTTTTATATTACTTTTTCTTTTCGGAATATATACTGAATGCTTAAAACGTGCAAATTTCTAAATTTAACTGAGAGTCATACAAAGGCAGAATTTCAAAGGACACGATCTTAGCCTTTCAATGTTCTAAATAATAAATGTGTAAAAACTTTGAACGGGAAATTCCTAGCTGAAAGATGAAACAAAAAGATGTTATTATAAGAGACATACAAAGATGTAATTATAAGAAAAGCTAAAAAAATTCCGTGCCCCTGAAAAAAGAGAGTGATTAGCCATTAAGTATGTCTAACCCAAACGCCAACTAAAACGAGAATGTGTCGTTTTCAAATATAATAATTATAATATAGCCAGATAATTTCGTGGCTAAGTTTTGGAGCCAAAATTGAGGAATTTTTCCACACTTAACAGCCCTGAATCTTGAACGAGAAATGATCATCATAGAACAAGTCCTTTCGATAAATCAGTTAAATTGTGCACCTGTGCTTGTTTGTTTTCCGGTAACTGAATCAAATAACAGTGTGATTCATTAATAAAAATAATATAATTTCAATCAAATGGCAGGGGAAGAGAAAGAAGAATATCATTTGAAATTGTCTTACGTGTAGAATTATAGTTTTCGGAACTGCAGACGTGATGGAGATTTCACTTGTTCTGCTGTTTCTTTTATGCAAAAGATAAAAAGAATAACACAGGTCGTCCTGATATTTAGCTGAAAATCCGTCTTTCAAATTTTGTACACCCTGTAAGTTTACTAATACGCATGGAGACGTCCATTTTGCAAGTAAAGGCTTTCAGGTACTTATAAATGCTCAAATCGGATAAATATGCAAAGGATACAGAATACATTACCTACGGTCCGTTAACAATATGCAAAGTAGAAGTATGGCGTCCAGTCATGTGATACGCTGAAACTCGAGGTGCCGGTAAACAGAGTATGTGTCATTGCATTGAAAATCTGTCCCGCAGGTGTATTCATTAGTAAGAGCTTCAACGTCACGCGAACCATTTAGGAGCTATGTGGAAATCTGGTTGCTTAATCACCATTATTACTGAATAGTAGGCATTTCAATGAGCCGTGCTCAGCCCATAACTTGTTGTCTGTTTGTTGTTTTCTCTCTTCGGACCACCACTGATCATGAGCACCCCACAAGTCTTTGTGGGCTGGAAATGCCCTGACAAAGTTGTCTAATTATAACAATTTGGTCTTCGTGGAAATCAATAAAATTCCCTTCCTTCCTCATCTGGAGAACACGAAAATAATAACACTGATAAATGGGGCTAAGTATCGTGTATTATTTAAAATCTTCCATGACCTTTGCACACAGCGTCTTTTACGTGCAGATACTTTGATTCGCAAAAGACAGACTGATCATATTTTCAATCTTCTGTTAAAATATGAATCTGTGAAATATCCTCCTAAATTGGATAATGATTAAATTGTCATAACTGAAAATGTAGCTGGTTATTTCCATTAATTTCAAATTGTATTCTCTGAGAAAAGTGTTAAAATTTGCACCTCCAGGATTTTTGAGTTTTGAGGTAATACAGTGAGAAGTACAATTACATTGTATTCACATTACTGGTCTCAACACATTTGAAAATAATGAAATACATTTTGTTTCCCTGTTGTTCTTAAATAAGAAGAATAGCCAGCACTAAATTTGAAATTCATTTTTCAAGTGATTGACTAACAATGTATTCACAGTTGGGAGAACATGCTGCATATGATATAAATTTGGAGTATGTTTTCACTGTTCCGCTATGTGGTTATGCGTTTTTTAGTGACAAACATAAAAGCTCTAAAACTGAACAGCTGTTTTTATATATTTAAATTACTCCAAGGGTTTGTAGATGCAGAAAATAAAAAAAAAAAAAAAAAAAAAAAAAAAGCCTTAGCTTGCATTTCAATTTTGGCTAAATCCGGATTTTGCCTGCTCTTTTTAAGTATCTGTCACTGGAAAACGTAATTTGCTTTTAAAATGCAATATTAATCGTCCTCCGATCAATATGTAATCGCACCATTATTTAAAGTGTGTTTGATCACATTTTTTACCAGCATATGTATCATCTAACCCACCTTCGTTTTGCTAATGACGTAGTCATTTTTGCAACAACCCCATCAGAGCTGCAGAGTATGATCCAGTAACTTGCTGACAAGAGTAAAGAAGTGGGATTAAAAATTAACTTTCAGAAGACAAAAGCGATGTTCAATGCTTTTACAAGAAATGAATATTTATCGATTGATGGAGAAAAGCTGGAGAAAACAGACAGGTACGTTTATCTTGGACAGCAGATATCAAGTGAGGGTCACATTGATGAAGAAATTAATTGGCGTATAAAACTTGCCTGGAGAGCTTTTGGAAGAAACAGCATAATTTTCAAGAGCAATATGCCATTACGTCTTAAAAGAAAAGTGTTTGATCAATGCATCCTTCCAGTGCTTACGCATGGTGCGGAGACGTGGACCTTAACTAAAAGAGACATACAAAGGCTGCAGACAACTCAAAGTAGCATGGAGATGTGCATGCTTTGTGTAACCAGGACAGATAAGAAGAGGAACTCGTGGATCCGAAAAATGACAAGAGTGGAAGACATGATGATGAGAGGGAAATCCCTTAAATGGCAATGGGCTGGACATACTGCCAGAAGGACAGACCATCAATGGAGAGCCGAAATTTTAGATTGGATTCCAAGGGACAGGAAAAGACCCAGAAGAAGACCACATGGGAGATGGGTGGATGAAATTAAAAAATATGCGGGAGTGACACGGAGAAGCCTGGCACAAGACAGACCGTTGTGCAGGACACTTGGGGAGACCTTCGTCCAGCAGTGGATTGATAATGGTTGACAATGATGATGATGATGTATTCAAAATATATTGATCCAGTAAGGTTGGAGACAAATCACGTCACAATTGAGTGTTGTAATGTAACTCCTCGGATTCTCCGAAGATTTGCAAGACGTGTACCGATAAGAATCTCATACGTGCAGTAAATGTTTACACATTTTTAGAACTACATTCCAATAATGTAATTAATGTTTAAATTGAAACTATATCTTTCTTAAATGTTTTGTATGATAGCCATTTCTCTGGCATATAAACTGCATCTAGATTCCGAAAATAACAATGTATTTCTCAGAATTTGGAGTGTTAATTTATTCCAATCCTGCTATACTGCTTTTAATACTCTAGTCATTGTTTTCGGTTTTCCTTTACAAAGTGCTTTTTTCGGCTGTCCGGAGGCACAATAGTCGAATTGTGACGCATCAATAGACTTTGCAAGAATATGAACCAAAGATATATACATTATTAACGCCTGTCCTTTCAGTTTTTCAAGAAACACAGTGACGGATTTTAATTTAGGAACAATGGATTTCTACCCTCATTCTGATCGAGTTCTGCTCTTTGAAGGCTCTGTGAATAAAGGAATGCTTCTTCGACAATACATATACGATTAAAACATTATTTTGGTAGTATACGGCACGGAATTTTTAAAAAAATTTCAACTTCTCTTAACTTTAATTTGCCATTGCAAGGAAAACCAGCAATAGTCAGGAGTCCTTTCCTGGAATTTTCTTTGAATTCGTGGAACGAATTTTCTAAGTCTTTTTCTGAAGTTTTGAGATAGTAAATCAAACTTTTTTTACTGTGTTTTAGACAGGCCCGTGCTTCATCGATAGTCATAAAAAATTTCAATGTGTCTCCGACCAAGGGATATTCATCAAAAAGTCAACGACAGTCACAATAAATTTCAATGTGTCTCCGACTAAGTGATATTCATCAAAAGGTCATCGACAGACACAATAAATTTAAATGTGTCTCCGACTAACTGATATTCGTCAAAAGCTTCAGCGTTAATCACAATAAATTTCAATGTGTCTCCGACTAAGTGATATTCATCAAAAAGTCAACACCGTGTTCTGTGCTCACCCACGTACTTAAGAAAAATGCAGTGAGTATTATGTTTTGTTTTTATTCCTTTTTTTTTTTTGGATTCAGATCTCTGTTATTAAGTTGTTTACAATTGATACAATGATATAAACGGCTTAGCGATTGCTCTTTGTGTCGGTGGATCTTCTTTTAACCCTTTAACTAGCTAGAATGAATTAATTCGGGGTTGACAACGTGTGCTAAATGAATTCGAACGAATAAATTATCTAGCTAAGAAGTGGGCCGAATGCGACTCGGACGAATTCGTTCTATGTATGTTTAGTTCAGTCGTCCCAAAACACTGCTCATACGAGTTGTCTTAAAACTTAGAACATAAGAAAGTTGCTTTCACTCTTAGATTTGCTATTCAGACTGCTCATTCTGACTCCAAAATTTGTATTTCGAAGAATCCTCTCTGACTACTTAACTGATAAAGGACTATAGCAATGGAGATGTATTTAAGGAAGGAGAAAGGAGAGAGATGTTCGAATCATTTATTTTTATCCAGTTGCATGATAACTGTGTCAAGGGGACTAGCCCTTCCGTATCATATTTTGGGTCATGGAATTCAGAATGTAAGAAAACAAGGGAGAGCTTATCACTCTGTGACAGGTTTATTTTTTGTGTTGCGGAGATCAGAGGAGCTCAAGATAAATTATTTTCTCATAGATTTCGTAAAAGCCCGTCGCTATGTGAACATTTCGGTTTGGAAGTGCAAAGGTTTTCAGCATCGTGTATTTCATTCAAGTTCATTAGCAGCTTAAAGGGTTAAGACTAGACACCATACTTTTAAAATAGTCGTAAATATACGTTGCTTCATTGGATATCCATTTGGCGTTCTTTTCCGAGTTAAAGTCAACGCATGACGTTTCTCCCCTTGATTATTAATAATATTGTTTAGCTTACATTTTTCAATTCCATGATTTTCACAGAGTTTTTTAATTTCAGAGTAAGACTATTTCACTTAGTAAGGAGCAAAAACCACATTCTATTCCGAGCTTGTTTAAGTACGCCATTTTCTGTTTTATGAAATTTCTGCTGGACCTACAGGATGGAACCAGAACTTTGATTCTAGGGTTCATATTATAGAGTAACCTGCTCATTAAAAGGATAATTCACCACATTTTAATTATTATTTAAATTCAAATTAATATTTAAACTACTAAGAGAATCTAATTTCTTCAGAAATTTTTTCAAAATAAAAATTAATTTCTCCAAAAATTTTGTTTCAAAATAAAAATCAATTTCTCCAAAAATTTTGTTTCAAATAAGAGACCATATTATTACTTTTCTCAAGACATTTTTCGAGTTTTTATTCAAATTAAGAACTAAAGTGGTTATTCGACAAAAATACCTTAATATCTTTACTGCCGGTCATTACTTCGCTATTGCGTTGTAAACTTGATATTTAATACCACTAAGGTTATTATAGCTCGCAACGTATACATTTCTTCCCCAGTTTCGCTGTCACGCGATCAATTGTGTCTAATTTGTAGGACCATAATTAACGCAACTGCTGTACTATTCCGGTAAATCTCTGGTTTACGCGCAAATCGGTAAGCATCAGAAACTGGGTTAAACAACACTTGTTAACTAAAAGTGCGAAATACTCAGAATTATTACAAGTTTCTAACGAACCCTTTGAATCAGCTCAAAAAAGAGTATCGAAACTTCAACCATTATCTCAAACAGAAAATAGATTAAAAGTGCTGACAAGAAAAATCCCTTTTTTCTAAAGGCATATGTGTTTATGAAGCAACTATGAATAAGCTCAGAGGAGTATACTTTCATTAGCAGCCCATTTCATTCCTGACCCGGAAGTCCACCTTCTCGAGCACGCACTCGAGCTCATAACTTCGTACAAGTAAACTACGGGTTTAATATATGTTTCCACATGTTGCTGGCTTCTCAGAGTAAAGACAGCGAAATAATCATTCCTTCCTGACTCGGAAAAAGAACAGGACATATCGTTTAAGAGTTTGATTCAATAAATATTCCTTTTTCTTTCTAGGTCTTCGCCGATTTGTTTTGTGTGATCTCTGTTGCTTTATCACCAAGACCCAAACTGAATATAGTGCATACAATATACAGGCATTACATAGATAGAAATAAAAATCATAGTTGGGGCGGGTGGGACGTTACGTGCATAACATCTTACCAAAATAATAATAATCAACAACTCTTAATCCCCCGAGATTTCTGTAATATTTTCTTTTGTCGGAAGAAAAATTGAACCAATAAAATCATGGTTGCATTCATAGCAAAACAAATTTAACATCAGTTAGCCCCCATTTTCTCAGAATGTAGACCTACTCTAGTTACGGTCAATTCACACAAACATATTTTATTTGTACCTAAGTCGACAGATCATTTTTATTGGGTTGATAAACGGATCGAAAGTAAGATCATTTAAAAAATTACCGCATTGTCTTCAATACTGCATCTATCAAACTGTAGCTTGAGACACTGCACTGCATTTGTAACACTCAACTACACTTGTGACACTACATTGCACTTGTGACGCGGTTCTGCACTTGTGACTCTGCAACACTCTTGTGACGCTGCACCAAAACGAGGCTTTAAACACTCCCTTTGGTGCCACCTGTTGATACTCTCGATCTCCGCTGTGCATGTCATGGAAATGGAGAGGTATAGCCTCCCCGATGAAAATAAATCGATTCCATCGCTGTCTTGCGATCTCTCGACCACAGTCTTTCTGTTCCTCAACTTAGGAACCAATCACGGTTCACAATAAAGCAGATAAGAAAATCTGTTCTACCTTTTGTTTTCCTTCCTACTGCCGTCTGAGAAATAGATGCTTCCCATTTCGGCTGTCTCGCCTTTCCACAAAGGTTAGAGGTTGTTTCCAACGCTAAGCATAATAAAAAGGTTGCTCCTTGCTCTCTCTCTGCTAACTTTAATGAGAAATCACCATCCTTGTTTATACAGCATTCTCGGAAAACTGTTTGAGACCGTTGGTTGGGAAGGGGAACAGGGCATGGTACAGCAGCAAAAGCTGCCAAAACCGCCGAACAATCTTGAGCACGGAAAATTTGTAGATGTTGTTACATCTGTGTCCCAGTACAGACGGCTCGCCAACTTTTGCAAGTTATCCAATTAAACCGCCCGACCGCACCCAAATGGCGCAACCTGATTGGTCGATCACCACATTCCTTCTAGAAGGATAAAAAGGTTAGTTACTTAAAAAAAGATATAAGAGAAAATATATCGGTTAGCTGAAAACTTTAAATTTTGAATTTCGCATTTTCACTAAAATGAAACTCATTTCTCAAAACATAATTGGGTCAAATTGGTAGTATTTTCGTAGACATTATCATGTGCAACTGATGAATTTGTCTCATACCCCTTTCCTGTCTCTGATGGCGCAGATTAGAATCGTTATGATTTTACACGAATTTTTTTATGAAAAAAAACAAGATATAATGCACTAAAGCATTCCTAAAAATTCAAATTTCAATAATAATTACGTTTTCCAACAGTTGATCACCAGACATTTAGGTAAACCGCTAGAATTATGTCTTAGGAATTTATATGATGTTTCAAAGTTATTTACACAAACATTTGACATTTTATGCTATTACTCTAAGCACGGAGTTAGGTTGGGGTCCGTCGATGATAGCTACACATGCTCTCTTATTCGGGGAAATACAAATACACATGCTCTCTTATTCGTGGAAATACAACCTGATCAACCATATACCTTTTTATTTGTTACCAAACATCATTTGAAAAAAAAAACTATGTTTGGCGTAATGGACTGGATAATACCCACGACATTCCTAATGATAAAGTCTTAGAAATGGATATTCCGTGATACATACATACCTACATACATACATACATACATACATACCTACATACATACATACCTACCTACATACATACATACCTACCTACCTACATACATACATACATACATACATACATACATACATACATACATATCACTAAGCTGTTTTCTGAGATTCAGATGTTAGCTCCAAAAAGAAATGCAAACTACCAGATATTTTTACGTACTGTTTTTGTATCAAACTTCTCCATTTGCAGCGATCTTGACATACAACTCGGGCTTCACTGATATTCATTACACGCCGTACACAAGATATTTTATACTTCATACTCAGAATCTTTTTCTCATGCAGACATTCCTGAATCTGATCCATCCATGTATTAATTGGCCTTCCTCTGCCTTTCCTTCCTGCCAAATGGGCTGAAAAGATTTATTTAGTAAGCATATCATCACTCATTCTTTCAAAATGGCCAAAAGTACGAAGCATATTAGTCTCCACCTTACTGAAAATATTTTGCTTCACATCACACAACTGCAATACATCTTCATTCCGAACACAATCAGACCGTGTATTGCCACAAACTCCCCGTAAGTAATGCATTTCTCCAGCACACAAACGACTTCTATGTTTCTTCTGTAGTACCCAGGTTTCACTACCATTCATCAGAGTAGGAACAATTACACTTTCATACACAGCCATGCGGGGTTCTAGAGAACCCACTATTCCTGTAAAAAGCTCCCAGAGCAGCTATGACTTCCAATGAAGAATTAACTCGCCTACTAATTTCACCATCCAATGTGTTCTCTCTGTCAAACATGCTTCCTAAATACACAAACTCACTCACCTAGTGAATCACAGTGCCATTTATGCTTACATTACATTCAGTGCTACCAGTTCCTCTCTCAAAAACCAAAACTTTGGTGTTTCCCTTATTTATACTCAGTTTGAATTCAATGCAAACTTCGTACATCCGGGACAACATACTCTGCAACTCACTCTCTGCCAACAGGACAGTGTCACCAGCATACAGCTATCTGCACACTCCGATATTACCAAGACATAAACTACTATTATCTATTTTGGCATCACGCATGCACGCGTCCATAAATATATTAAACAGCTAAGGTGACATTGCACAACCTTGTCTGACACCTGCGCCAATAGAAAACCATTTTGGTAAAACACCATTCACTCTTACACAAGCTCTACTACCAGCATACATGGCTTTTACACTATTAAGTAGATTCCAAGTAACACCATATTCATTCGATACCTTCCACAAAAGTGTCCTATTTACTCGGTTGCAAGCTTTCTCTAAACCTATGAAGGCAGCAAAAATTTTCTTACCAACAGCCAGATACTTTCAACCATCATGCGTAATGCAACAATTTGTTACTGCAGCCTTTACCAGCCATAAAACCACACTGAGCATCCTACACTTTCTCAGATGTAAGACCCCGTACATTTTCAATAATGATCTTACCAAACACATTCCCTGGTACACTCAGTAGGCTAATACCACGATAGTTCTTGCAGTCAGTCTGATCACCTTTTACCTTATACAAGGGAACAATAAGAGCATCCTTCTAATCCTGAAGGACCATTCCTAGCACCCAGCACAATTGGCAAATTTTAGTTAACCAGTCAATTAATGAGTCACCATCATATTTCAATATCTCAGCCGTTACGCCACCAACTCCCGGAGCTTTAGCTTTCTGAAAATATTTTATTGCTTTACACATCTGTTCTCTTGAGATCCTTCCTGTGCTTCCATCCTTCAATGTGACTTTTTCTGCATCAGAATAATTTTGCCTTCTTGACCTAATAGATCACATAAGTACTCAATCCATCTTTAACTTACCTTATTGGGCTCCCATATCATTTCTTCAATCTTATTCTTCATACAACTTACAACTTTGTTTCCCCTATTTTTTCTGAGCTTCATGTACTTCCAGAAAGACTTACTGTCTTTCCAAAACGCCATTTTATGCCTTTACACGTTCTCCTTCCTATCTTTTACCTTACTTTGGCGAACCTGCTTAGCAGCTTCACGCTTCTTACAGCGATATTCATCCACAGAAACTCTACCTTGCAACATCCCCAAATAGACTTCTTTCCTAGTTTTTTTTTATTTTACCGGCTATGCACGATGAAGATTTTGAATCAAAATATTTAAATCCGAAAAAGGTCTTAAAACCACCTGAAACTAGATAAACATCTTTATTTTATTATTTACACACTACTAGATCTTTCAAAACGATAAGCGTTTCATCTTCAGGTATTAGGTGATCAAAAAGGTTTTCAGAACATTCCCACTTCTTTTCTACATCCCTCTCACCAGACATCAGCACCTTCAGTCGTTCTCTGAGTAAGCCAGAATAACTATGATTATCTTCAAGGAACCTGCCAACCGTTATTCTTTCTATCCTGGGTTTCTTCGTATTCTTTTTCCTCCAACCAACATTAAGTTTAACTCGTGACATTACCAAGTAATGATCAGAACCAACATCCGCACCTCTCATCACACGAGTGTCAACAACTAAGTGTTTCAGACGCTGATCGTAGACAACAAAATCTATCAGACACTTTTGAACAAGAGTACGATTTTCCCAATTATGTGTGTGAATATACTTGTTGTTGAAGAATTTATTAGATACACATAAACCATTCTCAAAGCAGAGTTCAATTAATCATTCGCCATTATCATTCACACAAGAATCATTAAACGTATCCAGAACATTGTCAGAAGTAGCATTCTGCACACCTACTCTAACATTGAAATCCCCTGCTATTATAATTTTTTTTAGCACCAAACTGGCTCAAAACAGTTTTTAGCTCATTCCAGAAATCTTCCTTCTTATCAAAAGATTCCGACTCACAAGGAGCATATACCACAACAATTACAATTCTCTGAAATTTCACTTTCAAACGAATCCAGAAAATCCTCTCACTTATGCAACTATAGTTAATCAAGATGTTCTTCATCTTTTTACTTAAAATCACACCTACACCAGCCTGTTCTCTCACATTATCCAATACTCTACACAACACACACACCGTTCCATTCACTTCTTCAACCACAATTACCTTCTTTTTGGTGTTACTTACACACAGCATATCCAATCTATAGTTATTCATCTTCTCAATCACCTCATTCATTTTGCCGTTTATACCTCTAGTATTCCATTCACCAATCTTATTATTCACTCAACCGAGCTGTCTTTCTCATACGCCGTTTAGAAAGTCCATGTCGATTCCGTGGTGGACGGCCCTTTATCAAGTGTGTTAGGTCCACCGTATCCCACATTTGAGTCATTTTTAATATTAATATTTATTTTTGTCTTTTTAATCAAGTGCATACGTGTTGGGGATTAACCCACAGCTGACGGTTCCAGTTGGTCATGCAACCTAAGGATTCTGGAACAAAACCCAGTGGGTTAGTGTCTTTTCTATGATGATGAAACAAATATTCCATGATGATGATACATATTTGTTATATGCTGGTCAGATTTATCACATTCACCTACGGCATGTGCTATATTCATGTACTAAGTGAAACGTAAGTATTAAATAAATGCAAACAGCTAACTCGAGATATAACACGCTATGTATCTCTTTAATTCTACGGCACCAGTTTGGTAGATGCAAAACTCATGCTATCGTTTAAGAAACTCCCATCTACATAATCCTATACGTTTTCAGATTACACTCACACAATGTCCCTCTTTCATTTTTAAACGTAATGTAAGTACAAAACTATAGCAAGGGCCAAAGTATTAAGGAGGCAATTTTGACAACGGGCAATTACAAAAAAGGAATCCAAATTTAATTCGTAACATTCGATTTATTGCAGCAAATTTAACATCATTGCAAAGCTACCGTATCGGGAAAGATAATCTCAAAGTTGGAAGAAAGAACAAATATAGCACTTGTGTTTTTCCGTTTTGGTTAGCGGAACGGTTATTTTAAGCACTGAAGTTTTCGGTTCACGCTTTGAGCACCAGCACGGGGTGTGCGGTCATGCGCAATTGCAGCAAACGTAGATCATTTGCATACCAGCTTGTACTGTAGCTACTTGCAAAGTTTCGCGGTTGTAGCATGTATTTTTCTTGGTGCGCAAATTTCATTTTCCGTGAGTTTATCTTATTTTTCAGGTATTATAACTAAATTATATGAATTTTTTATTTCATTACTTGAAAGCACCACTCCGAAGAATTGCAATTGTGATAGAATTAGATACTCAGGGTGCTACTGTAAATCATATTTTAAATTTGAGAATATATTATGAACTGAAACACTTTGTAATATATGTTTAACAATTAACATTTTCGTGAGTTAAAATCACTATAACTGAACTTTGTTTGACAGTCGTTGACAAGTAGAAAATAATCATGCATTTTAAGCGCAATTAAAGACGACGAAATGGACGAATTTGTTTAATGACGCAGTAAAATGAAGCTAATGGCACAAAAAATTATTCTCATCTAATTGGTTGTTAGGCAAATCATGCGCAAGGCACTTGAGCCGATGCATTTATTACTGAAAATGTCTCGTAATGAATCACATAGAACAGGAATGGAATATTGTGGCATAACTGAATGAAGAATGGATTGTCGAATGAGTGTAACCTAAGTGCTTGTCTCGCCACCGGAAATCCTCCGTCGTGTTTCGAAAGCAACGTTAAAATTTGGTATTAGAAACACCTACGAATAGAACTACTGCCCAATGCAAAAAGAAAAGCAATAAAAATGAGTGATTATTTGCATAGTTCTCTAGATACAGGGAAACTAAGTATTATTGTGCTATATTTGGAAGCATCTTTGATCACGTTAGACATAAAAGAAAAAGATAGAAGACGTTTTCAGGAAGGGTATGTGTGACCAAATAAAACAAATGAACATATAAAAACATTCATTTATATAAAAATAAAATATTTTAATCATCAGCGGTTGGATATGTACGAAAAATGATCCCACAGAAAATGAGAATATTCAGAAACTGACAAAGCCTTTGAATTCGCATAACTTTCTGCGACATACTTAGTTTCTGATGTGTTCAAATGGCCCAAAATATATATACAACTTAAATTTTAAGTGTTTCGTTTATACTGAGATATCCCACACACGTTTTCTTTTTCTATTTCTTCTCTGCAGGCTTTACCTCAGGGGCTTTTCCTCTCTCTTTCTTGTTCAGAAATTCAGATTTAACAAAAGACTGATTTGAAAAAAATGTATGGTTGTACGTTCTAGCAATAAATATCTTTTGTTGTGCTCGGAAATATGGACATTTCTCTCATTTTCGGCAGAAATATAATCTATTTCCATTTGTTAAAAATAGCTTTCCTTCAGGATTTCTGTTTTCAAGCAAATCCCTTTAGCGAGGCATACAACTCTTCACCTTGCGCCAGTAAAGTTAGGTCTCCAGAAAAAATATTGATGGTAAAAAGCGATCCAAAGTCGACTTCAGTTTTTTATCAGATTATCGACTCCAGAAAGTCCAGGCCTCTCTTCAGATGTTCACCTCAGAAAGTCCAAGCCACTCTTCAGATGATCACATCAGAAAGTCCAGGCCACTCTTCAGATGTTCACCTCAGAAGCCATCTCCCATTTTGAGTTGAGGCAAAACCTACAGGGACTGAGCGATTTGAACAACATGCTTCACCAGTGGTATGCTATCATTCAAAGAGGATTGTTCTTTTATTCTTCAAGCGGGTATAGATAAACTTTGTTTTTTAAAGTGTTCTTTCCTTTTCTCATTGAGGAGGTGAGGTTCCCTGATTTAAAATAAAGAACATTACATTATTTAATTAGCCGCTTCCCTCTACGAATGCAACTTAAATGTATACCTAAAGTTTACCATCCCAACCGTTCCTAAAATTTATGAACAATTTGTACTCACTTTTTCAGCATGTTCCATTATATATTCACTACGTCATCAGAGTGATAAGAATCACTTTAGGCAATTTACCTCTACGTATAGTGTGATTTATCGTAGCACTACACTTTGAAATATATTGATCCGAAATATGCACGTTTTGCGCATTTCGATCACCAATCTCTATTTCATCGAGGATGTTAACATCCTGAGTAAAAACGTAGTCAATTCTTGAGGACTGGCCTCTTGCCTCCCACGTGTAACCTGTAGTAGTTTGTTTCAAAGTCAACCATACATCATTTAAGTCATTTGATAGTGTCCAGGTTTTAAAAGAAGTTTGGCTGCCATCTGTGTACTGAGAATAGCCTCATCGATCCCAGAATGCATCCATAATAGTAATAAAGTCACCATCTACAAATAGGAAGTCGAAATTACCTGACAGTAAATAAGGAAGGCTTCTGCAGAAGACCTTAGGTTTTGGAATCGACGAAGGGGCATAAACACATACTATTTTAAACAGGATATTATAAATTTCTACCGTTGTCGATACCACCCTTCCTTTTGCATCAAACTGGAAATGAATTATCTTTGCGTTCCTGTACAAAATTATAAATCCACTATATCAAACACTCGCCAAAAGAAAAACGCATTGATATGATAGTAATATCTTGTGTGTCGTAATATGGTGGACATTTTTGGAATCTCTTGTATCAGGCAGATGTCTATGTTACTCAAAGAGAGATAACCTTCACACCAGTTCTATTTTTCTACGAAAGTGGACAAGGCTCGAAATATATAAAGAAACAGATTAGTGTGAATATCATTAGTATTTACAATGCAACTTTTATTTCATATTTCAAAAACTTCCACAAAATCACAACACTGTCTTCAGATAGAGTTAAATAAAACACTTTTCTTCTCTCTCTCTCACCGTCCTATCTGACGAAGAGTCCGAAGGCTGTTGTACTCCTACCTTTTTTGTTAGTGAGAACCACATCTTCAAGTAACTTAATTTTTAAGCTTGTTGCTACTTCCGAAAATGTAGATATTTTCAAAGAGAAGATAACGGTGATAAAATGTTCTTCTCAAACGTCTTCTCACTTATATATTTCGCAATTTATTTGGTGAACCTTTCTTGACATTAAAACATTATGATTTTTGCAGTAAATTGCGTTAGAGATGATCAGATATCCAAAATGGTTTGTTTCTAGATATCAAACATTTCTTTCTCTGTGTTCCTCTACTTTCTTTATGTGGAGTAAAACCATCACTAAGTCCATTGGCGCCGTAATTGTGATAAAAAATTATTTAAAAGTGTTTCATCCATGCTTAATGTACATTACGAATACAATATTTGCTCTTGCCTTCTTTACAGATCTTCGTCATTTCAAGGTTTCTTGAAGAACCAAGGTTTTAGTTTTACGAGCTGGCTAAACACAGTGTAATCCTTCCGGAAATATTTCCTAAGTGTCTTTCACATTCTGTGGAAGAACATTGGCCCAGCTTTATCATAGAACAAATAACGAACATCCATAAAACTACGTCTGAGACATGTGACTGGTTGTGTGATGTCTACGGAACAAATTCTCTATATCGTACACAAACATTCCGATTGATGGGAGGGAAGATTTGTAAAATGAGGAAAGGTACGGTAACCCAATTTCAGTGAGAACGACTGAATTCATTGAGAAAGTTCGCGAGAGGATAGAAAGAGATAGCTGTGTGACCTTAAGGCTGCTGAAATGTGACTTTAATGTTAATAAGCGGACGATTCGTCATATTTTAGTGAAAGATTTGGGGGTGAAAATCTTGTGCTGGTTCGTCCTGTATGCTTTGTCAGAACTCTAAAAACATATAAGTGTTAAATACGCAAATGAGGTCCGGGGGACTGCAGAAACATACAATATTTCTCCAAATCCTTGTGGGACGTGACGAGGTATGGTATTTGCATCAAAACTTTGAAACGAAGGGTCACAATGCTCAGAGGCAGACGCCGCAGTCATATAAATGAAAGAAGATCAGGTTCCAGGAGTCCAAAATCAAGACAATGCTTATTTGTTTTTACCACAGCAATGTACACTAAAGAGCAATTGAATTAGAGGCAGCTGGCGTTATGCAAATGCGGCGCTGTGGGCGGCCCGGTAAACCGGAACGACATGACGTATGCAGCGATCCGACAATATAAGGAGTGATGTAACGTGAATGAGTAACAGTGGGACGCAGTATGGGTAAGACGAAGGATCTAAGCGCATTTTATCGTGGGCAAATAATCGGGGCACAACGAATGGGTCACTCCATCTCAAAACTCGTGCAGGCACTGGGAATTCCTTGACCCACTGTGTCACTGGTGCACCGTTAGTACATCGAATCCGGTAAAACCGTCCCTGTAAGAGCCAACTGCCGTGGACAACAACGTGTGAATGAGCGGGGTCATCGTAAACTATCTCGCATTGTAACAGCGGATAGACGGGGCACAGTGCAAGAAATCACTCGTAAATTTACCATCCAGAACCATCTCCTCGTTATGGGGCACAGAAGCCATCGTCCCACGAGGGTACCGCTGCTGACCGCACATCACAAGGTGCAAAGATTAGCATGGGCGCAGGAACATTGCCACTGGACCCTAGACATGTGGAAAAATGTTGCCTGGACTGATGAGTCGAGATTCACGTTGGTACATGCGAATGGCAGGATACGGGTACTGCGCAAACGACATGAAGCGATGGATCATTCTTGCCAGCAGGGTACTCTTCAAGCTGGTGGGGGTGGCATTCTCGTCTGAGGACTGTTTACGTTTAGTGAAATGGGACCCCTAGTACGTGTAACATCGTCCTTCATAGGTCAACGTTACCGGGATATCCTGGACGACCTTTTGCTCTCGTTTGTGCGTCTTCAACATCCCAATAAGGACCTCATCTGGCAACAAGACAATGCACCCTATCATCGCTCCCGAATTGTATCCGAATAGTTGAATGAACAGTCCACCGACGGGAACTCGTTTCCTTGGGCAGCTATGTCTCCTGACCTCAATCCCATCGAGCACATCTGGGATGCCATCGAGAGAGGTGTTCGACACTCTGACCCCCTCCAGCAAATCTTCGTGAACTATGGGAGCTCGTTCAGGGGTCGTGGATCCGCACGGCTGCCCAACGCTTCCGGTGTCTTGTCGAGTCTATGCCGAGACGAATCGCCGCCGTCATCAGGGCGAAAGGTGGTGCTACACGTTACTAGACAGGTATCTCTAATTCAATTGCTCTTCAGTGTATATAAAGACTTACTGTGGTTTTTGCGGGCACACTGGGCAAGTGAGAAAAAGGAAAATGTCAAGATACTGATAAACCAGAATAATATATTTTCGAGACGTACAAAATATGCAACAAAATAATGCGCTCTCATTTAAATTGTCTATAATTTTCCAAACATTACTCCACCAAATTCAGTTAATGAAAACTCCACGTCTCACTTGAAGTAATCTGCTTTCGGAGATTACGATGCCCTGTAAAGCATCGTGGTAAAAGGAATAACGCACTTTTTCTACATTATGCCTTATAAATATTTCCTCTTCAAGAATTTTTTCGTACATGCAACTGATATTTCACTGCTTTCGTAACTCATATCCCGATCCAGAAGGTGTTACCGTAGCCCAACGAAATTTCACGAAACTGAGCGAACAGAACGGAAACACAGTGTTGCCACAGTACAAAGATTTGCAAACGTTCATTGGCTGAACTGAAGACGACTGTTCCTCACTTTAGCCAATGGTTAAGTTCGATAAAGCAATCCAAGAAGACGCGACCGCATAATAACTAAAAAGGCACCCATCAGGAATGAGAAAGAGGACGAAAAGAACAACACCTAGCATTCTCAACTTCAAATTATTTTTCTTAATAGTTAAAAGTATTATTGGGAAGAGTAAATATTTGAAGGGTAGCAAGATTTGTTTTGTTAATAGAAATTTGAAGATATATTCTGTATTTTTTGAAGATATATTCTGTATTTTTTGAAGATATATTCTGTATTATTTGAAAACATATTTTTTTGATTGGATGTTACGATATTTTTGGAAATTCAGAGCGTCAACGCCCTTTTTACTAAAATATTTAGTGACAACACAATAATAGAAAACTGTATTGTTTATACCTTTTTTAGCAGAAGTGCGCAAAGTTAAATGACCGGACAAGAAACTATCGGTTTCAAAACATTGGCAGAAAGGTGTCTTGTAATGCCAATGGAAAAAGTTAAAATATTTCATTTATTGAACATTATTAGTCTTTTTCTCCTGGTCTAAAAACTTAGAAGTTTTATTTAGTAGATTTTAAGATGGTAGCGCGTGAGTCCCAGGTCATTGACAACCCTCAATAGCAGAAAGATTTGGGCCAGCTTTGCTCTACAGGAAATTACTAGGAAAAGAGACGCTTTGATTTTCATTGGTGGCTAGTACCAGGAGGACACTGTCCAACGGATTAATGTGCCTACCGACGCACGACGCATATTTAGTGCTTCAAACGTTCCAACCTGCCTAGGATCGACCATGTGACGTTTCTGTAGCAGTCACGAAAGCTGATTGATAGGACATCCGCTGTCTTCTGTCTAATTACAACGCGTACAACCTCCCGGAAATATAGAAAATTTGGCAGTGTAGATATTCAGATACTTTTACTTTTGTAAGATTTCTCTTATAAACTATCGTTGAATATTACTGATACAGATGAACATTTACTGATTTAAAAATCGGAACTTTTGGTTGCAGAATTATGCAAGCATCACGCCAACTTTTTGAATATCAATAGATTCTAATGTGGTCACATAATTTAATTTTCTGGATAGGAATGTTTTATAAAAACGCGCAATTTGCATTACAAGAAACAGGAATGTGTTGCATTTCGGCTTTTACTGATGATATTTAATTAGTGTGGAATCAAGAAAATAGATATTTTTATAGAGTGAAATCAAGTAAATAGATATTTTATCAGTGTGGAATCAAGTTAGTATTTATTTTACTTCGTGGGTTTTATGATGTATAATATTTTTCTTGTTCAATAATTAATATTTATTACCAGTTACAATCATCGATACAGCTAATCTAAAAGAATGGGCAGAACTATAACTTTTGCTAAATAGCGAAGTACATCCTATGATGAGACAGAGTTATCGCATATCAAGGATAAGAAACCTGCGCAAATGACGGATGGCAAAATAAACCCTTAAGGGAACAGCGCAAATAAAAAAGCATTTGTTGAATCTGGTTTGGGTAGAAATGCCATTAAATAATTTTAATCAATAATGCAAGAATATACAGATTTGAAGAACCTATTTTGTTTACGCTTTCCAACCGTAGGTTGAAGAAGCGTATATGCTCCAGCTTTGTCCGTCCGTCCGTCCGCCTGTCCGCACGATAACTGGCGTAAAAATGGTTCGATTTTGATGAAATTTTAGTATGTGGTAGGGGACCACCTGAGGACGAACACTGTTAAAAATGGGACAAATGGGGTCAAAGGTCACGACGTAGGAGCGGGATCATTCCATTGCCCTTTTGCGTCATAACTTGCGTAAATATGGTTCGATTTCAATGAAAGTTTACTATGCAGTAGGGGACCATCTGGGGACGAAAGCTATTGAAAATGGGACAAATGGGGTCGAAGGTCACGACGTAGGAGCGGGATCATTTCATTGCCTTTATGCGTCACAACTTGCGTAAATATGGTTCGATTTCAATGAAATTTTAGTATGTGGTAGGGGACCGCCTGGGAATGAATCTTATTCAAAATGGGTGAAGTGGGGTCAAAGGTCAGGACATAAGAGTGGGATGCATTCCATTGCCCTTATGTGTCAAAACGTGCGTAAAAATGGGTCCATTTCGATGAAATTTCAGTATGTGGTAGGGCACCACTTAGGGACGAACCCTATTGAATGTGGACGAACCCTATTGAATGTGGACCAAATGGGATCAAAGGTCAGGACATAGGATTGCGATCCATTCCATCGCTCTTATTGCTGCTGATTTCTTTGTCTCGGTGTTTCGGGAGATCAATATGAATAATAACCCGTCCTCCTTCTGTCCGTCCAATTGTCAGCCTTTCTATTGCTGACTTCGGGTGGTGCTGGCGATGTTTAGTCAGGATTGTCCTGGTATTGCGTATTGTTTTCTCAAGCTCTGTTGTGGCCCACTTGATGATTCAGAAGGAATACGTGAGGACATAGATTGCGTATGTGTACAGATAATGATAATGATGAAGACGGCTAAAACCTCAGAAGGTTTAGTGCCTTTGTAGTTTAAAAATTATAAAAACAGAAGTAGGAACCGGTTGTCCTGATAAAGCAAAAAGAGAAAATAATACAAAGGAAAAAGTGCGAAAAAGTCGATTAACAATGATAAACTTGCTATACGGTTTCCTGTTAAGGTGAAGCTGTTTAAAGTTACCCTACATACCTGATTCCTCGTAACGTCATTATATTCTTGTAGATATACACCACCGGCGGATGTACAGGTTCCAACAGGTTTTATATTTGTTAACAGCAGTGGCAAGGAGCGTTTAATTTTTTTTTTTTACCTAAAACGCTTGTTGAAGAGAACTAGTCTAAAGAAAGAAATTGTACTGTTATGCTATTTAATACTGGTCGACAATTTTTTTCACAAAAAATCGAATCCCAATTTATTTATAAAATTTTAGGTGTATTTACATATGAGAAAATTAAACGAACATGAACGAATTTACTAGCTTGACGTTTTTGAAGTAAGGCTTGTATATAATAAAATCACGAAAACGCGTTTACAGGTATTTAAAAAAAATTGAATTACTCTCTAAAATGTGCAGATAAATTAAATTTACCATTGAAAATTATTTTGGGTTTGTTTTTTAATTACATTTATGCAGTATAAATTATCTACTTCTACATTTGTGGCCTAGGATAGGCTGTCTGAAATAAATTTTATACGCTTTCCCTTCGCTTTTCTACCTCACGTGCGTCTGTTTAGAGGTGCTGTGGGTCCTGAGTTCCTCTTCATGGACGACAACGCTACACCTCATCGTACAGTGGCTGTCGCAAAGCTGTTGGAGAGTGAAGATATTCAACGCAAGGTCCGCGGACCTGAATACAATCGAACACGTGTGGGACCTCCTCGGGAGACGCTTGGCAGCACGTCACCAGCCGCTAGCAACGATTCCGCAGGTGCGTGGCGCTACAAGAGGAATGGGCCGCGATGCATCAACAGCTCCATGACAACCTCGTCCTCAGCATGGACAGACGTTGTAAATCCTGCAACGCAGTTTAGGGTGATCATATCCCCCACTAAAGACTGGATTTTTCTTGGCAGCCGCCTGTAACATGGACGTTTCTGTCTTCTGTCCAGTTGTGCTCGAAGCTACCTTTTCAATAAAGTGCCTTTGTATCCTTTGGATTCCTTGTTTGGACGGTTTTGCTCACATGTCCCATATTCTTACACCTTGGGATCTTAAGGTATGATTTGATTCGATGTGGATCACTTCTGCACGACGTTACAAAACCGTCTCGTCCTTATTTTTTTCACGCCAATGTAAATAAGTGAATGAATTTCAAAGTCATTTTTATTTATTTTTATGTTTCTAAAAAAATAGTGTAAACTAACAAATATTTCACATCAAATAAAATTTGCGTTTCAGTGCAACATGCAAGTTTCTTTTTTTTTTTACCTTTCCTAGTTTCATTAAAATATCATTTCTGTGCTAGAAACAACAAAGTTCAGTGTGAAATTCAAAACATTTCCACCGATTCAATATGTAATTTACGCAAAACGGAATTAAAAATTTGAGTTCAAAGAACGATACTTAATATCATTAAACTCGGTGACAACTAAATATCTTTCTGTATGTACGTATAAATTGTTTTGGTTTCAATGCAACATTCAATTTACGCACGCATTCGAGCTCTTTAGATACTAAGGCACACATACACAAATTATATCGGAACGTTTAATGCACACTAATTAACCGTTCTATTTGACCTGTGGTAAACTTTTAATATTCGGACTGATATATGAAGAACAAACGAAAATTCCCTTATGTATATTTTTCGGTTTTGCATGTATTGATTTTAGCCCTGAAAGACTTAATCAATGTGCAATTGTTTTCCTCTCATGTTTGTCCGCATGTGATGCATCTGAATGTGTACAAATATATTATGTTTACGAACAGCAGATTAAGTAAAATTGTTTCCAGCTTTTTATTTTTCTTAAAAAATTGATCTTGGAAGTATTTCATGTGCACAAGAACTCCATGGTGGTTTCATGTGTTTATTTATTTTCGTAGCACTAAGGTCAACATAATATTTTACCTCCAACAAATGAATATTAAGAGATTCATTTGTAAGTTTGTTTTCACAACATTCATTGTATTTTCAGATGTAGAAATTGTAGAAGTACTGAAAAGGCAGAATGTTTAAAATGTTATTCATATAAAATTAAGAATCGAACATTATTGTTAAAAGGAGAAAATATATTTTTAGTGGATACTGACCAAATAAAATGACTCGATAGGTGCTCTACTTGTAAGGAGGAATTTTGATGTTCCTCTGAACCCTCGGGTACATATCTAATGGGCGCCCCTAATTAATAGTCAAACTTTGTGCCAGCTAATGTGCTAGAAATGTATTGACAAATTAAATCAATTTACACGATTCGAGGGTCCATAGAATTAGTTTTAAACATTTAAACTAAATCCGTGGACGAAATAATAAATATGACTAAGCATTATAGAAATAGCTTTCAAACTAACAGATATCCTGATTTTTTTCAAAAACCTTATTGTTTTTCTTTCAAAAATGATATGAAGAATTTCAGATCTCTAAAGTTTTCTGTTTGCAGTCCAAATATGGAAGTGATGTGTTATACGATCTTCGTCCAAATTATCAGGTTTTTAAACTCTTGGATTTAAATCATTCATACTATCAAAATGTATTTCCACACTCATATTGGAAGATACATTAAATTTTATTTCATAGATAGAGTGTCTGTTAAGATATAATTTATCCATTCTATTTCGTATGAATAATTTGTATCTATTTATTAATAATATGAAGGAGTTTAAGGGGTTTTTTTTAAATATATTAAAAATAATTTAAGATTTCTCTAGTCTCCTTTCATACTTCCTAAAACATCTGCTTTTTCATGAGGTGAAATTCACCCTTGAAATAATGCGGACGATTCCGTTTAATATTGACACAGGTTAATCGGCCGCCCTTTATTTAGGATAATCCTTGAAAAAGAGAAAAACGTCTATGTAACCTAAATCTCAGCACCCCTTTATCGCGTCACGGACTCTATAAGACGCACATGCACAGAGTGGCATTGGGAGAAGTGCTGCATCGCACAATTAATAAAGGTGCGGATTTCGATAATGCAACAATTCTGCTTTTTCTGGCAGCTAGATATGTGTGCTTTTGATGACAACTAATGAGTGACGTATGTGTTAACATACTATCTTCCTTAGAACGGTAACAAACAGTGTTTTGTGTTGTTGTTTGTTTTTCGATCACACTTTCCAAGATGCCACAGAAAGATATATCGTGAGATGATAAAATCGTCTTTCTCGACACAATCAAAAGCCAATCGTCCAATACTAGGTATCGGCAGATGGCAGGTTGAACTAGAGTGCCAAACCTTTAAATTGCGCGTATTATAAAAGAGCCAAACAAATTGCGAGAAGAATGGTCATTGAGCGAACAGGGAGAATCTCGAAAACAAGGGTGAAGTACATTGCATTTAAAGGCGTTTTGCAGGAAATCACTAATTTGAGGGCCTGCTGAACTCATAAATTTAAGTCCTAACCACTGGTTGCGCTAACAAGTGAAGCGTAGAAGATAGGATACTACACTGACGGAGAAAAAACCCCAACAACACGAAAAAATAGTTGTAGAAGAATGAAATGGCGGCAATACATTTGTATAGGTAACATATTTAATCGATTATGGTTTCAAGATCACAGCTTAATGTAAGCGCGAGAAGAGGCATTTTAAATGTGAAATGCTGGTACATTAATAACCGGTGTAACCGCCAGAATGTTGAATACAAGCACGCAGACGTTCATGCATTGTGTCGTACCGGTGCTGGATGTCAATTTGTGGGATGGAGTTCTATGCCTGTTGCACTTGGTCGGTCAATACAGGGACGGTTAATGCTGGTCGGGGGTGACGCTGGAGTTGTCGCCCAATGAAGTCCCATACGTGCTCGATTGTAGAAAGATCTGGGGATCTAGCAGGCCACGGCAACATGCCGACACTCTGTAGAGCATATTGGGTATACAACAGTGGTATGCGGGCAAGCGTTATCCTGTTGGAAACCCCCTGGAATGCTGTTCATGAAAGGCAGCACAACAGGTTGAATCACCAGACCGACGTACAACGGTGCCGTCAGGGTGCGTGGGATAACCACGAGAGTGCTCCTGCTGTCATAGGAAATTGCTCCCCAGACCATAACTCCAGGTGTAGGTCCAGTGTGTCTCGGCCGTAGACAGGATGGTTGCAGGCACTCACCTGGCCTCCTTCTAACCAACACACTGCCATCACTTGCACCATGGCAGAACCGGCTTTCATCAGAAAACACAACAGATCTCCACTCCGTTCTCCAATGAGCTCTAGCTTGACACCACTGACGTCGCAAACGGCAGTGGTTTGGAGTAAGTGGAATGCACGCTACAGGGCGTCTGGCTTGGAGCTGTCCTTCAAGTAACCGATTTGCAACAGTTCGTTGTGTCACTGTTGTCTCAACTGCAGCTCGAATTGTTGCCGCAGACGCAGTACCATGCGCCACGGCCATACGCCGTACACGGCGGTCTTCCCTCTCAGTAGTGCCACGTGGCCGGCCGGAACCCGGTCTTCTTTAGGCAGTACCTTCCCTTGACCACCGCTGCCAACAATCATGCACAGTGGCTACATTCCTGCCAAGTCGTTCTGCAATATTGCGGAAAGAAAATCCACCTTCTCGTAGCCCTATAACACGACCTCGTTCAAACTCCGTGAGCTGTTGATAATGGCTTCTTCGTCTTCTTAAAGGCATTCTTGACTAACATCAACACACTACGTCGAATCTCAACGATTACTAACGCCCACGAACGTTACAGCGCGTATTTACAGCAAACCTGCTTTGCATGTTCCGAGGGGCGCTACTAGCGCCACACGTATGCGCCGCCGAGCGCGAAATTTGCATAGACGTCATCTTACAGATGTACTCTCACCGCCTACCAACTGTCGTTTATCTAACACAGCCCCTTCTTGGTGTTGGGATTTTTTTCCGTCAGTGTATTTTGAAACATCAGATCACTCAGCGCCTTTTAACTTACATCGACATAAAATTCAGCAAAGCTGCGTTGTCTAGGGTTGTTTTGGTACAGGTAAATCTTTACTCTAAGGGGACAGGTGTCAAAGCTAACGGTAAATGAAGATAATACTCCTCTGAATGATGTGGCAGACGATTTGTGATGAGATCCTTGTATCATTTATTATCCACATCACAGGGGAGAATCAGATTTAGCCTACTGTTCAACTATTTTAAGGACAAAAGTGTGTTCATACATATTGTTGCAATTAAGGAAGGCAGCTTAATTTTGGTTTTAAATTTTAAATGGAAAAGCAGGGAAATTTACGTCAATGTATTTTATTCGAAGCATATTCCCATTGCGTTAATGCAAGTGACACGTTCAGTCACCAAAAGGAAGGACATACAGAGATCGTCCTTTCTTAGGGAACGAAGAGCTGATGTCACATTTTTTTTATGCTTTCAATGTTTTGCAAAACGTTTTCTCTTAAAGGAATCTTTAATTTACGAACTGTAGAACAGGGAGTGGTTGAATTCAAGCACTTAATTTCGTGCCATAATTCATTTACACTTACTGTTCTGTGTGAAGATGCGTTATCGTGAAGAAGAAGCCATTGCCTATTTTTGTACTCATGTCTGACACGAATAATCATATTCCACACTCGTTCCAAAATAGATGGGAATGCATTCGCAGCGTCAGTTGTTAGAGCTACAGCTCCATGGCACAGCTGTGACAACGTATTTCCTTCATGCATAGACGTCATTTACAGCATAAATAATAATTTCCGTACTTCTCACGCAAACCCTGTTGCCACCGAGTTACTGATAAGTGCTTTGTCAAAAAAACATGCTTTCCCGACCTGTGTGTTTTACCGGGATTTAAAAAAAGCAGTCTTGTTTCTTACTTACCGCACTCTATAAGTCTTCTTAATCAACGGGTTAAAGTTTTGTTATTAATATTTAAAACACAGATTATAACAAGTTAGTAAAATCATGCAATGCATTGATTATAATATGCTTTCCAACATACCAGAAATCATTACTCAAGTTATAAGGATAATGACTGTGGAAAAAATCTCGCACTTGTTCCTTGACCTTTGACCCCATTTCGATAATATTAAACCAAAGTGGTTCAGTATATCTCCGGAACAACATACTAAAGTTTTATCGCAATAGAAACATTTTTAATCAAGTATGAGGACAATGGCTGTGGAAAAAACTCCCTCCTTGTGCCTTGAACTTTGACCCCATTTTGATGATTTTCAACAGAACCGGTTCAGTATACCACCGCAATAGAAGCATTTTAGTCAAATTATGAGAATAATGGCATTTAGTCAAGTTATGAGAATAATGGCCGACGATATTCAACAGAACCGGTTCAGTATACCTCCGGAACAACATACTAAAGTTTTGTGACAGTGGAAGCATTTTTAGTCAAGTTATGAGGATAATGACTGTGGAATAACTCTCGTTCCTGTACCCTGACCTTTGACCCCATTTCGATAATATTATAGAGATTTGGTTCCGTATACATCCGGAACAATATGCTAAAGTTTTGTTGCAACAGAAGCATCTTTATTCAAGTTATGAAGATAATGGCTGTGGAATAAATATCGCTTCTGTGTTCTGACCTTTGACCCCATTCCGATGATGTTCAACAGAACCGGTTCAGTATAACTCCGGAACAATGTTATAACGTTGTGTCGCATTTGAAGCATTTTTACGTACGTTATGACGCATAAGGGCAATGGAATGGATTCCGTTCCTTTGTCCTGACCTTTGACAGCATTTTGCTCATTTTTAATAGAGTTCGTTCCCATGTGGTCCCCTAGCACATACAAAATTTCATCGACATCGAACCATTTTTACGCGAGTTATCTCGCAGTAGTGCTGACAGACAGACAGACGGACAGAGCTGTAGCATATACAATACGCTTCTTCAACTTACGGTTGGAAACGTAAAAAAAACATTATGGATTTTTTTGCATGATTAAAACACTTCGGAGCCACTGATGTTTATAGTACAGAATGAGTTATTCCAAATTAAATGAATTAATTTACTCACACGAAACTGTTCACGAACTCGCATTTATAACATATAGGATATTTCCGAGATAAAGCACGACGAACGACTGACCAAAGCTTGGGGTTTCGAATAAAATTTTCCAAATGAGCCTTGCTCAGTGATTTCTTTGACCAAGGAAAGAGGCAGTGTATTAAAAAGCTGGTTTATTGTCATTGCGACGTCATTGGTATGGCATTTCTTACCGTCTGCGACTGAAAGACAGTTGCCTTTTTAACGGTATTGTGACTCTTTTACTGAAAGACGGTACGTTCCCTCTAAAGTGAGAAGCCTAGCTTTCGGGATGCATTTCAGCAAGCAGCAATATAATACTATCCACAAATGGCAGGTAGTCAAAACTATTAAAAAAGATAAGGTAGTCGTATTTTACGGAGCATTGTGGGAAAAGAAGAAAGCAATCTTTGTGCTATTACTGGGAAATTATTCATGAGTAAAAAGAAGAATTATAAAACACTATGAAGGTAAGTCCGCTATTGCGATTATATAAAACAAATCTATGGAAATATGCTTAATATGCTTAGCACCCTTTTAACTAACACAAATAAGACAGCTCAATTCTTTCGCATGTCAATATGCTGCATCATGAGGGAAAACATCAGAAATTTTATCCGATCAATCGATACTATGGTCCTTTCTGTCGCCTCCCATTGGGCAAATAAGAAAATTGTTTCCAAATTGTAAGTACGCAATAACTTGTCAAATTTTTTGGTTTCCGCTGCAAGGAAGGTGATGTGTGAAATTTATTCATTCAAGTATTTCATTAAGAGAAGTATTTTCTGTTAAAATGAGCATACTGAGAACTTAAAGTTATGTCTCAGACAAATGAAAGAAATTACACGAAAGTTTATACAGTTAATACGTTTTATGATCTGGTATCCGAAACAATTAGGATGGATGGATTTCCAGACTTTCGTTTCACCGTTTTCTGTTTGGCATAAAATATCATGAAAGCATGAAGCCTGTTTAGTGGAGCAGATAAGTGCATATATTCAGACGAATTGATCAGATGTGGATACAAGAACCAAATTTGGTACACATACTCATTGAAAATTGCACTTTTCATATAAAACGTTAGCCACTCGAAAATTCAAATTGGCCGCCTCTTTCAAGATGGCCGACACACGGTAGTCGAATATTTCAAAGAAATTGTTATAATATGGCCGACACCTTTGCGAGGATAGTATTGCATGTTTAATGTTTGAACTTTATAATAAATGTTTTTATTATTTTCCTGTTCATAATGTTAGAAACTTCAATTACGAGTATGATCTTCTGTTTCAGGTAATGAAACAACAAGTCCTGGACAGTGAAAGACGTACAATTCGAGAACATGGCGAACTGACTGGCCCAAAGGCTTTTATGCCAAAAGGACAAGAACGAAAAACTGAAATCACCACCAACACGCTATAATGATGGATACAACATGATTACGATCAATGTTCACCTCTTTCATGCCATAAATGATTTACCCATTGCTCTGGACCCTGGAAAACTGGTTGAAGGTGGCGGTATAGAAGAAACACTGAAAAGGAACGAAGCTATGTACCACTAGAGCTGCTGTCTTCTGTTCAACAACATCAACTTGATCGAGCAAGAAAGAAAAATACAGTAAATGCAGAGAGCATTACTAAGGATGAAGGAGGGAGCAGCAAACTCCCAAGGCGTAGCCATGAACGACAAGAATCTCAGCGCTTCCTATCTGAAAAAGAAGCTCCAACATCCGAACTGAGACAAGCCATGACAATGCATCTTAATGAAAGACTAAAAGAATGTGCCCACAGTTTTAATGATGGAAATTCCTCTCAAAAGTGATTGATGGATTAGCCATTGCACATGAGCTGAAATACCACATTGCATGTTTGGCTGACTTGTACAGCACAGAGGAAACACACCTCAGAAGCATCAGAAGACAGTAAAAGGAGTAGACAGCAGAACACGAAGGTTCCCCACTTGCATATTCTGAAAAAATGATCTACATAGTGGAGACGGAATCCAGCACTGGGTGTTCTGCAGTCTTCCGTCTTACTGACATGGTTCATCTTTACCAGTAGCAGCTTCGTCTCAAGGCACCTCACGTAAACTCCATTAGGCTGAAGGAGAAGTTTCTAGAAGCAATGCCTGAGCTGGCAGACCAAAAGCAGGGAAGATATGTCCTTCTGGCTTTTACAGAAGACGCTGGTTTTGCCTTATCTCCTACTCTCAGATTACAGAGAAGCCATCGTTCTGGGTAAGGCTGTAGAAATTTTGCAAAGGCACATGCATGACTACAAGTCTACGTTTGGTGGAACATTCCATGATGGTTGTCTTGATTAGGATATTCTTCCTACTCTTATTCAGCTTTTTGGCATGGTTGAACATGGGATTCATATCAAATCTCAGCTTCCATTTGGTTCCAAGAAAAACGACCTGGCATTAGCCCAGCTGTTGCATTAAAACTGCTACACAAAGATGAAGAAAGGGGCATCTACTTATAGGCATTCGATAAACCATGAAACACCATTCCCTGTTTACATGGGAATGTTCGTCCATGCAAAGACAAGGAAGAGATCGTTGGTGAATCAGCTGCATGAGAATGGTCTCAGAATTTCGAACGACAGAGTTTTAGAACCATCAGCACAGCTAATTAATGCAGCAGTTAGCAAATATGTGGAAGATGGCCTGGTATGTCCAACAATTTTACGAAGACTGTTTTTCACGACTGCAGCCACTATCAACATCAACCATACCCATACTGCAATAACAGCTACCACCTCTTTCAATGGTACCAGTGTCTCTATTTTTTAGCACATAACCGAAAACAGGAAAGGTGAACATCGTGGGATGCACAAGTTCAGCGAGAAGAAAGTGCGGAAAGTTCCTGAACTCCCTGATCCTTTCACAAATTTCCGCCCTGCCTTCTTCACCAAAAAAGATATTTCACCTCCAAAGACAAATGTCACATATACTACATAGATAGACAAGACTGTGACAGATACTGGAACATGTCTGTTGAGAACACAAGTGGCACTGGAATACGAATTGCTGGAGCAGGTAAGTGTGACTGATGACCCAGTGAATGTTACTTGGTCAGCCCACCACACATCAAAAAACAGTAGCCCTGCATTTGAGTTCAACATTGCCTCACTTTTAACTCTGCTTCGATATCAGGCCAACTAAATTTTTACAGTAAGACATGTCACGGACAAGATCAAGGACATAGTTTCATTCTAGAACCCAGGCCAGGTACCTGTTATTGCAGCTGACCAACCCATCCATGCATTAGCAATAACAAATTCAGTGACACTGGTCTAAGAAGTTTGGTGATGACAAATTTGTCATTATGTGCGGAGGCCTACATATAGAGATGACTGCACTGTAGTCACCCGGTACTACACTGAGTAGTCACTTTATTATCACCACCCCCTCAGTAATTCATTGGGCCACCATTGGCCATTCATTTGGCCACCATAATTAAAGGTCATCATTTGGCCTTTAATACAGCGTCGATTCTTCGTGGCATGGACTCCACGACATGTTGATAGGTTGTTTGTGGAATCTGAGACCATGCTTGATGAATAGCACTTTCCAGGAGGGTGAGATTGCAGCGTTGTGGATCCAGCTGTCTAATGGCTCGTTCAACTTCATCCCACAAATGCTAAATGGGGTTGATATCTGGAGATTGTGGGGGCCACCTAAGCAAAGTAAACTCACCGGCATGTTCCTGGAACTAATCCTGTACAATACGAGCACTATGGCAGGACGCATTATCTTGTTGAAAGTAGCCATCGCCATTGGGATAAACCATCCACCTGAAAGGATGCACTTGGTTCGCAAGGATGTTTAGATATGATGTAACAGTCAGACGTTGATCAACACGAATTAAAGGGCCAAAGCATGCCAGGAAAACATTCCCTAAACCATAACGTTGCCTCCTCCAGCTTGAATGTTTGTAGCAATGCATTTGGGGTCCATGCTTTCGTGCTGTTTCCGCCAAATTCTCATTCGTCCATCGGCATGGTGCAACTGAAAACGTAATTCATCAGACCACATATTTTTGTTCCAATTATCGACTGTCCAATCCTTGTGCTCCTGTACGAACTGGAGACGTTTGCTCTTGTTAATTGCAGACAGCAAAGGTGTTCGAACGGGCCTTCGGCTTGTTAGTTTTTTCTAAATAAATAAAATCTATAATTGATGATAGCCTTTTATGTAACGCAGTAAACCACTTACCAGCTGCATGAAGATCTATCCTTTATTAATTACAGAAAAAATGGATTAACCACTTGAATGACAACACACTAATATGTATTGTACATCTCCACAAAAAGGTAATAACTAACTATTCCAACATGCACACCCTCTATATATCACCGACATTGTTGTTGTTCAATCAAAGATCAACCACTTAGATTACTAACCGACGTGAGCAGCAGAAGGGGATTCAGGCAACGCTCGCTAGAGCAAACAAATAAAAAGGTTGCGAGCAGCGCCACCTGCAATTATGTTAAATGTGCGCTGAGGCTTCTGGTTCAAATGTCGAGGAACACTGACAGTCATATATCTTATAATAATTTCTAACAGTCTCCCACTTGGCTGGAGGAGTTCATTTTATCATGCCTAGTGTCAGTTTACGTTTTTCAAACTGGGATCCAGCTAATGGCTTGGTGAAAATGTCCGCAACCATTTGAGAAGTATTACAGTAGTCTAACTGAAGAAGAGTTCCACTCAATTCTTTCACAAACTGATACCGCACCATAATGTGTTTAGATCTGGAACTGATCTTTTGACTTTCTATAAGATGTATAGTTGATTTGTTATCCTGAAACATTGCAGTAGTTCCAGTCTGTTCACAATCAAAATCCTGGAGTAACTCTCGCAACCACAATAGTTCTTTGCTTGCTTCTGCAGTGGCGATGAACTCTGCTTCGGTTGTCGATAAGTCTGTTGTTGACTGCTTACGGCTGGTTCAACATATGGTATTCTTTCCAAGCATGAAAACAAATCCAGATGTTAATTTTCAGTCAGTCCGGTCTCCTGCCCGGTCAGCGTCTGCATAGCCTTTTAAAATCAGTGGGTCTTGTGAAGATAGTCTCAATTTAAGGTTTACTGTTGATTTCAAATAATAAATTAACTTCATAATGGCTGACCAATCTATTTTACTGGGTTTTTCTACTTTTCTTCTTAAGATGCCTATGGCTGTTGAAATGTCTGGTCTTGTTACTGTAGATAAATACATGGCAGCTCCCACTATTTCTCTAAAAATCCATTATCTTTTAGAAGTTCTTCTTCTTCTTGAATGTTCTTTCTATAGTCTGTACTGATTGGTGTTTTACTTTCCTTATTTTGATCTGTAGCATAACTTTGTATAATTTCCTTTATCTTATTACTTTGACTCAGAAGAAAACTTCCATCTTCTTCTCTTTCTATTTGAATTCCAAGATAATATGTTATGTTGCCTAAATGTTTGACTTCAAATTGTTTTTTAACAAATTTGCAGTTTTCTTTATTTTTTCTGTGTTATTCGATGCAATTAATATATCATCTACATAAATAGCTAAATAGGTTGTTTGTTTTCAATCCCTTAGCGATAGTAAGCAAGGATCTGTTGTACTTTGTTTGAAGCCCTTGTTGCACAAATATTCTGTTATTGTTTTATTTCAATTTCTGGCACCTTGTTTCAGACCATATAAGCTCTCGTGCAATTTACAAACTTTTTCTTCTTTTCCTGATTCTCTGAAACCTTCTGGTTGTTCCATAAATACATCTTCTTCTAATTTTCCATACAGGAAAGCAGATTTTATATCAAGATGATGAACATTCCATTTTCTATTTGCTGCAACTGTTAAAATAGTTCTTAAAGTCGTATGTTTTACTACGGGTGAAAAAGTTTCTTCAAAGTCTAATCCCGGTTGTTGTGTATACCCCTTTGCAACAAGCCTTGATTTATAGCTTTCGACTTTTCCACTTGCATTGTATTTTGTTTTGAAAATCCATTTATTTTTAATGGCTGTGTTTCCTTCTGGAAGATCTACCAAAGTCCATGTTTCATTTTCCTTCAATGCATCTAGTTCTTCCTTTATAGAATTCAACCAGTTTTCTTTTTCTACTTCGTTCATGTCCTGGATTTCTTTTAAATTTTGAGGATTCTTTTTATATTGAACTTTTGCAACATATGCTAATCTTTCTGATGGTTTTCCTTTATTTATTCTTGAAGACTTTCTTTGAGCATTTTCAGGTTCTTCTCTATCATTATTTTCTTCCACAGTTTCTGATGACATTACTTCATTTTGAACGAAAATTTCTTGTTCATCTTCTTTCCTTTCAGCAGGTTTACTTTTTATTATAGCTTGCTGACGTTCATCAAATTTTACAGATCTGGTAATGATTATTTTGCTTGTTTCTTTATTTAATACTCTGTATCCATTAGATCTTTGATCATATCCTAATAAGATTCCCTCTTGTGCTCTATTGCCAAATTTTCTTCTTTGCTGCTTTGGTACATATACATAAGCTTTTGATCAAAATACTTTAATATGACCAAGATACGGTTTAAATCCGTTCCACGATTCAAAAGGAGTTTTTCCTGTTGCTTGTGTTGAAACTCTATTTTGTATGTAAGCTGCTGTTATTATAGCTTCTGGCCAGTATTTTCCTTCCATATTAGCATCTAACATCATAGTTTTTTTCATTTCTGTCAAAAATCTGTTTTTTTCTTTCAGCAATTACATTCATCTGAGGACAGTATGTAACAGTTGTTTTATGTTCTATTCCTTGTTCCACTAAATAATTTTTAAAATCTCTTCCACAATACTCTCCTCCATTATCTGTTTTTATTGATTTTGGCATTTTTCCAAATTTGGTTTTCAGTGAAGCTACATATTGCTAAAATTTTACTAATGCTTCACCTTTATTTTTAAGCAAATATATGTAAAAGTATCTGCTACAGTCATCTATAAATGTGATAAAATACTTGTAAACACTAGGACTGGCTTCAACCATGGGACCACAAATATCTGTGTGTACTAATTCTAATACAGCTTTGGCCTTAAAACTACGTTGTTTGGAGAATGGCTTTTGTGTAAGTTTGCCTTTTATGCAAAACTCACAATTTTCTTCCTTTTTACAATTGGAAAAGTTATTCCTCTTGCTAACTCCTTTTTCTCCATTTGTTTTATCATTTCAATATCCCTATGACCTAGTCTTCTGTGCCATAAATTCAAACAATTTTTATTTTCACTTGTAGTGACCAAATTTGCCTTTTCATCTAATATTTGTAGTTTGTACAAATTATCTGAGGCATTTATTAAGCCTACAACTACAATAGTATCCCCATACTTAATTGTGCATTTCTTATTCTTGAATAAAACGTCAAATTCTTTTTCTGTGGCTTTTCTAACAGATAACAAATTTGTATCTAAATCTGGAACATATAACACATCCTTTAGTTCCACTTTTCGAACTTTTCCTTTTTCGATCTTGCAGTTTGAGGTTATATTTCCCTTGCCTTCTGACTTTATCTGAAAACCGTCGGCAGTAGTGATCAGCTCTGATTCACCTTTTGCAAGTTCTTTAAACAGTGTTGCATCATTTGTCATGTGACACGTTGCACCGGAATCAATTGACCAACCTTTGGATATTTTGTTGGGTTTTGACTTTGTTTCTAATGAAAAATTTTCATTTTGTCTTTTTATGTCATTTTGTTTACAATCGAATTTTTTTCCTGTCTTCATGGCAATATTACTGTGAGATTTTGTATGTGGGTTAATTGTGTGAAACTTACCAGTGTTACCTTTATTTTGATTCCTTTTGTAGTGCCAACAGTCATCTTTGACATGATTCTTTCTTTTACAAAGAGTGCAAAATCTTTCTTGTTTAGAGCTGTAATTTTTCTTTTTATAACTTGTTTTCAAAACAGTTGTGTGATCGGTGTGTGCCTGTGAGTTTTCTTTCTATCTATTAGATTCATCCATCACTTTACATTTGATAAACTTAAGTGTTAAATCTTCTTCCTGTTTTGTTTCTAATGCAGTAACTAAATTTTCATAGGTACTTGGTAAAATATTTAGCAAGACAGCCCCCAAATGAGTGCCTTTGAATTCTTCTCCTTGTGATTTAAGCTTGTGAACTATTTCCAGCATTCTATACACATGCTCTTGCATAGTTGATCCATTTTCTTGAAAACGTAAACTATACAGTTTTCTAAGCAAATACAATTTACTACTTAAACTTTTCGTTTCATAAATCATTTTCAAAGCATTCTGCACTTCGGAACTTGTTCTCTTATCGCGTAGGTGAATAATGTTATCATCAGACACGCAATGTGTTATAGTAGCTTTAGCCCGTTCGTCATTTCTCAACCATGCATCACTCTTTCCTTGTGAAATTGGCTCTGAAACAACCTTCCATAAATTATTTTTAATAAGAATCATTTCCGTTCTTACTTTCCAAATTTTATAATTAAAATTATCTAACTTTGTTATGCTGTAAATGCCGCTTCCTATGAATGACGCCATTTTGTTCCGCTTTAGATTTTCGAATGAGGAATTACGCAGTAACAAATACGCCTTTAATCGAACACTCGACTCAAATGCTTGATGAATTTGACGAGCTTTGCTTTTAATCTTCCTGACAGCAGTGAAATTTCAGTCTCATAATCAAGATTGTTAGTTATTTCTAAATAAATAAAATCTATAATTGATGATAGCCTTTTATGTAACGCAGTAAGCCACTTACCAGCTGCAGGAAGATCTATCCTTTATTAATCACAGAAAAAATGGATTAAACACTTGAATGACAACACACTAATATATTGTACATCTCCACAAAAAGGTAATAACTCACTATTCCAACCCGCACACCCTCTATATATCACCGACATTGTTGTTGTTCAGTCAAAGACTAACCACTTATATTACTAACCGACGTGAACAGCAGAAGGTGATTCAGTCAACGCTCGCTAGAGAAAACAAATAAAAAAGTGCGAGCAGCGACACCTGCAATTCTGTTAAATGTGCGCTGAGGCTTCTGGTTCAAATGTCGAGGAACACTGACAGTCATATTTCTTATAATAAATTTTAACGCAGCCGCATCCCATCCAATGCAGTATACGGCGAACAGTGCGTGCAGAGATCATTTGAGGGGATCCTTGATTAAGATAGTCTGTAATTTGCTGCACTGTTGCCCTTCTGTTGTCTGTTACCAGTCTGGATACTCTACGTTCCGCCCGAGAAGTCACTAGTCGATGACGACCACACGTTGCACCTAGAGACCCAGTTTTTTGGCTGACAGTCCAGTCTTTAAAGTCTTTAACAACAGCTGTTCTGGAACATTTCACGAATGCGGCCGTTTCGGTGATACTCGCTCCATGGCTCCGAGCTCCTACAATCATCCCACGTTGAAAGTCCGTAAAATCGCAGCATTTTTTACTCATCTCGTTACCCAAAAATCACTTCTACTACTGTCGCAAACACTAAGCTTTCCATTTTTATACCAGCCTCGCCCTCTGTCGGCAACAGCATGCAGTCATATATCATTTGCTTAAAACTGTCAGGTGGTCATATTAAAGTGGCCACTCAGTGTATACTGAAGGGCAACTGTTGGACTGGTGCTTTTGTTGAAGTAAGCATAGCATTTTCCGATACTGCAGTATCATTTCTAACAGCCTCCTGTGTAACTAGAACACGGCAGATGCACCAAGTAACAGCATGCGCTTTGATGGGACCTTACTCTGGCTACTGTGATGAAACAGCTAACAACACTGAGGAAAAACTAAGCTTCGAAGATTGGTGTCAGAGCCGTAAACTATAAAGCCCATAGTTTCATTTCTGCACTTCGGTGCTGTCAATGGAACTGGTGATTTTACTATTCATTCGGTCAGTCAGGGAAGCCAATTTTACCCTGCACTGCCACTCACTGTCTGAGCTGCTACCATATAGTTTTGCCAACAACAACATGAACTATGCAAGATGACTGCCCATCCACCTAAGATACATGTTGGCATTGAAACAAAAACACCCTGAGGTCGTCCAGGAGTTCTAGAATGGAAGATTCGTTGTGAACAAATCATTGCGAGAGTTCTCAGCTATAACCATAGACCACGTTCATGAGCAATCAAATGTTGTTGTCCTGATGTATGATAGGGCAAATGCATTTCAAAGGGTTAATCATGCAAGATGTGCATGTTTGCAAGGAAACAGATGCCGTACCACTCCCTTCTTTGCACTAGAGCTTCTATACTCCACTACGTGAAGCGTGCAGCCTACCAGTCTGCCTATGTATGGAGTCCGTCAACATTATGCCATCCAAATATACAGAGTCCTGCTGAATGGGAATAGACCAAAAATGGTGATTTCTGGCATATAATGTGCAGTGGGCTGTCTCCGATTTCAGAAAGTTGTCAGCAGCGTACTAAGTGCAGATGCAAGTTTGAATGCCGTGGAAGACGCAAATGCTTTCACTTTGGTCTTACATGCACATCACAATGCAGCTGCCACTGCGAAGACTAGGTGCTGCATACAGCATAACTTAAAATGTCACTAGTTTTGCATTAGACTTATCCAAATATATTTCATTTCATCATGCTTGGTGTAATTATATTAGTTTGTGCATTGCAAAAAAAGTGTATTGCTAAATATTTTACAAAAAAGATTAAGATGTTTTATACGTAGTTGTACGTTTAACTTACCCGTATATGTGATAAACAAAAGGAATCAATAAAAGTAGTTGAAATAAGTCCAGAGGATTTAATTCTGTGGCTGAAATTCTGGGAATGGCAGCCATGTTGGAAATTCAAGTCGCAAACGTGATTTATCAAGTTATTGGACCAAGACTGATAACCACATCTATTTTAATGTTTGTATTTACATATGAACCATTTCATCACTTATCTGCCACACTAGTTGCAACATAATTTAGCACTCATTTTTATCTATCCACTGTGACCCTATTTAAAAAGGCACAGCTTTTTCCACGTTTATTCCAAAAACAGATATTTTCCATAGTATGAAACATTTTTTCATAAATAATTGTTTCTGCATTTCTTACTGCAAGCAGAGGACAAATATTTAATATATATATATTACTTAAAACAAATTAATACATACTATATAATACATAGTCGTGTCACATTTTCCTGACCACATTCTACTTTTGACGTCAACAGCGCGTAACCAATGAAAGAAGTCACGTGTCGTGAGTTGGCTGGAGGGTATATAAGGTGAGCTGTAGGAAGTCTGAAAATATAACACTCGTTACAGTCATGGGTAAAAGGATCAATTATCGGCATTCTAGCAATGGATGGCCGGATTTCTGAAACAGCGCAATTTGTGAACTGTTCGAGGGCTGCTGTGGTTAACGTGTGTTGGGATTGGCGAAATGGCACCATTGAGAATAAGAGACATGCAAACTGCGGAGCACCAGGTGCCATTGACATGAGAGGTGAACTTCGGTTACCAAGGCGCGTGCGGGCCGATCTAAACACTACAGTGGAGTAACTGACGGGCCGAATGAAACAGGGGGCTACCGGAATTGTGTCTAAAACGACAGTTCAGCGAACCCTGCTGTGTATGGTGCTCCGATGCAGACGGGTGTTCACTGCACCTTTGCTAACAAAGATGCATCGGCAGAAAAGCACGTCAGCATCGCACTTGCACGGCAGCATCGGAATTGAACCTCCGCTGATTAGAACGGATGGACGTTGTCGTATAAGGCGAGAAACATCGGAGAATAAACACTTATAAAATATTGCTGTAAAACCACGAGCTGGTGTGGGCAGCGTTATGGTCTGGGGAATGTTTTCGTGGCATTCCTTGGGTCCACTCATACCTGTGGAAGGCACTGTGAACCGAATCCCTTATGAATCCATCCTTGCAGACCACGTACACTCATACATGCTGATTTTCTCCCCTGTGGCGATTGGGATCTTCCAGCACGACAATGTGCGTGTCCCCAAGCTAGACATATCCGAGAGTGGTTAGAAGAAAACGATGAAGACTTCAAAGTACTTCCCTGGCCCTCTAATTACCCAGACGTAAATCTAATTAAGCATGTGTTGGACCTCCTCGATCGTGTTGTTCGCTCTATGGATCCTCCACCACGCACCCTCCATCAGGAGTCAGTATGGATCCATATACCTGCGAACACCTTCCAGCACACCTTATTGAGACACTCCCAGCCTGTCTAGCTGCTGTCCAATATGCACACGGCGGTAACTTTGAACATTAGCTGGTGATCACACTAATGTGACTCGACCAAGTATTTGTGAAAAGACGGAAACAAAACGAAAATATATGCAATGAAAATATGTGAAGAAGTTCTAAAGCCCTTTATTAGATATTTAGCGCACTCATGACAATAATTTCAAGAGCTTTATCTAGATAACGTCGAAATGCTCAGTTATATTTAGAATCTTATAGTAAAATAAATTTTGAAAAGAATCTGAGCTTTTACATTGTGCAACTTTGAAGTATGTTAACAAAGAGATGCTAAACCCTTCGTTGTCATGCATTTTGTTTGTGTGGAACAATTCAAGATATCACATCAACCTGCATTTTTAAACTCTGTGTAGAACTTAACAATGTTGTGAGACCTTTGTGATTACAATAGTCCTACTACAACACAAGAAATTTGAAACACGGTGTGTGTCTCCAGGTAGAAATCCAGGGACATGTATCAGATGAACAATTAGACCATTTTTGTTCCTAACCACCACAGAAAAAGTATTCAATCCACGCATCCCAGTAGCTGTTGGGGAAAAGAAAGAACATAGGGACCACAGTTAAAACAATGCACGAAAATTGTATTTTTTTAAAGATTTGTTTATTTTCATTTATGATTTTCACTTTGAGAAGCATTTGTTCTAGAACGATTGGAGTGCTTCATATTTAAAAAGGATTTCTCTCTATACTGTCGAATGTACTCTTTACCAACAGGCTAAGAATACTTCAAGCTGTTCTGATGAGTCCACAACTTAAAGTCCTAATAAGATTAAACAATTTAATTTTTATACAAATCCCGAGTAAACATTAACGTACTTTACTGCAGCAGGAAGCATTTTGTGTTATAGTATATAAACAGAAATTATTTCAGAAATATTTCATGAATTCTGAGCATTTTTTGCTTCCATGATATTTCCACTATTTCAACTTTTAAATTATGTTATTTTGACATGTAATCATTTAATTCTCTCAGAACTTCAAAGACGTGCAATGATGTCAAAGTTATAGAAACTCGAATCTGTTTGTCTGAAAGAGATTCAAAACGGGCACATTCGCAGTGGGAAATCACTTTTGATAGCTATTCGTACATTTTTTATTACCTTTTCAATAATAAGGAACATCACAAGAAGAACACTATCCAACAAACATTTTGGGGCCTTACATTTTAGACGCATTCTTGCATTTATTAATACTTGAGGCGCTGATTTGCAAAAATGAAACCAGTTTTGCCCTGTCAGCTAAAGTTTTGGAGACACAGCATATTCACCTTACATGCTGATTCAACTGATCTTACATTCGGATCCTTGATCGCCTAATCTGCTATTTTTGGTAATATTTTTTTTAAATATTAATGCTACTAATATTACATACTATGGAAACTACCTCATATTACTAATACAAGTGGGCCTGCCTCAGAAAACTTTAAAATTACGTCACCCTGGAACGGGAATAGATTCCGTATCTCCCAATTTACGTTCGATATGTTACTGTTACACTACCCAGAATAAACAACTGAGGATATTTTACCGTTTTGGGTGGTGTAACGGTAATGTACTCGAACGTAATGATGTGATTTTTAAGTTTTCTGAGACATGTCCATTTGCATGTTTATTTTGACTGCCATCTGCCCGTAACATCCATTTGACTATCACATATTACTAAATCAGTTTATTTCAGCCTATTACCCAGAAATGGATTGAAATAAAGATATTACTACATCCCTGAGATAGAACGATTTTCCTCAGAAGGACTCTGACGTCACTACAGAACACTAGGTTGTTGTCCTTAGAGAAAAAGGGCCGCAAATCCTTTTCTGTGCTAAGATAAAACGTAATATTGGTTCCAGAATGAAGTAAATTCTTTTGATTCAACCTGAAGGTCAGCAATTCAGAAGACACCTTTAAAAGGCTCAGATCCCTGATCAGATAACTCAGTTCGTATTGCTTAAAACGATAATCACTTGATGAAGCTCCTACGAAATCACTGTCACTTTCTACACTTTTGCTATTTTTTATGTCATTGGACATGCGTTCTTCATTATCCTCTCGGTGCTCTGGTATGTAGCTGAAAGGTGGAACGTGTACCTCATTTGAGCGTGAATGAGGTCGTCTTGGTGAATCTATATCAGGTTATATCGAGTTGCATCGGGTATTTCGGTTGACGCTCTTAATGTTGGCAAGGCAAGAATAACTGTCATGATGATATTTTGGTTTATCCCAAACCACTGGTACTCCACGCTTCAGGCAACTCCTCCTTCCTTATGCCCATTACTGCAAATGTTCCTTTCAAGTTTTGCATACAGTATTGGGAGCCCACGAATTATACTGCTCTTCAAGCTAGACATGGAAATAATCGAGATATGCCCTCTTCATAAACTCAGAAATACGTTTCCAAATGTCTTTTAGGATGTACTCGCCACAAATCTAGCAAAAGACGCCTGGATGGTTCAAGCCGCTCTTTCGCGAGGAAACCATTACGCCAAATAAATCTGCGAACATAAACATATCATATTATATTGTCTAGTTGTATATTTGTTCAAAACTCACAATTAGATTAACAGACACCGGCTTTAAAATTATAAATTAGAATATAATATTCATATATACTGACTTTATCGTATTTTCGGTTCACTTAGTTCTCGAAATAACACAACACAAACTCTGTCCACATTCATCGGATTCCACTTGCTACCTGCCTATTTATGTTCTTGGAGTTTATCATTTCACGGGATCGTCGCGAAAGTTAGCGCACCTACTCGTCAGGAAATCACAATATTGCTTTATCGCCCTAAACAATCATTAATTGAAAATATACACCTTATTATATATCTTTTCAAGAGCATCTAAAGTGGGTATGCCGTATCTCCAGAACTAGAGCTGTTACCGCCAAAGCACACCCGTTTTTGGAAGCACCGTCCCAAATATCTCCAAAAATATGTTTAACTTCAAAAGCACCAGAAGCAAAAGTTTTGAAAATGGGTTCGACTACCATCTGACTAATTAACTGTACTGAGTTTATCCAAGTGTACATCTAACACAGTATTAACTTCTTCTGTTATGGAGCAGAAATCAACATTCCCTGCCGTATAATATGGTAGGGCGCTGTAAAAATTGTCACGTTCATTTGACGAAGTGGAAGCATGAAAAATATCCATTTTATCCAATACTGTTTTATTTCAATCATCACCGAAACTACATGGCCTTATATGTATAACACATTGAAAATTAAGATCACTATTTCTATACAAAATCATTATATCTGCATAACGGGATTTGTAAGTGCAAAATGCACTTAAATGCCGATAATATTTTAAAAGTTCGCAATATCATTACTTGCGGAATGCAGAGCAGCTCATGACATTCCCTAACAAGTGTGCGAACATGAGGTTTAAGATAAAAGAAAATTTACAGTTTTTGTAAAACCCCTTACAGAGAAAAATCGACACATATTATATTTTTGAGACATAAAACTGAAAAGTTTGAATTACGTTCACTTCGATTTACTATTTAAACATTTAGTTACTGAATCGGTGACTTACCAATTTTAATGTAAATAGAAATGATCATATGTAGAGGATTTTAGTAAGGGAGTGTCTGACCCCAGGTCTTTTAAACAGCCCTTAGAAATAGAAAGCTAGGAGATTTGGGCTAGAGTGCCCAATAGGAAAGTGATACGGAAGCGAAGTAGAAAGGGGGAGAGAGACGCCCTTATTTATTACCGGGGGGCCTGTACCCAGGGTCCGAAGGCTGAACGTGCCCATCCGACGCACGGCGGATATTTATTGGATCGAGCGTTCGTACCTGCCTGGGATCGAACCTGAGGTCCTTTATGCGGCAGTCACGAACGTTGCCCACTAGGCCACACGCGGCCCTTTTATGTCTAATAGTTTCACCTATTTCTTAGATAGCGGTATTACGGTTTTCCAAAGGAAATAATCAACATAAACGTATATTATTGAACATTTTCCTGTTTGGTTCAACCGATTTTATTTTTTGCCGTCAGCCTTCATGTAATGTGATTATCGTACGGCTACCCGATTTTGTTTAGTTTCTTGAGTACCATACTCATAATTGAGACACAATATTTCAAATGGGTGATATTCGCTTTGAATTAGTTTTGTTTTTCAAAGAGAAATGTATGGTACTTTTCGTAACAGTGTTTAGCCATCGACGATTTCTTTAGGCCACAGTTCCGAATATAGGTCTTGTGCTTCTTTAATCGAAAACGCAAGGCTCTACGGATCTGTCCTATATATGAAGCGCCACATTCACATGGAATTTGATAAACTCCCCACGCGTTTTTGTCTTCAACATAGTCCTTTGATCCAAAAAATCTCATTTTGTTTATGGGTTTGAAAATCTCCTTAAAATAAACGGTTGTCAGAATTTTTGAAATTTTGAAGGCAATGTCACGGGAAAATAGAAGAATGGCAATATTTTCTCGCAATGGGCGCATCACAGGAATTAACGTGGACATAGGCTTCGGTTTCCCGAATTTTGTTTGAGCCTTGTCTATAAGGAAGTGTTGTATCTACGCTGTACTGCAACACGTTTAAGAAAATAAAGTCCTTTTTCCAAAATCGTTTTTATCTGAACATATGTGTAACGCGCGACATACACAACTGTAAAAGGCGCTGGGTTTTTGTTGCCAAGGGTGATTGGACTTGACATGTGGAGGTGAGGAAACAGCGAAAGGCTTCCGATAAATTGTGGTTGCGACAGATCCATTTGAGCGAGTTACCAGGACTTCAAGAAATAGTGGGCATCCGTTATTTTCAGTTTCGTAGCGGAATTGAATGTCAGGATCAATGGAATTTATAAGTTTGACTAATTCCGGAATTTCAGAATGTTTTCCTTTCCATAGAACGAAAGTATCGTCTGCATATCGTATCCATAATTCAAATTTCACGAGTTTGAAAAGTTTTTCTTCCAATCGACGCATGTACATTTCACATAATATAGGTGACAGTGGACTGTCCATGGCTAGACCTTCTGTCTTTTCATAAAACGTTCCACGGAAAGTAAAACTGTTCTGTTTTATGACAATGTCCACTAGTATTGTTATTTCTTCTACTTCACGTTGTATTGTCTTAATGTATAAACAAATGTTTATTTCGATGGAATTTCATTCATAAAATATTACTACCCTAAATCAATCAATTGTTTTGTTCGCACGGTAAAAAAGCACAAATCAAATTAATTACTCGATAAGCTTGTATTAAATCATTTCCTATAATATTACAAAATAATTACAGTATATTATAGAAAAATAGATATATATATATATAAATAAAAGTAAATGGCACTTGGCTAGACATATTGCCAGAAGGACAGACCATCGATGCTCAGCCGAAATTTTAGATTGGATTCCAAGGGACACGAAAAGACCCAGAAGAAGACCACATGGGAGATAAATAGATGAAATTCGAAAGTATCCGGGAGTGACGTGGAGAAGACTGGCACAAGACAGACCGTTATGGAGGAAACTTGGGGAGACCTTCGTCCAGTAGTGAATTGATAATTGTTGACAATGATGATGATGATATGAACATTTAGTAATATTTAAACTTTTTTCTTCACAAGTAATCTGACGAAGGTGCTGTTAAGTACCTTTTCTTTGAAAATACATTAGATGGTTCAAGTAATACTTTCTGTCAACCGAAAATTATGTGACTAAAACGCATGATTTTAATATTTGTTCGAAACGATCGTGATTCACATCCAAATTTTCCGTGTGACAGGAAATAAAATATTATCGAGTTGATCGATTACTTTCTCATCTCATAGATTTTACTATTTGTTGTGACGGATTTTCTCTGGTTTTGCACGTTGCTGAGGAAACCTATTTCCATACTTCCTCAAGATCATCAATCATGTTAATTCACCGATCTACGAAGCTGTCGTGTTGCTCTGTGCAGGTATTCAATAAGAAATGCAGTCATTAAATTAAACATCATTTAAAAAATTTGTATAAGAAACATACATATAAAACGAATATTACATAAAAAATACTGCTTGAAAAGAGAATACCCTTAAAGGATTTGTTTTTCTCATTTTTAAAACACATCACATTCAAAAAGGTACCACTGTAAATCAGCAAGAGATATTTAGCATTTAAAATAAATGATAGCCGTCAGGAAGAACATCGATATATACACCGATCTGCCGAAACTTTAAACCACATATACGCTATGCAAATAAGCATGCATACATCCATTAAAAATCACGCGCCGAGTTCGCAATGGGCTTGACATATTATATATATACACTGAGTTGCCACTTTATTATGACCACCTGGCAGTTTTAAGCAAATGAGTTATGGCTAAACGCTGTTGCCTCCAGAAGGCGAGGCTAGTATAAAGAGGGAAAGCTTAGTGTTTGCGACAGTAGTAGAAGTGATTTTGGGTGACAAGATGGGTAAAAAATGCTTTTTGACTGACTTTCAACGTGGGATGATTGTAAGAGCTCGGAGCCATGGAGCGAGTATCACCGAAACCGCCGCATTCGTGAAATGTTCTAGAGAACCTGTTGTTAAAGACTGGATTGTCAGCCAAAAAACTGGGTCTCTCCGTGCAACGAGTGGTCCTCATCGACTAGTGTCTGCTCGGGCGGAATGGAGAGTGTCCAGACTGGTAACAGACAACAGAAGGGAAACAGTGCAGCAAATTACAGACCATCTTAATCAAGGATCCCCTCAAATGATCTCTGCACTCACTGTTCGCTGTACGCTGCATCGGATGGGATATGGCAGCAGAAGGCCTGTTCGAGCACCTTTGCTATATGCAGTTAACACTAGAAAACGTCTCCAGTTTGCACAGGAGCACAAGGATTGGACAGTCGATAACTGGAAACAAACTATGTGGTCCGATGAATCACGTTTTCAGTTGCACCATGCCGATGGCCGAGTGAGAATTTGGCGGAAACAGCACGAAAGCATGGACCCCAAATGCATTGCTACAACCCATACAGCTATTGGAGCCAACGTTATGGTTTGGGGAATGTTTTCTTGCCATGCTTCGGCCCTTTAATTCATGTTGGTAACGTCTGACTGGCACATCATATCTAAACATCGTTGCGGACAAAGTGCATCCTGTCATGTGGATGGTTTATCCCATTGGTGATGGCTACTTTCAACAAGATAATGTGTCCTATCATAGTGCTCGTATTGTACAGGATTGGTTTCAGGAACATGCAGGGGAATTTATTTTGCTTAGGTGGCCCCCACAACCTCCAGATCTCAACCCCATTGAGAATTAATGGGTTGAAGTTGAACGAGCCATCAGACAGCTGGATCCACAACCCTGCAATCTCACACTTCTGGAATGTGCTATTCATCAAGCATGGTCTTAGACAGACCACCTATCAACATCTCGTGGAGTCCATGCGAAGAAGAATCGAAGCAGTATTAAAGACAAAATGTGGCCCAACGAAGTATTGAGGGGGTGGTCATTAAAGTGACCACTCATTGTATATATATGATACCTGGGTGGGAGCCCTTTGGATCTGGTACTTTGTCATGTGGTACGGGCGAAGTTGCGATACAGCTGCGAAACCTAGCTCATCCCTTCACCGGTGAGCGATAGTTTATGTCGCATAAAACAAGTACACTACTTTCCCTCGTGTTCATTGCTGGTGGAATTTCTTTTCGCAAATCTTAGTTTTGGAGGGAACGCCACTGGTTCCTGTATTCATGTGTCGCTCACACCCCTTGGTCAACTCGCGTATGAGCCTTGGAGCTACTCAATAATGTGAGTGCATTTCGTGGATGGCTCAAGTTGCTTTGCAAATGGCTATTACACAAGCGTAAGGGACCCAAGCAAATGCATTGGCACGGTTTTCATATATGTTCTTCATGGAACGGCTGTACGAGCGTAACAGACCCAACGCCATATTATATAATATTACATTATATTTTATTTTATTATAATGTAATATATTATATTATGTATTTCATTTCATTGAGGTTACTCTTTTGCAAAGGGCGGCATCAAAGCGTAGGAAACCATAGCCAAATCAGGGCCGCTATTCATATTTATTTATGGAGCAACCGCAATTTTAGATTTATGCAGTTTCTAACTTTCCCATTAGTTTTGAAAGCTAAATAAAATATACATGGTAAAATAAATTCAGTATGCATTTTGCGATCCTTCCACAAAAATGAAAATTAAATTTAAATTCATTCTTAATCAAACAATGTATACAGTTTGCAAACCTCCGACACAAATAATAATTAAATAAAATTACTCGGCCCTTAAAATATTATCAAAATAAGAAAACCGCCAAACTCAACTGAAATCTAACCCATAAATATGCTACGGATACCTCTTGCACAACTAGATTAATGAACTATGTCGAAGAGCAAGACGAGTAAATAATTTGTATAACTAAATCGAATTGTGACACCCATCTCATTCATAATCAACACAGTAAACCGACTCCCGCCCACAATGAATTTATTCCGCGCCAGATATAGGAAAATGTAAAGAGATAAAAAGTTTTCCTCTCTGATCTATGAAAAATATATATACATAACATTAATCTTCTACGATTTACAATAATAACGTAACCCCGAGTAAAATCTCTTAAGTTTTTTTTTGCTTTTGTAATTTTCAAACTTTTTCTATAGAAACGCTATTTAAAATGTGGGAAGTAAGGCATGTGTTCGTTTAAAACAGTGTTACATCTTAATTCTTATGGCTCCTAATGAGGCGAAATGCCGATTTAGATTAACAATTGAATCCACTTCACGAAATCGTTTAATAAAACTTTTATATAACGTCTGTTTCAAAAAAAACTAAAACCTAAAGTAACATTGGTTTTTAAGTATTTTAATTATTTTGACTTAGTAATTCCGAAAAACATCTGATTTAGAAATCTAATATTTCACGTCTTTTTGGTAAGTAATAAAAATATTAAAACTTAAGAAACAAATTATTAGTAACACCTTCCAAAACGACTTGGTAACTTTAAAAGAATCATCGTTTTAGTGTTGCAAGCATTCAGCTATGGATGATATCATTCTGTAGGTAAATCCAGATATGTTAATGCGTTAGGTAAATTCAGATATGTGAATTCGATGGTGTTAGTCAATTGGCGATTTTTTTGTAGAAGGATAGCAAGTGGCTTTCTCAGTCTCATCCCACAGATGACCAATTAATTTAAGTTCCGGGGTCTGCGCGTCATTCTGTCACTCGAAAGTCAGTCAAAATTTTATAATAATTGTCAAAATGTAACTATTCGTAGCATATTATTAGGGCTTGAAAATTCGTCCTGGTTTTGATAGGATCTCTTATTTCTTAATAGGTTGTATAAAGTATGATACGGATTGTTCTATTCATTAAATAATTTGTAGAACAACGTTAGAGTAAATGGGTGGCGGTTTTTGTCATTTTCAGGAAGTACGACTGCAGCATCTTCTAGAATTTCGAGAAGTATTACAGGTTCCGATGTTGCACACATTGACAAAAAATAATTGATTGAGTGATAATATTTGCATAGAAATACGTATTTACAATTCAGGTGCATCGTGCTGTAATTAAAGCTGAGAATATTCGATAACGTTTATATTGACAATTTACTGGCAATTATAAGTTACTGGCAAGTCAATATTAACAAGTTACTAGCTGTGAAAATGTGATATACAGTTAAGATATGACTGAGACAGAAACACACTTTTAGATAAAAGGGATTTCTTGTCAATATTGCTGTTAGATGCTTGAAATACAGAAATCTCGGATAAAGAGTTTTCACAATGCAATACTGATGCTTTCTACATTGTTCGTTACCAGATTAACATTGCGATACGACAGTGCTTTCCTAAATTTCGGATGATAAGGACTGCAATCACCATTTCTTTCAGACGTATTGGGCCTTCCGTGTTTGCGATTAGAAAAGCTAAATTGCACTTATATTTACATTTAATGTGTTTTTTTAAACATAAGTTAATCAGTTTGCTGCAAAATATCAAATATAAAACTAATGTTTTCAAACTAAAAATTTATTTGAGAATAGAGAACAATATTCAGTAAAACGGATTCATTATATCTATCATCAATGATCTATAATCTACGGGTAGAAAAAGATATCACAAAGACTCTCCATGAACTCCCTGTCTTAAACCACTCTCTTCCATATAGCTCCATGGCGTTTGAATTCTACCCGCCTCTGTAGCACATGGTGTTCTTCTGGGTCATTTCCTGTAAGTGATGAGCAATCTAAAATCTCTTTTATCAAAAGATGGCTGATATTTCTATTAGTTCATCCAGCCTGCTTTAACTTGAGAATATTTGCTTTCATATTTGAGCAATCAAACCTTGTCGATTGTTTAACCCATTGCAGTTCCTCTCTCCATGCAAGTTTGAGGTATTCTCATCCTCTAAATATATCTTCATCTTAAAGTACTCGCCTCACCTCTGAAGCTAAAAGCGAGGAGACATGGCAGAAAATTAATCGTGGAAATTGTACAGTTGCTTCTGAACGACATCCACTCAAGTTTGACACCCTCAAATAATGTTTCACTAATGTGGCTGTCAGTTGATGTCTGTTGTCCTTCGTCTCTAGACCCGAGTTGCTTCTAATCTTGCTCCATCAATTTTAAAACTTCCATGTTCTTGTAATCGTACAGGTATATCATTTTATTCTGTAACTTTATTTTCATTTCAATTCGTTTCATTTGTGTGCAACTTCCTGAATTATACTTTGCATTTTTCATAGACTCTGTGAAAGACAGCTCTGCCGTCAAAATATTAAAAGTCAAATAAACAATTTCCGATAAAATTTATTCACTTGCCTTACGAGTAGAAAGATCGAAAGGTATTCTGATGAATGCAAATCGATGAATGCTTTGTTCCTAGATTTTAAAGTTTATAAACATAATGGATAATGAATTTGAAACTTGTATTCTGTAAGGGATTAGACTTCATTTAACCGAAATCAGTGTTAAGCGTTTTTTACATGGATTGCACAGAGTAAAGGAGTACATCTACGTCTACAGCAAACCACGCGTTCACCAGACAGTCGTTTTAGTGATTCAGATTTGACAGAACAGAAATTTGCTCCCGGATCTTTTGCCATAACACCTCCCATACCTTTTGAGTGAAGTTAAAATCCGGGTTTTGTGACTATGGAAGATGGTGGAAGTCGTTGTCTCTCGTGTTACCTGAGTAAATCCTGAACCATTTGCTGGAAAAAAGTTAACACAGAAAGATAGACTTTATGCCCTAAAATGTCAAGATAATATGGGGACACGTCACTTCCCAGCGATATTAGAGGACCCGTCAAGCAAAAACCGGAAGTATCCCACAATACAGCACCATTACCAGGAACTTGAGTTGTGTTTACAAAGAAAACTGTGTCGATTTCTTAATAGAAATCCCTCCAAATTCTTCGCCTGCCGTCGGTACAGAATAAGGTTTATAACGACCCACCGATTAATATTGTTTTCAGTCTTGCAGTGTCCAGTCATGGGGCATTACAACACTTAAACGAACGTTTCGGTTCTTAGCAGAAATTAGCGTATTCCATATGGGCATGCCACTACGACTACCGACCGACCCTCTTCAATTCCCTGAGAATACGTCTCTGAGATACACGTCGAGAATAGTCTTCGTTGAGTGATTCGGTTAATTGCTGCAGACAGGGAGACTTGATTCGCTGTTAAATCCTTATCAGACGACGGCAATCCCATTCCTGTTAGATTGTAGGAGCGCGGCAGTTACGCCTCTCACGCTTGTACAAGTACAGCGGACAATACTTCCACTGATTAAAGACACGGAATATCTAAACTATTCATAAACCATTCAACTCTACTGTTTACAAAATCATCGTTTCAGCCAGACTGGTACCAACAATTAACCTTTTACCGAGCTCCGCAAGATGTTTTGTTTTGCCCAGTATTCGTCGATAGTGACGAATACTGTGAAACACTAACCTTGAGCAGTTGCCTAGACCACGTTGTAATGAACGTGGAAACGTGTTTTGTTTGGGATGAGCAGGAGCAATGTTTAGAATGAGATGATGACGGTAGAGCCCAAATTCAAGCTACAGACGGATGCCGCTAAATCTGGGTGAACACATGAAAACAGCACGGATATATCCACCTAATGTTGGAGTCAATGACCATTATAACAAAATTCAGAAGTAATGATAATGAATTACCAACCGATGGTTAAATGTGCTTCTAGTGCTTATATGGTAGGGTGTTGGGTTAGAAACTGGCAATCTCGAGGAACATTGTTATGGCTAGTCTTGGTAATAGTTTCCTTAAAAGAGATGACAAGAGAGACAGAAAAATTAATTTGTTTATTTTTAGCGCAAACACAAATGGAATATAAATAATTCGTATATCTCGTATGATGCTCAGGGGACAATCGCATTTGTATCATCAGCAAAAATTATATTTTCTGAAAACTGGCTCCACGTGCGGCGCAAACATCCTTGGGAACGCAAATCAACTATTACCAGCACATTCCAAACTTTGCTTGCTCAGTTAGTTGCAAGAAACCCAGATTCTAATAAATCACCAATCAGTGAGAAGTTGGGAGCAATGTCAGTTGTTACCAATTTCACAGTTGTCCTGATGAATATGCTCCCAAAACTATGGTTCGGCAAACATTGTTATAATGTAAAAAGGAGCACTCACATGAGGAATATTCATGTACGTTAACATCAATTGGGATGTGGAGTATAAATATATATCAGTGAAAATAACATACGTGTATGGCCTAAAAGTACTGCTCTGCAGTACTCTTGATTGGTATATTGAAGGTGCGATCAAGAGAGACTGGACGGCAAGCTTTAAGTTCAAAAGGAGGAAAAGGCAAAATTAACATTCTTCTTTTATAAGACACGAGATCAGAATGCAGAGTATAGGAATATCCTTTAGCTAAAAAGCATCAACATACACATGCATTTCTGTGATGACTTGACGTTTCTTCCGTAACTACCTGATACTGTTTCTTTCCACTTTTCCACCACAGGCGTGCCCGGACTTCTTGCCTTTTATTAATTTTTACTTGTGATGTGAACACAGTTGCAATATAAACTTAGAACTATAAACAAATGAACACTTTATGTACAAGTCAAAAATTATAAGAACAGAATATTTTGCTTTAATAATGTTACACTAATTATTTTTTTCTTATATTGCCGAGAAAGAACACTTTAATTTCGCTGTTTTGCACACCTGATATTAAAAAAAAACTGAAATCTTGTGCAAAAGAAAATGTTCAGCTACACTGATATAGAGTCGAATGCAAAGGAAGTATGAATCTATCTCACGGAAATGAATCGCATTTTTGTCTTACCGAGCGTGTCATTAGTGTGATTTCTTGTTCAGTTTTGAATTTTTTGCACTTCTTTTTAAATTTAAAATAATACCACGGATTCTGGGGAAAAATTCGAATTTTGAGCACATGGTTTTTTATTTTTATAACTTTTTCTACGTTTCAAACACTTTTTAACTAATTTATAATACGAGTATTAGTGCGGATATGATTAGAAAGAATACACTCAAACCATTGGAAAACAATTAAATTATGAAGAATCGCATTAAATCCAGTATCTTGTTTTGCCCATAATATCAGCCCTGGGTTATAAATTTTTCTATCATAAGAAAAATTGATATAATTCTGAGTATAATATACAAAGTCTTTGTAATATTTGGTGCCTCATTGTTTTGTATTGCGAACCGTTTATAAGTCATTTCCTACATGCATTTTTAAATACAAACATTTTTGTCAACCACTGTTCATTCTTGTAAAAATATTCACATATTTTAGTAATAAAGCACGAAAAGAAAAGTCATGTATTTTAAGAATGGTTGTGTATTGGAAGTGTCGATAAGCATGCTCAACTTTATTCTTCCTGAAAATATCAGAAAAAAATATTACAGGCATAAAACGTGGTTCAAAAAACAAAAACTCCATCATACGTGATTGAAAAAAATGCAATTACTGTTTCAATAAATTTTTCATTGTACCTAACAGAAATATTTTACCTTGCCATTCTCTGTGCTTCAAACAACATATTTTTTCAAAGAAAAAAAAACCACATGAACTGGAAAGAAAATAAGCGATATTTCTTTTAATTGAAAAGGCTGCATCAATAAAGATGTGATGTACAATGGTACTCACTATTGCTTCGAAATATTTATGCCCTATTTTAAAGCAGTATCGATTTAATACCTGAAATTAAAATGTATTCGGGTATTTTTGAAGGTCACATTTGTGTTCCTTATCCGTAGAAACGTGCACTGTGATGCTAAACCCGTGAAAATTTGTCACGGCCTAGTCCCTAGGGTATTTATTGGATAAATATTAACCATGTGAGAGAGACGAATATTTCTAAAGTAAATCCCTAAATGTAGGGAATTTTAAAAAAAATGATTTGACACTACCCCAGCTAAGAATTTTAAAAGTAAAATAACATTTTCCAACTTAAGCATATTCTTCGATCTCGTCTTTTCGTTGCCTCAATCCAATAATGAACATGAAAACATTTGTTTTCAATTGTGTGAGATGAAAATTCAAAAATGGTAAACGAATTACGCAGCAATGCACTGAACGCTGTGAGAGTCACCAGATCCAGCGCCCAGGCACAAAAATTGAACTGTAACACACTTGAGGTTTTGCAACGACATTCTTTATAATTCGGCAGATCTCTTTAAATTCAGTAGTTCTGAAAATTGAAAAGAAAATTAAAACTGTTTTATCATGTAATCTCACCATCTGTATTAAATTCATCAATGCTCCTAACCAGCAGCAATTTGTAATTTAAAAATTTTGATTTGGAACGCAGAAAGCCCGGGATTTTCCATACCCTTCCCTTTCTTTTAGTTGCAAGTACATTAACTGATATGCTTTGTTTAAAGCTTCTTTCTGAACACTTTAACGCCTTGATCGAATCAACTCGGGGTAAGCAAAATGGGCGAAAATCTTATATAAAGAATGTATTTGCTGTGCAAAAAGTGGGACGAACTCATCTGGAAGGAGTGTACGTGCACCTGAAAACGCGTTGCTTATCAGTAGCTTTTTTATTCAAAGTAGTCTTTTAGGGGTATGATTGTCACTATCACTTCTGTCAAATTTCTTATAAAAGGGTCTGTTAAAATGGCGATAAACGTAAGAAAGGAGAGAGCAGAGGTGTTGAGTCAGCTGTTCTTACCTAGTGGCATGATGTCCGCACCAGGAGGATCACCGTTTCCCCACAACGCCTTGGACGATGGAACAGGGTATATAAAAGAGCACAAGGGGGAGATTACTTCAAGTAACAGGTTTATAACCAGTGCTGCTAAGATGGTATGCGGAAAAAGAATTATTCGCCGTAGTTTTCACGTGTGCGCATTTTTGTTTAGGAAACACAGAATATATTGGCCACTCTTTGGTTCAAGCACACTTCCGCTTAAAATATTAATACATACATGCAGTCCGAAACAATTATCAAATGCAAAGCCAAGTGTATTTATAGAGACCAGACGTTTCAGATGGCTGTTAAAAGAGCATTCAACTTTTACTTTTATGTAATCGGGAACATTTTATTTTAAATCCCATTCCTCTGTCCACAGTAAATTTTTCTTTTTAAAATTGAAACCCAATCTACATTATTACGTGAATAATATAATTTTATTTACCCAAAACGCTCCGAATTTTACCGCCTACTGCTCAATACTTTATATATGCTACATCGGTCGACGTTTCGTGCCCTCCCTGGATCACGTTTTCAAAAGGTCAAATTCATTTTTGAGGAAGTGGTTGTAATTCAGTGATCACTAGCTGTCTTCCTCAAAACTCTTTTTTTATGAAGAGACATTTTGTAAACAATAGGACTGTTTAATTTTTTTAATCGTTTTCCCCCGAATTTGGAATTTCCATAGTTATACATTATGCAACCGGTTTAACCACCGTCATAGCGCAGTTGGTTAAGTCGCTATGCATGTGTGGCAGGGGGACGTTTCTGACGGATGTTCGAATCGCGATCCTGCGGCCATCTAATCTGCGGGCTTTCCGGGATGTTCCGTAGACTCACTATGTGTGGGGACAAGAATGCGTAGATGGTTCTCTTTTAAGTCGGCCCGAACTGTCTTTGTCCCTAAGTAAAATCTCGCATGAGGTGATGAAATGCATTTCCCGAGACGATAGGTCATCTTGGGAAATTAGACGAAAAAATTCATTCATAAAATGAGCGAGAACCTGTAGTTTTAATTGTCTATAAAAAGTCTTAGAACAAGAGGACGTTGTGCAAATATTCATCCGTTTAACATTTTCTGGTGTAAAATTCATTACACAGTGTAGTGAACAGAAATATCATGAAACGAATAATATCTCGCTTGAGATCATACAGGAAAATTCTGAACGTATGAAAGGCACTTTGTAAGGGCTAATATAATGGAAATAATTTTTACCATATTTAACGTTCGACAGAAGTACTCATGTGATGATTCAAATAAAATTATGAGCCACGGGAAAAAATTGTAATTCTTCTGTGTAAAGTACTTTTGTATTTCTTATTTATATTCTTCCTTTCAAGGATCTGGCTTTGAAAGCTAAAGCGTTTCCCCTTATCTTTGTTTACAGTATTTACTTTGTAAAAATAATTATGTAATTGATAAAACATTTACTCTTTCAGAATAAATGAGAAATTTTTATGAACTCATTGAAACGCTTGAAAAAGCCATACTTCAGAATTATGATACCCCAGCTGCTTGGCACACGTTAGCAGCGTATAGTGATTCCGTGTTAACATTTCTAACGGCCAAATGGCGAATTAGTAAATGCGATGTTTCCTAAGTCTGTGTAACGTACCTGATAAGTAATATTACTTTAAATACTATATTCACAATAAAAATAAGGCACTTCGTGATGACTCTGGTCTTTCTAACTTTGGGGAGTACCTGGGTGATTTCGTCAGATTTTGATTTAGCCTCACAACACTGCATTCGTTATCCACACAATAGGCCAAAATATAATCAGCAACCACAAAAAGATCCCTATCCTGATATTTCAAAATTTCATGCACTAGACTACAAGTTATCTCAATGCTTTAGCGGCATAGTTTATAAAGAAGAAATGTAATACCATTAGAGGTTGTGATATCGACCGTGCCACTACCGAAAGACATATTTCTTTCTTGCTTGATTTCTGTATGACTCATACTACATTTACGGCCATCAGCAGTCCATTTGAATGATTTCAGACAGAAGTGGATTGAAGAGAACATTGTTCCCATTGGTCACTTAGTGGAACATGGAGTGAAGAAGCAAATTATTAATGATCTTGTGGCACTGCATATGTAGAAGCTATTTTAGTAGGTTATCCCAAAGACCTAAAACAACTGATAATGTGTCCTTTGATAATACAGTGCGTATTTTAGAAACACTAAGTGATGTCATTCTGAATTCAGGCATAGTTGCAAAACTCAGGACACGTGTATAGTCTGAAATTTCGTAAATTGCGCAAAATTCGTTGGCAGCCATGAAGAATTGAATTTTCCATACAGAGGAATATCTTAAAAAAACGATATACCAAAATATATGGTCCTTTAATTATTATTTATCTGATATTGACAATTAAATTCATAAGATGAGGGAGAAAAACAGAAACAACGCTGTCTTCTGATGAATAAAACAAGTACAGGAATATCACGTTATGTGCCATACAAACGAAGTTCAAAGTGTACGTATTTATTACAAGAAATTCCTTTTTCAAAAAAATTTTCCAGGAATAATTAATTAGCGTACTCTGTAAAGAAATTTCTGACTAGTGTTTTCTGGAAGTTCGTATAGGTGTCATAAAATTTGAATGCAATTTTTAGAGGTACTGAAACAGAAGGAAATTATACCATTTTTTATATATCTGAATACGCCCTCTGTTGAAATATGTATTAGGAGAGTTTCCTGTAACGTCGATAAATAGGTGAGCTCCATATAAAAACTATTAAACGTAAAACAGTTTTGAATTAATTAAATATATGTTCTTGGTAATTGAAAATGTCTACAGACAGTCAAATGTTTTGTTAATTATATTTATATACAGTGTGTTTCAAAACAAACGGAACATACTTTAAGGGGTGAGAAAACACACCGAAACAAGCAATTTTCTTTAGAAACACTAAGAAACAACACCGAAACAAGCAATTTTCGTCAAAGAATGCATGGTCTCAATTTACGCGGTTAGGAACAGGAGGACGCTTTCCGTTTCACCACACACGCCGTATTTCGCAACGCAAAGGGAGATGGCGCTTTCAGGCGCGTGTGAAAGAGGTGGGTTTTGCATGCACCGTCATTAGCGAATGAGGAGAAGGCGGATATGCATTTCGTCTGAGGTCGTTTGCACCCCCAACTGTCCGAAAGGGGATCCTTCATTGCCGCCATGCATGATACAGGTCGTGGAAGAAATGTACGAACGCCGGACACAGCAGAAAAAATTCTACGTCAGGTAGAAGATCATCCTAACACCAGCACGAGGGCTGTAGGCTGTAGAACAGGAGTACCCCATACCATAGTTTGCCGTGTTTTACGGGATGAACGATTACATCCATAGCATGTGCAGAGTGTTCACACTTTGACACCTGCAGATTTTCCTGCCGCGTTAAATTTGCACGATGGTTCCTGCAGAAGAATACAGCGGATCTGAAATTTCACGCACACATTCTCCCACAAAATTTGGGGTTTTATTACTTTCAGGAATTTGTTAAAAATATGGTCAATCAATAGTACGCCAAAATTTGCTTCAACGTCTAATACACGGAATTGTGAGATAAATAACGCGTCCTGAAGCTTTTAATCCTAGAGGAATATTTCTTAAGCAATTGTAACTCTAATTTTCCGTGACGAACAGCTGTGAAATGTGTTCGGCAAACGAGTATAATGCTCGAATCCCAATTATTTACTGCAGTTTTGCCTCATTGAATCCATTTGCTAAGTGTAATGACTCTAATTGCGTATTTTTTGGTAATTAACCCTCTATGGTCAAGTATTTTCCCTGTGCTACCTTATTTTCGGCTCTATGTCTGACCAACATTATTCCCATGAGCGGCTGGCTATGTGGACAAAAGCTGTTTCACTAGCGGCCTCGAATTTTTGACGTTCTTCCTGCAGAGGAGGGAGAAGACGGTACTGATTGACAACCATGATGATGAGATTATACTATTTGCCCTGTGCGTCCTGTAAGAGCAGAGAGGGGTGTTTGGTTTTGCTTGTGTCGCACACCCATTATACGACACATCAAATGTTCCTGGGGTCATGAAATACTTACATATAGAGTTAGTTTCAAAGTGATTGTAATTGATTCCTCCAGCATAAGCATACACAAGCCGGAATCACATCTACAATGTAAAAATAAGCGTTTATTCATTAACAATTACTTTAACCTATTTTTGGCAGATCGAGGTTTATTGTTTTCATTTAATTTCCCATCTTTATATGACTTGGAAAAAAACACGTATCGTTCGCTGAGGCGTAGTAAGCGGAAGGTTTTGCGAACATGAATATATTTCTGTCCTCTAAAAATACAATCAACACCCAGCCTCCCCTTCGATAGGAAGAACACTTTTGTGTGATATCATGCGAAAAACAAAAAATAATGTGGTGTAGACTTAAAATTTAAAATACTTTGAATTGAATAGTTTCATTGCCAGTAATTGCTATTTATTCGGATCAGTACTATGTGCTCCCATTTGTAATGTGTGTTATACACCAAGCAGTCATCAGTAATTTAAACAAGTGCCGAATAGTCTGAATGTTTACCCTCTAGAAGTCTTACATTTATTGCATGCATTAGTTATAAAAATGTGTTTATCTGGGAAACGAGAAATAAATAGAACCAAAAGCATACAAATATGCCCTATGCAAATATACAAAACTAATTGCTTGAAATAAATTATCACAAAATGTTTGACCTTTGAAACAGTTGAGTAAGGGTTTATGTTATTTGCAGAGCAATTTGTAATTTGTATTAAACATAACTCTTATTTGATGAGGTTTTTACCTGAAAATGCCGAAAATGACCACTTCCCCGAAAAGGGGAACAAATCATTGACCTGTCATTTTTTAAAAGAAAAAAAAATCCGTGTTCCCTCCTCTCCCCTTCTCTTCCATGCTATTTCTAAAATTTGAGTGCTTCAGATTTTTAAAGCGTTGAAAAAATGCCATTGTACTGTTTCAGAAGCAATATTTTTATCCTGTTAATCCACCCCAGAAATTAAATTCTGATCACACCACTACAAAACAGTTATCAGCGATAATTCATTTCAGCAACACAGAATTGCTGAGCTGAGAAATTGTAGTATTAAACATTTGACATCTTAAATGAAACTTTGATGAAACTTTTCCTCAGAATGGAGCAAGTTTCCTCCATGTCATTTTGCAGTGCTTTCGAAATTCATCCATCCATCTCCCACAAGTGTTTTTTCTGCGTCATGTCCTGTTCTTTGGTATCCAGTCTGAAATTTCGGTTCACCATCACTGGTCCGTTCTTCTTGCGATATATTCAGCCCATTGCCATTTCAGGAATTTTAATCTGATGATAATGTCTTCCGCACTTGTCATTCTTCTGATTAACGAGTTCCTCTTATCATTCCTGGTTACACCAATCATACATCTCGCCATCATTCTTTCAGTTGTCTGCAGCCTTTGTGTGTTTTTTTTAATTATGTTCCATGTCCTATATTCGCAAAAGTGCCCATGACAAGGATCGAACCCACATCCTTCTGCTTTGGCGCCAAATACTTTCCCAAATAAGTTACACCGACATAATTTATCGCTGCAACTTTCCCATTTTGATATGTGCTTTATCTCTGTAGTATGGCACCCAGATTTTTATTTCTTAAGTAAACTGGAAAGATGCATTGATTAAAAACGTTTCTTTTAAGACATAATGTATTTCGCTCTTGAAAATTGTGTTGTGTTTCTTTAAAAAGCACTCCAACCAAGTTTTATACGCCGATTGATTTCTTCATCAATCAGACTCTTACTTGATATCTGTTGCCAAACGCAAATGTAGTTATAGGTTGCCTTCAAATTTTCCCCATTAATCTATAAAGCGTCATTTTTTGTAAAAGCATTGCACATCCGTTTTTTTTCTGAAGGTTCACTTTTAAATAGGTACATTTCGCCAGCCCCCTCCCCCCCCCGGGCAAATTCAAAATTCAACAGTGCCATTCGTTTGTGCTACGTTTGTGCTGGTTTGTGCCGTAAACCGTGTCGTGTGTGCTAGCATAGTTTTTGAGATATTCAAAATATAAATTGGGCGGCTGGGGTAATGGTCAGCCCCCACACTGGCAAATTCAAAATTCAACAGGGCCATTCGTTTGTGCTACGTTTGTGCTGGTTTGTGCCGCAAACCGTGTCGTTTGTGCTAGCATTGTTTTTGAGATATTCAAAATATAAATTGGGGGGGGGGTGCTGGGGAAATGGTCAGCACCCCACCCTGGCAAATTCAAAATTCAACAATGACATTCGTTTGTGCTGGTTTGTGCCGCAAACCGTGTCGTTTGTGCTAGCATAGTTTTTGAGATATTCAAAATATAAATTGGGGGGCTGGGGAAATGGTCAGCCCGCCACCCCGGCAAATTCAAAATTCAACAGTGCCATTCGTTTGTGCTACGTTTGTGCTGGTTTGTGCCACAAACCGTATCGTTTGTGCTTGTATAGTTTTCGAGATATTCAAAATATAAATTGCGGGAGCTGGGAAATGGTCAGCCCGCCACCCTGTAAAATTCAAAATTCAACAATGCCATTCGTTTGTGCTAAGTTTGAGCTGGTTTGTGTCACAAACCGTGTCGTTTGTGCTAGCTTAGTTTTTGATATATTAAAAATATAAATTGCGGGAGCTGGGAAATGCTCAGCCCCCACGCCGGTAAATTCAAAATTCAACAGTGCCATTCGTTTGTCTTACGTTTGTTCTGATTTGTGTCAGCAAACCGTGTCGTTTGTGCTAGCTTAGTTTTTGAGATACTCAAAATATAAATTTTTTGGGGGGGGGGATGCTCAGCCCCCACGCCGGTAAATTCAAAATTCAACAGTGCCATTCGTTTGTCTTACGTTTGTTCTGATTTGTGCAGCAAACCGTGTCGTTTGTGCTAGCTTAGTTTTTGAGATACTCAAAATATAAATTGGTCGGGCTGGGAAAATGGTCAGCCCCCACCCCAACAAATTCAAAATTCAGAAATGCCATTCGTTTGTGCTACGTTTGTGCTGGTGTGTGCAGCAAACCGTGTCGTTTGTGCTAGCATAGTTTTTGAGATATTCAAAATATAAATTAGGGGCAGGGGGCTGGAGAAATTTGTGGGGCCCCCACCCCAGTAAATTCAAATCCAACAGTGCCATTCGTTTGTGCTGGTTTGTGCCGCAAGCCGTGTGATTTGTGCTAGTATAGTTTTAGAGATATTCAAAACATAAATCAGGGGTGGGGGGATGGTCAGGCCCCCACCACGTCAGATACAAAATTCAACAATGCCATTCGTTTGTGCTACGTTTGCGCTGGTTTGTGCAAGCTTAGTTTTTGAGACATTAAAAATATAAATTGGGGGGGGGTGCTCAACCCCCACGCCGGCAAATTCAAAATTCAACAGTGCCATTCGTTTGTTTTACGTTTGTGCTGGTTTGTGCCGCAAACCGTGTCGTTTGTGCTAGCTTAGTTTTTGAGATATTCGAAATATAAATTGGGGGGGGGGGGGCTCGGGAAATGCCCCCCACGCTGGCAAATTTAAAATTCAACAGTGTCATTCGTTTGTGCCACAAACCGTGTCGTTTGTGCTAGCATAGTTTTTGAGATATTCAAAATATAAATTGGGGGGCTGCGGTAATGGTCACCCCCCACCCCAACAAATTCAAAATTCAACAGTGCCATTCGTTTGTGCTACGTTTGTGCTGGTTTGTGCCGCAAACCGTGTCGTTTGTGCTAGCATAGTTTTTGAGATATTCAAAATATAAATTGGGGGCTGGGGAAATGGTCAGCCCGCCACCCCGGCAAATTCAAAATTCAACAGTGCCATTCGTTTGTGCTACGTTTGTGCTGGTTTGTGCCGCAAACCGTATCGTTTGTGCTTGTATAGTTTTTGAGATATTCAAAATATAAATTGCGGGAGCTGGGAAATGGTCAGCCCCCACCCTGTAAAATTCAAAATTCAACAATGCCATTCGTTTGTGCTAAGTTTGAGCTGGTTTGTGTCACAAACCGTGTCGTTTGTGCTAGCTTAGTTTTTGAGATATTAAAAACATAAATTTGGGGGGGTGCTCAGCCCCCACGCCGGTGAATTCAAAATTCAACAGTGTCATTCGTTTGTCTTACGTTTGTTCTGATTTGTGCCGCAAACCGTGTCGTTTGTGCTAGCTTAGTTTTTGAGATACTCAAAATATAAATTGGTCGGGCTGGGAAAATGGTCAGCCCCCCACCCCAACAAATTCAAAATTCAAAAATGCCATTCGTTTGTGCTACGTTTGTGCTGGTGTGTGCCGCAAACCGTGTCGTTTGTGCTAGCATAGTTTTTGAGATATTCAAAATATAAATTAGGGGCGGGGGCTGGAGAAATTTGTGGGGCCCCCACCCCAGCAAATTCAAATCCAACAGTGCCATTCGTTTGTGCTGGTTTGTGCCGAAAGCCGTGTGGTTTGTGCTAGTATAGTTTTAGAGATATTCAAAACATAAATTAGGGGTGGGGGATGGTAAGGCCCCCACCACGTCAGATACAAAAGTTCAACAATGCCATTCGTTTGTGCTACGTTTGCGCTGGTTTGTGCAAGCTTAGTTTTTGAGACATTAAAAATATAAATTGGGGGGGGGGTGCTGAACCCCCACGCCGGCAAATTCAAAATTCAACAGTGACATTCGTTTGTTTTACGTTTGTGCTGGTTTGTGCCGCAAACCGTGTCGTTTGTGCTAGCTTAGTTTTTGAGATATTCGAAATATAAATTGGGGGGCTCGGGAAATGGTCAGCCCCCCACGCTGGCAAATTTAAAATTCAACAGTGCCATTCGTTTGTGCTAGCTTAGTTTTTGAGATATTAAAAATATAAATTGGTGGAGCTGGGGAAATGGTCAGCCCCAACGCCGGCAAATTCAAAATTCAACATAGCCATTCGTTTGCGCTTCGTTTATGCTGGTTTGTGTCGCAAACCGTGTTGTTTGTGCTAGCATATTTTTGGAGATATTAAATATCCAAATTTCGGGGTGGACCATTTGCCCAGCCCCCCACCCCTGCACACTCAAAGTTCAACAGTGCCATTCGCTTGTGCCAGGTTTGTGCTAGCATAGCTTTGGAGATACTTAAAATTTAATTTTGTAGGTATGGGGAAATGCTCAGCCCCCACTCCCGCAAATTCAAAATTCAACAGTGTCATTCGTTTGTGCTACGTTTGTGCTGGTTTGTGCCGCAAACCGTGTCGTTTGTGCTAGCATAGTTTTTGAGATATTCAAAATATAGTTTTGGGAAGTTGGGGAAACGCCCAGCCCCTTACCCTCGCAAATTCAAGATCAACAGTGCCATTCGTTTTTGCTACGTTTGTGTTGTTTTGTGAGGCAAACCGTGTCGTTTGTGATGGCTTAGTTTTTGAGATATTCAAAATATAATTTGAAGGGCTAGGGATTATTTTGCGAATTGGGTAAAATGGAGCACAAAATTGTATAGATGTTCATGGAGATTAATTTGAAAAGTTGTAAGTATATTTTCGTAAATATGTAAATGTACAGATACTTCTTTAAGCAGCTAAACTTTCGTCCTGCGCCTAGAAAAACCTTCAGCTACTGCTGAATGGCCGTTTTAAATCTTTTAATTTGGGTAAGCTCAGAAATGTTAATTTAATCGTTTTTCAGTGGTGTGAAAAGTATTGCATCGCCTGCAAAAGCAGTGAAGTTTTAAGTTTGACTTTTTTTTAACTATTTAATTTTTATTGCAATTTCTTCATTTATATGTAATTAGTTGGAAAATTTAGCGGATATTTCCAAAAAAAATGTTTTTGCTTTTCCTGTAGCTACTTCTGTTTTTAAGATACATTTCAAAAAACATGACCGAGTCGAAATTATTTAAAAAATTGAATCGTTTATCCAATACTTAGGTATACAGAAAAATATTGTTTTTGCAATTCATAAGGAAGGAAATGACATTTAAATACAGAAATACATATAATGCAGCAAAATGATAAAGTGTACCTAATATTTTGTTGCCCAAACTTTAGCTTTGATCACAGGTTTACATCTTGATTGCATACTGTGAACAAGGTTTTGTAAAAGATTGGGTTGAACAATACGATTCCATATTTGAATTACATATTCAATGAATTTTGGTTGTTGACTTCTTTTTTGATAGTTCATACGGCACTTTGAACCAAACATTTTCGATCGGTTTTAGTCCGGTTAGTGTGGTGGCCAATCAAGATGCTGAGCATTTTTTTCCTGAAACCAGTTTTTCACTAGTTTTGCACGATGACAGGGTGCATTGTCCTCTTGAAAAATAAAATTACTATCATAAAGTCTTCTAGGTGATGACAGCATCTTCTTTTCTAATATCCAGATGTATTTCTTGGCATTTGGTTTACCATCGACAATATGGAGGTTCGCATCGCAATGTTCTCACATGGAGCTCCAAACATGACCTTCACCGGATGCTTAACACTGGCCTCACTAAGCAACTTGGATGGAATTCTTCCTGCTTCAATCTCCTTACACAGGCACTACTCGGATTCCCATTAAGGCAAAATTCTGACTCATCAATGAAAAGGACATTTTCATATGGCTTAGTTGTTCATGATACATGCTACTTTGCACACTGAAGTCTATGTTGTCTTTGATTTGCAGTTAACAGTGGTTTACGCCTGCCTTCACAGCCATGTAAGCGGTAATGAAGTAGACTCCACCTACCAGTAGATGTACTAACAGTAACATCAGTCCCGTCATACCATCTTTTTTTAATTTTGATTGGAATTTTAACGACCACCGTGAGCAACTCAATGGGCTATAAGCAGTCGCCCGTCCCTAATTTAGGGTCACTGGTTCTAGGGAAGGGAGAGATCCAGTGCCGTAAGACAAACACAACATCAATGCCTCACCGGGATTCCAACCCGGACGACTTATCAGAGGCCATCACTTAGACCACTACGCCACCGGGGCGGCTCGGACCATCTTTAAAGTAATTCAGGTGAATTGAGCTTCCTGTCTGGCAAACTTAGCTTTCGGAGCACACTGTCCTGCCTGGTTGTAGTAGTGAATCTGGGACTTCCACTGCGACGCATATTTTTAATATCAGCAGTGTATTTTACTTTCTTCAGGAGCCTAATAACTGTAGATTAATTACAGCCCACTCTTTCAGCGATTTGTCTCGAAGAATACTGCTCTGCATGCAGAACAACTACTTTTACTCTGTCCGCTGATGACAATTTCGCAGTTTTAACCGTTATTGAGAATGTACACAAATTCTACCCTAATAACAACAAGAAGCGACTATTATAAAACTCGCGTAGATCATCATTGTGTCGAGAATTTTCGGAAGGGGAAATCTGACTCCAGGTCTTAAACAACCCTTGAAATAGGAAGCTAGGAGATTTGGGATGGAGTGCCCGATGGGAAAGTGATATAAAAGCGAGTTAGAAAGGGGGAGAGAGATGCTCTTATTTATTGCCAGGGGACCAGTATCCCTCGGGGTCCTACGACTTAACATGTCCATCATACGCACGGCGGATATTTAGTAGTTCGAGCGTTCGTACCTGCCCAGGATCGAACCTGAGGTTCCTCCGTGGCAGACACGAAAGTTGACCACCAGGCCATCCGCGGCCCTGAAAATGATGTAGTACGCTACGATACGATATTTCAAGAAGTTTTAGGAAGGGAGTGTCTCACCCCAGGTCTAAAACTACCCTTAGAAATAGGAAGCCAGGAGATCTGAGTAAGTGAACTCAATAGGAAAAATAAACAGAAAATTGAGTAAAAAGTACAGGGTGATATATCTTTCAAATAGTGAACCGTCACAGCAGTCCGGGGGAAGGGGGCAAGGAGAAGTGGAAGGAGAACCAAGCTCCGTACAACATCACAGAGAACCACAACTCCAACCGGTCGCCGGCGCACCAGGGAGTGAGTGAAACTTCCCGAGACCAAATCCAAGTGCCGGGCAGCAATGAATTCTCATCATCTCCATGCCAATCTGAAAAAGAAGGGTGGGGAAGTTGTCTAACACTCACCATTGATCACATACTTACTCTCTCTGTCAAGGGGGTCAAAAATCATCGCCTTAGGTCTGGGATACCTAAGGAATTCGCTGGGATTGTAATCAACCGCGTCCCTAATAAGTTCATTAGGGTGGGTTTCCGCTTTCTTTAAGAACTTCTTGGAGATTCTGGTGGAAAACTCATGTACCTTCTCAATTCCAAGTGAGTTCCTCAGGTTCCGAAGTGGGGTCCAAATAGGAACCCGAGTGATCATACGAAGTGCTCGGCACTTCACCCTCTCGATTCTCTCTCGCTGATTAATACACTGCCGGACAATTGCTAAGGACGGATGACAATAGCAACGATAGCAATCATAAAATGGAAGGCAGGAAAATGTGGAAATTAGCATATGTGCGGGATACAGTAAGACGTGTTGTGCGTATGCAAATTTTGGATTGCCGAACTTGTTGGTGACGTCATAGCGCTGATAAGAGATATAAAGGATTTGACGCGTATTGACCTTGTTGTTCAAACGCAAAGTTGAAAGGGAAAGAATCAATTGACGAACTTGCAATTTTCAGTATGTCTTCCCGACATCACCTAGATGATTTTACGCGAGGCCGTATTATTGGCAAGATTAAAGAAGGGCGAAAAATAACAGATGTTGCCAGGGAGTTTGACGTCAGCCACAGTGTTGTTTCAAGGCTTTGGAAATCATTTCAAACAAATGGAGAGTGTAGCAAACGTCACGGGGGAGGTCGTGTTCGCAGTACGACACCTGCAGAAGATCGGTACATAGTGCTATCAACAAAAAGACACCGGCGCAGCACAGCTAGTGAGGTAGCAAATCAGTTTGTGGCTGCTACTGGCAAGCGGATCTCCCGAAAAACTGTCGCCAGACGTTTGCATGAAGGAGGACTATATGCCCGCCGTCCTGTTGTGTGCATCCCATTGTCCAGACGTCACCGTACCGCCCGTTTGCAATGGTGCCATCAACATTGCAATTGGACTGATAACGACTGGTCTGTTGTCCTCTTCTCAGATGAGAGTAGATACAGTCTATCGTCTGATTGTCGACGACAACTGATCTGGCGTGATAGTGGTAACGCATATTGTCCAGCAAACATACAGAAAATTGACCGATATCCGACATGTAATGTCATGGCATGGGCTGGCATCATGATCAATGGCCGTACGTCCCTCTATGTGCTTCCAACTGGGATTATGACTGGCCAACGATACATTAATGATGTTCTGCTACCTCATGTTTGCATGTTCCGTGGTGCTGTCGGTGATAGATTCATTTTCATGGACGACAACGCAACATGTCATCAAACAGTCGCTGTCCAGGAGTGTCTTGAGAGCGAGGATATTCAACGCCTCGTATGGCCAGCAAGTTCTCCAGATCTGAAACCCATTGAAAATGTGTGGGATGCTTTAAGGAGGAGTCTTGCTGGTCGCCAATGCCCTCCAATAAACAAGGACACCCTCATCCGTGCACTGACAGAGGAATAAGATAAATTACCCCAACAGCCGCTTGATAATGTTGTGCAAAGCATGACACGACGTGTGGAATCTTGCATCGCCCTCCATGGTGGCCATATCCCGTATTGACATCTTACGCCGGAACGCCTGCGGACGGTAATTGCATTTTTTTCACGTTTGCGTATTCTGCACAAAATGGCCTGTTGGTCCCTTGAACACGTTCCAAAGCCTTCTGGATTTCAGAGCACAATAAATTGTCTTTCTTGTAATGTCCTGGCATTCTGACATTATTTTATTTCACTTGGCATCCAACCACATTTACTTTTTTATGCGCTATATAGCCGTTTATGATCCGTCCTTAGCAATTGTCCAGCAGTGTACTATTGTTTTCCAACCCGGTTTCATTGACATTGAATAGCTTTGATAAATTTAATTTGCGTCAGAACGGATTCAAAAGACATGCTTATTACACCCGAAAATTCGGTGTCGTCTTTCTTGTTTTTCTTGGGGTTAACGACCATCGTGAGCAATCTGGTGGACTAAAAACACTTGCCCGTTCCTAATTTAGGGCAATGGTTCCGGGGAAGGGAAGGAGCGACTGCTGTAAAAGAAGTACAACACCCATACCTTACCGGAACTCGAACCCGAGCTCAACTCGGACGAATTGAAAGAAACCAACGCTTGGACCGCTGCTCCACCTAAACGGCATTGATCTTTGATAATTGATCTTTCGTACGGAAAGCTGAGAGCGTTAGGACAAGCAACATATAATTCACAATTTCACACAACGATGGAGGGTGGTTTCGGAGACATCATACAAACTATCGTTGCTAACAAACAAAAATAAGAAATCACATGCAGCAGTAATTTGTTTCATTATTCCTGGTGTTTTAAAATATAGCTCGTAAGATTTTAAATATTAAATATGCAAATGTGTACAAAGGTGGAAAACAAAGTAATTTGTACTGCTTCAAAAATAATGCGTTTACGTAAGGTAGTTATGTTGTACTGACATATGTTTATAGTTTAGAATGAAAATTTGATCATTCACCGGAGAAGGGCCATGGTTCGTGTCAGGGTTAAACGTGATCACGTGTGATCTATTTTTCTGATAGCGCTAGTTCTGTCTTTTCACTCGCACCAGTGACAATGCATTAGAGACGGACGACTACATATGTCTCCCATAGTTGCTCATGATGGTCATTTCACCCCCAGAGAAACTCAGATATTTGCTTCTGGATAATGATCCTTACTGTTTGCACGTTATGCCGCGGGACAATTTTCTTGAAATGGTCCATTCTCCCCGTAATGACGTAAGAACCAAAGATATTTCGTGCTAATTGTAAGTAAAAAGATTGATAGTGCTGTCAAAGCACGGTAATATTTTTTTGGATCCAAAGCACATACACCACATCTATAAATTATCTTTGAAAAAAGTTTTTATTTACAATTTAAAAACATGGTTGATAAAAGCTCTAGCAAGCACTTTCGCGAACCACTATGGTAGCATCATCAGGCCAATGAGTGAAATCAGATCAGAACGGCACAAAGCTAAATAGTGACAGATAGGAGCACAAGGGATATATATCATGTAAATGAAACACAATGTCATCGCCATTTACTACAAATTGTTTAAAGTCTTTGTAATTATTAAGATTCTTCCCCCCTTGAGTAGTGTAGAACCAAGTTTCTCCAGGCATTGGGAAATAATACAGGCACGTCCTCATTACAGTAATTTGGTCCCAGTTTTATGATAAATGGACTCTCACTGAAGAGCATAGAGCGTTTATTAGAAGCTGTCGATAGTAAGTTCGTATTGTACCAGTCAGGTCTTAGACATTTTCCAAGTCAGACATTCCGAATCAATGCCTGGAGAAACTTGGTTCTACAGTACTCAAGTGGGGAGGAATCTTAATAATTACAAAGACTTTAAACAATTTGTAGTGAATGGCAATGACTTTGTGTTCTATTTACATAATATATATCGCTTGTGCTCCTATCTTGCACTATTTAACCTTGTGCCGTTCTAATATGATTTCACTCTTCGGCCTGATGATGCGACCAAGTGGTTCGCGAAACTGCTTGCCAGAGCTTTTATCAACCATGTTTTTAAATTGTAAATAAAGACGTTTTATAAATCATACGTGTTTTAAAAGATAAATTAGGGATCTGGTTTGTGTGCTTGGGATCCAAAAAAATGTTGCCGTGCTTTGACAGCATTATCAATCTTCTTACCTCCCGTAATTTTTATACGTGATACCGGGGATCGTAGATCCCCAAAGAAATGCGAGATTTATCGCTGAAGACCACACGACACTACTCTGTTTGCAATTTCATTGGAGTCCGGCCCAACTCCAGATGCTGGCGTTGATGCTCATTGGTTGATAGTACTCAGCGAGATAGACGCGATGCGTGGCGTCCTCTTTCCGGCAGTCTTCGAGACAGGGTTTTTCTTCTGATGGGACGACTTAAAACAACATTTACCATTCTTCTGGTTGTAGAGTTAACATCTGTAATGAAACGGAACAATTTTGAAGGATCAAATTATGCTCTGTCCTGTGTGCTGCAATGCCACACGAACCAGAGTCCACGCCTTCTCTCCAAGGCTGCTGTTAAAATCAATAAAATGTTGCGTAATGATAACTTAAATGCTACGCAGTGCCGCGAATGGACCATCCATTCGGACAGGTAACAATAATCAGACTCCTGTCAAATGCACTCATTGGGCGATGTGGTAGCTGAATTTTGCATCATGGTATTCTGTTGGTAGTTTGAATCCACCTGGAAAAGGCAGCTCAAAGCCGCAGGATTCTTTTCACGAGGAAACCTGACGTAGTTGTGACGTTACGTCAGAGGCTTTCTCACTTGTATCGCTAAAAGCTGCAATCCCAAAGATCTCACATTTCAATCGTATGCATATCTCGGCTAAACTTAGCCTTGAAGGGACTTTTATGCGATTCTAATCATTACTTCTCAGGGAGGTGCAATATCAATTTTTCAAAGTACATTTAGCGAAACCGAATATATTAGAGCCTGTGACGTATATTCTAATGTCACTCTCATTTTTAGTTCCTTTGCCTATGTAAATTTGAGTTGTTCTGCTTATACTTCCAAACTTAACGTTATATGTTTTCCCTCAAACGAGAATGAGGTTGGCAACATTTGAGGTCAGAGAGAAAGTGATGTTTGAATGTGAAAAGAACGATAGATAAAAAGGATGATACATAAGTTGCCCGTGTGGGTAGATGCGTGTAGACGTTCGATTGTTAAGGTAAATGTGAAGTCTAGAACTCTAGTGCCATGTTGTGAAGTTCTATTGAAACAGTGCTGAAACGAAGAAAGAGTTTCCGTAAGTTGAATTCTGTCTATGTTTCTTCTGGCCGTAAAAGTTTATTTAGGAAATATTGCATCGTATTCTTATCTAATGGTTTTAGACTTAGCGTAACGATAGTATCTCTCACGAAAAAGACATTACGTTATTAGCCAATGCAGCAAGATCATAGATGTAGTTTTCCTCTGTTCACTAATCAAAAGTACATTTAAAGCCAGAATACCCTTTCATTCACGAAACTTCGCCGCTGAATAAATTACTCTCGCCATTTCTTTCTAAAGAAAAATATATCTGGTTTTGGAAAGAAAATGTATCTACTTAAAATATAATGAAATATTTAAACATGAGAATAAAAACAGGAACAACTGCCGTCATACTAATGGCAATGAAACTACGCATTCAATTATCATTTATATACATCAGTGGACTATACTTTCACCAGAGGTTGCGAAATGGGAATATTTCATCAACAACTTTGCACTGTGTTTTATAGCTTAAAAATACACTGGGATTGAGATAAAGAAAGGATGTAACTTGAGTGTGTTATCGGGCAAATAATTTCTAAAAGAAAAGGCTGAAAGTATTCTTTAGTCACCGTTACGTTCGCCGAAAATGTAATTTCTTTACTGGATTTCTAAGACTGAAAGGTCACTGTTCAAATAACAACTTTTATTTTAAATATTTCAAAAGCAGCATCTGCTACCTTGGTGGGCCGATGTGGTTTCCTATAAAGAGATTACATAATGTTTATCTGGTCTCGATATGGGATATTAGCATATCGTACCGTTGCCAGAGGGGTTGATGTCTTTCAAAGTGGAAAGAAAGAGCACACAACTTAAGCATAATGGCGGCCATCGTTTGACCGGGTAAAACAATTTTTTGCCATTCTGTAGAAGGTAGTGAGACGAATTTTTATTAAATCACCAAGCGTGAAGACATTTCTGGAAAATCGCAGTGGGAAATTTCGGAGCATCCGTCATATTCACCGGACTGGACCCCGGGGGTTTTCACATGTTCCAAAAAATAAAAGACCCTCTTAGAATCAAGTGCTTCCGGAATATCGGCAGAATTATTTCTGTGTTACGGCATTTTCTTAGAACGTTGGCTAAAACCGATGCTACTGAAAGCATTTGAGGCTTCCCATATGTTCGGCAATGCGTCGTCCGCTAGAGCGAAGGGTATATCGTGGGGCTGGGACTGTCACTTGCATTTCCTTTTTAATATGTACTAATTACAGCAATGTTGCCATTACAAATGATTTAAACGTTTTATTACGTCAGCTTTACGTGAATCTTACAAACTGCATCGTTCCTGAATATATATATTTGAAAACATTTCATTACCTTTTTAGTGTAGAGGGTTACAAGGAAAGTCCATTATCAGGCCAATATCTAACGAACTATGGCAATTAGCGATTTACTTCTTGTTCAGTTGTATAAGACACTCCCTATGGCGCACACAATAACACCACAAAGGATCCTGTCGCCCCCTTTTTTGGGAGTTCAGGGGGATATCGCTCCCCCTTTGCAGATAGGGCTAAAAAGTCAATTAGAAACTTGTTCAGCGATGCAATAATAGTGCATAAATATTTTTGTCCCATAACAAAAGATTGAAGGGGACTCTCCAAATGCGAAAAAAGCAGAAAGCTACCTGAGTCGCTCTGTCCGAAGCATTGTTGCATCAATTTCAAATGTGCTTTCTGCTCCGTGGTCAGAATACAAAAATGATATGAGTATTCGGTATGCCAACACTTCGTGAAACTGTGATGGGCAGTCGAAAGCTTTGCTACGTACGCAAGCCAAATTAGATGTGCAATACAGTTTTCCTATTGAACGAGTGTTTCGCCACTTTATGCCATTTCTCCTTGTCTCAGTGTATTGTTTACTGTATTGAACATCAAAGTCGGATATTGAATATGTCAAGGAACTGCGTTTTATTTCAGAACAAGATTTCCATACATCAAAATTGGCCCACTGATAAAAAAACATCCTAACTTAGATATTTTGCACAATCGGTGTTCTTTGCAAAAAAATTTCTTGAGCTAAATTAAAAATTAAAAACTTAATTTAGCTCAAGAAATGTAATAGTACGGAAGAGTGGCTCCACATGTAAGAAAGTATCATAACTACATGGAAGTAAAGTTTTTGATTTTTAATAAGGTTCAGGAAAGCTTTTTGCAAAAAACACCGATTGTACAATCTATGTTACTTTGCTTTTTATGTGTGGGAAAATTTTGATGAATTTTAACTCTTTCTTCGCTGAGGAAATAGGGTCAAATGTTTGGTAAATATGTCCGAAATTGTTTCGTCAGAAAAATGTTAGTACCCGAAAAAAGTGCGACGTACAGATTTTAGAGTATAGAAATTAATGGCAAATGGTGCAAAAATTTCATATTTTAAATGTTTTATAAAGATTTTTACCGTAATATTTACCTGCAATTGCGATACTGTGAATATACGCTGCGGCAGGCCTAACGCATCGCTAGCGCTACGATATCAAGCTTTGATCCGTTGAAAACAAGATTCCGTGCGGTGGCGTACAATTCACACACGAATGACTACAAGTGCAGCCGCTTACGTTCTTGCAAAGGGAGTGAAGCATCATGTACTCATACGCTACAGAATATAGGCCTTTCAGGTTTTGTCATTGTTTTTAAAGCACATGTTGAGAAATGTTTCATTCTTTCACACATGATTCTTTTATTCCAAATAGAAAAAAAGAAAAAACGAATATGCCTTTCTATGTTGTACAGAAAACTGAGGAACTATAACTTTCGGTTCTGGTTTGAACGGCTTCCATTCGTAGCTGATTTTCTGTGTTCCTGCACTTAAGGCTCTCCTGTTAACGGCCTGTTGGCAGATCAGTTTCCATTTTACTCATACGTATCTTTTACAAATCAAAGAGGTTTTTTCCGGTTTTTCCTGCCAACAACGTACAGCATACAACAAAATAAAGGGTTGATAATCTGGACAAATTTTTTTGTAGCTTATGACTACCACATTTATCGCTGTCCTGCCAACAATGTAATCTCTTTCTCTAGTACTCTTCCGCCCGTCATTTCGGCACTGCAACGAACCTTCCTTTTAATGGACCAAAGCTTCACATCTTCTCCGGAGCGACGCGTTAGGCCTACCGCAGCTTTTCGTTACAGCGTCGGACTCACAGGTCAATATTACGGTAAAAATCTTTAAAACACATTTAAAATACGAAAGTTCTGCACCATTTGCCATTAATTTCCATACTCTAAATACTGTATGTCACACTTTTCCCAGGTACAAATATTTTTCCGACGAAATAATTTAGGACGCTAATCTACACATTTACCGATTTTTTTCCATTAGAAGTACAAGGAGCAAAATCATTAGGCGACGGCATTAAGCATAATACATAACTTTTCTTTATGGAACCCTAAAATGTGCATAGCTTCACAGAAAAATCACTTTTCTCAGAAAGACAGCGTGTTGAAAAAGAAACATCGCATTGTGTGGTAAAACAGTTTTGTTCCTTTGAAATAGGTAATGAGGAACACGTTCAAAGGAAAATATAATTAGCAACACGATCGAGAATTAAAAGCCCATGAGCAATTTAATAACATAAGAGAATGTACGAGCACGCACACACACACACAGATCTGATTATATTCAGTGTCAACTAGAATTACTTTTCTAATCTCTTAAGAAATTGTCCCATTGCTGTGATCGTTACCGTTCTTTTTCTTAGAATAAAATATAATACATTTAGAAAATACCCATTTACGCTTTACGTATCGGACGAATGGTTATGCCCAATGTATTTCGGGTACTAGCCCCACGAAACGATTGAGCTTACAGGCCCGTGCGACTTGCGGAACACGCAGGCATCAATAGTTCGTTTGGCCCCCATGGCTGGCAATAAAGGCCGCTACACGAAGCGGCATTGAACGAAAGAGGCTTTTGATGTGGGCTTGGGGTATGTCGGTCAAGGCTGCTCCCACACGTTGCCCCAGTTCATCAGGCGTAGCCGCGGGTGGTGCTTGCCGAGCCACTCGGTTGCCGATCAGCAACCAGACGTGTTCGTTGGGCGAAATATCGGACAAACAGGTGCGCCACGGCAGCAGTGACACCTGATGGGCCGTGAAGAGTTTTTGCACGATGCGTGCCACGTGCGGGCGCCCATTGTCATGGTGAAACGTGGCCTCTGGCAGGTCCTGCAAGTAAAAAAGGACTACAAGCTCCGAACCGTCAGAGATGTAGCAGTGGCTGTTAAATGTACCGGCGATGCGTACCATAGGGGTTCGGGTGTCATATCCAATTGCGTTCCAAACCAGAACGCCAGGCGACGGGCCGGTATGTGATGCATAATGCAGGCGTCATACAGTCTCTCGCCGCGGTGCCGCCACACGTGGATCCGACCATCCTGGTGTTGCAGGCAGAAGCGGGATTCGTCGGAGAAGACAATGTCGTGCCGATCCGTAGTCCATGTGCGGCGTTCAACGGCCCACTGCCGCCACACTCGCCGGTGGTGTGACGTCAATGGTAATCGGAGCAATGGGCGCCGTGCGACAAGTCCCCGCTCCTGCAGACGACGTCGAACTGTGCGTGCTGACACAGGTTGTTGCGCAACACACCCTAATTCATGCGCTAACTTTCGTGATATGGCGGTGCAAGCCGTCAATGCCCGCCGCACAACATGCGGGTCCTCTCGTATGGTGGTGTGCCGATGCTGCGGCAATCGCTCACGTCGGTCCCTCCGTCCCTCCTGAACCCACCGGATTCATACTCGCCTCACTATGGCTGGATGTCGTCCAACACGGGCGCCGATATCTCGGTACGACAGATCGCTTTCGCGATAAGCCTCTATTCGTCTTCTGCCGAACTCCGAAACTTGCTGGAATGACTGCCGTGTTCTGCGACGAGGCATCAGGAAGCTTCCTACGCACAGGTCCTGCACCTTAACACACTTCCACTAATTATACCCCGTCTTCTGTGCACCCATCTTTTAGTGTATCTCGGTGGCGTGCCGGACGCACATGATTTGCATATGCCCTGCAATGCTAATCGTTTTCATGTCCTCTCGCGGGCGACGCATGCTGCGAATTTCACTCCAATCGGATCCTTCCTTCTTGGTGTTGCATTTTGGGTTGCCAGCAGTGTATATAACCCAGAAGAAAGAACAATAATAATAGCAGAAGACATAAAAGCAACCCCAGCAAGCATTTATGCGGAGCAATACGTCAACGAAGTGTGACGTCACAAGATGGCGCTGGGCATAAACAAATGTCTGATCCTCCATGATTTCCATAGCGTTTCAACGTGATTGGTGAAATGTGCTCATATTTAGGAATTTCTTCATTTTTTTCTGGCACTTTGAAGCTGAGTCAACGCCGTCAAAATGCTGTGAAGTTCTCTCACATCCAGTAATTTTATTATGAAACGCATAGCGAGAAAATATGTGGTCAAATTCATGCTTCTATGAAAGATAAGGGCAAATGAGCAATTTAGCGTCCTAAATTATTTGGCTACATATTTAGAAAGAATATGTAGCCAAATAATTTAGAAAAAAAAACAAAACGATTGTCAGATTCTGATGTGAAAAAAATGAAACAGAAATGATGAGCTATTTTCTATAGCGTAGCAGTACAAGATGGAAAGCTTTCCTGGGAAGTACGTGCCCAATTCCTCTTGTACTCTTCCCCCAGCAAATTGGTCGCCTCGGCGTTGTGTTAGGCTTGCTGCACTTGGTGCTCACGTCGGCGTTCTTGGAGGTAAGTTTTACGGTGAAAATGTTTAAAATGCATTTACCAGATGAAATTTTTTTCACGATTTGCGATCATTACATACTTTAATATAGGTTTATCTCATTTTTTCCAAATAAGAAGCTAAATAATGTAGGATGCTAAATTACACATTTGCCGACATTTCAGTCCAAAAGGCATGTTTCGTTTGTTTCTCGGTAATCTATAAAATGAACACTGATGTTTGACAGTCTGGTGATTACAGTATGCTGCGAAACATGAAACCATATCTAATACATTCAGTTTCACCTTAAAAAATCAATTTTACAGGACTATCCACAGCCGTCAACGATAAAACTAACGTTAGCTTACATATGAACAACGTGTGTTTATGTCCAGTTGCCATTCCGTGATGTCACGACTTCGACGACGTATTCAGTAAATAAGGAAAAAACTTACCCTATTGTATGCATTTTTACCGATAATGTTTTGGGGAAAAATAATGGTATGGTATAAAGATGTAATTTTAAACCTGTGGCAAGCGTAGTCACGGTAAAACGGCGAAGCCACCCCAAGGTACGCAAAATATATTTAATTTGGTTGTTAATATATCTTGATTTTTCTCCTTTTGACTTTTGCATGTTACCTATTCTTTGAGATAACATACGTTTGATTTTCAAAAAAAACAGACTCTCACAGTCGCTATGCAACCACTAAAACAGGAGAATCAGACATGTACAGGTAATGTGTAATCACGGCCTGCATGTTGACTTTTCCCAGGTACAAATATTTTTCCGACGAAATAATTTAGGACGCTGATCTAGATAGACATTTACCGATTTTTTTCCGTTAGAAGTACAATGAGCAAAATCACTAGGCGATGGCCTTAAGCATCATACAAAAGTTTTCTTTATGGAACCTTAAAATGTGCATAGCTTCACAGAAAAATCACTTTTCTCAGAAAGACAACGTGTTGAAAAAGAAGCATCGCATTGTGTGGTAAAACAGTTTTATTCCTTTGAAATAGGTAACGAGAAACACGTTCAAAGGAAAACATAATTAGCAGCACGATCGAGAATTAAATGCCCGTTAGCAATTTAATAACATAAGAGAATGTAAGAGCACGCACACACACACACACAGATCTGATTATATTCAGTATCAACTAGAATTACTTTTCTAATCTCTTAAGAATTTGTTCCGTTGCTGTGATCGTCACCGTTCCTTTTATTAGAATAATATAATGCATTTAGGAAAAACCCATTTACGTTTGATGTACCGGACGAATGGTTATGCCCAATGTATTTAAAGCAACGTTTCTCAGGTAGAAAGGTTTGTCACTGAACTTCGAAAGAGTTGTTATGCTGCTATGTTTTACGACATAATCGAGCGCACGGTTCCTATGTGGTAATATTGAGTTATCCGTTCAAATGTGTTATATATGAGGCATTTCTATAATATGGAAAATTATGTCGGCACCACTATTGATTGTATAAATATATAGCCCAGAAGAAAGAATAATAATGGTGCCAGAAGACAAAAAAGCAACCCTGGCAAGCATTTATGCGAAGCAATACGTTATCGAAGTGGGCCGTCACAAGATAGCGCTGGGCATAAACGAATGTCTGATCCTCCATGATTTTTTTTTTGATTGGAAGTTTAACGACCTCCGTGAGCAACTCAATGGGCTATAAGCAGTCGTCGTCCCTAATTTAGGGTCACTGGTTACAGGGAAGGGAGAGGGCCAGTGCCGTAAGACAAACACAACATCCATGCCTCACCGGGATTTGAACCCGGACCCCGTTCGGACGAATGATCAGAAGCTATCGCTTAGACCACTGCGCCACCGGGGCGGCCCATGATTTCCATAGCGTTTTAACGTGATTGGTGAAATGTGCATATAGTTTGCAATTTCTTCATTTTTTTAAACAATTTGAAGCTAAGTCAACGCCGTCAAAATGCTGTGAAGTCCTCTTACATCCAGTTATTTTATTATGAACCGCATAGCGAGGAAATACGTGTTCAAATTCATGCTTCTATGAAAGATAAGGGCAAATGAGCAGTTTAGCGTCCTAAATTATTTGGCTACATATTTCGAAAGAATATGTAGCCAAATAATTTAGAAAAAAACAAAACGATTGTCAGATTCTGATGTGAAAAAAATGAGATAGAAATGATGAGCTATTTTCTGTAGCGTAGCAGTACAAAATGGAAAGCTCTCCTGGCAAGTACGTGCCCAATTCCTCTTGTACTCTTCCGCGAGCGAAATGGTCGCTTCGGCGTTGTGTTAGGCTTGCCGGACTTAGTGCTCACGTCAGCGTTCTTGGTGGTAAGTTTTACGGTGAAAATGTTTAAAATGCATTTACCAGATGAACTTTTTTTCACCATTTGCGATCAAATTACATACTTTAACATAGGTATATCTCATTTTTTTCCAAATACGAAGTTACGTAATTTAGGATGTGAAATTACACATTTACCGACATTTTAGCCCATAGGGAATGTTTTCGTTTGTTTCTCGGTAATCCATAAAATGAACACTGTTTTTGACCGTATGGTGATTACAGTATGCTGCAAAACATAAAATCATATCTAATACATTCAGTTTCACCTTAAGTAATCAATTTTACAGGACTATCGACAGCCGTCAACGATAAAACCAACGTTAGCTGACATGTGAACGACGTGTGCTTATGCCCAGTTGCCATTCCGTGACGTCACGACTTCGACGACGTATTCGGTAAATCTGGAAAATAATGTTAAGAAGGAAAAAAGCTTACCTCATTGTATGCATTTTTACCGAGAATTTTTGGGAAATAATAATGATATGGTATAAAGGTGTGATTTTCAATTTGTGGCAAGCGTACTCACGGAAGAACGGCGAACCCACCCCAGGGTACGCAAAATATATTTACATTGGTTGTTAATGTATCTTGATTTTTCTCCATTTGACTTTTGTACGTTACCTATTCTTTGAAATAAGATACGTTTGATTTTCAAAAAAACGGACACTCACAGTCGCTATGCATCCACTAAAACAGGAGACTCCGACATGTACGGGTAATGTGTAATCACGGCCTGCATATCGAGTGGTTGGTTCACTTCGTGGGCGTGTCTTTCTTGAACAAATCGGAATAGTATATGACACGAAGCAAGGCTGTCCAGAAAGCACCAAATCATGATGTTAGAGAAATGAGTTCCCTATTTTTGTGACGTCACGCGAACACAAGGGCTTCGGATTAAATACCAACGTTGTCGTGCATTAGTGCAAGCACAACACCGACGTTTCAGATCACGTAATTTGATACGCAGGAGTTTAGTCTGACGAGGTCACCTAACCTAACATTATCAAACAACAACATGATCCATTCTTACTACTCTGAAAACAGGAGTTTGCCGCCCCGGTGGCGCAGGGGTCTAAGGCGCTGGCCTCTGATCATTCGTCCGTAAGGTGTCCGGGTTCGAATCCCGGTGAGGCATGGATGTTGTGTTTGTCTTACGGCACTGGCTCTCTCCCTTCCCTGGAACCAGTGACCCTAAATTAGGGACGGGCGACTGCTTATAGCCCATTGAGTTGCTCACGGTGGTCGTTAAACCTCCAACCAAAAAAAAAAAAACAGGAGTTTGTCGGTGACGTATATCGGAACAGCGTCTCCTTGCTCCGGAGTGAGTTGCTCTAACCGACTACGCTACACCGACGGAAATCATAGCTGCACATTGTCGTTTTGACACGCTTTTGACTTCAGAAGTACGTCACACTGCAACGATACTTAATTACCTATCATGGTGAGTTTAAGGAACAGCGAGCTGATTTTTTCTTGGGGTTAACAACCATCGTGAGCAATTTGGTGCACTATAAACAGTTGCCCGTCCCTAATTTAGGGCCACTGGTTCCGGGGAGGTGAAGGAGCCACTGCTGTAAGAGACGTACAACACCCATACCTTATTGGAACTCGAATTCGAGCACAACTCGGACGAATTGACAGAAACTAACGCTTGGACCACTGCTCTACCAAAACGGCATTGATCTTTCTCAGGGAAATTTGAGAGTGTAAGGACAAGCAACATATAAATCACAATTTTACACAACAATGGAGTGTGGTTTCGGAGACATCACACAAACTATCGTTGCTAACAAACAACAATAAGAAATCATATGCAGCAGTAATCTGCTTCATTATTCCTGGTGTTTTAAGATATATCTGGTAAAATTTTAAATATTAAATATGCCAATGGGTACAAAGGTGGGAAACAAAGTAATTTGTACTGCTTTAAAAGCAATGCGTTTATGTAAGGTAGTTATGTTGTCCTGACATATGTTTATAGTTTAGAATTAAAAAATTGAAAATAGTAAATTAGACTAATAATTTTGCTGCATATGATACTTTTCAAAAAATTCTTTCTGCTGCATATGATACTTTTGCATTATATAATGCCAAACACGTACTTCTGACGGAATAACATGCAAACAAGACATATGCGTCAGACAATCTGATTTACATTTCCACACGTAACAAAATCAGACCGGCGGTTAGCGATTCAACTTCTTCGTATATTATTCTCCATCCTTTAGGAAAAGCATATGATTTACACAGATGAATAACATTACAAGTGGAAAAAAGTATGTGTAATAAAAAGAACGTGATGAATGGCTTTCAAAATAGGACGACGTCTCAGAGACGTCATATTAGGCGAAGGGGATAAAGTATGCAATTTCATGGCAAATGGTGAAAACATGTCATTTCTGAAGTGCATTTTAAAGATTCTTACCGTAAAACTAACCTCCAAGTACAACGACGTGAGCACCGCTGCGGCAGGCCGAGCACAACGCCGCGGCGAGCACGCCACGCTTGGTTCCGCTGAAACGAAGGTCTCGTTCCGGCGGCCATGCGGGCGAAAGAGTACAAGAGAAATTGGGAACGTTCTTGCGAGCGAAGCGTTCAAATTTGTACTGTTACGCTAAAGAAAGTAGTTCTCGATTTCTGTCACAATTTTTCAAAATACATGGTGACAATTGCCTTGATGTTACACATATCATTCCCTGGTGCGAAATAGAAAGTATGCAGATGACTTCCTTTCTTCTACAAAACCGTTAAAGTACAGGTGGCGTTCTGTCCAACAGAACTTAAGTGGCATCGGCAAACTTTTGCTCCTCCTTTGCACAGTGTTGTCCGCAATCTATTCAAATTGGATTACAAAAAAAAATTCTCGAAGAAGCGAGGTCATATATTGCGCATCAAAGAATCATAGGCGAAAATAACACGAAATTATCAGATTGTGATGCAAAAAATGGGACGGAAATGATATATTTTCTGTAGTGCAGCAATACAAATTGGAAAGCTTTCCTGGCAAGACCGTTCACCGTTCCTCTTGTGCTCTTCCGCTAGCAAAACGGCCGCAGGAACATGACCATCGTTTCAGTGAAGCAAAGCCTGACGTCGTCGCCGCGGCGTTGCCGCAGCTTCTGATCACAGCGACGCACTTCCACGTAAATATCACGGTAAAAATATTTAAAATACACCATAATGATGAAAATTTTTCACCATTTGCCATGAAATTGCATACTTCAAAATCAGTACGTCTCACTTTTTTCGAAATCCTTCGACTCTTCCGACGAAAGAATTTAGGACGCTACACCCGCCTCAAAGTAGGAGCACAGTTGAGGATATAAGTGATAGAATGCCAGAAAATTATCGCGTAGTTACACGTGGAAAGCCGCCTTACATGAAAATAATGCCGCCTCACTTGTGACGATACATATATTTTAAATCATTATATGTAGGATGAAAATATTTTGAAAGGAATCGCATGTTTTGGTATAACAATGAATGTTTTCAGACGCCACAATGAGAGAAACGGAAAGAAATTCGGTTGTGCAAATAAATCATTTCTCATAAACGGCTTAGGAAATGCCATCTCAGCTCTGTGAACACCTAAGAGAACGATACTTTTCAATCACAGGATTACAGCGTAAACACTTGTTTCCAGTTATGAAGTGTTCGAAGAATGGAATGATAGATTTTAGGTAATATCAGGTCGTTCGGAAAATAATGGCCGATTTGGTGGGTGAAAATGAAAGAGACGTACCTCATAGCATACAACGGTTTTATTCGAAATATGCCCCTTCAACAGCTACACACCACTGCCAGCGAGTAACAAGTACTTCAATGCCAGTCCGGAAGAAATCTGGTCTCTAGATGCAAGACAGTCCCGGAATGCAATGTCGACCTCCTTCCGGTTTCTGAAGGTCTTCTCCTTGAGGTAATTGCTAAAATGCAGGAGGATAGGACTCTTCCTGTTCACCAAAGATGGCTGTTTGGAACACAATTTTGATGCATTCGGTCAATTTCTTCACAGTATGTGACTGAGGTAATGCTTTCACTAGCATTCAAGAACCTGTAGTGTATGACACCGCGAACAGTCCACCACACCGTCAACAAAATCTTCTTCTCTATTTTCAACCTTGGTTTAGAATGTTGTTTTGGTGGTTCGGTTGTTGCCGTATAACACCCACTTTTCACCACAGGTTACGATGCGATCAAGCAAGATCTCGTTTCGTTGCGAAGCAGAAAGTTACTGCACATCTCAACCCGTTGTTGTTTCTGATGCTCCGTCAGATCGTGTGGGACTTCTAGACCTTACCAATTTGTGGAAATGTACGGAGCCGCCCCGGTGGCGCAGTGGTCTAAGCGATGGCTTCTGATCATTCGTCCGGAAGGGGTCCGGGTTCAAATCCCGGTGAGGCATGGATGTTGTGTTTGTCTTACGGCACTGGCTCTCTCCCTTCCCTGGAACCAGTGGAACGGGCGACTGCTTATAGCATATTGAGTTGCTCACGGTGGTCGTTAAACCTTCAATCAACAACAACAAAAAATGTTCGGAACTAGTTGACATCGACACATTGTACTATTTGGCGAGTTCTCTTTTTGTGACGCGAGGATTTGCCTGCGCATTTGCTTTCAGAGCGTCGTTATCAATGACCGAATGTTGACCTCGGCCCTCCTCATCTTGTAAGCTCGTGTCACCGGAACGAAACTTTTCAAACCACTGACGAACAGTACGTTCAGATGTTGCCTCCTCTCTCCAGGCTTAGACCACATTACGGTTCGTTTGTGACGCATTACGACCCAGTTTGCAGGCCTGAAGCAGAATCACCCCCAACACTCTCGTTCCTAACAAGACGACTGTCACACAAGTAGCAACGACTGCAGCTCAACCGATTATGGCGTGTATGTGGCGTCTGAGCCGCCCTCCAACTCGTACGAATAGCTCTGCGAGCGGGTTGGTCTGGAAGCATTATGGGCGAGTTGAATGCGATTACACCTCAAGAAATCGGTCATTATTTTCCGATCGACCTATCTTGCGTCATTAAATTGGGCGACTAAAAACCTTTTCACGCAATTTATGCAAGACAAGACATATTATCTGAAAATGTTTTAATAACAATTGAAAAATATCTACTAAAACCTATATTTTAAGACAAAGAAAAGGAATAATATAAAACAATTCCGTTACAAATGACGTATGCTTTTGTTGTTTTTAATTTTTGCATTCCTGCACAAAACGCTCACGGCACGCCGCCACTGCAGGTAAATATATATATATATATATATATATTCGCTTTTTTTCTTGAGTTGGCGTAAGATCTATGAATATCGCGGCCCACCGGGAATTGTCCTGGTATCCCGGCGGCCCAGTCCGTGCCTGGATATATGACTCAAAATCAAAGGGTAGCAACGTTATGTTGGCCCATTGCTTCATACAAAACGATAATATCAGAAATCAATTTCATTGCAAATTCTACGTAATCAAAAATAACTTTCAATGTTTTTTATTGGGGAAAGTGAAACCATCACTAATTCATAGTTTGATGCTGACTGAAAAAAGAGGAATTATGACTAAATGTTCCAGCCTTCCTTTAACGGTTATTGGTGCCTTGGTATCGTTTTACATTTGGCGGTTGTGCATTTCGATGGGGTCTGTTCTGAGGAAAGAAGTGGAACTCTACTGTGTTATACTTGCTATGATCATGGTTGCACATTGGGATTTTTTGATTTAAAAGCTTAACTATTCCTGTGGGATATAGAGCTATGGAGAGTCACGTGTTCCCAGCTTGGGTTCATTGGTCCAGGGAAAGAGATTAGAACCAGCGCAGCAGGATAAACTCACTCTCGTCTGGAAACCTTACACAAGCCCAACTTGTGTGATTGGTCAAAAGCCATGGCCACTATCCAACCCACTTAGCGACCGAGGAAGCTTTGCACGCCATCTGGGCTGTGAGAATAAGACGGAATGGAATCGGTTAGTGTTAGAATTATTAGCAGAAAAATAGCTCTTCCACTGAGTTTACAATTTCCTCCCACTGTCACTACCACTGTGTTTAAGTTCGTCAGTGTATCCTGCAGTAACCCAGGCAATGACAAACTATTATAGCATGACAAACTATGAAAAGCCCAACATTGTCACTATTATAACCATAAATTTTTGTTTGCAAACGCTACGCTTATTGATAAACCTGATTCGACTGTCAAGCTTAATGTGTTAGAAACTTTCCACGTACAACGGAACTTTTCTCGACTTATCAACGACATGTCGTCTACGCCATTTTTTTCAAGCGCGTGAAAACAACTCACCAAAATCCGTGACCGTCAGCACTCTCATGATGGCACAATGGTTTGAATGTTTACGCCCCATTCGTCTTGATGATGCCGAGTCAAATGCTCAGCGAAGCTATAGTCGATGTTAGTAATTCATTTAACTGTGGATAAACGTTGATAATTTATTCTATTTCAACATCACAAGTGTGTAGTCTTGAAGTGTATATAGCATATTTCTGCCAGTTATAACATGATGTACAATAAAACTGGCAGAAGTATAACCTCACATCACTGTACTAGGATAATGTCTGCTCAAGTACGATATTCGTTTTGGGAAAATGATGAGTAGAATTCTGGGTCGTGCTTTGGCGCTGCTGAAGTGATGAGTTGGTCGTTATGAAAATCAAATTACTACGAATGTACTTTTTTCTACTTTTACATTATTAGACTATTATTTTGTCTTTCAGTAAGTTAATTTTTACTTTTAATGTAACAGCGGAAATTTTCTCAAAAATTATTTGTTTTTGAATTTTTAAAAACATTTTGTTTTAAGTTTCCGCTTGATACGCCCCGAGTATTTTTGTTGACATATTTTGTATAAGCGCATTTGTGATTTCAATTCTTCATTTAAACAATTTGGAAAATTATTGTTGCGATTTTAATAACACATTTTTTCATTGATTATTTCGCAGATGACAGCGTTCGGAATGTGTTTTTAATTTGCCTTTTTTTCGTTGAATACATCTCAAATGTATGTTCAACGATATACACTCAGACTTTCCTCAGTGTAATTCTCAAAGTCATCTTTTATTGTCCTCATCTTTCAGAATAGTGTTTGCAGTAAAAGGGAGTAATTCAGAGTTAAGAAGTGAAAGCGTTGTGCGATAAAGTTTTGCTATCGTTTAGTTAAAACGGCTCCAGAAACAGTTAATTTAATGAAAAAGGCTTACGAAAATAAATGTTTGGATGAGTCAACGATTTTTAAATGGCACCATGATTTCAAAAAAGGGCGTTTGTCGGCAGAACTAGCTGCTGGGCCTGGTCGACCTGAAAGTGTTGTTACGGAGCGTATTGTTAAAACTGTTTGGGCAATCCTGCAAGAAGATCGACGAAGAACGCGAGAAGACATAGCGGCGTCAAGAAATATATCAAAAACGTTGGCATTCCGCATTCTACGCGACAAATTACAGCTGCATCGTGGGTGTATCAGATGGGTACCTCATCACTTGACTAGAGAACAATTGTTAGCCAGAGTTCAGGTGTGTCACGAGCAGAAGCAAATGATTGCAAAGGATCCAAACTTTCTAAACACAGTAATAACTGGCGATGATACATGGGCTAATTACTTCGACCTCCTCATGAAGCGCGCAACGAATGTCTGGAAACACACAGACTCGACTCCTTCGAAAAAGTCCACCAAACCAAATCAGATGGGAAGTTGATGATGAAATTTTTTTTGTTCATAAAGGTGTAGTCTACAAGCATGCCGTTCCTCCACAAATTACTGTCAATTCTAAGTATTACATTTCATACTGGAAGCATCTGCGACGACTCATATCGATTATGTGACCGGAACTGGTGGGCAAGTGGACCCTACACCATGAAAACGCCCACCCACATGTGGCTGCTTGTGTTCAACAGTTTTTTTTCGAAATGCAGTATTGAAATCATGCCACAGCATGCCTATAGTCCTGACCTCGCCCCGTGCGATTTCTGGCTGTAATGAAGGAGAAGTTCCGTGGCGAAACATTCAACACAGATGCTGACATTATTCAAGCTGTAAAGGGGTCGGTAAAGCAGCTTCAACAAAATGCCTTCGCCACATGCTTTGAAAAGTGGACTGAACGATGGGACCGTTGCATATCATCCTAGGGAAGATAGTTTGAGAAAGAGTAACATATTATTTGCTAGACCTATATTTTTTCATTTCGTGTGATTTTACTCTCAGTTTTTATGGAAAGGCCGTTGTAGTTTTTCAAGTTGCTGGCTGTAGGAACTGGTAAGCTTCGGTAGGGAAGGACCGTTTTCAAATTCTACAAGGACGGTATCCAACAGCTGCCCAGACGATGGGAACAGGTCGTGGCAAACCATGGCGACAACATTTCGGATTGAAAATATAAATCGGTCCAAATCAGTCCACCGTCTGGGCAGCTGTTGGACACCGTCCCTGTATAATTGTAGCTGCTTGGACGCAAAGAAGTAAGTGCGCGTTCGGCATGGTACTGATTTGTGAACTGCTGTCCGTACAAGGAATGCTACAACGACCGGAAAAGGGGGTAGTCTCTTGGGAGTAATGTCCGAGGAATAGGCTAAATACCGCAGCAGCTTCCAGCCCAGGTCCCTGATTTTGTGGCAGGTCACCCGTGCGGTGTGAGGTCTCGCTCCATCCTGTTGTCGGAGGACGACCTTGCGGTTCAGAAATGTTAGTCGTTTCGATGTGAGCAATGCGTGAAGATCATCGAGCTGACGGCAGTTCACATCGGCGGTGAAGCATGTTGTCCAGCAGCAGCTCAAAAACACGACGTCCGCATATCTCACCCAACAGACAGCAGGACCTTACGTGGGTGTAAGCCAGCTTTGAGGGTCGGCATCGGCTTCTGTTTTGGATCCAACCACTGTTTTCCGGCGCTGAAATTGTCGTACAGAACCTTTCGTCACCTGTCATAATTGTAGAACGGTTCAACTTGGTCACGCGCAAGCAAGGAAACGCATACACTCATGTGATTTGCTTTCTGCTGAACTGCGAGTTGATGGGGCATACATACCCCCTATTTTGCACCTTCCCAACTTGACGCAGGTGCGTGATAATGCTCGTGTTGGTAGTCCCTAGCTGTGCAACCAAATCCTGCGTGGTCATACGTGGGTCAGTCTCCACTAATGTCTTCAGCATGTCCATATCCACTGTTGCGGGTCTTCCTGCTTTGGGATGGTCTGACAGGTGAAACTTTCCCTCTGGAAACCGTTCGAACCACCGACAGCACTGACGATATGATATGGCATTCAGGTAATACTGGTTATGTTATTTATAGCTTTTGCTGGGGTGCTACCGCGACGAACCTCATACAGCATGCAATGGCGGATGTGCTGGTTGTCCATTTCCATGTTTGATGGATCTTATACTCTTCGCTTTCTGATGGCAAACTGCCACTGACTTAAGCCACATACCTGCTGGTGTCATAGCGGTGTACTGCGCACACTCAGTGACCGGGTCTTCGACTTCGTATAGCTCGTCATCGGACATCATTTTCTTTCCTACCCAATAATAAGTACTTTCGTCATTTGGAAATTAGAAATAGTCAAAAACCTGCAGCAGTAAGTGTTTTGCATCGAGTCCTAAAGAGCACAAGACGGACACAGCGCCAAATGCCGGACAGTGGATGAAACGGGGAATAAACACAATGTAATCGGCGAGCATATGCAAGTATTGCTTACGTTGAATCCAGAGCTGTGAAGTTTTGTAAAATTTAGTTCTAATATCCCTCGACATGATAACCCAATTATGTTCTTTTCGTTAAATTTCGGTTGAAAATCATCCCTATCACTTTATAAACATCAAAGATAAAAATTTCATTTGAGGCTGTAACATTCAAATGGCAAATGGCCAAGAAAACAATTTTTGAATGAGTACCATCGTAGGGTACCGTTATCTGGGGACATAAATTTCAAACCCACCTTGTCGCTTTTGCACAGCATGAGAAGAGCAAATTACTGAACATGGAAGCGTGCTTGTATTCCGTTCTTCGATACGAATAGGTACCAAAAACATCCGCCATATGGAAAAGTGTGGGGTAATTCCTCCCTATATAAAACAGAATGTTCAGGGCAGGGAGCCGTCCTAGTGACGCAGTGGCATTAGCGCTGACATCACATCACACGTCCGAGATGGGTTCGGTTTCGAATCCAGATGAGATTTAAATTTTGTGTTTGTCTTACGACACTAGCAGTCTCCCTTCCCTCAAGCGAGTTGGCCTAAATTAAGGACGGGCGACTGAGTATAGACATCGAGTTGCTCTTGGGGGTGGATAAACCCCTAAACAAAAAAAATGGTGAGAGTGCATGAGTTAAAATACAATAAAAGTAAATTTAATAAAAAATAAATGTACCTTAAGATATACGTATAGTAAAAATAAAAATATATAAACAGCAAGGAAATAAATGATTGAATGATGTAAACAGCAACGAAATACATACTTGGTAAGCGAATAAGCAAAGACATCGCTCTTTCCACGTTTATCAACACATAGCAACCGAAAAAGTGTTATGCGGCAACTTCTGGGATCGTACCCCACCGTAGAACAGGGCGAACGCACTCGGCTAGATATCGAGAGATCTGGGGTACGACCCAGCAGTGGCCGGATAACAATTTTTCGGTTGCTATGTGCTGATAAACGTGGAAAGTGCGATGCCTTTGTATATTCACTGACACCACGTATTTAGAAGATCTTCACTATACTTAATAAGCAATGATCATTCGTTTCCTGAAAAAACTCCCATCCGAATTCTTGCATATCATGATCAAAGTGCGTCAGCTTGATGAATCAAATACCGGCAAAATAGAAAATTTCTTTACACGTTTTCATCAATCGCTCCTAAGTAACTTTGATGTAGTGAGTGAACTTTTTATTTTACACAAAACATATATATAACTAACGAGATGCAACAATTTAAAGTAATATCCAATTTACTTCCGAGGTGCCACAGGTCGACGAATATGTTTATCTTTCCAACAAGGTATGTACTGGAAAAAAATTCATTATAAACACCGTATGCGAAAATCTTGTGGTAATTTATATATCGAAGTTCGAGAACAAAAGTAACATTTACAAGGATTCCTCGTTAGCTGTCGGAGATTTGTGTTACTTTATTGTTTACTTCTATGCTTTTTACAATTTAATTACCAAAAATGAAATCAAAAAATGGACGCTGTCGGATTAAAAATATTTCAAAATAATTTTAGAAATAACGGTTGCTGGAATGCCCATTTTCTGTTCCAACCTATGCAGAGAATTTTAATTGCAGAAATAGCACACTTCCAACTGTATCCATTTTGATACCTAAAAGGCATCCAGCCAACTATTGGAAAGAAAATAATGGATTATCTGGCAAATTAGACATTATCTTGCAAAAATTGTACAACACGCATGTAAAGCAGTTATTTTGTATAAATTCAGCCATTTTTAAAACTTTATATACATTTCTTTCACTTAATTAACTGAACAAGGTAAAGATTAGAATGATTACTGTTTTTCTCTTTTCTTGAAATTGTATTGTATACTTTTTTCTTTTTGATTGTAGATTTAACGACCACCGTGAGCAACTCATTGGGCTATAAGCAGTCGCTTCATATATTTCAAACATATGAAAACTTTTCCTCTTCAGCTTTTCGTGAATATATCGTTCTTTGGTTTTCCTTTAATCTAACTGTACAATTTGGAATTGAAATTTTGAACATGAGTTATATCATTTTAAGAAATAAGGTATTAAATGGAAAAATAATTACATGTTTAATAAATTTAAATGTATGATTTAGATAATTTAACAAAATCGTGTATATCCGCTTAAAATTTTCAGTAATATCTTTGTAAAAATAATATAAAATATTAAAATTAACTTACATTTTTACACTGATGGATTCATAAAACAAAGATATTTAAAACACTTCATTTTGACCTGATCGTTTCCCCGTAATGTTACTTATTTAAAGAATGAAAACATGCATTCAGATTTCTTGCCGTGGCGCTTCATTAGAGAAGCATTTCCACTGAATATGAAGTATACGTGAAGATAAAGTAATTTGCCGTCAGACCGCCAGTGAGATAAATTTTCATTGCATTTTGCTTCTGGGTTATTTACATGAGTTTTTCAAATTAATTGTATTTGATCTTTAAAAAAGATTAATTTCAAAATCATTGTTTATATTATGCTTTGTGTGTGAACTGCATATTTTATATGTTTTCCACCATTACGGATTTAAGCTGGGTTTTTTTAAATGTGTTTGTTCATTTGAATTTGACTGAATATTTTATTTAAAGCTTAAGAACTATGTCATACAAGCAGTAAATAAATGATATGAATGTGTAATGAATTTTTTCTATCTCAAGCTTTCACTTGCTCTCCGGTCACTGGGGTTGTTTGTAATGACAAGAATGCCAGTAGATGGCGACGTGTCAGCAAAGTGAAGACAATGATCAATCTCAGCCAACGACGAATGCCATTGACTAAACGCAGGTATAACATCACGGTTTCGTTTTATGGAGCAAAAACTCCATTCGCTCATAAAAGGACTTGCGTTTTTCTGCAATGTATTGGTCCCATCATGTCCTCCAACATGTTCGATCGGTTAGAGGTCGGGCGATCGGGTAGGCCATGGAAGGATGCCAACATTACGGAGGCAGACCTGGGAGAGCCGTGCCATGTGTGACAGGGCATTATCCTATTGAAAAATTGCTCGGAGATGCTGCGACAGGAATGGCAACACAAGGGGTTTTAGAATGTTGTCGACGTACCGTTGAGCCTTGAGGGTGGTAAGGAGGACTACGAAGAGTATACGGAGGACTACGAAGAGTGTACGGAGGACTACGAAGGGTGTCCGGCTATCGTAGGAAATGACTCCCCAAACACTCACTCCCGGTGTGCGAGTCGTGTGCCGTTCCACGAAAAAAGGCAGGATCCGTGCGCTGGCGGGGTTATCTCTAGATACATATGCGCTCGTGCTCGGCGCTTAGTGGAAAGCGTGAATCATGATTGAAGACAACGCGACGCCACTAGACACTATCCCACGTTGATCGGGCCGACATCACTGCAACCGGTGCTAGCGAAGCTCACTGGTCAGTGGTAGGCGGCGGAGTGGCCTCCTCGAATGCAGTCCCCGTGCCGCTAGTCGTCTGGCAACGGTGCGGATGTCCACTTCCGTACCTTTAGACTACGTAACAGGGCTTCGGATGGTTGAGAGCGACGAATTCGATTAGGGTTCTCACAATCGTTCGCTGATCGCGTTCTATCGTTAGACTCGGCCGTGCACTGCCCGTGTGCAGCTAGGTATCATCGGCACCAACATCGTCCTATTGCCGCGTCACTCCAGCCCAAGTACCTGGTGATACGGTGAGTTGACCAACCAGCCTCTCCTAGCCCAATTACACGTCCTCTCTCAAACTCACTCAACTGCTCTTAGTGTGCTCGGATCCAACATCGGATCAGTGGAGGTTAATGCAACCGCAATTCGCTGTCACAATTTTCTCTGCGTACGAGCTTTCTCTTGATGTGCCCACCTCGATGCGCGGTTCCCATGCGCTGTGTTGGGCCACTATTTAGTCATTGGTCGTTATTATTTAATCATTTGCATATTTACCATTGCGATACTTGCATGCCGAGTTTCATCAGGATCGAAAGACTTCTCGGTGTGCTTCGGTTTTTTTGGCAAAGAGCGCTTTTTTCGTTCGTAAATTGGAAAATCTGCGAAAAGTATCGACCAAGTCTGAAACTGATTAATGCATTTTTTTCAAACGTGAAAACATGATATAACTGCACGTTTCATAATCAGGGCGTAAAGTTTTATTGGACAATCTAAATCGTATTGATTTCGGGTTCTACCCTAATGCTAGTTTTTGAAACGACCGTTAAATTATAAAAGTAATGATTTTAAAATGTATCTCCTATTGAGATATTGTGACATGATTAAAATCAGAAATTAAAAGAATAGAGATGAATAAAACCCAAAATATTCGAGAGTTGTTAGCATGATAATCTGTTAAGGAAGACTCGTTTGAACAGGTTAAGACGTAATCTACAGCAAATATAAAAAGCAAGTTACCCGGTTGCCGACAGACAACATTGCTTCTGTTTCACACCGACAGTGTGCTCACAATCGACTTGGAATGTCAATGTTTCATCCAAAACCTGGGCTGACCCCCTGTGTCAATATTTGATTCCTGTAGCTGAGAGGTGCATGCTAACATACCAAGCATGCCACTCTCCAGGCTTCTTTCAGTTGTGCAAGCAGCTTCTATATATATTTTTAAGTTAAGGTCCATATATCTGGTTCATAAGCAAGAGCTGGAAGTGTGCAATAATTAAAGACATAATGGAAAATGTCTCATAGAAATTATACTGTCCATTCACAAACCTATTCACTCAATTTATACACCTATTTGTTTCTTCTTCAATGTGGCCCTGGTTTCATAGCTGTTTTACAGGGTAAGACTTGATGCTGTTGACCTGATCATCGATTTCGGCTCAGAGAGTTTGTTAAACAGTGATCACCGATATACAGGCCTCGGGACTGATTGCCGGAAAATTTATGATGTCCTATACAGGAAACTATGACAACCAGAAACAGTCGTGGTTTTTCTATTCCTTCTCAGCTTTTTTCAAGGCGTTAACACCTGAAAATAAAAGTACTGATGAACAAATGTTGTAGTTTAATAAAAAGGACCCCATGCGCCTTAGGTGCCAGGTGATAACGTGAATTAAAAAACACGTATTAGCTTCCTTTACCGAACGCATGGAGTTATCAAGAAAAATGTTTGTCGATATCTCTTTAGACTGAGGCATTTCGGAAACAGGCTGCTATTGGCTGTCAAAATGACGTCATGCAGAAAGCAATGCAGCCCACAGAAGAGCCATCACTCTTGGGGTTAACATAGTAGCAATAAATGTGATGTAGACTGTTTACAAAACTTAAAATTTCCAACTACCATACTTTTCGGCGATCGCTCATTTCCTCTTTTCACGAATTAATAATAAATTTGAAAACCGACAAAACAAGTTAAGAGTGTCCGACTCACGGTTACGTTTTCTCCAGAATAAATCTTTTATAGCATCCCCAAACGTCCTTCTAAAGGCCACCTAATATAGTAACGAAACGTGGTCGATAAAGTAGTTACAAGGTGTTCCTTTCACATCGCCCTACAGAGGACAGCACGTCAGCGCTAACTCCTCTGCAGCGCAGAGCAGTTAGCGCTGACGTGCTATCATCTGTCATTTCAATAGGATAGAAATCCTTGAAGGGATAAAAATCATCTAAAGAATCTGTAATTTTCAAAAGAATAAAAAAAATCTTTGGAAAACCCTTATAAAACTATGATTAGAGCCGCCAGAATAGTAACGAAACACCATCGATACACAGCCCACTTGCTGCCATTTTTCACATCGGTCGTCAGATGACAGTAGTTCAGCCGACACTATTTTATCACGCAATGTGGGCAGGGATGGGAGAAGTACACCGTTGACTTTATGAAAGTCTTTTATTATTCTACATGTGGGCGTATAACCCGAAGTACACTCTTGGCTTTATGAAAGTCTGTTATTATTCTACTCGCAAGCATGCACTCGGTTTTATGTGTTTCGCTGCGGAACTACACTGATGGCCACCCAAACAGCAACACCAAGAAGGAAGCATCCGATTGGCCTGAAATTCGCATCATGCGTCGCCCACGAGAGGACATGCAAACGATTAGCATTGCAGGGCATATGAAAACCATGTGCGCCCGGCACGCCACCGAGAAGCACTATAAGAAGGGTGCACAGAAGGCGGGGTGTAAGTAGTGGAAGTGTGTTGTGCTGCCGGACCTGTGCGTGGAAAGCTTCCTGATGCCTCGTCGCAGAATACGGCAGTCATTCCAGCACGTTTCGGAGGTCGACAGAGGACGAATAGTGGCTTATCGCGACAGCGGTTTATCGTACCGAAACATCGGCGCCTGTGTGGGACGATATCCAGCTACAGTGAGGCGAGTATGGATTCTGTGGGTGCAGGAGGGACGGACGGACCGACGTGAGCGATTGCCGCAGCCGCGGCACACCACCAAACGAGAGGACCGGCATGTTGTGCGGTGGGCATAGACGGCTCGCACCGTCACATCACGAACGTTAGCGCAGGAATTAGGGTGTGTTGCGCAACAACTTGTGTCAGCACGTACCATTCGACGTCGTCTGCAGGAGCGGAGACTTGTCGCACGGCGCCCATTGCTCCGATTACCATTGACTTTACACCACCGGCACCACCGGCAAGTGCGGCGGCAGTGGGCCGTTGAACGCCGCACCTGGACTACGGAATGGCACGACATTGTCTTCTCCGACGAATCCGGCTTTTGCTTGAAACACCACGATGGTCGGATCCACGTGTGGCGGCACAGCGACGAGAGACTGTATGACGCCTGCATTATGCATCGCCATACCGGTCCGTCGACTGGCGTTATGGTTTATAGCGCAACTGGATATGACACCTGCACCCCTCTGGTACGCATCGCCGGTACACTCAACAGCCACCGCTACATCTCCGACCTTTTTGAGCCTGTAGTCCTCCCTTACCTGCAGGACCTGCCAGCGGCCACGTTTCAACAAGACAATGCACGCCCGCACGTGGCACACATCGTGCAACATTCTTCCCGGCCAACCAGGTGTCACTGCTGCCGTGGCCCGCCTGTTCTTCCGATATGTCGCTCATCGAACACGTCTGGTCGATGATCTGCAACCGAGTGGCCCGGCAAGCACCACACGCGGCTACGCCTGATGAACTGTGACAACGTGTGGAAGCAGCCTGGACCGACATACCCCAAACCCACATCCAAAGCCTCTTTCGTTTGATGCCGCGGCGTGTTGCGGCCGTTATTGCCAGCCATGGGGGCCACACGAACTATTGATGTCTGCGTGTTCCGCAAGTCGCACGGTCCTGTAAGCTCAATCGTTTCATCTTTGTATCTGTTGTTATGTGTCCAGTAAATCTGGCTTTGCTATCTCGTGTCCTTCTTGGTGTTGCATTTTGGGTGGCCAGCAGTGTGTTTATATCGCGTAGTGACACACGATGTGCCACGAATGGAGACGTAGGAAATCCCACTGCCCTGTTTCCTATTCGCCATTTTATGCTATTTCTCCTTGTCTCAATGTATTTTTTACGGTATCTTATTTTTTGGCAACAGTCAACTGAGATGAGAAGTCGCTTCTTTCCTATGCTCCGGTGTTAGAGATTTTTTTTCAAACATCTCGGTGTCGCATTCATTGAGTGTTGTGTGAGTGTCAATTGAAGCCCATTCAGTTCTAGGGTTATTTTGCTACCAGCGAATATTACTTCTAACTATGCCGCAGAAGTTACACAGCCAGGGAATATCTAGTTCTACTCCGTCTGGGGACAGCAGGGTGTGTGACATTTCAGAAAAGTTGTCGATTTTCCGAAGGCAATGGGCATCGGATTTGGAGCAGTTAACAAAAAATCTAGATGACAAAATAGTTTCAAGGCTTTGCACCAGTTTTACATCATCTGACAAAATGGAAAGCGTTGGTGTTGCTGCGATTAAAAAGGAGTTAATGGATGACAGCTGTTATTATGGGACTAGAGGAACATTGGTCCAAACATCTTGATGAATTTGAATCAAAGATATACACTTTCCGGTTCTCATTGCGAAGCATGGAAAACTCCTCGACGAACTTGAGCAGTACGGTAGGCGTACTTGCCTTATGCTTTATAATCTTCCTGAGTCTACTGGCGATCCGGTTGGTGAGCCAGTTGACTTGTTAAATGAAAAAATTAAAAGCAATTTGTTTGCAACAGACATTGTTACTGCTCATCGCTTGGGTCCTGAGGTGCTTCCTGGTTCGAGACTGCTTGTGATTAAGTTCTTGCGAATGTCGCAGCGCGATTTCATATTCAGAAATAAGCGTCTACTGAAGGGATTACTGAAAGTTTGACGTTTCTAGAAAGTTGTTCTGTAACAAACTGAGAGCTCGTGGATTCCGATTTTGGACCCAGTACGGAAAAATCTTCTTGCTTATTGAGGCTGGTCAGACTGAGATTTTTAGGACGTTGACGAACATTTCGAATTTTGTCGATGACGGTATTAAATAGTGGGTATGTGAACTATAAGCGATCATATTGTGCATTTGTTACCCTCTTGGCCTATTTTAGATTTTTATTGTCTGTGTGTTTTACTTGTCGGACAGCAATGTAATTGTTTGTATAATACTTTTTCATTCCTTTCGTATTACTTGAGCATACGATTGTCTTGCTAAATGTAAGTGGTATCTCCTATATTACTGATTTTGTGTTACACTCGGCGTATTGCATTGCGATTCTGTGGCCTGTCGCTCGCTTGTGTTTTCTGGTACAGCATTTGTGAATGACGTGGCGCACCGCTTTCGGAGTATTACAATATGTTTCAGTTGTTGGGGTTACTTCTCCACGGCTTCTCATTCTGGATATTAGCTTTATTCTTTCACGGCCTGTGGGGTAGTTACTTTCACTATATCTACTCGTTTGAAAAATTAGGTTTACATTTTAGGGTTCTGCGAACGTGGGATGAAATGTTTCTTCCGATATTTGGCACACCTTCGTGGTTTCCTATGATGATTTGAATACATAGCTGCATTATTAATAGTATGCGGTGCTTCATATTTTAGTAATTCTGTGCGTACATATAAGTGTTTTGCACCAGGATGATTTTTTATTATAATGATTCTTGGGTTCTGGTAAGTTCATTCTTTTGAGAATATGATCTAATGCTTTCTGTGGTTTTTAGTGTACAGAGACAACTCATAAGTAATAGACACCCTTAATGGTAAGTAAACTCCTGTGTTGTATGGTAATGACTGTGCCATCTTTCCTTTTACAGATTCGTGTGCAGTGACATATTCCCGAAGACAAGAAGGATGCCCCGAACCCCTGGCGCCGAAGAATTGAGTGATTTCTAAAGAGGGCGTATTGTCGGACAATACGAGGGTGGTCGAAGCCAGAGGCAAATTGCCCGAAAGCTGAGTATTACGCTGTCCATCGTCAATCGGGTGATTGTTCAGTTCAACACGGAGAATAAGGAAACTGTTAGGCCACGTTCGGGTCGACCGGGAACAACAGCACGATAACTGAGGTCTGCAAAACGGGTGGTGGAAATAAATCCCCGTTGCACGGCTGCAGATGTGGCAGAACACATGAAAGTGAGTTGTAACACAGCTGTCAGGTATTTTCATCAGCTAGGCTATCATGGCAGAGCTGCCAGGCGGAAACCACTTCTCACCGCAGCCAATATTGCGAAAAGAAAACAGTGGGCAACCACTATGGTGGGACACCCGTTGAGCTTTTGGCATCGTGTCATCTTCTCAGATGAGTCCTCCTTTGCCCAATTTTCATGTAGCGGACGCATATGGATCTAGAGAAAGGCCAGTCAAGAATTCCACATGAACTGCTTTCAACCAACTGTCAAGCATGGGGATTTTCCGTTATGGTGTGGGGTGCCATTTGAAGCACAGGACGATCAGCAGAGCTCGTGGAATGTGTGGGCAATATTAATGAAGAAAAATACATCGCCATATTGCAGACGGTTCTTCTACCAATAATCTCTAGTGGGCTGCTGAACAAACCTTCCACTCTGTTCATAGAGGATGGAGCTCCTTGCCACACTGCTAAAAGGCATCAAGCTTGGCAGGCATAAAACGGCATCCAGAAGCTTCTGTGGGCCAGTCAGTCACCTGACATGAATCCCATAGAACATGTCTGGCATATGCTTGATCTTGCAGTGAGACGACGTTCACGAAAACCTGCTTCCCGCGGAGAGCTGTTATAATGTTTGCGTGCTGAGTGCGCCAACATTCCACAGGTCAAGGTAGCAGAACTCATTGATTCTATGCCCAACCGGGTTAATGCTTTGAAGACAGCAAAGGGTGCGGCAATTAAGTTTTAATATGCATGTTTGACATTTGTATCAGGTGTATACTGTGAAGTAAAGGTCAATGTTCGAAAATCCGGGTGTCTATTTACTTATGGTTTGTCTCCGTATTGTTCGGGTTTCTGCTTTGGGTATTTCACTTGATTTTTGGTCTCACCTCTTCGTGCGGTTTCGACACCTTTTCTTAGTGTACGCTGTGAGCTATGGTTTTACTACTTCGGAGTTTTTCACTTCGGACATTAGTTGCATGCGTTCGTGGCTCTCAGACATTTCCGCCTCGTATTTACTTGCAACTTAATTTTCCTTTTTTCTTTTTTCCTTTTTTTTTTATTTTTTTTTTTTTTTTTTTTTTTGAAATATTAGGATTGCCTTTTATTTTTCTGTGTCTGTAGGGTTCAGCGTTTCTTGGAATCTTGGTGCATTTCTGCTGGTTCTTTTATTGTTACTTCACAGTTTTAAACTTTGTGTATTTTGTCACGCTTTTGTGGCCGAATACTTCTTTGGGGTACACATATAGCATTTTGCAGTTAACTTGGCAATCCGCTTTCTGGGCGAGGCCGGGGAATGAAGCGCCTGGTTGACTTGATTCCTTCTGCTTTTTTTTTATCCTTTTCTTCAAAATATAGACACTTCGTTTGTAATAGACATTTTTACTGTCTACCCCTTGGATTGTGAAATGATTTCTGGTTCAGGACAGATTCTGTTCAATCTCTTCGTGTGTTGCGACATGCTTCATATTCAGAAATGGGTGTTCCCTCAAGGGATCTAAGATTGCTGTTGCTAAGAGTTTAGTACTGGGCCGAAGGTTGTTCTGTAACAAATTGTGAGCTGATGAATTCCGATTTTTAACCTAGTATATGAGGATTCACTTCTTTACTCTTGTCAGCAAGTTCCTGGATCAGAATATAATCCAGGAACTTGCTGACAAGAGTAAAGAAGTGGGATTGAAAATAAACTTTCAGAAGACAAAAGTGATTTTCAATGCTTTTACAAGAAATGAAGATTTATCGATTGATGGAGAAAAGCTGGAGATAACAGACACGTACGTTTATCTTGGACAGCAGATATCAAGTGAGGGTCACATTGATGAAGAAATTAATCGGCGTACAAAACTTGCCTGGAAAGCTTTTGGAAGAAACAGCATAATTTTCAAGAGCAATATGCCATTATGTCGTAAAAGAAAAGTGTTTGATCAATGCATCCTTCCAGTGCTTACGTATGGCGCAGAGACGTGGACCTTAACTAAAAGAGACATACAAAGACTGCAGACAACTCAAAACAGCATGGAGAGGTGCATGCTTGGTGTAACCAGGAGAGATAAAAAGAGGAACTCGTGGATCCGAAAAATGACAAGAGTGGAAGACATCATGATCAGAGTTAAATCCCTGAAATGGCAATGGGCTGGACATAATGCCAGAAGGACAGACCAACGATGGACAGCCGAAATTTTAGATTAAATTCCAAGGGACAGGAAAAGACCAAAGACCCAGAAGAAGAAGACCACATGTGAGATGGGTGGATGAAATTCGAAGGTATGCGGGAGTAACAGGGATGAGACTGGCACAAGACGGACCGTTGTGGAAGAAACTTGGGGAGACCTTCGTCCAGCAGTGGATTGATAATGGTTGACAATGATGATGATTTGAGGATCTATTTGCTGAAGAGGTTGGCCAGACTAAAATTTTTTGGATCTTAACGGATATTTCGAATTTCGCAGAAGACGTTTTTCAATAGTTAGCATATGAACAAGTACCTTTGATAATGTTTATTTGCTGTTTCTGTGCCGAATTTTCTTATTTTTACTTCTTGTGTGTGCGAATCAGTAGAAGGCAATGTAGGTTTTGTTATAATTCTTCTTGATTTCTTTTTGGTTCTTCACTATATAGCTGCTCTACTAATGTATACTGCATATTGTTTTATTGCTGATTCTATGTGTAACATTTGGCGTACTGCATTACGATTGTATGGCCTGTCATTTGCTTGATGTTCTAGTACAGTATTTCGTGCATGACATGACCTGTCTCTTTTTGAATCATATTCAGCATGTTTTGGATGTTGGGATCCCTAACAATCGGGACATACTATTGAGGTAGTTCAGTTCTTACGGGTGGAACAGTTGGTTTATGAAATGAAAAAATTAAAAAAAAACAAAAAAAAAAAAAACAATTGGTGAGGCAGTAGACTTTCTTAAGGCTCTACGAGACCCGCCATCTTGTATTGCTGCCTTCTCTTGTTAACCAACGGACAAGCGTATTTCACAAATTGCTCGGGCAATTTTGCACATTTTGGAACACCGTTTGTGGCTAATGCAAAATATATGATAAATAAAGAGTTCCCTGGTTTCCGAATTTTTATTGAGCTGTCCCTTCATTTTTTATCTGCAGCGAAAGTCGTACCAAGGCGTCTTCCATAGCTTTATTAATTAATAAAAATACTTAAAGAGTCCAAAATGAAAATCTGAAATTAAGGAACTCTTTCTTTATCATATATCTTGCGTTAGCCACAAACGATGTTCCAAAATGTGCAAAAATGCCTGAGCAATTTGTGAAATACGCTTGCCCGTAGGTAAACGAGAGAAGGCCCAATAAAATATAGCGGGTCTTGTAGAGCCTTAAATCAAAAAATTGAGAGCAATTTGTTACTGACTTTGTTACTGCTCATGGCTTGAGTCGTGAAGTGGTTTATTAACCAGGACCGCTTGTGGTTAAGTTTTTGCGAAAGTCGCAATGCGACTTCTTATTCAAAAATCAGTGTTTACTCAGGGGATGCGGGTCTATGATTACTGAAAGTTTAACATTGCGTAGAAAGTTGTTCTGTAATAAATTGTGGGCTGGTGGATTACGATTTTGGACCCAGTTCGGAAATTCTTTTCGCTTAATTAGACTGGCCAGACTAGGATTTTCAGGACTCAGACGAACATCTCGTATTTTGCTAATGACGGTACTTATGTGAACTATTAGTGTTCATATTGTGTATTTGTTTCCCTCTTGGCCTATTTTTACAATTTTTTATTACTATGTATTAGTTGTCTGCCAACAATGTATTTTGTTTGTATAATACTTTTTCACTTATTTTTTGATCACTTGAATAAACAATTGTCTTGCTAAATGAAAGTGGTATTTTCCACATAAGTAATTTTGTGTGTGATATTCGGTGTATTGCATTACGATTGTGTGGCCAGTCACTCTCTAGTGTTTCCTGGTGCAGCATTTATTGAATGACATGAAACATCGCTTTTGAAGTGTTACAGTAGTTTTAATTTTTAGGATTATTTTTTAGTGAATTCTCATTCTGGATATTGGTATCATTTTTTCACGGCTTACTTTCTTGTTTGTCGGGTGGTTATTTGTACTATAACTGCTCGTCTGCAGTACTGGGCCAACACTTCAGGCTTCTGCGAACGTTGGATGTAGTTTTTGTTGGATATTATGCACACTTTCATGGTTCCCTTTGATTATTTGAATACATAGCTTCATTACTTATAGTATGCGGTACCTCATACCTTAGTATTTCGGTACGTACATCTAGGTGTATTGTATCATGATGTTTTTTTTATTATAATGATACTTGGGTTCGGGTACGTCATTCTTTTGAGAATACGACCTAATACGTTCTGTTGTTTTGGCGCATGTTAGAATTGTTTGGGTTTCTGCTTTGGATAATTCACCTAATGACTAGTCTCACACCCGTGGGGTTTGTCATGTTTTCTTGGTGTGTGCTTTGAGTTTTGGTGTTACTACTTCTTGGTTTTCAATTCGGACATTGGTTGCATGTGTTCGTGGCTCTCAGACATTTATGCTTGGCATTTGCTTGGAACTTACTTTTTTTTAATATCGGGATTACCTTGTATACACTGGTGTGCAAAAATTAAGGACGAAGAGGAGAAATTAGCATAACAGCGGAACGAGCAGGCAGAATGGACCGAACGACCACTCAGGAGATAGACTAGGGTCCGGTACAGTAAGGCATGCGCATATATACAGCATGAAGTAGGGGAGGGGGAGGGTGTCGGATGGGTATAAAGCACGCGGGCGGTGTACGCTCAGCAATTCGGTGAAAGCTATTGCACGGTGTACATCGGTTTGAACGACGTCGAGTTGCTGCCACCGTGTGATATGGCAAACGGGCAATCCAGTAGACGACATCTGGATGACTTTACCTAAGGTCGCGTCATTGGGAAGTTGGAAGAAGGTCGAAGTGTGACTAGGGTGGCCGAGGAGTTCGGGATCGCTCACAGCATCGTTTCACGAGCTTGGCGAGCATTTCAAACGACAGGAACAGCTGTCCGAGAGTTCAGCAGTGGTCCTCCACGAGCAACCACGGTGGCGGACGGCCGATATATTGTCCTAGAGGCAAGAAGAGACAGACGGCAGACAGCGGGAGAAATCGCAAGGCACATGCAACAGACAACTGGACGTCTGTTATCGCGTTTTACCGTGGCCAGGAGGCTGCACAAAGGTGGTCTATTTCCAAGACGACCAATACGGTGTGTGCTATTAACGCCTGCTCATCGGAGACGGCGGTTTACGTGGTGCCAGGCTTACAAGAACTGGACACATCAGCAATGGGGTCGAGTTCTCTTTACGGATGAGAGCGACTTAGTCTGCCGAGAGATTCTGTATGTATACACATCTGGAGAGAGCAGGGAATACGCAATCACATCTCCAACTTTATTGAAAGGGACCAGTTTGGAGGTGGCGGAGTTCTCGTTTGGGGAGGTATCATGCTTGGTAGCAGTACTGACCTACACATCTTCCAAGCAGGTTCAGTCACTGGTGTTCGCTAGTGTACCAAAGTTCTCCTGCCTCACGTGTGTCTGTTTAGAGATGCTGTGGGTAATGAGTTCCTCTTCATGGAAGACAACACTACACCTCATCGTACAGTGGCTGTCGCAGAGCTGTTGGAGAGTGAAGATATTCAACGCATGGATTGACCCGCAAGGTCCCCGGACCTACATCCAATCGAACACGTGTGGGACCTTTTCGGGAGACGCTTGGCAGCCCGTCACCAGCCGCCAGCAACGATTCCGCAGCTGCGATTAGCGCTACAAGAGGAATGGGCCGTGATGCCTCAACAGTTCCTTGACAACCTCGTCCACAGCATGGACAGACGTTGTAAATCCTGCAACGCAGTCAGGGGTGATCATATCTCCTACTAAAGACTGGATTTTTCTTGACACACGCCTGTCACATGGACGTTTCTGTCTTCCGTCCAGTTGTGCTAGAAGCTACTTTTTCAATAAAGTGCCTTTGTATCCTTTGGATTCCTTGTTTGGACGGTTTTGCTCACTTGTCCCATATTCGTACATCTTGGAGATCTTATGGTATGATTTGAGTCGATGTGGAGCACTTCTGCAAGACGTTAAATTCGAAAAACCGTCTCGTCCTTAATTTTTGCACGCCAGTGTATTTCTGAGCCTGCAGGGTTCAGCGTTTCTTATATTTTTTGGCGCATATCTTGGGGTTCTCTTCTTGTTACTACGGAGCTTTACACTTACTGTATTTTGTCATAATTTTGTGGCCTGATACTCGTTTAGGGTATAAATTTAGCAGGGGGGGGCTGTGGAAAGGAGAGGGCCTGGTTGACTTGGTTCTTTTTTCTTTTTTTTTTCTTTAAAATATAGACACTTTGTAATAGACATTGTGAAATAATTTCTGGTTCAGGACCGATTTTTGTTCATTTCCTCCGTGTGTTGTGACGTGATTCATATTCAAAAATGGTTGTTCGCTCAAGGGTTCTAAGAATGTTATTGCTAAGAGTTAAGTATTGGCCAGAAGGTTGTTCTGTAACAAATCATGGGCTGGCGGATTATAATATTGAACCTAGTACATGATCCTTTTGCTGAAGAGGTCGTCCAGACAAAAATGTCTTGTATTTCAACGGATATTTTGAATTTCGGTGATGAAGGTATTAAATAGTTAGCATATGAACACTTAACTTTGATACTGTTTTATTTGCTGTTTCTATTGCTAATTTTCTTATTTTTTTCTTTCTTAGGTGTGCGAATCAGTTGAAGGCAATGTAATTTTTGATATAATTCTTTTAGATTTAAATTTAGGTTCTTCATTATACAGCTGCTTCATAAATGTATGTTGTATATATTCATATTACTTATTCTGCGCGTAAAATTTATCGTACTGCATTACGATTGTTTGGCCTATTACTCACTTTGAGGTTCTAGTGCAGCGTTTTGCGCATGATATGACCTTCTGCTTTTTGAATCATATACAGCGCGTTTTAATTGTTAGGGTTACTTCCTTAAGGTTTTTTATTTTGAATACTGGTGCATGTTTGTCGGATAGTTATTTGGATTTCTTCTGCTTCTTTGATACATTAGGGTTACATTTTGAGGCTGTAAACTGTTTTGTGGCTTCTTTTGATTACCTGTATATGTATATACAGCTGCATTATTTGGGGTAGGTGATGTTTTATATATTGTAACTTCAGAGCGGAAATTTTGTTTATGGTATCATGATTTTGTGGCCTGATATTCTGTTGGGGTTTATTCTTTCAGCATGTGGAAGATAATTAGGCCTCGTGCATTCTTGGAATTAGGTGTTTGTGTGTTTCAAATGTTGGGGTTACGACGCTCTGTGAAGTTTTATCTCTCTACTGCGGTGTGTTGCGTCTTTCATGCGCATGATTTACCTAATCTCATTGACTATATCATACAGGACACGAGCCGTGTCATTGTTCTGGGTCTTCGTGGGTGGCGGCTATTGCATCGTTTTGGTTACTACTCGTTTTTAGAGTGGTGCTGAGGTTAGTTATTCGTAAATGACAGACTATTAATTTTAGAGTTTTTGTTTTATGCTGAAATTATATTACTTTAATTGCATTATACATTTTTTAGAGTTTTAATGTTTTCACATTTTTAAATTAAGGCGGTGCGGTTGTTGGCACCGATGGAAACCCAGCAGATTAGGATTAAAAGAACGGTTTTCATGGGGATTTTTTTACTGCTGGTAGCACATTGTGAACTGGTTGTGATATAGCGTAATGGTTTGCCCTCATCTGATAACTACTGCTCTAGCAATACTTTAATGGTAACAGCACATAGTTACGGGATTGATATGTCATTTAATTAACTTACTTGTAGAATATTTTTTACTTCTGCTGTGACTTCATATACAGTACAATATCCTTTGTTGCTATTGCTAGTACATTTTGCTGTTAACTACCAAACGATTAACCAAATTCATTCCATTTTTCGTGTCTCACTGATGTGATATCCCCAATGTTTATATCGATTTGTGATTTCTACTTATTTTTCATATTTGTATTGATGATTTTTTTTGTTAAATTTTATATTTGTTTATTACTTTTTCTTTACCAGTAACTGAATGCAGTGTGAATATTATTCATTGCAGACTTTCAATCACTTTTTAATAACTTATTCACTCAATAGCCTAAAATTAATGTATATCAATGCTAGATCACTAATTAACAAAATTAACTTATTGGAATCATTAATTCAACAAAAAAATTTTAATCTTGATATAACTTGTATCTCTGAGACTTGGTTTCCTTCACATTGTTACTCATTGCAAATTACTAACTACAAAATTTCAACATAACTTACTCAATTGGTGAACGGGTTGCAATTCTTGAAAAAAATATTTATAATGATTTTTAAATTATTCCAAATTTCACAGTATCGAATCAAAATGCCGAAATACTAACTATTCATAACGAATTTTACATAATTTTTTTTTGTTACAGGCCACCCAACTCAGACCTTACAGCTTTTCTATCATTACTTACTGAATTATTTAACTACTCAAATCTTTAGATCTGTACCTTTACCCATTAGCAAGTTTAGATATTTGTTGACTTACTACAAAACACCAATAACTCTTTTCAACTTTTATAATCACTTAATGCTTCTGGACACAAAAACATGATCTCAGTCCCAACTCGTATAAACACCACCTCACAGACATTGATAGATCTCTCATTCAGACTACTATTTCAGTGGCCTTAAAGTATGATTTTAGTGATCACCTCCCTATATTTACAATTTACCCTCTCAAACAACAAACTTCTACACCAGAAGACTGCTACATTTTCCGACAAATCAATAATACAAACATGGAAAGTTTTAAAATACAATTAGAAAACATTAACTGGAGCACTATTTTGGCTCTGCAAACAAGAATTATGAGTCGTTCATCACAACTATTAAACAAATTTATAATCAATCTTTTCCAAAAATTCTAAAACAAAATAAACTGAAAAACATTTTTCGTAAGTCATGGATTACTAATGCTCATTTAAAAAGAATAAAAAAAAATAACTTCTTTTCGAAATTTATGAAAAGTAAACTACCACATGGCTTCCAAAATTAAAAAAGAAGTAATAAACTAACCAGTGATATTCGGTATACTAAGTGTAATTTTTATCTCTTTATTTTTTAACAGAACTCTCTTAAATTAACATGCAGATATCTAAACTTGCTAATGGGTAAAGATACAGATCTAACGGTTCCTCAGTACTTAACAGATTCTAATAACTTTAAGCTTACAGACAAACAAGATATTACAAATGCATTAAATGAACATTTTACCTTATTTCCACAAACACTAAAAATAATATAATCACCCCAAAAATTCCATTCACTAATTACCTAGGGAGCACACACAGGTCTAATAATTGTTATTTTACTGAAATTACAGAAACGGAACTATTAGAAGAACTTAACCACATAAATCCCACATCTGGCCCTGGATATGATGATCTTCAACCATTTATTATAAGAAATGTCGCTAATCTTATTCTTGATCCCCTATTGTTTATATTTAATGATGTATTCGAATCTGGTGAATCTCTTGATCTACTTAAAATCACAAAAATAATCCCAAAATACAAATCTGGATCAATAAACGATGCAAACAACTACCGCCCTATAGCTAATTTATCAATTTTTGCTAAAATTTTGGTGAGATTGATATACAACAGATTGATCTCGTACATTCATAATTTAAAAATTATCCATCCAAATCAACACGGTTTTCAATTCGGAAAGTCAACCAAATCAGCCTTATTATACCAACAACAAACAGTCCAACATAATTTTGAACTCAAGTTATATACCATCGCTTTATTCTTAGACCTATCCAAAGCTTTTGATAACATAAATCACAATATCTTACTACAAAAATTACACACTATAGGAATAAAGAACAATGAACATTTTCTTTTTAAAAGTTATTTAACAGGTATGCAACAATATACACAAATTAACAAACAACAATCCATTCTTCAATTCATACCAACCGGTGTTCCACAGGGTTCAATTTTGGGACCTATACTTTTTAGTATATATGTTAACGATGTCTTTATTTCAATAAGTGATATTGATTTACTGCTCTATGCAGATGATACAACCATCCTCACTTCATTTAATTCAACGACTGACACTATTATGAATGTTAATACTCAACTTAATAACATCTCAGATTGGCTAAATTCCAAAGAATTAATAATAAATATTATTAAAACAAAATCTTTAATTTTCTCAAAACAAAAAATTTCCCAACCTCCTTCTATTACATTATCTATCAATGATACAAATATAGAAGATGTTAACTCATTACTTTATTTGGGGATTACCTCACATAGAGACCTTAGATGGGACCAACATATGGACTCTCTTCTTTTTAAACTCTCCAAAAATATTGGAGTTATCAGCTTGGTATTCACAAACCTTACCTATAAAACACTAATTCATTTATTCTATACTATGTTTCAGACTCATATATTAATTATGCTATCTTATCGTGGGGACAGGCGACTAAATATAATTTCAATAAACTTCAAATTCTTCAGAATAAATATATAAGATTAATAGATTTAAAATTTGATAGAAATACACAACTAACACTGTATAATAACACAAGAGTTTTCCCAAACAAATACAACATTCTTACGATTAATAAATTATATTACTTCAATATCAGGAAAATTATGTTCAGACGCATTAACAGCAATTTACACGCCGACATCATACAAATTATACCCCAGATACACACACATGACACACGCACTAAATCACATATTCGGCCTATTCATCCGAAAACGGAGACTATGAAGCAAAGTATAAATTACATTGGCCCACACTACTGGAACTCATTACCAAAGGAACTAACTTGTTTAAATAATTTTAATCTTTAAAAAAAAACTAAAAAACTTCATAATGAATTGCAGCTCCTCAAATTTATGGTTACAGTGGATGGAAACTATGACTAATACTATGACTTGCATATCGTGATGTAAATTGTTTTTTCAATGACATTATATGTATTGTTTATTCTCTTCTCATATATCATTACGTTTTTTTTGTCACTACGAAACTTTTGTTTGTAACTACAACTACCGACCTCAAAAACTAGCCTAGGGAGCATGGGACTTGTCACGAATGGCTAGCCTTTCCCCCTGCTTCCTTGCTGTGCATTGTTTCCATAGATATTTATGTAATACTAGTTCTTAGCTCAGCAAAATAAATGAATTGAACTGAATTGAAAGTCTGATATTGAATATGTCAAGGAACTGCGTTTTATTTCAGAACAAGAACTGTTGATAAGGTTTGTAGGAAAACTTTTCCCTTGCGCTTTCAGTTACTTAGAACTTACCAGTTTAGATAAGTTCTAAGTAATAAGTTCTTGTCTAAATACTCTGTCGTTGTTTCCGGATGTTGTGATTTTCTTGGGGCCACATTTCCGGTCCACTTCCAGCTTTTGTTATGGGACAAAAACATTTCTGTACTATTTTTGCCTCGCTAAACAAGTTTGTAATTGACTTTTTTGCCCTATCTGCCAAGGGAGGCGCGATAGCCCCTGAACCCCCCAAAAGAGGGCGAGGAGATCCCTCGTGGTGTTATTGTGTACACCATAGGGGGTTTCCTATACAACTGAACAAGAAATAAATCGCTAACTGCCATAGTCTGTGAGATATTTGACTGATCACGGGCTTTCCTTGTAACCCTGTATATGGTTCTTATATGTCCATAAAGTAGATACATGTCAAATGCAATTTGTGTAACTGTTGAAAAGACATTGCAGTTTTTTGTATTGAAAAAAACTTGTCAGCAATAATTTTACTCAAAAAGAGTGATATCTATTTGCTGTTCATTCGATGAAACTCTTGAAGACTCAAAACATTTAATGTTGGATATTTTCCATTGTTGATGCACTTGAATTGATGTTCTTGCTCGTGCCAAATCTTTACATTAATAATATTTTCTTCTTTGTTTTTATTGTAGAAAAAAATCGGTATGCTTATTTTCAGAGAGATAAATTTTATTACTTGTGTGTTGTACCAAAAACTTTATGAAAAATTGCTATTGTAAAATATAGGAGTGCTAATATTAAAGCTACTTTGGTAACCTAAATATTGTGAAGGCACATACTTGGGCTTTGATCACCTTTCCAGCAGTCAGGCTCTCCTCCTAGGTGTGCAATGAAAGCATGATTAAATTAGAAAATCCGGTTCTGGAAGTTTGACATTCCGATCGAGGGGCTTGTGCTTTTCAAGTTTTCTGAGGAGGTGTTTGTATGGCTTTAAATGAATGCGCTGTTATTCGAAATAGTGGGCTACTAGTAGTGCTGCTACTGTGGCGCGCCACTTTTACACTAGTTTAGCATATAGTGCCGCTAGAAATAATGCTTGCTGCTGTAGCATTAGCAGGCTACTAAATAGCGTAGCGAAAAGGTGCGTTACAGATCGCGCAATTTTTAAAAAAGTAAGGAAATTAATTTTTTAAATCACTTGATATTTTCATATTTCCTGGAGCGGTTTTGGCTGGGAAAAATACAACTGAGTGTGTCGCTCTCCAATCAAGTACATGAGTTGACTTACATTGTGAAAGCTAGGCAAATTTCTAATCCGAAAATCTTAATCGGCGTCTCGTATGAGACGATCGCGCTGGCGGTATTATTGAGGGGTGTAGAATGCGAGATTAGATTTTCTTAGCCGAAGAGAAAGATTTAGCAGATATTTCTTGATATGGCATTTATTTGAATTCCCTGAGATACATAAATACCCATGCTAGACTGGAATATATGCCACTCAATATATATATATTAAAATGTGTTACATATGATGATCAGAGCCGAGGTAAATACAAAGGTTAATTATTTGTGTATTTCACCTTGGTGTTCAGATCTCGGAGCCATATTCATATATAACAATGCACATACAAATATCCCCAAAATTTCACATTTAACTTAAGCCTAAATGTAGGAAAGTAGCTAATATGTAGTGGTTTTACCTGTATTTCACAAAAAAAGTAGTGTGCTCTTTAGAAAAGGTAGCTGTGGTAAACAAATATGTACACTCACGGACAATGAAATTTGCGCACCAAGAAGGAAGCATCGGATTGAACTGAACTATCCGATGATCAAGACAGATGAATGATACACATGACGGCAAAAATACAGCTGCAGGACAATTACAGAGATATCGGCGGCATGCAGTCCGGTCATCTTCAATAGCTCGTCGCACCGCCTCGTGCAGCGATACATGCTGCAATGCGGTCCGGCATGGAAGCGAACAGACGCCTGATGTTGTCTTGCGGCAGACTGGCCCCCACGTATTGGACGGTGTGCTCCAAATCCCTGATAATACGGCGGCAGCTGGCGTTTCAAATGGTCCCACACATGCTCGATAGGAGTCATGTCCGAGGAGTGGGCCGGCAATGCAAGTGTCTGGACATGACGTAGGCAGTCCTCAACCCGAGCCGTGTGCGGGAGGGCATTATCTTGCTCGTATAGCGCACCTAGAATCTTGTCCAGGAATGGGAGCTCATGGGGCCATAGGATCTCATCCACATACCGCTGGTCAATTAATGATCCACGTACCACTACTAGAGCTGATCGGCATACGTAGGCCATGGCTCACGAGACCATAATGTCTGCAGTGGGGGATGTGTGGCCCTCGATAGCGAGATTGGGATTTTGCCGTTGACCCGGGGACCTCAACACCCGGACACGATGATCATCTGTGCCCAAAACGAAGCGGCATTCATCGCTAAACACCACACGGCGCCAGTCTGTGGCGTTCCACGTCGCTCTGGCCTGGCACCAATGCACGCGGAGCCGACGATGTTCCGGATTAAAATGAGCACACGTAAGAAACACTGGTATCGCAGATTCGCTGCCGCGAGCCGTCGAGAAATGGTTCGTGGGCACACAGGAGCCGCTACATCTGCCTATATAGTGGACCGGGTCCCCGTGGGTCCCGTTCATGCCTGGCTCCCGATTCGTCGATCCCTTCTACCGGCGGTCCTCCTGGTCCGTCCTGAGCCACTCCGCCGTGTGGCAGGGCCGTCACGTGTCCACTGCTCCCAAACACAGTCGGTGGTATGGTCAGAACGATCCACGTGACGGGCTATACTGCGCGCCGACCACCCTGCGGTTTTCCCCTCGATAATCAGGCCTCTCTCAAAGTCCGTAGGTTCCGTAAATCGACGTCTCTGGCATCTACCCGGCATACTTGTCACTCTGTACGCTTGCTTGCGTCGGCCGGTCCTTTTCGCTTTCATGGGGGCATCGACTACCCGCCGGTTTATCAGGCTGCCGGTTCGTGCTTGCTAGCGCCACCACAGGGTGTGCTTTCATGCTCACTCGCACCAAACGTGGATCATTTGCATACCAGCACGCACTGGAACTATTTGCAAAGTTTCCCGATTGTAGCATGTTTTCTTTTAGGTGCGCGAATTTCATTGTCCGTGAATGTAAAACTTAAGCACTACCTAGATACTTCTGAAAGTAGCTTTCCAGTCGCTGTGATTAAGGCAGTTTTAAGCAGAATAATGATTTCCGAAAATTTATGCTCTTACATCCAAGACCAAAGTATCTTATGTGCGTATTAAAAGCGCAAAATTTAAGACCAAAGGAAGTTTCTTTCCTGAGGTTTTGCATGGTTCGCCAGGTCGCAAGCAGGCTTCTAAGATATCAATATCAAGAATATATTGAAGCTAACATGAAATTTTGCTATAGCGGTGTAGTGCTTCTGACACGCTGTACTTCATAGAGAAAAATAAACTTATCCTTATTTCTGTGTCACTATGGCAATATTTCATGTTAGCTTGAATAAATTAAATCTAAAATCTAATAAGTTGTTTTAAGGAGTATAACAATTTATTTAAATACGTTAAGAGAGATAGGAAGCACAATAAAGGAGAAGCAATGCTGCAAATACCTAAGGGCTTCAAGATTTATAGTTTTTCGACTGTGTCAGAAAATTTGGTAAAAAAGCACTAATAAAAAAATAAATGCTTTGAAAAGTGACTTTTAACAAGACACGAAAAGCTAACACTTAATTTGATCGTAAAATGTAGAATGGAAATATTCGCTTCCACTAGAAAGTTGTGTGATAACTATACTATGAAATTCGTTCCATCGTAGAAGCAAACGTTTCAAAACACTCCGAAGCACGTTAAAACTTGGGTAAATGTGAAGATTAGTGTCCTAAATTATTTTGTCGGAAAACTATTAGTTCCTGGAAAAAGTGCGACGTACGGATTTTAGAGTATGGAAAATAATGGCAAATGGTGCAGAAATTTCATATTTTAAATGTGTTTTAAAGATTTGTATCGTAATATTGACCTGCTAGTCCGACGTTGTGAAGAGAAGCTGCGATAGGCCTAACACATCGCTCCGGCGAAGATGTGGAGCTTTGATCCGTTAAAAAGAAGTTTCGTTGCTGTGCCGAAATGACGGGCGGAAGAGTACAAGAGAAAGAGGTTACGTATAGTTGGCAGGATAGCGATAAATGTTGTAGTCATACGCTACAGAAAATAGGTCCACATTATCCACCCTTTATTTTGTTATATCCTGTACGCTGTTGGCAGGAAATAACGGGTAAAATCTCTTCGATTTGCAAAAGATATGCATGAGTAAGATAGAAACTGACCTGCGAACAAGCTATTAACAGGAGAACCAAAAGTGCAGGAACACAGCAAATCAGCTACGAATGAAAGCCGTTCAAATCAGAACCGAAAGTTATAGTTCGCTAGTTTTCTGTACAACATAGAAAATTATATTAGCACTTTTATTTCGAATCAGGGAATCATTATGCGAAAGAACGAAAAAAATCTCAACATGTGCTTTAAAAACAATTACAAAACCTGAACGAACTATATTCTGTAGCGTATGAGTACATCACGAATCGCTCTGCTGGCAATAACATATGAACTAGGACTTGTAGTAGTCTGCGCGTGAATTACATCCCGCAGCGAATTTTCCTTTCAACGAAGCAAAGCTTCACATTGTCGCCTTAGCGATGCGTTAGGCTTATCGCTGGGTCTCTTCACAGGTCAATATTACGAAGAAAATCTTTAAAACACGTTTAAAATAAAAAAAATTCTGCACAATTTGCCATTAATTTCCATACTCTAAAATATGTAAGCCGCACTTTTTCCAGGTACTGACATTTTTTGACGAAATAATTTAGGACGCTAATCTACATATTTACCAAAATTTGAATGATGATTCGCTTTAAATGTACTTTTTGAATGCAAAATTTCTGATGTGCTACTTATCACATAATGGAGCAATGGGTTTACATCGATATTATCCTGAAACAATATTCGCTGTTATAAACGAAAATGTAAAATTTCCCCATGGGAATTCTTTAGGAAAAACATATCCAGTCACTGAACATCGACAAATTATTCTACAGAAAGTAAGGAGCGTTTCGTAATCCATAAACACGAAAACTACCATATGAACAAAAAACTTATGGTTTTTTTTTAACTTAAGACATGTACTTTGATACTTTAAAATTTAGGGGTTTTTTTTTAACTTAAGACATGTACTTTGATACTTTAAAATTTAGGCAACCTTTTCTCGAATCTCAATTGAGAAAACTTCAGTTTCTGGGAACTTTTCAGCTAAACAAACGTTTACTCAAACTGACAAAGTTTCAAAATACTTAATAATATGAAATGTAGTTATAAAATTTATTTAATTAATGAGCCTTTCACATATTGGCCTCAATTAGTTTCTTGCTGTGAGGAATCTGTACTTTCCTTCAAACAACTGGTTCACTGATGATTTACTTTGCATGGCACAATAACTGTCCATGTAATGTTCCAAAAACAAATGATTTAGAAGTACGTATATTTTCCTTTATTTTAATAAAGTGCTCCATTTTTTTCAAGAGGAAATGGTGTGAGTTATTAGAATAGCGTCCAGATTTCGTGCGTGAAGGAGATGTTGCATCTCTGGCCTCAAATATTATTCAGAGTACAAATGAGGAAGAGAATGTTAGCTACATTTGTAATCACTTTTTACGTTTCGCGAAACAAAATGAAAAAGCCAAAAATTCCTTTAATGTATATAAACTTTGACTGATTCTACAAAGTCCACCTACTCTATATGAACAGTGTCCTTAGTGGTGTTAATTTGGTACGTTAGTATGTGCTGAATGTTTCAGCTCTATCCATGCGGAAAAGTACCATGACATACGAAGAAATTTGGAAGTCTATGGAGACATACAAATGACAAAAACACCGAAAAGTAAAGAGAAACTGTGATGAATTATATTATAAATTGAGGCTGTAGGGATCCTACATCCCTCCTGGACTCACCAACAGCTTGCTGGCATGGATGAAATTTACAGAATAAATACACTGCCGGACAATTGCTAAGGACGGATGACAATAGCAACGATAGCAACCATAAAATGGAAGGCAGGAAAATGTGGAAATTAGCATAAGTGCGGAATACAGTAAGACGTGTTGTGCGAATGCAAATTTTGGATTTCGAACTTGTTCGTGACGTCATAGCGCTGATAAGAGATATAAAGGATTTTACGCGTATTGACCGTTGTTGTTCAAACGCAAAGTTGTAAGGGAAAGAATCTATTGACGAACTTGCAATTTTCAGTATGTCTTCCCGACATCACCTAGATGATTTTACGCGTGGCCGTATTATTGGCAAGGTTGAAGAAGGTCGAAAAATAACAGATGTTGCCAGGGAGTTCGACGTCAGCCACAGTGTTATTTCAAGGCTTTGGAAATCATTTCAAGCAAATGGAGAGTGTAGCGAACGTCACGGTGGGGGTCGTGTTCGCAATACGACACCTGCAGAAGATCGGTACATAGTGCTATCAACAAGAAGACACCGGCGCAGCACAGCTAGTGAGGTAGCAGATCAGTTTATGGCTGCTACTGGCAAGCGGATCTCCCGAAAAACTGTCGCCAGACGTTTGCATGAAGGAGGACTGTACTCCCGCCGTCCTGTTGTGTGCATCCCATTGTCCAGATGTCACCGTGCCGCCCGTTTGCAATGGTGCCATCAACATCGCATATGGACTGATAACGACTGGTCTGCTGTCCTCTTCTCAGATGAGAGTAGATACAGTCTATCGTCTGATTGTCGACGACAACTGATCTGGCGTGATAGTGGTAATGCATATTGTCCAGCAAACTTACAGGAAAGGGACCGATATCCGACATGTAGTATCATGGTATGGGCTGCATCATGATCAATGGACGTATGTCCCTCTATGTGCTTCCAACTGGGACTATGACTGGCCAACGATACATTAATTATGTTGTGCTACCTCATGTTCGCATGTTCCGTGGTGCTGTCGGGGATCGATTCATTTTCATGGACGACAACGCAACATGCCATCGAACAGTCGCTGTCCAGGGGTGTCTTGAGAGCGAGGATATTCAACGCCTCGCATGGCCAGCACGTTCTCTAGATCTGAATCCCATTGAAAATGTGTGGGATGCTTTGGGGAGGAGTCTTGCTGGTTGCCAATGCCCTCCAATAAACAAGGACACCCTCTGCCGTGCACTGACAGAGGAATGGGATAAATTACCCCAACAGCTGCGTGATAATGTTGTGCAAAGCATGACACGACATGTGTAATCTTGCATCGCCCTCCATGGTGGCCATATCCCGTATTGACATCTTACGCCGGAACGCCTGCGGACGGTAATTGCATTTTTTTCACGTTTACGTATTTTGCACAAAATGGCCTGTTTGTCCCTTGAACACGTTCCAAAGCCTTCTGGATTTCAGAGCACGATAAATTGTCTTTCTTGTAATGTCCTGGCATTCTGATATTATTTTATTTTACTTATCATCCAACCACACTTACTTTTATATGCGCTATATAGCCGTTTATGATCCGTCCTTAGCAATTGTCCAGCAGTGTACAAAGAAGCGAAATGATGCATGTAATTTCTTCTGAAACATATAATCTGAGATTATGTTGAGAAACTGAGGAACTGAAACGCTGAATCATGAATTTTATTTGCCCTTTCACTGGTGCCGATAGAATTATCACGCTAATTCTTGTTAAACAGCTGCGATATTTCATTTCTTGTTATAAAAGCGCGCGAGTCAGACATCGTATAGGAAATAAAACGAGTGCTAAAATAATCACTGAATAAAGCAAAATAAAAAAAAACGAATTTTGAAATGCAAACTGAAGCGAGAGCTAAGTGGGTATATTTTAAAATTTTTAAATATACTAGCAAACTGCATAGCTCGTATTATACCAATAGGAATCATTATGGATTTAGAATGAGCTTTTACCCACTCCCTTGAACTCTCATATTTTGCACCAGTTCAACGGTACTCATGTCTTTGCGGCGATGATGAAAACAGAAACCCAATTTGTCATGAACTAAAATCTACTCGTTTACCTGCTGTTTCTTTCTCAGCCAATCAAACTAGTAGTTTCGATTTGGCGAATGTGTAGAATTTCACAAAAAAGTGAAACGTTCGTGAAATTTTAAATACAGCTTCAGGAGACAATTATTTAGTAAACACTTAAGGGAAACTATGTCCGTAAGACTTTTTCGGAACTGACTAGCTTGCCGGATGTCCACTTCTAAGGGGTTTCTGGCCGCGGGTGGCCTAATGGGCAACGTTCCTGACTGCCACGGAAATGACCTCAGGTTCGATCTTAGACTGGTACGAACGCTCGATCCACTAAATTTCCGCCCTGCGTCCGATGGACACGTTAAGCCGTCTGACCCCGGGTACTGGCCCATCGGTAATAAATAAGGGCGTCTTTCTACCCCTTTCTACCTGACTTCCGTGCCTCTTCCCTATCGTGCACTCTAGCCCAAATCTCCTAGCTCCCTATTTCTAAGGGTTGTTTAAGACCTGGGGTCAGACAGCTTTTCTAAAATCCTCTGCATGTGATCTGATCTGATCTGCTAAGGGGTTTCGCTGTTCGAAGGTTGTCTTTAATGTTAATCTCGTGGCAGTTATTCTGTATCAACCAAAACTTAAAGTTGCTGGGAGGTTACCGTTAATTGAGGTTTCTATAAATATTTTTAAAATTTAAAAAAGTTACATTTTTTTGTTACGAAGAAATTATGTAGCTGATTAAGTTAGCGTCAAAGTTTCGAGAGTGTATCAGATCGTACGCCTCCGTCCATGTTTTTCAGAGTACAATACATGAAAAACTTATTACCGACACCTGTAATTGGGTGTTCATTTTAATGTTTCTACATCTCGCGAGATGTAACGAAATTGGGGTATATACCATTGAAAATTTCCAAAAGTATTGACTAATTCTGCATGGCTTACATGAATAGAAGGAGATTTTGGCGCAGTCTACATTTAATTCGGTATGTGGATACATGCTGAATATTCAAACTCACTCTGCAAAAATATACACTGAGCTCACTGAATTACGACCCTATGCAAAGTGGGTTACGGCCGATACTGGACTAACGAGGAGAAGGGCATGGCCTGCAGGTTACGCCCTAATAACAAGAGTCCAATAACGTAAACCACTATTTCGGTGCCAGCAACATCCGGATAGGACGATAAAAGTTAAGAAGCAGGTGTGCTGGTTCTATGAATTTAGATATGTACTCCATTCTTGCGATGGTAGAGTCCGTGTGTGACGTCATCAGCATAAAGTTATGGATCTCTCATGAAAAGCATCGACTATTCAAGCCGGCTGCACCTTATCAGGCATGTTTAAGTGGCACGAACTGGAACCCCTGGTGCTTGTTGACTAACGTATGGACGCCGAGTACTCCAAAGACTGCTTGTTGTCCACGTACATCCTTCAATGACGTGTCTCCCTCTAGTGGTGGATCGGTTTGTCCAGCAGCATAATGCTACATATCACTGGGACCCCGACGTGCAAGAAACGTTTGACGGACACAGTTCTGACACGGTACATCCAAAATCGCTTACAAACTAGCCTAATCTCAACTAAATGGGATGTTGTGGAACATCAGGTGCGGCAACTGGGAACACCACCCCGTTTCATATTGGGAGTTGATCCTATGCTGGGTGACGCCCCTTCTTCGGAAGAAAGGAAGGCCCACGAAGTATTAGGTAAGTGGCTGAAATTTGTGACCACTCGGTGTACAGAGATCACGACAAATCAAAAAATCACAAAGTGATTAGTTATATCATAAATTCAGATCATAGGAATACCACGTCATTTTCTGTTTCACAAACTTTCCCTCGCTCTGATGAAATTTACAGCACAATGCCTAAAAGTTTTGTTGCATATAATTTCTAGAACATGTAGTATGAGATTTAGTGAAATAACTAAAGAACCGAAACGCAAAATCATGGATGCCGCCCCGGTGGCGCAGTGGTCTAAGCGATGGCCTCTGATCATTCGTCGGAAATGGGTCTGGGTTCGAATCCCGTGAGGCATGGATGTTGTGTTTGTCTTACGGCACTGGCTCTCTCGCTTCCTTGGAACCAGTTACCCTAAATTAGGGACAGGCGACTGCTTATAGCCCATTGAATTGCTCCCGGTGGTCGTTAAACCTTCAACCTAAAAAAAAATCATGCCTTTTACAAGTACTCACACTGATGACAAAAGAATTCCTACGTTTCTTCATAACCGGCTGGGAAACCGTAACAACCTGCGAATTAAAGAGCGTGACGGCTGCTGTTCGTATACGAAGTGAAATCAGTGCTGAAACAATAAGTAAAACAGGATCAATTTGAAATGCAACATGGCAGTGAGTGCTAAGAGGAAATGTGTATTCGAAAATTTTAAAAAGATGCTAACATCTTCCATATTATGTTAACATCCTCCACAGTATGATGGAGTGAAGGATTATACCAATGGGAAACGAATTGTGAATTGAGCTTTATCCAGCACCGTTTAAGTCTATCATACTATTTTGCAACAGTTAAAGGGTATGATTGTGTCGTTTTGCCATGATGACGAAATTGCAAACGCAATTTGTCGACCATCCGTAGAATTCCGGTGGTACGTGATCCAAGATTTGCTCTTTGATTTGCTGTTGTCCTTAACCAGTCAAAGCATGGTTTCGCTTTAACGAACGGGAAGAATACGTAACAGTGAAACACCCTATGAGATTTTAAAAATTACTTCACCAGTCAGTGACTTAGCCGACATCTGTTCTTGACCACACATTCATTCACAAGGGATATTTGTGTGTGTTCGAACGCGCCAATTGACATGAGACGTGACGTATGTGTACAGGTATGAGTACGGACCACAGTAGGTGAGTCATTCCCGTGTAAAACATGTTAAATGCCGGCAGCGCCACCTGACCTCCAAAACACACTCGTTATAAGTCGCGTAGTTTGCGTGAAGGGAACAGCGCCCAGGTGAACAACTCGTGTGTATTGCACCGCACATTGTGTGAGGTGCTGTCGTAATTATTCGAACATGGTGAAAATTGTCACCATTAGCCTCCTGAATATCATTGAGCTGCTGAAAGCCAAAATAAGGCGGCGATTTACCGATGAAAGTCTAATTTGGTGGAAGATGAGTCATTTGCGACAGTTTTATCAAGTAATTATCAGCAAGTATGAAAATTCTTATATTAACTTATAAACGTTAAACATTTACAGTTCATCACGTTGTTCTTGGTATAAACAGTGCCCGCCGACGTGACTTCCAACACATAATGCGCCATAAAAGATATTCATATCGACACAAAAAACAGCACTCTCCGAATCACATAATATAAAGAAAGTCCCCTACCTACGATGTCTATGAATATGTCCAAACATTATCCACGGCTTATGCCCCATGTAGGCCAAGTCAAATATTCCGCTGCCTTTCAGCACTCAGGAACGATGGTGGCGAAATCTTGTATACCGTGCATGTGATAAGATATGCGGTCCTTAGCATATCTTATACATAGGTCCTCCGCATATAAACATAGCTGTGTTTATACCAAGAACAACGTGATGAATAGTAAATGTTTAACGTTTATACGTTAATATAATAATACTTTGAGCCACGTAAAGAATCTGCTCGATTCAGCATATATCTTTGTCCTGGCTTGAATAGATAATGTAATAAGTATGAAAATAAATTGGAAACGATGCACGCAACGACACTCGACAGAAATAGTGAAGACGACAGCACTAGGCAGGATGACAAATCTGACAGGGGTGTATTCTTGGTCCCACTACGAAAACGTGGCATTGGATTTCTCCGTGGCGCTGCCGGCGTTAAACATGTTTTATAAGGAAATGACTCACCCTACGGTGGTCCGTACTCATACCTGCACACATGTGCCACGTGTCATGTCGATTGGCGCGTTCGAACCCACACACATCCCTTGTCAGTAACAAGTTCTAAACAGGCAAAACGCAATCATGAACGAGCAGACGAAACTTAAAGGACTGCATCTGACTTCAATACTAATACAAAAGTGACCATGTAGTCAAATGCAGTCCTATCTATGACGCTAGTGAAAATGAGTGGAATAAAACTACAAACACGTGTGTCTTGGTGATATGATACAAGTTGTTACACTCGTTTTCGTTAAAATTCTATGAATAATATAGTGATTTAGATTAAGGACAAAAACACCGGTTTTCATTTATGACCTTATTGCAAAATGAAATGCGCTGAAACTCTAAAGAACAAAATTTTTTTTGGTTTTTATTTTTACGTGAATACGTCTTTAAAATAGGTATCATGTACCATGGGGGTACCTTTCAGGAAAACTTGACCGACATAATTTCTTACGAGTGATCAAATGCTTATAATTTCTAAATTATAAAAATAGCTAAAATCTAATAACTGACATAAAAAGAGTAATAACCGATGATTCCAAAAATATCAACTTCAAGGTCATGCGCATGAGCGGGGAGAGGGGAGGGCGTCCGCCTTTTTGGGGTCAAATACGCTTAGTCAAGCGTCTTGAAATCAGTGTAAATCGAGATCGCGTAGATATAGGATCGTGATATTGGTCTTAAACGATTTGTCTGGATGAGATCTATCTAAAAACCAATAATTCATAAACACTTAATGAGTACTTTATAAGTTATGAGTGATAAACGAAAAAATATTTGTGTAAACACCAAAATGTCGGAATATTTGAAGCAAAGGTCTGACTCAAAATGCTACAAACGTATATCAGAAGAAAGAAGAACTCAATACGAACCGAATAAGCCCAAAAAGACTAAGGTCGAACGATGTAGAGCTTATAGACAGAAGAAGAAATCCGAAGCGGCGCAACGCGTGGAGCCACAACCAAGCCAATCCACAGCTACTACATGCAAACCAATGGACTACTTGGCGGTGAGTGAAACTTGGATGGATGATTCTAGTGCCAAACATTTGCCCGGTTTCGAATTGAAGGCGAAGAGAAATAGGGCAATAGCCCAACACAAACCGTCTACTTCCAAACGTACTACTTCTCCCACAAAACGAACTGCGGGGAGAGTTGCCATTTGCATAAACATCAATAGTCTAACAGATTGCCAACCCATAAATGTCTCAGTCAACAACAGATTGAGAATTGAAGATGACTGTGTGAGTGACATGTGTCTATTTGATGTGACAGTGTTTTCTCAAACTCGCTTCATATCTGGTTCGGTTTACATTCATCCCAACGTTTCACAAATATAACTAGCGGTCTTCATGTTCCGAAGGCCATGCGAATACTCTGAAAACATCAAGAAAATCATACCAAGTATGGTACCGGATACCCAAGTGGCTATCATTCTCACTGAAGACTTTAACATTGATGTGCAACAAAACACCAACTTACCAAGTTCATGGAAAAACAATTTCGGATTGACTTATATAAATTCTCAACCAACTACCTTAGGCAATACATATATCGACTTAACCTTTGTACGAAACATAGATGTGAATTGTATGTTATAGGTTTTTTACTTCTCATATCATCGCCCTTTAATAAATAAAATTACAGTCTAACTGCATTCCTCTTTCATTTATCAACCGACTTCTACTTCAAACCCCTTACTGTCAAACACGCATCCACGTAAATAAAACCTGCGGGTGTGTCCCGGACATAGCCTACCCCCATTTTTTTAGATATGCAACTGAATTGCGATTTCTAAAATTTGTGAATAAGTTTTACACGGCTTGGAGTGATGCTCTACAGGATCACGCGGATGTTAAAAGTTTCATATTTGTTTCTAATTTTCGTATGCGTTCGATTGTTAATTCAATACTTGTTCAACAGTGGCAACACGTACACATATACACTGGTGTGCAAAAATTAAGGACGAAGAGGAGAAATTAGCATAACAGCGGAACGAGCAGGCAGAACGGACCAAAAGATCACTCAGGAAATAGACTAGGGTCCGGTACGGTACAACATGCGCATATATGCAGCATGACGTAGGGGGAGTGGGAGTGTCGGAAGGGTATAAAGTACACGGGCGGTGTACGCTCAGCAATTCTGTGAAAGCTATTGCACGGTGTACATCGGTTTGAACGACGTCGAGTTGCTGCCACTGTGTGATATGGCCAACAGGCAATCTAGTAGACGACATCTGGATGACTTTACCCGAGGTCGCGTCATTGGGAAGTTGGAAGAACGTCGAAGTGTGACTAGCGTGGCCGAGGAGTTCAGGATCGCTCACAGCATCGTTTCGCGAGCTCGGAGAGCATTTCAAACACCAGGAACAGCTGTCCGAGAGTTCAGCAGTGCTCGTCCACGAGCCCTACAGGCGAGAAGAGACAGACGGCAGGCAGCGGGAGAAATCGCAAGGCACATGCATTAGACAACTGGACGTTCGTTATCACGTTTTACTGTGGCCAGGAGGCTGCACAAAGGTGGTCTATTTGCACGACGACCAGTACTGTGTGTGCCATTTACGCCTGCTCATCGGAGACGGCGGTTTCTGTGGTGCTAGGAAAATAAGAACTGGACACATCAGCAATGGGGTCGAGTTCTCTTTACGGATGACAGCCGATTTAGTCTGACGAGTGATTCTGGACGTATACATATCTGGAGAGAGCAGGGAACACGCAATCACACCTCCAACATAATCGAAAGGGACCGGTTTGGAGGTGGCGGAGTTCTCGTTTGGGGTGGTATCATGCTTGGTAGCCGTACTGACCTCCACATCTTGCAAGGAGGTTCAGTCACTGGTGTCCGCTCTTGTACCGAGGTTCTCCTGCCTCACGTGCGTCTGTTTAGAAGTGCTATGGGTTCTGAGTTCCTCTTCATGGACGATAACGCTACACCTCATCGTATAGTGGCTGTCGCAGAGCTGTTGGTGAGTGAAGATATTCAACGCATGGATTGGCACGCAAGGTCCTCGGACCTAAATACAATCGAACACGTGTGGGACCTTCTCGGGAGACGCTTGGTAGCACGTCACCAGCTGCCATCAACGATTCCGCAGCTGCGATTGGTGCTACAAGAGGAATAAGCTGCGATGCCTCAACAGCTCCTTGACAACCTCGTCTTCAGCATGAACAGACGTTGTAAATTCAACAACGCAGCCAGTGTGATCATATCCCTTACTAAAGACTGGATTTTTCTTGGCAGCCGCCTGTCACATGGACGTTTCTGTCTTCGGTCCAAATGTGCTCGGAGATACCTTTTCAATAATGTGCCTTTGTATCCTTTGGATTCCTTGTTTGGACGGTTTTGCTCACTTGTCCCATATTCTTACATCTTAAGGATCTTATGGTATGATTTGAGTCGATGTGGAGCACTTCTGCATGACGTTACATTCGAAAAACCGTCTCGTCCTTAATATTTGCTCGCCAGTGTATATATCCTGTGTGTTTGTGGTGTTTTAGAAATTTCTACAAAAATTACAACCTACGAAGAATAGTTGGACAGACAATGTGGGCTATTGAATAGAATTATTGAGTATCATGGCGACAATTTTCGAAATGTATTCACTAAGCTGTTAAGCACATCTATGTCGCTTTGCATAAAATTACGCCTTCTACCAGGAATTCTTGTTGGCAAAAGAATCTCAACCAATGTTTCAGGATTCTGTTGGATTTGCAGAACTTGGTACAGTTATCAGCTCCAATGAGATTATCAATGAATCTTGAGAAAATGTTTAATTAAATAGTTACCACGTCATACTAAGTATATGATCAAAGAAACAGTGGTTTGAGAAAACGGCTTGACACCCCGCTTCAAGAAGCGACTTGCGAATGGTTCATAAACTTCTTGAAATTTTTAAATACACGGCCGAGTCCCATTATTGTGACCACCAGCTAATATCTAGAGTAACCGCCGTGTGCAACGCTGACAGTAGCTAGGCGAGCTGGGAGTGACTCAATAGGGTGCTGGAAGGTGTTTACTGGTATGTGAAGCAATGCTGTCTGCAGTGCATCTGACAGCTGCTTGAGGGTGCGTGGTGGAGGATCCATAGACCGAGCAAAACGATAGAGGTGGTCCAACAGATGCTCAATTGGGTTTAAATCTGGGGAATTAGGGGGCCATGGAAGTACTTTGAAGCCTTCATCGTGCTTTTCCAACCGCTCTCGGACATTTCTAGCTGTGTGACACGTCGCATTGTCGTGCTTGAAGATCCCATCAGCCCCAGGGAAAGCAATTAGCATATATGGGTATACGTGGTCTGCAAGGATGGATTCATAACGAATTCGATACATAGTGCCTTCCACTGGTATGAGTGGGTCCAGGGAATGCCACGAAAACATTCCCCAGACAACAACGCTGCCCCCACCAACTGATGTTCTGCCAGCAATGGTTGAAGAGTGTTTGTTCTCCGATGTTTCTCGTCTTATACGCCAACGTTCATCCGTTCGATGAAGTAGAAAACGTGACTCATCGGAGAAGCCAATCCTTTACCAATCAGCGGAGGTCCAAGTCCGATACTATCGTGCAAATGTAAGCCTTTTCTGCCGATGCACCTTCGTTATAGCATAAGTACAGTGACCATCCCTCTGCATCGGAGCCCCATACGCAGCAGGGTTCGCTGAAATGTCGTTTTAGACACACTACCGGTAGCTCCCTGGTTAATTCAGCCAGTGAGTTGCTCCACTGTAGCCTGTCGATCGATCCTCACGCACCTTCGAAGCCGACGTTCACCTCTCACATCAATGGAACGTGGTGCTCCGCAGTTTCTACGTCGCTTCTTCACAATGGTGCCATTTCTCCAATCTCGATACACTTTAACCACAGCAGCACGCGAACAGCTCATAAACTGCGCTGTTTCAGAAATACTGCCACCCTTGGCCCGAAAGCCGATAATCATCCCTTTTTGGAAATCTGATAAATCGCTCCTTTTATCCATGACAGCAATGAGTGATATGTTTTCAGAATGCCTACGGCACACCTTATAAGCACACCCTTCAAGCAGCTCACGACACGTGCCTTCTTTCATTTGCTCAGCGCTGTTGACCTCAAAAATAGGAGTTGGTTAGAATAATGTGACTCGACTGTGTATATGCATGACATTAACTCATTTAAAGCTTCATGAATGTTACAATGAATTTCCACAAACTATCAAATTTTTTAAAACTGCAGAAAATTACATAGAGATTGAGCTATGAAACGCTTCCTAAAGTTTGTAGTAATAAAGTTGATGCCCTAAACGGGGAAAAAAGAGGAAAGGAATCTTTTGAGGCTTTTTGCTCAGATGGTAGTTTTCTGATTTAAAGATGTTACATGTTCCAACAAGCTCAGTATGCCCATGTAGCATAATTCTGCAATATTCAGTTAGTGGAGATGCTTTGATGATTATAAAATATAATTTTGCCTCTTCGTTTGTATTACCGAAAGTAAGTGGTGGACTTTTATTCTTCAGGTTTATCCTGATGTAAGAACATTGATCCGTTACGCAATAAGTAGAGGAGTAGAAATTTTGCCTTCAGGAACTACATTTGAAGTGTGTACCTATTGTCTTCACAGACACTCTTGAAATTTATAAGAAACTGTCATAGAACTTTAATGACTAAAGAAATGTTACTTAATTTGGCATTACTGTTAGAATAGAACATACATTAAGTTAAAATCAAGATAACAACAACTAATCCTTTTATTGTAATGAATACAAAAAAAAATTAGAATAAACTTGCGATAATTTTTGAATTTTGTACGCCATTTTGTATCTTACGTTCAATGGTCGGTGAATAGGACATCCAAACATACGCAATCTTGCATCGAAAAGAAAGACTCTGTTTTGTAATCCGGATTTCAGCCTAACCTCCCGCATATTTCACATTACTGCGCTCATTTCAATCTGCTACATTGCAATAAAACTTGCTGCCAATGAATTCTACAGGTTTTCTGTTAGGATTCTAGAGAACAAGTGGAAAAGCCCTCCACTTCGAAATTTGTTTCATTGAACAGCCCTGTGGAAGATCCTCATGGTCATGGCTTTTACATAAATCCTTAGAAAGACCATGGTCAGTACTGAAAGAGATCCCATTCTAGGAATGCAGTGATTGGCCTAAAGAGTTCAAGAGAGCACTGATTGGCCAATAAACAAATACATAAGTACCCCTTCTCTACCCATTAATGCAAATCTTCATCGACAGATCACTATACTGACTTGGGCCCATGAATTTTACGATACATTTTTTAATCAAATAATTCATATATACGCGTCCCCACGCACCCTAAAGGTGGTTTTGATCCCAGGAGCCTACATCTGTAATAAGTAATCGATTGAATGGCTGTTCCTTTTTTCGTCGCCAACTCCACTCCTCTCTGAAGCTGTAACTAGTCGTGACGTGACGGAATGGCGACTGGGCATAAACACACGTTGTTTACATGCTAGCAAAAGTTAGTTTTATCGTTGGCTGCTGTCGATAGTTCTGTAAATTTCATTTTTTAAAAGTGAAACTGAATATATTAGATATGGTTTTATGTTTTGTAGCATACTGCAATCACCAGACTGTCAAAAATCAGTGCTCATTTTACAGATTTCCTAGAAACAAACGGAAACATGCCCTATGGACTAAAATGTCGGTAAATGTGTAATTTAGTATCCTAAATTATTTCGTTATGTATTTGGAAAAAATGAGATACACATATGTTAAAGTATGTAATTTGATGGCAAATGGTGAAAACAATTCATCTGTAAAATGCATTTTAAAGGTATCCGTAAAACTTACCTCCAAGCACGAAGACGTGAACATCAGCTGCGGCAGGCCTAACACAACGCCACGCAACCACGTGAAGCTTGGCTCTGTTGAAACGATGGTTTCGTTCCGGCGACAATTTTGCTGGTGGAAAAGTACAAAATGAACCGGTTACGTTCTTGCCAGAAAAGCGCTCCATTTTGTGCTGTTACGCTACAGAAAATAACTCATCATTTCTGTCTCAGTTTTTCACATTAGAATCTGACAATTTCATGTTTTTTTCACGAATGATTCTTTGATGCGGAAGGTATGAATTCACTTCTCATTCGAGGGTTTTATTTATTTATTTACTTATTTTTTTTTGTAATTTAATTTGAATGAATTGCAAACCACGCCGTCAATACCAGGAGCAAAACTTTCACTTTCCGATGCCAAGTAACTTCCGTTGGAGGGAACGCTACGACACCTAATTTAACTCATTTCTAAAAAAAATGCATCTGCATACTTTCTACTTTGTACCAGGGAATTATATGCGTAAGAACAAAGCAATTCTCACCGTGTGTTTGGAAAAACTGCCACAGAAATGAGGAACTATTTTCTGTCGGGTAGTTCTACAAATTTGAACACTTTCCTGACAAGAACGTAACCGGTTCCTCTTGTACTCTTCCGCCAGTTAGTTGGCTCCCGGAGCGAAAGCTTCGTTTCAACGGAGCCAAGCTTGACGTGTCGCCGCGGCGTTGTTTCGGGCCTACCGCAGCGGTGTTCACGTCGTCGCACATGTAGGTTAGTTTTACGGTAAAAGTCTTTAAAACACATTTTACAGAAGAAATTTTTTTCACCATTTACCATCAAATTACATTTTTAACATACATATAAGTACATCCTTTTTTCTCATTCCTTCGAAATATGCAGCCAAATAATTTAGGACGCTAAACTACACATTTACCCTTATCTTTCATATAGAAGCATGAATTTGATCACGTACTTTCTTGCTATGTGGTTCATAATATAATGACTGGATGTGAGAGAACTTCATAGCATTTTCACCGCATCGAATTAGCTTCAAATTGTTAGAAAAAAAGGAGAAATTGCAAAATATGAGCACATTTCACCCATTACGTTACAACGTTATGGGAATCATGAAGTTACAGGCATTTGTATATGCCCAGCGCCATCTTGTGACGTCAAACTTCGTCGACGTATGAGGGTACTCTTCAAGGATAACTTATTTGAGACACATAATTGCTAACCAATAACAGAATCATTGCATCACCATGAAGCTACGTGATAGCACCAAAAAGGAGCTGTCGACTGAGATTCCTGGGCAAACATCCACATGCGAGGTTTTCGTTGCTCTTTCGCCATGGCCTTGTAATACTGAGTTTAATAGAGATCTATGACGTTCAGCCTGCCTTACCCGGAAGGTAGCAATCCCCTTCACTATATGTAATGATTGGCACTGAGGTGCCATATTTTCACTGTTGTCCATGTAGCCACTCTTTCAAAAAACTTGAAAATTACATTGCCCTGCCCTGGAGCGGAAATTGAACCCACACTTCTTGATTACCGGTCGAGCATGCTATCCGTTACACCAATTATGTATGATGATCTACGAAGCACTGGAACTTGAAAGACCTACATCCCACCCCGGATGTGAGAAAAGGTCGTTGGGACGCTCCCATGAAGCTTATAGTTGCATCGACTAGCGCAAATCTGAAATGTTCTCAGATTCCTAATTGCATCTGCTTAGCTTCAGTTGTTGGAAACTTCCTTGTCCTGGGTGGTGTAGCGTATAGCAGGCTCGATCGGTAATCGGGAGTTGTGGGTTCGATTTCCGCTCCAAACCAAAGCAATGTAATTTTCAAGTTTTCTGAAAGAGTGGCTACACGGATAACAGTGAAAATACGGCACATCAGTACCAATAATTAAATTTGTATCACCTTCCATGTGTATATGAAGAATTATTTCTTCGGGAAAATTCGTTTCCCATTTATGAATGATCCCGTTCACAATGTTATGTAGCGTTCGTAAAAAACGAAATATCGCTGTTTCTTTATAATAAATGCCTTTCTGGTCCTGCAACACAGAATGCGACATTTTAACAGCCATTTCACAAAGGACAAGTTACTAAAATCATGCAATGCATTGATTATGATAAGCTTTCCAACATACTAGAAATCATTACTCAAGTTATTATTCAAGTTATGAGGATAATGGCTGTGGAATAAATCTCGCTGCTGTTTCCTGACCTTGGACCCCATTTCGATGATATTAAACAGAATTGGTTCAATATACCTCCGGAACAACATACTAAAGTTTTATCTCAATCGAATCATTTTTACGTAAGTTGTGGCGCATAAGTGCAATGGGGTGGATCCTGCTCCTATTTCCTTACCTTTGACCCCCTTTCGCCCATTTTCAATGGGGTTCGTCCCCAGGTGGTCCCCTAATACATACTAAAATTTCATCGAAATCGAACAATTTTTACGTAAGTTATAACGCATAAGGGCAATGGACTGGATCCCGTTCTTATGTCCTGACCTTTGACCCCATTTCGTCCACTTTCAATAGGGTTCGTCCCCAGGTAGTTCCCTACCACTAATTAAAATTTCATCGAAATCGAACAATTTTTACGTGAGTTATCGTGCCGACGGACAGTCAGACAGACAGACGGACAAAGCTGGACCATATACGCTTCTACAACCTACGGTTGGAAAGCGTAAAAAAGGAAAACTGCAAAACCGTGCGTCTCCAGTAAGGTTTTAAACCCAACGAGGGTGGCGATTTCAACTGTTGTAACTGGCAGGTTCAAGTAACAGGGTAGTTTCTGTATTTCTGTTTTTGCCCATTCTCTCAGTTTCTGTACCTTCTGTTCTCTGCTGTACGCCCTTAAATGTTTCTCATATACACACATTTCCGACGAATTTATGAAGAGAATGTAAAGTCTGAGCACTTCCTATCACTTCCCGATCGTCTCCAAGCACCTGTTGATCGTCGCAACAGCACTACTGGAGTATGTATAATTTCTATCTCGTTACTTTTCAAAATTTTGTTGTCTGCTGTGTACTGCCATTTTTTTCCAGTCTGAAATAATATTTCGATTATGTTGATTTCTACATTGGATTTTTCTCATTTTCAAATAAGCTTCACGTACATCAAAATCTCCTTTGATTGTGGTTTTCGCAGAATATGTTTTCAAGTAAAATACTCTTTTCTGCAAATATGTCCTTCTGTATAATGGGTGTACCCAAATTTTGCATTTTGCCTGTTAGGTGTTATTTTGCTATGATTCTAGGGCTGTAGGAGCGCAGTTTTTTTGTGCAAATGATTCCTTTTTATTGCAAGGCAATCGGTACATTGATTCTTTTAAACTTCTTCAGAGACCGAATTAGTAGCATTACAAAATACATCGATGAGACATTATATTATGACCACCTACCTAATAAGCTGTAGGACCCCTTTTAGCCCGCAAAACAGCTGCCACACAGCGAGGCATCGATTCGATGAGGTGGCGATAGGTATCCTGAGGTATCTGGTACCATAATGTAAACAGCAGGTCCTCCAGTTCCCGTGCATTTCGGGGTGGTGGTGATTTAGCACGAACCCGCTTTTCCAAGTCGAACCACAAATGTTCGATTGGGTTCATGTCAGGTGAATTTGGAGGTCATTGCATTAACAGAAAGTCACCAGTATGTTTCTCAAACCATTCCCTGACGATTCTGGCAGTGTGGCATGGCGCATTATCCTGTTGGTATTGGTCATCACTAGCAGGGAACAGAGTTGCCATGAATGGGTGAATTTGATCCGCAACGATGTTTAGATACCTGATAGCTGTCAGAGATTATGCTATTGGGACAACGGGACCTAAAGCGTCCAAAGAAAACATCACCCACAGCATAACACAGCCGCCGCGGCCTGTTTCCGCCCAACAGTTTATCCAGGTGCCATAGCCTCCATTGGTAATCGGCGTATCCGCACTCGGCCGTCTACGTGATGCACCAGAAATCTTGATTCGTCAGAATAGGCCTCTTTCTTCCAATTACCGCCGGTCCAATCTCGATGATCTTGGACACATTTCATGCGTTGTTGGTAATGACGTGCAGTGAACATGGGGACCTAGAAGACCCATGCGCAGAAGCCTGCGATGAACTGTGCTGTGACACATTACCGTGATCCCCACTGTTGTAGCTGCATGTAATTTGTCGCACTGTGGCTTTTCGGTCGCTGTGAACAATGCGCGACGGTCTCCAGGACTGTCGCGCGTTGTTCACAGCGATGAGCTGAGGACGACACGCGGCTGGACGACGGTTTGTTGTTTGGCCATCTCAGCTGTGCTTTTGATATGTACTCACTACAGCGGCACGTGAACAACCACAAGCCACGTTGTTTTCCGGAATCGTAGTTCCGAAGTGCCATGTCATCACAATTTGTCCTTTATCACATTCCGATAAATCGGCAGCTTTTCCCATTCTGATTCCGAACACTTTACTAACCGAAACCGTTCCTCGGGTACATATATCTTTGATCTTCACCTGCGCCACCGTTTGGTCTCCAGGCACGCTCATTTCTCTAGGCTGAGGCTGGTCATAATAGAATGCCTGATCGGTGTAAAACCATAAAGATATCTGTGACGAGATAATGTTAGTGGAATCCTTTTCAGGGAATCCACAGCCCAGCATTGGCTAACTACATCGGGGTGCCGAAGATAAAAGTAAATCGTGTTTCTGATTTTGAAGAGGCCAGAAAAATTGTTTTGAGGTGATAAAACCAACACACATAGTTGCAACTATGTTGAATGTTATAAAGTAGAAAGAGAAAAGATAGTTGTCCTTTTGGAAAGATATGAAAAATAATTTTGTAGGACGTTTCAGAAATTTCATGGAATCTTTTCTCCATATCAAATATTAAATTAGAGAAATTTTGTTTTCGTCCGTAGTAGTATATAGGGGGTACTATGGCACACCCCAAAATCACATAAAAACCTCAAAATCAGGCATTTTTTGATTTTTCAGACCTCAATAATCACGAACATTTTAAGGCTTTTTATGATCAAAAACACCATATTTTCATTAAAAATCATTGATTTTTGGGCATAAAATAGTCAAAACATCAGATTTTTGAAAATTGAAGTTTTTACTCTGTTTTTTCATAAAAACAGACATCATAAAAACACGCATTTTTGATGATATTTGAAGACTTTTTTGAACAATTGCAATCATTTTGAGCTTTGAATAGCTTTGATTTTAAAAGTGATGAAATGATGGATTTAGTGATCAATAGAAAAGTTGTAAAACAAACTACTTTGAATTGCTACTCTGCAAAGTCCTTTTTGAAACAGGTTGTTTAAGAAATCAAAAATGCATTAAAAAAAGGGGCACCCAAAATGGATACCCCTTATAGAAGATTAAAAATTTAGGAAGATTAAACAAATTCAAGATTTAATTAAAAATATTACAAAGATTTAAACGAATTCAATAATATAAGGTTTTGTTATGTAACACTTCATTTCTATGTTTCTCTTTAAAGATATGTCCTATTTTATTTTCTGTTTCAGTAATTCTTCTTTTGAACCTCTCTCGATCAACTGCATATGTTTCCCATATACCTTTTCGATTTTCATTTCTTACATATATGACAACAGCATTAGGATCGAAGTGAACTTTCATTTTAATAGACTTCGTTTTTTTAAGTTTTTACTAATTCATAATCATAATGTAGATCATCAATTTTACCTCTGAATCTGAATATATAATTACCTTTATTAATTTTTTTAATTGCACTGTCAGATAGTTTTCCGTGACATTTTCTAAGATAATATTCTCTTTCTTCATCATTGACTTCTATTTTTGCAATAGTTGCATCTCCGAATTTCGTTTGGATTTTTTTCAGTGACATCAATTTATAATCTCCAGGATTCAAATCTTTTAATTTCTGTGTTTCTGTAAATAATCTGATGCTATTGAACTCATCCATTTATAAGATTTTATTTTTTTAAAGGTTTTTGAATACATGTGATGAGAACAGTAAATTACAATAACTTACAAACTCATTTAAAATTTCTAACCCTTTGTTTTTAATTTCCTCGTTTTTTTCTTTTTTATCAATTATTCTTTTTACCTTTTTTAAATATTTATAAACTATAGTTAGAATATCTGAAAACTTGTAATTATCTCTATACATATGAATCAAGTCATCACAAAAATGAGCGAATTGAGATATTTCGTTACTATATTTTTTATCTGAAGAACAGTATAGAGCTCTAAGGTCACCCATTAAATCCATTTATAAGTTTTCATTTTTTGAAATATAATTCTTATAATGCATACATCTATACATAGAGCATCCGGGGCCTAAAACTCTTGGACATTTAGGTATATCTAAATCAACAGATGGAATATCTTCAAGCATCTCTTTTTCCATTACTCCTCCTTTATATGCAAATGTACCACCATAAATATGGTACATGTTTTTAATATAGTTCTTTACCTCACAATTATTAATCCATAGTTCTTTGCTATTTGGATATCTTTTAAATCTCAGTCCATGCACATCTAAAACACACTTACGTACGATATTCAATTCTTGTTCATCTAATTTGCAGTCAGGTGTGAACACTGATATTGTTTCACCAATATTCAGTTTTGAGTGTACCCAACTTATCTCTCTTGCTATCTTACGATTTGGGAGGACAAATCCTTGAATATTTATAATCACAATTATATCATTCATTGTTTATATTTAATCACTTTTTTTAAATACATATCCAAAAGGTACAGTATTCAAATCATCTAGAATTCTTCTTTTATCAAATCCAAACATGTATTTCTTGTTCAGTGTATCTACAGCTATATTTCTATCTTTTTGTATCTTAAACTGATTATTTGATATTTCTAAGTAATCTGTTTCACCTGTTATTACTTTCATTCTATCATTGAAATTCAAAATATTTTCATTCTCATAACTCATTTTAAATCCTTTAACTTTACCTTTTACAGTTCCATCATTTAGTATGTATCCATAGTCTTTTGGTGCACCAGCTATCCAGGATTTCATATATTTATCCTCTCCCAATTCATCTGTCCACTCTCCTAACATGCTTCCTGTTTTGATTTTATTAGTTCCATCATCTATATACACGACACTATCTGTGTCTTTATAAATCACTTTTTCACGTAATTTATCAAGCATTTTATATAATCTAATTCTAGCAGAACTAGTGGTGAAAGCTGCTATATAAACGTTAGTATTAAAGTTATTTTTAACATATTCATCTTTCATTTTATAAGTCATTTCTACACAGTCATCATTCATAAATATCATATTTAATTCTTTGAGATTATCATCTAATATAATTTTATAAAATTCATCTAAATCCATTACGTATTTAGTCTGTTTCATATTTTTTCTCTGTCCAAACTTACCCCATAATGAGTTCAAACATATCTTACTTATAAATCTCATTCCTGGATTTTTTTCTATTTTTTCTAATTTTATATCTAATTTCTTGTAAACTGTCTTCTTATATTCTTTTTCACTTTTAAAGTTTTCAGACCATTTATCATCTGTTTCTAATTTGATTTTCAAAAACATTTTAACGTAATCTCTAAATAGTTCATCAGTTTTATTTTCAAAATTCCAAACCTCATATATTCTTAAAATTTTATATCTTTTTTTAATTGCTAAATTCATTTCATCAGTAGTCCATGTACTAGTGAAACATCTTTCATCTCTTTTATGATTACACTCCTTATTTCTAATTTCAAAGCATTCTTTACAGTTCTTTTTATCTACAACAGTTTTAAAGTGATTACATTTGATAGTTTTAGAACATGATTTACAAAGAGCAAACATCAATTTTTCATCTTTAATTGGCAACACTGGATGATATAAATTTCTAGGTGGTAAGACCTTACATTTGATGAAACCATACCATTCTTTATCAAATTTTTCAGGATTAAATATCTTAACAGGATGACCAATTGGATAATAATCAAAGTAATTTACAGTTGGATATAGTGAACATACATCAATATATCTACCTTTTTCATTATTTTTAAATTCATATTTCAATTTAGTAGGCTCACACCTACCCCCATAAAATGCATCTCTAGGATTTAAAGGTTCCACGAAATCTCTATTCCATTCATTTTTTATATATTTTTTAATTTCTTTATTATTATTAAAATCACATTCCCATATAACAATTAATTCATATCCAGCTTTTAAAATCTTCTTTTGAATCCTCTTAGTTCTTTTATATAAGTCTTTCATACATATCTGATTCTGTTCATTTATAGTTGATTCTCTGTAACATCTATTACATCCATGCCAGTGACATCCATGAAATTGAAACACTGTGTTTTCATAAAATCCATCTACTTTATAAATTTTCTTACCTAATTTTAATTTTTTCTCTCCACCATTTAATGCATGTTGAATATTGATATTATTCTTTTTAGACAGATAATCTAACCAAGCAATTGATTTTTTACTATATTTGTCTTTTTGAAATGTATCATCATCTATGGGAATTGTACCTTTTTTTAAGAATTTATCTCTATAAATACTCATGCATACACCTGCTAGAGTTACATATTTAAATTAATCGATATTTTCGATTTCTAAGAATAATCTTCTCAATTCTAAACTTCCTCTTCTTAAAATATCTACATCTGATCTACAGCATTTAACAAATTCTTTTTGAAAATCAAACGTATCGTTTTTAACAGTTTCATACCATTTTAAGAATTCATTTCTCTCTTTAGATTTCATAGAATCACATCCTTAGTAATGTTTTTCAGGGTATTTACCTATATAATTTTGATTACATTCTTTATTAAAATAATGAAGAAAATAACCTTTTGCCATCTCTTCTAATCCAAATGTTTTTGGAAAATCTCTTAATGGAATCATAGTAAAATTGATTGAATCTATGAATCTTATATTATATCCAGATGCCTGCATATAATTGAGTTTATTTCCATTATATATAGTAAACACTTCTATTTTGTTTTTAAAACAGTATTTAGCTAAGAATTGAAAATCAAAGCCTTTACCATAATGAGCTAGTACAGTATATCAAAAATGTTTTTGTTGAAATAACCAATTACAAAAATCATTTTCATTTTCAAATATCTTTTCACTACCATCATATATTTGACACACAACTAGATTAACTTCATGAGTTCCTGTTTCTTGTTTAGTTTCAACATCAAAGAATATATATTTCTCAGTATATTCATATCTACATTTTTCACACCAATCTTTTCGATTTCTTGTTAACTTAGGACAATCATTTTCACATTTACCACCTTTAGCATCTTTACGTTTCATATAGCATTTATGATCATGTAATACATATTTCCAACAATTTTTACATCTCTTTTCACCACATACATGCTCTTTGGGTTTTCTCTCATATCGATTAATAATTATTTTACATTTTAAACATTTCCATAGACATTTACATACACCTTTCTTATTTTTTCTTTTGTGGTTATCAAAACACTCCTCACCTTTAAATAATCGATTACATTTTTTACAAAATATCTCTTCACCATTACAGTTACTATCTGTTTTAAAACATCTATCACATTTGAGAGGACATCTGTGTTGATCTGATCTTTTATAGCTTATTTGACAATAATCACAGTAATTTTCTTTTCCTAAAAATCCTTTAACAGAAGTAATTACGTCGAAATGATTTCTATTTTTCAATAGTAAATACATGTAGATTTATATTTACCACTATATATACGTTCATTAAAGTTCTCTCTGCAAAATATATTTATCTGAATATCTAAGAATTCTTCAAATATTTTAACCTCTTCTAAGCAACATATTTCTAATGGAATATTGCATAGTTCATGTAATTTTACAGCTAATGATTTTTGTAAAACTCTACCCATTTTGATGTATCTAATATCATTTTTTGATAATTCATTATGATTCAATTTATCACATAATAGCTTAGGATTTTGAATAGATAGAGCAGTTACAATTGATCTAGCTAAACATATATTATCATCATTTTTTATCTGACAGATACTTCTTTTATTTTCTATTGTTTCATCATTAATTATCTTTATATGTTTACCTCCTGAAGGTAATTCAATTACATTAAAATCAAATATACAATCAGTTATTTCTAATTCCTTATATTCAATTTGATCAGATAATTTATAAATATATAGCTCATAGGCATCCTTAGTATACATCATTTTATCATGAAATGGTTTATTCAATTTAGGATTATATACGATTATATCTACTTTACCTTGAATTTTACCAATTGCTTTTCTAAATATATCTTGTAAAATATTGAAATATTGTTCAGGTTTAATGTTTACTCCAGCTACTCTATAATTCTTTCTATGTACCATATATTTTTTTATATATTTTCCTTTTGTTTCAATAATTTCATAATCAGGTTTAAATAATTTTTCAAGATTTACAGCTGTTTTAATTTTCTTTTCTTTTCTTGGTTTCAGTTTGTTATCTTTGAATTTTAAATTAAAAGAATCAAATAAATTTTTAATTCTATTTCTTCTCTCTGGATGACTAATAAATATTTTTCTTTTTCTATCTAAATATTCTGATGTATCTAATCCAAGGATATCTACTAAAACAGACTTGTAATCACCTGACTTTCTAATATATTTTATCAACGATTTAATTAAATCATCTTTTTTTACATTTCGTTTTTTGATATTTAATCTTTTTAAAGCATTTCTAAGTTTCTGAACACTTATAACATTTAGAGTACTTTTAAGATGCTGCACAATAACAGGCTTCAGATTTTTTAACTCCATTTATTAGGATGTAAATTTATAAAGGGATTTTAAAAAACAGGTTGCACACGTTTATTATGATAATTACTTCTTAAATGTCTTTGATAATGAGTTACGGTGTATTCTCTTCCACAGTCACAAATTCTCTTTTGGTACTTTCTTTTGGAATCACAAGTCTTGCAATAGTGCTGTCTATAAACGTAACCTTTAAGACGTTGAATATAAAATTCATCTATAGGTTTTGTTTGTTTACAACTTGTGCATGTTTTGTCTTCCATTTATTAGGAAACAAATTTATAAATACTTTGCTTTAAGCTGAAAAGCTTGCTGCTTTAAAGTCTTCCCAGATCTTTTCATTTTTTGGATTTATATTAATTTTAATATCATTTGATATATTACAATAGTCACAAATTTTTTTAATAAAATATGCAAATTTTAAATTTTCTCATAGTACATAAAATCTAGTAATTTTAAAAATAAATCTTCTGCTTCCTTATTAAATTTAAGGATATTTTTTCTTTTAAACTGATTAAAATATCTTATTCTACTAACATATCTACTTTTTAAACATTTATTATAATCTACATAATAACAGTCTTCCTCTTCATCATATTTCATTCTTTTTATTTGTTTCATTACTTTTTTAAAATTTTCAGGAATTTCAATTTGTTCTTCTTCTGAAGATGAATAAGAAAGGTAATTAGCTTCTTCATTAAATAATCATTTATTAGATATCATTTTATTAAAAACTTTTTAGAACTTAGTTATTCTTTTAATATCCTCTTTTAAATTATCAATAGTATGATCATTAACAATATTAAGATGATTAAATTTAGTTTCTATGCATGATATATTTTCTTTAACTCTGTTAAATAAATTAATAGAATTAGGATTATATTTTATTTCATATACTATATTTAAATCTGGATACTTTATTTTTAAATTACCAATAGTTTTATTCATTTTATCTCTTTGACATCTGATTACATAATAAGGATAATCAGAGTTTTCTTTATTTTTCTGTATGATAGTAAACATATGAAGCTTTTTAGAATTAGCAGTTTTAGGTGTTATATCCTCTTCTACTTCTTTATATTTTTCATTTTCAAGTTTCAATTTTTTCATTTTCTTTTTTATCTTATTTAATTTCTTATTTAATTTTTCATTATCATTCTTGTATTTATCATTGAATTTTTTAATGTAATAGTCTTTAACAATCTTGTTAACTTTATTATAAAAATCGTTTGAAACCCAACAAGATATATTTAAAATTAATTCCTGCTTAACATATGTTCCATTAATAATATTCTTACCTGTTCCTTCTCTTATTTCATACATTTGATCATTTTTATGGCGGCCCGAATTCGGGCCACCACAATTTTTATAATATTTTATTAATTCTTGAGATTGTTTATTCTCTAACCATTTTTTAAATTTTTTACCACCTTGTTTGCATAATTTTGTAGCATTAAAATAACCAGTATTTTTATCTATTATAATTTTAAAATCTCCAAATAGACCATACCAGTAATTATCTTTGATTTGTTCATAGCATACATCTTTTAATGAAGCCATTTATTAGATATCATGTTATTAAATACTTTTTCACGTATATCTTATTTTAAATCGTTAATAATTCCTGCCTAAGAAATTATATCTTTAAATACTGAAATACAGTTTTTTCTTTCACATATAGATGGTAGCACAAGCAATTAAATCTCTTTCTTGCTTAGATGTAGTCATTACTGATAAGCTGCGAGCGAAAATGTTTACATAACCAGAGTTGAACAGCTGCCAAAATACTCTCCGCGGCGCGCGATTATGTAACGTGTCCTCGGAAAGAAGCAGTTCTTCGTTACGTAACAACTTTGGATCATCGCCAAGTTTCTCTTGCTTGAAACGTAAATATATGTTTCAAGCAAGAATTTATCAGCCAGCAGTGGCCGAGTGGTACCGTGTTAAGCTTGCATACAAAAGGTCGTTGGTTCGAATCTGCTCCCTGTCCCGCTTTAATTTTAAAAAAGTTTGGGTTCATGGTAGAGCGTGTGCGTGATTATGGTAGAGAGTGTGTGTGTGTGATTCCGGTGGAGGGTCGAACGAGTTAACGCCCATAAGTACCTGGCTGGCTAGGTACAAAAAAAAAAAAAATGAAGCATAGACCCTCCACCGAAGGGGCGTTTTGCAAAAATTTTTCAAATTACAGCGTCAACCCAACTGTTAAATTCATCAGGATATCCCAACCATTTAACTAAGTATTTATTTCCTTTCTTTCTAATAATTTTTTCAATCTTATAAACCTCATCTTTCTTATCATATTTAACCAGTTCCTTTTCATAAAATGTTCCTGTAATTTCTTCATTATTTAAATCTTTTATTTTATATGTCGGAGGATCTGTGTTCAATATATCGGAAATTATAAATATTTCTTCTGTAAATGTTGGAAGATAACCTTTCTTAAATTCTCTTTTATATTTTGAAATTCTTATTTTATCTCCTTTTTGATATTTTGGTTTATTTTTCTCTTTTTCTTTATACAAATTATTATAAACTTTTAATTCATTTTCTTCCTTACTTACTTCTATAGGTGTCATTTTAATGGATCTATGATAAGAATTATTATAATTCTTAATTAATTTATCTAGTACATTTAACCACTTTCTAGTATTATTTGCTGTGAAATACTTCCACATTTTAGTCTTTAAAGTTCTATTGAATCTTTCAATAACAGCACATTTAATCTCAATATTCTCAGTTGTAAACCAGTGAATATTTTCATCCTTGAATAACTTTTGAGTTTGTTTATTTATAAACTCTGTACCCTTATCTGTTTGAAGTTTTTCTGGTTTTCTTTCTTTAAATATTTTTTAAATGCTCTAGTTACCTCTTCACCTGTTTTTCTTTTAATCGGAATTGTCCAAGCATATTTACTGAATATATCAATCACTGCTAAAATATAATTTGTGTCATTATTAAAGGATTTAAATTCTTGCATATCTATAAGGTCAGCTTGAAATTGGTCATTGACATGAGAAACATAAATTCTTCTTCTTTTAAATCTATGAATAAGTGGTTTATGTTTTGTATATACATCTTGTTGATGTAAAAACTCTTCTATATCTTTCCTGGGTAATTTAGTTTTTCTTTGTAATTCATTAATACCACAATAACCAGTTTCTGGTGTATAATAAATATTTTTAAGGTGTTTCACGACGTCTTTAAAAAAACACTCTTTTTAGTTCCACAAACTTTACACTTTCCTTTTGCCATGGGTCTTCCATTTTTAGCTACTGTTTCTTGAATATCTTTAGTTTCAGTTTTCTGTTTGCACTTTAAGCAATACATATAGGATGAAATTCCTAAACCAAATGTTTTCTTTGCTTTTATAATTGGTTTTATAACAGCTCTAGCTTGTTTCTCTCCTAATGGATAGAATCCACTTGTAGTATTTTCAATTGAATCTAAATCGTTTAAGAGTTCTTGATCAGCAATATGTCTCTGTTTAGTATCTTTAGTTTTACTATAAGCTACGTCATGTTTTTTACAAGCTTTATCAACTCTGTTAATTCCTGGATCACCTCTTTTTAACCTCTTTTCTAATTTTGTAAATGGGCCACAATACTGGTACCCTGGTATATGCATTTCAGGTGGATTTAATTTATCTTGTAACCATCCTACTATATCACCTCCTGTTATTATATAACCAGTACCTTTAATTTCTTTGAATATATGAATCATTTATTTATCTGTAAATCTATTTTTTAACTATGTATCTATAACCATTTAGCTGTGTTTGTTTTACATATTTTTCTAAAGGAAAATACTTAATATTTTTTATAAAATCTTCTTCTCTAATGTAAGCATCCTGTTCTGAAACTGAATTAGCGTTTATTAAATTTAATATCTGTTTATAAAATTTGTAAGCTTGTTTATATTCTTCTTTTCTTTCTGAAATATTTAGAGTTTTATCAACACCTTCAATGACTCCTGCTCCTAAAGAAAGTGCTGCTAAAGGAATAAATGCAAAAGCTGATAAACCTGAAGCACTAAATATAAATTTGCCTACTGATAGTGATATACTAATTTTATTATAGTAATTAAAACATTTTCTGTATACATACATTTTCTTTTCTAAATATTCTTCCATTTATATAGGATCAAAGTTATGTCTGTATCTCATATGAGGATTTTTCAAATCTAACATGAAGAAATCATAAGGTTTTTTAATACTTTTTTGATAAGGATCTATATTAAAATCACCATCAATTTCTCTAATAATTTGTTTAATTTCTCTGTGCTGAAGTTTAAAAAATATAAAGTAATCACAGTTTTTTCTTATATCAATAGGTGTTGAATAATAGGTCTGTGATAAATAAATAATGGATGCATTTTTCTTCCTTCCTCTTATAAAAAATTTTTCAATTTCGTTTTGATCTTTTTCTTTTACACAGTCATCAAAAATAACTAGATTTTTTAATGAAGGATCTAAGTCACCTACAGTAATAAATTCATTTATGTCTGAACTAAATAATGTTTCTTTCTTAAACTTTTTAAATAAATTTTAATAACTTATTTTTATTCTTTCCCTTTATTTTTAAAATGTCTTCCTCTTCTATATCATCAAACATTGAGTAATTTTCTTTTAATTTAGAGTATTTAGGTTCGTTAATATCTTTTGCACATATGAATAATGCATCAAAATTTAAATGATCATATATTAAATTTAATAGTAAATTTGTTTTTCCACATCCTGAAGATCCTGTTATTAAAAGTTTAAAAGGATGAATAGGTAATATTGGATTTTGATTTGGATCTATAAATTCTTCTGGTTCTGAATAATCTTTTAGTTTAATGCTGCAACCTTTCGGTTTAATCATATTTATTTAATAGAAATTCAGCATCTTCAATAAACATTTCAGCTTCAAATAATAAGTCTTCAGCTGGTATTCCTTGAGATAAATAACATTCAGCTAGATATAATGCCATTTCAGCAAAAGATAAATATTCTTCAATTTGTTCTTCCATTTATATAAGTAAAATAATTTGCTTGGAAGTAAAATAATTTGCTTGGAAGCAAATTTTCAGTTAAATAAATGATGATACAAGATTTATTAAAATTAGCAAAAGTAAATGCTGAACTAAGAAAACGAAATAAGGAAAAGCAATTAGAAGATTTAGGATATGAAGAGGCAATCACAAAATTTCAGAAACCTATAGTTGAAAAATTAGAATATCAAGATGTATCTAGAAAAGAAAATTTAAAAGCTATTCAAGATGCAATTGAAGAACTTTCATTTCAACCAATTGCAGAATCTTCAAGAATTCCTGCCTTAGAAGATGTTGAAGAACCTATTTCAGATGCTAAAGAAATGTATGAGAGAGAAGCAGGAATTCATAAAATTAACTTAAACAAAAACTTGAATGTATCAGTTATTAAAAAAAGTTAGGATTTGATTTACCTTCAGAATTAGTTAATAAATCTGATGAAGAGATTGATAAAAAAATAAAACAAGCAAATGAAAAAATCAGTGAAATCGGACGTCCAAAAGGTCCTCAAGTAAAAGCACTTAATAATGCTAAAGATGAAGAAAAAAGAAAAAAATACAGAAAAAAGTTGATCGTTTCGATTATAAAATGGCTGAGGTGCGAAAATATATTAGAGCATTAGAAGCTCTCAAAATGGGGAATTACTATATGGGTGAGGGTCTTAATATTTTAGATAAATTAACAGATAAAATATGTAAGGGAACTAAAAATAAGAAAGTATATAACCAAGTAGTTCAAATACTAGATTTATTATTAAAAGAGGGTAAAATGACTAATGAGCAAGTAAAACAATATTATTCAAAGTTTCTATCTTAATAAATGAGTAATTATATTGTATCAAGAATTTATTTGAGTGAAGGTCAGAAAAACAAATTAAAATCAGCAGTTAAGAAAGGTGAAGAAATTACATTGCAAATTGATAAAACTAAAAGTGCTAATCATGATATGTATTTAACAAAAACTCAAATTAAAAATGGTAAACGAATAACTATAAGTAAGACACAATTAAAGAAAAACGGAGGTATTTTACCCTTTTTGATTCCTATCTTAGCAGCTCTTGGTACTGGTGCTCTATCTGGTGCTGCTAGTTTTGGTGTGAATAAAGCTTTAAGTAAAGTAACTGGATCAGGTTGTAAACCGAAAGGTTCACACCTTAAAAAAAAACATTCTGGAAAGGGAGTTCTTCAGAATTACGAATTATATCCAATAAAACGATAGAACAAAATATGAAAGATGTAAAAGGATTCAGAGGTGTATTTACATCAGATTTATTACCTAAAAAGATTAAGAAATTTGAAAGTGGAATTATTAATTTAGATATATCTACAGGACCTGGGACTCATTGGGTCTGTTATTATAATGATCCTAAATATAATTTTGTGGAATATTTTGATCCATTTGGAGAATATAAATATAAAGACATTAAATTGAATAACATTTTCATACCTAAAAATATTGTAAAATATCTTGAAACATCTAATAAAGGAATTAGATATAATTCGAGTTTTTTACAAGAACCAACATCTGTTAAATGTGGTTTTTATTGTATGAAATACATAACTCAAAGGAATAAAGGTAAATCACCTGTTGAAGTTTTATATTCTTTTACCCAAGAACCAAGTGGTTATAATGAAGATTTTGTGCTTAATAAATGTTAATTTTAGATTCAAAAAATTTTCAGAAATCAGAAGATTTTACAATTGAATATGTCCCACCTATTCCTGTTAATGAAATTTCAAAAATAGCTTTAAAATCTATGTCTATGTGGGTTTCATATAACAATATTGATGAAAAATATGAAAATAATACATTTAAGTATTTTGATGGTAGTTTATGGCATGAAATAACTTTAGATAATGGAAATTACACATTAAGGGAATTAAATAACTTTTTAATAAAACGATTTGGAGATGAACCACCAATTAAATTTAAAGCTAATTTCGCTACACAGCGCTTTATAATTGAATTAAAAGATGAATATAAAATTGATCTTAGAGAGGGCAAATTACATGAAATTTTAGGATTTGAATCAGAAATATATGAAGATAATCATCAGGAAGGAAAATATATGGCAAACATTTCTAGAGGAGTTGATGACATACACATTCATTGTGATGTAATTACAGGAGCTCTATATAATAATATTAATTCAGATATTTTGTATTCCTCTACGCCATCTAATCCTCCTGGTAGTTTAATAAAAATTGATGAAATAAATCCTTTATTTTTACCCATTAATAGACGAAATTATATTCATAGAATTCGAATGTATATCACGAATCAAGATAATGAACTGATAGACTTGAATAATATGAGAGTTTTATATAGATTAATTTTAGCTTAAGCTTTTCAGCTTAATAAATGAATTATAACAAACATAGATTATATGCAAAACGATATGGTATTAATATCTTCACTGAAGGAATTGGAAAAAAATGTTAGAAGTTTTAGGTAAATCAGCAATTGAAGATAAAGCTAAAAAAGTTATTCAAAATAAACTTGAAAATATATTATCTAAACCCCATGTAACTGTTAATGATATATTAGCTAAAAAGAAAATTCAGGATGGATCTGGTTTGAAATGGTATAAATGAGTTTTTTATCCTAATAAATGGAAAAACTTTGGGACTTAAAAGCTATTCCAGATTATTATAGTAATAAAATTGCTAAGTATGAATATATAAAACATAATTAAGATAGTACTAATGTAAAAGAATCTGATCAATATAAGTTTACTATTAAAGATACAAATTCACCTATATTATATAGTAACGGTTATATATGCTTAGAAAGTAAAATAGTAAAAAATAATAATGATACTATAGGAACTGATAATGTTACATTTGTAAATGGTGGGAATCTGTTTAGATCCGCTTCATTAACTATAGGAAAAGAACAAACTGATTCTAATATTGAATGTGCTTCATTAATTCATCAAATTAATGGACTTATAAATTTCACAAAAGATTATTCCACTTCAGAGGCTACAAATATGATGTATTATGTTGATACATCAGAATCAGCTGATAAAGATAAAATAGTAATAGATGATCCTAATAAAGATGTAAAGAAAGGATCAGATATCAAATTAAAAGAAAATGCCTCTTATAATAAAGGATTTAGACAGAGATGGCTTTTAACAAAAAACAGTAATGTAATAAAATTGTGGATTCCTTTAAGACAACTGTTTGGGTTCCTCAACGATTTTAGAAGATTAATTTCTGATATAAAAGTTACATTTGAATTTCAAAGAAATAGTCATAATGATATGTTATACACAGATGTTGCAAATCCTAATTATAAAGTTATTATATCTGATTTTCAATTATGGTTACCTTATGTAGAGTTGTACCCATCCATTGAGGCTGAATTTAAAAGTATAGCTTTGAATTCTACACCTATTGAAATTACTTGGTGTTCTGCTTCAATTGAGAAAAGTAATCAGCAAACAACATCAAGTGGTGCATGTCATATAAGAACTACATCTGATGAGGTGTTAAGTGTTCTTGTCATTCCACAGTATGTAGAAAAAGAAAGCAATCAAAATCAGAACAATATGGTTTTTGATAATTTAGATCTCCTTGAATGCTGGATATTATGTAATAATAAAAAAGTTCCAGAAGAAATTTATAAAACGAATTTTAAAGATGGGCAGTTAGATTATAATAGATGTTATTCTGAATTATTAGCAGCTGGATTAAATACTCATAATACTGAAAGTGGATGTCTTATAAGTTATGTAAATTATGCGAGATTGTATCCAATCTTTTATTTTAATTTATCTAATCATCCAGAGTATACTAATATTTCGAATTTAAGACTAGAATTTAACTGGAGATTAGGATCAAATCCAGGTAAACCATATAGATTTTATTTCATCGTTAATGAAACAAAAAGAGGATCACTTAATATGGCTAATAAGGAATTTAAAACTTTGAAAACTTTAGATTAAATAAATGATCTGGTACCCTTTTGGTTCGTCTTATGAAGAATTTGGAATTGGACCATCTGGACCTCCTGGAAATGGATTTAAATTAACAGATGATGGTAATTATGATATGGAAGAAAAAAATTTAAAAAATTGTAAAGAACCTATAGATGAACATGATGTTACTACAAGAGAATATGTTTTAAAACAAATGAGAGAGAATAATCTGGAAGTTAAAAGTGAAATAGAAAAAAATATTAATGGTAGTTTTTCAGATTTTGTTCAAGAAACTGCTGTAAGAATAAGAGATTTAGATGCTGTACTTAAAGGTGAATTAAGTAATTTGGATCAAAAATATTTACATATTCAAGATGGGAATGTAATTAATGCAAAAGGTAAAAGAATAGGAAATGTTGCTGATCCTACAGCAGATAAGAATGCAGTGAATAAGAGGTATTTAGAAAATAATGTTTTATTTTTAAAAGATGAAAAGTTTGATGTTCAAAATAAAAGACTAGTGAATATTCCATCTCCTCAGGATACGTATGACGCAGTTAATAAAAATTATGTGGATAATCAAAAATTTTATGCAACAATTCAAGAAGATAGAAAAGCATATAATACTCATGGTGCTATGCGTTACTGGGAAACAGTCGTTTTTATGAAATTTAGTAGCAATCTCCTTGACAGAAATATGAAACTGAGTGAAAATATGGATATGAAAATTACATTTTATTTACGTCCTAATTATACTAATGGGAAATCAGAAGTTTTAATTACACTTGGGGAGAATATATTATTTAATAGTGATGCCTACACAGATAAACCTTTAATACTCTTTGCATCAGGAAAAAGAGTGATGAATTAAGCATACAAGTCATGTCTTATTTAGAATTAAACATTTTTAAACCTTACTTAGAAATTGAAAAAATAACATTCCTTTTATAAAAATACATTCTATATAAATGGATAGGTTAATTAGGAGTAATATTAATTGGGATTCATTTTCTAAAGATAATGAACTTTTAGAAGATATAATTAGAAGTGTAAAAGATGCAGTAAATTGGGATTTAATATCAGAATATCAAAAATTATCTGAAGATTTTATTTCAGAATTTCATGATAAAGTGAACTGGGATAAAATTTCTCAATATCAGATTCTTTCTGAATATTTTATGAATAACAATAAATTAAACTGGTCTTTGATTTCTCAATATCAAACACTTTCTGAGAGTTTTATATTAATGAATATTGATAAATTAGATATGAGAAGAATTTCTATGTATCAAAAATTAAGTAATGATTTTATAAAAGAAAACTTTCGATTCTTAGACATGTCAATAATTCCAATAAAACAAAAATTAAGTGAAGAAACTATAGATTTTCTTAGTGATTTTATTGATTGGAAAGAAGTTACAAGAAACCAAGAATTAACAGAAGATTTCATTATGAAATATAAAGATAAAATTAACTGGTGTGATATTGTTATCAACAGAAAATTCTCTGATGATTTTATAAATGTAAACTATAAAAAACTTGTTGTGTATTTACTTGCAAAGATATGTCATAAAATTTAAATATTTTTTAATCTTCAACAATTTTTAATCTTCTACACTGCTGGACAATTGCTAAGGACGGATCATAAACGGCTATATAGCGCATAAAAAAGTAAGTGTGGTTGGATGCCAAGTGAAATAAAATAATGTCAGAATGCCAGGACATTACAAGAAAGACAATTTATTGTGCTCTGAAATCCAGAAGGCTTTGGAACGTGTTCAAGGGACAAACAGACCAGTTTGTGCTGAATACGTAAACTTGAAAAAAATGCAATTACCGTCCACAGGCGTTCCGGCGTAAGATGTCAATACGGGATATGGCCACCATGGAGGGCGATGCAAGATTCCACACGTCGTGTCATGCTTTGCACAACATTATCAAGCAGCTGTTGGGGTAATTTATCCCATTCCTCTGTCAGTGCACGGATGAGGGTGTCCTTGTTTATTGGAGGGCATTGGCGACCAGCAAGACTCCTCCCCAAAGCATCCTACACATTTTCAATGGGATTCAGATCTGGAGAACGTGCTGGCCATACGAGGCGTTGAATATCCTCGCTCTCAAGACACTCCTGGACAGCGACTGTTCGAAGACATGTTGCGTTGTCGTCCATGAAAATGAATCTATCACCGACAGCACCACGGAACATGCGAACATGAGGTAGCAGAACATCATTAATGTATCGTTGGCCAGTCATAGTCCCAGTTGGAAGCACATAGAGGGACGTACGGCTATTGATCATGATGCCAGCCCATACCATGACACTACATGTCGGATATCGGTCCCTTTCCTGTATGTTTGCTGGACAATATGCAGTACCACTATCACGCCAGATCAGTTGTCGTCGACAATCAGACGATAGAATGTATCTACTCTCATCTGAGAAGAGGACAGCAGACCAGTCGTTATCAGTCCAATTGCGATATTGATGGCACCATTGCAAACGGGCGGTACGGTGACGTCTGGACAATGGGATGCACACAACAGGACGGCGGGCGTATAGTTCTCTTTCATGCAAACGTCTGGAGACAGTTTTTCGGGAGATCCGCTTGCCAGTAGCAGCCATAAACTGATTTGCTACCTCACCAGCTGTGCTGCGCCGGTGTCTTTTTGTTGACAGCACTATGTACCGATCTTCTGCAGGTGTCGTACTGCGAACACGACCTCCCCGTGACGTTTGCTACACTCTCCATTTGTTTGAAATGATTTCCAAAGCCTTGAAACAACACTGTGGCTGACGTCGAACTCCCTGGCAACATCTGTTATTTTTCGCCCTTCTTCAATCTGGCCAATAATACGGCTACGTGTAAAATCATCTAGGTGATGTCGGGAAGACATACTGAAACTTGCAAGTTCGTCAATTGATTCTTTCCCTTTCAACTTTGCGTTTTAACAACAACGGTCAATACGCGTCAAATCCTTTATATCTCTTATCAGCGCTATGACGTCACGAACAAGTTCGGCAATCCAAAATTTTCATACGCACAACACGTCATACTGTATCCCGCACTTATGCTAATTTCCACATTTTCCTGCCTTTCATTTTATGGTTGCTATCGTTGCTATTGTCATCCGTCCTTAGCAATTGTCCGGCAGTGTATAAGGGGTATCCATTTTGGGTACCCCTTTTTTTAATGCATTTTTAAAAAGGACTTTGCAAAGTAGTTTGTTTTACAACTTTTCTATTGATCACTAAATCCATCATTTCATCACTTTTAAAATCAAAGCTATTCAAAGCTCAAAATGATTGCAATTGTTCAAAAAAGTCTTCAAATATCATCAAAAATGCGTGTTTTTATGATGTCTGTTTTTATGAAAAAGCAGAGTAAAAACTTCAATTTTCAAAAATCTGATGTTTTGACTATTTTATGCTCAAAAATCAATGATTTTTAATGAAAATATGGTGTTTTTGATCATAAAAAGCCTTAAAATGTTCGTGATTATTGAGGTCTGAAAAATAAAAAAACGCCTGATTTTGAGGGTTTTATGTGATTTTGGTGTGTGCCATAGTACCCCCTATATACTACTGTCCGTAACCCAGGAATATTTTTTTCTCTATAACAAAAACTCAGATTTCGTTGTGCTCCATACATAAAAAAGAGTGTGCTAAAAGTGACGCGCAGATTTCGCGTTTCAGAGTGTTTCATTTAGCATGCGAAAATGGACTTTGCCTTTTCACGCGTGGGTGTCTTTGTCAGAATACTAAGTCAATGAACTCACTACACGATGGAGATGACACGGTCCGCAATTTTGTTAAATGTTCTGGCTTCATCCAGCATATGCCCGATGGTTTTCTTCTCATCTGCAAAACACGTCCACCTACCGAAGTGGCTGGACGCTTCTTTCAATACATTTAAGAAAAACAGTCAAAAAAATCAGGAAGCTTCCTTTCCGAGATATTCTAATAAAATTCTTTTTTACAAGGAAGTAGCGGTGGTTCTGACTGACTAAAAAGTTTCAGGTTACCCTGCAATAAGTAATATGATATTTAAACTCTGAGAAAACATTTCAAGCAATTAATTGTTTGAAACGTATTTTTCATTTCTTATGAAAATGGAAAGTTTAACTACAGGCTACGCCCGTCCGCTTTCTTTTGCCAAAAGGTGCATAGTGAACGTAGAACTTGCGTATTATCGATATGCATATCTTCGAGCACTTAGCAAATGCTGTTTAACTTGGGAGAAATCTTCTCTTGAAGTTTATACACGGTGCATGAATGTATGTAAAGATGCATCCATCCACCAATAGTGTACAAACTTGTATAATATATTTCGCACTTTTGCCAAAAGACGGATAGTAAATTTTGGACGTTTGTCAGAAGATGTGCTAGCTGCATCCGGGGATTAAGTGTCATCCTTCTCACTCTTCTCTATCGCAGAATTCGTTGTACGAAAAGAAAACTTTTTGTGTAGATTCCCGGAAGCTATATGACATACAGTACTGGAGCAAAACAGTTTGAGGACTTATCTACTGTACCATTGTTTAAAATTTGCACTGCTGCCATGCAAAGCGGCATAGACTCCAGAAGATGTCCACTTGCTGTGCATTGCTTAACGTGGAAAGAGCGATGGATTTATTTACTCAACTGACGCAACGTATTTAGATGATTTTCACCGTCTTCTGGTATAGCAAGTGGACATCTTCTGGAGTCTTGAATATAGGAAGTACAAAAGGTGTTCACTGGTACGTCTTACCAGTGCCCATGCTGCAGCTACCACAAACCTGAGCTACAAATTCGTGTGCCTCAAAATGCCTTCCATTGGGTGAATTTCACTGGAGATGGAAGGCCATTGGTGACCATGCGTGTCACCATAGTGTTCCTCAAAACAGTTCTGAATTATACGGGCTTTATTCCATGGCACTGGCCTGTTGGAACATTCCATATTGGTGTGGAAACAATGTGCATAAACGGGTTTAGCTGGTCTGTAATGATTGAATGGTATGAAGTTGTGTTCAGGGGTCCACACACCGTTATATGGCGCATGAGAGTATCTCAGGAAAATATCATCCAGAGCATTACACCCCTGTCACCTACCTGTGCCTATGCGGTCACGGTATCTTGTACCATGATCCCTGCAACTGTTTGCTTAACACTCCACCTTCCACATTTTTGCTGAAATAAGAAATATTTGGAATTTTCTTCCAAAAGATTACAGTTTCCAATTTGCAATTCGTTTGTTTGTTTATACTTTATTCGTTTGGTCATCGCGGAAGACGTCGTACCGACTTCAAGCCATTCCGCTCTTGCACCAAAGAGCTTCTGTCAAAGCGTACCTGCACTTGATCGAGTTTTCTCTCCTCCTACTGCACAGGTCGTTCACCTAAGCGTAGTGCTCGAGCTCATATATGAAATCACTGCGGCAAAAAGGGCCCCGCCTTCGAAGAGAGCTACTTCTCCTTCCGTACGCACCTTGTCACCTCGAGATCGGTTTTGTCCTGCCGCCTCAGCTTGTCGTCAGGTTTAGAGAAGAAGACATGCGGAGGGCTGTTAGACGTATATACGTCAGCGGAAGAACGTAAGACGGCTAACAGTAAACATAAACTGTAGGTCCTGCAAATGGACCTACCGTTTCTATTGATGTAGGACGTGAACCTGCGTCCACTTATGCGCAGGCTGTGCCTGCTGTTCTGCTTGCCCAGGATTCCTCTATGGAATCATCTACTTTGACTCACAGAAATTGTGCGAACTTTACTGGCTGAATCTGCTGGATCATACCAGCGGAGCGTGAACGTTCATTGGTTTTTCAGAATCTGACGGAAATAGCTGTCACGGCATTTTTGAATGGATTGGGTCAGACTCCTCGACCGAAGCCTGTTGAAATATTTTCTCGTTCATCCGATAGCACAGTGGAATATCTGAAGGCCTATCGTATCAACCCTGTGGTGCAGTGCTCTAAGCGCTAGCTTCTGACAGTTCGTTCAATGGGTTTCGAGTTCGAGCCAGGGATAAGGAATGTATTTTGTGTCACGTGGCACTGCCTCGTCCCCTTCTCTGAGACCAGAGCTCCTAAATTAGGAACTGACGACTGCTTATAGTAACAAGAGTTGCTCTCTGTGGTGAAACTCCAAAAAACTAAAAATACAAAACTCATCGTGCGAAAGATGAAATGTTGATGCGAGGACTGGATATTCAGGGTGTTAATTGTTTCACCAAGCATTTGCCTTATCGCCTAGTTACAGTTTTCTTTTTCAACGTACCACCGTAAATTACCAGAGATATTCTTATTGATAGTTTTCATGTGAAATTCGCCTCATCTCGAAAACAAATGACGTAAAGCACGGTAAAACGAGTTAAAACTTTCAGAGTCATTCACTTCAAGTGTACTTCATCAACTCAAAATTTCTGAGATGCTATTTACAGCTTACTAAGACAGTGTTCTGATACCAGAGTAAAACCCTAGCATGTGTTATAAAGAAAGAGATGAAAATTTACCATAGAGTCATTCAGGCCGAATGTCTTAACTCAATTGAGCCTTTCAGAATTATTGTACAAGAACTTAAGGAGCTTCTTGAAACATCTATGAATAGCAAAACTGCCATAGAAAAAGAAGCCTAAAAAACCAGCGTTCCTTTCCCCTTTAAGGCTTATTACTATAAAATTTAGGCAAGCGCTTGGTCATTGAATCCCAATGAAATTTTCAGGAAGTTGAAATGCTTTTTCACAGTTCCTAGAACAGTCGTAAACTTAAATCAGTTTAGCATATAAAATGTAGTTACAAAAATGTAAGTTTATGGACCTTACACATGTAGGCCTCGAGACTTTCCTCAAAGACACTGGTTACCTAATCATTTCCGTTACATGACATTGTAACTTTTGATTAAAATCATTTTCTGCAAGATTACTTCACGATTAGAGAGTGTCTGCGATGTTGATAATTATATAATTCTCTTCAAATCCATCAGAATACTGCTTAAGATGTTTGGAAAGCGTTGGCCACACAGATTTCATGATACATGACTCAAATTCTCCCCCGGCATCATTGCTGTATTTCAGAGCTTGGTAAATATGTTTGTAGAACTACTACATAAAAGGATATACAGTAGTCGTTATTGCCTATCTGAATATACTTTGCTAATTGAATCAGGTGAAGGCTGCACTTGATGACAGATTCCGTAAATGGTTAACAGGAAGGACATTGCATTTAATCAGGACATATGAGATCTCATTCTTTTTTGGTCATGAGGGGAAAATCTTTGGAGCTTGGTTGGGATATCCTCTCTCACAAGACCTGGCATCTTCAGATTTCCATTTATTCCACTCTCCGCAGAACTCCTACATGTTAGTTCACATACTTCTAGCACTATTCAAACATGCCATTAGGAAGTAGCGTACTCTCAAGTTTGCAGATTTCCTTCATCTAAAGTTTCTCCGTTATGGGAAATCTTAGTGGAAAAACAGCTGGGTCTCAATTCAAGATGTAAAAACTGATGAATTAATGAAATTAAAAAAGGCAAACGGAAAGTGCCCTCTTGAAGTTACCTCCTTTATATTTTTATTGCTCTATTGGTCTCGTACTGTTCAAGTATTACATTACCTTATTTTTTGAAATGCAAGACATTAATGTACTTGCATTTATGTAAGTTTGGTGGATCGTGAGCTTCCCTTCATCTATCTTGGGAAAGTATACTGTGTTTTTATCTTTCCCCTTCTTTGCTAACTATATTTCACCTGAATAGTTTCTCCCCTTCATTTCCTGAGGTTTTTCTATACATCTCACTTCGGATGAATTTAGGACGGTTTTCGTCACACTGCAATTTTAATATGAGGCAGTTTTTCTGGGGTAAACTTTCCTTGATGTGCCTCATATCTGCTAAAGGAGTGTGTTTCAATGATTACTTCGTGCCTATTAAAAAGTTTGCGCAGGAAGCGGATTCAGTAGCGGTTTGTTGAGAATATCTTTGGTAGACAAATAAATCCGAGGTGCTGTTATCGGCGGTTTCTTGATTTCTTGGAGTCGTAGTCGCAGCCAGTAAGATTAAATCGAGCTCGATCATCAGAGTTGAAAATCTTCTATTTTTCTCATTCTGATTTCCTTTCGAGTATAGCTGACATTTCAACAAAATTATTTTTTAAATCTTCATTAGGGTAACTTTTTGTGTATTGGGAAGGACCTTTATAGTTCAGTTTGTCAGAGATGACACTAGATGTCGCCGCGTGAGCTCGCTAGCCAAACGTTGCAACGAAGAAAGAAACGCACGATATTTTTAGTTCTTTTTCCTTCGAAATCGCGGTTAAAAGGACATTTTGCTTGTTAAAGGGACATAAAGTATTTCTCATGAAGAAAAATTAACACTTCATTTCTTTCGAAAGCAACAGGATTAGTTGTTTAGTAGGTAGGGAAATGAATTACCCCCCTTCATTTCCTGATTGCTTTCTATTCATCTTATACATTGGTGTGCAAAAATTAAGGACGAAGAGGAGAAATTAGCATAACAGCGGAACGAGCAGGCGGAATGGACGGAAAGACCACTCAGGAGTCAGGAGATAGACTAGGGTCCGGTACGGTAAGGCATGCGCATATATGCAGCATGACGTAGGGGGCGGGGGAGTGTCGGAAGGGTATAAAGCCCACGGGCGGTGTACGCTCAGCAATTCGGTGAAAGCTATTGCACGGTGTACATCGGTTTGAACATCGTCGAGTTGCTGCCACTGTGTGATATGGCCAACAGGCAATCATGTAGACGACATCTGGTGGACTTTATCCGAGGTCGCGTCATTGGGAAGTTGGTAAAAGGTTGAAGTCTGACTAATGTGGCCGAGGAGTTCAGGATCGCTCACAGCATTGTTTCACGAGCTTGGAGAACATTTAAAATGACAAGAACAGCTGCCCGAGAGTTTAGCAGTGGTCGTCCACGAGTAACCACGGCGGCGGACGACCGGTATATTGTCCTACAGGCGAGAAGAGACAGACAGCAGACAGCGGGTGAAATCGCAAGGCACATGCAACAGACAACTAGACGTCCGTTATCGCGTTTTACTGTGGCCAGGAGGCTGCAACAAAGGTGGTACATTTGCACGACGACCAGTACGGTGTGTACCATTAACGCCAGCTCATCTGAGACGGCGGTTTCTGTGGTGCCAGGAACACAAGAAATGGACGCACCAGCAATGGGGTCGAGTTCATTTTACGTATGAAAGCCTATTTAGTCTGACGAGCGATACTGGACGTATACACATCTGGAGAGAGCTGGGAACACGCAATCCCACCTCCAACATCATCGAAAGGGACAGGTTTGGAGGTGGCGGAGTTCTAGTTTGGGGTGGTATCATGCTTGGTAGCCGTACTAACCTCCACATCTTCTAAGGAGGTTCAGTCACTATCGTCCGCTATTGTACCGAGGGTCTCCTACCACACGTGCGTCTGTTTAGAGGTGCTGTGGGTCCCGAGTTCCTCTTCATGGACGACAACGCTTCACCTCACCGTACAGTGGCTGTCGCAGAGCTGTTGGAGAGTGACGATATTCAACTCATGGATTGGCCCGCAATGTGCCCGGACCGAAATCCAATCGAACACGTGTGTGACCTTCTCGTGAGACGCTTGGCAGCACGTCACCAGCCGCCAGCAAAGATTCCGCAGCTGCGATTAGCGCTAAAAGAGGAATGGGCCGCGATGCCTCAACAGCTCCTTGACAACCTCGTCCTCAGCATGGACAGACGTTGTAAATCCTGCAACGCAGTCAGGGGGATCATATCCCCTACTAAAGACTGGATTTTTCTTGGCAGCCGCCTGTCACATGGACGTTTCTGTCTTCTGTCCAGTTGTGCTCGAAACTATCTTTTCAGTAAAGTGCCTTTGTATTCTTTGAATTCCATCTTTGGACGGTGTTGCTCACTTGTCCCATATTCTTATATCTTGGGGATCTTATGGTATGATTTGAGTCGATGTGGAGCACTTCTGCACGACGTTACATTCGAAAAACCGTCTTGTCCTTAATTTTTGCACGCCAGTGTATATAAACGTGCTTAATTTCTGCTCGCCAGTGTATATAAAAAGAGACGACGAACATTGTGACGTGCCTGCCCCGCAGGACGCACATGAGATTAAGGCAGATAGCAGTGATAGCACATGCCAGTGCAGTTAGTGGATAGCACTCGGAGCTGCGTGCGGTGCCGAGAGTTTCAGGTTCGAATCCTGCCCTTGGCATAGAAATGATGGAGAAATTTACTTCGTCATAACATCGATTTCACATATAGCAGTAACTATTCCAGGGCATTCTAATTGTGCCTTGTTGGACCCAAACTCTTTCTGCTGCAGTTAAAGAAACCCGCAGCTGTACATATTTCGTACATGCCCACAATACAGGATGACCGATGTCGATCACGCCATAATCAAAAGCATAGCAACATAGTGAAGAAGTCGGAAGAGACAGGAATGTATAAAATTATATATATATATATATATAATTTGCAAAAAAAAGCTGAATAGAGAATATAGTTGTTCTCAGAGAGATTATGTGTTGAAGAAGAAACCCTGCATTGCGAGGTAAGGCAATTTTGTGTCTTTGAACTTTTCAATGAGAAACACATTTAATGAAAAACTTAATGATAAGTACGCCTGAGAGTTAGATGACGGTGAGTACGTTGGAAACATAAGAGAATCTGCACAAATACACATACACACACACGGATCGGATAAAATTTAGTGCCAACGAGAGTTACTGTTCTAATCTATTAACACATTGGTTGCTTATTGTGATGGTCACCGTTTATTTTCCTAAAATAATATAATACATTTAAGAAATTCTCATGCACTTTTTCTGATGTGCTGATTCCATTATGCCAAATATATTTAAAGCAACCTTTCTCAGGTGGAAAGGTTCGTCCTTAAACTTCTAAAGAGCTGTTATGCAGCAATATTTCTCACAGCCTACAGGTCCCGTTAGTTTACATGAAGTATTTCCAAAAAATGGAAATGATATCGGCGCTGCTACTGACAGTACTAATAAATAATCCCGGAGTAATATTGTTATTAATAATAATAATAACAGAAGAGATAAAATTAATCTTAAGTGGCATTTATGCGAAGCGGAGCAATTTCAGTAAATTTAGAAAATAATGATAATAAGAAAAAAACCTGACCCCACAGCATGGTTTTTTTAAATTCAAGATTTAATGACCACCGTGAGCAACTCGATGAGCTAGAAGTCGTAGTCTGTCCCTAATTTAGAGCCACTGGTTCCATGGAAGGAAGAGAATCAGTGCCGTAAGGAGCCATCGCTTATACCACTGCGCCACATGCATTTGCCGCACAGGTGGCGCATTGGTCTAAGCGCTAGATTCCGATCACTCGTCCGAGATGGTTTCGAATCCCTGTTAGGCATGTATAATGTGTTTTCTTACAGTACAGAAATGCTCCGTTCCCTAGAACCAGTGGCCCTAAATTAGAGTCAGGAGATCCTCATCTAGTTACTCACGGTGGTTGTTTAACTCCCAAACAAAAAGCATGCATTTTATTGAGAAATGTTGAGAAATAATAATGCTATGGTATAAAGGTGCGATTTTAAACTTGTTGTAAACGTACCGCTGGAATACGGCAGAGACACCCCAAGAGATATATGAATAAATTAATCAAGAAATATATGTTAATTTTTTTGATTTTACTTTATGCGTTTGTCATTTCGCATTCCTTTCAAAAAAGGTACACGCACACAAACTATATACAACCGCTGACAGGGAACTGAGAGCCGCCCTGGTGGCGCAGTGGTCTAAGCGATGGCCTCTGATCATTCGGCCTAAAGGGGCCCGGGTTCGGATCTCGGTGAGGCATGGATGTTGTGTTTGTCTTACAGTACTGGTTCTCTCCCTTCCCTGGAACCAGTGACCCTAAATTAGGGACGGGCGACTGCTTATAGCTTATTGAGTTGCTCATGGTGGTCGTTAAACCTCCAATCAAAAAACAAAAAAAAAAAAAAAACAGGGAACTGAGACGTGTGGGTAATAAGTCATCACTGCTTGCGAATGGAGTGGTTAATTCACTTCGTGGGCGTGTCCTCAAGAAGCCAATAGCAATTCAATCTCCCAACAACCCTTTCAAACGTCCTCACTACACATCTGCTTTCTCATCAATTTGTGCTTGAGGGTGAGGCCAGAGCTGCAACAATTTCGCAATGTTTCTTTAGTTTACTCTTAGTACAGTGTACCGGTTTCGTTTGCCATGCGTAAATTTGTTATAAACAGAAAGCAAGCCCGAAGTTCAGGGCAATAGTTTTAGGAGTGATAACGCTGAATCACAAAAAGTGCCGCCCAAGTGACGCAGTGGTCTAAGCAATGGATTCTAAACATTCGTCCGAGGTAAGTACGGGTTCGAATCCCGGTAAGGCATAGATGTTGTGTTTGTCTTAAGGCACTGGCTCTCTCCCTTCCCTGGAACCTGTGGTCCTGAATTAGGGACGGGCGACAGCTTACAGCCCACTGATTTGCTCATGATGGTGGTTAAACCACCAATATAAAAAAATAACAAGAAGCTGGTTTTGTTACAACTTGTGATGCCTCTGCAAGCAGCGTTAATGTTAGTTTCACCTATTTAACACCGTCTAAACCCAAAATCTCCAAATCTATGAAAGTGGACCGTAAGGTAAATTGCGGATTCTGTGACAAATCTTACATTTAATATGGATTCATTTCAAATACGTTTGGTACTCCTCTTCCACTGTGTGTAATTTGTCAAACTGTTACTGCTGTGTGCTCTATTACGAACTATTGGAACAGGGTCAAACTGTTACTGCTGATCTCTACAAGCAACAATTGCTGCGATTGAACAAGGAAATTTGTCGGAAACGTCCATTCACAGGCAAAGGATGGCGTCCCGTAAAATTACTGCATGACAACGCTAGGCCGCATGTTGCAAAATCGGTCAAGAAAACGTTATTGGCGCTTGCTGGGAAGTTTTGGAGCACCCGGCGTATAGTACCGACATAGCCCTTTCAGACTATCACTTGTTCCGATTGATGCAACATGGTTTGTCTGCTGTACGGTTCCGGATATGTGACGAAGAGTAAAAATGGGTTGACGACTTCATCGCGTCACACGACGAAGTATTTTTTAAGGCTGGAATCCGTCAACTGCCCGACCGATGGCGGAAGGTCATAGATAATGACGGCGCATATTTTCATTCGTAAAGCTATTGTTGGTTTCTCTAAAATTACATGTTGCGTTGTCTTAAAACGCTTTAAAACCTATTGGTTCACCTAATAATTGCTAAATCATAACCATAAATATATTAAATTTTTCAAAACAAAAATATAAGATTAATTGACTTGAAATTTGATAGAAATTGACAACTAGCACTATATAATATTACAAGAGTTTTCCCAAATAAATATAATATTCTAACGGTTAACCAATTATATTACTACAATATTGGGAAAATTATGTACAAGCGCATTAAGAATAATTTACATTCCGATATTATACATATTACACCCCAGATGCACATGCATTACACACACACTAAATCACATATTAAGCCTATTCTTCCGAAAACGGAAGCCATGAAGCAAAGTTTAAACTACATTGGCCCACATTATTGGAACTCATTACCCACGGAGCTAACTTCCTTAAATAACTTTAATCTTTTTTAAAAAAATTAAAAAACTTTGTAATGAATTGTGGCACCTCCACTTGGTGAACACAGTGGATGGGAACTATATTTAACATAATGACTTGTATATCGAGATGTGATCTGTTTTTTTTTTCCTGTTGTTCGATTTTTCTATTGTTTGATCTTCCCATCCTGAAAATTAATTTTCAGGACGGAAAACGATTTTTCGGTTGTTTGATTCTCCTAATGATACCATTATTGTTTATAAGTTAAAACTATTGCCCTCATTGTAAAACTGATCTAGGAAGCATGGTACCTTGTCAAGCCTGGCTGCCCCTATCCCCCTGCTTCCTGGCTGGGCATCGTTTCAACTGATTTATCTGTAATACTGTTTTTTTTATTTTTTTGCTCAGCAAAATAAATGAATTGAATTGAATTGAATTGTTTTTCTTTGAGTAATGCTCAATCCTGTTAATAGATGGCGCGACCTGTACATTGATGAGTCAGTAGACAAATAAATGTTGGACTGCTTAATTATGGTTATATTTTAGCAAGTGTTAAGCATCCCATGCTCTAACTTAAAGTTAGTTTTATCGAAGTGCAAATTTTCATCCTAGAGAATACATTAATGGCGAAGAAAATATGTAAAGAAGTTTTACCATTAGAAACATACGGCCGAGTTATTTTTTGATTGAAGGTTTAACACCACCGTGAGCAATTCTGGGTTATAAGCGGTCGCTCGGCCCTAATTTAGATTCACTGGTTCCAGGGAAGGGAAAAAGGCTGTGCCGTAAGACAAAAACAACATCCATGCAGAGGTTGTTTTTTTTTAATTGGGGAGTTAACGACCACCGTGAGCAACTCAATGGGCTATAAGCAGTCGCCCGTCCCTAATTTAGGGTCACTGGTTCCAGAGAAGGGAGAGAGCCAGTGCCGAAAGACAAACACAACATCCATGCCTCACCGGGATTCGAACCCGGACCCCTTTCGGACGAATGATCAGAGGCCATCGCTTAGACCACTGCGTCACCGGGGGCGGCACAGAGATTTTAGGCGGAACCACCTTAAATATAGATCTATCAACTATGTATTCCGTTTTTCGCATGCTTTGCACTAATGGTCTACTGTGGAAAGACAACCTAGTGTTTTGACATAGCATATCCATGTATGTTTGTGTAGTATATTACAGTTAATAACAGTTTGCGGAAAGCTAAGTAAGTTTTCGCATTTTTATATGAAACATTAATAATAAGTAAAAAAATGTTTTAAGGTGATCTTTTGAAGATATCGCATTGGCAATAAGTAATCTCGTGAACTGCTCTGTCTCCAATGTGGTGGAGTGGGTTTTTCTGTATTTGAAAGTTAAAGGCAACATCGGATAAGAGCAGTAATCTAATCTGCTGCATTAATGTTCTTTGTCTCGAACCGCAAGAGATTTATTTTTTTCCTTCTGCATTGACTAGTGTGATATGAGAAATATGATACACAGGGTAATTAAATTAGGCTTGTAGTTGCACTCGCAGTTTCACGAACTTCAGCAATTTCAAAAGTGGAGATAACTATGAAAAATAAGTATATTTTATGCAGTATAATTACCGAAAATATCCATGGGAAGTTGAAGTACTGCAGCTCATACGGTCTTTCAGATAGGTGGCGTACCAATGCTACAGTCGTGTGCAAAACGTATTGCATCACCTGCAAAAACCGTTAATTTTTAAGTTTAATTATCTTTCTAACTAATTTTTATAGTTATTTCATCATTTATATGTCACTAGATGCGAAATTTAACGGAGATTTCAAAAATGTCTTAGTTTCAAATAAAAGTCATCGCTCTTTCCAAGTTTATAAGTGAGTCACGGAAAAATTATCATCGGCCGCCACCGGGAATCGAACACAGGGTCTTCCAGTTACCCGCCGGACATGCTACCCCTGCACAACAGTGGCCTTAAGTTCTCTAGATTAACATACGACTAACTGCCAAACCACTTGTCATATTGCTTCTTGGAGCCCCGCACAATGCTGGGGATTCAAGAAGCAACCTGATTCTTGAATCCCCAGCATTGTGCGGAAAAATTCTCATCGTTGGTGCCTATGCGAATTTTTCCGTGACGCACTTATAAACGTGGAAAGAGCGATGACTTCTGTTTGATGTTCCTAATCCACATGAATTGTGTGTATTAATTATTCATTTGCCTCCTAGTTATTTGTTCAGTTGCTGCTTACCACCTTCGGTGAATGCCCAGCATTGTGCGGGGTCCAAGAAGCAACCTGCCATGTGGTGTGGCAGTTAGTCGTATGTGAGTCAGGAGAATTCGAGGCCACTGTGGTGCAGTGGTAGCATGTCCGGCGCGTAACTGGAAGACCCTGGGTTCGAATCCCAGTGGCGGCCGATGATAATTTTTCCGTGACTCACTTATAAAACGTGGAAAGACCGATGACTTCTGTTTGATGTTCCTAATCCACGTCAATTGTGTGTATTAATTATTTATTTGCCTCCTAGTTATTTGTTCAGTTGCTGCTTACCATCTGTGGTCAATCCCCAGCATTGTGCGGGGCTCCAAGAAACAACCTGCCATGTTGTTTGGCATTTAGTCGCATGTGAGTCTAAAGAATTCGAGGCCAGTGTGGTGCAGTGGTAGCACGTCCGGCGCGTAACTCGAAGACCTTGGGTTCGATTCCCGGCGGCAGCCGATGGTAATTTTTCCGTGACTCACTTATAAACGTGGAAAGAGCGATTACTTCTGTTTGATGTTCCTAATCCACGTCAATAGTGTGCATTAATGTCTTAGTTTTTCCTTTAGCTATATCTGTTCCTAATATACACTACAAAAATCATGACCAAGTCGAAATCATTATGAAAAGGATCATTTATCCAATACTTAGGTTTACAGCAATAAATCGTTTTAGTAATTCATACGGAATAAATAACATTTAAATACATAAATATAATGAAGCAAACTTATACAATGAACCAATATTCTGTTTCCCAGCCTTTAGCTTTAATCAGAGCTTTGCATCTTACTGGCCTACTGTGAACAAGGTTTTGTAAAAGATTGGGTTGAACAATACGATTCCAAATTTGAATTACATCTTCAATGAGTTGAATTTTTATTCTTAGCTTCTTTTTCGATAGTCCATATGACACTTTGAACCACAAATCTTCGATCGGGTTTAAGCCCGGTGATTGTGATGGCCCATCAAGACCCTGGACATTTATTTCCTGAAACCACTTTTTCACTACTTTAGCACGATGACAGGGAGCATTATCATCTTGAAAAATAAAATTGCCGCATAAAGTCTTCTAGATGATGGTAGCATCTTGTTTTATAATATCCAGATGTATTTCTGGGCATTTACCGTACCATCGACAATATGGAGGTTCCCAACGCCATATGCACACTTGCAGCTCCAAACCATGACCTTCACCAGATGTTTAACAGTAGACACTAAACAACTTGGATGGAATTCTTCAGGCTTTAATCTTCTTACATAGGCACTACTCTGATTCCCATTAAGGCAAAATTCTGATTTATCGCTGAAAAGAACATTTTCTCATTGCTTGCTTGTCCATGAGGCATGCTGTTTAGTCCACTGAAGTCTGCGCTGCCTTTGATTTGCAGTTAACAGTGGTTTACGCCTGCCTTTGCAACCCCATAAGTCATAATGAAGCAGCCTCCTACTAACAGTAGATGTACTAACAACAACAATAATCTCTTCCGACCATCTTTGACGCAATTCAGGTGAATTGAGCCTCCTGTCTGCCGCGCTTCTATCTGCGCACTCTGTCCTGCCTGGTCGTAGTGTGTCTAGGCCTTCCACTGTGACGCATATTTTTAATGTCACCAGTGTCCTTTACTTTCTTCAGTAGCCATAACTGTAGATTGATTACAGCCCAGACTTTCAGCGATTTGCCTTGAAGAATATCCCTCTTCATGCAGGACAACTATTTTCACTCTGTCCGCTGTGGACAATTCCACAGTTTTAACCATTATTGAGAATGTTCACAAATTATACCCTAATAACAGCAAAAAGCGACCACTACAATGCTCTAATAGATCATATCAGATCATATGTAGAGGATTTCAGAAAGGGATTTTCTGACCCCAGGTCTTAAACAACCCTTAGAAACAGGAAGCTAGGAGATTTGGGCTGGAGTGCCCAATAGGAAAGTGACACGGAAACGAGGTAGAAAGCGGGAGAAAGACGCCTTTATTTATTACCGGGAGGGGGAAGTACCCGGCAATGCTCTAGTATGATGATGATGATCATATGTAGAGGATTTTAAAAAGGGAGTGTCTGACCCCAGGTCTTAAACAACCCTTAGAAATAAGAAGCTATGAGATTTGGGCTAGAGTGCCCGATAGGAAAGTGACACGGAAGCGAAGTAGAAAGGGGGAGGAAGACGCCCTTATTTATTTCCGGGGGGCCAGTACCCGGGGTCTGACGGCTTAACGTGCCCATCCGACGCACGGCGGATATTTCGTGGATCGAGCGTTCGTACCTGCCTGGGATCGAACCTGAGGTCCTTTCCGTGGTAGTCACGAACGTTGCCCACTAGGCCACCCGCGGCCCACAACAATGCTGTAATATGTGATCATGTGATCATATGTAGAGGATTTTAGGAAGGGAGTATCTGACCCCAGGTCTTAAACAACCCTTAGAAATAGGAAGCTACGATATTTGGGCTAAAGTGCCAGATAGGAAAGTGAAACGGAAGCAAAGTAGAAAGGGGGAGGAAGACGCCCTTATTCATTACCGGGGCGCCAGTACCCGGGGTCCGACGGCTTAACGTGCCCATCTGATGCACTGCGGAAATTTAGTGGATCGAGCGTTCGTACCTGCCTGGGATCGAACCTGAGGTCCTTTCCGTGGTAGTCACGAACGTTGCCCACTAGGCCACCCGCGGCCCTATACAATGCTCTAATAGCTCTGCGTCAACCCTTAAAAAACTGGAGTTGGATTAGGATAGCATTAGGAAGCAGCCAATCAGGAAAAAGAATGTCCATGACTGCCTGTAACAACTGACACGCAGCTAACATGAATTTCAATGTGTTTATCAAACTCCATAGTTTATGCCATATTTTAAGAACAGAAGTAAATACAGGAAAAATTAAAACACTTTTGAAATTTCCATTAAATTTCGCATCTAATGGCATATAAATGATGAACTAACTATGAAAATTAGTTAGTTAAGAAAAGAGTTAAACTTAACGGTTTTTTGCAGGTGATGCAATACTTTTACACACCACTGTGCATCAAATGCAAAGTAAGCATTCAGTTTTCTATTTTTTTTAGTATTATAGTAATTATACGATAATATTTTAATTGCCTTTAAAAAAAATAGTGCCGTCGCTGTGTTTAAAAGCTTTGTCTTCAACTGCTAGATTTTAATATTTTCTTTTATATCCATCGAAGGAATTATTATAGGAAGCCCAAGCCTTTACACACTTTTTGAATAATGCAGTTAATGCAGCAAATCAAGCTAAACACTTTTGGAATAATGCAGTTAATGAAGCAAATCATATTGCACTATGTAAAAGACCCAGTTAGCCAGAATTTTGTTCCTGATTAACTTTTATTTCTGTAAAACAATAAGGTTTTAATGGCCATAGAATTTTTAATGATTAACTACTAAATTTTAGATTAAGTCGATACAAGTTAAAAATGGTCTAAGTCGATACAAGTTAAAATTTACAAACTTACTTAAGTTTTAACGTTTATCGACTTAAATCCATTAATCGACTTATTCTATTCTCTGAACCCTTAAGTTTTAACTAGTATAATTCTTCTAGAAGCTGCAAACCTAACGAAGCATTTGCAGTCTCTAATTAAACACTTCAAAGTAGACGGACCCGAGTAATTGATTCAGCAGAAGCAGTATTTACTCACTCATTGTCCTCTTTATTTAATCAAATATGGCATGTCAAGACAAACACGTTCAAGATAATTGACAAATATCAAGACGATGACATAAATTCAGAAATTCGGACTATTAACTTTCTATTTCTTAACAAGACACAATTAACAATATAGCTCGCTGTAGCGAAACATCATCTAGATATCTCTAATCATACAATTTTATCGTTCGCTTATCTCTTATTGCTCTTCTAATAACACATATCATATCGCACTGTCCACACAGCACTTTTGTTTTATTTGCCTCTTATTTAAGGTTTTAATGGCCATAGAATTTTTAATAATTAACTACTAAGTTTTAGATTAAGTCGATACAAGTTAAAAGTGGACTAAGTCGATACAAGTTAAAAATGCCGATACAAGTAAAATTCACTGTCAGGTTGCCAACTTGGTAATTCGTCAGATGGGGAAATGTGTCTTTAAGTTAGAAAACATTTAACGAAAAGAAATCTAATTCACATAAAAACACAGAAACTCAAAAGGAATGTTAAATTAGAGGTGTATGCCATATCTCCTTCGCCGATTTAGTAAGTCCGACGTCATTTTAACAGTGGCTTTTTTCAACAGTTTACACATATTATTGTGAACGTTTTGATTGGTAATCAAAAAACGTGAGCTACACGAGCAAACCCGATTAGTTAACACGCAGTACAGTTCATGTTTTTATACAATTTAATTCGCTAAGGAAAAGGAACAGACGAAATATGAGCTATAGTGGGGAAACAATGGGATACGGTTTTAATGTTCTCTGAGAAGTTTGAAAATTATAAACCAAAAATAATGGACTTGTTTAATTGCCATAAGCAAACTCTCGAAATTAAATCGCATAACTAATTTAAATTGAAGATCTATTGTTGTTTTTTATGCGGATATCGTTATGGCGCCAGGTGGCGCAGTGGTCTGAGCGATGACTTCTGATCATTCGGCCGAGATGGGTCCGCTTTCGAATCCTGGTGAGGCATGGATGTTGTGTTTGTCTTACGGCTCTGGCTCCGTCCCTTCCCTTGAGTCAGTGACCCTAAATCAGGAACGGGTGACTGCTTATGGACCATTGAGTTGCTCACAATGGTCGTTAAACACTCGATCAAAAAAAAATATATCGTCACAAAGGGTTTTTACTGAACTTGAAAAATCCTGGAATTTCATTTGCATTCTAAATTTTCTTTTCTTGCGCAAACCGCTGATTTTTGTGTTGCATGCTACTGTATGAATGTCTTTATGTTGCATGGGCACAGAAACTGTGACAGAGACACCAATAAGGCCAAAGCCGGATAAAATCCAGCTCTGCCAAAAATCATCGGATAACCCCCCCCCCCCCCCATGATAAAAATATTTGAAAAAATAATTCTACGGGAAAACCCACTCATTTGAGACATACATTTTTAACTGCTAAATGAGCCAAGTGGAATATAGGAGATCACTTCGCCCTTCATCAACAACCTCGTGTAACAGAAAAATATTATGCTGGGTGTAATTTAGAAAGCCATTCTGCTGATTTGGTTCTAGATATTGTAAAGGCCTTCTAAAAAACGTGGCACGAGATGATACTATTTGAATTAATAAATAATGTCTTTCCGCCCTCGTTAATTTTTAAGAGTAAAATTATGAGTAAGATGCATGATGGAAATAGTCCACCCATAAAAATTTATGCTGTGCGATACCCATTCCCCATTCAATTTTTTCGTGAGATTTTACAACTGAAACTTTCTTGCAACCATGTACGTTAATGATATAGCTATTCAGGGCTTAAAAATTTCATGCTAGTTCACCAGTCAGGCAAACATCTCACTCGTCAGCTAAAAATCGACAGCCTTCCATGTCTGCAGATTTTGTTTCGTGTCTTAATTTTTTTTTTATTTATACACATCTCTCGAATAATATCTTATCGCTACCCTAATTTAAACGATTAACCATTGTGTAATAACTAAACTCAGTTTTCTCCTTCTAAAGTAGAAGATGCAGAAATCCTTCAGTGTCTTAAAACTTTCCTAACAGCTCCGCGGAAACACGGATTGCCATGTTTGCCCTTTGACCTACGACAGCAATCATAGCTAAGCAGCAGCTCGCGAGGCGCATGTGACTCTTACACTACCTATCTATTCACACAGCGTTTAGGGAACTATTTCTACTGGGCTTGTGGCTTCTTGCCTTGTGTTCCTTATTGTGCGCACCGTGCCTTGACTTACGGCATTCACTATCCAGTTGTTTTCAAGATGAAATCCGGGATCCCGTGCTGGTGCATAATCACGCATCCCTTCTGTGAATTAAAATAAGCTTTTATTAAGAAACGATAGTTTTACGTATCCAACAATAGGCATAGTAACGTATAAATAACTGCCGACCGAATTTAAACTGCTCTAGTGAATTTCTTACTCGCCAACTAAAACTTTTCACACGTCACAGACGAGCCGACGACTGCATTTTTGAAGCTCTGACTATAACCTACCCCTAAAAAACTGTGAAAAAATATGTATTATGCTGGAGTACTATATAAAATACAGAGCCGCATTTCCGTGATTGGAAAATTGAAGTGAATACTGGTGAAGCACAAACTATTTGGTTCACAAAACACATACCCAGAAAAGTAAATTTGGTTCACAAAACACATACCCAGAAAATTAAATTTGGTTCACAAAACAAATACCCTGAAAAGTAAAAATATTTCGTATTGAAAAATAATACTTGCGTACATGATGTAAAAGATTTTAATATACATATGGACAAAGGTCTAAGGTGTGCTAAACATATTTCTGGCACGATAGGAAAAGTTCAAAAATTGGGAGCATCAGTTGTACTCTTTACTAAAAATAAGAAAAACAATATTCATAAAAATTAAGACTCTTGCGTAAAGCCTGCTTTATCATGCATGGAACAGTTTTTAAGTCTCTATTGAAATTCTAACAGAATAAAATTGTATCTGCATTTTAAAATGCTTCCTTAAAAAAATGATATGCACCGTAGAAGATAATAAAAATCTGTAATCATTAAATTACATAATTATTAAAAGTCTACTTGAATTGATTACATTATCTATTAACCTGCGGAATGATTACATGAAAAAGTGGTAGTGTACATAAATATCCTTATCAGAAACGCATTAAATTATGACGAAATTGGCTGACCGAAAAATACAAACGTCCTAAACATATATTAGAAGAAATATTGAAAACAATAATAAACAGAAAATGAAAAGCCAGGTAATCTAACTGAAAACTGCACTATGGGATCAAAAGATACATCCAATGCTAAAGTTATGTATTAAGAGGAAAGCAAAAAAACTGCCCCAGTATCCGGAAGAGTTCATATACGCTTCTAAGTATACTGTAACACCCCGAGTTACGTAAGTAATGCGTTCCGCAAACTGTTACGTAAATTTGAATTTTACGTAAGTCGAATTTGTCAATTACGTTAATCAGAAACTGCAATATTTATTATTATATGTATGTATGTACATGTATATTATTTATTATTATTTTATAAAAGAGACATCATGTAGCAGTGTTTACTCTGATATACGTAAACTATAAAAGTATTGGGACGATCCCCCCTCGCATAATTAATTGGCGAGAGGCGTGGTTAATTAACGGTAATTGAAACTTGATTGGGGGTTTTAATTAACAGAGAGTTATAATTTTAAACACTTGCGAGGGGCGGTATGTTAAGAAAAGATCTTCTAGCACTTTGAATTCAAGTGGCGAGTTGCAGGTGTTTGCCACGAGAACAAAGAGCCCATAAACGGAAATGGGACGATTCAGAGTTTAAAAGCTATTTCCCATGACTCAAAAGTGTTTGGACGGCAAAAGCGTTTGAAGCTTTTGTCTGTGCTGCGCGCGAAACAATGGAAGCTCTTGGACTTGAAGAGCAGTTTATAATAAAAATGTCGCGGTTTCAAGTGTTGGAATTCACCGCTTACCAATTTCTTGGAGAGGGGAGATTGTTGTTGAAGACAGATCCCGTTTGATATCCGAGAGAACTGGGCCTCGATTTTTCCTCGTGCTAGAATTTGCTTGCCGTCCGTCTGCGTGCTCTTGCAATTCTGAGCATAAGAAGGGAATCCAGCTGAAAAGCGTAAGCTGATGAATAATAACCACCGGATTTACCTAAAAACTTTCTGATCCTCGCCAGACTACGATACCTGTCCTAAAGAGCGATTTCAGGTGGAACGCCGACAGAAACAAAATAATTACGGAATATCACCTCACTCATGTAGAGCGGAGAAGAGAAACGCCAACATCGTAAGGGGGAGCCACGGAGGAGGACTCCCCCTGCAGAGCCTCTTCGTAAAGAAAGCGGTGATAGAACTTTTGTGTGCGTGTCTGATTACGTATCTCCAGTGACCGGGGAACGACATCGTTTTATCCACAGCTAAGCAGGAGCGGTGATGGAAGTTAAAAAGAGCTACCCGTAGTGCCGACATATTAGTGAATGTGAGTGAATGTTGTGTTGTTTTCTAGGTGTAACCATACTGAGGATACTCAAGGACCTATGTAAGTACTTTTTACCAGTATTATGTGCGGCTCATTGTGAACGAACAGACTTTTCGTTAGGACATATTTTCTGAAACACCGAAGAGGGCCAAAGCTGGCCGGAAATTATAGCTTTGTAATTAGATGAAGAATCCGGTGTAATTTATGCATGTATCCATTAAATCCCTGTTTTAATTGTTATACTGTGCCTCCATTGGTTTGTTGGTGTACTGTGGCGGCTAATAGGCTAACGAGGTATTGCCGGATTCAGTGATTCGAATCGCCGTCAGGACGTAATTCGGCATCCTGACAACTAAGACCCAAAGGACGCAACGAAAGTGGTGATCAGCATTGGGATCCGTATTGTATACCTCAGAAACACAGTACAACTGAAGCACAGTATTTATACCAACTTTTGCAACTTGCATAATAAGTTGAGCTCAAAGTTTCAAAAAATGGAAGGGATTACAAAAATATTAGATGAACTGAAAGATGAACTCAGAAATGGACTAAAAACTTCCAAAGAAAGTTTTGAGCAGCAGCTCAAACAACAACAAGAAAGTTTTGAGCAAAGCTTACAACAGCAGAAAGAAAGTCTAGAGCAGCAAACGGGCAGCATAAATCAGCTGATAGCTAGAATTGGGGGTTATGAGGAAAAATTTGATAAAAGAATAGAAGATACCAACTTGCGTATCGATCAGTTGGAAATTGGGCAGGTAAAGTGCGTAGACCAAATAGAACAATGTACCCAAAATTTAGAGAGCGTTCGTAACTTGTGCGAGACTCAATGTAGAAATGTAAAGGAAAAACTTTCTGGGGAATTTAATGGTACTAAGTTAAAACAAACTAAATTTCATAGGGATATTGAGAAAAGGGTACAACATTGTGAGGCAAAAATAAGTTCGTCGGAATTTAAGTCACCGGGAGTGATGAGCGAAGCTTTGAGTAGGCCGACCGGAATTAAAACAGGCGCGTTTGACGGAAAGACTAGCCGGGGAGTATACAGGACCCAGTTCGAAATGGTTTCGAGTGTGAACGGCTGGAGCGAAAGGGAGAAAGCATGCGCGCTTGCGGCATCATTGAGGGATGCAGCTGCTGATATCCTACAAACTTTGTCGGAAGAGAGCCGTTTAAAATATTCCTGTCTCGTGGCTGCCCTGGAACTCAGATTTGGGGAGGAACATTTAAAGCAACTCCGTGTTCTTCAGTTGAAAAATCGCAGGCAGGAGGTCAACGAGTCACTTTAAGAGCTCGCGACCGACATCGATCGGATGACAAGGCTTCCGTATGGGCAATGTAATTCGGATATACAGGACACGATGGCGCAGCAACATTTTGTGGAAGCGATTTCTGATCCAGACATTCAGCATTCAGTGCGAATGGCGGATTGTGACTCACTTAAGTCAGCCGTCTTGCATGCAATGAAATTTGACTCTTCGCGCCATTCTAGGAGTTCTAGAAAAACAGTTCGTATGGCGACTGTAGCAGAAAGTCCGATCAATGCATCATTCGAAACTAAACTCGAAGAGCTTTTGGATCTCCTTCGCAGAGATGTTAAACATCGTTCTGTTACGTCTCCTAGCCGGGGAAGAAGTGATACGCCGTCTAGACAAATGGAGTGCTGGTATTGTAAATTAAGAGGGCATCGCAGTTTTGAATGTAGAAAACGGTTAAGAGAGGGAAAAAAGTCGAAGGAACAGAACAGGCTTCGGGAAACCCTCAGAAGTCAGTTTCGAGGGGCGAGAACTGACGCAACAAAAGCAGCCCCGCACGGTTAAAGCGCACGTCACAGGTCTTTCTGGGGATTAAAGTGGTTTAAGAGTTGAGGGGATGATAAATAAAACTAAATGCCTATTTGTGCTGGATACTGGGGCGGATATTACATTACTCTGTCCGGATTTTTTCGAGCAAATTAAGGAACCTGCAGATTGTTTGAAGAGTGAGCAACTGGTTGAGATTCAAACTGTGAATGGTGATGGTTCAGTTGCTCTTGGAACCGCAGGCGTTGATATACGATTTGGAAATGTATGCTGCAGACACACGGCAGTGATAGCTGATATCGTTGAAGAATGCATCCTGGGTCTCGATTTTCTTAGTGAGAACGGATATGTTTTGGACCTTAAGAATGGAACCCTGAAGACGGAACATGAGGAAATGGTTCTCATGAGGAGTCAACATGGGCACCTGAGGTCGCAAAGGGTCACAGTTCTCGCAAAAAAAGTGTGTTTTACCAGCAAAAAGTGAAACAATTCTGGCAGGATGTTTGCCTGAGCTTTCACTAGAATTTCCGATGGCAGTATGCGAAATGTCCGATATTTGCCCGTTACCGAAAAACGTACTTGTAGCGAGAGCGCTGGTAAAAACAGCACATTGCATCCCCGTAAGAATAGTTAACCTAGGTGACGTCGATGTGATGATAAAGGAAGGGTTAGCACTTTGTTCCTTGAATCCTGTAATTTCGGCGCGCAGCTGTAGAGTAAGGATCCCACCTAACTCGAGCGTGGAAGCGAGTGGCGAAGTGCCGGAGCATTTGCGTGACCTCGCAAGGGAGGCCACGGCGAGCGTGAGTACGTATCAGTTTGGAGAGTGGGCCGAGATGATAAGAGAATTCGCTGATGTTTTTCCGCAGGTAAGATATGACGTACAGGCTGCGGAGAAAGTGTTTAAGGAGGAAGACTTAGTCTGGCTCTATAACCCACGTAGGCGAAAGGGAAGGTCACCCAAATTGCAGCGCCCGTGGGAAGGTCCTTATGTAGTAAAGAAAAGAATAAACGATGTTCTTTACAAGGTTCAGTACAATAATAGACCAGTTAGAGTTATACACCTCGATAGGCTTAGACCGTATAGGGCAGGAAATACCGAATCATAAACGCTTGAAGGATGAGTTTCTCAGGTGATTGGTTAGTTTCCCGTTGGTTGACTTGTTGATGTGAAAGGGTGAGAAGCGGAGAGCCTGAGAACATGGAATGAGTTAGTTGGTTGTAATAATTTTGTATAGTGTACTCGGTGTTGTGTTCAATTGGTAGAAATATTTTAATATTGCAATATGTCGTTTGCCGTGGTAGTGGAACTTTATAATGTAAATTAATTATGTAGTGTCGTATTTGTGTACTGCCCTGGGGCGTGACAGTGTAAATAATTAGGCAGGTAGGTATGGAATGTGGGCGTTCCCTGAGATTCGTTAGAAAAAGGGAAGTGCCCGGGAAACTCCAAAGACCAATTCAGGGCGATTGTTTTTAGTAAGAGTAGAGACGATGATAGGCACCAAGGAAGAGGGGTACTGATGAGTTCTTATCTAGGGTAGGCAATTCCGGGTGGTGGAATCGCTGCGAATCACAGTTAGCTTATATGCACTCTGGACGACCTGCATTTTAAGAAGGGGGGGTGACGATCCCCCTAGCATAATTAATTGGCGAGAGGCGTGGTTAATTAACGGTAATTGAAATTTGATTGGGGGTTTTAATTAACAGAGAATTATAGTTTTAAACACTTGCGAGGGGCGGTATGTTAAGAAAAGATCTTCTAGCACTTTGAATTCAAGTGGCGAGTTGCAGGTGTTTGCCACGAGAACAAAGAGCCCATAAACGGAAATGGGACGATTCAGAATTTAAAAGCTATTTCCCATGACTCAAAAGTGTTTGGACGGCAAAAGCGTTTGAAGCTTTTGTCTGTGCCGCGCGCGAAACAATGGAAGCTCTTGGACTGGAAGAGCAGTTTATAACAAAAATGTCGCGGTTTCAAGTGTTGGAATTCACCGCTTACCAATTTCTTGGAGAGGGGAGATTGTTGTTGAATACAGATCCCGTTTGATATCCGAGAGAACTGGGTCTCGATTTTTCCTCGTGCTAGAATTTGCTTGCCGTCCGTCTGCGTGCTCTTGCAATTCTGAGCATAAGAAGGGAATCCAGCTGAAAAGCATAAGCTGATGAATAATAACCACCGGATTTACCTAAAAACTTTCTGATCCTCGCCGGACTACGATACCTGTCCTAAAGAGCGATTTCAGGTGGAACGCCGACAGAAACCAAAATAATTACGGAATATCGCCTCCCTCTTGCAGAGCGGAGAAGAGAAACGCCAACATCGGGAACCACGGAGGACTTCCCTGCAGAGAGCTCTGAAGCAACCGCTAGCCTCTTCGCAAAGAAAGCGGGGGAGAACTTTTGTGCGTGAGTCTGATTACGTACCTCCAGTGCCCGGGGAACGATATCGCTTTATCCACAGCTAAGCAGGAACGACATCGCTTTATCCACAGCTAAGGAGGACCTATGTAAGTACTTTTTACCAGTATTATTTGCGGCTCATTGTGAACGAACAGACTTTTCGTTAGGACATATTTTCTGAAACACCGAAGAGGGCCAAAGCTGGCCTGAAATTATAGCTTTGTAATTAGATGAAGAATCCGGTGTAATTTATGCATGTATCCATTAAATCCCTGTTTTAATTGTTATACTGTGCCTCCATTGGTTTATTGGTGTACTCTGTTGGCTAATTGGCTAACGAGGTATTGCCGGATCCAGTGATTCGAATCGCTGTCCGGAAGTAATTCGGCATCCTGACAACTAAGAAACAAAGGACGCAACAGTATGAAAAATATATAGATACGTAAAAGAATATAAACATGAACTGAAATACTGTACATGTGTATTCATTTTTCCGATAGTTAAAAAAATGTCTTGTGACGGCTAAGTTCGCTCTGTAGGGGGAGAGCCGGCGCTTGGGGTGGATGGTTGTGCAGAGGAGTGCTGTTCTGCTGCAACTTATACCCCTCTTGGTGTTGAAGGCTGAGGGTAGTCGAGATCGTTTGAGATGTCATGTTGACTTTGTTGTCAGCGGCATCCCATAAACATGTTTAGAGTAGATTGTGTGCTCCCACGCTTCTTGTCATCGTAGATGGCCTTGTACCTAGACATATCGGAATAGATACGACGGCTAACATTCTCGAACCGCTCAATGTTCGGATCCAGCGATTCTAATTTTGCTAATGCCATGTCTATTAGGTTAAAAACCTTGGCTAGTTGCTTCGTTGTATATTTCTTCACGTCTGCATTTGGCGGTTCAATTGGCTTAGTATTTTCTTCGAAATTTCGGAATGCCTCCAACTGAATAAGGTCATCATTAGTAAGCTCTATATCGTGCCTCAAGAGAAGCTCGGTAATGTCACCGTTATCCACTTCCAGCTCTAATTGCTGTGCCAGTTGCACACACGTCTCCGTCGCTTGCGGTAATTTTTGTGTCAACTCAGCACCCGTAGCAGTCATTGTCTGGTCTCCTTCCGTGAAACGCTTAAAATTATGTACCATTTCTGTAAAGAGATTCTTCCGCACAGCGTTCATTGTTGTCTGCTTGACTTCATCTCATGCCACCCCGATGTTTTTTATAGCGTCAAGGATATTATCAATAGCGCCTTGATTCATTGGTTGCAACAGTGAGGTGGTTCTAGGAGGCAGGTAAACAACTTTTACGTCAGGATAAAAGTCATCCAACTCTTCCGGGAGACCGCGGGCATTGTCCAGAAGGAGAAGCACTTTAAACGTCATTTTTCTTCTCGGCACAATATTGCTTCACCTGGGGAACAAAGTGGTTATTGGAACTGTCTCCGAACAGTTCACGTGTAACTCAAGCCTTAGAGTAGGATTTACAGATTACGGGCAGCATACTCGGGTCAATGCTCTTAAAGGCGCGCGGTCTGCAAATGTTACACTGTAAGCAGTTTAGTTTCAAGTCCCCTGAAGTGTTGTCGCCAATCATAACAGTGATCTGATCTTTTGAGACAGGGGTGTATGCAGAAAAAGTTTTTTCGGGGGGCGAAAAATTGGAAGTTTCTGAAATCCACCAGGATAAAATGGAAGTTAATAAAAAAAGAAAAAAAAAGCATGTTAATAATAATAAAATAAGGTATTTCTTTTTAGTTTTTTTAAGTATATAACATACATATATACCTAAATTAGGCTGATGAGTACATATTAAAAAAAAGAGTGACAGAAACAAATTTCTCCTTGAGAAATAATGAAATTGATTGGACTCCCTAATTCTTAAAAACTAAGATTTATTCTTCTAGGCACATTTCCGAATTTGTCAATGACTTTTTCATCTTCAACTTGAATGTCTCTATGAATAGATAATAAAGCTAGCCCTTTCAGTCTTGATTCTGATGTACTGTTTCTCAAATAAGATTTCAATCGCCGAAGACTTTAAAAGCCTCTTTCCACTGATGCTGTGGTTACAGGAAGAATTGCCAAGATGTGAAGCAAAATATAAATGTTGGGAAATAAGTTCTTGTTGCATGATGCCAAACTTTAAACTGCGTTTTTGCAGGGCGCCAGACACAGAGGAGCGGTGACACGTGACACCATCCCTGGTCTGGTCAATTAGGAGTTGGCCCCGCAAAAACCTACAGCCGTCTTCCTGACCACGGATATGAGCCACCCTTTTTTCTCTGACCTCTGTTTCCTTCGCGCAATGATCTTTCACTGAATCCATACGTAGCAGTTGAATTTTTCTAGCAGTAAATATTCATGATTCAGAAACTTTTCTCATAACATAAATTTTGATTTAACATACGTATATAAAAATTATTATGGAAAGCACAGCTTGATTATTTAACCTTATTTTGACAAATAACATAAAAAAAGAAACAGATTTCGGGGGGGGGGGTCAGGCCCCTATGCCCCCCCCTCTAAATACGCCCCTGTTTTGAGACTTTGAATCCAGGCATAGATTTTTCCTCTTTTGCAATAAATGTCCGTGCGTGCATCATCTTCCAAAACAGAGCCGTTTCATCGACATTAAATATTTGCTCAGGCAAACATTCCCCCTTCTCAGTTGGTTTTTTTTTTTTTTTTTTTTGCCCGCACGGGGATAACTGGTTTTCCAGTTATTTGGGGAGCGGCGCCCCCACGGCCCGAGCTGACCTTGTGACTGGTCAACATCTGATGTCATGCCACCGCTTGTTTTTTATTTTGGTGCTGTTAGTGTTTGCAGGGACGGCTGTTCATCCAGCTGTTGGGGAGTCGCGGCCCCACGATCCCGAGCTGGTCTTGTGTCTCGCTTTTTCGTTTTTATTTATTTTCTCCACTGGCTAGTTGCCCGTGTTGTATACTTTACCTAATCGCTACCACGTTATGTACTAACACCCCGGTCTTGTGGTTTTGTTACCCTCCACCACTAACTGTTTTATATTAACCGCTCAGTTCGTAGGTTGCTGAGATTCCGTTTAGGTTCCCTTCCAGGTTTTGTCTTCTTTGGATTTCTTTTTTCATTTTCGCTGGTTTGGGCGCTAGACCTACCTGCATGTTTGCCGCGTGCGGAGACCCGTGAGGCGGAAATGGGATGTCTGGCGGCTGAGGTCGCAGGAGACCGGATAAGTGCCTCCTGTGTACCAACACTCCTCTTCGACCCCGGCTTCGCTGTAAACGGGAGGCTAGAGACTAACCCACCTCTAGTCAGAGGTCTTGTACTAAGTTGTGTACAGGGCTTTAGCGGCTTTTTTGTCGTATAGAACGGCAGGGTAAGCCCGGGGTTGTGGGATCATGCCAAAGGCGTTGGCATGACGGTACTCTGGAGGCTGAAGTGTCCGCCGAGTGCATGTGAACACAACCATTGGACTATATTTGCAACTAAGCTCTAGAACTGTGTCTTGCGTCATGTGTTTGGCTTGCGGACCTCCAGTTCTCCCCTGTTGGGCTCGATTGTGGGCGGAGTATGTTGCAGACGAATTCTTTCTTACTCCCATGGGGAAACATAAACCCTCCTCTAAATTTAAAAAACAACAGTATATGGTGATTGATCAGGCGCCAAATTTGCCTCAACCACCTCCCAAACATAACACACTGAAGAGAACGTTCGTTGAAAAACGACACCACCGCGACGTATCTTTAGATCCAGGTGTTGAGCCGTCAGCTCAGAAACGTCGCATTACACTTGCAGATTCGATACCTCAAGCTACTTTTCTCGTCATTTCTTCTACTGACCAGATGTTGAAACTTTCCTCAAAGTCTCCTTTTTTTATCTCGAAGGCACTTGCGGGTGTTGCTGGCTCTTTGAAGTCAGTAAAGAAGCTACGCTCTGGAGACCTGCTTCTTTAAATTTGCACTCTCTCTCAGAGCAAATCTCTTCTGCAGTTGACCAGACTTCAGGATATTCCAGTTCACGTGACGGCACATCCGTATCTCAACACCTCCAAGGGAGTCATTTCTGAGCCCGACTTCTTGGTCTGCGATGAAGATGAACTTGTGTGTGAACTTGCTGATCAGGGTGTCATAGCTGCCCGACGCATGACTTTAAGGCGCGATGGCGCGCTGATCAAATCACGAAATGTTATTTTGACTTTTAACAGCCCGAAGGTACCTACTGAAATAAAGGCTGGTTACTTGTTATGTGCAGTTCGTCCTTATATACCAAATCCTCTACGCTGTTTTAAGTGCCAGAGGTATGGACATTCCCAGCGGTCCTGTAACAGTGCTGCGAGGTGCGCCAATTGTGGATCCCGAGACCACGAAGGGACTGGAGGCACTTCAGAGCCCTGCTGTGTAAACTGTGGTGACTCCCACGCTGCTTATGCCCGGTCCTGTTCGAAGTGGAACGACGAGAAGGCGATCCAGCGCCTCAAGACCCTGGAGGGCCTCTCGTACCCTGCTGCCAAGGCCAAGTTGGGTATTCCCAACAACCAACAGCGTACTTTTGCCGCAGTTGTTCAGTCTCAGCCACAACCCGTGCAGCCCATTGTTCCGCGCCCTGTAGCTCTCGCCGCACTTGCCAAGCGATCTACAGTTTAACAAGCGACACAGGTGGATTTCACCGAGCTCCAGCTTATTCGACCAGCTGAGTCTGCGCCTTCTCTTTTGAAGACGACCGACTCTTCCGATTCCCAGCAGACAGCCTGCACGTGCGGAAGACCCGGCCCTCAATCCGCAAAGGTGTGCCGTGTCCATCCAACTGCCGCGGTCCACCTGACCAACATTGCAACTGTCTCGGACTCAGCGAGGTCCCCACCCTCACCCAACATTATAGAGGAACATCGGGGGGAGGAGAGTGACAGTTCGTCCCCAGCCTCAAATAACATTGCAGAGGAACATGAGGGGGAGGATAGTGACAGTTCGTCCTCGCCCTCGGCCAGCATTATATTGGAGTGTGTGGGGGAGGAGAGTGACTCATCCTATGTGTAGTTGTGTTCGATTTCGTAATGTGTTTTATCATTCTCATTCCTCAGTTTTACTTAATCGGCGTGTTTCTCACCATTGTACCATGTTTTTCATACTGTTTGTTTCATTGTCTTTTTTGGCCCTTCCTTTGTACTCATGGTTCGGTTTTCCTTGGTCAGCCAGATTTTGCGATTTATGCCCCGTTTTTTTTTTTTTTGTGTGTCTGGCGCTCTTTGGCCAACCATGGCCCTTGCACCAATAAAATCTAATAACCAACCAACCAACCAGTTGTTTTTGCCAGAAGTTCGGGAAATTCACGTGCTGCCTCTGTATCTGCAGATTTAAACGCTTCTTGAACCGTTTGAACCATTCAGCACTAGCTTTAAATGTACTCTCCGTGTCCATGATGCTAACATGGATAATCAGTAAACTCAACGGTATCCGCTTCTGTGTCATATCCTCGATCCAGTGAGACAACAATTTCTCCATCTCTGAAATTGGTCCCAGCCTCTTCTTGGTAATGATTATACTCTTCAACGTTACCGCACCTTTCGTGCTTTTAACTATGCGAACTTTATCCTTCACTATTGTATTCACTGTCGAAATAAGTCGATTTATTTCCCGAGCTATTGTTGATAGAATTTTCCCGTCTTCATACATACGAATTATTTTCAGCTTTTCTTCTAAAGTAATTACAGACCTTTGGTTTTTAGATTTATTACAAGTGCAGTCGGTTTTGTGTTTCGATTGCATTCTAATGGTAAATAAATAACGAACACTAGTGGTGTTAAACAAGTGACTGAGCAAACCGCGCGAGGCAAGATATTAAGGGAAACTGAAATGTGCTTACTGCGGTAAGGCTGTCGAAGACGCACGCAGCTGCGCAAAGCCGCAAACGTGTTCATACGCGCTAGTAAGTAGTTCTGGGAATTTTGATTTTATTACGTCAGGACAAAGGTCACACACAGGTGAGGCAGCAAGTGCAGATAAAGAGGTGGCAATTATTACGCAACTGCGAATTCACGTAAGTCGCCTGTTACGTAACTGAGGGTGTTACTGTACCCTAGCTTCATTTTTACCTATTTTCTAATTTTTTAAAACACATCGATCACACGGTACTCCTTACTTTTTTTTTATTTTCGAATAGCTGTCTACCAATGCTATATGTTACAATTAGCACAGGCAAAGTTTTCTTAAGTTCTGAAACGCTCTCAAAAATCGATCGTGCACCTGAGTAAACTAGCACTAGCATTTCTGGTTCGTTTCAACCAATAGTAATACGAACTGCAGAGTCTCTTCTCAGCCAATGAGAACTGAGCATTTACACAGCCACCTTTACGGTGAGAATGACGTACAGAAAAAAGATACATGAGAAACAAAAGTTTCTTTCCGAACAGGAAAACATCGGAAATTGTTATTCATTAACGTTACGTATAGTATTATGGAAATAGAAATGAAAAAAGAAAGAAAACAATTAGGGGAAATATTTAGTGCGAAATTTTACAATGGGAGTATTTGCGGAACCTAAACCCGAAAAACAATGATCAATAAGATACTGATTAGTTAAATTTCGAATCTCAGATGAGGGCTTAACGCACGTGTATGCCGTGAAGTTATATTTAGTTTTTTTTTCAGTCGTAATAACGCATTCACCGCATTTCTAACTAAACTATTTGAAATAGTACTTACATTCCTCTTATAATTTCTGACAATTTACGCAGTTAATATGAATAATTAATCTGACTTTATCGAATTAGAAATTTTGTGCTGCCCCGTTGGCGCAGATATTGTGTTTGTCTTAAGGCCCTGGCTCTCTCCCTTCCCTTGAATCAGTGGCCCTAAATTAGGGACGGGCGACTGCTTACAGCCCACTGAGTTGCTCACGGTGGTCGTTAAACCTCCAATAAAAAAAAAGACGAATCAAAGAACTTTAAAGGTATAACCGCAAGTGAGTTTAGTGAATTGTTTTACTCATTTTACCAATCAGTTTCAGGTAGTATTTCAAAATACCAGTCGATATTCGTAACCATCTTTTACCTGCTTGTTTTCCCGAGCCATCGAAATTTGGTAGTTTATTATTTCTCACGAACTTTCATTTTCTGAGGAAAGGAAGCAGAAAAGTTTCCTATGCAGTTTTCGACGTGTGACCCTCGTCACACTGATTGGATCATGACCAACAACACGAAAAAGATTTTAAAAAAATGGAACCAATACTTGAGTGTAAGACTTTCCCCTAAGAAAACAAGTCAACCTTACAGCGTTATGAAAAAAATTACCTGAAGTATCAATAGATGGCGCTGCACCTTGTATGCTAAAATAGGTCATCCCATTAGTTTCTTCTTGAAACCAAAGCATTCGTTTTTAACAGAGTGGCCGTACAAAATAACATTTTTTTGTTTTTGTTTTGTGCCTAAGTAACTTAAGGAGACTAAAATTTGGTAAATGTGTAGTTTACAGTCCTAAATTATTTCGTCGGAAATGTTGAAGGATTTCGAAAAATTGAGACTTACAGATTTTAAAGTATGCAATTTGATGGCAAATGGTGAAAAAATTTCATAATTATGGTGCATTTTAAAGATTTTTACTGTAATATTTAAGTGCAAGTACGACGCTTTGAAAAGAAGCTGCGGCAGGCAGCTTCTTTTCAAAGCGAAACGGCACTGCTGCAACGCGAAGCTTGCTCCGCTGAAACGAAGATCTCGTTCCGGCAGCCGTTTTGCTGGCGGAACAGTACAAGAAAACCGGGGAACATTCATGAAACGTACGAACACGTTTTTGGAACTTCTACATCTTCAAAATACGCAAGTCTTCATTGTTTGCACCACGCTCACAAAAGTATTTACACAAGCAACAGAACTTAAGAACAATATCGCTGATTTTAGGAATATGGACTGATAGAGAAATTTTGGAATGTTCGAGGAACTTTAAAAGTGATGATTTCCAGAGTTGAGATTTTTCTAGAAGGATTGACACTTTATCGCTGCCGTGCAAGAAGTGCCGGCGGTTTACCGATTATCAGAACTACTGGATCTGTTAAAGAGCGCACGACGCGGGTCACCACAAGTGTGTTCCTGGGCTTGACCGCGGCTTGACCGCGGCTTGACGCAGTGGCAAACTGACCAATGAAATTTCTCTCACGGCAAAAATTACTTCATCATGACGGCGCTGTCTCCACAGACAAAATAAAGCATATTTACATTTGATTGTCCTTATTATTACGCCTTAAAAAATATATATTCATTTCATCATCGTCATCATCAACAACCATTATCAATCCACTGCTGGATGAAAATCTCCTCACATTTCTTCGACAGCGGTCTATTTTGGGACAGTCTCCTCCATGCTTTCGAATTTTACCCATCCACCTCCCTTGTGGTCTTCTTATGCATCTTTTCGTGTCCCTTGGAATCCAGTCTACACTTTCAGTTTGTCCATCGGTGGTCCGTTCTTCTGGCAAAATCTCCAGCCCATTGCCATTTCAGAGATTTTACTTTGATCATGATTTCTTCCACTCCTGTCCTTTTCTTTATCCATTAGTTCCTCTTCCTATCTCTCCTAGTTACACCAAGCATGCATCTCTCCTTGCTACACCAAGCATGCATCTCTTCTAGTTACACCAAACATGCATCTTTTCTAGTTACACCAAGCATGCATCTTTCGTAGTTACACCAAGCATGCATCTCTCCATGCCCTTTCAGTTGTCTACAGTCTATGTATGTCTTTTTTAGTTAAAGTCCACATCTCTGCTTAGTACGTAAGCACTGGAAGGATGCATTGATCAAGCTTCAAACACTTTTCTTTTCAGACATAATGGCATATTGCTTTTAAAAATTGTACTATTTCTTCCAAAAGCTCTCCAGCCAACTTTTATACGTCGATTAATTTCTTCATCAATGTGGCCTTTGCTTGACATCTGCTGTCCAAGATAAATGTAGATATCGGTTATTTCCAGCTTTTCCCCATCAATCGATAAATCTTCGTTTCTAGTAAAAGCATTGTACATTAGTTTTGCCTTCCGAAAGTTCATTTTTAATCCCATTTCTTTAGTCCTTTCAGCAAGTTGCTGTACTCTGCTCCTCTGAAGGGGAAGTTGTAAAAATGAACACGTCATCAGTAAGATGAAGGTGAGTTAAATAATATCCATTAATCTTTATCCCTTTGTTTTCCCAGTTCAACGATTGAAAGACATTTTGCATTGTGGCGTTAAAGGGCTTGGGAGATATGGTGTCACATTGTTTCACTCCCTTTCCGATTTTTATTGGTGCTGTATCCTCAAATAACCGAACCTTTGCACTTGCATTTTCATAGATGTCACTAATATAACTAATATATGCATCTTCAATTCCGCAGGATTTCAAAGCCATTGTAACTGCCGATGGTTTCACGGAATCAAAGGGCTTTTCATAATCGATAAAAGCCATGCATAATAGGAATTCATACTCCCTTGTTCTTTCAATTAGTTCTCTCAGCACATGGATATGATCTATAGTGCCGTAGCCACTCCTGAATCCAGATTGTTCTCTCGGTTGATCCATGTCCAGTGTTACCTTCAAACCATGTGAAAGAATCTGAGTGCAGATTTTATGAACCACTGATAGGAGGCTGATGGGCTTGTAGTCCCTGAGTTCTTCAGTGTCCCCTTTTTTATGTACCAGAATCATTATAGCATTGTTCCAATCCTCTGGAATCTTCCCTTCATTAAGACATCTAGTGAAAACTTGGGCGAGTGCAGTTTCAATTTCTCCACTTGCTGTTTGTATAATGTCCACGACAATTCCATCTTCTCCTGGAGCTGTTCCCCGTTTCATATTCTTAATTGCATATGTAACTTCTGCCGCGGTACTGGTGGCCTTTAGTACTGTTACCTTTCGTAATGCCTAGAATAGATGTATTATCTGTTACATATAGTGTAGAGTAGAAATCTTTCACTCTTGTCTAAATTTCGCCTCTTTTTCTAGTTACAGTGCCATCTTGTTTTCTCAGTGCCACAATCTATTTTCTTCCCTTACCGAGATGTCCCTTTGCTCTCTTCAGGCTTTGGTTGTTTTCAATTGCTTGTCTCACTAGTTTCCAGTTGAATTTACTTACATCTTCAATGATACTTTTCTGCACTGTCTTGCACAGCTTTATTCCACTTGGGAAGTGACATCTTTAATTGCCTTCACCTCCCTTCTCTTTTGCATCAATATTTTTGTTTATCCTGATATTTGTTCTCGTGTGCAACTTGTTCTTAGTACCAGCTATTTTGTTGCTGTTTCCATAAGAGCCTTGGTTAGTTTTCTGTTAACTACGGAGGTGTCTACTTCTTTTGATGTTATACTTCCAGAGCAGATTATCTGTTCAGCAGTTCCAATATGAAAGCATTATGATGTTTTTTAAGGTTGGTCATATCAATACATTTTGTTTGTTTTATGAGCTCGCCACGTTCGAGTTTACTGCTGAAGTGCACCTTAAATCTCACCACTTTATGTCACTCCCTGTGTTAAACCTGTTCAGCTCACTGCAGTCTTCAATGACAAATTTCTTGTTATACATAATAAAATCAATTTCACTTGTTATTCCATTGAGATGCTTCCATTCCCTTTTCCTATGTGGCTTTTTCTTGAAAAATTAGTTCATGATGAAAAACCTTTCTGCCGCCCCGTTGGCGCAGTGGTCTAAGCGATGGCTTCTGATCATTCGTCCGGAATGAGTCCGGGTTCAAATCCCAATGAGGCACGGATGTTGTGTTTGTCTTACGGCACTGGCTCTCTCCCTTGCCTGGAACCAGTGGCCCTAAATTAGGGACGGGCGATTGCTTATAGCCCATTGAGTTGCTCACAGTGGTCGTTAAACCTCCAATCCAAAAAAAAAAAAAAAAAAAAAAAAAAACTTTCTATCTCTTCAAACTCTACGAGAGAATTTACACGCTGGTTTCTGTTTCCATATCCAAATTTACTTACCAAATTTCATTCTGTTGCCCTATTTCGTATTGAAGTCACGCATGATGATCTTCAATTGCTTCTTGCATTTATTATTTAGATGCCAAATTTCTTAGTAAAATTCTTCAACTTCTTCCTCAGGATGACTTCTGGTGGGCGCGTATGCTTGAATAATCTGAACCTGGTATCTTTTTGAGAGTTAGATAACCAGTCGCGCAGCTCTGTCCGAGGAACTTCCAACTTCTAGAACATAGTCCTTCAGTTTCTTGTTATTATAAATCCAACACCACTACTTCGACCAGTATTTGTCCCACGATAGTAGAAGGGATGTCCACTTTTCAGTTCAATGAGATCTCCTTTTCTTCTTACTTCACTTAGCCTAACGATGTACCACTTGATCTTTGGAGTTCCTCCTCCAATTCAAGGAACTTTGAATCAAAAGATAGAGATCGTCCATTAAACGTAAAGGTCAGCATTGGATGACAGCCTAGTTCGGTCTTCCGTTGATTATTAGCATCCTCTGCCTTTATGTCGCATTGACTGGTGCCCTGGTCAGGTCCATTTCAGGTGCTGGGTACTGAGAGCCAAGATTTAAGTTGTGAAATGATCTTTTAAGGGCGTTTGGCCATAATTCACTACACTGGCCAAGCGGGTTGTTGAGTGTAGGATAGCATTTCCTCCAATTCCAATAGCATACTTATACCATTATTTGTCGGTCATCGGAGCCCCTTTAGTGGGAACAGTCTTCACCAAGAGAAGGCGGGGTTGATATTTGTCAAGGAGATGCTATATGTTTGAGCATCACCTGATCTTACAGCCCACATATACAATTACCCCAGGGTAAATATTTTGTCTTTTAAAATTTCGCCGAACCTCGGTTGAGAAACACTGCCATAACATGCATGGCGAAGTAAAATTCTCAATCATTTTTATGATAGGGGCAGGATTCGAACCTGCTACTCTCGGCTCCGGAGCTCCGAGTGTTATCCACTATACAACACTAATGAGTGTTCTAACTGCTAGCTGCCTTTATCTCATGTGCGTCCTGCGGTGCAGACACGTCACATCTCCCCCTCCCCGAAAGAGGGCCGGGGCATGGCCCACGAGTCAGCCGGGACCATGTGTTGCTGTAGGCAGTCATTCGCCGAAGAACGTGCATTCGAGAAATCCCGGACAATTTGTTTTTTCGAAGCACTGAAGAAGGGATTCTCATTTTTCCTGTTTCGCCGTGTGGAAAGAACATCACACCATTGCCAGAAACCCATCGGCCAGGTCATCCTTGAAGTTTGGGCGCCAATATGGTGAATTAAATTTCTCCATCATTTTTATGTCAGGTTCAGGATTCAAACGTGATACTCTCAGCTCCGGAGCTCCGAGTGTTATCTACTATACAACACTGGACAGTGCTCTCAGTGCTACCTGCCTTTTCTCATGTGCGTCCTGCGGGGCAGGCTCATCACACATATAAGTACAATCTCTGTACGCGTGATTCGTCGAGTTGGATCGCATCACGATTTGGTTACTAGGAAACGAATTTTTAGGTGATAAAACACAGAAAAATATTTATTTTCTATGTGCAAATATTTTCAAAAATATTTCGTAAAAATAGAAAATCATTTGCTAAAAATAAAAGAATATACACAAGTTGAAAGACTTCGTGCAACAGAATTAAATAGATGCAATGAAATACCGTCTTAGCACGATTTATTTTAAAAGATGAAAAATTATGTACAGGTTAAAACATAAATTAGCACTTTCGAAGTGACACTCACTTCAGATATACTGATATAAACGCCAACTCGATATCATGTATATACATTATACAGTTGTGCACCATGGGTACCCTACTACTTGGTCATGTGACATGGCATGGCTGTTGTGAAATTCGTATGCAAATCATGATGAAGATAATTTATGAGTACGAAATTATTTCAGAATTAAAACATGTTATACTACTTGATACAATAATTTGACACGTAATACATGAATAAGTTGCTCCCAATCTCCAGATAACTCAACAGGGGTGTAATCATCGCAGCATTGGTCTCCAAAGGCTGTGATATATACGCTCTCCATGCACAGTAGTAAGTGGGTAGAGGCGAGGGTTGCTAGTATTTTGGTATTTTCACAGTCTGGGTACATATCCCCTGAATTAACATTCCTAGCCAGGGCTGTGCTGTGTAGGTTTGCTTTTAAACTATATTTATGCTCCTGTAAGCGCAAGCCTACTTGTCTTTTTGTAAATCCTACTTAGTTACTGATGGTGTCACCTGATCATGGATCTAGCATAGGAATATTGTACACTCTCCATTTTTGCAGCATGTCGGTTTTGCATCGGTCTTTTCTAACATACGTTGACATACATTTAGTACTAAGCCCAATTCTTAGGTTATGTTTAAAACACAAGCAAGATAGTACATTACAAATGTACGGTATGTATTCAATTGAGCCTACAAATCTCCAGTTGTCCCCTGCGTCATGTCTTGTAAGGGTGGTGATACGGCTCGCCCTGACACCAGCAAATATACGTTTGACCAAATGGGTGGGATAACCAAAATGACTGGCCAAATTAAAGATATATCTGATCTGGTTGCAGAAGGATTTTGTGGTGGTATGCGTGAATGCACGGCGAGAAAGGAAATTAATAGCTGAGGTTTTGTACTGAAAGGGGGGCGAGGAATTAAATGGAATGATTGAACTGATGGTTGTAGGTTTTCGGTAAACAGAAAAACTTAAGGATTTGGAGTAAGTGTTTCTGTGTACACAGAAATCTAAAAAAAGGCAATTTGAAATCTGCTTCCTGTTCTACCGTGAGTCTGATAGTTGGAAACCGTGAGTCTGATAGTTGGAAAGACCGAAGATGATACGTTGGCGAAATTACGAAATTATTTAATTCATCTTGGGTGTGAGACCATATCACCAAGATGTCGTCAACGTATCTAATGTATAAACGAGGGGGGGGTCGAAATTCATTGAGAACCTTATTTTCAACATATTGAAGCAGAATTTCTGCTAACACTGCGGATAATGGAGAACTCATTGGTGAGCCCTCTAACTGTTGATAAATGCAATTCTAAAATTTAAAATACGATCGTTTTTTTAACAAAACGTAACGCATTAAGAATTGCAGTACTTTCAGAACATGGGATATTGGTGTCAGCAAGTAGAGCCTCAATGATTTGATGGGTAGCATCAACAGGTATATTAGGGTACAAAGTTACCACATCGAGGGAAGCCAAAATGAAAGGAACATTGTGCAGCTGAAACACTCTGATTCTTTCCAAAGCCTTAGTGGAACTCGTAACTGAGTAAGGAGAATCCACTATAAACTTAGCAAGATACTTTGCCAGGGCTTTTTCAAGTGGCCTGGTAGGGCTCACGTAGCCGGATACTAAAGGGCAAAGTGGGCATTCCTCTTTATGTAATTTGAAACGGCCAAACATATCAGGGACACGGTAGCCAGGTGTGGGGGGAGGGGATGCATGAGTGAAACCATCAGGAAATAAGTGGGCCTTCTTTAGCCTTCTTAGGGCTGCTACAGTTGCTTTAGAGGATTCATTTCCTATTACTTTGTGTGGGATTGTGCCAATGACATCTTGCATTTTTTGAGAGTACGAAAAAGTATTTAAAATTACAATCTGTGAGGATTTATCTGTTGATAAGTTAGAAATATTAGAGTCTTCAACCAGTTGAGATAATTGCTGCTTTTCATCATTAAAGTCATCATTTGATTGAACAGCATGATGATCTTCGTTGGCAAGGTATCTAGCAATTTCTACCCTAGCAAAGCTACGCTCACTATCAGGCAAGGAGGAGATAACCGATTCAACTTGCGGTATAATGGTTTCGACCCGCTTGCCACACTGTATGTAGGAAAACTTAGAGCCACGTGGCAAGCGGGTCGAAACCATTATTCCGCAAGTTGAATCGGTTATCTCCGCCTTGCCTGATAGTGAACGTAGCTTTGCTAGGGTAAAAAATGCTAGATACCTTGCCAACGAAGATCACAATGCTGTTCAATCAAATGATGACTTTAATGATATAAAGAAGCAATTATCTCAACTGGTTAAAGACTAATATTTTTATCTTATCAGCAGATAAATCCTTTTTTCATACTCTCAAAAATGCAAGATGTCATTGGCACAATCTCACCCAAAGTAATAGGCAATGATACCTCTAAAGCAACTGTAGCAGCCCTAAGTAAGCTAAAGAAAGCCTACCTATTTCCTGTTGGTTTCACTCATGCATTCACCCCCCCCTCCACACACACACACACCTGGCAACCTCAGCCATTAATTTCCTTTTTCGCCGTGCATTCACGCATACCACCACAAAATCCGTCTTTGACCAGGAGATCGGATATATCTTTAATTTGGCCAGTCATTTTAGTTATTTCACCCATTTACTCAAACCTATATTTGCTGGTGTCAGGTCGAGCTGTACCACCACCCTTACAAGACATGACGCAGGGTACAACTGGAGATTTTTAGGCTCAATTGAATACATACCGTACATCTGTAATGTACTATCTCGCTTGTGTTTTAAACGTAACCTAAGAATTGGGCTTAGTACTGAATGTATGTCAACGTATGTTAGAAAAGACCGATGCAAAACCGACATGCTGCTCAAATGGGGAGTGTACAATATTCCTATGCTAGGTCCTCGATTAGGTGACACCATCAGTAACTACGTAGGATCTACAAAAAGACAAGTGGGCTTGCGCTTACAGGAGCATAAATATAGTTTAAAAGCAAACCTACACAGCACAGCCCTGGCTAGGAATGTTAATTCAGGTGATATGTACCCAGACTGGGAAAATACCAAAATACTAGCAATCCCCGCCTCTACTCACTCACTACTATGCATGGAGAGTGTATATATCACAGCCTTTGGAAACCAATGCTGCAATGATTACACCCCTGTTGAGTTATCTGGAGATTGGGAGCAACTTATTCATGTAGTATGTGACAAATTATTGTATCAAGTAGTATAACACGTTTTAATTCTGAAATAATATCCTACTCCTAAATTATCTTCATCATGATTTGCATACGAAGTTCACAACGGCCATGCCATGTCACATGACCAAGTAGTAGGGTACCCATGGTGCACAACTGTATATGCATGATATCGAGTTGGCGTTTATATTAGTACATCTGAAGATGAAGTGAGTGTCACTTCGAAAGTGCTAATGTATATTTTAACTTGTACATATTTTTTCATCTTTTAAAATAAATCGTGCTAAGACGGTATTCCATTGCATTCTATAAAAGAATATATTCTTCAATGATAGCGTAACTATTAATAGATATTTTCTGTGACGAAAAGATAATGTTCGTACTCATCTTACTAATCACAACAATAAATTTGATGAAAAAATTCTTTGACGCTGAAATGGACAATAAATGTTATCTCTATATTTTCCCACGCAAATCTGTACTTATCGACACGAAACAATGACCGATACCGAGAAGACGATCGTTGCACACAGGAAGTCAGCCATGATTGTTTTAAGTGGGGGATGTAACTAAAATTGAATTAGTCAATTTCGAGTACAAGTTGGCCTTCTAAAACATTGGCAAATCTGCACATAGTTTGAAATACACCGCTGTTGTTGTTGTTTTTCTAACACACATATGAATTTGTTTCTTAGGGCTTCTGTTTTGAACCCAAATGTATGTCGACATTTCTTTTAACATTTTGCACTTCTTTAACTGTTTTAGACACTAGGTTTCTTGTGTTCTAATTTCTTCATCGAACGACACAAGAAACTTAAATTGTTAGATATGTATCCGAATCTAAAGCCTTCAAAATGATCTGCATCGTATACCACGGCACTGAGCCAGGTACTACAGCCTGTGACTACAGGTGTAGGCTGCATTGGGAGATCAAGATTTGTCTTTATGAAAAGATCAACCCTTGCCGGAAATTTAACAAATTATTCTTCCCCATTAGATACTAACTCGTCCATGTTAGGATAAACGGTTCATATATATTCATACAACCTGAGCATGAACGACACTCATCACGTATACTATTTTCCGAAAGCTCACGGAAAGACCGTCAGCGGCTTTCTTCATGTATGCAGCTGCATCCGTTAGCAAGAGTAACACATTGTCGTAATTGACAAGATTCGACCATAACAAGTGCACAGATTCATTAAATAATATAGTAATTTTGACATGATTTGCTGTGGAAATGTCTTCGCACTTTAGCAAAAAACGTTTGGAAAGGGTTTTCTCATTTTTAATACACCAACTGCAACATTTTCCACTTTTCTGCTACTAAAATCGGTAGTGTCATTAATGCTTAACCCAGAATTATTCATTTTCACACATGGACCTAATTTATCTTAACTTTTCTTCACGATACTTTGGAATCAGTGCTGACGTGTTGCCATCTATCGACCGATTTGAAAGGAAAAGCACTTAATTTCTGTAGCGATCGCATTTCGTAATATTAATGGTCCTAGCTGTTAGCTGTAATGAAGCAGTGATAAGCCTTGCCATGCGCAGCTCAGTTGAGAGAATAGCCGCTTCCGAAGTAAATATACGTGGGTTTAAATCTCACCACCGGCAAAAAAGAGTTATTTAATACCACACACGCACACACATACACACAGACTGACGCACAGATTCCACCGTCAAAATAGTCAAATCATGTTCGTGAGAACCCAAAACATGCAATTTTGTTGAAATTTGGAAGTCGAAATTTTTTGCGATTGCACCCTATGTATGAAATATGAGAAAGTAAAAAAGGGGAAATACGTGGCAACAAAAAAGTTATTTTTTAACGATGGCGCGCAAATTAAGGGGTCCAAAGCGGATGACGAGTGCAGGTCCCTGGTAACTAAATCTACTATTGGGGTGGGTCATTTTTACTTATTTACTTTCTTATCTTCCCTGATACAGTTTCGGGCAGGCACCCTGCTACTGTGACCTACACTATATACAAGAGATGTGCCTTACATACTTTACATTTCTTTGTCTGTCACTGTAGTCAATGGAAAAAACTGAATTCTTTTTCTTAGCCAAAGTGCTCAGATCCACTTATTTATGCAAATGGCAAATATGGATCTCATGCAAATTAGTAAAATGGTGCCTGTGCTTTGCACTAGTCTTGCCTGAGTGCCACACCTTCTGAGCTTCTTTCAAGGTGCTGCTATTATTCTGTAAAGACCTAAGTTCAGAAGTAACTTTACTTTCTCGAGTTGCCTTATCTGCTGTCAGGGTAATAACTTCTTTGGTATTAGCCCATTGTTCATTCCGACAATCTATTCCAAGTTGCGCTTGGCCCAAGCTTTAAAACTAGTGGTATTTGATTTCTGTAGCTCCCTTAGTTCGAAAGATAGCGTTTGGTATCAGATTATTTCCATATACTAACCCTTTGTTTTTCACATTTGTGTTAGATTACAACACAACCAGTGGGAACTTGTTTTAGAGAAAAGTGAAAAGTCTGGGTTTGCAAATGAACATAGAGCCAAGGCTGCCTGCCTAACTAGGAGACTTACAGGAACAAGAAAGTACACCTTTTAAACGTTGGAGCGAAATGATAATTAAATACGTAGACAAAATGGACCATGGGCTAATAGAGAAAAGTTATTAACAGTTGAAATCAATACACCAGGAAGAACCGTAAGGCAACCATCAAAAATAAGCACAATAGCTAAAGCTAACCAACAAGCCTATTGTGATTAAATCGTAGCCCAGAACAGGAGAGACTTACAGAAGTTATTTGACCGTGCTGCGATCAATATTTAACGTTTGCATACGTCCATTTTTTTCATTTAAGTATAACACACAAGAACTGTACATGTAATAAGCTAACACCCAAGGCAGTAGGCAACAGATAATGCGTGCTGCAGACTGAAGCAACTTGTTACTAGCCATTATGGACCAGGAAAAACAGTGTGAGCTCAAATGTGAACAACAAAGGGTCAGTTTATACAAATTAACTGATACTAAAGTCCGGCTCTCAAATTAAGAGAGCTACAGAAAAATCTAATACCACTCGTTTAAAGCTTAGAGTAATCCATATTAAAGGGTTCATTATTCACTTCAATAAAATAAACTATCTAATTTAATCACAAAATCACAAGTCTTTTACGGATAAAAAAGTATACTGTCATTCACACGCCTTAAGAAAACGGAAACACAATGGTCAAGTACATCGAAATATCATAGCAGAAGCACACGACGTGATGGGTGAAAATTGCCTTTTTACCTTTGATTTTGGATATCATGAAGATACACTGAAATCTAGAATAGAAAATTGAAGATGAGGGTTAACGACTACACAATGGGCAACTAATAGAACATTAGAGCTATGAGTAGTCGTCAGTCTCTAATTTAGTGTCACATGTTACAGGAAAGCGAGATAAGAAGAGACTGCAATACTTTCAACTGTAGCTCTCTGCCGATAGATGGCAGCACGTTAGCTCGTCCTTTAGTTTGAGCTCAACACGTTGCCAGACTTAGTAGTTGTTAGTTCCAGTGTAGCGGGGGCCATTAAGTCCTTTTTTGTTTCGAGCGCGTTTTATTACTCTGCCGTAAGATGAGGAATTGGAAATTTTTTTTTGATGAAATTGGGAACGTAGAGGCCACGTTTGTTTCGTGATGTAAACTTCAAAGATTGCTTCCACTTTCGAGATGTTCAGTTGGTCGTCCAATGACTTTGAGAGTGGATTTGTCGGTAAATGTGTACTGTAGCGTCCTAAATTATTTAGTCGGAAAAATTTAACTGTGTGGGGAGAGAGCGACGTACAATTTGTTAAGCATTCAAAATAATGGGGAAAGGTGCAGAAATACAGTAATTTAAGAGAACTTGAAAGAAATTTACCGAAGTACACTGCCAGAGACCCAGAATGCAACACCAGGAAGAACACGAGATAGCAAAGCCAGATTTACTGGACACATAACAACAGATACAAAGATGAAAAAATTGAGCTTACAAGCCCGTGCGACTTGCGGAACACGCAGACATCAATAGTTCGTGTGGCCCTTATGGCTGGCAAAAACGGCCGCTACACGGCGCGGCATCGAACGAAAGAGGCTTTGAGTGTGGGCTTGGGGTATGTCGGTACAGGCTGCTTCCACACGTTGCCACAGTTCATCAGGCGTAGCCGCGTGTGGTGCTTGCCGGGCCACTCGGTTGCCGATCAGCGACCAGACGTGTTCGATGGCCGACATATCGGAAGAACAGGCGGACCACGGCAGCAGTGACACCTGGTGGGCCGTGAAGAATTGTTGCACGATGAGTGCCACGTGCGGGCGGGCAGTGTCCTCTTGAAACGTGGCCGTTGGAAGGTCCTGCAGGTAAGGGAGGACTACAGGCTCCAAAACGTCGGAGATGTAGTAGTGGCTGTTGAGCGTACCAGCGATGCGTACCAGAAGGGTGCGGGTGTCATATCCAATTGCGCCCCAAACCATAACGCCAGGCGACGGACCGGTATGGTGATGCATAACGCAGGCGTCATAAGTTTCTCGCCGCAGTGCCGCCTCACGCGGATCCGACCATCGTGGTGTTGCAGGCAGAAGTGGGATTCGCCGGAGAAAACAATGTCGTGCCATTCCGTAGTCCAGGTGCGACGTTCAACGGCCCACTGCCTAGCCGGTGGTGTAACATCAATGGTAATCAGAGCAATGGGCGCCGTGCGACAAGACCCCGCTCCTGCAAACAACGTTGAACGGTACATGCTGACACAGGTTGTTGCGCAACACACCCTAATTCCTACGCTAACGTTCGTGATGTGGCGGTGCGAGCCGTCAATGTCCGCCGCACAACATGCCGGTCATCTGGTTCGGTGGTGTGCCGCGACTGCGGCAATCACTCACGTCGGTCTGTCCGTCCCCCTCCTGCACCCACCGAATCCATACTCGCCTTACTGTGGCTGGATGTCGTCCCACACGGGCGCCGATGTCTCGGTACGATAAACCGCTCTCGCGATAAGACACTATTCGTCCTCTGTGGAACTCCGAAACGTGTTGGAATGACTGCCGTATTTTGCGACGAGGCATCAAGAAGCTTCCCACACACAGGTCCGGCAGCACAACACACTTCCACTACTTACACACCGCCTTTTGTGCACTCTTCTTACAGTGTTTCTCGGTGGCGTGCCCTGCAATGCTAATCGTTTGCATGTCCTCTCGCGGGCAACGCATGCTGCGAATTTCAGGCAAATCGGATGCTTCATTCTTGGTGTTGTTGCATTTTGGGTGGCCAGCAGTGTATGTACATGCAAGTATATGTAGCAGTTGGTGCGGGAATCTGAAGCAATGCTAACGGCGACGACGTGAAGCTTTCGTGCTTCAGAAGGGACCTGCAGTTACTAGCGTCTGGACACAGGGTCAGAACAATCACAGGAAAATCCACTCCGTTGTCTCATGGGCAGGATGAAAACTGAAGCAACCAATTAGCGTGCGTGACGTGTGTGATAGTGGAAACACAGCAGACAGCCAGAGCAATAACGCATTTTTGACGGGTAGAAATCTTACAATTCTTACTGCCGATTTTTAGCGGGTACAATTCTGCTTGTTTTGATTGATATTTAGCGGGCGTCCTTTTCATATTTCGCGGTGACCATGAATACTGCGAACGGATTCATCTGTTCAATTTGTGGTGGTAAATTCGGGCTGAAATATAACTTAAAGAAGCATGTTAAAAATGTTCATCCTGATGTTTTCATTATACCTGAACCAGGTATTGCAACGAAATTGACATGCAGCTACTGTCAGGTAACATTTGGAGTACAAAAAAGTCTGCGCACTCATCTCAGAAAGTTCCATTCGGATAAACTTGGGTTAACGTGAAGATTATGGTGCAAAATTCAGGGACGAAAAATTTCAAAAAACTGTGAAGTACATCCTTTTTGAAATCAAAAATGATCAAAAATGAAAAAAAAAATCATTGATAGAGTCATTTTTGAAAACGTTTTACGTAAAATGTACCTGTCTGTGAGGCAAGCGGAAATCCAATAAGCGGCGACGATGACCCTGTGACTACCGCTATAGCATCTGCCACGTCTGCCCGTGGTCTCAGCGGAAGAATCCCTGCAAAACAGGTTAGGCCTAACCGTCTCACACGTGCAGAGCAACCACCAGCTTGACTAACTGTGGTGAGCGCAGAAGGATACTACACACATGCAGAAGTACAGGATGGCTCCGCTTACACAAGCAATGAATGGGCCTCCGTTTTTTACTTTATAATATTTCCTATTCTTCAGTGGTTTATTTTAGGAATTTGTAAATCGCAGAAAACATCGAGGTTTGTATATTTTCTGTCTTCGGCAGTGGTGTGTGAAATGATGGGCCACCAGGCCCCCGACCCAAACAAGGGCCCCAAAATGATAGCAAAGTTTATTTATTTATTTCTAAGTTTGGAGGTAAAAAATAAAGCAGTACATAACCAGAACAGTCAGGACGAGAAATTCCAGTTCTTCCAATAAAAATCTGTAAATTAAGAATACAATAATATGTTCAAAATATGGACATACCAAGGACGTATTTAGAAAGGGGACAACATAAAACAATTTCGCTCCACCCCCCACCCCCCATTCGAAAAAAAAATTGTGAAGTCCGTTTCTCTGTAACAACCTAAAGATAGAGATCAGTTTCAAGAGAAGTAGTGGGGATTGTGAATGGCAGTGTGGTGGAGTCCGAACTCTATCCCCTACTGCCTCCTTAAGTAACGCATCCCCTTCGAGTTTGCCCGATTATCAATTTATTTTCGCTGTGTTAGGAAAAGTTTTCTACCACTTCCTTCCTCTCCAAGCTAGACAGCTTCAGCTGAAAGTGCCAGGCTCTTGACTGAGTAACTTCCCATATCAAACTTATTTCTGGAAATGCTCTGTCTTCTTGAAAAACTTGTTTTACATAGCAATTTCGTCCAAAAAAACTGTTGCCCAAAGAAAAATGGATTCTGAACAGTACTTGTGCTACTTTTGCCCTTAACACTAGGGACTATGTCTCGTAGCGGAGGGAGCTGTTTCCTCCAGCGACAACATGGAGGAGCAATGGCGTCTGACTCAGGCGTACACCAAAACACTAACCTCTCGGGGGGCCGGGCACGCAAGCGTCATCTTTGCCGCTGTCTGTGTTTCGGCGTATCGCATATACAGGTAAATTTTACGTAAAACTTTTTCAGAAATGACTCTATCAATGAATTTTTTTGTTATTTTACATCATTTTTGATTTCGAAAAGAATGTACGTCACAGTTTTTTTTTAATTTTTCGTCCCTGAATTTTGCAATATAATCTTCACGTGAACCCCATTTGCAAAATGTCACAAATGTCTAAGTGGACCACAGTATCGGAGGAAAAGAAAACGAGAGCACCCGAAGAAACTTCCCAAACCCAAGCAGTTCTTTCTACGCTGAGCCTGTTAAGCTCAAGTGACGTTTCGGATGAAAAGAATGGTGATTTGTTTAGCTCATCAATTGTTCAAAGTTTAAAAGCAGACATTTGACAAAAACTGGGCACATCAGAAACAACTGAAAGTAAAACGGATGATTATGAAGTCTTATAATTATTAACCTTACCATTTAAATATATTTTGTTGAATTTGTTCCTTGTGATAAAATGGATATTCATGTTCATGCATTGGTCCGCGCACAGTTAATCCTGATTGGCTAATTAATAACCTTACATAGCATTTCTGTTCCAAACATTATTCAAAAAGTAAAGATTACAGGGCTCTATATACCCCCTTAATTTTTCAGACACTCTCCCTATGTCTCTGACCCCCCTCCGAACCACACACACACACACCGCAAAAAACACATCCTCCCTCGATCGTGTTCCAAATCCTGAGAAGAATTTTGTGCTTAGGGGAGCTGAAGTAAATCTTGCGGGGGGGGGGGGCACGTTGTGCTACTTACGCTACTGGTGGTAATGTATACATAGGATAATGACACGTACAAAGCCACGATCTCAAACGGGAACAAACACGGCGATTAACAAGTCTGATTGAAAATAAAAGCACTATATAGCGGCTAAAGATATTCGAGCCACTGCAAAATTTGAGACGGCATTCTCGATGTGTGTAAAAAGTCACGCACGCATTTCAAACGTGCATATGAAGGGAATATTTGCGCACAGAGTTGCTAGGTCGAACAACACTAAAAATGAATATGCATTAAACTATAGTAGTACCTGGTACTTCAATACAAACCTTTTTATATACATCGAACGTACACATGAGAATTTGCTAGGACTAACACCAAAAATGCGGTATTGCTCTGGCTGTCTGCTGTATTTCCACTATCACACACGTCATGCACGCCAATTGGTTGCTCCGTTTTCATCCTGCCAATGAGACAACGGAGTGGATTTTCCTGTGTTTGTTCGGTCCCTGTGTCCAGCAGTTCGGAGTCAAAGTTAGTAGAAGAGAAGGTTGCCCCGATCCCTATACTTCACTGCTGTCGCATTTTAGGGGTGGAGTGACGTCAGTGACAGACCCGCGGTCAAGGTCAACGCTCACTCATCCCTTCCCGAAAGAGCTAAGTCCTAATATCATTCAACATTCATAGCTATTGTTTTATGTGACTGACTATCAGTGATGCCAGGGATGAGATGCACTGTTGCAATTTTCAACAACAGTTTGTCGAAAACTAAAAATGATCCTGATAAACAGAATGTAACGTATTATATTTTTTTAAAAGATCCAGAGCTCAGGAAAAAGTGGATTCATTTTTGTCGCAGAGATGGGAAATGGAACCCAGCATCCTGTACTCTGTGTTCAAAACATTTTTAACCCGAAGATTATGAGCGGGATTTTAAATTCGAACTTTTAAATTTGCCACCCGAAAGAAAATTAAAAAGCTTTGCCTTCTCTTCAAAAAATTTGCTAAACGGTTCTAAGGTTATAAAACACGTGAATTCTTGCAATAAATATCGCATTGAAAGACTGAGAGAGAAACTAAAAATATGTTTTCTGATTTGTTACAAGTAAACCATTATTTGTTACAAGTACGCCATATTCTATATCTCTGAATTCTGTTATTCCGAAGGAGTAACAGAAATCAGAGATATAGAATATTAATGTGTAAATATAGGCAGTTGCTGACTAAATATATTGCTTTACGCGAAAAGGTGTGCAATTAACAAAAAGAAATAAAGGATTCAGCTCTAAAAATATGCAGATTGAAACATGAAGTTGTTGCAATGAAACGGAAAAATATTTGCAAAAAAAAAGTTGAACTTCAAGTTTATTCAATACTACTCAAGATGTTTACAAACAAGGGGTCTAGTAACTATGCTTTTGAATTTAGAAAAAAACGATCATTAGGTCCAAGTAGGGATATATCGATTGCTTTGACTCTGCGATACCTGAGTAAGAGGTCATACATTTATTTATGAAGTGAACTGAATTATTCCTTGCCAGGATTATAAACTTTGCAGAAATGGGCTTCCAAGATTAATCTCCAACAAAGTATCATGACAGACGTACTAAAAATTATGAAAACCGGGCATAATACAGAAAACACCAATACCCAGACTGATGAATCACGCACGAAAGAATTCATAGTTGCAAAAGTGCTGCGCCACGTTGGAGTCAAAAGTGATGAAAAAATGTCCTAAGATTTATACGATGCTTAATTGCTTATTCTATGCAAGCGGCAACGATAATGTGTTAAATCCACAACAATGCCTACTACAGTAACTAAAGATGATGGCCAAGAATATCTTGCTGGTTGGGTGGCCAAAAAATATAAAGGAAAATACCCATATTTGGGATATTACACATCAAACAATAACACTGTACATATTGAGGAATCATGGTTACATCATCTGTCATTTGGAGGACTCTTTTAACCATCTGTTAAGTGGCCTAATATCGCTAAAAATGGAATATGAATTTCTTAAACAAAACATAAAGTATACTATAAGTAAAGAGCCTTATATCGTAAAAACGTGAACCGGAAAAGCATCTCTCTTGTTTCGTGGATTTCCCACAGTGGTACTTAGAACATATTATCAGGTGAGAATTATAATTAGGATTAAGTATTTGAATGAGAACCTGCAGTCCATCATAACTTCCAAAATAAAAACCAGAAATGAAAATGACATTCGCTCAAAGAACAGAAAACCTATGAAAAGAGTAAATTAGGAAAAAAAAAAAAAAAAAAACCTTAGACCTACCCATTTAGAAACAACATCTAGTTTTGCGGATTGGTGTGATTAAATCAATTATAAATATATTAATTGGACTATAACTCATGTTCCTAAATCATGAAAAGCCAAAGCAACAGAACTGCAAATACAGTAAACTTTAGTACAAAATAGTACACTTTATGTTTCAGTCTAAATGTTTAGTTTTTATAATGCATATGCATGTTTTTCTTTCTTTTTTCTAACCTTTTAAATGTCTTTAATTTAAAGCAGGTTATGGCTATATTTTTGTAAGGATCCTAAACTTTTTCAAAATAACCAGGCTTTAAAAAAAAAAAAAAGAGAAAACTCAGTTGATTCCACACTGCGGACGAGCGGGCGAGTCAAACCCTACGATGGGTCTGTCAGTGACGTCACTCGCCTCTGCCTCTCCACTCCAAGATTTTCCGCGATCGAGGCAACCTTCTCTTCTACTAACCTTGGTTCGCAGTAAATGCGCGGAAGAATAAATTTGGAGTGGGGTGTATTCTTCTGAAGAGTGTGAAGCGTGCTGTAATCCTGCGCAAATGGAAGTAGTTCCAAACTGTTTTCTTAATTTTTGAGAAAGAAATGTGCGGAATGGCGTTATTATTAGTTTCACAGTGTTTCCGAGTAGAAAGAAATGAAGGAATGTAAATGTTTTCATGTACGACAGAAGTGTTGAGCAAGAACTTTTGGCTCCGGTTGAACCTCAAGTTTTGGTTATGTTTTCAAATATGTACAGTGGTCAGTGGCGCACCCAGGAATTCTAGTTGGAGGGGGCTATACTGTATATAATACCTACACAATGTGTATACAAATATAGTGTACTCCTATAGTTTATATACGGCTGTGACGTATGTCGCTCTCGATCTTTTTGGAGCTTTGGGAAAAAGACACCATGCAATAGAAGGCACTATGTCAGACATTATGTAATTTTTGGAACATGCAAACTAATATTTTTGAATGTTTAATTTGTGACGTACATCGCTCTTAATCTCCTTGCAGCCCCCAAAGGCCCCTGCGTGGGTGCGCCACTGACAGGGGCACTTGATTTCTTCCAGCACTTCATTTGTAGTTGTGTTGTTATTCTGTACATCGTAGCTCACATTTTTTAGTCCTGAAACTTATATTTATGAAACTAAAGGGTTTCTTCAATTCAGAAATCATACATGGCAGGGAGGCCAAGAGCTTCTTGTCGTATTGTGCCGTATAAAGAAGATTTAGGTCCTGACGAAATCTGAAATGAAGTATGTAAACTCACGACTTTGGAAAGAGCCACTAACACTGTTGAAAAAGCTACTAACACTGCTTACTATGCTGCGTAAAGCCGACCTTTTTTTCTACAGCGTATTCCTACAAAACGCTTCTATGACTACGCTTCCTGTTGTATCCTTCCGATAGTTACTTTCCTTCCTCAACGAAGCTTCCATTAACCAAACTACACCTTAATGCCGTCGCCGCTGCGTCGTCCTAGGCCTACCGCAGGTACTCCCAGATAAATTATTTCCTGTTCTCTACAAATTCTATATTTTTGCACCTTTCCCTATTATTTTGTATGCTTAAAAAAATGTACGTCGCACTTTTCTAACACAGTTAAATTTTCCGACTTAAACAATTTAGAACGCTAAAGTACACATTTACCGATAAGAAAAAGCAGATGTTGAACGCGCAGAGCCAGATATAATACCATGCTGAACACCTTTTCCCACGAATCGTCTCTCCTATAAAATTATTTCATGTACACCCCAATGCCTTTAATACGAAAACAAGCGAAGTTATCTATCCCAGTAGACATTCAATCGAACGTCAGCGCAACTTTCAAATGCTATTTTCCGCTACGTAAGCTTAGGTTGCTCTATGATTATTTGTGTCAGATTTAAATAACTGCTCTACTTTTTTAGCACTTTTTCTATAATAGTATTAACGAGCTACGTTAAGTTGTGCAGTCAGCAACATTATTTATCGCTTTTTATTGGAAACTTTAATTTCATAAGAACATTTTTCAGACATTTGGTATCAGAATAAGTTCTTTACTGGTTTTTAAAACGATGGATTTCGTAATCGGAATTCAGATGTGACTCCGTTGGAAAGTATATTTGTGAGAATATTCATGAGCCTTTTACGGTTGACGAAGTTTGCTGGGCAATAAATAAAATGCAGAATGGGAAAGCCCCTAGGGTAGATGGCCTCACTGCGGAGTTCTACAAAGAATTCTGTAGTATTCTGGCCCCAGTTTTGAGCATTGTTGTTAATGAAACTTTTGAGGATGGGAGGCTTACCAGCTCCATGAGGCACTGTAGAATTACTCTACTCAATAAAAGTCCAGGAAACATCACTAGAGAGATTTCGGGGTGGCGGCCTATCACCATGTCAACTCTAGATTATAAGATTTTAGCTACAATCATTACAAGAGGTAAAGGATTTAATTGGGAATGAACAAACATGTAGCATTAAGGGGCGGAATATTTATCAGAATCTATTCACCATTAGGGACATTATTAGATATACGAAAAATAAGGGTAGTAAGTTGGCCATGATTGCTCTGGACCAGAACAAGGCCTTCGACAAGGTTTCCCACGAGGTTATACACAAAGAAATGGAAAGGTTTAGGATGGGAGAATTTTTGTTACGTGCCATCAGGACTCTATATGGGAATATACAAGGGAGTACTTACGTAGCAGGCTCGGTTTCTAGACAGTTTTAGATAAAAAAAAAAGGGGGTTCGTCAGGGGTGTACCTTTTCCCCGTTATTATTTATTATGATTTTAGAGACTCTATTGCGGAAAATTAGGAGTCATGAACAGGTTGAGGGGTTTACGGTTCCGGGTGTGAGGAACGTTCAAATAAAATATCAAGCATATGCGGATGACGTTACACTCTTTTTGCCCAATAAAGGCAGTGTGCAACGTACCATGGAAATAGTTGGGGATTATTGTAGGTGCACGGGCGCAAAGATTACCAAGTTAGTGAAATCATGCAATGCATTGATTATAATACGCTTTTGAACATACCAGAAATCATTACTCAAGTTATGAGAATAATGGCTGTGGAATAAATCTCGGTCCTGTAACCTGACCTTTGATTCCATTTCGATGATATTCAACAGAACCGGTATGGTATACCTCCGAAATAACATGATAAAATTTTGTCGCAATGAAAGCATTTTTACGTACGTTATGATGCATAAGGGCTATGGAATAGATCCCGCTCCTGTGTCCTAACCTTTGACCCCATTTCGCCCATTTTCAATAGAATTCGTCCCCAGGCAAGACCCTACAACATACTAACATTTCATCCAAATCGTAGCATTTTTAAGTAAGGTATGACGCATAATGGCGATGGAAGTGATTCCGCTTCTATGTCCTGACCTTTGACCCCATTTCTCCCATTTTCAATAAGGTTTGTTGCCAGGTTGTCCCCTACCACATACTTAAAGTTCACCGAAATCGAACCTTTTTTACGTTAGTTATGACGCATAATAGCAGTGGAATGAATCCCGTTCCTATGTACTGACCTTTGATCCCATTTCGTTCACTTTAAATAGGGTTCCTCCCCAGGTGATCCCCTACCAGATACTAAAATTTCATCGAAATCGAACGATTGTTACGCGAGTTATCCTGCGGGCCGACACACGCACACAACGCGTGACGTAATGAGGCAGATGGGAATCGCGACCATTTACTTGCCGCAAGTGTGACGTCATAAAACTTTAATGAGATCAACACACAATGCGTGACGTGATGAGACAGATGGCGTGAACGCGCGCCAACATTCTCAAAGGCGAGATTATGACGTCATAAGATTTCTAAGCATTGGTAACATTAATGGAACAACGCCATCACTAAAAGTGTTATATTTCAGGGTGGTTATTTAACCCACTAATCGAATTCTCCTAAAGTCGAGATCAAGCTAAATCGATTTCTAGTACCAGAAAACGGTAGGTTAACGACTTTCATCAAAATTCTTAGAGCCGTTTTCAAAATAAAATGTACATACATACATACAAGAATTGCTACTTTAAGGTAGACGTCAAGTAATTTTGCTTCCTATACTTCCAATGGAAAAACTTCTGTACACATTTTCTTCACAATTAATGCGTTTCCAAGGATGAAAATTTGAACATCGATTAAAATATATTCACTTTATAACTTGCAATACTTAATATTTTCTAAAACATAACCATATTTATGCAATTCAACATTTGTTTGTCTACTGACGTCATGAAAATACAGGTCGCGCCATCTTTTTTCTGGACAATTAATGCGTTCACAAGGATGAACATCGATTAAAATAGCTTCATTTCATAACTTGGAATACTTAATATTTTCTAAACCATAACCGTAATTATGCAATCCAACATTTTTTTGTCCACTGACGTCATCAAAGTACAGTTTCTCTGGTTTCAACACCGCCAAAGGAAAACTGATTGATTTTTAATATAATTGTGGTTATGTGTTAGAAAATATTAAGTTTTCCAAGTTATAATATGAAGTTATTTTAATCGATGTTCAAATTTTCATCCTTGGGAACACATTAATTGTGAAGGAAATGTGTCCAAAATTTTTCCATTGGAAGTATAGGAAGCAAAATTACTTGACGTCCATCTTAATATAATGGGATAAGGGCAATGGAATGGATCGCAATCCTATGTCCTGACCTTTGACCACATTTCGTCCTTTTTCAATAGGGTTCGTCCCCAGATGGTCCCCTACTACATACCTAAATTTCATCGAAATCGAACCATTTTTACGCACGTTATGACGCATAAGGGCAATGGAGTGCATCCCGATCTTATGTCCTGACCTTTGACCCCACTTCACCCATTTTCAATAGGGTTCGTCCCTAGTTTGTCCCCTACCACATAGTAAACTTTCATTGAAATCGAACCATATTTACGCAAGTTATGACACATAAGGGCAATGGAATGATTCCGCTCCTACGTCGTGACCTTTGACCCCATTTGTCCAATTTTCAATAGGGTTCGTCCCCTACCACATACTAGAATTTCATCGAAATCGAACCATTTTTACGCCAGTTATCGTGCGGATAGACGAACGGATGGACGGACAAAGCTGGAGCATATACGTTCTTCAACCTACGGTTGGAAAGCGTAAACAAGGAGAAATCTCTGGTTATGATATGGGGTAAATGGGATTCGAGCATCTTTGGGAACTTTACGGTTACGCGGGGCCCTGTTAAAATGTTAGGAATATATTTTGGCTATCGCGGGGTATATGAGGATACGTGGAAGGATATTGTGAGGAAATTAGAGAAGGAGCAAGAGGTTTGGAAGGCTCTCAGACTTTCTAGGGTTAATAGGGGACGCATAGCCAATGCCATTTTTGTTAGTAAAGTTACCTTTGCTGGATTAGTTGAGTTACCAAATAAAAAATGGATTGCTAAATAGAATAAGATTGTTTATATGAAACGGGCATGCTGGAGAAGAAATTAGTCGTGTCAGATTTGTCCGGCCTAGGGGGAAGGGGGCTTTGCCATTAAGGCAATTGAGGAGTGGTTACTGACAGGCAACTTTTTTAAAACTAGGGAACTATTGATGACAAATCATCCTTGTGGGGACAGTATTGCTTATTTTGCGGGTACCAGGATTAAGGAACATAACGTTCAGTATAGGGGACCACAAGCCGAGATTCCGGATTTAAAATACAGGGTAAGTGATAGGATTTTAGCTGCTATTGTTAAAAACAAAAGTGTAAATCCTGTTATTTGGCAGGGTTTGTATGACTTATTTAGAAATACCACAGACTAAACCTTCAGAATTTTATACAAGCGCGGCGTTTTGTAAAAAAAAAAGGTGGGATAACATTTTTGCCACAAACTATACCCCCAATGAGAAAGATTTTCTTTGGCGACTTGCACATGATGCTCTGTCCTTGAGACAGGAGATGGTGAGTTATTAGGGATGGGAAATGTCCAATTTGTCAAAGACAGAATGCACTTGTTGCAATTTCTTGAGGACAGAATGCACTTGTTGCAGTTATTTTTTATTTGTATCTTTGCGAAAACGGTTTGGCGAGAAATCGCCACGTAGATAGGAAGACAGGGTTTTGACTGTGAGCAGGTTATTTTTCACTCACCTATTGAACAGAGGGGTAGGAGGGTTTTTAATATTTTACTTTCTGTTACAAAATTCATGATATGGAAATTTAGAAACAGCGTAATCTACGGGAATACTATTGTTAAGGGGCAACAAAGCGTCATTACCACTAGTTTGAAAATCAAATGTGAAGTCAGGGATAGGGTATTTGCAGATTCTAGGCGTCTCACGGTAAGGGACTTCCGAAGCAAGTGGCTGAGTTGGCTAAAAATAGTTACGGGGTCCCGAGATAATTATTTTTTCACTGGAACTTGGACTTAAAATGTTGGGCGGGTTGCATCTTCACCTTTGACTCCCCGCTGCCTGGACTTGGGCTCCAGATTTCCTTGGTAGACGGAATTCTGTTTTCCGTTTCTCTTTGAGTGAGTGTTTTCTGTGGGTGAGTGTTTTCCATGAGTGAGTGTTCTTTTGGAACACAGTGTGGAAGTTTTTTCTGTCTGTTCCACATCTATATAGAATTCATACAATTACTTGTTGGACATGGTTTGACCCACCCAAGTAAATATTTGCGTTAATCGGGTTTCGGTAGGCTTAAAAGAAACTAAATTTCCGGTTTAAAGGATTAGCATAAATGTTCTGTTTTGTCCGTCAGGCGATTACCTCTCGGGTTAACAGCCTCTAATCTCTCTTAAGCAGTCATAATCGGCTTTTAAGATTATAAAAAGCCTTATAATCCTTGAATTGGCCATTGATTATTAATTGTGTTTAGATTAATGTTTTTTTTTGTCTAAAATAATTGTCCAAATTTATTAGTTTCAAAATCAGTTTTTGGGGTTCTGTGTTGGGGTTATTAGGGGTTTCCCTGCCCCAATTTTCAGAAGACTTTTTTCTCTTGTTCTTCGATGAATTCCATGGGGGGTAATTAGTTCTAAAATTGTTTATCTCTAATTGTTCAAAAAGTGTTCGCAAGCTGTCCAGTGCCATGCCTGCTTTGAAGTTCACCATTTCAAATTTTCTGGGTTTTTTTTTCTCTTCTTCATTTTTTTTATTTCCAGTAATACCTGTTTGTAATCTTTAGTTGAGTTATTTGATTTTAGTTTCTTTCATTTGCGGTCCGGCCCAGGTTTTGACTTTGTCGCCCCCATTGCACATGGACTGTTCCATGGGTGTGGGGGGACCCTAGAAAAGACTATAGGTTAAATTTTGGTGACATACCTTCTTCTACGCCCCGATAACCGCTTGCGGGGACTCGGGTGCAAGAATTCTTTTGATTTCTCTTTTCTGTTGGGTGTGTGTTGAAATCAACATGCGGCGTTACCTATCTAGGGGCGACAATGTGGGCGTCTTCACCTCTTGGGGCGTGGTGTGTAGTTGTTCGCTTGCAGGCGTTGTTGTATGTTTGCACTATTATCCCTAGTCCGAGTAATTCTAATTAAAAATGTACCCGTCGTCCGCTGCTTACACGGGTGAATTCCCTTCGTTCGTTGTGCAGCAGCAACAAAAGCTGTGGGGGATTTCGCCTTGTTATTTTAGCACACGGAGACAGATGATAATACACGGAAGATAACAGCTTTGACCCTGAACAACATTCAGAAAGCAACCTGAGAATTCCGTGACGGCATGTGGCATCTGCTTTAATGTTTACTTCAACTCTCAAGATCACCAACACGCCTACGCGAGACATTAGCCTTTCTCGATTCAATCGCGAGCTACGGGGTTGGGGGTCAAATTCTGTCAGGTGTAGCTGAATCCTCCAGCACTACGGCCCTGACCGTATACGAACTATAACTGCGTAGAAGGTACAGAAGCGGTTTACCTGAGGATAAAATATCTCTCAAAGGAGAGGCGCCCCCCCCAAAAAAAAAAAAATTGGAACCTTTCGATATTTCAAAAACGCTGTGACCTCGACTTCCAAGGATTCTTCTCCCATAACCTCAGTTCAACCGTGACGCGGAATGGCTTCTCAGCCGACTTCTGAATAAGTAAGGTGAACTTTACTAAGTTGCCCTGCCCCGGTGGGGCAGTTGTCTAAGCAATGGCCTCTGATCATTCGACCGAAATGGTCCGGGTTCGAATCCCGGTGAGGCATTGATGCTGTGTTGATCTTACAGCACTGGCTCTCATTATGTTACTTGATCAACACTGGCCCTCTGTGTACATTGATCATTTGGCATACGTAAAACCATGTTTGTTGTGTACCTATTCATAATCTGTTAATTGATCAACATTGTCTCTCTGTGTACACTGGTCATTTAGCACACTGTAAAAACCATGTTTGATATGTACTTGTTGATGTGAAAAATCTGATTGCGTCCTTGTCTACCTGTTTGTCATGTCTCTGTACCACCAGGTCCAATAAATCATTTAAACCTCCAATCAAAAAGAAAAAACAAAGAAAAAAAGAACCTCACTATGTGACTTTCTGATTGCAAAGCTAGTAACTTGTTCTGAACTACACATCTCTGTTAGCTTCTTCTGTATTTATATAATTTAATTGTGTAACCCCTGTCTACAAGATTGGGTTACGCTTCCGTATTCTGCCCCCAAGAAGTAGTTCAAGCACTGTCAGCGTATAACGTGTATCTCTCCGCAGCGTTTGCAAACGCGTTTGTGTAGTTTTGAGATCGTGGCTTTTACAATTTAAACCACGGATCGTAGATTTTGAGATGAGTTATGTCCTCAATATGCCGCTGATGATATAAATTGCATATAACAAAATAGTCGACAATATAATATGTTTTTACTTAGCTATATACTTGCTCAAGAACATTATCTAATCCAATCCAACGAAAAATCTTGTGCTGATGTGCTGCCGCCAATCGTCCGTTTTGGAACTACTTGGGTGCCCAACACGGAATAGCGCATGATTGCAGTTTTATACCCTGTTCAACATTAAAGTTGTTTGGGGTGATTCATCTTCAAGAATTGTGGTTTGGCTCCACGTTTCAGTGCTGAACTGGAATCACCGATTACTTTTTTTGCTTGTGAGAGATACGTTGAATGCACCATGGTTCTGAATGAAATCAGGTCGGAAGAGAGGATGACGAAAACTGGAACATCAGCCGTTTCCATATCTTTAAAAACATATATATATATATATATATATTCTATTAAGAAGAGACCGCAACAAAAAAAATTGACTCATACTAAGTACAACATAGAAAAAGTTATGTATTTGCCGGTGTGAGTAAAAAGAGAAAAAAACTGAATGTAGAAGGTGTCGAGAATACTGAGCCTTGGCTTTATCAAGGACCAGCAAAAACTCTGCATTTTCTCACTTCCACAAAGACCTAGTTGGAAATGGGTTTCTGCAAAGTCATAGATGCAAGTAATAAGCCCACCAAAAATTTTCAAAAAATATATATATATGGCATGATCTCCGCAGGGTTGTATGACTTAGCTTTATTTAACAATTTAGCTTGCATCCATAACTTTCCTGGCCCGACCCATGCTCTTCATCTGTTACTATTAAACAGAAAGAAGAAGAATATAGAAAAATCAAGTTGTGAGAGTGACATAATAATTAGAAAAAATGTTCAGCAATAACAAATTGCCAAGTTCGCCTGAGAGAGAATTTAAACCTGAATAGCAATACCAAAGTATTCAAAATTTTTTAACATTGCAATTAAAAAAGGAAATATTAATTTTTTAAAAGCCCAGATTCCTGAAAGAAAACTGGATTATAATACCTCCCACTCCGCAACTTCTGACAACACAAAAACGAGAACAAAACAAAAACAATAATAAACTAAAGAAATGCTTTGTGAAGGTTATATGACATAAACAATTAGTCGCAATATGTACAAAGTATTTCAGAAGTGCTTTAAGTGCATAATAAAGTAGTTATTAAGAACCTAACTTTTTTGAAAACATAGCGCAAATTACAAGAACTATGAATAATGAATGACCAGCTGCTTGGCCTAAGTTTCCTAAAAAACGCGCAAAGTTACCAAGAAAAGAAAGAGTTAAAATCCGCAAAAAAGTTAATAGATTTTCCAGTGCCTAAATGCTTAAAGCAAAAAAACAGAGAAAAAGTACAAGAAGTACAAACATTGAACTTGTAAAACCTAAAACCCGAAGACAATGAAGAGAGCTTACCTCTTATGCAACTGAACTTCCTCCACACTTAAGGAAAAACATGGCCGACCTTTTCACCCAAACTTCTAAACTCCTCTGCCACTCCCTAGTCGCTGGGGGCAGCGTGGGTGGGGCTGAAGGCCTCCACACACTGAAAAGATCCAACTCGCGGAGATTTTAACCAGAGAAAAATATAATTAAGATTGTGGACCTGTATGATCAGAAAGAGCAGAATTAACTCTCCAGAATACATGAGAAATATTATGAAATACACAAGTAGTGTATTTAATAATCTTTGCATGTATTTAATCACCTTAGTGAGCTTCTTTAGACTATTCAGAATCCTAATAATTTTAATGTTAGTTTTACTATTTTTAGTATAGCTATTCTAGTGAGTGAATAACTAGTTTTCTTTTATATTTGTTTTTATTTTCTTTTATAAACAGATTTTTAAGCTTTTTTTGTGATTTTGTCTATATTATTTATTTTTTTATTTTTAATAGGACCTTCATATCCATAGCACTAAGGTTCCTTTTAGTAGTTAATAGGCATCCTCTAGCCAACTTCCAAAATGCTTTCATTGGTCAGAATCATATTATTAACTGTGTAGAAAATTAAAGCAGATCTGCCAACCTTACTCCATTATTCAGAATAATTTTTCTTAAAGTTCTTTTGATGAAAGAAGAAGGCATTTCGTTCTCTAGAAAACTGTATAATAGTATATTAATGTGGTAATTGAAGTCCAAATTGTTGCTGCAAATTCTTGAAATTCTAAGCACCTGAGAAATTAGTACATTCTCAATTACTTTGGTTGATATGTTATTATTCCAGTGTAGATATTTAATTACTTTGAAAGGAAAATTAACTCTTTTATCAAAGAGGCTAATAGATGGGTTACCTCTGTTAAGCTTAATGCTTAAGTCTAGGAACTCAAGTTCCTGATTACTGTGGTTGGTTTTACATAAATTAAGAGAGCTAGGATAGATATTAACCAACCACAGTAATCAGGAACTTGAGTTCCTAGACTTTTTCCCACACAGTGAAATCCGGCACAATATGACAAGAAGCTCTTGGCCTCCCTGCCATAGTATGATGAGTATTATTTCTGAATTGAAGAAACTCCTTTATTTTTAAAAATATCCGTTTCAGGACTAAGAAATGTGAGCTACGAAGTACAGAATACGAGCACAACTACAAATGAAGTGCTTGAAGAAATCAACTACCCCTGTGCATCTTCGAAACCATAACCAAAAGTTGAGGTTAAATAGGAACCAAAAGTTCTCACTGAACACTTCTGTCACACATGAAAACATTTACATTCCTTCATTTCTTTCCATTCGGAGACATTGTGAAACTAATAATAACGACATTCCGCACATTTCTTTCTCAAAAATTAAGAAAACAGTTTGGAACTGCTTTTACTTGTGCAGGATTACAGCACGCATCACACTCTTCAGAAAAATACACCACACTCCTATTGTATTCTTCCGCGCATTCACTATGAACTCCTGGTCGATTCCAAAGCTCGGAAGCTTCACGTTGTCGCTGTTAGCATCTTTTAAGTATCCCGCAACAACTGCTGTACACCATCGTACTCTTAAGTAAATACTTTGGTAAAATTCTTTCTCGTTCTCTTAAATTACTGTATTTCTGCACCTTTCCCTATTATTTTGCCTGCTTAAAATATTGTACGTCGCACTTTTCCCACACAGTGAAAATTATCCGACTAAATAATTTAGGACGCTAAAAAACACATTTACCCAAAATAGGAATCTTTGGGTTAATTATTGTGCGTGTTCGAATTTTTTCATAAGACTATAACTGGAAGCTGCAGTACGAGCCTTCGTACCTGCGCCCCCCCCCGCAGCCCCGCTGCTGGGATGGTAGTTACGCCACTGTCTCGAACCTAAACAAATGCCACGGCAAATCCCGCGGAGTGATACACATCGCACTTCATATAAAATCTGCGCTTCAAGCTATCATTAAGTCTTTAATAGTTTCTTTTTGTTGGCCAATGAATGCCGCCACTGCATGACACAAATAGACTGATATGTTCGCTTTATGTTTATTTGTTTGTTTTGTGAATTCTCAAAAAGGCAAACAACAGTCATTTACTCTTCTAGAGAATTCACAACTATGCTTACAAACCGAAAGCGCTGCCGATTGGATGATTGGCTCGTCGACTATTTTCGAGCTCTCCGATTGGCCATAGTGGTCTCTAGCATGCACGTGTACGATTTTTGTTAGGAAATCTTTCATGTATCCGTTAACGGTATTTGGGTCAGTATAACGCTACAGGAGACGTGAAAGCCATTTCTTCTCTGTTGGATAGATGTTAAACATTTAACATGAGTTCGGCATTTTTACGTTACGGAATGTGATTTGAGTTTCTCTATATGCGCAGGATGGAAATCAGGAGATTCACTTCTCCTTTAAATGATCAATCACAACCATAGCTAGTGATAAATTTTGGGGGAGGCTAAAAGTAATGTACGGGGGCTAAATTTTTTTTATAGTATCTTCGGTAAATTAATTTTAATCTAATATAACAGTGTTTATTGAAAAAAAAATAAGCACAGTAATACTGTTTCAAGGATTGTAAGGTAGAGTTGGGTAAAATCGTAATTGAATTAATCGGTAAGGCATTACAGCGTAATGATAATGGTAACAAGAATTTAGCGTTACCATTACATGGTAATGGTGAACTGGTCATTAGAATTACATGATAATTGTAATGACATGTAGCAGTTACGCATTACAATAGCGTAGCCAGAATTTTTTTAAGCGGGGGGATTCATGGGTTTGGTTCATTGGTGAAAGCCTCGTATACACGTATATATCGCTTTAAATTCGTGCTCAGTCTCCCCTCACGGGAGGGGTTCAAACCCCGACCCACCCCCTCTGATCCATTATAATCGCAATGGTTAAACTATATGCTTCCCCGGTGGCGCAGTGGTCTAAGCGATGGCCTCTGATCATTCGCCCGTAAGGGGTCCGGGTTCGAATCCCGGTGAGGCATGGATGTCGTGTTTGTCTTACGGCACTGGCTCTCTCCCTTCCCTGGAACCAGTGACCCTAAATTAGGGACGGGCGACTACTTATAGCCCATTGAGTTGCTCACGGTGGTCGTTAAACCTCCAATCAAAAAAAAAAAAAATTAAAAAAAATGGTTAAACTATATGTTAGCAATTAACCAATAACTTATGGGTAACAATACAACGAAATATACCAGCAGCCAGTACACGCTTACACGTTCTGTAGGTTATTTGACAATTGTTCCACCCATCGGACCCAAATTTAGAGATACTCATTTCGTCCATCTCCAGTACAGTATTCTCGTCCATTACATACGTTTCACTGTCCCTAATAATTACCCCACTATAGCCACAAGGGCATATTAGCACTACACTCACAGTACAGTTCAGCAACTCAGGGTGAATTGCCGAATACTACAGAAATCTGCGAACTCTTGACATTTTTGGCATACTTCTCAAGTGTTGTTGTCATTACTTATCCGAACACTGGACTAGCGAGCGACTGACTCCTTTATATATACTTCAGACAGGACCTGAACCTTCTAGAATATTCTTGATTTACATAAAGCTATCCAACTTCCCATCATTCTGGAACATTCTACTGTACAAACGTCTAAGAACAGTCTACACAACACTTTCGGTTAGAGATACTCACTTCGGTCTCTGATCTGCTATGTTACATGGCCGACTTTTCTAGACATAGCTTTTGGCACACGTACATTTCTATAAACTATTAGTATGTAATTACTATTTGCAAATTGTGTAATTTCATTATCAAATAATTCCATTGCGTTGGAATGGTATTATTAAATAATTGGATTATATCATCTTCATTGTAATGCATTACAGATTAATTCCATTACCATGTGAAAACCATACTTGGGATTACCTTGTAATGCATTCCTGTCCAACTCTGTTATGAGGTAGTACGGCAAAGTTATGCATTTTTAATTGTCAGCTTTTTACATATTTGAATTTAAAACTGTATAAATATCTCGAGAGTGCTTGCTCTTCAGGTGCCATTAAGTGCAACAAAATAGCAGGTACCTTCAGGATGTTCTTTTTTTTAGGAGCACAGAAACTGTTTAAAGTCAACATTATGGATTTTACTTCCTATACTTCCAATGGAAAATATTTCACCCTATTTCCTCAGCGAAGACAGATTTCCCGTACATCAAAATTAGTCCACTGATAAAAAAACATCCTAACTTAGATTGTACAATCAGTGTTTTTCGCAAAAGCTTTCCTGAACTATATCAAAAATCAATAACTTTACTTCGATGTAGTGGTCAGGGAGAGTAGCGCCACCTGTAGGCAAGTATCATAACAACGTCGAAGTAAAGATAGAGATAGTTCGGGAAGGCTTTCTTCAAAAAAATCACCGATGGTACCATCTAAATTAGGTTGATTTTTATCAATGGGCCATCTTTGATGTATGGGAAATCTTTCTTCGCTGAAGAAATGGGTCGAAATTTTTCCATTGAAAGTATACGGAGTAAAATCAGTAGACATCTTAATCAATCAAAATGAAATTTGATATTTCCAAGTTTTGTTTGAAAAAATGCTTATAGTTGATCTGCTTGAAACTGGACAAAAATATCCTATACGTATTGCAAAACCGTTGCTTGTTTCTCCTAAGCTAGGCGATTAGAAATCGAAAAATTAGTACGAAATGCTTCTAGAACTCCTCCTTTCACGCCATGACTAAACATAATTATACCCATGAAATCACAATGAAAGAAATACGGGATTACACTATTGTACAATACAAATTTGGAAGATGTGAATCCGTTTATTGGAGTAAATATGACCTGAACGGTAAGTCAGATAATATCCGAAAACATGACTTACCATTGGGGTTATATTTACACCAATAAACGGATTCACATCTTCCAAATTCGTATTGTGCAATAGTGTAATCCCGCATATCTTCCATTGTTATTTCATTGATATTCTGCGCTTCCAGCGATCATGGGGAATAAATTCTAACCCTCCAGATTCGCTATACATGAATGCTGGTTGCTGCGAGTAGCGAATCCTGTGTTGGTTATATTCAAATTAACCGGAAAATTGAAACTTGGTCGTTCTGGGTGGTGTAGTGGTTAGGCCAACTAGAATTTTTTTAATTATAGGAAAAACATGTCGCACTGGATACTCTATCCAGTAAAGAAGGAATTTTTCAAATGGGACCATTAGAAGCAGAGATATTGACAAAAATAAGACATACTCCTACGCTTCTGGCGGAGAAACCATGCTATATTTTAAGAAGAAAGTATTCCGAAAAAGTTTATCGACGTGAGTGGCAAAGGTCCACGAACGAATGTTTTCAATCAAGATTTTAGAAACTCAGATTTTGTGGCAAATACCTTAGAAGCAGAAATTAACGCTTACGCCCCCTGGTAACCAAGCCATTCTCTACCAGTAATTAGAAATCATATGTAAAAGATTTCTCATCAAAGCCTGTATCGTTTGAAGAAAAAAGTTTTTAAATGGGAGTTTCAGAAGCAGACATATCGGGGGAAACGCAATTTAATTTTACGCGGCCTATTGGAAAGTCTATGAGTAATTTTAAAAAGGGACGATACCTAAAATACTCTTCGAAATAAATGGAATTGAATTATAAACGAGTTTTTTCAATCGGATGTTCAGAAGGTGATATGGAATAAAATGCATTTTTAATTCGATATCATCTGCATTTACTCCTTCTAGCGGCGAAATTGTACATGGCAAAAAAAGAAATAAGTGATTATGATTCGCCTATTTCAAGCTTCCCAATGCAAAAAGGATTTTTCAAATCGGAATAATAGTTGCAGAGATATGGCGTCTATACAGATGGAAGGACAAACCGATAACATAAGCACGATCTTGTTTTGCAAAATGTGCTAAAAATAAAACAAGAACCGAGAGAAGTTCAAAGTAAGCAAAGCGTGCAGCACAAATATTTTTTACGTATTGCCATTTCTTTTCTGATGTAAGATATAGAGCATAAAAAGCTTAAAAAGTTGCTTGCACTAAAATACATCATTTTTCAGTTTCGTTCACAACCATCCGCAACAAATATTTTTGAATGTTACTAAACGTTCCTGTCTGCCACGAGAAACCTCTGGCAGGTACGAGCTCGAACTACTAAATATACGACGTGCGTCGCAGGTGCACGTTAAGCCGTCGGACACCAGGTACTGGCCTCACGGAAATAAATATGAGCGTCTTCCTTCCCTTTTCTACCTCGCTTCCGTGTGACTTTCCTATTGGGCACTCTAGCCCAAATCTCCTAGCTTCCTATTACTAAGGGTTGTTTACGACCTGGGGTCACACTCTCCCTTTCTAAAATCCGCTACATATGATCTAATCTGAAGTAATACTAAAAGGAAATTATAATTTCCTGCTCAGATTGGTTGCTTGAACTTCACATATTTGCACCACCCTTTGCTGTTATATTTTTGGGACACCCTTCTATTTTTATTGTATGGTTAAAGATTCATATGCAAGGGAATCCTTTGCGATGAAACTTCCTAAAGAATCATAAATATGGTTCTGAGTAGGGATGGGCACATCGGTGGGTAACATAGATGATTGACATTGGTAATTACTCATTCCCGAACCATCGATAGTATCGGTGGAAATTTTCGATGCTTTTGATAATAAGTCGAAAAATTCGAAGTTTTCAGTCTGCAACAGTAAATGCAGAATATATGTATAAAATCTCTGTTAAAGATAGCATTGATTACTCACCACTAACATCGGGTAACTAATAATATTTATCAAAATGCTCGATATATTTGTAGAAACCTCTATTTTTGTTAGATGCATTGGCGTAAACCTCGATGTTTTGCTAATAAACTGAAGAATTCGCCCTTTTTCATCTGCATCAGTGAATGAGCAATCGATCTGCAAAATATCTGTTCAGTATAACATTAAAACTCACGAATTCAGCGTCCCGTAATATGATATTTGTTTAAACGCGCGGTGTATTTGTGGAAACCTCGATGTTTCTTCGGTGCATCGGTGTGAACCTCGATGTTTTGCTAATAAATTCGGAGTTTTCAATTTGCAGCAGTGAATGGGCAATAGATGTGCAGCATTTCTGTTCAATATATTTATTAAAACGCTCGACGTATTGGCAACCTAAATAAACTATAGGGGCAGCTGCGCAAACATAAACAAACTTCTTTCAGTACGGATAAGGTCGCACGTGTTCCCGTGAAGTCGTATGTAGGAATGGCTGGTTTAACATTCTCAATCCTTGAGATAATGAAATTTGTGGATGATGCGTCAAAGAAGGGGAAGTGATTCTTAATGCAGGTCATATGATTTCATGTGGGATTAAGAAAGAAGATAGAAAATAAATCCACATAGTTTAGCATTGCATTCAATCCACCGCAATAACGTCGTCGCATGATTCGATCAATGGGGTTTCAGACAGAAATAATTGTGAAATATCTTTATAGGGCTCTTGTAAAGCAGGCAGAAGTGGAACGTGTAAGCACTGTGTAGCAGTAATGCTTCACTGTAACAGGTAATTTTTATTTTTACATTTTCAGACAAGTGATACAGTAATACCGACATGAGTGTAGCAAGAATTAGTGGGACCCCGTAAAAGTCATATTTTGGTGCCCCTTCACCCTCTACACCACTAGTAGGTATACTGGTAGATTAGAGTTTTGTTTTTTCCGTCTGTAAATTAGACAAAACAATTGGATCTGTAAAGTCAAAGTCACTGTTGACAGAACATTGCAAATTTTGTACCTTAATGGAGTTTAAATAAATATGGATAACTGCAATTACTTATTTCCAGCAGCATGTAGAAATACAGAATTTTAAATCATTACTATGCAATAAAAACACGTTGTCTTGTTTATTATTCATACAAACACGTTACTAGGTTAGTAGCATTTCACTGGCAGGATTTCAAATGCAAGGCACAGACGGCTTAAATAATGTAGCGTCCTCAATTATTTCGTCGGAAAAACTTTAGTACCTGGAAAAAGTGCGACGTACAGATTTTACACTATTGAAATTAAAGGCAAATGGTGCAGAAATTTCATGTTTTAAATGTATTTTAAAGATTTTTATCGCAATATTTACCTGTAAGTGCGATCAATCTGAAGAATAATGGTAAGCCTAACGCATCGCTACTGCGACGATGTAAACCATTTCTCCATTTAAAGGAAGATTCGTTGCGGAGTGTAATTCAGGTGCGGAATACTACAAGTGCAGCCGCGTGCGTTCTTGCACAGGGGAGCGAAGCATCATGTACTCATACGTTACAGAATATAGTTCGTCCATGTATTGTCATTGTTTTTAAAGCAGACGTCGAGAAATGTTTCCTTCTTTTACACATGATTCACTGAATCCAAATAGAAAGTACGAATATGGCTTTCTATGCTGTTCAGGAAACTGGGGAAGTATGACTTTCGGTTCTGCTTTGAACGGCATCCAATCGTAGTTAATTTGCTTTGCCACTTTACTTTTCGTTCTCCTGTTAATACTTTCTTCGCAGGTTAGTTTGTATCTGACTGATACGTATATTTTGCACATCATAGAGTTTTTTTTCCGGTTTTCCCTGCCAACTGCCAACATCGTACAGGATACAACAAAATAAAGGGTGGATAATTTGGGCCTATTTTCTGTGGCGTATCATTACAAGATTTATCGCTCTCCTGCCAACAATGCAATAGCTTTCGCTTGTACTCTTTCGCCCGTCATTTCGGTACAGCAACGAACCTTTCTTTTCACGAAGAAAAGCTTGACATCGGCGCGGTAGCGATGCATTAGGGCTACCGCAGCATGTCTGTACAGCATTGCAGTTACAGGTGAATATTAGGATAAAACATTTTAAAACACATTTAAAATATGAAATTTCTGCACCATTTGCCATTATTTTCCGTACTCTAAAATCTGTACGTCGCACTTTTCCCAGGCTCTAACATTTTCCCGACTAAAAAATTTAGGACGCTAATCTACACATTCACCATAGTATATACTAATTTGTAAAAAACAGCTGGAAACTTGGAAGCAGCACTGCGAGACGCAACAATATGAATTGTTCTTCTTCACGGAATTTTCCATTATATTATTCTCTAATTACCAGAATCTATGCAAAAATACCCCTAAACATGCAAACCAAACCTAAGCAACAATCTAACAACAGCTAAGAATGTTATTCGTACTATAGCAATTCTTCTTTTCGCCGCTAAAGGGAGAGCGGACAGCAGAGACAGAATCGTTGGATACTTAGATGTTTTTTAGATGCTTTGGTGTGAACCACGATGTTTTGACTATACTCCGAGTCAACCTAAGAGTGAACCACTATGATGGGTACGAAACAGCTATCTCCTCTACGAAAAATAGTCCCTAGCGTTTAGAGCGAAAAGCATCAGAATTATTGCTTAGAATTCATTTCTGTTTGCTCAACAGTTTATCAGACAAAATTACTATCTAAAAAAATTCTAGAAGTTAGAGCGGTTTTAGAAATACATTTGTTCTGAGAAGTTGCTGAATCAAGAGCTTCGCACTTTTGGCTATTTCTGCCCATTGATTTCTGCCCACTTGGGATACAACTCGGACAGGGGAAGGAGTGGAAGACCTCTCACAACATTAACAACACAGAGGCAATAAATTGACAATCGGGGAAACTCGAAGGGTGCCTTACTTAAACAGGCAGTATAGGGGAAGCAGTTCGGCCTCCACCAGACCCCCACTCACAATCCCCACTGCTTGTGAGATGTGTGGGTGGGTGGGGGAATCAGAAGGGAAACAGAAGAAGAGCACATAAACGCGGATGGATACCGTTCTTGCGTTCTTCGACGAGATGTGACAAGGCTCTCCCGACTTTCCCAGTAGTACACTTTTAGGGTGAATTGGAGTATAGTGTGTGCAGCCAAGCCTGGGTCACGCTATGTGCCATCTGATCGGGCTGCGCCGAAGTGGCAGAGGCCAATTAGATAACAGATAAAAATATTGTGTGTTCGTTTGAAACGCGTGTCTAATGTATAGTGAAACCAAACAGTTACAGCAGAGATGTTAGGATAGTTATGTGTGCGAGGATATCGCGGAGACCCCGTAGAGAAACCGTCCTCTTCTACACGAAGGTAAAGTACTTAGCGAGAACTTCTGGGGCTTTTGGCGGATTGTATCACTTCTTGGACTGACTACCACAAACGAACATGTCATTGGACAGTTCTTCCTTCCCACGTTTCTCCACGTAATTAACTGATCTTCTAGTAACGTTATCAATTGATTTATTCTGCAATATAGACACCATCCTACTTATTAAGGAACAAAACTTTTCCAACTTAATAGATGCTTTGCAGTAGGGACGAAATAAGCATTTCTAAAAGTCATTTTAATTCGCCAGACAAAATAGTCACGAAACCAAATTCCCATGCGAAACCCTCTTTTACAACGACCTGACAGATGGCAGCACATCAGCGCTGATTTGTAAATCTATGAGATCGGGTCCAGGTAAGGAAGTACAACCACTGTTTCATTTACTTCTGATGGTGTAATATGTGAACAACCAAAAGCTGCTTATTCCCAGGCTTGAAGTACAATAAGCATAATGTTTAATCCTTGCTTATTCGACCTTTTTAAAATAACAATATACAAATGTAACATTCAAATTAAGAATTGACATCAGCGTGATCAGTATATTCTGTTTGGGTAACCCAGGTATTTACTTTACTAGATGCAGTGAAGGAACTATGTAGGAGAATGATTTGTTATATAAAACATTGCATTTGGATTGAATTTACGTAATATAGTTCCAGATACGTAGCTTGATAAGACTGAAATTTCTCTCGAAGGGCCTTTTCAAATATAATTGAACAACTTACATGTGATTACACTATCACTCCATATACAAGCAGATGCACATTGGTGATTTTAATCACACAAGGCAATCAGAAGAATAATGAAATTCCTTAGTTTTCCACCAGTAGTGATGACTGCTTATGAGGTACACCTGGTACCATTAATGGGCGATAAAATCAAGAATGCATTCTCTAATCACTGGTACAGAATAGTGGTAGTTCTATTAGCTCGTCATAAATTTTAACAGGTGAGCAATGTTTACTATGTAGGTGTTCAGGATTTGAGCACATCTCAAAATTCTTGCGATGTGTACTGAATCTGGACTTAAATAGTTGTTTTCATATTGCAGAGAAAAAAATTCAGAAGAAGGAAGAGCGTTGTTTTACTTTTGAACTTTTTCTTCGCTATTTTCCTGCGAAAGAGTTTTTCAACTGAACTTACGTAGGTTTCAAGGAACAGCAATAGCATTTATTTTATTGCATATTAATTAGGTATAGCATTACAATGGGCTTAAATAATAAACCAAGATTTTAGCTTTGGATATTGCTCTAACTAAACCCATATGAATGAACATTTATTAAACTCATAGTAACTCGTATTATATTTATTGTACTTCAAACATTTTTGCATAAAAAATCCTCTATCTATAAAAGATGGAACGAAATTGAATGTTGAAGAGCCGCGAGATACTAACATATTAGAACTATTAATATCTGCTATTGTTTTTCCATCATTACACGTTGCACACGTTCATGTAGGTTAAAGGAACACGCCAATTGGCTATCCAGTTCGTCGGCGTCACCTCAACGCTGCACAATGAGACGAGAAGTTAGATGACCCACAGGCCTGGCTTAACCGGAAGAATTCGCATTTTTCCACCTGCACCAGGAAATGGGCAAGCGATTTGTAAATTTTTTTTAATATAACAGTTACGCTCACCAATTCAACATCCAGTAATATAATATTTGTCGATACATCGTGAAAACCTCGAGGTTTCTTCGATGCATCGGAGGAAACATCGATGTTTCCATGCTTTGGAAATAAACTGAAAAATTCCAACCTTTCTATCGGCGGCAAGGAATGGGCAGTCGATTTGTAAAATCTTTGTTCAGTGTAATAGTGATACACACCAATGCAACATCTAGTAAAGAAATACACAGTCGAGTCACATTATTGTGACCACCTCGTACTTTTGACGCCAACAGCGCGTAACCAATTAAAGAAGGCACGTGTCGTGAGCTGGTTTGGAGGGTACATAGGGTGTGATGTACGCAATGTGAAAACATATCACTCGTTGCTGTCATGGATAAAAGGAGCGATTTATCAGTTTTTCAAAACAGGATGATTATCGGCTTATGGGCCAAGGGTGGCACTGTTTCTGAAATAGCGCAGGCTGTCAACTTTTCGCATGCTGCTGTATTTAAAATGTATCGTAATTGGAGGTATGTCCCCATTGCGAATAAGCGACGTGGAACCTGCGGAGCACCATGTGCCATTGATGTGAGAGATGAACATCTGCTACGAAGGTGCGTGAGATGCGATCGACAGGCTACAGGGGAGGAACTCACTGGCCGAATGAACCAGGGGGCTACCCGAAGTGTGTCTAAAACGACAGTGCAGCGAATCCTGCAGCGTATGGGGCTCCAATGCGCACGGATGGTCAGTGCACCTATGCTAACGTAGTTGCGTCGGCAAGAAAGGCCTACATTGGTTTTCAGTATCGGAATTGGACCTACGCTGATTGGCAAAGTATTGCCTTCTATAATGAGTCACGTTTTCTGCTTCATCGAACGGATGGACGTTGGCGTATAAGGCGAGAAACATCGGAGAACAAACACTCTTCGACTACTGCTGGCAGAACACAAGTTGGTGAGGGCAGCGTTATGGTCTGGGGTATGTTTTCGTGTCATTCTCTGGGCCCACTCATACCTGTGGAAGGCACTATGGACCAAATTCATTATGAATCCAACCTTGCAGACCACGTACACCCATACACGCTGATTGTCTTCCCTGGTGCGGATAGGATCTTGCAGCACGATAATGTGATGTGTCACACTGCTAGAAATGTCCGAGAGTGGTTGGAAGAGCATGATGAAAACTTCAAAGTACTTCTCTGACCTCCTAATTACCCAGACTTAAACACAATTGAGCATCTGTGGGACCACCTCGATCGTGATGTTCGTTCTCTGAATCTACTACCATGCGCCCTCCAGCAGCTGTCAGATGCACTACAGTCAGCATGGCTCCACATACCCGTGAGCACTTTACATCACCTGATTTAGTCACTTCCCAGTCCGTCTCGTCTAGCTGCTGTCTGCTCTGCGCACGGCGGTTACTCTGGATATTACCAAGTGGTCACAGTAATGTGACTCAACCGTGCATTTCTTAAAATGTCGGATGCATTGTTGGATACCTTAATGTATTGCTAAGAAGCCGTAGATTTCACAGTCTTTAATCTGCAGCAGCGAATGGGCAAATCGGTGGGTAGAATCTCTGTTCAAACTAATGGTGATTGCTCATCAATTCAAACCCAAGTAGCTAATAATATTAATTAAAACGCTTGATCTTTTTTTGATGTATCGGTGGAAACTTCGATCTTTTTTCGATGCATCGGCTCACGTTCGTGCGAGGAAAAGATCTCGGTTTTCGCCAACGAATCAATTTAGGAAGGTTATATTTCTTTCCTCTTTCCTTGTAATATTTCTTTCCTCTTTATAAAAATCTAACAAAAAAATGCATTTACTTTTCGTAGAAGATATTCTTTACCAGTTCCAAACATCGGTCACCAAACCTTGATGTTTTTTCGATGCATTTACCTCGATGTTGCAGAAGCAACATCGAAGTTAAAACATCGATCATCGGTGGTAAAACACCGAGTTTTTTTTGCCATCCCTAGTTCTAAGGTAAAAGGTGAGAAATCTTTAAAATTCTGGAGGGTTTGACGTTATTTTCAGGGATCATGCTGGGTATTCTTTTTCAGACAAACAGAAGCAGCTGCGTGGGGTAGCATGTCGGCAGTTCACTCTGGTTGTCTTGAATTAAAAATGACGGATGATGATTGTGGATTGTGACAGAATGGCTGGTTGCTCTGTTAGCTTAAATAAAATATGAGGAAAGGTTATATTTACTGAGCAGAACTCTAGCATCATTTATATTCAGAATGTTACACTGCTCCAGAAAACGTTTGAGTCTTCAGTAAACAGTTTGACGCATGTATTTTACAGTAAACTTTCATTAGGAAAGAAATAGCCCTTGAAATTAAAGTAATTTTCCCAATACCGACAAGTTTGAAATCTACCGGGAGATGCGGCGAAGATTGCGGACAGACACGGCAGCTATCTTTGCTGACGACCGACGACTCTTGGACCTCTAAGGGGCTGTCTGCAAATTGCATTTGTAACAGTAACCTAGGAAACACAATGGATTTGTGCCAACAAATGAACCTTGCAGATTGAAACAACTTGTTCCAAATAGTTTTGCAGCAGGAAAACGAGTGAGAGCCCAAATGAGAAAAACAAGTGACTAAAATCATGCAATGCGTTGATTATGATACGCTTTCCAACATACTAGAAATCATTACTCAAGTAACGAGGATAATGGCTGTAGAATAAATCTCACTCTTATGTCCTGACCTTTGACTTCATTTCGCCCGTTTTCAACAGATTTTGTGCCCAGCTGGTCTCCTACCACATACTGAAATTTCATCGAAATCGAACCAATCTTACGAAAGTTACGACGCATAAGGGTAATGGAATTGATCTTGCTCCTATGTCCTGACCTTTGGCCTATTTCGCGCATTTTTAAAAGGGTTTGTCCCCGGTGGTCGCCAACCACATAATGAAATTTCATTGAAATAAAACTATTTTCACGCGAGTTATCTTCCAGACAGACAGACAAAGCTGGGGCATATACGCTTCTTCACACTACGGTTGGAAAGCGTAAAAATGGGGTCAATATATGCAAATGAGTTGATACCAAGGGCTATCTCCTGAATTACGGGAGATACAGAAACGTAATACCACTTGTTTTAAAGCTTAGGAGAAGAACTGTGTGAAGTACACTGTCGGAATAGACCCTGGGCTAATATAAAAAAGTTATAACATGCTCTCCCCCAGACAGCACATAAAACAGCGAGGCAACTAGTGAAAATAACGCTACCGCTGAAATTAAAGTTTTTCTAAAGTAATATCGGCACTTGGAAGCTCAGAATACGTAGCACATACACAAGTACTAGCACCAGGGACCATTTCAGTAATGTGCATAACATCCATTTTTCTGATTTGCGTAAAAAAATGGATGACTGTATTTTAGACTCACAAACACGGTTATAGACGGGCCCCTTAGATTGCCCTGAGTCGACCGTCGTCAGAGAATTGAGCTGCCGGCTATGCCAGGTATCTAAACCGCGACACTTGGCTGCATCTTCCGGTGAATTTCAAAGTTGTCTGTATTAGGACATTATCGTCATTTTTTACGCTTTCCAACCGTAGGTTGAATAGTGTATATGCTCTAGCCTCATCTATCTGTCTATCCGTCTGTCCGCACGATAACTCGCGTAAAATGGTTCGATTTCGATTAAATTTTAGTATGTGGTAGGGGACAACCTGGGAAGGAACACTAATAAAAATGGGCGTAATGCGGTCAAACGTCAAGGCATAGGAGCGGGATTCATTCCATCGCCCTTATGCGTCATCACCTACGTAAAAAGCTTCGATTGCGACAAAAATTCATCATGCTATTCCGGAGATGTACTGAACCGGTTCTGTTTAATATTATCGAAATGGGGTCAAAGGACAGGGCACGGGAGCGAGATTTATTCCACAGCCATTATCCTCATAACTTGACTAAAATGCTTCTATAGCGGCAAAACTGCAGACGGTTCTGTTGAACATCATTGAAATGGGGTCAAAGTTCAAAACCCGGGAGCGATATTTATTGCACAATGCGATATTATATTCAATGCAGTGCATCATTATACTAACTTGTTTGTGGAAGGTTTGATTTGAGGTCTCAAGTACATAACTTCCATTATAAAACAAATAAGTAAATGAAAATATATATGGAAGTCATTGATAAAGCATGGGCTCAGTGGAGTACGTCAGTGTGATTCTAATAGTTATGAACCAGGGAAAAGCAGCACCAGAAGGACAGCACTCATTATGTTCAATACGAACGTCTACATAAATTACGTAATTTAATATTGTCCGCTGTAAATTGCTGCTAAGATTAATAAGAAAATAAAGGAAGAGAAAGGAAAGATCCAGTGACGTAAAGGAAACATAGCTTTAATGCCAATGCGTGCAGGTACGTCGCCCAGGGGATGCGAGATTGGGCTACAGCCCACTCAGTTCAAGATGTGCCATTTTTTCGATTTATTCAACTTCAAAATATAATCTCGACTTTGCCAAGTAATAATAAGTCTCGCGGTTTTCTTCGTGTTCTCCCAAGCATTTTCCCTTACGAAGTTCGTTGTTGGTTATCAAAATAAGATAACCAATAACGAACTTCGTAAGGGTACTCCGTGGTAAAGTTATCAAAATTGCTTCCGTAGGGTCATGAAAACTCAATTGATTTCCACTCTTCAAAGACCTTAATGTAAGCCTATTTTACGTGTTAGTAAGGCCAGGGGGAGAATGAAGCGGGCGGTTGGAATTCACTAAAGGAGGTCATTTGTAATCACTCTGCTGTTTGTTTTAGTTACTAAATGTGGGATTCCAACACGGAAAGTGGAGTCTAAAGCTACACCTGAGCTCCTAAGATTGCCCCGGGACAGTGAGAGAGCAGAACGTGGCTGACGACTGTTTTGGAGGAGAGGAGTGCAAGGCAAAGTCGCTGGCTTGGAGGAACGTAGTTAAGGAGGTGGGAGGTATTGTGCCTGCATTACCTCCCACCTCCTTAACTACGTTCCACCAAGCCAGCGACTAAAATTTTGATTTAGGCAAAAAAAAATCCGACACCTTCCTTTAAATAAATTGCTCAAGTACAGTACCATTTTCGTATGCAAAAATGCAAACGTTTTTTAAAAAGGAATTAAAAAAATGCATTACAGCAAGAAAAACGTTGAAGGCGGCATTCTACCAACACTTGTATCTGGCACCAGAGTCGTGACTATACAAGCGAGTCAAGCTATGAGTGCACCCCTACTGAAGGTACGAAACAGCTATCTCCGCTACGAAAAATAGTCCCTACTGTTAAGAGCCAAAAGCAGCAGAACTATTGCTCAGAATCCATTTTTGTTTGCTTAGCAATTGGACAAAACTGCTATCTAAAACAAATTTTCAAAAAGTCAGAGTTTTCCGATAATAATTTGAAACTTACTCAGTCAAGAGCCTCTCACTTTCGGCTGAGGCTGTCGAGATTTGGAAAGGGGGGGGAGGGGCCGGAAACTTCTTCCAACACAGCGACAATAAATTGGCAATTGGGGAAACTCTAAAGGATTCGTTACTTAAGGAGGCATTAGGGAATAAATTTGGACTCCCCCACACCCCCATTTATTACCCCCACTGCTTCTCTTGAAACGGATTCGTGGTATTTTATTACTTGTGGTGTTAAGATTAACTTCGAAATTCAGCCTTAATTTATTCTTTGCTGGATTTAAAGATATCAAAGAATAGCATCAGGAAGTCGAAAAAAGAAAGGAAAAAAAGACTGTGTAGTTAGTTTTGGTGGGGCCATAAATACGTCAGTGGGGAGAAAGTGCGACAGTAATTGTTTGTCCGAAAGGCAAAGGAGGGGTTCAGCGTAACGGCGGACTGATACCGTTCTTGCTTTCTACGCATAGGTCGTGATAAAGCTTCTGGCCTTCAACAACAGTAATTAGGGTGACTTGGAGTATAGTTGGATCCGTGTGTGTGCGTCCAAGTGGAGGAGGGGATCGCACGACTTCTTTCGTAGCCTGTAGTGAAAAGCATTAACAATTGTTTCTTTCAGCGTTTCTTGAAAAAGTTACTATCAGAATTGGGTTAACGTGAAGATTATGGTGCAAAATTCAGTGACAAAAAATTTCAAAAAACTGTGACGTACATCCTTTTGGTAATCAAAAATGATGTAAAATAAAGAAAAAAGCCATTGATAGACTCATTTTTGAAAAAGGTTGACGTAAAAGTTACATGTCTATGCGGTACGCGGAAATCCAGTCAGCGGCAAAGACGACGCTTGGTTGTCCGGGGTGATCGTGACGTGCAGAAGTACCGGTGATCAAAGCGTGAGGACACCGAGAGAGATCAGTGTTTCGGTGTAGGCTCGGACTCTCCTGAGTCAAGCGCCACTGCTCGACGCTGGCGGAAACATCTACCTCTGCTACGAAAAATAATACCTTATGTTAAGATCAAAAGGCAACACAAGGACTGTCCGGAATTAATTTTCCTTTGCTCAGAAGTTTTTTGAACAAAATTGCTACGTAACACAAGTTTTCATAACGTCAGAGATTAATGTTTTTTGCTGCAGCCACAGCCACGCCTGAACCTGATGCCATTGCTCCTTGCTGTTGTCGCTGATGGAAACAGCTACCTCCGTTACGAAAAATAGTCCCTAGTGTTAACAGCAAAAACAACAACATAAGGACTTTTTAGAATCCATTTTTCTTTGGTCAGCAGTTTTTTTTTGGACGAAATTGCTATGTTAAACAAGTTTTTCAAAACGACACAGCATTTTCAGAAATAAATTTGATATGAGAAATTTCTCAGTCAAGAACCTGGCACTTTTACCTGATGCTGCCCAACTCGGAGAAGAAGGAAGTGGCAGAAAACTTATCCCAACACTACGACAAAAAAATGGAAATCGGGCGAACTCGAAGGGGATGTGTTACTTAAGCACGCAGCAGGGGATGCAGTTCGGACTAGACCACAGTCCCGTCCACAATCCCCACTTCTGCTGAAATGGATCCCTGAGGGAAACCGACTTCACCAATGTTTTTTTGGAGGGGAGGGGAGCGCGTTAAGTATTCATACGTGGGAGAAATACGTCTCTTCAATTACCAGGTGGTAAATTTAAAAAGGAGGGTGGGCAAAAAGATAAACTTCGAAATTTCGACGTCTGTTTTAAAACGCAATTGTAATTGCTCATCACCAAAGGAACAAGGAAAACGGAAATATTATTTTGGTGAATATTTATATTTTTTAAAATAATAATATTCACCAAAAGAATACGTGCACAGTTGAAAAACAGTGAAATGCTATATTATGGAATTTTTTTGATATTTCTTCCAGTTAGAAGCCGTTCAGCGAGAAATAACGAAAGGCATACGGAAGTTCGTGGTACTAATTTTCCTTTTGGGAGAAATAAATTAGATGTTTTACTTTATAAATAATATTTATGGAGTTCTGTTACATGTTCAGTATGTGTATATTATTTATACAATTATGAGTGTAAATAGTATACACATAAATAAATTATTTAATAGTATAATATTTATGGAGTTCCGTTCTGTTGAGTATATGTGTGCGCAAATTGTGTGAGAAATAGTCATCAGATGCAGTAGTCAGAAAGGATTGGGGGAATCCTTTCCAAACGATTGGCAGGAAAAAGTAAAATCGCTGTGATGATTGCAATATTAACTGGCAGACGTTATATAAAAGATGCACTTAATTTATCAGTAAGCAAAATCGTTTCGGGCACACTGCGAGATCTATCCTATACGAAACGAACATTGGATAAAATGTGTCACCGATGAACTGTTTATTCACCCATTTGATGGCGCCACATTCACGGGACGGAATGTCTTATAATCCGAAGAAGTACCCAAATGGGTAGGGAAAATTTCAAGGTAGGCATTTCTGTTTTTTTACACCAGCTTTAGATGTTTGATAAGTATTTCAGCTTTTTTTTAGTAACGGGCGGTCTTGCATGTGGCAGGCTGACAAGGTGAGGGAAAAATCTTTGGTAGGCATTTTTTATTCCATCGTGCTTATGTTACTCCACCCGTCTGTCACGAGATTTTTTCTGGGTCTTTTTATGACGTTTCCAGAGAATACAATGTACCGGTCAAAAAAGCCAATATGCGGCCCCTCCGTCATCTTCCCTCCCGCCTTTTCGGGAAAACGAAACTACGAGCCCGGTTCGAAAAAAAAAGAAAAAGGCAGAAGAACTTCCGACTCTCTCATAGGCGTAACCACTGGAGGAGTCGGGGGCTCAGAATCCTCCCAGATTTTCAAGCATTTGTTTTAAAGCATTTTTTTCTACTGAAAGTTGACACATTTTTATTAAATTAAAGCATTTTTTTCTACTGAAAGTTGAAGCATTTTCATTAAATTAAAGCATTTTTTAATGAAAGACAAATTTTAACTAAAGCCTTTAAAAAATTAAACACTTCCAGGAAGAGGGGGGCAGGAAGAGGGGGGTGGTGGTTAACCCCTGAAATTGTTATTGGGTTGTTATATGTTCGTATTCTGAATTTACATATTTTTATTGGAAGAACTGGAATTTCTCGTCCTAACTGCTTTATTTTTTACCTTCAAACTTGGAAATGAAAAAAATTGGACCGAAATAAAGAAACTTTGTCACCATTTTGGTGCCCCTGTTTGGGTCGGGAGCCTGGTGGTCCACCCTTTCAGAGGCTACTGCCGAAGACAGAAAATATAGAAACATCGATGTTTCTCACCGATTTACAAATTCCTAAAATAAACCACTGAAGAACAGCAAATATGATAAAGTGAAAAAAGAGGGCCCTTCCATTGCTTGTGAAAGTTGAGCCATCCTCTACTTCTGCATGTATGTCACAGTTAAATATCCTTCCGCGCTCCCACAGTTAGTGAAGCTGGCGGTCGCGCTGCACGTGTGGGATGCTTTTGCGGTGAGGCTTGCGCAGAGACCACAGCCAGAAGTGGCAGATGCTCTAGCGGTAGTCACAGGGTCATCGTCGCCGCTTACTGCGTTTCCGTTTGCCGCACAGACAGGTACATTTTACGTAAAACTTTTTCAAAAATGATTCTATCAATGAATTGTTTTTCATTTTTCATCATTTTTGATTTCAAAAAGGTTGTACGTCACAGTTTTTTGAAATTTTTCGTCCCTGAATTTTGCACCATAATCTTCAGGTTAACCCAGAATATTAATTTATTTTTGAATTGTCCCACCCAAAATAATGTTGCCCCTCTCTGATTTCGAAGTCTAGCGACGTCTCCCACTGCGTGACCTGGGCATCAATGTAGCCCATATAAAGACTTTTATAAGAAATTATAGATGAACACAAATTTCAGTATTAATCAGTTTACAAAAACCACAAAAGCTGGATCGTCAAATTTCCGATTTCTGAAAATACTGTGGAAATCAGTCCCAATGTCCTCTAGGCATAAGTCCAACAAACAGTAAACAAGAAAGATGACACCGAATTTTCGGGTGTAATGAGCACGTCTTTTTTTAATCCGTTCTGACACGAATTAAATTTTTCAAAGCTATTCAAAGTCAATGGAACCGGTATGGAAAACAGTAGTATCTGACCGAAGAAAGAAGTTTTTCAGTCGGGTTTTTGATCACGCAGATATTGCTGTAAAGGGAATCGTGACTTACGCCCTCTGGTTGCAGACTTGTGCGTTTAGAAAAATTTAAATTTATAGGAGAAATACAGTATTTCGCAGCGGAAACCGTATCCAACAAAGAAGGAATTCTTCAAATCGACTTTCCAAAGTAGAGATATTGACAAAAATAAGATATATAACTACGCCCCTGGCGTAGAAACCATGCATTATTTTAAAAAGAAAATATTCCGAAAAGGTTTGTCGGCGTGAGTAGTATCGGTCCACCAAAGAGTTTATTTCAATCGAGATTTTAGAAACTCAGATTTTGCCGCAAATACATCAGAAGCGGAAATTAAGGCTTACACCCCCTGGTGGGCACACCATTTTTTAAATCAGAAATTAGAAATTATATGCAAAGGATTTCCCATCAGGAACAGTATCCGGTGCAGAAAGAGTTTTTCAAATCGGAGTTTTAGAAGCAGAGATACCGGGGGAACGTAATTTACCTTTACGCCCCCTAGCGGAAAGTATATGAATTACTTGAATTTTTTTGAAATTATATGAAAAACATGTCGCACTGGATACTCTATACAATAAAGAAGGAATTTTTTAAATGGGACCATTAGAAGCATAGATATTGACAAAAATAAGATATACGCCTACGCCCCTAGCGGAGAAACCATGCAAATTTTTAAGAAGAAAATATTCCGAAAAGATTTATCGACGTGAGTGGCAACGGTCCACGAACGACGTTTTCAGTCAAGATATTAGGAGCTCAGATTTTGTGGCAAATACTTTAGGAGCAGAAATTAACGCTTACGCCCACTGGTAACCAAGCGATTCTCTACCAGATATTAGAATTTATATGCAAAAGATTTCTCATCAGGACCTGTATCCTCTGAAGAAAAAAGTTTTCAAATCGGAGTTGTAGAAGTAGAGAAATCGGGGAAAACGCAATTTATTTTTACGGCCCCTAGTGGAAAGTTTATGCGTAACTTGAAAACGTGACTGTACCTAAAATTCTCTTCGTCATAAATGGAATCGAAAAATAATAGACTTTTTTAATCGAATGTTTAGAAGCTGATACGTGGAATAAAATGTATTTTGAATTCGATATCACCCGCATTCACTCCCACTAGCCGCGAAATTGTGCATCGCAAAAAAGGGGGGGGACGAAACGAAGGATTATCATTCGCATATTTCAAGTTTCTCAATGCAATAACAATTTTTCTGATGGGACTAATAGTTGCAGAGATATGATGTCTACAGTCGGACAGACGGAAGGAAAACCCGATAACATAAGCACGATCTATTTTTACAAAAGACGTGCTAAAATTAAAACAAGAAGCGAGATAAGTTCAAACAAAGCAAAGCGTGCAGCAGAACTGTTTCTTTACATGTTTCCGTTTCTTTCCTGATGTAAGATACAGAACACGAAGTTTATAAATTTGCTTGCACTATAATAATTAAAAAAATATATATATAAATTTTTTCAGTTTTTTTACAGCTAGCTGACGAGCCGCGGGTGGCTTAGTGGTTAGTGTTTCAGATTATCGATGCTGGGTCCCCAGGTTCTAGCCTGGGCTGATCTTTCAGAGATGGTGTGATTTACTAACAAGCGCTGAATATCCGCCGTGCATCGGACGAGCACGTTAAGTGACGGCCCCCAGGCTGGACCCACTGGTTAAATGGGTATCCTTTCCTATGTCCTCCCTGAAATTCTCTCACCCATCTATGTGCAATATCGTACTTGTACGGTGGCGCCATCTACTGTACTCCAATCTCACTACAAACTGTTCTGTCAAAAGTCGCTAGACTTGCTCTCATTCCTTCCGTTTCTGTGTCCTGCCCAAAAGGCGATCTCGCTGTAGGTGGCTGGGACCTAAACTCTACTCCCTGTGGACGGAAGTCCTACATGAAAATGACAAATGCTCTCTACAGCTAGCTGACTTAAGTATTCTTTGATGTTAACGTTCGTGACTGCCACGGCAGGTACGATCCCTCGAACCACTAAATAACCGCCGTACGTCACATGATCACGTTAGGCTGTCGGACCCCGGACACTAGCCCCCCGGTAACAAATAAGGGCGTCTTCCTCCCCCTTTCTACCTCGCTTCACTTTCCAGTCGAGCACTCTAGCCGAAATCTAGCTTTCTATTTCTAAGGGTTGTTTAAGACCTGGCGTCAGACACTCCCTTCCTAAAATCCTCTACATGTGATCTGAAATAATACTAAACGGAAATCTTGATTTCCTGCTCAAATTGGTTGCTTGGACATCACATAAATATGTGATGTCCAAGCAACCAATTTGTGATGATCTTGATTTCCTGCTGATGATTTGATTTCCGGATCTTGATTTCCTGTGATGATTTGTGATGATCAACCATAAATATGTGATGATCTTGATTTCCTGCTGAAATTGGTTGCTTGGACATCACATAAATATATGCACCACCTTTTGCCGTTATATTTTTGCGACACCCTTCCATTTTTATTGTATCCTTAAGCATTCATATGCAAGGGAATCTTTTGCGATGAAACTTCCCAACGAACCATAAACATGGTTCTGAGTAGGGATGAGCACATCGGTGGGAAACATCGATGATCGAAATTGGTGATCTACTCATTCCCGAAACATCGATAGTATCGGTGTAAATTTTCGATGTATTGGTGAAAACCTCGATGTTTTTGCTAATATTTCGAAAAATTTGTAGTTTTCAATCTGCAGCAGTAAAATGCGTTATAGATGTACAAAATCTCTGTTTAATATAACAGTGATTACTCACCAATAACATCGGGTAGCTAATAATATTTATTAAAATGCTCGATGTATTAGTAGAAACCACTATTCTTGTTCGATGCATTGGCGTAAATCTCGATGTTTGCTAATAAACTGAAGAATTCGCACTTTTTCATCTGCATCAGTGAATGGGCAATAGATCTGAAAAATATCTGTTCAATACAACAGTAAAATTCTCGAAATCAGCTTCCAGTAACATTTGTTTAAACGCAGTGACGTGTATTCCACCCAAGCAACCCAAGCAGTGCTTGGGCAATGGGCAAAGGAAATGAAGGATACATAAAAAAAATCTCTAATTCTTTAAATTTCTGTTTTCGACACAGATAATAATGACCACAAAGTTATAAAACCGTTCTTATACCTCTGAAATTTTCATGTGTATAATCCACGCACACCGATAATAACAACAAGACAGGAGAAACAAATGATGCTACACTCCGATTGGTCGCAGCAGCCGAGCGCATACAACACCTGCTTCCGTCACCCAAGCGTCACCGCCAATGAAGGTATGTTGCTATGACAACCTGACCGCACTACTCTGCTAACCAATGAGAAATGCTCCCTAGAAACAACCGTCTTAGCGTGTAGCTCGAGCCAACCAAGCAGTCAGTAGACTGCTTGGGTTATGGGAGCTGAACTGTGGATGCGTTGTTCGAAGTTCTTTTTACATCGTGTGCTGTGAACTACTGAATACCTCATGTATGTGTATTAAAATATTCTGAACAGCCATGTCTGATTCCATAAACGAAGACATTATAGCCGAACTTTTGAAGAAAAGAAAAATGTGATTTCGAAAGGAAGACCGATGCCTGCAATGCCAAGTTTAACACAGCAACAAAAGAATATCACTCGACATTTTCAAAACGCCAATTTTGAAAGATGCGAATGGCTTGCCGGAAGTGTTAAGACCAACAAACTGTTTTCTTGGAACTGTTTGCTGTTTAGCACAGAACAGAAGCTCCACTTGGACAACAGGATACAGCAAGCTAAGCAATTTAACTAAAGAAATACGGAATCATGATGTTGCTGTTAAGCATATTCGCGCGTCCATTGCACTCGCAACTTTCGGAACTGTTCGTATTAAAAGTGAGGTCAGTGACCAGATGCGACAAAACATAAGTCAACACAATGAAAAAGTAAAACGCAATAGATATATTTTGAAACGGCTTATAAAGGCCGTTTGCTTAATTGCAAAGCTAAAAATCCCATTTCGAGGAGGAGGAGATGAGTCAAAAACTTCCAACAACCGCGGAAATTATTTGGAACTTTAGGACTACACTGCTCAGTATGATCCTGTACTAAAAAAACATTTGGAGTCTTCGACAGTATTCAAAGGAGTATCAAATCGTATTCCAAGTGATTTAATTGTTTCTGTCGCCAATGCACTGTGTAATGAAATTAAACGCCAGTTAAAGCAGTCCGATTTTGTTGCCATATTAGCAGATGAAACTACCGACGCCTCGAATAGGTCTCAATTTTCTCTTGTTTATCGGTATGCAAATGATAGGAGGGTGGTAGAAAGATTTGTGTGCTTCCAAGAAGTTAGTGAGGACAAAACAGCGGCAGCACTTTCTGGTCTTATTTTGTCCCATATTAAGCTTTTTTCAGACTGTGGTGGAAAACTCATTTCGCAGAGCTACGGCGGAACTGCAGTAATGGCCATTTCCTTGCATGGTGTACAGTCGAATATTAAGGCATCCTTTCCACAAGCCCTCTTTGTTCACTGCTATGCGCACTGTTTGAGTTTAGTACGCGCTTAAGTATTGCGCTTCAAGTATTCCTTAATGTCGTATCTGTTTTGCTACTCTTAGTGTACTTGCAGCGTTTTTCTGGAGATCACCAAAGCGCTCAAAACTTCTTGATGTCTTTGTGGTACGCCGACTACCCAATGTTTGCCCAACAAGATGGAATTACTCATCACGACTCGTCAATAATACCCACAAAGAAAAAAAAAGAGCTTAGCCAGACTTTTGCTGCCATGTTGGAACATCAATCACAAGTAGAAGAAAGAGATATTCTGGCGGGTGTTCAGGGACATTTGTCCAATTTTGAAAACTTTGAATTTTGCTTTCTTCTTGCGAAGTTTCTTAGTATTTTTTCTCTTACTGATGTTCTGTTCAGCGTGCTTCAGAATGCTTCATTAGACATTGTTTACTGCAGAAGTAAGATAACGGAAACACGAAATGCCGTGAAATCTCTGAGAAGTCGTTTTCAGGAAGTGTACGAAGGAACCATTGCTGATGTTGGACTCCCAAGAAAACGAAAACCAAACCTTACTAAAGACATTACGATTACCCCTAAATACAGAAGATTATATTTTGAAATTTTCGATAATGTCGAACAATACATTAATAGAAGATTTCAGGATTATGAAAAGCTTTCATTTTTGTGCTTACTGAATTCTTCGAAGTACAGCTCTTACGTTCAAACTTTTCCAACTGATGGTTTGAAAAGCTTACTTGAAAATTATGGTCGCTACTTCTACGTTTGAAAAACGAATTAATCGTAGAATACAGTTCACACGAATTTTTTGACAAGTCACCTATACAGCTAATGAAAATGTTAGCGACTTCAGCACTTGGAAAATCCATGCCACAACTGTACCTATTCGCTTCACTTATAAGTGTGACACCTGTGTCCACTTTAACAGTTTAATAAGACATACGCACGAAACAGAACAGGACAGAAAAGTCTCTCACATCTTGGACTGATATCAATTGACAGTGATCTGTTAAATACTATGAAAGAAAGAAATACTTTTTTCGATTCTGTAATAGAACATTTTTGCTGCAAGTGATCGAAGAACTGAGTTTACTTTTAAATAGAAAGGTATGTTAAGTGACTTCAGTCTTTGCGGAAAACAGAAGTCTTTTGTTTTAGATTTTGCTGTGTTGTGTAAAAGAACAGATATAAAAAGCTAGCTATGGTATCTATATCGTACGCCATGTTTTTACACTTTTATTATTTCAAAAATCTGAACCTAATGTCAATTGTAAAAAAGTGAAAAGTAGTTGCCTTTGCGACTGCTTGGGTAGTCTTTTGGGTCACCGCACGTCACTGTTTAAACGCTCGGTGTATTGGTGGAAACCTCGATGTTTTTTCGATGCATTGGTGCGAACCCCGATGTCTTGCTAATAAATTCGTAGTTTTCAATCTGCAGCAGTACATTGGCAATAGATGTGCAACATCTCTGTTCAATATAACAGTGATTACTCAGCAATAACAATGAGTAATTAATAATATTGATTAAAACACTCGATATATTGGTATAAACCTCGATGCTTTTTAGTTGCCTCTAAGTGAACCTCAATGTTTGGACTAGTGTATCCAGCCAAGCTTGGAGTCCCTCTGTGCATTATCTCATTGGGCCCCGCCGAAGTGGCGGAAGCCAATTAGATAACAGATAAAAAAAATGGGTGTTCATTTCACTCACGCGTCGAACGTATGGTGAAACCAAACAGTTACAGCAGATATGTTAGGAGATTCATGGTTGTGAGGATATCGGGCAGACCCCGTTGAGAAACCGCCCTCTTCTGTACGCAGCTGAAGTACTTAGCAAGAACAGGGATTTTTGGCAGGTCATACCACTTCTTGGATTGACTAGATACTCCAAACAAACGAGACATTAGACGGTTATTCTTTCCCACGTTTCTCCACGTAATTGATCTTATCGTCATGTAATCAATTGATTTTTTCTGAAAGATAGACACCATCCTACATATTAGGAAACAAAACTTTTCAGACTTAATAAATGCTTCGCAGTAGGGACGAAATAAGCATTCCTAAAGGTCCTTTTAATTCGCCAGACAAAATAGTCATGAAACCAGATACTTATGCGCAACCGTCTTTCACAGGGACCGGACAGATGGCAGCATACCAGCGCTGACTTGTAAATCTCTGAGATTGGGTCGAAAGTTGGAAGTACAACCAGTGTTTCAGTTACTTCTAATGCTGTGATATGCCAACAAGCAAAAGCTGCTTATTCCCATGCTTGAAGTCCAATAAGTATAATGCTTATGCTTATTCGACTTTTTTTAAATAACAATATGACAAATGTAACATTCGAATTAAGAATTGACATCAGCATGATCAGTATATTCTGTTTGGATAACCTAGGTATTTACTTTACCAGATGCCGTGAAGGAACCACGTAGGAGAAATGATTTGTTATATAAAACATTACATTTGGATTGAATTAATGTAATACTGTTCAAGATATGTAGCTTGATAAGACTGAATTTTCTCTCAAAGGGTTTGTTCAAGTATAATTGAACAACTTACATGTGATTACACTATCACTCCATATACTGGCAGATGTACATTGGTGACTTTAATCACATAAGGCAATCAGAAAAATAATAAAATTTTTCGTTTTTCACCAGTAATGACTGCTTACGATGTACACCTGGTACCATTAATGGGTGATAAAATCAAGAATGCATTCCCTAATCATCGGTACAGAAGTTTGGTAGTTCTATTATCCCGTCATAAATGTTAACTGGCGAACAATGTTTACTATGCAAGTGTTAAGGGACTTGAGCACATCTCAAACTTTTTGTGATGTGTACTGAATCCAGACTTAAATAGTTGTTCTCACATTGCAGGGAAAAAATATCCCGAAGAATCAAGAGAGTTTTATTACTTTTAAACTTTTTCTTCGCTATTTTCCTGCGAAAGACTTTTTCAACTGATCTTACGCAGGTTGTCAGAAACAGTAATATCATTTATTTTATTGTGTATTAACAAGCTATATCATTACCAAGGGCTCAAACAGTGAACCCAGACTTTAGCTTTGGATGTTGCTCCAACTAAATGCTTATGAATGAACATGTATAAAACTCATAGTAACTACACTGCTGGCCACCCAAAATGCAACACCAAGAAAGAAGCATCCAATTGGCCTGAAATTCGCAGCATGCGTCGCCCGCGAGAGGACATGCAAATGATTAGCATTGCAGGGCATATGCAAATCATGTGCGCCTGGCACGCCACCGAGAAGCACTATAAGAAGGGTGCACAGAAGACGAGTTGTAAGTAGTGGAAGTGTGTTGTGCTGCCGGAACTGTGCGTAGGAAGCTTCCTGATGTCTCGTCGCAGAATACGGCAGTCATTCCAGCACGTTTCGGGGTTCGACAGAGGACGAATATGGGCTTATCGCGACAGCGGTTTATCGTACAGAGGCATCGGCGCCCGTGTGGGACGACATCCAGCCACAGTTAGGCGAGTATGGATCCGGTGGATGCAGGAGGGACGGACGGACCGACGTGAGCGATTGTCGCAGCCGCGGCACACCACCGAACCAGAGGACCGGCATGTTGTGCGGCGGGCATTGACGGCTCGCACCGCCACATCACGAACGTTTGCGCAGGAATTAGGCTGTGTTGTGCAACAACCTGTGTCAGCACGTACCGTTCGACGTCGTCTGCAGGAGCTGGACTTTTGATTACCATTGACGTTATACCACCGGAGATTGCTCCGAATACCATTGACGTTATACCACAGGAGAGAGCTGCGGCAGGGGGCCGTTGAACACCGCACATGGACTACGGAATGGCACGACATTGTCTTCTCCGACGAATTCCGCTTCTGCCTGCAACACCAGGATAGTCGGATCCGCGTGTGGCGGCACCGTGGCGAGAGACTGTATGACGCCTGTATTATACGTCGCCATACCGGACCGTCGCCTGGCGTTATGGTTTGGGGCGCAACTGGATATGACACCCGCACCTGTCTGGTACGCATCGCCGGTACACTAAACAACCACCGCTACATCTCCGATGTTTTGGAGCCTGTTGTCCTCTCTTACCTGCAGGACCTGCCAGTGGCCACGTTTCAACAGGTCAATGCGCGCCCACATGTGGCACGCCTCGTGTAACAATTCTTCACGGCCCACATGGTGTCACTGCTGCCATGGCCCGCCTATTCTCTTCATATGTCGCCCATCGAACACGTCTGGTCGCTGATCGGCAACCGAGTGGCTCGGCAAGCACCACCCGCGGCTACGCCTGATGAACTGTGACAACGTGTGGAAGCTGCCTGGACCAACATACCCCAAGTCCACATCCAAAGCCACTTTCGCTCGATGCCGCGGCGTGTAGCGGCCATTATTGCCAGCCATGGGGGCCACACAAACTATTGATGTCTGCGTGTTCCGCAAGTCGCACGGGCCAGTAAGCTCCATCGTTTCATCTTTGTATCTTTTGTTACGTGTCCAGTAAATCTGGCTTTGCTATCTCGTGTCCTTCTTGGTGTTGCATTTTGGGTGGCCAGCAGTGTAATATACTTAATGTACTTCAAACCTTTTTGTATCACAAGTGCATATCCCATCTGCTTTCGATAGTATAAAAGATGGTACGAAATTGAATGTTGAAGAGCCGCGAGATTCTTACATCTTGGAACTATTAATATATGTTACTATTTTTTTATCTTTACACGTTCCACACGTCCATGTATTTCATTGGAACACGCCAATTGGTTATCAAGTTCGTCGGCGTCACCTCAGCGCGGCCCAATGAGACGAAGAGTTAGATGACCCACAGGCCTGGATCCAGACGTAGTCGACGTTTTGCTGCAAACCTGAATAATTCGCATTTTTCCACCTGCACCAGTAAATGGGCAAGTGATTTGTAAAATTACTCTTTAATACACTGAGTGGCCACTTATTATGACCACCCCTCAGTACTTCGCTGGGCCACCTTTTGCCTTTAATAATGCGTCGACTCTTCGTGGCATGGAATCCACGAGATATTGATAGGTGGTTTGTGGAATCTGAAAGCATGCTTGATGAATAGCGCTTTACAGGAGTGTGAGATTGCAGGGTTGTGGATCCAGCTGTCTGATGGCTCGTTCAACTTCATTCCACAAATTCTAAATGGGGTTGAGATCTGGAGATTGTGGGGGCCACATAAGCAAAGTAAACTCACCGGCATGTTTCTGAAACCAATCTTGTACAATACGAGCACTATGGCAGGACGCATTATTTTGTTGAAAGTAGCCATCGCCATTGGGATAAACCCTCCACATGACAGGAGGCACTTAGTCCGCAACGATGTTTAGATATGATGTGCCAGTCAGACGTTGATCAACACGAATTAAAGGGCCCAAAGCATGCCAGGAAAACATTCCCCAAACCATAACGTTGCCTCCACCAGCTTGAAGGGTTGTAGCAATGCATTTGGGGTCCAAGCTTTCGTGCTGTTTCCGCCAAATTCCCACTCGGCCATCGGCATGGTGCAACTGAAAACGTGATTCATCGGACCACATAATTTGCTTCCAATTATCGACTGTCCAATCCTTGTGCTCCTGTGCGAACTGGAGACGTTTTCTCTTGTTAACTGCAGACAACAAAGGTGTTCGAACAGGCCTTCGGCTGCCATATCCCATCCGATGCAGTGTACGGCAAACAGTGCATGCAGAGATCATTTGAGGGGATCCTTGATTAAGATGGTCTGCAATTTGTTGCGCTATTGCCCTTCTGTTGTCTGTTACCAGTCTGGACACTCTCCGTTCCGCCCCAGCAGTCACTAGTCGATGATGACCACACGTTGCACAAAGAGACCCAGTTTTTTGGCTGACAGTCCAGTCTTTAAACACTTTAACAACAGCTGCTCTGGAACATTTCACGAATGCGGTGGTTTCGGTGATACTCACTCCATGGCTCCGAGCTCCTACAGTCATCCCACGTTAAAAGTACGTCAAATCGCATTTTTTACCCATCTAGTCACCCAAAACTCACTTCTACTACTGTCGCAAACACTGAGCTTTCCCTTTATATACTAGCCTCGTCTTCTGGCAGCAACAGCGTGCAGCCATAGCTCAATTGCTTAAAACTGTCAGGTGGTCATAATAAAGTGGCCACTCAGTGTATAACAGTTACACGCACCAATTCAATATCCAGTAACATAATACTTGTTAAAACGCTCGCCGCATCGTGAAAAACTCGAGGTTTCTTCGATGCATCGGGGAAAAACCTCGATGTCTCCATGTTTTGCTAATAAACTGAAGAATTTGCACCTTTCCAACTGCAGCAAGAAATGGCCACTCGATTTGTAAAATCTTTGTTCAATGTAATAGTGATACTCACCAATGCAACATCTAGTAACGAAATACACAGACGAGTCACGTTATTGTGACCACCTCGTACTTTTGTCGTCAACAGCGCGTAACCACTGAAAGAAGGCACGTGTCGTGAGCTGCTTGGAGGGTATATAAGGTGTTATGCAGGCAATGTGAAAACAAATCACTCGTTGCTCTCATGGATAAAAGGAGCGATTTATCAGATTTGCAAAAAGGGATGACTATCGGCTTTCGGGCCAAGGGTTTCAGTATTTGTGAAACAGGGCAGTTTGTGACCTCTTCGCTTGCTGCTGTGGTTAACGTGCATCGTGTTTGGAGGTATGTCCCCATTGCGAATTAGCGACGTGAAAACTGCGGAGCACCACGTGCCATTGATGTGAGAGGTGAACGTCTGCTACGAAGGTGCGTGAGGGCCGATGGACAGGCTACAGTGGAGCAACTCATTGGCCGAATGAACCAGGAGGCTACCAGAAGTGCCTCTAAAACTACAGTGCAGCAAACCTTGCTGCGTATGGGGCTATGATGCACACGGATGGTCACTGCACCTATGCTAACGTAGGTGCATCGGCAGAAAAGGCCTACATTTGTACTTCAATACATAGTTGGATCTCTGCTGATTGGCAAAGAATTGTCTTCTCCGATGAGTCACGTTTTCCGCTTTATTAAGCGGACTAACGTTGGCGTATAAGGCGAGAAACATCGGAGAACAAATACTCTTCGACCATTGCTGGCAGAACACAAGTTGGTGAGGGCAGCGTTATGGTCTGGGGAATGTTTTCGTGTCATTCTCTGGGTCAACTCATACCTGTGGAAGGCACTATGGACCGAATTTATGATGAATCCATCCTTGAAGACCACGTACACTTATACATGCTGATTGTCTTCCCTGGTGAGGATGGGATCTTCCAGCACGACAACACGACGCGTCATACAGCTAGAAATGTCCGAGAGTGGTTGGAAGAGCATGATGAAGACTTCAAAGTACTTTCCTGCCCTCCTAATTCCCCAGACTTCCACCTCGACCGTGTTGCTCGCTCAATGGGTCCTCCACCATGCACCCTCCAGCAACTGTCAGGTGCACTGCAGTCAGCATGGCTCCACATAACCGTGAACACTTTACAGCACCTTATTTAGTCACTCCCAGCCCGTCTAGCTGCTGTCCGCTCTACGCACGGCGGTTAATCTGGATATTACCATGTGGTCACAACAATGTGATTTGACCGTGTATTTCTTAAAACGCCCGATGTATCCTTGGATACCTCGATGCATTGCTAAGAAGCCGAAGATTTCAGTTTTTCATCTGCAGCAGCGAATGGGCATATCGGTGGGTAGAATATCTGTTCAAAATAATGGTGATTGCTCATCAATTCAAACCCAAATAACTAATAATATTTCTTAAAACGCTCGATGTTTTTTATGCATCGGCTCACGAACCGATGAGGAAGAGGCCTCGGTTTTCGACAACGAATCAAGTAAAACGGCCAAAAGGAAGGTGATATTTCTTTCCTCTTTATAAAAATCAAACAAGAAGATGTGCATTTACTTTTCATAGAAGACATTTTTCATCAGTTCCAAACATCGGTCACGAAACCTCGATGGCTTTTTCGATGTACCGGCATCTTCAATATCGAGGTTAAAACGTCGATCATCGGTTGTGAAACATCGAGGATATTTGCCTATCCCTAGTTCTGAGATAGAAGCTGAGAAATATATGGAATTCTGGAGAGTTTGACGTTTTGTTTCGAGTAACATGCTATATATTTTCTTTTAGACAAATAAAAGTAGCTGCGTCGGGTAGGTTGCCGGCAGTTCACTCTGGTTGTCCTGAATTAAAAATGACGGATGATGGTTGTGGATTGTGACACACTGGCTGGTTGCTCTGTTAGCTTAAATGAAGTATGCGGTTATACACTGGCGGAAAATGAAAAAAGAACACCAAGAAGAAATTGGCGGACGATCATGAAATTTACATATGTTAATGGGATCGAGTTTACGTAAGTGTGATGTGAATTTCAGACCAACCGGTGAGCGCTTACGCCACAGCACGGCATAATATGCAAATTATCGTCGGTGGTATTTAAGGAGTACGGCGAAGTGAATGTAATCAGTCGTCGGCGTACGGACACGGGCGAAGACCCTGAAGAAGTTGCAATGCCTTGACATGGAAGACGTGTACGATTTCAGCAGCTATCGGACTTTGAGTGAGGTCGTCTAGTTGGACTCCGCGAGGCCGGGTGGTCGTATCGTCGTTTTGCGGAGCGAATTGGGCAAGAAGTATCGGTGGTGGTACGATGGTGGCGTAGATGGTCCGAGGAACATTCCCATACGAGAAGACGTGGATCCGGGAGTCACAGACGGACTGATGAGCGGACCGATGGACGCATAAGAGGAGCGGCGTTGTCAAGCAGAACATCCACTGCGACGCAAATCCGAGCTGCCGTTGCACCTGAGGTGACTGTGCGAACAATCCGCAACCGTCTACTGGATGCAGGACTACGTGCACGTGTACCTCTGTCTCCAGCCAGCCGTCAGGAACGGCTACAGTGGTGTTGCCAACGTCTGCACTGGAGAACGCAATGGCGATCTGTCGTGTTCAGCGATGAAAGCAGATTCTGCTTGGGAGCCTCCGATGGCCGTGTGCGTGTTCGCAGACGCACAGGGGAGCGTCTCCACCCTTCTTGTATCCGCCAGCGACACACAGGGACTACACCTGGTCTCCTGGTGTGGGGAGCGATCAGCTATCACTCCCGTACACAACTAGTGTTTTTACCGGGTACGTTAAACAGCACCTCCTACATAAACAACATCATTCAGCCCGTTGTTGTGCCATTTGTAAGGTCGGTCCATCGTGGTAATTTCCAGCAAGGTAACGCACGCCCACACACGGCACGTGCAACGCAACATGCACTTCAGGGTGTGAGACAACTTCCATGGCCTGCACGTTCACCGTATTTTTCCCCAATTGAGCACGTGTGGGATATTATGGGGTAACGATTTATCCGGTCTCCACGGCCAGCCACGACCATCCCCGATTTACGCGTCCAGGTTGAGGATGCTTGGAACTCAATACCCCAAACTTACATCCAACATCTGTACGACCTACTCCATGCCAGAATTGCACAGTGTGACGCAGTTCATCGCGGTTCAACCTTGTACTAACCATGTTACATGGAAATGTTATTTTTCAGTTTACCAGCAAATACAGCTGTATTTTGCCATAATGTTTTGATCACGTTATACTCTGTATTCCGTTATTATGCTGTATAAATTTTGTTGGTATCAGACGTCTCCTTCTTGGTGTTCTTTTTTCACTTCCCGCCAGTGTATTTTTACTGAGCAGAACTTTAGCATAATTTACATTCAGAATATGACACTGCTCCAGAAAACGTTTGAGTCTTCAGTAAACTGTCTGACACATGTATTTTATAGTAAACTTTCATTAGGAAAGAAAAAGCAATGTAAATTAAAGTAACTGTCCTAGTACCGACACTTTGAAATCCACCAGGAGATGCTGTGAAGACCGCGGTCAGACACGGCAGCTATCTTTGCTGACGACCGTCGCCTCTTGGATATCTAAGGGGCGGTCTGCAAATTGCATTTGTAACAGTACCCTAGGAAACACAATTGCATTTGTGCCATCAAATGCACCTTGCGGATTGTAACAATTTGTTCCAAGTAGTTGTGCAGCAGGAAAAGGAGTGAGAGCCCATATGGGAGAAACAAAGGGTCAATGTACGCAAATGAGTTGATACCAAGCGTTGATAATGATATGATATTCAAATATGCAAATAATTTGATATTCAGGAGGGCTATCTTCCTGAATTATGGAAAATACAGAAATGTAATACTACTTGTTTTAAAGCTTAGTAGATGTGCTGTGTGAAATACACTGTCGGAATAGACCCTGGGGTAAAATAAAAAAAGTTATTAACTGAGATCACCCTGTCAGCAGATTCCACAGTGAGACAACTAGCGAAAATAACGCTACCGCTGAAATTAAAGGTTTTTTAAATTAATATCGGCACTTGGATGCTCAGAATACGTAGCACATAGACAAGTACTAGCACCAGGAACCATTTCAGTAATGTGCATGACATCCATTTTTCTGAATTGCATAAGAAAATGGATGAGTGTATTTTAGGCTTATAAATGTAATTTGTAGACGGGCCCCTTACATTTCCCTGAGTTGACGGTCGTCAGAGAAAAAAGCTGCCAGCTATCTACGCCGCGAGACTTCGCTGCATTTCTCGGTGGATTTCAAAGTTGTCTGTATTAGGACATTTCGATCGTTTCTTGTGGAAGGTTTGAGTTGAAGTCTCAAGTACATAACTTCCATTACAAAACAAATAAGTATATAAAAATATATATGGAAGTCATAGATAGCGCATGGCCTGAATGGAGTACGTCAGTGTAATTCTAATAGTTATGAACCTGGAAAAAGCAGCACCAGAAGGACAGCACTCATTATGTTCAATACGAACGACTACATACATTACGGACGACTACATCCACTGGTGTAAAAAAAATTAAGGACGTAAAGGAGAAATTAGCATAAAAGCGGAACGAGCAGGCAGAACGGACCAAAAGACCACTCAGGAGATATACGGTAGGACATGCGCAAATATGCAGCATGACGTAGGGATTGTGTCGGAAGGGTATAAAGCACACGGGCGGTGTACGCTCAGAAATTCGGTGAAAGCTATTGCACGGTGTACATCGGTTTGAACGACGTCGAGTTGCTGCCACCGTGTGATATGGACAACAGGCAATCCAGTAGACGTTCATCAGGATGACTTTACCCCAGAGGTCGCGTCATTGGAAAGTTGGAATAAAGTCGAAGTGGGACTAGTGTGGCCGAGGAGTTCGGGATCGCTCACAGCATCATTTCACGGGCTTGGAGAGCATTTCAAACTACAGGAACAGCTGTCCGAGGGTTTAGCAGTGGTCGTCCACGAGCATCCGCGGCGGCGGACGACCGGTATATTGTCCTACAGGCGAGAAGAGACAGACGGCAGACAGCGAGAGAAATCGCATGGCACATGCAACACAGAACTGGACGTCCGTTATCGCGCTTTTCCGTGGCTAGGAGGCTGCACAAAGGTGGTCTATTTGCTCGACGACCAGTAGGGTGTGTGCCATTAACGCATGCTCATCGGAGACGTCGGTTTCTGTGGTGCCAGGAACACAAGAAATGGGCACATCAGCAATGGGGTCGAGTTCTCTTTACGGATGAGAGCCGATTTAGTCTGACGTGCGATTCTGGACGTATACACATCTGGAGAGAGCATGGAACACGCAATCCCACCTCCAACATCATCGAAAGGGACCGGTTTAGAGGTGGCGGAGTTCTCGTTTGGGGCGGTATCATGCTTGGTAGCCGTACTGACCTCCACATCTTCCAAGGAGGTTCAGTAACTGGTGTCCGCTATTGTACCGAAGTTCTCCTGCCTCACGTGTGTCTGCTTAGAGGTGCTGTGGGTCTTGAGTTCCTCTTCATGGGCGACAACGCTACACCTCATCGTACAGTAGCTGTCGCAGAGCTGTTGGAGAGTGAAGATATTCAACACAGGGATTGGCCCGCAAGGTCCCCGGACCTAAATCCAATCGAACACGTGTGGTACCTTCTGGGGAGATGCTTGGCAACACGTCACCAGCCGCCAGCAAGGATTCCGCAGCTGCGATTGGCGCTTCAAGAGGAATGGGCAGCGATGCCTCAGCAGCTCCTTGACAACCTCTTCCTCAGCATGGGCAGACGTTGTAAATCCTGCAACGCAGTCAGGGGTGATCATATCCTCTACTAAAGACTGGATTTTTCTTGGCAGCTGCCTGTCACATGGACGTTTCTGTCTTCTGTCCAGTTGTGCTCGAAGCTAGCTTTTCAATAAAGTGCCTTTGTATCTTTTGGATTCCTTGTTTGGACGGTGTTAGTCACTTGTCCCATATGTTTACATCTTGGGGATCTTATGGTATGATTTGAGTCGATGTGGAGCACTTCTGCCGGACGTTACATTCGAAAAGCCGTCTCGTCCTTAATTTTTGCACGCCAGTGTATATTACATAATTTTATATTGTTGGATGTAAATTGCTGCACAGATTGAAAGAAGAGAAAGGAAAGGTCCGGTGAGACGAAAAATAAGCATAGCTTTCATGCTTCGATGGGATGCAAGCCTGGACACATGCAGACGAATGGTCAAAAGCCAGTTTTTAGACCACTGCGTGCAGGAACGTCGCCCAGATAAAGCGAGGTTGGGCTACAGCTCACCCAGTTGAAGACGTGCCTTTTTTACGCTTTCCAACCGTAGGTTGAAGAAGCGTATATGCTCCAGCTTTGTCCGTCTGTCTGTCCGCACGATAACTCGCTTAAAAATGGTTCGTTTCGATGAAATTTTAGTATGTCGTAGGGGACCACCTGGGAACGAACCCTATTGAAAATGGGCGAAATGGGGTCAAAGGTCACGACATAGGAGCGGGTTCCATTCCATTGCCTTTATGCGTCATAACTTGCGTAAAAAATGTTTCGATTTCGATGAAATTTTAGTATGTGGTACGGGACCACGCGGGGACGAATTCTATTAAGAATGGGCGAAATGGGGTCAAAGGTCCAGAGATAAGAGTGGAATCCATTCCATTGCCCTTATGCGTCATAACTTGAGAAAAAATGTTTCGATTTCGTGGAAATTGTAGTATGTGGTAGGGGATCACCTAGGGACAAATTCCAATGAAAATCGGCGAAATGGGATCAAAGGTCAGGACACAGGAGCGGGATCGATTCCACTGCTCTTATGCGTCCTAACTTACGTAAAAATGCTTCGATTGCCACAAAATGTTATCATGTTGTTAAAGAGGTACACTGAACCGGTTCTGTTGAATATCATCGAAATGGGGTCAAACGTCAGGACACAGGAGCGAGATTTATTTCACAGCCATTATCCTAATAACTTGACTAAAATGCTTCTATTGCGACAGAACTTTAGTATGTTGTTCCAGAAGTATAATAAACCGGTTGTATTGAATATAATCGAAATGGAGTCAAAGGTCAGGACACAGGAGCGAGATTTATTCCGCAGCCATTATTAAATAACTTGACTAAAATGCTTCGATTGTGACAAAACTTTATCATGTTGTTCCGGAGGTATACTGTATCGGTTCTGTTTAATATCATCGAACTGGGGTCAAAGGTCAGGAGACAGTAGCGATATTTATTCCACAGCCATTATCCTCATAACTTGAGTAAGGATTTCTTGTATGTTGGCAAGCGTATCGTAATCAATGCATTGCACGATTTTACTAACTTGTTTCAATATATTTAACTTTAAAATATAATCTATACTTTGCCAAGTAATAATAAGTCTCGCTTTTTTCTTCGTGATCCCCTTGGCATTTTCCTCTAGGAAGTGGGCTGTTTATGTCTCGTAGAAAGGTTATCAAAACAGCATCCGTAGGGCCATGAAAATTCATTTGAACTCCACTCTTCCAGTTTCGCTGTATTGGCTGAGGAGATGAATGAAGCAGAAGATTTAAGGTAAATTAAAATTTAGTCCGTTTAATTCCAATAAATATCAGGAAATATTTCTTTTCCCGTAATGACCTTGATCAAAGAAAAATAAATTAATCACTAATATATACTCACAGACAATGAAATTTGCGCACCAAGAAGAAAACATTGGATTGAACTAAAATTTTATGGACGTAATGATACAGATGAATGATACACATGATGGCAAAACCACAGCTGCAGGACAATTACAGAGGGATATGTGGCAGGCAGTCTGGCCATATTCAATAACGCGTCGCACCGCCTCGTGCGGCGATACATGCTGCAAGACGGTCCGGCATGGAGGCGAACAAACGCCTGATGTTGTCCTGCGGCAGACCGGCCCACATGTGTTGGACGGTGTGCTCCAAATCCCGGATGGTGCGGCACGGCGGCAGCTGGCGTTTCAACTGGTCCCACACATGCTAGATAAGGGACATGTCCGGAGAACGGTCGGGCCATGGAAGTGTCTGGACATGATGTAGACAGTCCTGGGCAACTCGAGCCGTGTGCGGGCGGGCATCATCCTGCTGGTATAGCGCACCTGGAATCCCGGCCAGGAATGGGAGCAAACGAGGCCGTAGGATCTCATCCACATAACACTCGATTGTGGATGTATACCGCTGGCATGTGGATGTGGTAGTGCGTTGCAGCAAGGGGGATACACACCATTGGCTTTCTTGCATGCAGACCTCTCTCGTGGAATCTTCTGCAAAGGGTTTTTCTCGATATCGCGGTTCCAAAAGCAGAGGAGAGCCTCTGCGAGAGTTGCCGGGCTGTTGACTCCCTATGGCGGCTAGTTGTTAGGGACATGTACCGATCGTCTTGAGTTATGGGGTTCGTGCGCGTCCTGATTTCAGCCTTCAGTTTGTTGTTCCGGTATCCTGGGACTGTCTCTAGGGACTGGAGAGACCACTAGCCTCAACACATTCAGCCATCTTGCTATCTCAGCTTGCGATTGGGCAAATGTGTAGTTTAGCGTTCTAAACTATTTCGTCGGAAATATTGAGTGAGACGTACAGATTTTAATGTATGCAATTTTAAGGCAAATGGTGAAAAAATGTCATTTTTATAGTGCATTTTAAAGATTTTTACCGTAATACTTACATTGTAAGTACGACGTTGTGAAGAGAAGCTGCTGAGACGACGTCCAGCTTTGCGGGGCTAAAACGATGGTTTTGTTGGGGCAGACAATTTACTGGCGGAAAAATACAAGAGAAAGGGGGAAAGTTCTCGCCAAGGAAAGCGTTCCATTTTGTAGTGCTACGCTACAGAAAATAGGTTACAATTTCTGTTTTAATTTTTCACATCACAGTCTGACAATTTTAGGTTTTTTCGCGTACGATGCTTTTATGCGCAATGTATGAACTCACTTCTTCGTAGAGGTTTCTTTTTGTAATCCAATTTGAACGAACTAAGACCCACGTCGCCAATAGGTGGAGCAAAATGTTAACTTTCCGATCCCATGTAACTTTCGTTGCAGAAAACACGAAATGTTCTTTAACGCTTTTCTAGAAGAAAGTAAGGTGTCTGCATACTTTCTGTTTCGTATCAGAGAATCATATGCGTACGATCGAGGCAATTGCCACCATGTGTTTTGAAAAAGTGCAACAGAAATGAAGAACTATTTTCTGTCACGTATCACTACAAATTGGAACGCTTTCTTGGCAAAAACGTTCCCCGTTCCTCTTGTATTCTTCCGCCAGCAAAATGGACGCCGGAACGAGAATTTCGTTTCAGCGGAGTGAAGCTGGATGTGGTCGCCGTGACGTTATGTTAGGCCTGCCTCAGCTTCTGTTCACAGCGTCGTACTTACATGTTAATATTACGTTAAAAACCTTTAAAATGCACTATAAAGATGACATTTTTTCACCATTTGCCATGAAATTACATACTTTAAAATCTGCACGTCTCACTTTTTCGAAATACTTCAACATTTCCGACAAAATAATTTAGGACGCTAAACAACACATTTGCCTGCGATTGCCCTGCTCCAATCTACCAATCGTTCTCCTTCATAAAATCATCTGAGAGATGGCGCGGAGCCATTCTTAAACTAACAGTCTAACTTAAACTTCAATTGCGGCACCCCGCCCAGAAAAACGTTTATCAAGGTCACGTGCCTGCCAGCACGATGACGTAGGTCATCATTTACATCATTTCCATCAGACCCAGCACAATGCTGCTGGATCCTATGATTAGCGTTTCCCCTTGCATATATCTCTGAAAAAACTTTACAATCGGTCGTCTCGTTTTGTACATATTTTCAAATTTGTATTTGTCACGGATACCAGTTTATATACAAGATTTGGAGTGTATATATATGGTAGTGGCCGAATATAGCTAGCAGTTGTGGCTGGTAGCCACAGTAATGGCTGAATAGCCTTGAGAGAATCTTCGGCAGTGTAAACGACACCCTTCCCTTATCCAACAAACTAAAGTAAAACCGCGGTCTCCATCGTTGGGAAAAAACGTGGTTCTTCTTTGGGTCAATTGACCATAGAGCTACGCCTTTATTTCTGAATGTGAGTAACTCGCGTCATCTGAACATTTTGAAAAGGAAGAAATTCGAACTTCAAGTGTACCAAAAACTAGTGTACAAGTTTCAATTCAAATTTTAGTAAGATTGCAAAAAGTGATTCCTGCGCCCTCTCTTGAGCAGTGCCAGTGGCAGCCGTCCGTTTGACCTGCCTCAGTTACGCCTCTGACTCTCAGAGTGGATTCATCTAATCGCTTTTGACAATTCAAGAGTCGGAAGAAGCACGTGTCACAGATAGATTATCTGTGTTCCTGTACACTAGGAACGTGATTAAATAATCCTCGTATTCCTCTTGATATCGTTATGATGCGGACGGCAATTGGCGTCCACTCAAACGTACGCTAACACAGGGGAATATTTGACAGACCACATTTTTGAAAATTAAGTCCGACGGAACTTGCGTTTTTCATTAGAACACTGCTTTAAAGTGCTGATTTTCATCGTCAGACAGTTCTTACCTGTTAGGTAATCAATGTTCTTGGATTATTCTCGTAGATAGATAAGTTCTACTTTATTAGGAAACAAAACTTTTCGTTCAGATAAAATATTTCACATAAAGGATGCCATTAACATTCCTAAATGTCCGTTTAAGTACTAGCTCAAATAGTAATGAAACACGATAGATACAGCGCTGGCGTGCTGCCATCAATCGGCCGATTTGTAATCAGTATTCGCGCAGAGCAGTCCGATGCCCCAAGGAAAACAAAATGACGTCAAGCATAGGTCTCTCACTTATAACAGTAGCAGAGACTCCTAATAACAAGTTAGTAAATCATGCAATGCATTGATTATGATACGCTTTCCAACATACCAGAAATCATTACTCAAGTTATCACTCAAGTTATGAGGATAATGGCTGTAGAATAAATCTCGGTCCTGTGCCCTGGTCTTTGTTCCCATTTCGATGATATTCAACAGAACTGGTTCAGTATACCTCCGAAATAACATGATAACGTTTTGTCGCAATCGAAGCACTTTCACGCAAGTTATGATGCATAAGGCTATGGATTAGATCCTGCTCCTGCGTCCTAACCTCTGACCCAATTTCTCCCATTTTCAATAGGATTCGTCCCCAAGCAGGCCCTTACAACATACTAACATTTCATCCAAATCGAAGCATTTTCACGCAAGTTATGATGCATAAGGCTATGGATTAGATCCTGCTCCTGCGTCCTAACCTCTGACCCAATTTCTCCCATTTTCAATAGGATTCGTCCCCAAGCAGGCCCTTACAACATACTAACATTTCATCCAAATCGAAGCATTTTACAGAAGTTATGACGCATAATGACGATGGAAGTGATTACGCTCCTATATCCTGACCTTTGACCCCATTTCGCCCATTTTCAATAGAGTTCGTCCCAAGATGGCCCTCTACAACATACTAAATTTTCGTCAAAATCGAACCATATTTTCGCCAGTTATAACGCATTAGGGCGATGGAATGGATCCCGCTCCTATGTCCTGACTTTGACCCCAGTTCACCCATTTCAATAGGATTCGTCCCCAGGTGATCCTCTACGACATACTAAAATTTCATCGAAATCGAACTATATTTACGCAAGTTATGACGCATAAGGGCAATGGAATGGATCTCGTTCCTATGTTGTGACCTTTACCCCATTTGTCCCATTTTCAATAGGGTTCGTTCCCAGGTGGTCCCCTACCACATGCTAAAATTTCATCGAAATCGAACCAGTTTTACACGAGTTATCGTGCGTACTGACCGACAGACGGACGGACGAACGGACAGACAGACAGACGGACAAAGCTGGAGCGTATACGTTTCTTCAACTTACGGTTGGAAAGCGTAAAAAAGGGAAGGAAGGAGAAGAGTGATACGGTTCACCCAGTTCTAGGTAAGGACCTGAGTTGTTGTGGGAGCAAATGTTTTAATGAGAAATAGGAAGGAAATGCGCAAGTGCAAGGGTGTTGATCATATACGTCATCGCACTCCGAAAGAGGAGGCCCCCACGGATGCAAATTTGAGTGAATGGGAGAAGATTATACTCGTGTTATAAGTAACCGATGTAATATCACATTAACCCAGAAAGCAGGGGAAAAGTTACCGTTTGTTTTGTAAGAATGAGGGGTAAAACTTAAGGGCTGGAGACCCTTACAGTACGTTTTCATGTGTTGACCAAGTGCGATAGAGAAGTATGTTAAAAAAAGCAACCAACAAGTTAGTAAAATCATGCAATGCATTGATTATGATACGCTTTCCAACATACCAGAAATCATTTCTCAAGTTATGACGATAAGGGCTGTGGAATAAATCTGGGCCTTGTGCCCTGACCTTTGACCCCATTTCGATGATATTTAACAGAAGTGGTTCATTGTCACGCATTAACTGAAAATTGCCACGCATTAACACTGCCGCGCTGAATAAACGCACCTGAGAATTCTTCAACATGTGAATTTACCATGCGACTATTGTCGTTACATGAGTATTTGAATTTGAGCATTGAGAACCTGGAGTTCCCAGGAAACCATTCATTACATATCCAATAAAGATCAGATCATATGTAGAAGATTTTAGGAAGGGGTGTTAGACCCCAAGTTTTGAACAACCCTTAGAAATAGGAAGCTAGGAGATTTGGGCTAGAGTGCCCGATAGAAAAGTGACACGAAAGCGAGGTAGAAAGGGGGAGAAAGATGCCCTTCTTTATTACCGGGGGCCAGTACACGGGGTCCGATGGATTAACGTGCTCATCCGACGCACGGTGGATATTTAGTGGTTCGAGCGCTCGTATCTGATGTTTCTCCGTGGCAGTCACAAACGTTGACCTCTAGACTATCCGCGGCCCCTTTTCCAATAAAAATATGCCACGTTCTGAAAAACGGAAGATTTGTAATGTTTTGTACTGCGCTTATATCATCAATATTAACCCTTTAACGAGGTATCTCGGGGTTAGCAAAATGGGCTAAAATCAACTAGAACAAATATGTTCACTGTCTAAAAAATGGGCCGAACGCTGCTGGAATGAGTGAATTTGAGCATCAGAAAATGTTTCTTTCCTCTTGAGTTTATTATTGACAGTGCTTTTAGGGGGTTGATTGAAACTAATCCTTTCTGAGTGTCTACCTGCTCGAAAGGCTACAACAACGGCAACGAATCTAAGAAAGGCTACAAGATACTTGAACCCTTGTTTTTTTTTGTTTTTTTTATATTGGAGGTTTAACGACCACCATGAGCAACTCAATGGACAGCAAGCAGTCGCCCGTCTCTAATTTAGGGTCACTGGTTCCAAGGAAGGGAGAGAGCCAGTGCCGTAAGACAAACACAACATCCATGCCTCATGGAATTCGAACCCGGACCCCTTTCGTACGAATGGTCAGAAGCCATCGCGTAGACCACTGGGCCACTGGGTCGGCAAGAGTTCCTACCAAGTGGCAGGATGCCTATGTCAAGGGAACTAGCTCTTCCCTGTTATGGCTTGAGTCCTGCAGCAGAAAATAAAGAACTATAATAGAAGGAACGTTTATCTCTATTAATAGGTTTAAGGTTTGTACTGCTGTGATGAGAGGGAGAAAAGAATTGTTTCGACGTAGCTTTTGTAAAACCCGGCCGTTATGTGATTATTTCTGTTTAGAAAGTCCCAAAAGCTTTGGGTACCATTTGTTTCATATACATCAGCCGCTTAAAGGGTTAAAGTAGGGAAGAAATATTTCTCTACAAAAAAAGTTAAGTAATTAAAAACGTGTTTGTTCTTACAGCATAAAACGGGAAATGAAATTTAAAGTTGTGCTGTACGTTCCATTCACCGTGCATACTGAGATGCAAAACTGCGTTTTGTCTTTTCCCATTCAAGACAACAGTGGGGTATATAAACATTTTACTGGAGGGAGAAGATTCTTGAGGGAGTAGATTCCACACAATTCGGGCTTGAAGCGCTTAAACACTTGCCTTTTTGATCTATAAGTTGTCTTTCCCGTTGATCTTAGCAATCAAGCTGCATTTTCCACCACTTTTACATTAGATTTCGCTAGACACAGAAAACTCCTTGAAAGGAAGATATGTTTAAGCCATCCATTCTCCCACAGCAAAAAATCCACTTCGTGACTTTTGGGAGGTCCACGAATTTAGTCTTGTTTACAGTGTATTATAATTGGGTGGTACAACTCTGGAAACAAAAATCGCCCGTTAACGTAACTTGTCCCTAGATGGCGTGACCAACACGTGGGGCGATGACTCCACAAAACCTTATGCTTTATTGTGGGAAAAAGAGGCAAAAGCATTCGTTTTTTAAAAATACTATTTTCCTTGGAATTGCAAAAACAAAACCTGAAACGCTTCGTAAGCACGCACTTCTGTGCCTACCAGATGATTTGTCGTCAGTTATAGTGATAAAGAATGAAAATACCAACGTTTACCACAATAAAAGGTTTATTATACATCGACTATAGTTTCGCAGAGCGTTCGGCTCGGTATCATCAGGACGAATGGAGCGTAAACATTCAAATCATTGTGACACCATCAACGGTCACGGTTTTTCGTGAGTTGTTTCCACGAGCTTGAAAGAAATCGAGTCGACGTCATGTCGTTGAAAAGCCGTGAAGAGTTCCAGCATAGGTGGAAAGCTTCCAATACATTAAGCTGGATAGTCAAATCAGGTTTATCAATAAGCGTAGCGTTTCCAAACAAACATTTATGGTTATTTTTGTGACAATTTTGGGCTATAGACGACTTCTTCAGTTCACAGTTCCGTACGTAAGCCTTGTGTTCCTTCACACGGAACCTTAAAGCATTGCTGGTCTGTTCTATATATGAAAGTCCACATTCACAAGGTATCTGATAAATTCCGCAGGAATTAATATCTTCGACGTAGTCTTTTGTTCCGTAAAAAATTATAATGTTTATGGGTTTAAAAACGACTTTGAAATTAAAACTTTTGAGAATTTTTGAAATTCCGAAGCAAATCTAAGGAGCAAAAGGGATGACTGTCAAATTCTCTCGTATTGGGAGGTCTATTGGCATGAGCGAGCAGGCTGGTTTCGGTTTCCTAAATTTTTGGACAGCTTTGTCTATAACGGAAGGGCTTTATCCTCTGTGTACTGCAATTCGCTTAAGAAAATCAAGTTCTGTCTGCAAGGAATCCTCAGTTAAGCATATACAGTGAAGAGCAATTGAATTAGAGTTACCTGTCTAGTAACGTGTAGCACCACCTTTCGCACTAATGACGGCGGTGATTCGTCTCGGCATGGACTCGACAAGACACCGGAAGCGTTGGGAAGCCATACGGATCCACGACCCCTGAACAAGCTCACACAGTTCACGAAGATTTAATGGAGGATGGTCAGAGCCTCGAACATCTCTCTCGATGACATCCCAGATGTGCTCTATGGGATTGAGGTCAGGGGACCTAGCTGGCCAAGGAAGCGAGGTCGCGTCAGTTGAGTGTTCATCCAATCATTCGAATACAATTAGGGAGCGATGGCACGGTGCATTGTCTTGTTGCAGGATGAGGTTCCCAGTGGGATGTTGAAGACGCACAAACGGGAGCAAATGGTTGTTCAGGATATCCCGATAACGTTGACCTGTGAGGAACGATGTCACACGTGCCAGGGGTCTCATTTCAGTCCACGTAAACAGTCCGCAGACGAGAATGCCACCCCCACCAGCTTGGAGAGTACCCTGTTGGCAAGAAGGATCCATCGCTTCATATGGTTTGCGCCGTACTCGTATCCTGCCATTCGCATTTACCAACGTGAAACTCGACTCATCAGTCCAGGCAACATTTTTCCACATGTCTAGGGTCCAGTGGCGATGTTCCCGCGCCCATGCTAATCTTTGCACCATGTGGTGTACGGTCAGCAGCGGTACCCTCGTGGGACGTTGGCATCTATACCCCATAGCGAGGAGATGGTTCTGGATGGTGTGGCTGCTTACACGTTTTTGTGCACCAGCGTTAAATACCGAGTGATTTCTTGCAGTGTGGCCCATTTATCCGCTGTTACAATGCGAGCTAGCCGACGATGACCCCGCTCATCCACACGCTGTTGTCCACGGCAGTTGGCCCTTGAAGGGATGGTTTTACCGGATTCGATGTACTCACGGTGCACCCGTGACACAGTGGCTCGTGAAAATCCCAGTGCCTGCACGACTTCTGAGATGGAGTGACCCATTTGTCGGGCCCTGACAATTTGCCCACGATTACATGCGCTTAGTTCCCTCGTCTTACCCATACAGCGTCCGACTCTTACTGATTCCCGTCGCATCACTCCTATATTGTCGGATCGCTGCATGCGCCATGTCGTTTCCGTTTACAGGGCCGCCCACAGCGCCACATTTGCGTAACGCCTGCTGTCTCTAATTCAATTGCTCTTCATTGTATGTATTGCCTGATATACGAATGTGTAGAAGGCGGAGATTTTTTTGTTTCAATGGGTGATTTTTCATCATCTCCGAATCCTTCCTGGATTGGACACGATAAGACATGATCTCCGTCATCCATCTCGGTATTCATTTCCTCCACTATGCATTCGGTGAAATCATTCTCCACCTACGGTATATCTCCCTCTGAAAAATCAATTGATTCTTTACAAGCTGGAAGGATATCCTAACACTTTGATGTTCACACCCAGAAATGAGAAACATCTCGTTACAATGCTGCTAAGTGTCTTCGCGAGTCATTAAGATATCGTCCATGCCGTTACAGTAGCCAATAGGAATCCACCACACGTTCCCTGCTCATAAAAAACATAATCATGCTTGTTTTTCTTAAAGCACAACTTGGTAGACTGCGTGTTTCAAGCAGATCAACAGATGGCACCACAATCACTCGTTATATTTAAAACGACGATATATAGAAAAATATCATACCTTACTTCATGCCTTCTGGAAAATTAATATATAGCAGAAAAATATGATGAAAAAAATGGTCCCCCTGGAACATATAGAACGTTTCCACCAGGGGAGTGTTGCCATCGAAAAAAAAGTTTATGCGCATAGTGGCCTCCCTACTGCATTGATAATTGTAGTGGGCATGCATTGTATTCCATGCTTCCACACCTTTACATAGAACAATTTATTTTTTTACATATCAAACAGCAAGTTGGAAGAGGCAGTTAATAGTTTTTCCATCGTAAAATAGCTCTTATTTATTAGAAAAAAAGCGTTATTGCTATTGTTTTAATAGCGCCGCCATTTATACAAATCGAAATGGCGGCGCGCACATATAAGGTAAACAACTAGCACTGTTGGAGTTCTGTTGATATCAAAGGATAAATTAGTGATCGTTTTTCATCTGTTGGGGTTTTAAAAGTTGATACACGTTCTTTACATGTAAAATAAGATGTAAAACAACTCGATACAATACGCTTTTGTCCTATATCAAAAACATAATTATTGAACAGATTCTAGTCCGACACACACTTGCAGTATAAATGTTAGTCTCCTTCTAAATTAAAGTTGACGTGCATTCAATTCGTCGCGTGCGTCAATTCGTCGACTGCGTCAATTTGTCGCACGTCAATTCGTCGAGCGTCAATTCGTCGCGGACAAGTTCATCGACTACGTCAATTCGTCGCGTTTACAGATTTTGGTTACATACAAAACGAAAGCAAGAAAACATATGATTTTGAACGTCTTTCGCCCTGATCAAATTTATAAGGTTTGGACACTCAGACAGGATAGGAATATTACGCTTTTTCTTTGGCACTAAAAATATTAGACGGTAGACGGTTTTTGGACCGGGTCAGGACCCGGTTGGTCAGAGCCCCCATGTACAAAATTTTCGTAAAATCTACAGTTTTCAATTCAGAACCACCAAATCTGGTATACTCTCTCATGGTACTCTAACTTAGACGGTTGACGGTTTTTGGAACGGTCAAGGCCCGGGTGGTCAGAGCCGCCCCCACATGCAAAATTTTCGTAGAATCTAGTTTTCAATTCAGAACCATCAAATTTGGTATAATGAAACTCTAACTTAGACGTCAGACGGTTTTTGGAAGGGGTTGGAGCCCTGGGGGTGAGAGCCCCTCCCTCCTCATAAAAATTTCGTAAAATCTACAGTTTTCAATTCAGAACCACCAAATTTGGTATACTATCTCATGGTTATCTAACTTAGACGGTAAACGGTTTTTGGAAGGGGTCGAGGCCCGGGGTCAAGGGGGCCCCATACAAAATTTTCGTAAAAAGTTCCGTTTTTTACTCTTCAGATCTGCAACATAATTCAGCACTCCAATACCCTATCTACGTTCTAAGGCGCTCTTTGGCCCTTTGAAGCCCTTGCACCATAAACCATCAACCAAATAACTAACCAGCCTACGGTCTAAGTTAGAGACTGTAGATAACAATAAAGTGCAAATATATGCGTTTAATGGTGCATTAAAACACAAATCAATATAGTTTAGCTTTCACTACCAACGAGCGGCTTATCAGGAAGAAACATAATGTGATATAAATAGATAGTTCCAGATATTCAAAATTCAAAACGGTAAGAAAAAGATGATCAATGATAATGTGAAGTCGTCCGCATGCGACATCACATAGGTACATTGCATTTCTGTGTCGCTGGATTCACAGAAGCACACGCCAGATGTACGGCAGTTCTATAGATGTCTCCTAGAAGGTAAGTATTCCCATTCCTTTTTCTTTCTTTTTTCTTTCGCAAAATTTAATTAACTAAATCAAAAAATTAAAATAGGTTTACTGGAAAATTGCAGGAATATCTTTTTCATTCATTAACTTTAACCCGCTGAGCTTGGTGTTTCCACAAATAGTAATATGTACCTGGCAAATAAATGGTATCCCTGCTAGTACAAATTATATTAATGATTTCTTTGCGTCCAGTTCAATCTAGTACGTCCATAAGAGCGTTTGGGACCGTATGAAAAGTACATTTCAACGTATACCCCTACGGCGGCGGAGAGATCTAGGCGCTGGCTTCTGACCACTCGTCGAGAAGGATCCTGGTTCAAATCCCGGTGAGTCATGGACGTTGTGATTGACTTTTGTAACTGGCTGTCCCCTTCCCAGGAACCAGTGGCCCAAAATTAGGAACGTCTGACTGCTTATAGCCCACTGAATTGATCATGGTGGTCGTTAAACTCCAACTAAAAAAATATTGCGACGTGTCCATTGCTATTTGTTATGGACCGTATAAAAAGTATGTTTTTGATAACAACGTATCCACTTCCATGTAGGCTGGTCATAAAATGTTAGGGGACCGTACAAATTGCCCTTTAGTTTTCACCTTGTCAGCGCTTCGGTATATGGTTGAAGTATACGCATATCTAGTTGGGCCATTTAAGCACGTAGTTTGGTTTATATAGAAAATAAAGATAATGTTAAATTTTTACTCAGCTACAACACATTAACCCAAAAGGCTATTTCTTGAAATCTTTAATCCGCCGTGCTCATATTCACAACGTTAACATAACATGTCAAGTTGTTAATGTTGCAGTTATACTCTGTCACAAAACTTGAGTTACAAGACCTTAGGCGTAACCTTTTTTTAGGAATTTTTAGTCCGACGTATTTATAAGGTTTCGATAACATGCCAAGGTTATGGTACTGCGTTTCGACTGAGGCACAAAACTTAATAAACAGGCCTTAAGCCTTTTTCTCAGTTTTTAATCAACCGTGCTCATATACATAAAATTTTCAGAAAAAGTCAAGTTTATTGTGTTGCGCTTTTACTCGAGTACAAAACTATAAACAGCCATTAACTTTCACCCGCTGAACTTGGTGATTCCTCAATTAAACCATTAACAAGTCTTTTAAGTGATTGTATGCCATGGTCATATTGATAATGTTTGATGACCAGTCAGGTTAATGATGTTGCACTTATTAACGACTTAAAAAGGTATAGAGGCTAATAATTATTGTTTTAAGCCTAAGTTCATTTTTAACTTGACTTGTCATGAAATCCTTATGAATATGGCATTTATTTTATATATTTTGTACATTTTACATAGCGTGTGCATTATTTTTATGTTTTGGCATTTGTTTTATTTTGTGTTGCACTTGTTACAAAGCGTTTCGCATTTTTGTAATGCTTGTGACTTGTGATTGCATTTTGAATTTGTATTTGTTTCACATTTTGGATTACTTTTTGACATTTTATGTTTTTGACATGCTATTTTGAAAATTTTGTCTTTTTTAATTTTATGTTGTGTTTTACATTCTTGCATCTTCGTCGGAATTACATTCTTGAAAAATTCAAATGCAAGTTAGTACAAGGTATAAATCAATGAATGAAAAATACCAGCACATTTTAGTAAAGAGTAGAATTACAAGAAATTCCTCTTAAAAAGTCCAGCACGTTAACATTGTCTCTGTGCGCCAAAGAAAAGAAGTACGAATTTTTTTTTATCTTGCCAGCTTTTCTCTTCTGGATGGATTTGTTGGAATCTGTGCTATCACTCTTTTGATTTTGGCCATAGTTGTTCTCTGCTCTTTCGCAATTTCACTGATTATTTTGTACAGTCACAGTTTTTCCTCTCCCAGAATTGTATTCCAGCGTCTGTCCAATCCTTCAAGTTTGTTTTGTGTTCTGGGAAAGCCAAGTAAATTGTTTTCACTTACTGACCAAATTGTTGGTGGGAAAAGCGGAGGGCTTCTGCTCGGATTGTTTCTTCTGCTTCCAAGAAATTTTCCAAGAACATAACTTTCCTCAAACCACTGAACTACAGAATCTGCATATTCTAGTAAAATTTATTTCACTTCTTCAAAAGCACCTGGAATTTCATCAGATGAAAAAAATGCGAGTGCTTGCAAATGTCTGACTTTGAGAGCAAACTCACTGTTTTCCCTATATTCCGAGGCTATGCCAGAGGATGGATATTCCTCAGCACATTTTTTCCGAGATGAAACCAACAACATTTGTATGTGCTGCTTCCAAATTCCTTTTTAGCAGCATTATAACGGTAGCTATTTCAAAATCTATCATTATGCGTATATTGTGGTGCAAGCTGAATATCATAGTCTGATGCATAGTTTTGTAAATCCTGCAAAAATACTGTATAACATTATTATATTCTTTATACTTGCTGGAAAGTAACCCATAAAATAGTGGGACAAGTCTATGCATCTCTGGATTCGTTTCAACCATAGCATGAATGGTATATAATTGCATAAAAAGGGTTGGACAAGTTTCAAATGTCCCATCCATAATCAAGAGGGGTGCTTCTTTAAGCTTTCGTAAATTATGAGCTGTTAAAAATAAAATAATTCTTTGATCTCCAAATGCGCTATCTTTGCCAAGAGATTTTGCATCATCTCTTTCCTGTAAATCTATTGGGGCATCGATCCCTTCTGAAGTCGTAGGCTCCGCAGGCATGTCTTCTCTTCGTATTCGTTGTACAACTTGCCTTAGTGCATCCATATTAGGCATGTAAACTGCATTTACTGTAGCCATTGACGTTGTCACGGTTTGAATAATTTGCGCAGGGGCTTCGTCCGTATTTCTCGCTCGTTCTTTTACTTGCGCCCTTGCAACAGCAACATCACTTTTCTCCGGTCTTGGAGCATGATTATGTAGTTTCTCATTGCGCATCCTGTGTTCTTCTCCAATAAGAATAGTACTAGCAAAGCCAGTACAATTTCCATAATTTCTTTCAATACAGTGCCAATACCGTAAATCACCCCGCACTCTCTTATGGCAAAATAAATACCCTTTCCATTTCAACAAATAATTTTCTTTTTGTGGGTTAACTATTTATGTTGCATTTTTCATCTGCATAGTGCCTTCGGAAAAATATTTAAAAATATTTAGAATGATATATTTCTTTCCAAAATATTTAGAATTATATATTTCCACTACTATCACTTGACAACGCACAACAAAGGTTTCAACAACACGTCCTCTGTTCGCCAGTAAACTACGAACTAGTGAGCAACCATTCAATAAAACACTCAGAATACAGACGATCACGAGAAGCCTGTTCCTCGAATTAGGGTTTAGGCGGAGTTCATGATTTTCGTACCTGCGGTCACAAGAAGAGGTTAAGTTTAAGGATCGGCATCTTATCTTTTGTTTTCCCAAAACGCAGAGGTACATGTATTTTACAGCAGGGACGCTCCAAGCGGGGGATCAACGAATGCGAAGAACCCGGGCGCCAGGTTCCGGAGACGGCAGCAGGCACGGACTTGGCCGCTGTACTCTGGGCCGGTAGGCGTCATGCTAATTCTCAATAATAAATTCAATTTTTTTCCCGTGCTGCCCCATGCGAATGAAAGAAAATTGTTATACTGAAAAGACAATTTGTTTACCCCGTAACGTATTAAAAAAACCCTACGTCCCTACGTGCTAAATGGTCTGTAAGCCAAACACAGTTTTTCATGCAACACCTTCCCCGACTTTCTAAATTCAGATCTGTCTCGTTCGATTTATTTCCTGTACCGCCCCTCTCTTTCGCTAATTGTAGTTAATTGTCGTGAAACTGGTGTTTTACGTCGGGGTGTATTGCCATGTGCCCTGACGACTATACTGAAAGCGGTGAACCCCAGGGGAAAAGTATTCCATCAACAGCAACAGAAATCCAATGCCAGAGCAAAACTTTGTTCGTTGGCATTGCATCCAAGCAATTTAGGCGAAGTAGGAAATGTGTTTTTCTACTACGACACCAGAAGATTGTCGCGGATTCTCAGGCAATTACGATACAGATGTGTCCTTAAGACTTCTCTTTCAAGACGTCTAAAAGCCGGCACTACGGCACTAGGGGATGAGGACGGATCCAGTGCGGATGAACTTTTTGTTGCAGTTAGAAATTCCTAAGCACATTCTTCCTTAAAACACTGCCTGGTTACCAGTAAGTACTGTCTCATGCTTCAACAATTGCACAGATTTGCTGTTTTTGTTTTCATTCTTTGAGTTAACAGCGGGAAAAAATTTGAACTGCGTTGTTTCAGTTGGAAATATTTTTTTTTTACTTAACCAACAGGGCTTCACAAAATACTTCGATAGAATAGACATACCTTACATAAAGAGTTTGCAAGAGAAAATAGATTAATAATAAGGAAAATATTCTAAAACCCAGAAAAGAAATTGCGGAGCCGAAAAATCTAGGTAGAGGAAACATAAGGCTCTAAGAAAAAGTTCATATTTAAAGAAACCTGTAGTCGCTTAATGAGTAAGTGGTATAAATCAATACAAAATCATGTGCTGTATTTGAAAAAAAAATATAAGCAAGTAGGTATCGTGACTGTCCACAATTTCCTCTTTTCATCCTGTCGATATTACAACCACTACAGAAAATAAAATAACCAACACATAACAAAAATACTCATACAAAGTAAAATGCCCAAAACATAAAAACAAGTAACCACACAAAATGAAATGCCCAAATCATTAAAAAAACTGTAACCACACAAAATAAAATGCCCAAAACATGGTAAGAAATTCTGTTAAAAGCACAATGAAGGTAAACAATAGGAGAAATATATGTTTTTAAAACTTAATACGAGTGTCAAAACTGAAATAAAAAGAAAGAAAAAATAAATATTCCAAATTTCATTTTTATTTTAGATATTTTGACCTATTGACATTTCGTAAATTGAACTGCACTCAGTCAAAAAATATTACTTACAAGGACTCTTTAGTAAGTTTTAATCGCTGTGGTCATATTTATTAGGTTTCCATAACAAATCAAGTTAATAATGTTGCGCTTTCACTTAGGCACCAAATACTAATTATTGGCCGCTAGGCCTAGGCCTTTTAAATAATTTTTAATAAGCGTAACACTCTTAAATTGATTTCTCATGCAAACCTCATATGATCACAGCAGTATAAAAATTACTAAAAATGCATATGCGTTGGCCTCGGGCGTATCTATTAATGCTTTGTGCTCGAGTAACATTTCAACATAATTCATTTTATTTTCTATGAAAACTATATAAATATCAGCTCGGAGGACTGAAAACTATCAAAGAGCCCTTGGCCTAGGGTCTGCTTAATATTTTCAACCTCAGTAGAGCGCATTGCTAAAATCTTGGACTTCTATGCAAACCTTAGGAAAATTAGCACGGCGGACTGAAAATTGCTAAACAATATTTATAGCTATTGCTATAATTATTGTTTTGCACCTGACTAAAAGTGTAACATTATCTTTAGTTCTTACTAGCAGGAGTACCCGGTATTTCCCGGGTAAATATTACTATTTGTAAAATCACCAAGTTCAGCGGGTGAAAGTTAATGAATGAAAAAGGTATTTCCGTAAATTTTCAGTAAACGTATTTTAAATTTTTTGATTTAGTTAATTTAATTATACGAAACAAAAAAGAATTTACATTACATTGTATTTCCGCCTAATAAGGCACCCGTTGGTGGTGAAAGCTGACATTTATTAATTTGTGTTTTTAATACATCATTAACCGGATATTTTTTCATTTTATTGTCATCTACGGCCTCTAACTTAGACCGTAGGTGGGGTAATGAAGTGCTGTATTGGGATGCAGTTCTTAAGAGTAAAAAATGTAATTTTTATGAAAATTTTGATGGGCCCCCTTCACACCGGGCACCGACCCTTTCCGTCTGCGGTCTAAGTTAGAATGCAATGAGGTAGTGTACCAAATTTGGTCATTCTAAATTGGAAACAGTAGATTTTATAAAAACTTGGTATGGGGGCTCTGACCCCTGGCTCCAACCGCTTCCAAAAGTCGTCTACCGTCTAAGTTAGAGTACCATGAGATAGTATACCAAATTTGGTGGTTCTAAATTGAAAACTGTACATTTTACGAAAAAAGTGCAGGGGGGGGGGCTCTAACCACCCGGGCACCGACCAGTTCCGAAAACCGTCTACCGTCTAAGTTAGAGTACCATGATATAGTATAACAAATTTAGTGGTTCTAAATTGAAAACTAGATTTTACAGCAATTTTGTAGTGGGGGAGGGCTCTGAACCCCGGGCTCCGACCCTTTCCAAAAACCGTCAAAAGTCTAAGTTAAAATACCATGAGATAGTATACCAAATTTGGTTGTTCTAATTTGAAAACTGTAGATTTTACGAAACTTTGTGTGTGGGGGGGGAGCTCTAACCCCCGTGCCCCGACCCGTTCCGAAAACCGTCTAAGTTAGAGTACCATGATATGGTATACCCAATTTGGTTGTTCTAAAATGAAAACTAGATTTTACAGCAATTTTGTAGGGGAAGGGTCTGATCCCCCCGGCTCCAACCGCTTCCAAAAAATCGTCTACAGTCTAAGTTAGAATACCACGAGATAGTATACCAGCTTTGGTGGTTCTGAATTGAAAACTGTAGATTTTACGGAAATCTTTTATGTGGGGGCTCTGACAAGCCGGGCCTCGACCCAATCCAAAAACCGTCTGCCGTCTAATATTTTTAGTGCCAAAGAAAAAGCGTAATATTCCTATCCTGTCTGAGTGTCCAAACTGTATAAATTTGATCAGGGAGGAAGACGTTCGAAATCGTAAGTTTTCCTGCATTCGTTTTGTATGTAACCAAAATTTGTAAACGCGACGAATTGACGTAGTCGACGAACTTGTCCGCGACGAATTGACGCTCGACGAATCATCGTGGTCGACGCGTCAATTGTCGTAGTCGAGGAATTGACGAGCGACGAATTGACGTGATACCTTCATTTTCCAACAACATCATCATTATCATTGCTGCCACCTGGATCTTGGAGTAGTCTCAGTACATCAGGAGATATACTTTTACTTCTCTTTTGACGTTTGACTCGAAGACTGCTTACAATCGGGTCCGAGGAAATTAATAGCGTCTGCATCAAGTCCGTCATTGTATCGGCTCTACAAAATTTACGAGTATGATGTTCCCTGAAATTGTTATAGTCCTTATTCCGGGCTTCTTGAGCTTCCTCAGACATCATCCCAACTGGAAGTACAGCTTCCTTTATCAACTGTGCACCATGGATAAGTATCTTATTTACACTTTGTGGAATATAATACCACTTATATTTTCGGATGTATAATTCTGCTGTGTTGAAGCAGTATTTTTCAAACTCTCCATTGTTAATGCTGTACCCACTGGAGATTGTTTTAAGGATGGTTCCAAATCGCCGAATCAGCTCTTCATCTACGCCAGTAATATCTGATGCTAAAGCTGGATCTTCAAAGAACCCCCGCGCGCTATTTCCGTCCTTTGTCGGACCAAATCCTGCTTTGGCTATGTCGACAAGAAGCCCCATTTCTTTGTGGAAGCGATCTTCTATTCCTTTTTTTTCGTTCTTCATCCTGAGCTTTGTTTTATTTTCAATGGTTTCTATTTCCTTTTTCTACTAATAGCGGTACACTCATGGAACAACTTTCGTGGACGACCTATGTTTTTTCTTTCTTGAGCACCGTCTACTTCTGAAAAAGTCATTTTAACACTCAACCAATACCTGTTTTTTCGTAAGAATTCTTTCAATACAAAGTGACAGTGAGTCCACCGTTCTTTAAGTTTCTTACAAAATTCAGCACTTTTTTTCTGCTTTATATACACTCACTTCCAAAAGTTAAGCACGCAGAGGAAGGAATTAACTTCCGGAAGCCAATCGGAATTCGAGAGGCTGCAATTCGCCGCAGCAGTAGATGGAAGTATGTAAATGTGGTAGGTAACAGCGAATCACGGTGTCTTGCCGAGAAATATGCAAAAGAGACAGTCGCATAAGAAGCCAGCACTCTGAAGGGGTACAGGAGTTGCATGCAAATGCTGTTACAAGGTGTTGAGAACTGTCGGAGGATTTGTTTTGAAGACAGGCTTGATTTTATAGCTTCCAGAAGACGATTGGAAGATTCTGAGCTTTGGCGTGCCGTCGGACGCATTGAAGCAGGACAGTCAATCACAGATGTTGCTGGTTTCTTCGGCGTGAATCATTCCGTTATTTCACGTTTATGAAAACAATTTCTAACCAGCCAAACAGTTGTCCGCAGACCTGTGGCCGGTCGCCCAAGGGTTACGACCCCCGCGGAAGACCGATATATTGCTGTTGTAGCCAAGCGGAATCGAAGCGTGACGTACACACGTGTGAAATCTATGGTTACGGCGGCCATTGGTAAGACGATATCTGCCACTACTGTGCGTCGAAGGCTACACATGAAGGGACTGTACGCCCGGGTAGCACGGGTTTGTGTTCCTCTATCCGTCCAATCCAAAGGGGCACAATTAAATTAGTGTCGCCAACATGTCAATTGGACTATGTCAGATTGGGGCAACGTTATGTTAACGGATGAGTCCAGATTTGCCCTGCAACCCAATGACAAGCGTGTACGGGTGTGGAGGGAAGAAGGCACACGAATTGACCCCAGAACATCACCGAACATCATGCATTCCGAGGTGGAAGCATCATGATCTGGGCAGGAATTTTGTTGGGATATCGCACCGACCTCCACATCTACAGACGGGGTTCTGTGACGACTGCACGGTATCGGGATGAAGACTTAGACCCCACTGTGCGATTTTACGCTGCAGCTGTTGGTCCTGCCTTTGTTTTAATGGACGATAATGCGCGTCCCCATAGAGCTGCCATCGTCGACGACTACCTGTAGAGTGAGGGGATTGCGCGTATGTAGTGGCCGGCGTACTCGCCCGACCTTAATCCCATTGAAAATCTTTGGAATACCTTCCGCCGTGCTGTGTGTTCACGTCTTCCGACCCCAACCACTCTCACAGCTTTGGAAACTGCTCTACAGCAGGAATGGCGATTACTGGACTCTGCGGTGGTTGATCACCTCATAAAAAGCATGGTCAGACGTTGTAAACTTTGTATGCAGATGAGGGGTGCTCACATACACTATTAATGTCGGGTTTTGTTTTGTGTTGTGACTTTATTACTCGCTTTGTAAATGACTCCAATTTGACGTCCTCTTATAATTTCTGAAAATTCAATATTATTTTCACCTCTGTCTGTATTTCTTTGTTTTGATTCATTAATAAACATATTCCCTACGTTGCTGCCGCTTTTCGTGTCAATCCAAGCAGTATTTCTCCATTTTTTCACATCTTACTGGTCCGTGCTTAACTTCTGGAAGTGAGTGTAGTTCACGAATATGTCCCTCAGGATCTTCCAAGCCATATTTAGTCAATATATAATCACACACACAGGCTAATCTCCTTGAAATATTCTTTTCATTCCGCCAAACATCAAACAGCTCTTTTCTTGAAATTCCGTCCGACATCAATAAAATATGTAATAATAAAAAAAGTTGGTTAAAGTTGGTAATAAAACTGTTGTAATTACGTACCTAAATGACTAGCTTAAACGCTGAATATACTTTCACAACGGACTTTTACGGCCTTTGTTTTTGCAAGCTTGTTACTTCAATTACATCTTTAAAATATTTCATGGAATACGTCCCTTATAATTAATGAACATAAGAACTAAATAACACAATGTTAAAGTTTTGAAATGCACTAAAATTGTAAGCAGATACCTGTAGTTTTATTCACGGAAGACCCGAATAGGATCGAGAATACATTACGTGTACACAGATCGTAGTTCCGAAGGCAACTGCTGGGCGATGCTAAGGAGAAAACGATGGTTGCACTAAACACGTGACATCTACGTGCTCCTGCTAGGACCCAATTATTTCTTTTGTAAAACTGATTGTGAGTCGTAGCTACACAACTATTTAGGATTACAGTACGACAGTATTTAAGTTGTTTTGAAGCTATAACAAATACACCTTTTAATCAGCTAGATTTGTATTTGGAATCACTGTGCGACAGTAGCAAATTGGTGACGATTTTTGGAGGGTGGGGGCTTCACCTGGTGCTTCCGGTCGTCCCAGATCTGGTTGGGAAGATACCCAGGGGAGGTTGAGCATATTTAAAAATATTTTTTGAACAAAACATATTTAACCCTTTAACGACTATGACCTTAAATTTTTTTATCACTCTAAGTACCATAACGCCCGAAACTGTCTGTTGGTTCACTTATTTCTTTAGTAACAATAATGATGACTGAATGTGACCTCTGATATGCCGTGTAAATTTAAAGAGAAGGTGAAGGTAATAAATCTGACTGACTCTAGACAGGCGTTTCGGGCAGCTATGGTCGTTTGTATGTACGGGCGCTTCGGGAGTTATGGTCGGTAAAGGTTTAAATATGCTCAACCTCACCCATCGTGCTGTTTGGTGTCAATTGTTCCTATACTCCGATTCACCCTAAAAGTGTACTGTTGATAAAGCCGAAACAGCCTTATCACGACTCGTCGTGGAACGCAAGAACGGTATCCATCCGCGTTAATGTGCTCTTCTACTGTTTCTTTCTGATTCACACATCTCACAAGCAGTGGGTATTGGGAGTGGGGACTGCTCCCCCTACCGCTTGTTTAACTAACGTACCCTTCGAGTTTCCCCGATTGTCAATTTATTGTCTCTGTGTTGTTAATGTTGAGAGAGGTCTTCCACCTCTTCCCCCTGCCCGAGTTGAATCTCAAGTGGACAGAAACAGCCGAAAGTGAGAAGCTCTTGATTGAGCAACTTCTCATAACAAATTTGTTTTCAAAAACGCACTAACTTCTGGAACTTTTTTAGATGGTAGTTTTGCCTCATAAACTGCAGAGCTAACAAAAAGGGATTGTGAGCAATAAATCTACTGGTTTTCGGTCAAAACTCCGGGGACTACTTTTCTTAGCGGAGGTAGCTGTTTCGCAGCCTACATAGTGGTACACTCTTAGGTTGACTCGGAATATAGGATTTTCCTCGTGTTTCAAGTATGGAGTTAACGAAAACTTTCCAGAGAGATTTCACTATGCAATTGAATGCATCAATAAAGAGCGAGTAGTAGAAAGAGTGGATTTGAAATCAATGGATGATATAAATAGTTGGGTAGCCGAATGTTCTGTAAATGTGTACTTTAGCGTCCTAAATTATTTCGTGGGTGAAATGTAACTGTGTGGGAAAAGTACGACGTACAATTTTTTAAGCATGCAAAATAATGGGGAAAGGGAAAAAAACAGTATTTTTAGATAAAAGCAGAGAAATGTTCCGAAGTACTTACCTGGGAGTACGATGGTTTGGAAGAGTACGTGCGGTCGCCCTAAGACGACGGAGTGGCGACGGAGTGTATGTGGAGTCCGGTGAATGGAAGCTTCGTTCAGAAGGGCAAGTAACGGGCGGAAGAATATAGAAGGAAGCGGTTGAGCAATATGTAGTTATAGAAGCGTCTCATAGGAATACGCTGAAGGAAAGAGGTTAGCTTTACACAGCATTGTACAGTGGTGGTGCAGGTTTTCAACAGAGTTAGTGGCTCTTTCCAATGTCGTAAGTCTCCATACTTCATTTCGAACTTCGTCAGGGCTTAAAATTTCATTATCCGGCACAATACGACAATAATATCTCAGACTCCCTTCCATACTACGTTTTCTAAATTGAAGAAACTCCTTTATTTTCAAAAATATCCGTTCCAGGACGAAAAAATATTAGCTAAAATGTACAGAATAACAGGACAACTACAAATGAAGTGCTTGGAGAAATCAACTACTCCTGTACATCTTCGAAACCGTAAGTAATACTTTGAGTTTCAACCGGAACCAAAAGTTCTTACTCAACACTTGTGTCGTACATGAAAACATTTACATTCTTTCATATCTTTCTATTCGGAGACATTGTAAAACTAATAATAACGACATTGCGCCCATTTCTTTCTCAAAAGTTAAGAAAACAGTTATGAAGTTCTTCCACTTGCGCAGGATTACAGCACGCAACACATTCTTCCGAAGAATACACCCCACTCCTATTGTATTCTTCCGCGCATTCACTACAAACTTCTGCTCCCTTCCGAAGCACGGAAGCTTCACGTCGTCGCCGTTAACATCACTTAAGCCTCCCGCACCAACTGCTGCACACCATCGTACTCGCAGGGACGAAAAATTTCAAAAAAGTGTGACGTGCATCCTTTTTGAAATAAAAAATAACGTAAAAAACAAATCATTGACTAAGTCCTTTTTGAAAAACATTTATGTAAAATTTACCTTGTATGCAGGACGCCGAAATTCAGTCAGCGGCGAGGATGAAGTATCATCGCCCCAGGTGAGCAGTGTCTTTCGCGACGGGCACAAGTGCCGAGGATCAAAGCTGGAAGACACCGCGAAGGATTAGAGTTTTGGTGCAGTTACATCGTCGCCCTAGTGAGACACCATGGCTCCTTGCATTTGTCGCTGGCGGAAACAGCTACCTCCGCTACGAAAAATAGTCCCTATTGTTAAGAGCAAATAAAGAGGACAAGACTGTTCGGAATCCATTTTTCGTTGCTCAGCAGTTTTTGTACAAAATTTCTATGTAAAACGAGTTTTCATAACGTCAGAGATTAATGCTCGGCAACGACTGAACTAGATGCCATTGCTCCTTGCTGTTGTCGCTGACGGAAACAGCTATCACCGCTACAGAAAATAGTCCCTAGTGTCAAGAGCAAAAAGCAACACAGAGACTGTTCAGAATCCATTTTTCTTTGGTCAACAGTTTTTTGGACGAAATTGCTATGTAAAACAAGGTTTTAAAGCGTCAAGGCATTTTCAGAAATAAATTTGATATGAGAAGTTACTCAGTCAAGAGCCGGCACTTTCGGCTGATGCTCTCCAGCTTAGAGCGAAAGCAAGTGGTACAAAACTTCCAACCCAGTGACAAAAAATTGTCAATCGGGCGAACTCGAAGGGGGTGTGTTACTCAAGCAGGCACTAGGGATAGATTTTTTTGGTTGGAGGTTTAACGACCACCGTGAGCATCTCAATGGGCTATAAGCAGTCGCCCGTCCCTAATTTAGGGTCACTGGTTCCAGGGAAGGGAGAGAGCCAGTGCCGTAAGACAAACACAACATCCATGCCTGACCGGGATTCGAACCCGGACCCCTTACAGACGAACGATCAGAGGCCAGCGCCGTAGTCCACTGCGCCACCGGGGCGGCTGGATAGAGTTCGGACTCCAGCACAATTGTCATCCACAATCCCCACTGCTTCTCTTGAAATTGATCCCTGTCATTAGTTTGTTGCAGGGGAGACGACTTCACCATTTTGGGGCGAAGGGATGGAAGAGATTCGACGTCTATTTTGAAACGCAATTGTATTTGCTCATCAGCAAATGAACAATGAAACGGAAATGTTCTTTTCGTGAATATTAAACAAATTTCAAATAAGATTTAGCTTGTATTTTTATAAAAGTATCCAGCGATTTTATTTCCAAACGTTTATAAAAAAAACGGAAAATTAAGGGGATTACTTAAACAAAGAACAAGAAACGCAAAAAAAAACAAAAAAAAACAGAAGCGTTAGAACCATACGCTTCTGTCATTTTATTTGTTTTATTTTTGATAATTGTTTTAAACATTTACAACATATCAGCAGGACATGTCAAACACAATACGGGGTTGCTAATCTACGTATTGTTTCGTATCAAATGCGCAATGTTGAATATGTGAAAAAGGTTTCTTATTTTGATATTTATTGATGTTTTTGGAAATAAATCTTGGCCTGTAAAGCGATTATTTATCTAAACAGGAGGAAATATATTGGATGGGCCTGCCCGCAGAACAACTATTACAGGGGCAAGATTTACCTCCCCCGCGCCTGTGCACTGTCGTCGTCACATATATACATCACCATCTTATGCCTGCCAATGAAAAGAAACATTCAATGTCCAGAAATTTTTAAATACCACTTGAATGAAAAAAAAGTAAAACGTTTTTTAATAATAACAAAAATATAAAAGTCACATTTTAACCAAAAACTTAAATAAAATAAGCACTTTTTGCGGGGGGGGGGGGGCAACGCCCTGAAAGTTTTTTTATATTGGCCCCTCTCTAAATACGCCGTTAGTAAGTTCATATTATGAACATGTTATTGCATTCTTAATTTAAGATGTTTATTGGAAAAACTCGAGTTTCGCGTCCTGACTGTTCTGGATATGTATTGATTTATTTTCAAGTTCCAAACTTCGAAATAAAAAAAATAATCGGACATGAATAAACAAACTTTGCCATCGATTTGGGGCTCCTGTTCGAGTCGCTGACCTGGTGGCCCACCCGTTCAGACGTCACTGCCAAAGACAAAAAGTATGCGGAACATCGATCTTTCCACCGATATTAAACAAACATTGATGTTTCCACAAATATTTTACAAACATCGATGTTTCGCACCGATTTACAAATTCCAAAATAAACCACCGAAGAATCGCAAATATTATGAAGTAAAAAAAAGAGGCCCTTCCATTGCTTGTGAAAGTGGTGTCATCCTGTACTGCTGCATGTACACTGAAGAGCAATTGAATTAGAGACAGCTGGCGTTATGCAAATGTGGCGCTGTGGGCGGCCCTGTAAACGGAAACGACATGACGTATGCAGCGATCCGACAATATAAGGAGTGATGCGACGCAGTATGGGTAAGACGAAGGATCTAAGCGTATTTTATCGTGTGCCAATCGTCGAGGTCCAACGAATGGGTCACTCCATCTCGAAAGTCGTGCAGGCACGGGGATTATCACGAGCCACTGTGTCACGGGTGCACCGCGAGTACATTGAACCCGGTAAAACCATCTCTGCAAGGGCCAACTGCCGTGGATAACAGCGTGTGGACGAGTGGGGTCATCGTCAGCTAGCTCGCATTGTAACAGCGGACAGACGGGCCACAGTGCAAGATATCCCTCGGCAATTTAACGCTGGTGCACAAAAACGTGTAAGCAGCCACACCATCCAGAACCATCTCCTCGCTATGGGGTACAGAAGCCATCGTACCACGACGGTACCGCTGCTGACCGCACATCACAGGGTGCAAAGATTAGCATGGGCGCGGGAACATCGCCACTGGACCCTAGACATACGGAAAAATGTTGCCTGGACTGATGAGTCGAGTTTCACGTTGTTACATGCGGAAGCCAGGATACGAGTACGGCGCAAACCACATGCAGCGATAGATCCTACTTACCAGCAGGGTACTCTTCAAGCTAGTGGGGGTGGCATTCTCGTCTGCGGACTGTTTACGTGGATTGAAATGGGACCCTTGGTACGTGTGACATCGTCACTCACAGGTGAACGTTACCGGGGTTTCTTGGACGACCATTTGCTCCCGTTTGTGCGTCTTCAACATCCCACTGGGGACATCATCCTGCAACAAGACAATGCAACGTGCCATCGCTCCTGAAATATATCCGAATGGTTGGATGAACTCTCAACGCCGCCTCGGTGGCGCAGTGGTCTAAAGCGCTGGCCTCTGATCATTCGTCCGTAAGGGGTCCGGGTTCGAATCCCGGTGAGGCATGGATGTCGTGTTTGTCTTACGGCATTGGCTCTTTCCCTTCCCTGGAACCAGTGACCCTAAATTAGGGACGGGCGACTGCTTATAGCCCATTGAGTTGCTCACGGTGGTCGTTAAACCTCCAATAAAAAAAAAAGAACTCTCCACCGACGTGACTTCGCTTCCTTGGCCTACTAGGTCACCTGACTTTAATCCCATCCAGTGGCGCAGTGGTCTAAGCGATGGCCTCTGATCATTCGTTCGAACGGGGTCCTGGTTCGAATCCCGGTGAGGCATGGATGTTGTGTTTGTCTTACGGCACTGGCTCTCTCCCTTCCCTGGAACCAGTGACCCTAAATTAGGGACGGGCGACTGCTTATAGTCCATTGAGTTGCTCACGGTGGTCGTTAAAACTCCAATAAAAAAATCCCATCCAGCACATCTGGGATGCCATCGAGAGAGATGTTTGAGGCTCTGAACCCCCTCCATGAAATCTTCGTGAACTGTGGGAGCTTGTTCAGGTGTCGTAGATCCGTATGGCTTCCCAACGCTTCCGGTGTCTTGTCGAGTTCATGCCGAGAAGAATCGCCGCCGTCATCAGGGCGAAAGGTGGTGCTACACGTTACTAGACAGGTATCTCTAATTCAATTGTTCTTCATTGTATTTCACGTCTAAGTATCCTTCAGCGCTCACCACAGTAAGTCAAGCTGGCGGTCTCGCTGCACGTGAGGCACGGCTAGGCCTAACCTGTTTTGCGGGGATGTCTCCGCTGAGAACGGGCAGCCTTGGCAGATGTTCCAGCAGAAGTCACAGCGTCATCGTCGCCGCTGACTGCATTTCCGCGTACCGCACAGACAAGTAAATGTTACGTAAAACATTTTTAAAAATGACTCTATCAATGACATTTTCTTTTATTTTACATATTTTTTGAATTCAAAAAGCATGTTTAAAATTTTTTCGTTTCCTGCATTTTGCACCATAATCTTCACGTTAACCAGTTGCCCGCGTCGACTGTGCTTGTTGGTCTCTTTGCCTACGTTTCAGTTCGTGTTTATGCTGCGGGAGGACTTTCACTCAATAACTGGAGTGTTCAATAATGACTATGTTGTCGTTCATGAGCGTTTTTTCTGTTTGACTGATCATTTCAAGGTAAATGCATTTCTCGCCTTTAGAGCAAAGAGATGTTATGATAAATTGTAACTTATTAGGGAATGATATTAAACAGTTGAATTTGATTTGTGTTGTAAAATTTGTGCACTGTCTCTATTTACTTAATTTAAGAATGTCAACATTCTTAAGACAGTCCTTCCTGCAGGGTTTTGAGCGACCAACAAAGAGATAATTACAGGTTGGCCAGACAAAGAGATAATTACAGGTTGGATCGTCGCAAGTGTCTTTCGTTTTATGCGGTTATGACAAATTTTTCCGTCTTTAAGATTGTTAAAACAGAGCGACCCCTCACCATCAGTTTCCCAAATGATAAGTACGGATAATCGCTTGGTTTTGCTGTGAATCGTAATGCAATTTTTTCGTCGTGTTCTTTGCCGTGGTCTATTGGTTGGAGCTTGATGATCCCTGACTCCAATTCCTGAGATCTGAAAAGGGTTCCTTTGGGTTGATGTGGTTAAAGTATTTTGTCTCTTTTTGGACTGCTTTATACATTCGGTGGTTACGAAGAGACAGTGGTTGATGATGGGATAAATCACTTCCATTTTGGGTCGTGTGTCATCTTTCCGGATTATGTCTTTTTCTATTTATAAGAATTTATTTTACTTTACAATAAGTAGTTATTTCAAGTACATTGCGAAATGTGTTAAGAAAGAATGATTAATTTCAGTACAAATTCTGAACTTCAAAGGATCAGCCCGAGTTAATTGGAAAAAATAAATTTCAAGTATGAATAAAAAAAGTTTTGAACTACCACAATTCAGATTTCCCAAAATGTTTCGTGCCCAACTGCACTTTCTGCCTGTTGGGGATTGCCTGGAAATTTTGAAGTGCTTTCTTTAGGTCTACTATTTTCAACGCATACTATTTTATGGAAGATAGTACTTATTAATAATGATTTTCATTGTTTCATATTACCACGCACACCAAACTCAGTCTACTTTCTGTTTTTGTAGTGAACAGACATGTGATAATCTGCTTGTACTAGTCTCAAGGTCAAGCCGTGAGCTTCCCGTGACATCCACGCAGGCAAGGTCAGCGGTTGTCAGATTCTGTGGCGTCATTGCCTTAATCCCGTGTGCTTTTTTCTGGTGCTACTTCAAGTCTTCTTGAAGGGTACGCTTCGTGTGGTGGTTCCTGTGTATTTTGTGAGTGTTTCGCGATTCCAAGTTCTTGTGTATGTTATTCCGGTGCTTCTTCAATTGTTCGGTGTGCTTCAAGTCGTCGACTTGTGAAGTGTGTGCCTGTGTAGTTCGTTCCAGCGAAATTTTTTTGTGTTTTCGTAATTATTTGGACTGTGGCTCGCTCCAGCCGAGTTTTCTTGTTTTTTCTTCAATTGATTTGCTTCTCATCGCAAGTCAAGAGAAGACGTCAGCAAGTTAAGCTTTTTGCAAACCTTTTTTGTTGTTTGCTTAGTTTTCTGTTTATGAGCTAGTTAGGAGTTAGTTTTTCTAATAGTGATTGGAACCAGTTTTTGACAGGCAGTTAGTCAGGTTCTTCTCTATTTGGTTATCTATTTCACTCTAGAAGTTAGGTTGTCATTGTAGCGTTAGGGACTAGTGCTCACTACAATTGTTCTTTACATCAATTAAATAGGAGTTAGGCAGTAGTGTATCTTGTCGTAGTTTATTATATGCCGTAGTGTATTTTGCAGTAGCGTATTACCTGTTTAGCGTCAGGTTTCAAATCTAGGTTCTACAGTAGTGTGCAAACTTCTAGTTTAGAGTTAGTCCTTTTCAAAAGATTTTAGCTTTTGTTAGGTTCTAGGTGAATTTCAGTGCTTTTATTTTCTGAATTGGGATTTATTTTGTTCTTTGCTCACATATGGCTGTTTCACAAGACAAATCAGAGTTGATGACCTCACTTGAGCGAATCTCAACTGTCTGCAGCCAGAAAGTAGTGAGTGCCCTTGCTATCGTGAATGAACCTAAGGACCTGCTCTCCTCCCTGGATGAAAGCACAGACTGCCGTGGTCTGCTTAGCACCATCCTGGCTTCCATGTGCGGTGCTATTGGCCTTCTAGCAGAAGAAGTTCAGCAAAAGAACAAGATGGCACATGCCATGAGCGAAGAGGACCTTCTGTGGAATTCAGCCGTTAGCTCGGAACACCCTGTTCGTGAGAACGTTCAAACAACTGGCAGACCAAGTGGGTCCCAGGAGTCTACAGGGTCGAATGATCCTGCAAGTGGCAGTGACAACTCAGAACAGGATGTATCCCGTAATCCTGCGGAAGAACCGAGGACTGGCTGTGAAATCTCTGATCCAGAGCATAGGCCAATCTATGCTGAGACTACAGCTAAACCCCTTTCCCAACCCTAAGTATCCGGAAAACCTCCCAGCAGGACGACGGTGCTGGGAAGAAAAGGGACAGCAATGCCCCAAGTTTTGACTGAGCCAATCATCTCGGTTGTTGATGCTCCTGCTAAAAGAAATGGGGGCGTCAAGAGGTCAAGGAAGGAAAGGTCTACCTCACCCATCGAAAATGGGAAACGGGTCGACCTAACCGAGGCCGTCGTTGAACACCAGTTTGATCCACAATGCGTAGAGATGCAAGAGGTCATTTCAAGCATCTCCGTGATCGCGGAACAGGTGCAGGTCACCAAAGACCCCAAGACATGTTTGTCATCTAACGTGTTCGAAAGGGTGCCACCGGTGGTTTACAGAGGAATTAGCAACTGGCCTCTGATCCATGAGAGAATAGAAAAAGAGCTTGAGGAGACGGCGTCGGTAAAAATGGTGGGGGATCGTACCACCATGAAAGTGAAGACTATCGCCGATCATCAGCGGTTGACATCTCTCCTTGAAAACTGCAAGGTTGAGATTTTTACTTTCACCCTGCCGACAGAAAAACCGCTCTGTGTTGTCATTAAAGGACTGGGATTGGGTGTCCCAGTCGATAGAATCAGGGAACAGTTGCAGGATTCCTTTGCCGTCACAAAGGTGTGTCGGCTTTAAAACAGCCGCAACATGCAGCTTGCCAACAAGCTGCCGAACAACAACAGGCAGAAACCAGAGCCGAAGCAGAAGAATATGCCAACAAAAAGTAGGGCCCCTACTAAACCTACTGCTGTTGACCCCAAACCGGTAAAGGAGAGCCCCCCAGCTGCTTCCATGCCTTACACCTCTGCTGAAAGCTCCAAGAGGAGGAAAAAAAGGCAAAAATAACAAAAACAAGACTGCTGGTCAACCAGCAAAAGTTACGCCTGCCCCTCTGGCGATAACAAAAGTGGCTTCCCACCCTGCCACTACCGAGGTCACGGATCAAAAGCTGCTCTCAGAGCTTGTAGAGCGCATTGATCCCGCTGTTCTCAAACGGGTTCTGGTTGCCTGTCTGGTGGCTTCAGCCTGAGCTCCCGTGCATAGTAAGCACTATGGACAGTCTCAACATAATGTTTTGGAATGCGAAAAGCAGCAGGAATGAACTTGCTGAACTTGCAAGCTTCCTGAAAGATCATGACATCGACGTTGCTTTTCTCTGTGAGTCCAAACTCACGCCTAGGATCAAGGGAGTCAGTGTTGCGAACTACCAGGTGTTCCGGCAGGACAGAGATCCGGCCCTCTACAGGCAAGCAGCAGGAGGTAATGCCATTTTAGTCAGAATTGGTTTAGGTGAATCCATCGCACAGTTCAAGAATCTCAAGGATGTTAAGGCACTTGCTGTTAAGCTAAAAACAGTCTCAGGCTTGATTAAATTTGCTTCTGTTTATAACAGTCCAGGAAAGGTACCTTCTGACGTTGATCTTGACATTCTCTTTGGTGACCCCATTCCCACTTTAGTGGGTAGTGACTGGAATGCTAAACATCCTGACTGGTTTTGTCGTTCAACTAATAGTGCTGGGGTGGCAGTATCGCAATAGATTGACAAGCTGGATCTTACAGTTGCAAGTCGGGTCCATCCTACTTGCACCCCGTCACGCGGGGTTGGCGATGTCATTGATTTTGCTGTCGTCCAGTTCGTGAGGCATTTTCATCAGGTCTCTGTGGTTTCTGGGCTTGATTCTGATCATGACCCTGTCCTACTGAGATTAAATGGAGTCGCAGCCACCCGGCGGACGATGATGTATACTGATTCGAAGTTGTTTCAGGAAATTATTGCTCAGGTGGATCTGCCTACGGTGGACACTAATACTTGCTCAAACGTCGACAGTGCGGTGGAGATACTCACTCGTTGCATACAGGCAATCTTGGAACGATGCAGGAAGCCCTCAGCTCATGCCCGAGACCTTATGCACTTCCTCCACGTATGGTCCATTCTTCGGAAACTCCGGTGCACTAAGACTGTCATACCGCCCATTCTCGGTCCCCAGGCTTTGGTGTACGGTGATGACGAGAAGGCTGGGGTCCTTGCTGATACCTTGGAGGAGCAGTTCTCAGCTCATGACATCCAAAATCCTAGTCACATGGATAGGGTCATGGAGGCTTTAGCTACATACGATCTTGATGATACAGACGATGTCATCTCGCCTGTTAGTTACCTCAAGGTAACTGGACACATCAAAAAGCTAAAGGTGAAGAAAGCTCCCAGAAGAGATGGAGTTTCGGCAAGAGCTGTTCAAATGCTCTCTGAGAGCTGGATTCTGGTACTGGTGGAAATTTTCAACGGGTCTCTCCGGCTGAGGTATTTCCCCAGGGACTGGAAAAATACATTGGTAGTAGTGTTGCCCACACCTGGAACCAATCATACCTTACCAGAGAACAACCGTCCAATATCTCTCTTGCCCGTCCTAGGTAAGCTTCTTGAGAGGGCCATCCTCTCTAAGCTTCTTGAGTTCTGTGAAGCTAATGGTGTGATTCCTGAAGAACAGGGTGGTTTCCGGGCGAAGCATGCTACGTCCCACCAGTTGATCAGACCTACGGAATTCGTTTCTGAAGGACGAGATAAGAGGGAGTATTCTACTGCTGTCTTCCTGGATATCAACAAGGCTTTTGCACAAGTTGCAGAAGCTTCGATGCCCTCGCCCACTTGTTGAGCTGATTGGCTCGTACCTCAACAGCCGCAGTTTCACTGTTAAGATTAACAGTGAGCTTTCTTCGGAAAAGAAGATTCGGGCTGGCGATCTTCAGGGTTCGGTTCTTGGACCAAAACTGGTCTCCATTTATCTGCACGCAGATGATACAGCTGTTGTGATCAGGTCCCTGAACAAAGGCAGAGCAGCGAAGCTCCTCCGGGACTTTCTCTCTCAGCTGCAAACCTACTACACTGACTGGCGGATCAAGATCAATCCGTCTAAGAGTAGTGCGCTGTTGTTTTTTGGATCTCTCCAAGGAGTACTGAAACTCGTTATGTTTCAAGAGACAATCCCCTGGGCTACCTCCACTATGTACCTAGTGCTGCAACTAGATTGTCGACTTTAATAAGTGGCGAATACCATCTACCGCACGAATAAAGCTAGAAAATGCCTTGGGCAGCTAGCTCCGCTACTGCGCCGGAGAAGCTTCCTTAAAACACGGCACAAAATACTGCTGTACAAGACGGTCGTCAGGGCGGTGCTTACCTACGCCTCCTCCATCTGGATCGGTATTAGTAGGAAACAGCAAGAGAGAATCGTGAGGATGCAGAGCCGAGCACTTCGAATGATCACTGGGGTTCTCCCTTGCACCCTACTTCCGAACCTGAGGAACATACTTGGAATCGAGAAGGTACATGAGTTTTCCATGAGACTTGCCAGAAAGTTCTTCAAGAAAGCGGAAACCCACCCTAATGAACTTGTTAGGGGCGCAGTTGATTATAATCCCAGCGAATTCCTTAGGTATCCCAGAACTAAGGCGGCGATCGTTGACCCCTTTGATAGAGAGAGTAAGTATGTGAACACTGGTGGGTGTTAGACTGGATCCCCCGTTCTTTTTCAGATTGGCATCGAGATGGTGAACATGGATTCTGCTCGGACATTTGAATTTGATGTCGTTGAGTTTCAGTCACACCCTGGTGCGTCGCCGGCCGGTTGGTGTTGTGGTTCTCTGTGATGCTGTGCGGTGCTTCGTTCCCTTTGCCCCCTTCCACACGGACTGGTGCCACGGATCACCCTCTCCTTTCACTACATTTTTCTGTTTGTCTTTCCTATTGAGTTCACTTACTCAGATCTCCTAGCTTCTTATTTATAAGGGCAGTTTTAGACCTGGGGTCAGACACTCCCTTCCTAAAACTTCTTCATGTATCGAATCGTATTTTATTACCACGATTCGTCTATCTTTCATGTAAGGCGTGCACCTCTATTGAGCACGCCGTCTGTGTTTAAATTTGATCTGCCATCCAGTGCCTCTATCAATTATGTTTCAAATTGGGTGTTGCTATCATCCGAAGGCGGTGATTAACACAAAGAATATAAAACTTCGCGTGAAGAACGCATTCTCTCGTAGAGAGAACGTAAAACAGGCGACAACAGAGCCACCGCAAGCTAAAACATTATGCGCTATACCGGATATTTGCTTTCTATACCGGAAAGCAAATATTCACGAGCAAAAGACGTTACGGGGACTACGGCAGTGAAGCATCTGCGATGGTTTACCTCGATCTGATTACTATTTGCTTAGAGCAGTTTTTTGTTGTTGTTGCTGTTTTCTGATATCCTGCCAGTTCCTTATTTTGGTGAGAAAAATATGCAATAACATTAGTATTACTATTTAAATTAAATTTTAGCAAATATTATAGTTAGGCCTAAGTATCCGTACAAAATGCAGTCAATCTCTAGTATTTGGCATTACTGAAAATGTTTCTGAAAAGTTGAAAAACAAACAAAAGCCTTAACTAACCCGATGGGCGTATTTAACTAACATATCCGATTTGCGAAGTGATTATGCTACCGAGAAGGTAACAATCACTTGCTGTGAGTAGCGTGGCTGACTATTTACCAGAATTGAAGTTAACAGAAATATGCATGAGCAGTCTGCTCCGTCATCAGAATGTATGTTGGTTTCTGTGTACCACATCTTGTATCCTAGTGCAGTGCTTTTCAACCTTTTCACAGATTGTACCACTTTTAGGACATGGAAATATTCGATTATCACCAGTGGCTTAGCAAGATGTCAAAAACTTGAAGATCCAAAAAAAAAAAAAAAAAAAAAAAAAAGGAAAAAAAAATGATAAAGTACACCCACTCACCAGACTTTTAATAAGAAATTTGTGCCTGTTTCTCTGACAATCTTTGCACTCGTGGCTGGAGAGTGCTTACTAATAGAATTAAGTCAGATTCCAGCTTAAGACAATTCTTTTCCTAAGGTTTTATACACGTTAATGAAGAAAACGCCTTCTCGCCCAAGTATGTGGAGCCAAATGGCAGTATTGCTACAATAGCTTTTTCCCCCACTTCCGAGTCTCGGGGCAGCACAAAAGCAGAAGTATTTTCGTTCGATTGCATTGGATGACGTTATTAAGCAAGCATGTTGATCCTAAAATGTTCATTTTGCTTATCGGTTTAAAATAACTTTAAAATTAAAAGTTTTGGTATTTTTTTTTAAATTTTGAAGGCAATGTCACAGGAAAATGGAATAATGTCACAATTCTCTCGCAATGGGCGCGTCGCAGGAGATAACGTGGAGATAGGCTTGGGTTTACGGAATTTTGTTAGAGCCTTGTCTATAAAGGAACGGTTGTACCCTCTCTGTACTGCAACACGTTTAAGGAAATAAAGTTCTTTTTCCAAGCTGTATTTATCTGAACATATATGTATCGAGCGATATACGTAACCGTAAAAGGCGCTGAGTTTTTGTTGCCAAGGGTGATTGGAGGATCAAAGGACTATGTTGAAGACAAACACTCGTGGGAGAATTTATCAAATTCCATGTGAATGTGGAGCTTCGTATATAAGACAGACTGGTAGAGCACTTGCAATTTCGATTAAAGGAGCACAAGACCTACATTCGGAACTGTGACCTAAAGAAGTCATCGATGGCTAAACACTGTTACGAAAAGGTCCATAAATTTCTCTTTGGAGAAGCAAAACTAATTGACAAGCCAGATTCAACCACCAAACTTGCTATTTTGGAAGCTTTCCATATATATCAGAAGTCTTCGCAATTTGTTAATGGCATGGCATCTACCCCATTTCTAACAAGCGCGTGACTGTAAGCACCATTTATGATAGAATTTGAATATTTACGTGCTATTCGTCCGGATGAAGCTAGGTCAGTATCCAGCAAAACCATGGATGACCTGAAAAAATAAATATTTGTGACAAACCACGTTGTATTATCTTAATATAGTGTGATATAGTTTCAAGTGTTTCACTTGCTTTTCAGTGTTTGTCTTCCTTTGCTTTTTATATTTTTATGAAGCAACAGAACCCAAACTCCAAACTCCTTTGTTTTGTGTTTTTATGTTTGATTGTCAATTCAATTTTCATATCAATTTATTTAGCTGTCACATGAAGACGAAATACTATGTAATACAACAACAGTGTAAGTAACTATACCAGCAAGGAGATCAGGAAAAAGGTCACAAAAGACCTGACAAAGCCCCGATCTTCCTATACAAATGTAAGCAAGTCAGAGTTATACAGGAAGGCGTGGCACATAACATTCAAAGGAATTAGTGAAAATCAGTATTAGTGAAATTGCGTTCCATCCCCCTTCTACCCACCCACAACCCTCCCCATCTCCCTACTACTTTGCCTTCCTGTTCCCATTTTCTTAATGTACCCCCTGATCCCTTAGTCGCTTCTGCCCTTTCGCCCCCTCCATTTTTTTTTACAATTACCATTTCAATTTTCTCTATTCCTTTAATTCCCTTTTTTATATTTTTCGTAGTCCCAGAATGTAAAATTCTAATTTTTTTTTAAATAGATGGAAATCATTTATTAGTGTAAAATCATGAGGTAGAGAATTCCAAAATTGAAGCCCAGAATAATTTAATGACTGTTTGATATACTGAGTCCTAGGAAAAATTGGTCTCAGTTGAGATCTACCTCTAGTATTATATTCATGTGTAGGTAAAGAAATTTCAGTTAATATATAATCTATATAATTTTTCATTTTCCCAAATCGTAATTTTATAATTGTTTTACTGTTAATATGTTATATTTATTTGGGTTAACGTGTACGTATATAGGTGAGTCCATTAGTGAAGAGTGACTCATATCAGAATTATGTTTTAATTCTAAGAGTCCAATATATTTATTTTGTAATGTCTGAAGTTTCTTAAAATTAGCGTTACTTGTTTGTCCCCAAGATAGAATGCAATAATTTAAATGTGATTGTACCAAAGAAATATATACAAGTTGTAGTGTTGAAATGGTTAATATATTAAAAACACGACTAACAATCCCAATACTTGACGACACTTTATTCATTAAGTAACTAATATTATTATACCATTTTAAGTTAGATTGTAATTTTATCCCTAGATGTGTGAAGTCCATTACTATTTCTATTGTCTTATCATCTAATAGTATAGAATTATGAGGTGTTAGATTTATCTGACGATTTGTAAACATAATTGCCTTGGGGTTTTTTTTATTTGCCACAAGCTCATTTGAAGTGAACCAATTAAAGTATTTTTATAAATACTTTTATTGGTTGACCAATTAAAGTATTTTTATAGTTCTGTGCGTCGGAACATATGATCATATGTAGAGGATTTTAGGAAGGGAGTTTCTGACCCCACGTCTCAAACAACCCTTAGAAATAGGAAGCTAGAAGATTTGGGCTAGAGTGCCCCATACGAAAGTGACACGGAGAGAGGTAGAAAGGGGGAGGGAACACTCCTGTTGAATTCTTCCGCGCATTCACTACCGACTCGGACTCCGTTCCGACGCACAGGGCCGCGGGTGGCCTAGTGGGCAACGTTCGTGACCACCACGGAAAGGACCTCAGGTTCGATCCCAGACAGGTACGAACGCTCGATGCACTAAATATCCGCCGTGCGTCGAATGGGCACGTTAAGCCGTTGGACCCCGGGTACTGGCCCCCGGTAATAAATAAGGGCGTCTGCCTCCCCCTTTCTACTTCGCTTCCGTGTCACTTTCCTATCGGGCAATCTAGCCCAAATCCCGTAGCTTTCTATTTCTAAGGGTTGTTTAAGACCTGGGGTCAGATACTCCCTTCCTAAAATCCTCTACATATGATCATATGTTCCGACGCACAGAACCTTCCCGTGGTGGCCGTTAGCATCGCTTCAGCCTCCAGCACCAACTGCTGCAAAGCATCGTACTCGCAGGTTAATACTTCGGAAAAATTATTTCCTTTTATCTACAAATACTATATTTTTCCACCTTTCCCCGTTATTTTGTATGCTTAAAAAATTGTACGTCGCACTTTTCCCACAGAGTTACATTTCTCCGATGAAATAATTTTGGACGTTAAAGTACACATTTATCGATTTGTCTAATCGTTTTGGACAATTCAGATGGCGGAAAGAGCACGTTTCAGTGAACGACAAGCTGCGTTCCCGTGGTTCCATGACGCTCATATTCTTCTTGATAAAGTGATTATTTTGGTCTTTTGTTTTACCAAAGGATTGTCTTACGATAAGGCAATTGTAGAATCGTCAGAGGGTGGTGTTACGACGTCCACTAAGACAGTTGGCGACTGGTGTGAGTTTTGCAGAGAACTAATTTCCGTCTCTTCAAAAACAAACTGATAGACGGAAATTAAAATTTCATTTGGCATGCCATATTCTTGAATGTTTGTTCCAGTAGAACTGTCGTCTTTCCTCAGAATACTGCTTTCAGTTGTTGATTCGCATCATCAGACAATTCTTCCCTGGCACATAAACAATCAATTTTAAATTTGGGCAATCAATAATTTATTCTGCCAGATAAGCACTTTCCCATTCATGAGGAAACCAAACTTTTCCATCATAATAAATGTTTTGAAGTAGAGACACAATTAGCATTCATAAAGCTCCTTTTAAGCACCAACCAAAGATAATCATGAAACGGAACTATGACACAACTCACGCGCAGTGTCCTTCAGAGCAGGCGATAGATGGTAGCACGTTAGCGCTGGATTGTAAATCACAGACAACGGGCAGCAGTCGGAAGTATAACTCAAGCGACTGGAGATTATTACACCACCCCTGCCTTATCCGGGAATCGAACCCGGACTCATCGTATAAGAATTGCCAGAAATCAGTGCCTTTGATCTCTCGGCTATGAGGGCGGCACAAAATTCTATCATTCTACACAGGGGTGGCTGTATTGCATTTTATCAAGTGGGGATACAGTGATGTCAAACCCGTGTGACTTTCGCACGGTGTAATGCATTTCTAGGCTTAAAATTGACCACGTGGGGAAAGAGAAATTGGTGAAGTATATCCCTAAATGTAAGGAAATATTTTAGCCCGAACTCTGAAAAAAAGAAACATTACACATAAACTAATAAACGCATTTTAAGTTCAGTCCTAATCACATTGTTTTATAATCCCTTGCGTTTGCTTAATATTACAGTTCATTTCATGGAGATGAGAATTTATAAGAGATAGCCTGAGCGCGGGTTTCTGAAGTCAATCTAATGCGATATCCTTCCGCACACTTATGACTACACTCTGGGTCGTGTCTTCCTTTAAGAAAAATACAAAATTTGTGATTTTTACGCACTTATATCTCTTAAACTGCTTTTGGGGTGTAGATTGCGTGTGCGTGTGTGTGTGTCTGTGTGAAAATGTACATTAATACAATAATGTTTAGCTTCCATGGGCTCTCACAGGGCATTGGGTTGTACAAATTAAAAAAAAGTGCTAGATATCGCATTCCATCGGTCGACGTAAATTTCATTTTATACCTCCCAGGTTAAAATCATACATCTTTGCAAATTATCTTTTGTGAATTTGGTACAGTTATTGGCGTGGTTTTATCTTATGGAATGTTTTGTATTTGTAGGAAACCTATTTATGAATCATTAGGAAGCTGATCAAGCAGTTTGTAGCGAATTTCGTAAATAGTGTAGATTTTATATGTAATCTCATGCAAATTCACAATTCAAGCTTTTTTTAAAGAATGGCCCAAGTCGTCTGATTTGGATCTCGATGATTTACACTCAAAATTTTTAGGTGCCACTTTCTTTCTTTTTTTTTTCGATGGAGGTTTATCGACCACTGTAAGCAAATCAGTTAGATGGGCTATAATGAGTCGCCTGTTCCTGACTTAGGGCCACCGGATCGAAGAAAGGGAGAGATTCAGTGTCGTAAGACAAACACACCATATATGCCTCCCCAGTATTCGAACCTCCATCACAGACAAATGATCAGAACAAGCGTTTAGACCACTGGGCCACACGTGCGCAGGTACTACTTTCACCGCGGAAGCATACAAATCCTGCTTTACGGTGTTGCCATTGGAGGCATAGAAAGACAGCGATTCTTCTCTATATCAATGCTTCATATATAAATTTAGTATTTAATGGCTTTTAACATTTTCGCGTGGCAATTTTGAGGTAAAAAGGGAAATTTCCAGAAAATTTGTGGGAATTTTCATTTTGAAAAGTTACCATCACTGTGGGGATACCAGAAAAGAAATACTTGCATTAACTAGTTTTAACTACTCTTCTGTAGTGTATGTATTCATGTGCTGTGCGAATGGAATATCTATTTTTTAACGACAACGCTGCAAATAATAGACATATTTCACGTCATATAAATTTGTTTTGATAATAACAGTAATTTAAAATCCTGTAAATTATTTTTAATATTAACAAAACAATAATAAAAATAATAATTACAGGTTCTATAAATTGTTTTTAAAATGATGATAATTACAGATCCTAAAAATTGTTGTTTAACTTGCATCAGCACTGTCCACTTGCCAATGCCAACTTACATTTATGTTTGTTATATTCGCCTTTACATTTGACAAGGACAAATTCATCAGGCGGAAGAGGTCCCATATTTTTTAATTGTAATTTTCGCTCGAAATTCCCGCAGCTACACATAAATCACAAGTTAGTTACGGCGACTGCATCCTCTTCACAGGGAGCAATAATTGACACTTGTCTCCAAACTTCTGAAGGTTGAGCGGACGGCGTCTACGTACGTGTTTCCCAAAACCCCGAAAGTTGAGAGCCGGCCGAAATAATCCCAAAGAGCATTCTATTCTCTTTGAATTATCCTTTGAGGCAATCTACGCATGCGCGCTAATTAAAACTTCTCGACAGCTGAGGAGCCATGATTGACAGATTGGAAAAAAAGTCGCTCAAATCTGGGGATTACTCCTCGTGGTTCCTTTTAGTAAATCACCAGGAAAAAGGAGACGACGTGCTCGGTTTGTGGAAGCAAGACTGAAATGACGCTGGGAGCCAGATTGAGAGAGAGAAAGAATGCTGGAAGTCAAAGCAGATACACACCGAACAGTTAAATCTGTGTAAATCTCAGGTTTTCACTATTAAAAATAAATAAGTAAATGAATAAAAAAACGTTTTGTCTTTTAAATTTCGTTTGGAAACGGACCCCACAATCCCTTTAGTAAGAGCCGTTCTGATTCTATATATTTCTGTTTGTTTTCTTTAAAGCAATGGTAAATGAAAGAGCAAATATACAGCAGGAGTTTCAGACCGTACGGTTTAGGAGAACATGAAGACTAATGCGTCACTTAACATGTCTGAGTCCTTGATGCTGGTTGTGTATGTGTTTCAAGTGAATATTTCTTTCACGCATTATCTGAATAAATTTGACATCCACAAATATTAAATGAAGAGTTTGTGACGTGCCTGCCCAGCAAGACCCACACGACATAAAGGCGATAGCAGTCAGAACGAACGTCCGCGTAGCTCAGTTAGAAGAGTGACTTATTCCGGAATGTGGGGACCCGGGTGCGAGCCCAGGCGTGGACAAATTGACGGAGAAATTTACTTCGTTATAAGTTCTCAAATGCGCATACGGCCTATCAAAATACATAAAACGCTCAAACATTTGCTGTTCTTATACCTTCACGAGAATTTGTTTTGCTTATGTACCTTATTTCGGTTGACATTGATGATTTGCATAGTTCGAAATCCACAATGAAGGATGTCTCTCCACTTCTGTTGGAAATCCAAGATTCATGTTTCGTTTATTTTTTCCTCTTTCACACCATCAGTTTTTTTCTGCTGTCTTTGTGTTTTTGTTTGGGGCTTAACGTCCACCGTGAGCAACTCAATTGGCTATACGAAATCTCCCGTCCTAATTTAGGGTAACTGGTTCAAGGAAGGGAGAGTGCCAGTGCCGTAAGACAAAGACAATATCCATTTGAACGCGGACTCATCTCGAACGAATGATCAGAAGTCAGAGTTTTGACCACTGACACCGCCACTAGGGTGGCACCATTACAGTAGTTTTGATCTAATCTTACTCAGGACGTGTCCACATATACTGTATAACGATAAGTGATTATTTTTGGGTCTGTCTGTTTTTGCTTTAGCAAATTTCTTTGAATTTATTTTAGAAGCAAGTAAATTTCTCGCAGTGATCCGGGTTTACGCATATTTCCATTATCCATAAAAAAAATACGTAAATATCTGTAACCTGGTGTTCGCGCTTTTGTCTTGCTATCGGTATAATGATTGGAAAAATAAATTATAAGTTTTTCGAATGAACTTCAGTCATCCTCTCGATCTGGGAAATGAAGAAATATTTAACACCCGTTCGACGCTATGTGCAGTTGTTCTGGGGAGAATTCGAATGTCACTCATGCATACATTTTAAGGACTAGTGCCCCAAGAGAGAGGCCTGGGATCCTTCTAATTCGTTTTCTCCTTGGTGGCGCGGACGAATCAGATAACCGAATGGAGTGTGTTGGGCAATGCGCGTCGAACGTGTGATGATGAAACAGGAAAGGCAGATATTAGTTCCAAGATGTAAGAATATCGCGGCTCTTTGACGTCAGATTTCATACCATTTTTCATAGGGGATATGTACTTGTGTTTCCTAAAGCTTTGAACTGAAGTACAAGAACTCCAGTTACTACGAGCTTAATGCATGTTCATTTATATGCTTTTAGTCCTAGCAACTTCCAAAGCTAAAGCCTGGGTTTACTATTTAAGATGCAACCTGTGTATTCTGAGTTTTACTGCAGTGAATAATTGTGTTATGTGCACCCCTTTCGTTACCCTACGAGCCCGTAAACTATGAAAAATATATGCTTCATATGCACTCTATGTGGGAAAATGTTATTATCGGTACACATGCCCATCAATAGTTTCCTCTTCACTGTGGCTTTATGTAAAGTATAAAAAATAAAAACATTTGCATATATTTTTAACAGTTATTGTCACGGAGAGAAAATATCTGGATACCATGTAAAAATCAATGCCTGGCAAACATTTTCTTAAGCGCAATATGCTATTTTAAATACACCTGACCGCGAAAACCCCTGAAAAGCTTATACCGGAGTAAACCAGTTTATTTTTGTGATGTACAACTCATAAAGATTCGCCAAGCTTTCGCTTTCCACTGGGAGGCTGTTTCAAGGCAGTTGCGGATATAAAATGCAAGGAATTAGAACACGAAAAAAACAAACCTTTTTTTCTTACATAAAACAAAATCTTTGTTTCTTACATGTTCTAATTCCATATATTTTATGTCTACCATTACCTTCAAAAATCAGGTGCGGTGGTCCTTCAAAGTCTGGTGCGGGATTTGGAACACTCGCCTCATAGGACCTGTGTTCTACAATGGAACCTTAACGGGACGAAGGTACCTGGAGCTATTGCGAACAACAGTACCTGATATCCTGGATGACTTGCCATTAATGCATCTGCGTTCTGTGTGGTTTCAGCTTGACAGCGCCCCAACATACCAGCTGGTGTCAGTGCGAAGCTTTTTGTCGGACACTTTCGAGCACGGGATCATCGGCTATGGAGGTAATGTGGAGTGGCCACCGAAGTCACCTGACCTAATCCCATGGACTTCTTCTTGTGGGGTTACGTGAAGGACCAGGTGTTCAGCTTGTCATCCCGCCATGTTTACGATTTACAAACCCGTATTATCCAAGCATGCTGTAACGTAGCACCTGAACTGCTGCAGAACGTCCAACAAGAAGTTCTAGCTCGAATACAGATGCGTAGTGCTGCCGATTGGGGACACATCGCAAATGATTAAGTATTAGTATTGACATTTTGATTATTTTGTGTTTTTCTTCTTCATAATGTCCTACTGCTGTATGAATTTCCTACTACTTTACTGTACAGTACATAATAAATTGTACCTTGCTGACACGTACATGTATTAGTTTCATTAGTAAATTTGCATCACCTTATAATGTCACACTTCTGCACGCGATGAGTGACGTATTTATGCCGGTGATCGGATACCGAGAGATCTGCATCAGGTTGTCGTTTAGTAAGAAGTACGGGTGTGATGGTATGTTTTTAGGAACCAGCAGAGGGGATCGATTCAGATATGACTGACTTAAAAAGCAAATGCCATTATTATTTACACCCAAATTAATTTTAATGATGAGCATTATTTTATAAAGCTCATCAATAATTTAAACAAGCGACTCAGGATTATATTGGCTTCAATTCAATTCTGGTGTTTGATAAAAGTTCGTTGTGTACTGGTATTATTTAAAATGCTAGTAGATTTAAGTGTTCCTTCGTATTGAGAATATGTCCAATACTACATTACATTTATAAAGTTTTGCATATTTTAAGCAAGAAATCTAATCTATTGATTTTTTGAGTTCTGGTGTACTGATTTCAGGTAAAATTCTCTGGCAACAGTAGTGCAAATACACATTTTCCATTTATATTCATAGTTTCAACGTTCTTAGAGCACCAATAGATGGCGCCAGATCTGGTACTCTTAGGAAGAAATTATCTTCAGATCATACGTGTGCCTCCAAAACGCGGTTTCAAATATTTTGTCAAGCGGCCTCCTAAAATAATATTTTTTTCTGTTGTTGTTTGTGGACTGCCTTTAAATATTTAAAAAGACGCATTCCCTAACAGAAAGCAAAAGTTTTCATCAACTGCTAGCAAGTATCTGACGAATGGTACATTATATCAAATCAAAACAGTGTTTACACCGGAATATGTCAATTCGGTGCAAAACACAATAATGGAAATGACAGTCATGAGGAAAATAGGCCTTTGACACCAATTGTTTATTCGGAGAAATTTCAAAAAATAATCTCGGCCGATCTACCACTATAAATAATAAATCGTCTCTTACTAACAACCATACAAAGACGAAGAGCTGAAATTAACCCTGGATTTCAATTATACGGAAAATATGAGGGACTTGGAAAATAATAGTAATCAGCAAAAAAGCTGTTTCCCGTCCTGCACTTATACGGAGCAAATTTCGAAGTCAGAGTTGTTTAAAGGCTGCTGTCCGCTATGAATTTATACGGGGTAGTTTAGGAAATATAGAAAGTAATATCAAGGGATAATGGCTACCCCTACAATACAGGGCATTTTAGGAAATAATATCGTCATGTTACAAATATTAATAAAGAAGCCACAAACAATACTGAAGGACATATATTTCCTTCTTGGGAATCCATTACATACGGAGTAGTCTTAAAAAATATATAAAGCTCTTTCTCTCCAGAATCCATTTCCTTCAGACATGTACAATGTCCTTAGATGTTACTTATGCGCCTTCCCACTTAGAGGCGACGAACAATATTGTCTGCGAGGAGCAAATCCCTCCCTGTTAAAGAAAAATAAGATTTAGAACCACTCAGCTTAAGTGCCATCTATCGGCACTTGAGATAAGTGGAAGCTCTGAAAGCGAAGGAGCTGACGATATAGTACGGTAAGAAACTAAACAAATTCTAATAACCCTGCCACAAGAGGAAACTATAGATGTCTTCTTTGCCTAATGAGTTTTTCCGCGACGGTTTTCTTTCTTTTCTTTTTATTTAATTTGTAAGGCTTTAATCACTTGCGTTGCGTTGTGTTTTCAATTTTATTTACTTGAGACATTCTGGATTTACCTCTTATTTTTCTATTTCTGGCGCAGGAAAATTCCACTACTGCGGGCCTCTCTATACCACGTTTCACTTGAAATTAAGTCATTCACATTCATTTTCATTTGCTTTACTCTGCTACAAATGTATATAGCCTATTGTATTCACATTTTGCAGTTGTGTTTCGAAGCGTCAGAATAAACTAAAGTTCTCGCACTTTAATGAACTTTTTTGTGTTCGGGTTGTCGAGGTAAGGAACCGTTAGATGTAGCAGTATCCATACCGTTTAAATAAAGATAAAGATCATAACTACATTTAAGGCCTAAAGTTTGTTAGTTAATTTTTTTCCTTCTCTGGTTCTGGAAACATTTTTCTTTTTTTTATAAGACCTTAAATAGGTAGTACTTTTGTCCGTCTCGGACAAGGTTGTTTTTGTTTGATTTGTTGTTACGTGTTGCTATGGTGCAGTATTAGCCACTTTTGCAATTCGTTTGTATGGCAGGTGTGTATATCTTTTCTTCCTTTTTTTTTTTTTTTTTTTTTTTGTGAATTTTTAAAGTTTGGATTACTTTTTGCTCCGCTTAGTGCTAACCATCGCAAGTGATTCGGTATTCTGTGCGGAAGCTTTAAAATCTCTTGCCAGAGGTTTTAAAGCTTCCGCGCAGTTCTCGGCGTTTTCATGTAACGTTGGAGTAGTGATTTGTTTGACGCTGTGTATTCCAATTGTAAAAGAGTTTGTCTATATTTTTTAGCATGGAGTTGTCAACTCTAGGAAATTCTTCCACTTTGTCCACATCGGATGTTTGCGCTGGCCGTTTGTTCCCGCTTTTTTACGCTTTCCAACTATAGCTTGAAGAAGCGTATGTTGTCCAGCTTTGTCCGCCCTTCCGAACGATAACTCGAGTAAAAGTGGATCGATTTCGATGAAATTTTAGTATGTGACCTAGGGACCAAGCCTATTGAAAATGGGCGACATGGTGTCATAGGTCAGGACATAAGAGCGGGATCCATTCCATTGCCCTTATGCGTCATACCTTACGTAAAAATGATTCGATGCCGATGTAGTTGTAGTATGCTGTAGGGGACCACCTCGGGACGAACCCTGTTGAAAATGGGTGAAATGGGAGCAAAAGTCAGAACATATGAGCGGGATTCATTCCATCGCCCTAATGCGTCACAACTTACGAAACAATGCTTCGATTGAGACACAACTTTATCATGTCGTTCCGGAAGTAAACTTAACCGGTTCTGCTGAATATCATTAAAATGGGGGCAAAGGTCACGGCACAGGAGCGAGATTTATTCTACAGCCACTGTCCTCATAACTTGAGTAATAACTTGAGTAATGATTCCTGTTATGTTGAAAAACGTATCATAATCAATGCATGGCATGTTTTTACTAACTTGTTGAGTTCGTCGAAACGGTTTCTTGTTCGTCAACCGCTGCAATTGCTTTTGCCCAGCAGCATGCTTGTATGATTTCTACAGTGTCCTGCTCTACTTGTAATCGACAGATTTCTTTGGATGGGGAAAATTTGCATTTCAAATGTCGCCGAATAAGCGGGAGAAATTACGAGAAAAAGCAGAAATTGAAATGTTCTTCTGTATATAAGACCAAATCGTAAACAACGTTGCAACTGAAGGCTCAGATAAAGTTTTAAAAATTCGTAAAAAAACAACAACATGCCTGTGCCTCACATAAGGATTTCACTTTCAGGTTCTGTAGGGCCTAGTATTCCATATAGCGTGGAAAAAGGCTTCAGAATCTAGGTCCGAGTTAAATTAAAAATTACCTTTTTAATATATATTCATGAACAACCAAAAATTCACATTATGGTATTTGAAGCAGTTCAAACTTAAGGATTCAGTGTCTCTAAGAAGGATGACTAACACTGCGAAAGCTCGAAGACGGATCCGATTATATTTAATATCAACAAGGATTACTTTTCAGATCTCTTGAAATATTTACGTGTTAGATATTTACTTACCACATTTTTAAAATAACTATACATTAATAATTTGCTGCTGTTTCTTTTATTAAATAATTTGAAGCAAATCTAATAAAATCAACTTTTGTCAGTCGCCCGTCCCTGATTTAGGGCCGCTGGCTCCAGGAAAGGGAGAAAGCGAGTGCCGTAAAACAAGCACAAATCCATGCATCGCCGGGATTCGAACCCGAACCCATCTCGGACGGATGATCAGAGGACATCGCTTAGACCACTGCGCCACCGGGAAGGCAAAGGGAATGCTTAGATACATCCGTTTTCTTGCTTTTGTTTAATGACAAGCGTGAAGAACTCGATGGCTCTAAGCAATCGTCCATCCCTAATTTAGGGCCACTAGTATCAGGAAAGGAAGAAAGCTAGTGTCATAAGACAAACACAACATCCATGCTTCATTGGGTTTCGAACTCGGACCCATCTCGGACGAATGATCAAGAAGCTATCGCTTAGACCACTTCGCCACTGGGAGGGAAAAGAAAATGTTTCGATGCATGTATTTTTGTTTGTTTGGAGTTTAATGATCACGGTGACTATATCAATGGCCATAGGCAAGCGTCCGTCCCTAATTTCAGGCCTCTGGTTCGAAGGAACGGAAAAAGCCAGTGGCATAAGGCAAGCGCAACATCCATGTTTCCTTAGGCTTCGAGCGCTGACTCATCTTGGACGAATGGTCAGAACCCAGCACTTTGATAATTGCGCTACTGCAGCAACCATGTATTTTGAGCTACTCAGGTTATGGACATGTGGATGGATGCCGTTTTTAAGGTATCGCTTACAAAGCAACTGAAATTTAGTCAAGTGTATGTCATCCGTCTTAGATTTTTTAAGAGATATATTTTATATGTTGGGGGTCAGCCCACCTGTTCAAAATAATTCGGGGTTCCAAAATACTAGGCCCCCATGGTTGCGTAGTGATCTAAGGGCTGGCTTCTGACTATCCATACGAGCTGAGTCCGGGTTCGAATCCTGTAGAGGCATGGATGTTATATTTGTTGTACGGCACTGGCTGTCTCCCATCGGTGAAAACACATATTTGGCCGTGACAAAGATCGACTACGCTCTCCCTCACTCCGCAGTAAGTTGATCTCCCAACTAAGCTACACGGACAGAACGTATCGCTGAAGGTTTGTCGTCTTGACATGCGCTTTACCTTTGAAGTGCGTCACATCCTCTCCCTCTTATTTTTTAAGCCAAGAACGAGTTTTCATTCATTTTAGACGATGTGTGGAACAAACATCACACATTTTGTAGAAGAAGACCAACGGCCAGTGGATCCATCTTTACGTTCGGGCGCCAATGCGAAAACACAACTTTGTCCGCGATGGGAATCTGCGCTCCCTCGCAAGTTGCTCTCCCAACTAACTATCAACAGATCCGCAGCGAAAAATTTCGTCTACATATACGAAATACACTGACGGAAAAATTTTCCCAACACCAAGAAGGGGTTCTGTTATATAAGCGACAGTTAGTAGGCGGAGAGAGTACATCTGTACGATGACGTCTACGCAAATTTCGCGCTCGGCGCGTACGTGTGGCGCTAGTAGCCCCCTCGGAACATGCAAAGCAGGTTTGCTGTAAATATGTGCTGTAACGTTCGTGAGCGTTAGTTATCGTTGAGATTCGACGTAGTGTGTTGATGTTAGTCAAGAATGCCTTTAAGAAGACGAAGAAGCCATTATCAACAGATCACGGAGTTTGAACGTGGTCGTGTAATAGGGCTACGAGAAGGTGGATTTTCTTTCCGCTATATTGCAGAACGACTTGTCAGGAATGTAGCCACTGTGCATGATTGTTGGCAGCGGTGGTCAAGGGAAGGTACTGGCTCAAGAAGACCGGGTCCTGACAGGCCACGTGGCACTACTGAGAGGGAAGACCGCTTTGTACGGTGTATGGCCGTGGCGCATCGTACCGTGTCTGCGGCAGCAATTCGAGCTGCAGTTGACACCACAGTGACACAACGAACTGTTACAAATCGGTTACTTAAAGGACAGCTCCGAGCCAGACGCCCTCTGGCGTGCATTCTACTTACTCCAAACCACTGCCGTTTGCGACGTCAGTGGTGTCAAGGTAGAGCTCATTGGAGGACGGAGTGGAAATCTGTTGTGTTTTTTGATGAAAGCCGGTTCTGCCTGGGTGCCAGTTATGGCCGTGTGTTGGTTAGAAGGAGGCCAGGCGAGCGCATGCAACCAACCTGTCTGCGGCCGACACACACTGGACCTACACCTGGAGTTATGGTCTGGGGAGCAATTTCCTATGACAGCAGGAGCACTCTCGTGGTGATCCCACGCACCTTGACGGCACAGTTGTATGTCGGTCTGGTGATTCAACCTGTTGTACTGCCATTCATGAACAGCATTCCAGGGAGTGTTTTCCAACAGGACAACGCTCGCCCGCATACCGCTGTTGTAACCCAACATGCTCTACAGAGTGTCGACATGTGGCCGTGGCCTGCTAGATCAACATATCTTTCACCAATCGAACAGGTATGGGACATCATTGGACGACAACTCCTGCATCACACCCAACCAGCATTAACCGTCCCTGTATTGACCGACCAAATGCAACAGGCATGGAACTCCATCCCACAAACTGACATCCAGCACCTGTACGACACAATGCATGAACGTTTGCGTGCTTGCATTCAACATTCTGGCGGTTACACAGGTTATTAATGTACCAGCATTTCACATTTAAAGAGGCTCTTCTCGCGCTTACAATAAGCTGTGATCTTGAAACCTTAATCGATTAAATATGTTACATATACAAATGTATTGCCGCCATTTCATTCCTCTACAACTATTTTTTCGTGGTGTAGGGATTTTTTTCCGCCAGTGTACATCGCTGCGGATCTGTCGTCCTGACACGTGTTTTACCTCTGTAGTACGTCACACATCCCTGGAATCAGTGGTCCTAAATTAGGGATGGGCGACTGCTTAAAGTCCATCGAGTTACTCAACGGTGGTCAATAACGCCCCCCCCCCCTAAAAAAATGAACACTAGCTTTAAATAGGCGGTACTTATGCTGCAGCAAAAGAGCTTTTCCAGACTTCAGTGACCAACCCTTCCATTTAGGAAAGGCCGTTTTCAACAGAATCACAATAACAACTCCCAAATCACCTATAAAGTAATTCAAAGCATTTTGTAATAATATTTTTTTATTTAAAAAAAAGTGGCGAGCGTCGCATTTCAACTAAACAAGAGAAATGTGATTCTCGTTGGCCTTACCTCTAATGGGATATATCTTCGCACATTTCCTGATGTTCCTTAACCAGATCAGGGGATCTCAACACTTAGATGTAGACCGCTTCATGACCTTTATATCGTCTTTGTTCCCTGTGGAAGAGAGGATGATTGAATAATGTCTATAGTTTGCTCAGTTAAAGTGGGCGAAATTTTGTCAGTTGCTTCCAGTTTTCTCAGGTTTAGAATTCGAAGTGATATGCTATGAATTAATAACTACTTGTTAGTTTCAGTTGTTCACTTCAATTGCAGAAAAACGACGAGACGGATAAACTACTTTCTCGCGAGCAATGATACAACTTGTTTTAGTACCTGTGGATCTGGTGAAATCTGATTGCGGATTGCTACACGTAAAGCAGATCTCGTGGTGTCTCGGCAACTAATTGTGTACGTGGATGCCTTCAGCATCAAAAGACGACCAGATAACTTGCTATCTTTTTTTTATAAGGTTATGGTAAAAAAAGACTGAAATTTGAATATTACTTGATTGAAGCGTGCTTTCCCTTTCTACAATTGAAACATTTGCTAGAAATTGTTGACAACATCCTTCTTACAGCCGCATTGTTATCTAATGTTTGATAAATGAGTATTTATTTTGTGGTGAAAATTGCACCTATAGGTCCATTCAACTTTGGCGGTTTTTCGAAGCTGAAACCATATAAAATTAAAGAATGCTTCAAAATTTTAATGAAAATTGAAATGAAACATTAACGAGCTCAGTTTATTACAAACTATTAACGAAGTCTTTAGAATCGTTATAAATGAACGACAAACGAATCAGTATGATAGTTTGATGCATGTGATAAACACAGAATTATTTTATGCACTGAAAATCTTTTAAAGTAACTCAAGTAGAGGAACTTTCTTCCGAGTAACAAACATTTGTCGAGTTCCCACAATTTTACAGTGTTGACAGTAGGATCCACTGTTTAAAGCACAACGTTGTTGTTCGAAAATTCCTAATGGATGCCTAATGTTCAGATGATGAAGACAGGTATATTTGCAGATTAACTTCATATCATTACAGTATACACCGAAGAGCTAAAACATTAGGACCAGCAAATCTTTATGAAAATCTACGCAACTGCAGATAAACAACGGGTTGCGTGTGACGTATATTATAATTTAACTTTCCTATTTAGTTCCTTTTCCTATGTAAATTTGATTTGTTCTCTTTTGTAATTTCCAAACTTAACGTGATATCTTCTTTCTCACATGAATGAAGTTGGTAACACTTTTGAGGTCAGAGAGAGAGAGAGAGAGAGAGAGAGAGAGAGTGACGTATGAATGTGATAAGAACGTTAGATAAAAAGGACGATACAGCAGTTGCTTAGTGTGTGTGTGTGTGTGTGTGTGTGTGTGTGTGTGTGTGTGTGTGTTCGATCGTTGTTAAGCTAGATTATACAATAGATAATTAAGGTATATGCGAAGTGTAAAATTCGCAGTGCTGTATTGTGGATTTCATCAATCGTTGCTGGACCTATAAAATGTTATCGTAAGTTTTGCTTCTGTATACGTTTCTTCTGGCTGTAAAACCTTTATTTGAACTATCACCTGCAACTATTGCGTGGTATTCTCCTTTAGTTCAACCTTTCCTTAATCAGGGTTTTACACATACCGTAATACCAATCTCGCACACAAAAAAAAGCTACGTTATACGTGTGATACTCACGAAGCTGTATAATTAACACCTGATACCGAGCTGTGTTAATAAATGTTATTCATGTTCTTCAGATGGGAGAGGCAGTGAGTTAGACAAAGGCCAAATTGTAATGACCAGACGATTGGGTCAGAGCATTTCCGAGAAGGCAAGGCTTGGGAGGTGCTCACGGTCAACCGTGGTTAGTACCTTCAAGGGTGGTCTGAGGAGGGACAAACCAGGTACCTCAGGTAAGGTGTGGACTGATCACAGCTCATCAAATTTAAAGGTAAGCGAAGATTATTCCAATGGTACGGGCCAAATGACGGGATACTGCGGCACAACTCTCCAGTAATTTGAATGCTGGTGACGGGTGTAATATGCCACAACGCACAGTACGTCAAACCCTGCGTAGCCTTAGGCCTCTCCGTCGAAAACGCCCACAGTGGGAAAACAAGCATCAAAACTGTCCCTTAAATGATTGAACGAATGATCCGATGAATGTCGTTTTCTCTTGCTTCATGTCAATGGTCCATACTTGGGGAAGTGTCGGCACCAGGATGCACCGTGGGAGGAAAACAAACCGGTGGAGGAAATGTAAAGCTTTGGGCAATAATATGCTGGGAAACTCTGGCTCCAGTGATTCATGTGGAGGAAACTATGACATCTGCAACCTACGTAAACATCATTGCAGACCAGGTACCTGCTTTCATGGCAATAGTATTCCTCTCTAGTAGTGTCTTCTTTCATAAGGATAATGCATCATGCCACATTGTCCGGATTGTTTACTAATGGCTAGAGCAACATGAGGTAAACTTCCATGTATTGCTCAGAACTACAAATTCCTCAGGCATCAATCCAGTAGAGAATACAGTGTTTGTCTTGAAACAGCAAGTCTTATTTGCGGCGATTCAACTACACAACTTACGAGAGTTTCAGGATCTTCTGGTAATGTTTTGGTGCCAGATACCACAATTCCACTTTAGAAATATTTTAGTGTCTATGTCTCGCCGAGTAAGAGTTGTTTGGGCAGCTCGTGGAGGACCAACATCATGTTAGGCAGGTGAGACTAGTGTTTTGACTCTTCTGTGTACATGATTCAGATCAGTGCAATATTCAGCCGTAAGAGATCTGATGATGTTTCTGTTCTCCTGTCCGTGTTTATAAACGTGGATAAAAAAATACTTGCCTGCCTGGCTATCGAACACATTGTTGCACTGCATTGATTCGTGCGCATTCCATATTTATAAAAGGGTCGAGTTGAAAACCGAGTTGACGGGAAAAGGCAAAGTCTGTTGTGCGAGATTAAGAATTGTTTTGCATTTTGCGAACTTAAAGGAAACTATATTGATACATGAAAAAGGGGAAAACCAGTGTTTGTTCATGTCATCTTCACGCAGTTCTGTGAAATTATTTGTTAAGGGTGAATCCTTAAATTTTCGAATTTCACTATCAAAAGTGCAGGTCTAAAGACCTTTGTCAATGGTAATTTTTGTTCGCAAGGGTATTTCCTTTAACAGATGTAAAATATGTGAATATCAACACAAAATTAAAAGTATATTTCTTTCTTTGGTAAACAGCTATACTTATTAATTATCATCTATAGAGTTACAGCACTGATCTTTAGCTGTTCACTTCCACCTCTCAAATTTATAGTAAGGAGATTTCATTTCACAACACACACACACACACACACACACACACACACACACACACATGTCCATATAATTTAATGATATCTTGTATACTTTATTACTGATTGTTAATGAGAGAATTACCATTTCAAACATATACAGGAATTTCCAAACGTTCGTGGATTGTAAGTACTGCCGCCCCGGTGGCGCCGGCTTCTAATCACTCGTGCAAGGAGAGTCCTGGTTTGAATCCCGGTGAGGCATGGATGTTGTGTCTGTCTTACGGCACTGGCTCTCTCCCTTCCCTAGCACCAGTGGCCCTAAATTAGGGACGGACGAATGCTTATAGCCCATTGAGTTGCTCACGGTGGTGGTTAAACCTCCAACCAAAAGAAAAATTGTAAGTAATGAATCTTAACATAAAACTATGCAGAAAAAAGAAATTATATTTGGGCTTTAAATTTCAGAGTAACAAAACACATCGGACAAAAAGTTACGGAATGCTGATTGAAACATGTACATAAGTATAACGTTGATAAAGTTTTGTCAGGTATATTTTATTTCCGCTATACGAATATCAAGGTATACCTGAATAATGTTAATTCCCATTATTATGTAATATCGACAAATCGTGAAAAATATAAACATGATACAGAAAAACAATGTCGAGATTAAATAATTATCAATGTTATGTGAGTGAGAATCGAGCAATCATCTAGGAAATACGGTAAAACTTAAAAATGGGAATGAAACGTAAACACCAGTCTTTCAAATAGTGTGACTGCGAGAATCGGAGTTTCATGGTGAACGGTTAACGGGTTAACTAAGCTCCCGCTGTTTTGGGAAGTTTGCCCATTTCCGATCTTGCCTCGCTGGCGCTTTCGCGGAAAGAATGACTTACTTGGTGAGTGACCGGCCGTTGTCAGAGGCTGGTTGAGTGAGTACTGTGTGATTGATTGCGAATCAAATCGACTGCCGTTCCAATAGACTCTGTTAGCAGAGCGAGGGTAGTTGTTTTCTCCCCTCAAAAACTTGATTTTTCTTCTCTTTCGTTTTCAAAACGAAGGGAAGAAAAATTTTTTTTCATTAATTTGAAAAAAGTGTTTCGGTGCAGTCAGTTCGGACTTAGAAAAACTGTCCTTGTAAGGGCAAAGTCCGGGCTGCGGTCAAAGCACGGTGCGCAACTCTGACACACGAGCGGGTACGTCGTCGTCGTGCCGGTCCCCCTGATCTACGGATCAGGCCAAATCCCGCACTCAACCAGGGTCAAGTGCAGGTTACAGCGGAAAGAACCCTAGAGTACCGCTGAGCACTTGACTGTCGAACGTTCTAAGTCTAACCGACCAGGGACACAGGTCCCAGGGCTTGCACTCGGCTAGCAACCCGAGTAGAGAGATGGCAGAGGACGCAGGGGCTCAAACCCCTCGGTCCAAGTGAGCCCGTTGAGGCAGACTGCGACTTAGAAATTCCGTCGGAATTTGCAAGCGCAGTCAACTCCTTCTTCCAAGAGTTGGAGAGGATTCTAGAGAATCCTTCAAACAAGGTTCTGGTTAACACCAGAACCAAGATAAGGAAAGTAGCGAACTCGCTACAAGCAGCTTGCACCAAGCAAGTGATAGAGATGAGTCTCATCCAAGGGAGACTCCAGGAAAGAAGTGAGCACGCTAGCGCGGCTCCAAAGACATATGCCGAAGCTGCTCGAGCGAAGCCAGGCAAGGGGAATACGGCCCCTAAGCAAAAAACGGGTAAGAAGGAGGTAGCCAAGAAGGTGGCACCCAAGAGGGTCGAGAAGAGGCACGTGCTTCTCGTTTACCCCGCAACAGACAAGGGTTCTCCCTCGTCGGAAGACGTAAAGGCGGTTCTGCAAACTCAGATTTGCCCCGCCAAACTCCAGATTGGGGTTAAGGGAGTTAGAAAGGTCAATGGGGAGGAGTAATGGTGGAATGCTCCTCCGCCAAAGAAATAGAGAAATTGGATTCGGAGCTAAAGAGCAATGCAGTGACGAAGGAGAACCTTCGGTCCAGATTGCCAGCTAAGAGGAATCCAAGGTTTATCGTCTACGGGATAGACGGAAACCTGTCAAGGGAAGAGGTCGAGCAATGTCTCGCGGAACAGAACCCAGAGTTGGAGGAGAGCAGCCTCCAGCTCAAGTTCTCGTTGAAGGTGAAGGGTGGGAAACGCCACTGGGTAGCAGAGGCGGACCCACTGACCTTCAAAAAAGTAATGAAGCGAGGCAAGCTCGGAGTGGGATGGACCGTCCACTCAGTAAGGGAATATCTGAGGGAGGTCCGTTGCTACAGGTGTAACGGGTTCGGGCACTTTAGGTCAAGGTGCACCGAAGAGCAGGATAGATGTGCCCGGTGTGGGGAAACCGGGCACAAGCGCCAAGAGTGCAGCAATAGCCCGGTCTGCACTAACTGCTTGGCAAACAACAAGAGATTCAGGCGTCGAGTGGATGTAGGCCACTCGAGCCTAGACAAGGAATGCCCAAGCCTTGTCAGAGAACTGGCTCTGCTAAAAGAACGCACTCATTATGGATAATAAACCAAAGAGAGGCGTTAAGGTGCTTCAAATCAATCTGCACCACGCACGGGCAGCAACAACACAGGCCCTGGTGACAGCCACTGAGCAAAAAGCTCATATTCTGCTATTGCAGGAACCATTCGAACAGGGGGAAGAGTGGTGGGCTTCCCTAACTCCTACCGGATCTACCACCCTAGGGTGGCAAAGCCCAGGGTGGCCACGGTCGTGAAAGACCCGTCCCTAGCGGTTCTCGAGATAAAATGCTCCGAGAACGTGGTCGCCCTCGGCGTGGAATGTGGTGATGCGAAATTTTTAATGGTGAACGTATACAGTTCTCCGGCAGGCAATTTGAGAGAAACGCTGAATGAGCTAATGGCTCTATTAGGGGAATTCCCCAGTCATGAGATAATAATAGCAGGCGACTTCAACGCGAAGAGTCCTCTCTGGGGCAATCAGAACGAGGACGAACGCGGCCAGCTACTAGTGGACTTTGCCAACGCGGCAGACCTGAGTTTCTTGAACGATCCAGAGAGCACCCCGACCTTCCAAGGGGCGAGGGGCTCCTCTTGGATCGACGTGACTCTCGTCAGAGTCTCAAAGCGCAGCCTTGTACAGGATTGGCAAGTACTGGACGACGAGAGCTGCAGTGACCACCTAGCGCTATCTTTCGTTTTGGGATCGGAAAAGCCCATCCGACCCAAGCGCAAAAGATTCTTAATGAAGAATCTAGACTGGTGGGCTTTTAAAGCCAAGTTAACTACCTTGTTGGGAGGTAGGAGGGAAGAAGAGGCCGCAGAAGTGTCGGACCTCAACTCCCTCTTTGAAGAACTTACCAGTCAAATAACAACGCTATGCGAGAGTAGTAGGGGAAATAAAAGGGGAGCCAAGGAAGGACCCCCACCCCTGGTGGTCGGAGAAACTAAAAGCTCTAAGGGCGAGAGCTAGGCGGAGTAGGAAAGCTCTGCAAAGAGCAAAAGCTACTCCGCAAGACAGGGAGTGCACAGAAGTGCATAAAAAGGCTCGTTCAGCATACAGGAGAGAACTGAATCTCTCGAAAATCTCCTACTGGAGAAAACTGTGTGAGTTTCAAACTCCGGCTGACCCTTTCGGGATCCCCTATAAGATCTCGAGGGGATCCATAACCGAACCGCTAAAACTAGCAGCGGTAGAAAGGGCAGACGGTAGCCTATCAAAGACTCTTGATAGTACCGTAGAAAGTCTCTTGGATTACCACTTCCAAGGAGACGAGGGAGAAGGGGACTCCCTCAACAAAAAGAAATAAGGGAAGAAAGTCGGATCCCGCCGGACACTGGTGAGGACCCCCCTTCACGAGAGACGAAGTGGAGAATGCCCTCTCCAGTCTAAATACGGGCAAAGCACCAGGCAAGGATGGGTTCGACCTCAGCATAGTCAGAGAAATCTACTATGCAAATCCCGGGTATTTTGTGGCGCTCCTAAACGAATGCCTCGGGAGGGGAATCTTCCCAGACTTGTGGAAAACAGCGGTGCTAGTTCTTTTCAACAAGACCGGAAAGAACAAAAATGACCCCGCAGCCTATAGGCCCATCTGCCTCCTCTCGGCGTGGAGCAAGGTGCTGGACAAGCTCATAACGAACAGAGCGCTTGGCTTCCTCATGGAGCAGGGAAAGCTAAACAGGAACCAATTTGGTTTCCTTCCGGGGCGTTGCGCAACGCAGGCAATTCGCAGCCTCCGAGAGAGGGCAGAGAGGAACAAAGCGGAGGGGCTCCATACCTGCTTCATCTCACTAGACGTGAGGGGGACATTCAACAGTGTCTGATGGCCAATGGTTTTAACCAGACTTAAAGAACTTGGCTGTCCAAGGAACCTGTTCAAACTGATCAGCAGCTACCTGTCTGATAGAAGAGTCGAGTTCGAAGCGGGGAATGGGCAATCCTCGCGTTCGTACCATAGAGGGTGTCCGCAAGGATCTAACTCCGGGCCGCTCTGGTGGAATATAGTTGCTGATTCAGCACTGAACCTAGACCTGGGGCCCGCAGTGGAGATTCAAGCCTATGCGGACGATTTCGTTCTCGTGGTCTCCGCCTCAGGGAGACACGTGATCGAAAGAGAAGCACATAGGGCCTTGGATGTGCTAGAAAATTGGAGCAGAGAAAGCAAACTGTGCTTCGCTCCTGAGAAGACCACTCTGCTAGCAATAGCGAAGAGTGGAGTAATGAAAACACCGCCTAAGTGCAAATTCCAAGGGTGCACTATCAAGGCGGTGCGTGAAATGAAGTACTTGGGTGTGGTCCTGGATCAGAGTCTATCAGGGCTGCCACACCTGAGGCACCTTAGAACAAGGTGCACGGTGATTCTCAATAGATTGAATGGCATGAGGTTAACGGGCAAAACCAAGAAGGCCATCTATCAGAGAGGAATTGAAAGAATTCTGACGTATGCAAGTGGAGCTTGGTGGACTCCCACAGTCAGAATGAAGAAGGGGATAAACCAAATCCAAAGGTTGGCCCTACTAGGGATAACCGGTTGTTTTCGCACAACGTCAACCCTAGCACTCCAAGTGCTGGCGGGGTGCGAGCCGGCAGACCTAGTAGCGGAAAGGGAGGCAGCAATGCACTGCCTAAGGACAGGCGAGGACGCCTACCTTCTCGGTGCGCCGCATCGAGCGTCCGACATGGAGATGGAAAGCGTAGACTGGCAGATCCACCCTGCCGAGGAAATTTGCCCACCGTGGGATAAGGAGAAACCCACGGGAGTTGGGCATGAGCTGTTCACGGACGGCTCAAAGTTGAAGGGACAAGTGGGGGCAGGCTTCTGTGCGTTCTCGGACGGGAACGAAGCCACTGCAGGAAGCGTGAAATCATCGCAGAACGCTTCGGTCTTTCAGGCTGAACTTCTGGCGATAGAGATGGCACTCACCTGGGCACTCCCCAGGCGTAGTGACGAAAGAATAAAACTCTACTCGGACAGTGAGGCAGCACTGCAGGCTCTGAGTAGATTCAGGGGAAGAAACCCCATCGTCCAGAGGATCAAAACCCTCTTGAGGGCAGAGGGAGATGGGGCAGTTAGTTTGCACTGGGTACGAAGCCATGTCGGAACCCTAGGAAACGAAAGGGCAGATCAGCTGGCGAAGGCAGCCACGCTGAAAGAGACGGTCGACGTGCAATGCAGAACGCCGCGAAGGTGCATTCGCGCAGCACTAGCACGTCGGACCATGACCGAATGGCAGGTCAGATGGGACACGGGAGAGACAGGGCGGAAGACACACAGAGTGTTTCCGAAAGTCTCGACCAAACGAGCACAGACAAATAAGTTCCTGAATCAAGTACTCAGTGGCCATGGCATCAGCCCTGAATACCTAGGCAGATTTGCCATCAGGAACTGCACTTGTCCCTGTGGAAAGAGAACGGCAAGCATAGAACACTGCGTACTTGAATGCAGTGGCTTCGCCGAATGGAGAAACACACTGATCCCAGGTGTGCAAAGAACGCGAAGATTGGATCTGCTCATCCAATCTTCCGTTAACAGGAGGGGATAATAGCCTTGGTTGAAAGGCTAACCCTCCAGCAACATACCATCTTCCCCAATCAAACGGGGACCGAAACGCAGGAGGTGAACGTGCACACCGAAAGCGAATCGGAAGATGAATGAGGGTAGAAGTCTGTGGGAAAGCAGACGAAGAAACCACCAATGTAAATATTCTGTAAATAAATTTTGCTATCTCTTGATGTTGTAAGTCCTAAGCATGAGGACAGTGTATACATGTGTGTAGGTGTTTGAAAAAGAAAATAAAGGGAAATTATTCCCCAAAAACAGTTCGAGGGCAAGGAATCTTCCAGTCAGCGAAAAAGTAAGAAACGACCTATCCCGCCAGACAGAGCGGGAACCCAGACAAGGTATTCTAGGTCGCCTGCCAGCACGTCACCACGGGCTGGTCTCTGGGCCATTGGGGTGGCCAGGGTCCGAACCGCGTCTCAAGGCAGGATAATTGTCGCAACATTTCAAAATAACATCCAAGGTGCTCAACAAGTCCCCGTGGAGCCAAGACAGATTGGCGGAACGGGACAATGAAATCAGTATATTACTTGGTGAGTGTAGTGAGACAAACCGGAGTGCAAACTGAATGACCATTTATTTGATTAATCATTCTTAAATGACTTTTTAACGTGAATGATGAATGAATTCTGAAGGACCAGTGATATACACCGATGAGCCATCACATTATGAAAAACTGCCTAATAAACTGTAGGACCCCTTTTAGTCCACAAAACAGCGGTCACTCGGTGAGGCAACGATTCGGTGAGGTGGCGATAGGTATCCTGGGGTATCTGGCACCATAATGACAACAACAGGTCCTCGACTTCCTGTACATTTCGGAGCGGTGGTGCTATAGCGCGAATTTGCTTTTTCAAGTCGAACCACAAATGTTCCATTAGATTCATGTCAGGTGAATTTGGAGTGCAGGGCATTAACAGAAACTCACCAATATGTTCCTCGAACCACTTCTTGACGATTCTGGCAGTGTGGCATGGCGCATTATCCTGTTACTAATGGCCATCACCAGCAGAGAACACAGTTGCCATGGATGGGTGAACTTGGTCCGTAACGATGTTCAGATACCTAACAGCTGTCAGGGATTGTGCTATTGGGATAATGGGACCTAAAGTGCCCCAAAAAATACCACCCACAGTATAACACCGCCGTCGTCGGCCTGTTTCAGACCAACAGTGCATCCAAAGGCCATACCATTCGTTGATAATCTGCGTATGCAAGTTCGGCCCTCTACGTGAGGCACCAGGAATCTTGATTCGTCAGACCAGGCCATTTTCTTCCAATTATCCACAGTCCAATCTCGTTTATCTAAGGCCCATTTCATGCGTTGTTGGTGATGACGTGCAGTGAGCATGGGGACCCGGCTGGGTCTTCGGCTAAGCAGGGTCATGCGCAAAAAGATGCGATGAACAGTGTGTTGTGACACACTGCCCTGATCAGTACTATTGTAGCTGCGGGTAATTTGCCGCAGTGTGGCCCTGCGGTCGATGTGAACAATGCGCGACAGTCTCCGCTCTCCTCTGGTATCAATAAGCTACGGACAACACACAGCTAAACGACGGTTTGTCATTTGGCCATCTGTGCACCAATTTTGATACGCACTAGAGCGGCACGTGAACAACCCACGTGCCACGCGGTTTCCGAGATAGTAGTCCGAGGCGCCGTGCCACCACAATTTGTCCATTATCAAACTCTGATAAATCGGCAGCTTTTCCCATTTTGACTCCGAACATTCTACTAACCGAAAGCCGGTCTTCTATTTGTTTATATATTCTGCTATGTGAACTTCACCGGCGCCACCCTTCTGCCTCCAGGCGCGCGCATTCCTCTAGGCCGGGGGTTGTCATTTTGGAATGGCTGATCGGTGTGTGCTGTAACTGTTCCCTATACAAGTACGACCAGAATTTAATGCACACTACAGCTGAAGATCAACTGACAGCCACAACTAACCAGCAAAAAATAGCCAGACGACAGAATGTAGGAATTGTTCCACTTTTCCTCTTTACTCTCCACACCACCTTTCGATGTTTTCTAATAGATTTGAGTTTTACTCCGTTCAAGGTAGGAGGTTAGATAAATGAATTTTGCATTTTAAAGGAAATTCCCCTGAGAAAGGAATTGTTTTGCTGACAATGTACACATAAGCGTACCCTATGAAATTGTGAAATCTTAAAAAGCAATGATTCGTCTTTCACGTATACCTAAAAAAATACCGGAGAGATTTTACAATTCAGAGTTTATTTGCTGTTTATTTAATTTTGAACAGTTCCCAAAGGCAATGTGCGGAATACAACGAACATTTCAGTTTTCACAAACCCGGGACGAACCCTTTTGAAAATGGACGAAATGGGATCAAAGGTCAGGATATAGGCGCGGGATTCATTCCATTGCTCTTATGCGTCATAACTTACGTAAAAATAGTAAAAATTCGTTGAAATTCCCCTTTTTACAATCTTGGTAGTCCCAGAATGTAAAGTTTTTTGGGTTTTTTTTAAATAGATGGATATTATTTATTAGTGTAAAATCAAGAGGTAGAGAATTCCAAAATTGAGGCCCAGCATAATTTAATGACTGTTTAATATACTGAGTCCTAGGAAAAATTGGTCTCAGTTGAGATCTACTTCTAGTATTATATTCATGTGTAGGTAAAGAAATTTCAGTTAATGTATAATCTATATCATTTTTTATTTTCCCAAATTGTAATTATATTATTGTTTTACTGTTAATATGTTATATTTATTTGGGTCAACGTGTATGTATATAGGTGAGTCCATTAGTGAAAAGTGATTCATATCAGAATTATGTTTTAATTCTAGGAGTTTAATGTATTTATTTTGTAATGTCTGAAGTTTCTTAAAATTAGCGTTATTTGTTTGTCCCCAAGATAGAATGTAATAATTTAAATGTGATTGTACCAAAGAAATATATACAAGTTTTAGTGTTGAAACTGATAATTTATTAAGAACACGACTAACAATCCCAATACTTGACGACACTTTATTCATTAAGTACTTAATATTATTATACCATTTTAAGTTAGATTGTAATTTTATCCCAAGATGTGTGAAGTCCGTTACTATTTCTATTGTGTTATCATCTAATAGTATAGAATTAGGAGGTGTTAGATTTATCTGACGATTTGTAAACATAATTGCCTTGGGTTTTTTTTTATTTACCACAAGCTCATTTGAAGTCAACCAATTAAAGTATTTTAATAATTCAAGACTACGTCGGTTAATAATGTCAGAAATGTCTGACCTAGTGAAAAGAATAGATCAGATCAGATCAGATCATATGTAGAGGATTTTAGGAAGGGAGTGTCTGACCCCAGGTCTCAAAGAACCCTTAGAAATAGGAATCTAGGAGATTTGGGCTAGAGTGCCCCATACGAAAGTGACACGGAGAGAGGTAGAAAGGGGGAGGGAACACTCCTGTTGTATTCTTCCGCGCGTTCACTACCGACTCGGACTCCGTTCCGACGCACAGGGCCGCGGGTGGCCTAGTGGGCAACATTCGTGACTACCACGGAAAGGACCTCAGGTTCGATCCCAGGCAGGTACGAACGCTCGATCCACTAAATATCCGGCCGTTAAGCCGTTGGACCGCGGGTACTGGCCCCCGGTAATAAATAAGGGCGTCTTCCTCCCCTTTCTACTTCGCTTCCGTGTCACTTTCCTATCGGGCAATTAGCCCAAATCCCCTAGCTTCCTATTTCTAAAGGTTGTTTAAAACCTGGGTTCAGATACTCCATTCCTAAAATCCTCTACATATGATCATATGATCACATGTTCCGACGCACAGAACCTTCACGTGGTGGCCGTTAGCATCGCTTCAGCCTCCCGCATTAACTGCTGCAAACCAACGTACTCGCAGGTTAATACTTCGGAAAAATAATTTCCTTTTATCTACAAATACTATATTTTTCCACCTTTCCCCGTTATTTTGTATACCTAAAAAATTGTACGTCGCACTTTTCCCACTGAGTTATATTTTTCCAATGAAATAATTTAGGACGTTAAATTACACATTTATCGATTTGTCACATCGTTTTGGACAATTCAGATGGCGGAAAGAGCACGTTTCAGTGAACAACGAGCTGCGTTCCCGTGGTTCCATGACGCTCATATTCTTCTTGATAACGTGATGATTTTGGTGTTTTGTTTCACCAAAGGATTGTCTTACGATAAGGCAATCGTAGAATCGTCACAGTGTGATGTTACGACGTCCACTGAGACAGTTGGCGACTGGTGTGAGTTTTGCAGAGAACTAATTTTCGTCTTTTCAAAAACAAATTGATAGACGAAAATTAAAATTTCATTTGGCATGCAATATTCTTGAATATTTGTTCCAGTAGAACTGTCGTCTTTCCTCAGAATACTGCTTTCAGGTGTTGATTCGCATCATCAGACAATTCTTCCCTGGCACATAACCAATTAATTTTAAATTTAGGCAATCAATAATTTATTCTGCCAGATTAGCACTTTCCCATTCATGAGGAAACCAAATTTTCCATCATAATGAATGTTTTGAAGTAGAGACACAATAAGCATTCATGAAGCTCCTTTTAAGCACCAACCAAAGATAATGATAAAACGGAACTATGACACAACTCACGCGCAGTGTCCTTCAGAGCACGATAGCGCTGGATTGTAAATCACAGACAACGGGCAGCAGTCGGAAGTATACCTCAAGCAACTTCAGATTATTACACCACCCCTGCCTTATCCGGGAATCGAACCCGGACTCATCGTATAAGAATTGCCAGAAATCAGTGCCTTTGATCTCTCGGCTATGAGGGCGGCACAAAATTCTATCATTCTACACAGGGGTGGTTCTATTGCATTTTATCAAGTGGGGATACAGTGATGTCAAACCCGTGTGACTCTCCTACGGTGTAATGAATTTCTGGGCTTGAAATTGACCACGTGGAGAAAGAGAAATTGGTGAAGTATATCCCTAAATGTAAGGAAATATTTTGGCCCGAACTCTGAAAAAAAAAACATTGCACATAAATTAATAAACGCATTTTAAGTTCAGTACTAATTGCATTGTTTTATAATCCCTTGCGTTTGCTTAATCTTACAGTTCATTTCATGGAGATGAGAATTTATAAGAGATATCCTGAGCGCGGGTTTCTGAAGTCAATCTAATGCGATATCCTTCCGCAGACTTATGACTACACTCTGGGTCGTGTCTTCCTTTAAGAAAAATAAAAAAATTGTGATTTTTAATCACTTATATTTCTTAAACTGCTTTTGGGGTGTAGATTGTGTGTGCGTGTGTGTGTGTGTCTGTGTGACAATGTACATTAATACAATAATGTTTAGCTTCCATGGGCTCTCACAGGGCATTGGTTGTACAAATTAAAAAAAAAGTGCTAGATATCGCATTCCATCGGTCGACGTAAATTTTATTTTATACCTCCCAGGTTAAATTTATACGTCTTTGCAAATTATCTTTGGTGAATCTGGTACAGTAATTTGCGTGGTTTTATCTTATGGAATGTTTTGTATTTGCAGGAAACCTATTTATGAATCATTAGGCAGCTGATCAAGCAGTTTGCAGCAAATTTCGGAAATAGTGTAGATTTTATATGTAGCCTCATGCGAATTCACAATTCAAGCTTTTTTTAAAGAAAGGCCTAAGTCGTCTGATTTGGATATCGATGGTTTACACTCAAAATTTTTAGGTACCACTTTCTTTCTTTTTGTTTCGATGGAGGTTTATCGAACACTGTAAGCAATTCAATTAGATGGGCTATGAGCAGTCGCCTGTCCCTGACCTAGGGCCACCGGATCGAAGAAAGGGAGAGATTCAGTGTCGTAAGACAAACACACCATACATGCCTCACCAGTATTCGAACCTCCATCGCAGATAAATCATCAGAACAAGCGTTTAGACCACTGGGCCACCCGTGCGCAGGTACTACTTTCACCGCGGAAGCATAAAAATTCTTCTTTACCATGTAGCCATTGGAGGCATAGAAAGACAGCGATTCTTCTCTATATCAATGCTTCACATATATATTTTGTAATTAATGGCTTTTAACATTTTCGCGTGGCAATCTTGAGGTAAAGGAAATTTCCAGAAAATTTGTGGAAATTTTGATTTTGAAAAAGTTAGCATCACTGTGAGGATACCAGAAAAGAAATACTTGTATTAGGTAGTTTTAACTGCTCTTCTGTAGTGTATGTATTCATGTGCTGTGCGAATGGGATAGCTATTTTTTAACGACAACGCCGTAAATAATAGACATATTTCACGTCATACAAATTTGTTTTGATAATAACAGTAATTTAAAATCCTGTAAATTATTTTTAATATTAACAAAACAATAATAAAAATAATAAAAACAGGTTGCATAAATTGTTTTTAAAATGATGATAATTACAGATCCTATAAATTATTGTTTAACTTGCATCAGCACTGTCCACTTGCCAATGCCAACTTACATTTTTGTTTGTTATATTCGCCTTTACATTTGACAAGGACAAATTCATCAGGCGGAGGAGGTCCCACATTTTTTAATTCTAATTTTCGCTCGAAATTCCCGCAGCTACACATAAATCACAAGTTAGTTACGGCGACTGCATCCTCTTCACAGGCAGCAATAAATGACACTTGTCTCTAAACTTCTGGAGGTTGAGCGGACGGCGTCTACGTACGTGTTTCCCAAAACCCCGAAAGTCGAGAGGCGGCCGAAATAATCCCAAAGAGGATTCTATTCTCTTTGAATTATCCTTTGAGGCATTTTACGCATGCGCACTCATTAAAACTTCTCGACAGCTGAACAGCTTTGATTGGCGGATTGGAAACAATGTCTCTCAAATCTGGGGATTACTCCTCGCGGTTCCTTTTAGTAAATCACCAGGAAAAAGGAGACTACGTGCTCGGTTTGGGGAAGCAAGAATGAAATGACGCTGGGAGCCAGATTGAGAGAGAGAAAGAATGCTGGAAGTCAAAGCAGATACACCCAGAACGCTTAAATCTGTGTAAATCTCAGGTTTTCACTATTAAAAACAAGTACGTAAATGAATAAAAGTCGTTTTAGCTTTTAAATTTCGTTTGGGGACGGACCCACAATCCCTTTAGTAAGAGCCGTTCAGATTCTACATATTTTTGTTTGTTTTCTTTAAAGCAATGGTAAATGAAAGAACAAATATACAGCAGGAGTTTCAGACCCTACGGTTTAGGAGAACATGAAGACTAATGCGTCACCTAACATGTTACAATCCCTGATTCTGGTTGTGTAGGTGTTTCAAGTGAATATTTCTTTCACGCATTATTTGAATAATTTGACATCCACAAACATTAAATGAAGAGTTTGTGACGTGCCTGCCCAGCAAGACGCACACGACATAAAGGCAGATAGCATTCAGAACGAACGTCCGCGTAGCGCAATTGGTAGAGTGACTTATTCCGGAATGAGGGGACCCGGGTGCGAGCCCCGGCGTAGACAAAAATGACGGAGAAATTTACTTCGTTATAACTCTCAAATGCGCATAAGGCCTATAAAAATACATAAAACTCTCAAACATTTGCTGTTCTTATCCCTTCACGAAAATTTGTTTTGCTTATGTAAAATCCCCAATGAAGGATGTCTCTCCACTTCTGTTGGAAATCCAAGATTCATGTTGTGTTTATTTTTTCCTCTTTCAGACCATCAGTTTTTTTCTGCTGTCTTTGTGTTTTTGTTTGGGGCTTAACGACCACCGTGAGCAACTCAATTGGCTATAAGAAATCTCCCGTCCTAATTTAGGATAACTGGTTCAAGGAAGGGAGAGTGCCAGTGCCGTAAGACAAAGACAATATCCATGCCTCGTCGGGATTTGAACGCGGACTCATCTAGAATGAATGATCATAAGTCAGCGTTTTGACCACTGACACCGCCACTAGGGTGGCACCATTACAGTAGTTTTGATCTAATCTTACTCAAGACGTGTCCACATATACTGTATAACGATAAGTGATTTTTTTTTGGGTCTGTCTGTTTTTGCTTTGGCAAATTTCACTGAATTTATTTTAGAAGGAAATAAATTTCTCGCAGTGATCCGGGTTTATGCATATTTCCATGATTCATAAAAAAAATACGTAAATATCTTTAACCTGGTGTTCGCGCTTTTGTCTTGCTATCGGTATAATATTTGAAAAAATAAATTATAAGTTTTTCGAATGAACTTCAGTCATCCTCTCGATATGGAAAATGAAGAAATATTTAACACCCGTTCGATGCTATGTGCAGTTGTTCTAAGGAAAGTTCGAATGTCACCTATGCATACATTTTGAGGACTAGTGCCCCAAGAGAGAGGCTTGGGATCCTTCTAATTCGTTATCTTATTGGTGCGCGCTCGAGTTGCGCTGACGAATCGGATAACCGATTGGAGTATGTTGGGAAATGCGCGTCGAACGTGTGATGATGAAACAGGAATAGCCGCCACGGTGGCGCAGTGGTCTAAAGCGCTGGCCTTTGATCATTCGTCCGTAAGGGGTCCGTGTTCGAATCCCGGTGAGGCATGGATGTTGTGTTTGTCTTACGGCACTGGCTCTCTCCCTTCCCTGGAACCAGTGACCCTAAATTAGGGACGGGCGACTGCTTATAGCCCATTGAGTTGCTCACGGTGGTCGTTAAACCTCCAATAAAAAAAAAAAAAAAAAAAAAAAGAAACAGGAATAGCAGATATTAGTTCCAAGATGTACGAATAACGCGGCTCTTTGACGTCAGATTTCATACCATCTTTCATAGGGAATATGTACTTGTGATTCCTAAAGCTTTGAACTGAAGTACAAGAACTCCAGTTACTACGAGCTTAATGCATGTTCATTCATATGCTTTTAGTCCTAGCAACTTCCAAAGCTAAAGCCTGGGTTTACTGTTTAAGATGCAACCTGTGTATTCTGATTTTTACTGCAGTGAATAATTGTGTTATGTGCACCCTTTTCGTTACCCTACGGGCCCGTAAACTATGAAAAATATATGCTTCATATGCACTCTATGTGGGCAAATATTATTAGCGGTACACATGCCCAACAATGGTTTCCTCTTCACTGTGGTTTTATGTAAAGTATAAAAAAAAACATTTGCATATACAGTATTTTGACAGTCATTGCCACCCACAGAGAAATAATATCTGGTCACCATGTAAAAAACAATGGCTTACAAACATTTTCTGAAACGTAATATGCTATTTTAAATACACCAGACCGCGAATACCCCCGAAAAGCTTATACCGTAGTAAACCAGTTTATTTTTGTGATGTACAACTCATAAAGATTCGCCAAGCTTTCGCTTTCCACTGAGAATCTGTTTCAAGGCAGTTGTGGACATAAAATGCAAGGAATTAGAACACGAAGGAAACAAACCTTTTTTCTTACATAAAACAAAATCTTTGTTTCTTACATGTTTTAATTCCATATATTTTATGTCTACCATTACCTTCAAAAAGTCTCCCAGGGGAGAGCTAAAGCTTGGCGAATGCTTATGCGCATTACACCACAGAAATAAACGGATATGTTACACTATAAGAGTTTCTTGAGTACGCGCAATACTATGTTTTGGATATTTACCAGCCCCTACCATGATTATGTTATACGAGGGTTGTACAAAAAGTAATGGAAAAGTGGGCATAACTTTTTAATTAACTGACAGAGGTCGCTCAAATTACATATGTTGGTAGGGTAACTCTTCCTCTACAGTAACCCTTCTTCATTGCAGGTAAATACGAGGGTTGTACGGAAAGTAATGCAAAAGTGGGGATAACTTTTTTATTAACTGACAGAGGTCGTTCAAATTGTACATGTTGGTAGAGTAATTCTTTCTCTATAGTAACCCGTGTTCTTCATTGCAGGTAAATACAAGGGTTGTACGGAAAGTAATGAACAAGTGGGCATAACTTTTTTATTAACTGAGAGAAGTCGATGAAATTACATATGTGGGTAGAGTATCTCTTCTTCTATAGTAACCCATCTTCTTCATTGCAGGTAAATAAGAGTGTTGTACGGAAAGTAATTCAAATGTGGGCATAACTTTTTTATTAACTGACAGAGGTCGTTCAAATTGCGCATGTTGGTAGAGTAACTCTTCTTCTATAGTAACCCTTCTTCATTGCAGGTAAATACGACGGTTGTACGGAAAGTAATGCAAAAGTGGCCTTAGCTTTTTTATTAACTGACAGAGGTCGCTCAAATTGTGCATGTTGGTAGAGTAACTCTTCCTCTATAGTAACCCTTCTTCTTCATTACAGGTAAATAGAGGGTTGCACCGAAAGTAATGCAAAAGTGGGCATAGCCTTTTTAATCACTGACAGAGGTCGTTCAAATTGCACATGTTTTTAGAGCACTTCTTCCTCTGTAGTAACTTTTCTTCTTCATTGCAGGTAAATACGAGTGTTGTACCGAAAGTAATGTAAAAGTGGGCATAACGTTTTTATTAACTGACAGAGGTCATTCAAATTGCACATGTTAGTAGAGTCACTCTACCTCTATAGTAACCCTTCTTTTACATTGCAGGTAAATAATAAATTCGAAGCAGAAGCAACGTGCCGCCATTGAGTTATTGACGAAGGAAGGTGCAGGCTGTCCGACATCCACAGAAGGTTACATAATGTTTACGGAGGGGACACCATTGACAAGAGCAATGTGCACAGATGTATGAAGAAGTTTAAGGAACGGGAAACCAGCATTGAAGATAAACCACGCAGTGGGAGGCCATCATCTGGGACGACTGACACGAATCGTCAGCGAGTAGATGAATTGATTCGCGCTGAGAGACGAGTCACAATCCGTGAGCTTGTGACACGACTGGACTGTGGTCACAATGACACTCACAAGATGGTGAAAGATTTAAGCTATCGGAAAGTATGTGCAAAGTAGGTATCTCGGCAGTTGACACCCGATTTGAAGGAGAAAAGTTTGAAAGTCTGCTCTGATCCGCTGGAAGCGTTTGAAGCCAATGAAGACACGTTTCTTTCGGATTGTTTTTTTCCCTCCGACTTCTAACTGCTCAGTCCAATGAAGGACAGTCCCAGAGGAAGACGATTTAATGACGCAGACGAAGTGAAAGTGGCTGTGAAGAAGTGGGTACAACAGTCCACACCTGAATTTTTTCAAAGAGGGTTCGAGAGTTGGGTTCAACGATGGCACAAATGCATCAGATGTGATGGAGACTATGTTTAGTAGTACCTTTGTATAGAGGAAGAAGTACTCTACCAAGATGTACAATTTGAGCGACCTTTGTCAGTTAAGAAAAACGTTATGCCCACTTTTTCATTACTTTCGGTACAACCCTCCTATATACAGGGTGTATAGGAAAGTCCTTAAACAGGGAAATAATTTTGAACGCAAAATGCTTGAGTTGTGAAAGTAGTGTGTACATATAGTAAAGTGTCTATGTTCTATCAGATGAGACCGATCGCAGTCCTCCTAGAGGTGAATTTTAGAAGTTAGCTATCCTATCGCGAGAACCAAGGGAGATAGCGAAAAAAAGTCGATAGCAAACGTGTAGAGCCTCACCGATTTAGTATGAAATGACGCCTTACATTCACCAAAAACTCCAATATATGTCCGGGAATGCAGATCTCTCGGTATCCGATCACCGGCATAAATACGTCACGAATGACATCGCAAAGCGTAGAATCTGTAAACGAATTTTGCCTGCAAAACAGCGAAGGATGGATGAAAGTACGCAAATGAAACGTTACGTAATACTTCATCGGGAAGCATAAATTGGTGGTCAGGTAAGGTTTATCAGACAGTGCGTCGACTGGATCTTCGAGTCTACAGATGGCTAGTTATTCTAACGAGGAGTACTGCGAGATGGTTATGTTGTAAGAGGAATGCGGGCGTAGGGCAAGAGAGGCAGTACGCCAATATGCATTACGTTTCCCTTATCGGTCTCATCGTATTGCGGCTATTATCATCAATGTCGTTCGCAGGCTGAGAGAAACCGGGAGCATTACAAGTCGTTCCCGTTCAGGTAGGCGTACACTTGAAGGTGTGCACGTGCAGCCAGTGGACGTCTAGGACTATGCGCTAGCCCACCCACATTGCAGTACGAGAGACGTCAGTGCGACGTGTGACCTTACATTTGGTCTTGTATAGCAAATTTTGCGTGAATTCCGAGCTCACCGGTACAGTGCAACACTAACGCAAAGGTTGCTGCCAGGAGATTATTTGAGACGTTACGACTGGCGCAACTTCGTGATGTACACACTGGATGAACAGCCGGATTTTTGACTAACATTTTGTGGACGGTCGAGGCGAAATTCGATCGCAGTGGAGTCTTAAATCGACACAACGCGCACTATTGGGCACTTAAAAACCGATCAGGGCAACAAGAAGTTCGTCATCAGGTGCGGTGGTCCTTCAAAGTCTGGTGCGGGATTTGGAACACTCGCCTCATAGGACCTGTGCTCTACGATGGAACCTTAACGGGACGAAGTACCTGGAGCTATTGCGAACAACACTACTTGATTTCCTGGACGACTTGCCGTTAATCCATCTACGTTCTGTGTGGTTTCAGCTTGACAGCGCCCCACCATACCAGCTGGCGTCAGTGCGAAGTTTTTGTCGGACACTTTCGAGCACAGAATCATCGGTTACGAGGTAATGTGGAGTGGCCACCGAGGTCACCTGACCTAACCCCATGGACTTCTTCTTGTGGGGTTACGTGAAGGACCAGGTGATCAGCTTATCATCCCGCCATGTTTACGATCTACAAACCCGTATTATCCAAGCATGCATTAACGTAACACCTGAAATGCTGCAGAACGTCCAACAAGAGGTTCTAGCTCGAATACAGATCTGTAGTGCTGCCGATTGTGGACACATCACGAATGATTAAGTATTAGTACTGACATTTTGATTATTTTGTGTTTTTCTTCTTCATAATGTCCTACTGCTGTATGAAATTCCTACTACTTTACTGTACAGTACATAATAAATTGTACCTTGCTGACACGTACATGTAATTGTTTCATTAGTAAATTTGCCTCACCTTATAATGTCACACTTCTGCACGTGATGAGTGACGTATTTATGCCGGTGATCGGATACCGAGAGATCTGCATTTCCGGACTTTGGTTGGAGTTTTTGGTGCATGTAGGGCGCCATTCCATACTAAATCGGTGATGCTCTACACGTTTGCTCCAGACTGTTTTTCGCTATCTCTCTTGGTTCTCGCGATAGGATAGCTAACTTCCAAAATTCGCCTCTAGGGGTGCTGCGATCGGTCTCATCTGATAGAACATAGTCACTTTACTATATGTACACACGACTTCCACAACTCTAGCATTTTGCGTTCAAAAGTTGTTTCCCTGTTTAAGAACTTTCCTATACACCCTGTATAGTAAAACCCCATATATACCTTTCTCACGTATATGTTTTCCTCGTTTATACGTAAAATTGCGCCTGTCCGAAATGTCTAAACTGCCTTAATGTTTGACTTTATCAATTACACATTAATCGAATTTGATTTCTTCAGGTTTATACGTTAAATTTTGGTGTTCTGGTGTCGTGAATCAGAAATTTTAACCTCGTGAATTCCGTTTGCCAAAGGCTCCTCCCGACATCCCCCTTCGCCGCGAAATCCGCTCTCCTCTTTTTAAATTCCCCTCTTCCTTCCGCTTCATTATTTACTGTCTTCTAACTGGTCCATGAATCACTCTGCGGAAAACGTGCGCTTCTCGTGAGCTATCATTAATCAGTTCTATTGGAACCTGCAGTAGGCACCTGCTCTCTCTTAACGTTTTCATGCCGAACTCTTACCTTGAGATCTTCGTTTTCATTCACTTTCTCGGATTGGAGCCATGGCTTCATGATCTCGTAAAGCATTGTCTTTAGAAGACTAATGGGGATTTTGACGAAATGGTTTTAGCCTCAAAATTTTCAATATGTTTCGACTCTTATGACGATAATCTCCGCGCAAACGTAAAGAGATCGAGGAAAGTGCAACGTCTTCAGATACAACTACATAGGAAACATTAAGCTATCAGAATGGAAAGTTTGCCTCGAGGATATTGTTTTTCAATTCTTCGTCCAGTGCAGTGCCGGATTAAGGGGGTCTATAGAGGCTATAGCCTTGTGGCCACCATTTCCCAGGAGGCATGCCTGGGCAAATATTAGGTAGATAGATAGCGAGAGGTCTCTAAAATAGTTTTACTTTTCCTTCGTATAATTTCCACTTGTTCTAAAACAGAGGCTGGAAGACGAACAGATTTTAAGGCAGTGACTCACCTAGGGTATAGATTTCATGCCGCTGTGTAGAGGAGGTCTGTGAGACAGTACTAGCTTTTACATTACTATCCACTCACATCTCCCAATTGCACTTGGAACAGTTAATGGTTGAAATCCCTTGTAGCTTCACGTTGCATTACAAAAATGATGCACTAAGAAAAGTATACGAAAATAATGTATTAGAAAGTCTAAGACATCAAATTTAGGGATCTTAAGTTTTTAACTCATGTTTTTATCAGAACAATTGAAAATACAGTTAATTATTATTATTAAAACTCTGCAGATAATTTATTAGTTTGAATAATGCACTACGTATTAATTATCACAGGCATATTGCCGCAGTTTCGTACTTTAACGGTCTTCATAATGATTCCCTGTCATAAGTAAGACTTGGGGCCCACTCAGATGCCATAATCTTGGGGCCCACTCAGATGCCATAATCTTGGGGCACACTCATACATCTTAGCCTAGGGGCCAACTAAGGTCTTATCTAGCCCTGGGACTGTCGTGTAGCCTACATTCCTATAAGCTATCCGATAGCTTAAGTTTCGCATTCTGATACTGAACATCAAATAGAGAAACCTTCGGGATTTTTTTTTCACATTTGGAGGGTGAATGCTCCAAACATTTTCTTTTCTTGGAGTGCAAATCTATGTTGCCGTTCTACTGATTTCGACCCCAGTCTACTGATAGACTTTTGTAATCTACTGACCTTTTTTGTTTTAAGACTAGCTACACACTCAGAGACATGATGTCCAAAAGTATGTGCATTCTTTTAGTACTCACTTTTTACTGATCCGATCCATGAGACTCACCTCAGAATTGATCTGAAGAGAACATTCTGACGAAGAAAAATTATAATAATTCAAAAATTATAATTACTCAACACCTGCTTCCAATTTTTTAAAATTTATACTGGTTGTCATGTAACTTTTTTTATCCAAGATAACTTATTAGTCTGTTTATACAAATATTTTCCTTAGTTTTTGTGAAAACTCAGAAGATTAGGAAAACGTCTATGATGCGAAATTTAGTTAAATGGTATTTTTTTCAGTATACAACCTACATCACGTACTTACGTGCTTTAGGAATGTCAGGTTGTCGTTTAGTAAGAAATGCGGGTGTAATGGCATGTTTTTAGGAACCAACAAAGGGGATCGATTCAGATATGACTGCATTAAAAGCAAATGCCATTATTATTTACACCCAAATTAACTTTAATGATGAGCATTATTTTATATAGCTCATCATCAATAATTTAAACAAGCGACTCAGGATTATATTGGCTTCAATTCTATTCTGGTGTTTGATAAAAGTTCGTGGTGTACTGGTATTATTTGAAATACTAGTAGATTTAAGTGTTCCTTCGTATTGATAATATGTCCAATACTACATTACATTTATAAAGTTTTGCATATTTTAAGCAAAAAATCTAATCTACTGATTTTTTGAGTTCTGGTGTACTGATTTCAGGTAAAAGTCTCTGGCAACAGTAGTGCAAATACACATTTTCCATTTATATTCATAGTTTCAACGTTCGCCGATAAATGGCGCCGGATCTGAAACTCTTAGGGAGAAATTATCTTCAGATCATACGCGTGCCTCCGAGACGCGGTCTTAAATATTTTGTCAAGCGGCCTCCTAAAAGGATTTTTTTTTCTGTTTTTTTTTTTGATTGGAGGTTTAACGACAACCGTGAGCAATTCAATGGGCTATAAGCAGCCGCCCTTCCCAAATTAAGGGTCACTGGTTCCAGGGAAGGGAGAGAGCCAGTGCCGTTAGACAAACACAACATCCATGGCTCACCGGGATTCGAACGCTGACCCCGTTCGGACAAATGATCAGAGGCCATCGCTTGGACCACTGCGCCACCGGGGCGGCTTGTTGTTTTTGGACTGCCTTTAAATATTTAAAAAGACGCATTCCCTAACAGAAAGCAAAAGTTTTCATCAACTGCTAGCAAGTATCTGACGAATGGTACATTATATCAAATCAAAACAGTGTTTACACGGGAATATGTCAATTCGGTGCAAAACACAATAATGGAAATGACAGTCATGAGGAAAATAGGCCTTTGACACCAATTGTTTATACGGAGAAATTTCGAAAAATAATCTCGGCCGATCTACCACTATAAATAATAAATCGTCTCTTACTAACAACCATACGAAGAAGAAGAACTGAAACTAACCCTGGATCACAATTATACGGAAAATATGAGGGATTTGGAAAATAATAGTAATCAGCAAAAAAGCTGTTTCCCGTTATGCACTTATACGGAGCAAATTTCGAAGTGAGAGATGTTTAAAGGCTGCTGTCCGCTATGAATTTATACGGGGTAGTTTAGGAAATATAGAAAGTAATATCAAGGGATAATGGCTACCCCTACAATACAGGGCATTTTAGGAAATAATATCATGTTACAAATATTAATAAAGAAGCCACAAACAATACTGATGGACATATATTTTCTTCTTGGGAATCCATTATATACGGAGTAGTCTTAAGAAAAAGCCTTTTCTCTCCAGAATCCATTTCGTTCAGACATATACAATGTCCTTAGATGTTACTTATGCGCCTTCCCACTTAGAGGCGACGAACAATATTGTCTGCTAGGAGGAAATCCCTCCCTGTTAAAGAAAAGTAAGAATTAGAACCACTCAGCTTAAGTGCCATCTATCGGCACGTGAGATAAGTGGAAGCTCTGAAGGCGAAGGAGCTGATGACATAGTACGGTAAGAAACTAAACAAATTCTAATAACCCTTCTACAAGAGGAAACGATAGATGTCTTCTTTGCCTAATGAGTTTTTCAGCGAGGGTTTTTCTTGCTTTTCTTTTTTTTTTTATTTTTAAGGCTTTACTCATTTACGTTGCGTTGGGTTTTCAATTTTATTTACTTGAGACATTCTGGATTTACCTCCTGTTTTTCTATTTCTGGCGCAGGAAAATTCGACTACTGCGGGCCTCTCTATACCACGTTTCACTTGAAATTAAGTCATTCACATTCATTTTCATTTGCTTTACACTGCTACAAATGTATATAGCCTATTGTATTCACATTTCGCAGTTGTGTTTCGAAGCGTCAAAATAAACTAAAGTTCTCGCACTTTAATGAACTTTTTTGTGTTCGGGTTGTCTAGGTAAGGAACCGTTAGATGTAGCAATATCCATACCGTTTAAATAAAGATTAAGATCATAACTACATTTAAGGCCTAACGTTTTTTAGTTAATTTTTTCCATCTCTGGTTATGGAAACATTTTCCTTTCTTTTTTTTGAAAGACCTTAAATAGGTAGTACTTTTGTCCGTCTCAGACAAGGTTGTTTCGGTTTGCTTTGTTTTTACGTGTTGCTATGGTGCAGTATTAGCCAATTTTTGCAATTCGTTTGTGGGACAGGTGTGTATTTCTTTTTTTTTTTTTCTTTGGTGAATTTTTTAAGTGTGGACTACTTTTTGCTCCGCGAAGTGCTAACCATCGCAAGTGATTCGGTATTTCTGTGCTAGAGGTTTTAAAGCTTCCGCGCAGTTCTCGGCGTTTTCATGTAACGTTGGAGTAGTGCTTTGTTTGACGCTGTGTATTCCAATTGTAAAAGAGTTTGTCTTTAATTTTTAGCATGGAGTTGTCAACTCTAGGAATTTCTTCCACTTCGTCCACATCGGATGTTTGCGTGGCTGTTCGTTCCCGCTTTTTACGCTTTCCAACCATAGCTTGAAGAAGCGTATGTTGTCCAGCTTTGTCCGCCATTCCGCACGATAACTCGAGTAAAAGTGGATCGATTTAGATGAAAGTTTAGTATGTGATAGGGGACTACCTGGGGACGAAGCCTATTGAAAATGGGCAACATGATGTCATAGGTCAGGACATAAGAGCGGGATCCATTCCATTGCCCTTATGCGTCATACCTTACGTAAAAGTGGTTTGATGCCGATGTAGTTGTAGTATGCTGTAGGGGACCACCTGGGGACGAACCCTGTTGAAAATGGGTGAAATGGGAGCAAAGGTCAGAACATATGAGCGGGATTCATTCCATCGCCCTTATGCGTCACAACTTACGTAAAAATGCTTCGATTGAGACACACCTTTATCATGTCGTTCCGGAAGTATACTTAACCGGTTCTGCTGAATATCATCAAAATGGGGTCAAAGGTCACGGCATAGGAGCGAGATTTATTCTACAGCCACTGTCCCCATAACTTGAGTAATAACTTGAGTACTGATTTCTGTTATGCTGGAAAACGTATCATAATCAATGCATGGCATGTTTTACTAACTTGTTGAGTTCGCCGAAACTGTTTCTTCTTCGTCAACCGCTGCAATTGCTTTTGCGCAGCGGCATGCTTGTATGATTTCAACAGTGTCCTGCTCTACTTGTAATCGACAGATTTCTTTGGATGAGGAAAATTTGCATTTCAAATGTCGCCGAATGCGCGGAAGAAATTACGAGGAAAAGCAGAAATTGAAATGTTCTTTTGTATATAAGACCAAATCGTAAACAACGTTGCAACTGAAGGCTCAGATAAATTTTTAAAAATTCGTAAAAAAACAACAACATGCCTGTGCCTCACATAAGGATTTCACTTTCAGGTTCTGTAGGGCCTAGTATTCCATATAGCGTAGAAAAAGGCTACATAATCTAGGTCCAAGTTAACTTGAAAATTACCTTTTTAATATATATTCATGAACAACCAAAAATTCACATTATGCTATTTGAAGCAGTTCAAACTTAAGGATTCAGTGTCTCAGAGTAGGATGACTAACACTGCGAAAGCTCGAAGACGGATCCGATTTTATTTAATAGCAACGATGATTACTTTTCAGATCTATTGTAATACTTACGTGTTAGATATTTACTTACCACATTTTTAAAATAATTATACATTAATAATTTGCTCCTGTTTCTTTTATTAAATAATTTGAAGCAAATCTAATAAAATCAACTTTCGTCAGTCGCCCGTCCTTGATTTAGGGACGCTGGCTCCAGGGAAGTGAGAAAGCCTGTGCCGTAAAACAAGCACAAATCCATGCCTCACAGGGATTCGAAGCCGAACTTATCTCGGACGAATGATCAGAGGACATCGCTTAGACTACTGCCTTCAAAATAAACCTTTATTAGTCTAAAAGCAAGGTCCATGTGATACGCTTCTGTCACATGAGACTGTATTAAAAGAGACGAGGCCAAGAAGTCTCAACACAAAAGAAAGGAGGAAAGAAAACTGGTATCATCAGAACAAGATTAAAATATATACAGATAAAAAAGGAACAAAGAAAACAAAAACGAAAAACACACACATTACAAAACCCAAACCCCAGAGTGAGGGAACAAAACACATTCCAAAAGCTAGTACATAGCAGCGCGAACACAAAGGTGACGGGTAAAAAACACAACAACAATACAACACAACACAAATTGACGGACACTGCAAGACAGCGACAGGAGAAACGAAACTGTACTTCTGAAAACATGCAGCAGCGGCAAAAACATTAGTACAAGAAGAACATAAAAAACCAAAAAAACCGTGCACATAAAGAGGGTGTTAACCAACCGCTATAACTAAAAACGAAATGCGAAGTGACGCTTGTAAGTCAGGAGGAACACTGTACAGAAGAATACATGATAATAAGGGGAAAAACCGCTGCATCACACAAAATAAATGTAGCCAAACAGGCACACGAGGTTCACAAAAAAATCGCACTCAATTCATATTTCATACTCAAAACAAGAAGACGCGCGTTGACAAACCCCGGAAGCCGACGTGGCGCTATAGAGAGAATCACGCGGAAAGAAGATCGCATAGCATCATAACACATTGGAAACAACACAAAGTACGTCCAGTCGTGCACGGCAACAGAAGGCTGTGCCGAGAAAAAATACAATATTACGGGAAAAACCCGGACAGGAGAAGCACGAAGCAAGACGTAGAACCCTAGCTTGAGTGCAAAGAAACACAAAAACGAAAACACAAAAAGTGCACTTAAAACATGATCAGAGACAAAACTGCCTCAACTGACTACTTCTCTACACATGTAGTCACATACAGTCAAGAAAAAACACAAGAGGCACCGTAAAAAAAAGCACATGGCAAATAGTTCGTTGACCAACTCCTTGGGTCAACGTAACCCAATAGACAAGATACGCACGAGAAGCACACTGTATAGAAAACGAGAGATAAGGCTGAGTACTCAATGAAAAAACACAACGAGACCAGCAAAGCCACGCTAAGTAATTCAAAGTTCATAAAAAAGCAAAACAAGTGAACAGGAAACACAGGGCATGAGAAAAAAAAGGCTACCTAAACTGAGGAGCCAACTGAAACACGGAAGTAGAACATGCACAAACAAGTAAAAAAACAAGATCACATTAGCAGTATAGGTAAAATGCAATCACAGTATTAAAAAACTCACACAGGAGGAGAGCGAGTAGGACAGTCGCCATCCGAACAACTAAACAAAACACGTGCAAAAAACAAGAGCAATTACAAATACACGGGAATACCACATACAAGAAACACAGTACAAAAAAGATCAGGAACAACAACAAAGAAACAAGCACAAAAGAAACACAACACGCCAAAAAAAAAACTTTGCAAAACTAGACAACACAGACTAGCCCAACGGAAAACAACAACACCCAACAAGCATCACACTATACCAAACAATAACACTGATCACAAACAAGTGGTGGCCAACCAGTACAACAAAACACCACAACAAGAAATGCGTCGACCAAAAACTGTGGCCGACAAAAACATAGAAAGCAAGCACACAATAATACATAGACAAACAACTCAACAAAAATACCGACACAAAAAAACAATAACCGATTGCACAGCACCACCAAGAACCAGAAAAAAATACACACAGAACACAGGAACACAAATGCCCACGGACTCCGGACAGAAAAAAAGTCAAAGCAACTAGCTGTAAAACATCCAATCACAGCGCAAAAACGGCAAGAAAATTTAGACAGAGAGGCCAAGGACGCTAGTAAGAGGAAAAGTATAGAAAAACACTATCCAAGAAAGAATATACCGACCAGTAGAATGAGCTAACAAAGCACAGGAGAAAAAACAACAAACAAACCGGAATCTCAAGGAAGCAAAACAGTACAACATAACCAAAGGGCCATTATAAAAACAAAAAAAGGAAAACGGTAAAAAATTAAAAGGGAAAACAACAGGATCAGAGGAAAATAATGAATACAAGGGAAAAAACCTGCAGCTCAATCAAAAACAGAACAAGACAACAAACCGGAAAAGCAAAAACAGACGTAGTGAAGAAAACAGTACACCAAAACAAAACTGATCAAATGAATTGAATCAACCCATGCTCTACCCGAAACCATGGAAGGTGGGGGGACCAGATCGAGAAGAAAGCAGGAACTGCCTGCTGGACCAGAGCTACCTCGTACTCAAGTTGGATAACGGACTTGATCGAGGAACGAAACCTACGGCACAGAAAAACTCTCGCAGGATGATATCGACGAAGAGCAGGCCGATCAACACTGGTATGATAGTATAAATAAATAGTCAGTTTGGCCTGCAAAATTAAAAACGCGCAAACTGGATTGTGAACAGCAGCGGAAGGATGATGACGGCGAAGAAAATAGTAATGTGAAACAGAGTGAAAGGAAGGACAGACCTTGGAGAGAAGAGCAAACATAAAAGAAAAAAGAGGCTGTAAAACTAAACAGGAGTCATATGCGTGTTGAACATCACCGAGCGTTGAACAGAAAAAACACAAGGGAGAAGACAGGCGACCAAAACGATGAAGAGTTCGCGGTGTGAGCAAGCGGCGATGAAGATGTAGCCAATGAATATCAGTTGCTTTTGGGGAAGCCAGAGAAATGTGTGAATCGACCCATGTCTGAGAGGTTTCATCAGGAGGCACAAAAGGAATAGCGAGAGGTGCTCGAAAATAAGTAAGAAAGTGGCGGTACAAGAGTTTTGCAGTAACTTGATGCACCAGAAAGGGAACATCATTTAAATAAACCAGAAAAGGAAGGCAAGGGGACGCCGAAGAAGAAACAATTAACCCAAAAGGATTCACGAGGGACGGGTAAAGGCGTTGAAGCTGAAAATGAAGCAACCGTAGTTGGGCGTGATGTAAGGGAGTGTCAGCAAGAGGGGTCGATTTGGGAAAGAGACCTCCAGCGGAGAGAAGCATCTACAAGTTGGGATACCTGTACCACGCCACTGGCGAACCAGGTGGAGAAGCACAAGTACGGTGAAGAGGGAGAACGGAGTGCAGAAGAGTAAAAGAGAGGTTCCGCAAGCAGATCATTAGTTGAGGTAGGTGGGAGACGGACGGGACATAAGGAATGCCAGAGGGAAAAAACGGTGCGATAAGTATCGGGAAAGTGATCTGGAATGAGGGGGAACAGATCCATACGGAGGAAAGCAGCGAGAGTGAGAAACGGACTGCGAGGGAAAAGTAAAGTATCAACAATAGTAATCGATGAAATCTGAAGATGAGAAAAAGAACGGAGAAAGGTCTGAAGATGAATAGCATTAGATTTTTGAAAAAGATCTGGGAGGGCAAGACCTCCAAAGGACAGAGGAAGGACGAGTGTAGAACGATGAACCCAGTGAACTTTATTCCAGATGAAATCAGTAATCAAACGTTGAGCGGATTGGAGAAAAATGGGCGAGGGAAAATAAGCGAAGCACGAATGCGTCAGAATGAAAAGAAGAAAGGAAGAAACCAGATGTGCTCTGCTAAAAAAGGACAAAAAAGGTTTGAACCGGCAAAAAGGAGTAAGACGCCGATTGAGCTGCTGAACCAAAGGAATCCATGTGGCATCAGCAACCGCCACGGGATTTCCAACGTACACACCAAGAAGTTTAATGACCGAGGATGACCAACGGGCACCCCAAGGGCGATCACCGTGTGTCACCCACGATCCGGCACACAGACCGACAGATTTAGACATATTAAGTTCGGAACCGGAAATTGAAGCATACTCACGATAAGCAGAAAGGACAACACCGAAAGAACGTTCAGTGTGAAGAAAAAGAGTGAGGTCATCAGCATATGCAGACAACACTATGCGGTGGTGACGAGTAGGAGCAATACTGCGAGGAATCACAGAAAACAAACGAGAACGCAGACAAATTAAGAGAGGTTCAAATGCAAGCGTAAAAAGTTGACCCGAAAGGGGACAACCCTGCCGGATCCCGTTGTCAAAGGGAATGGTAGCTGTCATGAATGTGGAAGTGCGAATACGGAAAGAAGAGTGAGAGTAAAGATTAATGAGAGCTTGACAAAAAAGAGTAGGAAAGCCAAAATGACGAAGAACAGCAAAGAGATATGAGTGATTAATGGAGTCAAAAGCTTGATTCTGATCAATATTAAAAATTGCGAGAAGTTCGGAAAGTTGGAAAGCAAGAAAATATAAGTTGCGAATGGTGGAAATGTTGGTAGTAATCGAACGGGAGGGAATAGTGTAAGTGTGATCGGGGTGGATTAAACGCTGCAAGACGGGATTGAGGCGAAAAGCGAGAATTTTAGCAAAGGTTTTGTAGTCAGTATTAGGAATAGAGATAGGACGCCAGTTAGAAAAAAGACCAAGGTTTCCGGTTTTGGGGATGAGACGGAGAATAGCAAAAGTGAAATCAGAAGACTGAAAATTTGAAGAAGTAAAAACGGCATTAAAACAAGCAACCAGAAGCGGGAGGAGAGAAAGAAAGAAACTTCTTATAAAATGAGAGCGGAAGACCGTCCGCGCCAGGGAAAGGACGGTCATTCAGACTGGAAATTGTAGAGCGGACTTCAGAAGGAGAGATAGGAGAAACAAGAAAATAAAAAAAACAATGTGGAACCTGAGGGAGGACATGAAGAAGAGGGGAGGTATCTGCAGGAGAAAGGAGTCGGTGTTGAAAACGATCCGAATAATGGGAAAAAGTAAGTTCATAGATACGATAAGGGTCGGTAACTGTAGATCCGTCAGATAGTGAAAGAAAGGAAATCGTGTTGCTTTTAACATGATACTCCTCAAGGGACTTCAAACTAGAAAAGGGATCGTCGTGAAACCGCAAGTGAGTGAATTTCAGACGAGTAATGGCTGTTGAAGCAAAAGTAAACAGAATACGACGAAGTTGAGCTTGAAACACGGGAAAAGAAGGATCAGAAGGAGAAATAGTCTGCAATTTACGACGGAGAACATCAATATCTTGAAAGCGAGAAGTACGGGAAGAGAAAGAAAACTGACGTGCGAAAGAAATATTCGAAATTTTCGTGGAAAGCCACAGAGCCACTGGGTCGTCAGACGAAGAAAGTTGTTGCACAGAAGACGAGATCATAGAGCGAATTTCAGCACAGAAAACAGGATCAGTTAAAACTGAATCGTCGAGCGGCCAGACTGGGGAAGGGGGAACAGAGGAAGAATGCAAAAAAGTTTTAAAGGAACGGGGCGGTGATCTGACGAAACGGAAGGATGATGAGTAATTTCAACTAGAGACGAATGGAGAAAACTGGAAACATAGAATCTATCTAGGCGTGCTGCGACACAGCGTGAAGCAGCTGGGGGAACCAGGAAAATTCCTTGGACCGGGGATGGAGGGAACGGAATGCATCAATCAACTCAAAATTAACAACGAGTTGAGTGAGATTAGAAACAAGGTCGGAACGGCTTTCGGTTGAACCATCTCGGTCAAAACCGGGTTGCAAAGTGCAATTGAAATCGCCTGCAACAATGACTGTATCATTTAGATGGAGGGTCGAAAGGATAGAAGAAAGATGTTGGAGGAGAGTTTCTGCATCCGTAGCAGATTGCGGAATATGGATATTGAAAACATGAATACGTTTAGAACAAAAACAAAAAGAAATATGTTGAACAGAACCCAGCAGACTCTGTGACTCAACAAGATCAGAAAGGGAAGAATGAAAACGCACATGAAACGCTATAGCGGTACCAGAAGTGAGATGGGTCCGGTAATTATGATAAAAATGTACGGCCAGCGTCTCCAGCGGGAACACCCGTCATCCAAGGAACAGTTCGTCTCCTGGAGAAGGAGGATATTAGCCCCCAGGTAACGAACGTCCTCGTAAACCAAAGCATTCGCCGCAGAAGACGCAAGCCTTCTACAATTAAAGCTAAGTAGTGTTAACAAGGACATCACTGGTAGGTTTCATCCAGCCTTCAAGTTCAGCCCTCAAAATCTTGAGTAAGTATCCCAGACGGCGAGCATATTGCTCAGTCCCGCCAGGCAAAGTAACATTAGTTATAAATGCATGGAACTGGTTTAGCTGTGCAATCATTTCAGGCAGCAAGTGAAGCTTACTCTTAATGCAAGGTAGTGTGATCAACTTCGCCTTACGCGGGCGAGTGGTCAATGCATACAGATCAGATAAGGTAAGAGTGTGCAAAGGCACCGCAAGTTCTTCAAACATAGGAGAAATGTCAAGAAGTGTAGGAGAAGGAGAATAATCGTCAGAGTCAAACATTGCAGTGTCATCAGGATCAGGGGCGACCGTGTCCATAACATCATCATCCTGGAGACATGCGAATCGGTTCGAAACTAGTAATTCAGAATTTGGCTCATGATGGCTAGGTGAACCCGAGGTAGAATGGGCTGGTTTCTTGGACCGAAGACGTTGAGACGAACGGGAAGAGCGAGTAGAAACACCAGGTGAGCTGGGGCGTTTACGTTGTGATTTAGGTGCAGACATTTCCAGCGATGAAAAATCCTCATTGGAGGGCTCCAAACCATCCAGTATGACGACAGGAGTCGGGAGGGAAGAAACAACTGGAGAAACAGCAGGCAAAATTGATGAAGGTAGAATGTGAGCAGGTGCCTCAGCGGCCTGCACAACATCCGCAGGGGCAGCAGCCACCGGAACTGTAGTAGCTAATGAAGAATCAGATCTAGCACCAGGAGTAGAATGAGGACAAGCAGAAGCGAGATGACCTTTCCCTTTACAGCGGAAGCACTGAACCCCTGCAAAAAGATTAAAAATGTACGTCCGGGTATCAGTGACTAATTCCAGAGTTGAAGGGCGTTCCGCAATTGACTGAGAAGTTGGAAAAATAACCCGGTACTGGCGGCGCCCACCCTGCACCTGTTTCAGGGGGGAATCACGGGCTGTAGCTGGAAGAATCTTGGTCACTCCCACAAAACGACCCATCGTGTTGAGGGCATCAATCAACAGAGAATCAGGAACAGCCGTTGGTACAGGAGAGAGGGTCACCGTAACTGGTCTTTGGGATGCAGCGACAGGTTGTAGATGAAAGGACCCAATATCAACCCCATGAACTATAATTAAATCTACTGCTTGCTGGTGGGTGAAGTGAACAACCACATCTCCACCCAAGCGAATAATGGGCACAATACTTTCAGCTGGAACGACCTTCGACACAGCATGCAGATACTGGGGGAGGAGGTGTCACGCAAAGCAGGAATGAAAACACTTAATAATAAGGCAGACGACAACTGCTTACCTTGCGGCGAATCACTTGGAAGAATAATTTTCAACGCCAAAGCTACATGTTTGAAATGTGGTGCAGAATCACTAGAAATATATGAAGTACTTCATACAGCTTGTGCGAACGACGTTGAAGTAAAACTAGCAAAACCAGGAATATTAGACGCAGCCGGCACACGGGTGGCCAGAAGCACAGTTTCTGGAAGTCCAGAAGCACTAGTCGACGCAACATTCCCCGAAGAAAGCACAGAACTAAGACGCGAAGACATATCAGCAATCGACGAAGCAGCTGTAGACGACGGTGACTTATTCGTAGTGGTAGTGGACATTCTCGACCACTAGCCCACCAAAACTCATGCGTCGTGACTGACGACACATGAAAATGAAAAAAACAAAAAAATGAGCACCCACTCGGCACTCAGCCTCACTGCTCGTGAAGCGATTGTACGAAACACTGCAACCAAAACACAAAACGACGAAATACCACAAAAAGAACAAGTAAACAAACGAACGTTGACTTCTACGCAGGAGCCGAAAAAAATGCGACTTGTCTGTTGAACGACCACTGCGCCACCGTGAAGGCAAAGGAAATGCTTAGATACATCTATTTTCTTGCTTTTGCTTAATGACAAGCGTGAAGAACTCGATGGCTATTAGCAATCGTCCATCCCTAATTTAGGGCCACTGGTATGAGGAAAGGAAGAAAGCTAGTGCCATAAGACAAACACAACATCCATGCTTCATTGGGATTCGAACTCGGACCCATCTCGGACGAATGATCAAGAAGCTATCGCTTAGACCACTTCGCCACTGGGAGGGAAAAGAAAATGTTTCGATGCATGTAATTTTGCTTGTTTGGAGTTTAATGATCACGGTGGCTATATCAATGGCTATAGGCAATCGTCCGTCCCTAATTTCGAGCCTCTGGTTCGAGGGAACGGAGAAAGCCAGTGGCATAAGGCAAGCGCAACATCCATATTTCCTTAGGCTTCGAACGCTGACTCATCTCGGACGAATGGTCAGAAGCCAGCACTTTGATAATTGCGCTACTGCGGCAACCATGTATTTTGAGCTACTCAGGTTATTGACATGTGGATGGATGTCGTTTTTTGTCATGCCGTTTTTAAAGTATCGCTTACAAAGCAACTGAAGTTTAGTCAAGTGTAGGTCATCCGTTTTAGTTTTTTTAAGAGATATATTTTATGTGTTGGGGGTCAGCCCACCTGTTCAAAATAATTCGGGGTTCCAAAATACTAGGCCTTCTCGGTTGCGTAACGATCTAAGGGCTATCTTCTGACTATCCATCCGAGCTGAGTCCGGGTTCGAATCCTGTAGAGGCATGGATGTTATATTTGTTGTACGGCACTGGCTGTCTCCCATCGGTGAAAACACAAATTTGGCAGTGACAAAGATCGACTCCGCGCTCCCTCACTCCGGAGTAAGTTGATCTCCCAACTAAGCTACACGGACAGAACGTATCGCTGAAGGTTTGTCGTCATGACATGCGCTTTACCTTTGAAGTGCGTCACACCATCTCCCTCTTATCTTTTTTGTAGCCAAGAACGAGTTTTCATTAATTTTAGACGATGTGTGGAACAAACATCACACATTTTGTCGAAGAACCCAACGGCCAGTGGATCCATCTTTACGTTCGGGCGCCAATGCGAAAACAACTTTGTCAGCGATGGGAATTCGCGCTCCCTCGCAAGTTGCTCTCCCAATTAACTCCCAACAGATCCGCAGCAATATATTTCGTCTACATAGACGAAATATATCGCTGCTGATCTGTCGTCCTGACACGTGTTTTACCTCTGTAGTTCGTTACAACCTCTGCAGTACGTCACACATCCCTCGAATCAGTGGTCCTAAATTAGGAATGGGCGACTGCTTAAAGCCCATCGAGTTACTAAACTGTGGTCAATAACGCCCCCCTCCCCCGCCCAAGAAAAGGATCACCAGCTTTCAATAGGCGGTACTTATGTTGCAGCAAAAGAGCTTTTCTAGACTTTAGTGACAAACCCTTTCATTTAGGAAAGGCCGTTTTCAATAGAATCGCAAATATAATTTCCAGATCACCTATAAAGTAATTCAAAGCATTTTGTAATAATATTTTTTTTTTAAGTGGTGAGCATCGCGTTTCAACTAAACAAGATGAGAAATGTGATTCTCGTTGGCCTTACGTCTAATGGGATATATCTTCGCACATTTCCTGATGTTCCTTAACCAGATCAGGTGATCTCAACACTTAGATGTAGACCGCTTCATGACCTTTATCTCGTCTTTGTTCCCTGTGGAAGAGAGGATGATTGAATAATGTCTATGATTTGCTCAGTTAAAGTGGGCGAAATTTTGTCAGTTGCTTCCAGTTTTCTCAGGTTTAGAATTCGAAGTGATATGCTATGAATTAATAACCATTTGTTCGTTTCAGTTGTTCACTTCAATAGCAGAAAAACGACGAGACGGATAAACTACTTTCTCGCGAGCAATGATACAACTTGTTTTAGTACCTGTGGATCGGTGAACTCTGGTTGCGGATTGCTACACGTAAAGCAGATCTCCTGGTGTCTCGGCAGCTAATTGTGTACGCGGATTCCTTCAGCATCAAAAGACGACCTGAGAACTTCTTTTGCGCGTTTCGTAAAGCCTGGCGAATTTGCCGTATAAACTTTACGTGTTTTAATATTACGCGCTACGCGCCAGAAGAGAGTTCCTAAGCTATCTTTTTTTTTATAAGGTTATGTTAAACAAAAGACGGAAATTTGAATATTACTTGATTGAAGCGTGCTTTCCCTTCCTACAATTGAAACATTTGTTAGAAAATGTTGACAACTTCCCTTTTACAGCCGCATTGTTATCTAATGGTTGATAAATGAGTATTTATATTGTGGTGGGATGTAAGGTCAGGTGATGCGTAACATCACAGCCTCTCCTTGACAAATGTCAACCCCGCCTTCTCGTGCTGCATCCTGTTCCCACTAAAGGGGCTCTGACGACCGCAAATAGCGGTATAACTATACCATCGGGATCAGAGGAAATGCTATCCCACACTCACCAACCCGCTTGGCCAGCGTGGTGAGTTATGGCCAAACACCTCCAAAATGACTCCACAACTTAAATCTTGGCCCTCAGTCTCCGGCAGCTGGAATGTACCTGGCCAAGGCAGCGGCCAGTGCGACATGAAGGCAGAGGGTGCTAAGAATCCCCGGAGGACCGGACTAGGCTGCCATTTGATGCTGACCTTGGCTACCTACAACGGACGCTCCCTATCTTCTGATTCAAGGCTTCTTTAATTGGAAGAGGAACTACAAAGGATCAAGTGGGACATCGTCGGGCTAAGTGAGGTAAGGAGAAAAGGAGAAGATCTCATTGAACTGAAAAGTGGACATCTCTTCTATTATCGTGGGACAGATACTGGCAGAACTAGTGGTGTTGGATTTATAATAAACAAGAAACTGAAGGATAAAGTGGTAGAAGTTGAAAGTTCCTCTGACAGAGCTGCACGACTCGTTATCCAACTATCGAGAAGATACCAGGCTCAGATTATTCAAACTTATGCACCCACCACAAGTCATCCTGAAGAAGAAATTGAAGAATTTTATGAGGAAATTCGTCATCTAAATAATAAAGGTAAGCAGCACTTGAAGATAATTATGGGAGATTTCAATGCAAAAATAGGGCACCGGCAACAGAATGAAACTTCAGTAGGTAAATTCGGTCACGGCAACAGAAACCAGCGTGGAAATACTCTCATTGAGTTTGCAGAGGCAGAAGGATTTTTCATCTTGAATTCCTTTTTCAAGAAAAAGCCACACAGGAAATGGACATGGAGACATCCAATTGGGACGACAAGTGAAATTGATTTTATTATGTGTAACAAAAAATTCCGTCATCGAAGACTGCAGTGTGCTGAACAAGTTCAACACAGGTAGTGACCATAGATTGGTGAGATGCAAATTGCACCTCAACACTAAACTGGAACGTGGCAAGCTCATAAGACAAACAAAATGTATTGACATAACCAACCTTAAAAAACACCATAATACTTTCAAGTTGGAACTGAAGAACAGATTCTCTGCTTTAAAAGGCCTAACATCGGAAGAAGTGGATATTTCGGAAGTTAACAGAAAAGTAACCAAAGCTCTTATGGAAACAGCAACAAAATTAGCTGGGTCTAAGAACAAGTTGCATGTAAACAAATTATCAGGAAAAACCAAAATGTTGATGCAAAAAAAGAAGAGAGATGAGGACAACTAAAGAAGATGTGACTTCCAAAGTGGAATATATAGAGCTATGCAAGACAGCACGAAAAAGTATCACTGAAGACGTAAGGAAATTCAACTGTGAGCTAGTGAGGAAAGCAATTGAAAACAACCAAAGCCTAAAGATAGCAAAGGGACATCTCAGTAAGGGAAGAAAACAGATTATGGCTCTGAGAAAAGAAGATGGGTCTATAACAAGAAATAGAGGCGAAATTTTGACAAGAGTGAAAGATTTCTACTCCAAATTATATGAAAGGGATTATACATGTACTCCAGACATCATGAAAGGTACCAGAGTTCTTCCAGTCCTCCCAGCAGAAGTTGCTCATGCAATCAAGAACATGAAGCGGGGGAAAGCTCCAGGAGAAGATGGAATTACTATAGACATCATACAAGAAGCAAGTGGAGAAATTGAAACAGTACTCGCCCAAATTTTCACTCGATGCCTTAATGAAGGGAAGATTCCTGAGGATTGGAACAATGCTACAATGATCCTGCTACATAAAAAAGGTCACATTGAGGATCTCAGGAACTACAGACCTATCAGCCTCCTATCAGTGGTTTATAAAATCTTTACTAAAGTTCTTTCACACCGCTTGAAGGTAACACTGGACATGGCTCAACCGAGAGAACAAGCTGGATTCAGGAGTGGCTACAGCACAATAGATCATATCCACGTACTGAGAGAACTAATTGAAAGAGCGAGGGAATATGAACTTCCATTGTGCATGGCTTTTATCGATTATGAAAAAGCCTTTGATTCGGTGAAACCATCAGCAGTTACCACGGCTCTGAAATCCTGCGGTATTGAAGATGCATACATTAATATTATTAATAACATCTATGAAAATGCAAGTGCAAAGATTCGGCTGTTTGAAAATACAACACACATAAAAATTGGAAAGGGAGTGAGACAAGGTGACACCATATCTCCGAAGCTCTTTAATGCCACATTGGAAAATGTCTTTCAATCACTGAACTGGGAAAACAAAGGGATAAAGATTAATGGAGATTATCTAACCCACCTTCGTTTTGCTGATGACGTAGTCATTTTTGCAACTACCCCATCAGAGCTGCAGAGTATGATCCAGGAACTTGCTGACAAGAGTAAAGAAGTGGGATTAAAAATGAACTTTCAGAAGACAAAAGTGATGTTCAATGCTTTTACAAGAAATGAAGATTTATCGATTGATGGAGAAAAACTGGAGATAACAGATACGTATGTTTATCTTGGACAGCAGATATCAAGTGAGGGTCACATTGATGAAGAAATTAATCGGCGTACAAAACTTGCCTGGAGAGCTTTTGGAAGAAACAGCATAATTTTCAAGAGCAATATGCCATTATGTCTTAGAAGAAAAGTGTTTGATCAATGCATCCTTCCAGTGCTTACGTATGGTGCAGAGACGTGGACCTTAACTAAAAGAGACATACAAAGGCTGCAGACAACTCAAAGAAGCATGGAGAGGTGCATGCTTGGTATAACCAGGAGAGATAAGAAGAGGAACTCGTGGATCCGAAAAATGACGAGAGTGGAAGACATCATGATCAGAGTTAAATCCCTGAAATGGCAATGGGCTGGACATACTGCCAGAAGGACAGACCATAGATGGACAGCCGAAATTTTAGATTGGAATCCAAGGGACAGGAAAAGACCCAGAAAAAGACCACATGGGAGATGGGTGGATGAAATTCGTAAATATGCGGGAGTGACATGGAGGAGACTGGCACAAGACAGACCGTTGTGGAGGAAACTTGGGGAGACCTTCGTCCAGCAGTGGATTGATAATGGTTGACAATGATGATGATGATGATATTGTGGTGAAAATTGCACCTATAGGTCCATTCAACTTTGGCGGTTTTTCGAAGCTGAAACCATATAAAATTAAAGAATGCTTCAAAATTTTAATGAAAGTTGAAATGAAACATTAACGAGCTAAGTTTATTACAAACTATTAACGAAGCCTTTACAATCATTATAAATGAACGACAAACGAAGCAATATGATATTTTGATGCATGTGATAAACACAGGATTATTTTATGCACTGAAAATCTTTTAAAGTAACTCAAGTAGAGGAACTTTCTTCCGAGTAACAAACACTTGTCGAGTTCCCAAAATTTTACAGTGTTGACAGTAGGATCCACTGTTTAAAGCACAACGTTGTTGTTCGAAAATTCCCAATTGATGCCTAATGTTCAGATGATGAAGACAGGTATATTTGCCGATTAACTTCATATCATTACAGTATACACCGAAGAGCTAAAACATTAGGACCAGCGAATCTTTATGAAAATCTAAACAACTGCAGGTAAACAACGGGTTGCGTGAGACGTATATTCTAATTTAACTTTTATTTTTAGTTCCTTTTCCTATGTAAATTTGAGTTTGTTCTCTTTTGCAATTTCCAAACTTAACGTGATATCTTCTCTCTCACATGAATGAGGTTGGTAACACTTTTGAGGTCAGAGAGAGAGAGAGAGAGAGAGAGAGAGAGAGAGAGTGACGTATGAATGTGATAATAACGTTAGATAAAAAGGACGATACAGCAGTTGCTTAGTGTGTGTGTGTGTGTGTGTGTGTGTGTGTGGATGTTCGATCGTTGTTAAGCTAGATTATACGATAGATAATTAAGGTATATGCGAAGTGTAAAACTCGCACTGCTGTAATGTGGATTTCATCAATCGTTGCTGGACCTATAAAATGTTATCGTAAGTTAGGCTTCTGTATACGTTTCTTCTGGCTGTAAAACCTTAATTTGAACTATCACCTGCAACTATTGCGTGGTATTCTCCTTTAGTTCAACCATTCCTTAATCATGGTTTTACACATACCGTAATACTAATCTCGCACACAAAAAAGAGCTACGTTATACGTGTGATACTCACGAAGCTGTCTAATTTACACCTGATACCGAGCTCTGTTAATAAATGTTATTCATGTTCTTCAGATGGGAGAGGCAGTGAGTTAGACAAAGGCCAAATTGTAATGACCAGACGATTGGGTCAGAGCATTTCCGAGAAGGCAAGGCTTGGGGGTGCTCACGGTCAACCGTGGTTTGTACCTTCAAGGGTGGTATGAGGAGGGACAAACCAGGTACCTCAGTTAAGGTGTGTACTGATCACAGCTCATCAAAGTTAAAGGTAAGCGAAGATTATTCCAATGGTACGGGCAAACCAACGGGATACTGCGGCACAACTCTCCAGTGATTTGAATGCTGGTGACGGATGTAATGTGTCACAATGCACAGTAGGTCAAACCCTGCGTAGCCTCAGGCCTCTCCTTCCAAAACGCTCACAGTGGGGACACGAGCATCAAAACTATCCCTTGAATGATTGAACGAATGATCCGATGAATGTCGTTTCCTCTTGCACCATGTCGATGGTCCATACTTGTGGAAGTGTCGGCACCAGGATGCACCGTTGGAGGAAATGTAAAGCTTCGGGCAACAATATGCTGGGAAACTCTGGGTCCAATGATACATGTGGAGGAAAGTATGACGTCTACAACCTACATAAACATCATTGCAGACCAGTTACATCCTTTCACGGCAGTAGTATTCCTCTCTAGTAGTGTCTTCTTTCATAAAGATAATGCATCATGCCACATTGTCCGGATTGTTTACTAATGGATAAAGAAATCTTTTAGTGTCCATGTCTAGCCAATTAAGAGATGTTTGGGCAGCTCGTGGAGAACCAACATCATGTTAGGCAGGTGAGCCTACTGTTTTGACTGTTCTGTGTACATGATTCAGATCAGAGCAATATTCGGCCGTAAGAGATCTCATGATATTTCTGTTCTCCTGTCCGTGTTTATAAACGTGGATAAAAAAAATACTTGCGTGCCTGGCCATGGAATACCTTTATGCACTTGCATTGATTTTTTTTTTGATTGAAGGTTTAACGACCACCGTGAGCAACTCAATGGGCTATAAGCAGTCGCCCGTCCCTAATTTTGGGTCACTGGTTCCAGGGAAGGGTAAGAGTCAGTGCCGTAAAAAAAACACAACATCCATGCCTCACCGGGATACGAACCCAGACCTCGTTCGGGCGAATGATCACAGGCCATCGCTTAGACCACTGCGCCACTGGGGCGGCAAAATTTCATCGTCGTGTTGCATTGATTCGTGCGCACTCAATATTTATAACAGGGTCGAGTTGAAAACCGAGTTGACGGGAAAAGGCAAAGTCTGTTGTGCGAGATTAAAAATTGATTTGCATTTTCGAACTTAAAGGAAACTATATTGATACATGAAAAGGAGAAAACCAGCGTTCCTTCATGTCATCTTCACGCAGTTCTGTTAAATTATTTGTTAAGGGTGAATCCTTAATATTTAGAATTTCACTATCAAAAGTGGAGGTATAAAAACCTCTGTCAATGGCAATTTTTGTTAGCAAGGGTATTTCCTTTAACAGATGTAAAATATGTGAACATCAACACAAAATTAAAAGAACATTTCTTTGTTTGGTAAACAGCTATACTTATTAATTATCATCTATAGAGTTACAGCACTGATCTTTAGCTGTTCACTTCCACCTCTCAAATTTATAATAAAGAGATTTCATTTCACAACACACACACACACACACACACACATGTACATATAATTTAATGATATATTGTATACTTTATTACTGATTGTTGATGAGAGAATTCCCCTTTCAAACATATACAGGAATTTCCAAACGTTCATGGATTGTAAGTACTGCCGCCCCGGAGGCGCCGGCTTCTAATCACTCGTGCAAGGAGAGTCCTGGTTTGAATCCCGGTGAGGCATGGATGTTGTGTCTGTCTTACGGCACTGGCTCTCTCCCTTTCCTATCACCAGTGGCCCTAAATTAGGGACGGGCGAATGCTTATAGCCCATTGAGTTGCTCACGGTGGTGGTTAAACCTCTAACCAAAAGAAAAATTGTAAGTAATGAATCTTAATATAAAACTCTATGTAGAAAAAAGAAATTATATTTGGGCTTTAAATTTCAGAGTAACAAAACACATCGGACAAAAAGTTGCGAAATGCTGATTGAAACATGTACATAAGTATAAAGTTGATAAAGTTTTGTCAGGTATATTTTATTTTCGCTATACGAATATCAAGGTATACCTAAATAATGTTAATTCCCATGATTATGTAATATCGACAAATCGTGAAAAATATAAACATGATACAGAAAAACAATGTCGAGATTAAATAATTATCAATGTTATGTAAGTGAGAATCGAGCAATCATCTAGTAAATATGGTGAAACTTAAAAATGGGAATGAAATGTAAACACCAGTCTTTCAAATAGTGTGACTGCGAGAATCGGAGTTTCATGGTGAACGGTGAACGGGTTAACGAAGCTAACGCTGTTTTGGGAAGTTTGCCCATTTCCGATCTTGCCTCGCTGGCGCTTTCGCGGAAAGAATGACTTACTTGGTGAGTGTAGTGAGACAAACCGGAGTGCAAACTGAATGACCATTTATTTGATTAATCATTCTTAAATGACTTTTTAACGTGAATGATGAATGAATTCTGAAGGACCAGTGATATACACCGATGAGCCATCTAATTATGAAAAACTGCCTAATAAACTGTAGGACCCCTTTTAGTCCACAAAACAGCGGTCACTCGGTGAGGCAACGATTCGGTGAGGTGGCGATAGGTATCCTGGGGTATCTGGCACCATAATGACAACAACAGGTCCTCGACTTCCTGTACATTTCGGAGCGGTGGTGCTATAGCGCGAATTTGCTTTTTCAAGTCGAACCACAAATGTTCCATTAGATTCATGTCAGGTGAATTTGGAGTGCAGGGCATTAACAGAAAGCCACCACCACTTCTTGACGATTCTCGAACCACTTCTTGACGATTCTCGAACCACTTCTTGACAATTCTCGAACCAATTCTTGACGATTCTGGCAGTGTGGCATGGCTCATTATCCTGTTATTAATGGCCATCACCAGCAGAGAACACAGTTGCTATGGATGGGTGAACTTGGTCCGTAGCGATGTTCAGATACCTAACAGCTGTCAGGGATTGTGCTATTGGGATAATGGGACCTAAAGGGCACTAAAAAATACCACCCACAGCATAACACCGCCGTCGTCGGCCTGTTTCAGACCAACAGTGCATCCAAGGGCCATACCATTCGTTGACAATCTGCGTATGCAAGTTCGGCCGTCTACGTGAGGCACCAGGAATCTTGATTCGTCAGACCAGGCCATTTTCGTCCAATCATCCACAGTCAAATCTCGTTTATCTAAGGCCCATTTAATGCGTTGTTGGCGATGACGTGCAGTGAGCATGGGGACCCGGCTGGGTCTTCGGCTAAGCAGGTTCATGCGCAAAAAGATGCGATGAACAGTGTGTTGTGACACACTGCCCTGATCAGTACTATTGTAGCTGCGGGTAATTTGCCGCAGTGTGGCCCTGCGGTCGATGTGAACAATGCGCGACAGTCTCCGCTCTCCTCTGGTATCAATAAGCTACGGACAACACACAGCTAGACGACGGTTTGTCATTTGGCCATCTGTGCACCACTTTTGATACGCACTAGAGCGGCACGTGAACAACCCACGTGCCACGCGGTTTCCGAGATAGTAGTCCGAGGCGCCGTGCCACCACAATTTGTCCATTATCAAACTCCGATAAATCGGCAGCTTTTCCCATTCTGACTTCGAACATTCTACTAACCGAAAGCCGGTCCTCTGGTTGTTTATATATTCTGCTATGTGAACTTCACCGGCGCCACCCTTCTGCCTCCAGGCGCGCGCATTCCTCTAGGCCGGGGGTTGTCATTTTGGAATGGCTGATCGGTGTGTGCTGTAACTGTTCCCTATACAAGTACGACCAGAATTTAATGCACACTACAGCTGAAGATCAACTGACAGCCACAACTAACCAGCAAAAAATAGCCAGACGACAGAATGTAGGAATTGTTCCACTTTTCCTCTTTACTCTCCACACCCCCTTTCGATGTTTTCTAATAGATTTGAGTTTTACTCCGTTCAAGGTAGGAGGTTAGATAAATGAATTTTGCATTTTAAAGGAAATTCCCCTGAGAAAGGAATTGTTTTGCTGACAATGTACACATAAGCTTACCCTATGAAATCGTGAAATCTTAGAAAGCAATGATTCGTCTTTCACGTATACCTAAAAAAATACCGGAGAGATTTTAAAGTTCAGAGTTTATTTGCTGTTTATTTAATTTTGAACAGTTCCCAAAGGCAATGTGCGGAATACAACGAAAAAATCAGTTTTCACAAAACCGGGACGAACCCTTTTGAAAATGGACGAAATGGGATCAAAGGTCAGGGCAAAGGAGCGGGATTCATTCCATTGCTCTTATGCGTCATAACTTACGTAAAAATAGTTCAAATTTCGTTGAAATTCTAGTCTGTGGTAGAGGACAACCTGGGGACGAACCCTATCGAAAATGGGCGAATTGGGGTCAAAGGTTAGGACATAGGACCGGGATCCATTCCATCGCCCTTTTGCGTCATAACTTCCGTAAAAATGGTTCGATTTCGATGAAATTTTAGTACGTGGTAGAGGACCACCTGGGAAAGAACCCTATTGAAAATGGGCGAAATGGGGGTCAAAGGTCAGGTCACAGGAGCGAGATTTATTCCACAGTGATTTTCCTCATAACTTGGCTAAAAATGCTTCTATTGCGACAAAATTTATCATGTTGTTCCGGAGATATACTGATCCATTTCTGTTTAACATCATTGAAATGGAATCAAAGGTCAGGACATAGGAGCGGGATCAATTCCATCGCCCTATGCGGCATAACTTAAGTAAAAATGCTCCGATTGTGACAAAACTTTATCATTAACCGGTTCTGTTGAATATCATCGAAATGAGGTCAAAGGTCAGGGTACAGGAGTGAGATTTGTTTCACAGCCTATATCCTCATAACTTGACTAAAAATGCTTCTATTGCGACAAAACTTTAGTATGTTGTTCTGGAGGTATACTGAGCCAATTATGTTTAATATCATCGAAATGGGGTCAAAGGTGAGGGCACAGGAGCGAAATTTATTCCACAGCCATTATCCTCATAACTTGACTAAAAAGGCTTCTATTGCGACAAAATTTTAGCATGTTGTTCCGGAGGTATATTGAACCAATTCTGTTTAATATAATCGAAATGGGGTCAAAGGTCAGGGCACAGGAGCGAGATTTATTCCAGAGCCATTATCCTCATAACTTGAAAAAAAAAATGTTTCGATTGCGACAAAACTTTAGTATGTTTTTCCTGAGATATACTGAACCAATTCTGTTTAAAATGATTGAAATGGGGTCAAAGGTCAGGGCACAGGATCGAGATTTATTTCATAGCCATTATCCTCGTAATTTGAGTAATAACTTGAATTATCATTTCTGGTATGTTGGAAAGCGTATCAGAATCAATGCATTGCATGATTTTACTAACTTGTGTGGTACTGGTCCCGGTCGAGGAGGAGACAGAATCAGGCGCCATTGCCGAGCGATGCACCCATCCCTCATTCAGGCCTTCAACCCCTGTGTACCTGAGAGGAATGGTCAAAACGGTTAGTCTCGGGACACTCGAAAACTGGGGCAGCAAGGGAATATCGGTAGGATATAAAAGGAACTGTTTACTAGCTATTTCCAGCAATGCACAAATTCGCAATGCAAGATAGTTAGTTCGGTTTGCCAGAAAAAAATCCCTTTATTTTTGGTGAAGCCTGCGCTTAACTTCTCTTGAAATAAAATTAAGAACCAGTTCCCCTTTATGACAAAAGTTGCATTTTGTTCATCATGCTGGTCCCTTTCATAAGTGAGGCAAAAAAAATGTGTATATATATAATCCCTTCTGCAAACAATTCTGCTTAAATTGTAAATTCTTCCACATCAAATAGAAGTTATCGCTCTTTTCACGTTTATAAGTGAGTCACGGAAAAATTCTCATTGGCCGCCACCGGGAATCGAACCCAGGTCTTCCAGTTAGAGCCGGATACAATTCCACTGTAACACAGCGGCATCGAAATTCTCTAGGCTCACATACGACAAACTGCCAAACCACCTGCCAGGTTGCTTTCTTTGGAGCCCCGCACATGCTTTTATACCATACTTCCGTCTGTTGTAACATGATACACAAATAAACTTTCACACGTACACAGCTCATATCTCCGTACTATGAGAATGTCTAAACACGTAGGATATTTGTCTTGCGAAAATTATGAGTAGAATTGTGAGTCATGCATTAGTGTCGCGAAATGCTGTGCTGGTCGTTATAAAAACGAAATTAGGAATTCACCTCGTTCTTAGTTTACATTATTTTAATTTTTTCCCTTTAGCTTTACTTCTTATGTAACGGTGCGAATTTTCTCGAAATTCATTTGGTTTTGAATTTTCAAAAATATTTTAGTTGAATCTTCTTTTGGTTCCCGCTTGATATGCCACAAGCAATTTTGTTAACATGTCTTTTATAATTACATTTGCAGTTTCATTACTCTTGAGATATTTTAAGAATTAGTGCTGGAATTTTAGTAATACATTTTCTCCTTTGATTTATTATTTCGCAGATGAAATAGTTCAGAATTCTTTTCATTTTCCCCCTTTGTTTCCTTTGAATATATCTGAAATGTGGGTTTGATGATCCGCATTAAGATGTTTTGCAGTGTAATTCCTGAATTAATGCTTTATTTTTTTCATCTAAAAAATGTTACTCCTGAACAAAAATGCTTTTCGTCCAAGAGTAACATTTGCGTTTGTAACTTTTGTAAACAAAAATGCCATACATCTTATCGCTGTAAAAAAACAAAACGAATAAACAAATAAGCAAACAAAAAAACAAAAAACGTAAGATTTCTCCGAGTGAATTTTCTTCAAATGTTAACATAATTCATTTATAATTCCATGTCTTGAAATCCCTTTTGCCGGAATTCCATACGAAAAGTTTTTAACTGCATTCACCATGTGTACAAGTCTTAAGATTTCTTCATGTTTTCCGTCAGCGGCATTATTATTTATATTCTCAGTAAGAAGAATTGCTGTTAAAAAAAATTTGCAGGAAAGGCTGTTCAAAATATTTGCAAAACATTTTTATCTCTTTTGTGTTTTCTAACGGCAAATTAACACCAGGACATCAGAACAAACGCTGTCACCCTTGCAAGACAAGGACCTTACATATAAACAATGAAGAAGGTGACATAACTATACTTTTCTTCGTGTAAAATAATTTCCGCTTAAAAAGTAACGTTTATATGCGACTAGAAATAAATTTAGGGGTATGCCCTTGCTCGGGAACAGCTTTCGAATCGTCTGGCCAATTATAACGGCTGTCCCTTCGATTGTCACCGTTCCCTAACATCAGATTCAATTTTTATGTGACAGATTGAATCAGATGATCTTAAAACTGGTCAACACATGAGTATCAGCTCTTATTCCTCGAAGTGCCACACTACAGAAACGTAAGAAGGCTAAAGGCACAAGTGAAATACCTTCTAACAAAGATTGCCCGTACAATGCGAGGAATCCAGAAAGATAAAACGTTCGTGCCGCACTGTGACAAATCCCAGTGTCGAGATTTTACGTAAACTTGAATACAGAGATAAAAACAGTATACAAATATCGATTATTTGTTTTGTTATATCCTTAAAATGTGCATTGATATTTTTCTGCATATGCCCAAACATATATGCAGACACAAGAGTAACAATTACATGATTGCAATTACTTATACCGCATTCATCAAGCAAGTCATTCTTCCTCAAAGATGATCATCATAAAGAAAAAAACCCTGTTTCTTTTCCTAACGGAAAACAGGCATCGCCTAACATTTACACTAGACCCTTAATATCTAGGATCTGACGTCGTACCTCCCTGAGCCAACGTCCTACTCCGATGGGAGAGGGCAAGGTTCTTAAATATCTACTTGGTTGGGTCTGTTAGCGATCTACGCTTTCATTGGCTCTTTCGTTTGACGTCACTGTGGAGGCACGGAGGGGAAGCAAAACCTAGAGTTCACAAGGAAGGTAACTCAAAGCAGAGGAGAACTTCAAGTTTATATGAGCAAATGCTAAAATGTTTCTCTATTTAAACATTTCCCTGCGTCGCGCACTTACTAAAGAAAAGAAAAATAACCAGTGTAGAATGAATTCTTGACTAATATAACAGATACGTTCACCGTTTGTCATGCGCGTTTGTGAAACAACACGGTGGGGACTGGGGACTTGAAATTTTTACCAAAACCAAAGAGGAATTTATATCGACAAAAAAATTCCTCGATCCTTTCTAATTTGCGCGATTTTAATAAGTAGCGTCAGAGCTATTCTCATAGGAAGCTCATGGGGCATTAAATGTACAGGATGTCTACAATTTCGTGTTACCCCCACCCCCTGTAATAAGAAATGTAAGTGAGCTATGTACCTGTTGTATGATGTATATGTTGAGTTATATGTTGAGGCATCCTTAAACATCCAGTGGATCCGTTTGGGCTCCGTCATTCTCGTGACAGAGAATAATTTTACGCCATGTTATGTGGGACATTTTCCGAAGCAGTTGCGGGGTGATAGGAGAGAAAGCACGTCTCACTGCTTGTTTAAGTTCATCATGGTTTGGTAGCGCTGCTGTGCAGCAAACTCCTTTATGAAACCGAAAGGGCATTATCCCACGTTGAGAGATCTGGGCTTCGAGGTGGCCATTCAAGTGGAGCGAGCAGCACTGCCAAACCTCGGCCGATCCAACGATCCCGAAAGACCTCACCAAGGTATTCCCGAACAGCGATTGCGTAATGGGCGGGTGCCCCATCCTGTTGGAACCATACGACATCCAGAATGCCAAGATTTCCTAGTTGTGGCACAAACCAGGTTTGCAGCCTTTCCAGATATGTTGTCTGATTCACTGGACCATCAAAGAAATACGGTCCAAACAGATGTCGACTATTCATTGCAGCCCATATCATGACACGCGGAGGATGATGTTCTAATTCTTCGACATAATGTGGGTTTTCTTTGGACCAGAACGCAACGTTCCGTGATCGACAGCAGCGGTATATCGCACATTCATCACTGAAAATGACCTTTCCACGTTTTGGGATTGTGGCAAATGTCTGAAGCATCATTGCACATGCATCCCGTCTGAGGTTTAAATTGATGTCTGGTAACTCCTGAACGAACATCGGGCAATATGCGTGCAAATTCAGGTCATTCTTCATGGGCCTATGCAGTGTCGATCGTGGTATTCCAAGTTCCGCTGATCGTTTGCGGAGCGACTTCGTCGGTGACCTGGTAACCGATTCCTCGACCGCTTGACACTGTTGCACTCTGGTTGATGGTCTTCCTGTTCGTGGTGTATCATTGATGTTACCTGCTTCGAAGAGTTTATGTTCCCACCGCAGAAGGGTCTGTTTTGGAGGGCCCTCTTTGTCGAATCGTTGTTGGAAATCGGCACGCACGTCACGCATTGTCTTCCCTGTGTGTGGGCGTTCGTGTACCCAGACACTGACAACAATCCGCTATTCCAGGGTGTATTCGCTGGTATCACACATAGTTCCGGTACCTAATCTGTAAATAAACACAATACAGACCATAACTCAACATATACATCATAAAACAGATACATAGCTCACATACATTTCTTATAACAGGGGGAGGGGTAACAAGACATTGTGGACATCTTGTAGATACAAAATAAAGGTTTGTATTGAATTATACCAGAAAGTATTCTTTCTTTTGTACCTGATACCAGAAATTAATGTGTCTTTTCGTTACTGAAATGTAGCCGACTTTCTTTTACACGCGGCATCGTTACTTTTTAATCTCCATTTTACATTTGGACCTCGAAATGGAGAGCATTTATAAAAATTCGGATGGAAATTATGCTTGAAATTTACTTAGAAATTCGTTAAAATTTATGTGATGCAACCTGTGTATTGTAACTAATATTAAAACCCTGAACAGTTGTTTTTAAACAAATTCATTATTGAATATTCCCAAACAGTTTTTTTGAAATCATGTTCATATTCATCTTTAGTAAATTGTTTAGAGCAAACTCTGGCATGTTTGACATTGACATTTTTTCGTTTACATTTGAGTAGCCACTTTTTATTCAACTTCTGGTCTTTTGGGAATGCGTGATAAATAATCCCAGTTCCTCTTGTTCTCTTACGCTGCGATGAGGACAGAGCAACGCCGCAATTAAGTATCGTTCTTACGAAAAAATCGGCCAGAATGGTGGGGTCGTGAAGTGTTCTTGCAAACAAACACACAGCAATAAAACGATTTTTTTTGGTTTCCACAGTAGTTAATTTATAACGCTTAACTTTTGTTACCACGATAATTATTTTTATCCTCTCACAGTAAAAATATCCCTCTTGATCCCAAAGGATTGATCAAATACCTCTTAATAAACGCAAGACAATGGCATGTAAACAAAGCATCGAAGCAAAAGATCTGCCTCCACAACTACGTCATGCGCGAGTCGCCTAAAAATGCCTTCACTACTGCGCATCGAAATGGACCTTCTCTGGGGTAAGGCTGCTTTCAATGACTGTAGGTTGAACCAGAGGCGTAACGAGGGCGGGGCAAGTCGGGCGGCCGCCCAAGAGAGAGCGCAAATACTACTGAATACAATCTGACTAAAAATGAAACTTTTGTACCAATTTCTGGTAGAGTTTCTTCACGCCATACTTTTTCATTTGCCTATGCACAGAATTTTCTTATAATGTTTCGGTAACCTTGTCAGCTTAAAATTTCGCATTTCTTTCTCGAGATGTTCAGGCGATATTAATTGTTCACATTCACAAATGAAGGCGCGGTGGTATGTACGCTGCAAGGTAAGGTTGTTGTTCACTTTGTTGAAGATTATCTGGGGGCTTTTTGATCATTGCTACGACTGCGGACCACGACTGTCAGCTGCATTCCGTCCATTTAATGTGGTACTGATGGTTTGAACTCCAAAGCAGTCAGAAATCTGACCTTCCACCTATCTTTCTTTATTTTATCAATCCTAAATAGCGTCCCGCGTATAGTTCGGCTTCACTCCTCATATCATTCTTGATGTAAAGATAAGGGAAATCTAAGAGTGGTCCCGCTTCCATTTCCTAACTTCTTGCGACGCAAATAAAGAGTGTACAGGGCCGATACCGTTTGAAACAAGAAATGACACCTCAGTCTGTAATACCGTATTTACTCATCTTTATTGTGACCACCAGCTAATATCCAGAGTAACCGCAGTGTGCAGCGCGGAGAGCAGCTAGACGGTCAGAGAAGGACTCAATAAAGTGCTGGAACGTGTTTACCGGTATGTGGAGCCATGCTGACTGCAGTGCATCTCACAGCTGCAGGAGGATCCATAGAGCAAACAACACGTCGAGGTGGTCCCACAGATGAGTAATTAGGTTTAAGTCCGGGGAATTCAGGGGCTAGGGAAGTATTTTCAAGTCTTCAACGTGCTCTTCCAATCACTCTCGGACATTTCTAGCTGTGTGACACGTCGCATTGTCGTTCTGGAAGATCCCATCCTCCCCAGAGAATACAATCACCATGTATTGGTGTACGTGGTCTGCAAGAATAGATTCATAACTAATTCGGCCCGTAGTGCATTCCACAGGTACGAGTGGACCCAGGGAATACCACTAAAACAATCCCCAGACCACAACGCTGTCCCCATCAACTTGTGTTCTGCCAGCAACGGTTGAAGAGTGTTTGTTCGCCTACGTTTCTTGCCTTATACGCCAAATTACATCCGTTCGATGAAGAAGAAAACGTGACTCATCGGAGAAGGCAATCTTTTGCCAAACAGCGGAGGTCCAATTTCGATACTGCCGGGCAAATGTATGCCTTTTCTGCCGATGCATCTTCGTTAGCATAGGTGCAGTGACCATCCGTCTGCATCGGAGCCCCATACGCATCAGGGTTCGCTGAACTGTCTTTTTAGACATACTTCCGGTAGCCCTCTGGTTCATTCGGACAGTGAGTTGCATAACTGTAGCGTGTCGATCCGCCCTCACGCACCTTCGGCCCGACATTCACCTCTCACATCAGTGGCACGTGGTGGTCCGCATTTTCCACGTCGCTTATCCGCAATGGTGCCATTTCTCCAATCACGAAACACTTTAACCACAGCAGTGCGGAAACAATTTATAAACTGCGCTCTTTTAGAAATACTGCCACCCTTGGCCTGAAATCCGAAATCATCTCTTTTTGCAAATCTGATAAATCGCTGTATTTGTCCATGACAGCAACCAGTGATGTGTTTTCAGAATGCCTACGGCGCACCTTATATGCCGCCAAAGCCAGCTCACAACACGTGCCTTCTTTTATAGGCTACGCGCTGTTGACATCAATAGTAGGAGGTGGTCACAATAATGTGACTCGACTGTGTATAAATGTATACTTAAGCCGTTGATTGTTAAACTACAATGAAAATATGAATTGAGGTAACTGCAAATGTGTAAAGGCTTGTCCCCGCTCCTCAAGTAAGGAGTTCCCAAAGGAAGGAAATTGACCCAAACTTAGGCAACTGAAATCAACTCAAAGCATGTACTTGAGGTACATTCGGATCGCAAGTCCTTATATTAGCGTAATTTTCTTTGTGGTTTAAACTAGACGGAAGAAGAAGTTTAGGTGGTTTTTTTTTTGTTTCTTTATTTGCCTTCTAAGCAATGAAGAATCCATGCTCAATTTGTGTACATCAAATATTCTCGTACGACTTTCCAACTTCTGATCAGATTCAGATCAGTTGGTTTCCGGAAAATGCTGTACAAACAGTGTCCGTTTGAATGTGCCTCCCTCATAGAGATGCATTGGGGTGTGACGTAAATTTTGTCAAGCATTGTATATTTATATATAATAGATACTAACGCACACTACTGAATTAGTAATGTATTTACATAATGCAGAAAGACAGATGTGGAAGGCGTAATATTTTGTGGTTTGTCCAGGGCGCAGAAATACTCAGTTATGCCCCTGGGTTGAGCGCTCCAAACACTAGCTGTTCTTTCATTATTTAAAGTAACAAATTCATCAATATGAAAACGTTGTTTCCTTAGTAATTGTATTCAAATAATGTGAGTAATATTATCTTAATTTATCGTTGATATTGTTTTATTGATAATAAGGTGGAGAGCAGGATTTCGACCTCCGCTTTCTGGTTTATGGGTTCGCTCTGAGTAGTCTGCCCCTGTCTCTTATTAAGGGCAAACGACAATAAGACTTAAGGTATCGATGAGGTTGTAAATAGTTACATTAGGCCCCTTAGGCAGTTGGATTCGATTCCCTGGTGCGGCTTGGATGGTGTTTGTGAGTGCGTCTCTTACGTCAGTAGCAGTCTCCCTTCTCCGGAACCTTAAATTAGGGACAGGCGACTGCTTAAAGCCCCCAAAACGGCTAGGAATGGTCGGTAAATCCCCAAACAAACAAGCGAAACGAATTTATTAACGTTTTATTAGAAAGCTCTCATGGAATCCTACAGTTCTCGTAAATCCGGTGATATCCAGCGCGTTCGGAAAAATATTTTTCCTCATAGAAACTTGCTCCTTATAAAATGCATCTGTGGGTAAATTGCTACGTATTATATGTATGCAAAAACAGCAACAGGTAAATTGCTCCGTATAAAAAACATCCTTGGGTAAATTGCTCCGTATAAAAAACATCCTTGGGTAAATTGCTCTGTATAAAAAACATCCTTGGGTAAATTGCTCCGTATAAAAAACCATCATTGGGTGAATTGTTCCGCATAAAAAACCATCCTTTATTAAATTGCTCCTTAAGAAATAATTTCCTTATGCGCGGGTTCGAAAGAATACTACTCCGAAAAAGAAAACTCAGCAAGCGGTTACAGCGTAATTACAAAATCGGAACGATTTTGGAGTAGCTTCAAAATATAACTGTTTTAATTATAATTGAGCTATTATTAATCATAATACTTTTATGTTCATTCTTATCATAGTGAGACTGATAGAATCTCCGAACGGCAAATCTTTTGGCTACACCCAACTTTGTGTCGCCATCTATCACCATACGGTATTGTTACAAGCTATTCTGACACTGCTCCTATGATAACCGAGGCTCACGATAGTTTTCTTACCTTATAGCAGTTTTCCCGTTAGGGAGGTACCAACTGTTTATAATATCGGCACCTTATGATATTAATGTGATACTTTTTCTTACGGGAAAATTATTCTGCGTATATAAAATTAGCATTGTGAGACACCGCCCAAGAGAAGTACATTCACTATACCCCTGTTGTCGTCCTGAGACATTGTACAAGAAAGCCAAGCATTCCTTCAGACAATGGCACATTGAGCTGTAGGAGGAGGCCGTGACGTCATACATTCGTTCAGTCAATGGCCTTCCTTCAGGAAGGTCATACTCACAGCATGTCTGATACGTTGCTCTCTATCGACATTCTGTGCCACACAAGCATTTCAAGCTATTGGAGTACAGTATAAGTATTCAGTATTAATTTCTGCTTTTTTCCGCTGCCCTCAGGCAGCGAAAAGAGAGCAGAAATTAATTGGAGCTAGTGTTGTTCCAGTTCATGAATAATGTTGGACAGTTACAAGAAGGTCGTGTATAATTCGAACAGTTGCAGGACACTCCGTGGTAATCTCATATACGGTCTCTTTTGTGATTTATCCTGTTCGATCAATGAGAAGCGTTGTTAGAAAAAAGACTCCTCTTATCGTGGTTTTTTGTGCGCTGACGAAAGTTGATATTTGTTGAAAATTATACAGGTTTATTCAGTATTTTAACTTTGAATATTTCATTTTATTTTCAATTTGATGTTAGAAATTCTGATTCAACGGTTTCTTAAAGTTGTTCAGATCTGAAAAATGTTTGATATCGCATGCCATACTGCATCGTTGAGGAATATTTCTTTAATTTCTGCTTTATTTACCAGGTTAGTCATCAGCATTTTGCACTTAGACTGTTTAAAATACTAATTCTAAAATATCTGAATACCTCCACTACTGGATGAAAACGGATTCGCAAAATTTATCACGAGTGCCTAAAATGTGTGGTTTAGGGGCATCGCTATTCCCTATAGTTGGATTAAAGGAACTCTCACGACAGGGAAATGAAATCTGGTGAAAAAAATCATAAAATCTATAGCTCCAAATATACAAGATTGTGTTTTAACGTGTAGCGGCCAAAGAGCATATTTAAACCAGTATTTAATTTAATGAAAAATACTTGCTCGTTAGATAAGCTAAAAAGTGCTGTCATGTACTTCACGGCAAAAGCTAAAAATATTACGATTGGTACCGATGTCGTTTCGATGTGTAGTAAATATTCATAATATCACATCTCATCTGAGTGTTAGTGTGTGGGATCTCGTACCTGTCTCGTGAGTGTTCTTTTAATCCACTGATTAACAATGTCCCAAACCACACACATTTTAGGCACTCGTGATAAATTTTATGAAGCTGTTTTCATCTACCGATGAAGGTGTTCGGATATTATAGAATCAATATTTTAAACAGACTAAGTGCAAAATGCTGATGTCTAACTCGGTAAATAAAGCAGAAATTAAGGAAATATTCCTCAACGATGCTGTATGACATGCGATATCAAACGTTTTTTCTGATCTGAACAGCGTTAAGAAATCGTTGAATAGGAATTTGTAACTGCAAATTGAAAATAAAACGAAATATTCGAAGTTAAAATACTGAATAAAGCTGTAAAATTGTCAACAAACGTCAACTTTCGTCAGGATAGAAGAAATTACACCCAAGGGAGACACCTTTTCTAACAACACTTCTCATTGGTCGAATAGGAAACATCAAATAAGGGACCATGTATGCGATTACCACGGGTTTCCACAATTTTAACAAAGAATATTCCTATGTCTTCGACAAATCATTTAAAATGTTCATGGTTGGAAATGAGCTTTACGTAGTGGCATCTCATGATAATCTGAGATGAAGGAGGGGAGGCCTGAAGTAGCGGCTCGTGGTAAACTGAGATAAATGGAGCTGCATCAAAGTTCTGTAGATATCACTTCAAAAGTTAAATAATTATGATCATGTCAGTGATATAAGAGTTCTCATGCTATTCAATTTTCCCGACAGCAGTAAATTAAGTCCCATGCATAAGATTTCGATGTAGCGGAAATGGGTAACAAAACTAGTCGAAACCACATGATGCATACTGTCCCATGAAGTTACGCAACAAATTATCTTAGTTTTGAGTCGGTAGTTATCCTACAGACGACCTACCGACGGAGTGTCTTGCGTTCGGCGTCTCTCCCCGGGTGTTTGTGCCGGAAAGCGGGCGGCGTTTGGCATCCTCAGCCGAAGTGCACGTGCTAGCCGTGACGGGAGTGTGACAACGAAGCAGTGTACGCCATTTTCGATTTTGCGCTTAGTCACGCAACGCAACAAGATGAAGGCCAATATGGTTGACTTCCGGTTGTTTGTTTGCTGTTTCTGAAAGCTTCTCATGAATTTCCCATTGGCTTCATGCCGAATTTTTGATGCTATGCATCTTTCCCGATAGTAGTAAAGTAAGTTCCAAGTAAAAAATTTCGATGGAACGAAAATAATGGAAGAAGTCAGATCCACTGTTGAAATCTGATTTTTGAATGTTGCTCTATGAAGTGACGCAACAATGGCTTAGTTCACTGTTACTCAAAAATGTATTTAACTAAACTATAGCGTTACATTATTTCAGCACGTTTTACATAAACGTAACAGTATCTCATTGCAAGCTACGTAAATTATGAGAACCTGTTGATAAGTGTGAGAATATCCACTCCAAAAATCCCTTTTTGATGCTATGAAAACTATGCGTCGCAGCGAAATTTGGCTTCCTCCCAATTACTTCAAGGGTGGATTACCTGCTATTAACGAGAGCTTCAAAACGACGCATAATACGATGGGGTATGACCTGTAGATATCCTAGACCAAACATTACCAATACCCCTCACTAACACACTTGCGATTCAGCTTTTCTTTCTACCTTGAAGTCAGGGACTTTCGTAGCAACATCATATTTCATCGGTGTCAAGGACGTTCCTTACGTTTGTCTAAATCTGAATAATAATAATAACAATAATATATATTTTTTTAAACCAAACAGTCGAAATACCTTCTATTGCCGCCCCCGTATTTTAGTAAATATTTACGTTTATGAATCACATATCTTCTTTCATTGGATTTACCACAATAACATTCATTAATTCACCTACCTCAGGAATTAATATACCAATATTTTTTGTTATGATTTAATTTCACTTAGTGTGTACCGGATTGTGGCTCAGTGTGGTCGTGTATAACGCGGATAATCACAATATTTTACATGCAAATAAATGTGTATTCTCGAATCACTCGTTTTATTTCACACCCACAAAGATCTTCGCATATAGAACGTGTACAGCATAATTTATATACAAAGAGTACCACGGTACTTTCTCGATTTTTTTAATAGTGTCTATTATATACAGTGAAGTGTATCAGCAGATTTATAATATGAGGGTATTAAACAAACGAAATCGCGATAATGAAGTTCAAGCTATTACAAAAGTACCATATTTACTTTATCCCATAGACCTACCGTTGCTTTATTCTTTAGAGCTTTATTTGGTGGACTTATTTTATTCCATTTTGCTTTATTTCCGTACTTGTAGGTGACGCAACACTCGTGGCCATGTCGTCTAAAGGTACAGAAGTGGCCATCCGGACCATTGCCAAATGACTTGCGGCAGGGAGACTACATTCGAGAAGGCCACTCAACCGCCGACCACTGACCAGCGAACATCGCCGGCACCAGTTGCAGTGGGGTCGGGGCTCAACGAGAGATAATGTCCAGTGGCGTTGTATTGTCTTCAGTGATAGGTCACGGTTTTCACTTATCGGAGATGACCAGCGCATACGTGTCTGAAAACGAGCGAGCCAGCCCACGGATCCTGCCTTTATGGTGGGACGGCACCCGACTCGTACACCGGATGTACTCTGTGGGGAGCCATTTCCTACGATAGCCAGACACCTTTGGTAGTCCTCCGTACCACCCTCATGGCTCAACGGTACGTCGACGACATTCTACGATCCGTTGTATTGCTATTCCTGTCGCAGCATCACAGAGCAATTTCTCAACAGGATAATGCCCGACCTCTCACCGACCGAACATGCTTGGGGCATGATGGGACGCCAGGTACGCCCACCACGATATGTCGGCGAACTGTCCCAGAATTTGGACACCAACTGGCGTGCTATAGCTCAAGACAGTATCCGTGAACTGTATGAGTCTATGCCACGCCGGCTAACTTCTTGCATGTAAGCCAGAGGTGGGGTTTTATGTTGACTTGTTCCATTGGAGTAGCCGTTTTATTTGAATGAACGGCCCAACTTGTAACGTATACTCTATATTCACTTTCCCTTTGATTTTACTATCTCTGGTTATTTTATTTTACTATGTAAATTATCTTCTTACTGAACGAAATATTATTTCACCCGATGAATGAGATCTGGCAATGAGTGTAAGTCATGACGTGGTGGTAGCTAGTATATAGGCGCGTTCATCGATAGCAGGAGCGTTGTTGTTGAGGGAGAGCGTTGTTGTTTACGGAGAGCGTTTGTTATACGTGGAGAGATTTTGTTGTATGTGATTAGTGATTCTTCATTATTGTAAAACAAGTTGTGTGTGTGCTTTGGATGATCAAGCGTACCGAATAAGCAGCTTGCCGTAAGTTCGTCTTTCTCAATTTATAGTTTTTGTCAGACCTCTGTCTGGCTGTTAGGTTTATATCATTAATTACCATTAACAACCAGCGTTAAGACTTTATTCATGTTCTTAATTAACTAGTAACAACAACCATTTGAATTCAGTATAATATTCGTGCAAGCTATATTCACGATAATATACTTAGCTGGTAGAAAGAGGTTATTCATTATCATTAGCTTAGCGGAAAGCAAAATAAAGCTAATTCATTATAATTGGCGCCCGAACTTTTCTCGAACACGAGATCTTGACAATTATTACCCATGTCTTCCTTACCTGAGACAACTTCAATTTTTCACCCTAAGGCAAGTCTCGATGGTGATGGTGTTTGTTTTGACAACTTGCAAGAAGCCGGTGGCTCTAACTTTGATATGAATGATCTACACGTACCCAGACATTCTTCACAATTTCATAATGCACCAGATTCCTATTACTCTGAGTCGCGGGTCGTACCTGAGGGAGTGCAATCCTCTCAGCGCAGCAGAATGCTTGCCCATTTCGTGCCGCATGCAGGAACAATTCATTTCAATGGTTTGGAGGGGTCCTTAAAGTTCCTCGAAGATCTGGAAGATCATTTTGGTCTATATAATATTCCTGAAGACTGCAAAGTCCAAATCGCCGGCACTTGCTTGAGGAACACCGCTAAGACCTGGTATCGGCAGTGGAGAGTGTCGAACCCAGATTCTCATTATGAGAATTTCCGTGCAGAATTTTTGGAGGTCTTTCCTTTCGGCCTCAGTCGAGCTAGCCTTGCTCAACAGCTTTTTTCGCGTCAGCAAGGTCCCAATGATAGCCCTGTAGCATTTGCGTTGGAAACTACACGCTTATATAACCTATGGGATCCACATGCCCGTCATGTTGACATGTTGGATACCCTCGTGCAGCAGCTCGACCCATTCTTACAAGATTTTCTTGAGGTTCGACACCCTGCCACAATTCATGAATGCCTTCGCCTCATACGCACGTATGAAGAGCGACATGGCAAACATGGTTCAACTCACCATGCTCGGGCACCCCGCGAGGCTTATTACGAAAACCCTCAGCGGCATAATAGGCATAATAACTTTCAGCGCGAGCATACTCAAGTGCACACCCAAGCTTCATACGTTCCACCACATAGAAGAGTGGCAAACCAACAGCGAGTTTCTGAACAAGCTTCGGGATATCGTACAAATGCACAGTATGCTCGACCCCGTTTCAATCAGCAGCATTCGGAACGTTTTCATGCTCAGGGCAATGATAATTTTTCTGCCCGTGCTGCGGGCGGACGTAATGGATATGAAAATGTCAACAGACACGCGGAGTTCCCGACGCAGGTTTCACGCAGTTTTCCTCATCGTGAAAATTTTCCCGATACCCGGCAGGGTCGAGGTTTCAGATAACATGATAATCCAACCAGGATTCCTTTAAACGTCCAAAGGAAGTAGACCAAGGGTCGGTCCTGCTTCCTGATACCAAACATTCTGACCCTAAAACAGTATTAGTGACTGTTCAAACTCCTCAGTTGCCTGATGTCTTCTTGACAATTGAAGATATTATTGTCGAGACAAAGTTCGACACTGGTTCTGAAATATCAGCCCTAAAAACAAAGTTTTGCACTGACAATTTTCCTGAAACACTCGTTCAGCCTGTGACGCAGTATTTGCGAGGTGCAAATAACGAAATCTTCAGTATCGCAGGAACTGTCACATTATCTTTAGGGCTGGGAAAAGCTCGTTTTACGCATTCTTTCCTGCTTATAGAAGAGCTACCTGTGAAATGTTTAATGGGTATGGATTTTATTCATACCTTTCAAATAACTTTGAATTTCGTACAACATGTGATTTCCTTTCCGGAACCTGTCAAAATGATTCCTACGGTTCCTGTAGATATAACAAGTTTGTTATTGAGTAACCAATTGAATGAGGGACAAAGAAACCAGCTTTCTCTCCTTTTACAGGAAAGCCCTGGTTTATTTTCGGATCAACCTGGTTTCACACAGGTGGTTTATCATGTCATTGACACTGATGGTTCGAAACCAATTGCGACGAAACCTTACCCTTGTGCTCCACATAAGAAACAGGAAATGCAACGTCAAATTTCTGAAATGATTAAGCAGGGCATAATCATGGAATCAACAAGCGCCTGGGCTGCTCCTTCCTTTTTGGTTCCAAAGAAACAACCCAATGAATTTCGTTTCGTGACAGATTTCCGCAAGCTCAACCAAGTCACAAAAACGATCAATTATCCACTACCTGTCATGTCGCATATTTTAAATGACCTGTCGTCAACCAAATGGATGTCAACCTTGGATTTGGCGAGTGGATATTGGCAGGTGGCAGTACATCCGGACTCTGTCGATAAAACTGGCTTTGTGACTCCTTTTGGGGCTTATGAATACTTACGTATGCCCTTTGGACTAGCTTCTGCACCTGCTACTTTCCAAAAGCTTATGGATACGGTTCTCAGACCTGTCCTGGGTCCCCATGTGCATGTATATTTGGATGATATTATTATTATATCCGAGACTTTTGACTAGCAACTTTCTCTGCTCAAACAGGTGTTCCAACTCATATACAATGCTGGCTTGACGTTAAAACCTAGTAAATGCCAGATAGCGAGGGACGAGATTGTATATCTGGGGTTGAAAATCACTCCCCACGGCTTATTTACTGATAATGAAAAAATTAGGCCTATTGTTGACTTTCCTCGGCCTTAAACAGCAAAAGAGCTATCACGCTTTCTGGGAATGACCGGATGGTATCAGCAGTTCGTCCCCGCTTATGCTACAATATGTGAGCCATTGTATGCTTTAAAACGTAAATACAAGAAGTTTGTCTGGACACCTGAGGCTAACGCTGCTTTTGAAACACTGAAGTCTGCGTTGACTCAGCCTCCGGTGTTGGCTTTCCCGGATCATACTAAGGAATTTGATATTTATACTGACGCATCCGGAGTTGGTCTTGGTTGCGTTTTGTCACAAGCTGGGCATCCAATAGCTTTTGCGTCTCGTACTTTAGCCAAAGCTGAACGCAATTATTCAGCTACGGAACGTGAATGTCTTGCTGTTGTGTATGCGCTGAATAAATTTGAATGTTATCTTAACGAATTGACAGTTAACATAATTACGGATCATTCTGCCCTTCAGTATTTGAATTCTGCTAACACCTATCTCAAAGACTTATGAAGTGGGCTCTGAAGCTACAAGAGAGCAATATCAAAATTTCGTATCAGCCAGGTCATAAGAATCAATTACCGGACGCATTTTCTCGCGTTCCGATTAGTGGGGTCCCCACAGAAACTACTCCTGGATGTCAGCCTTTACTTCTAATAGCTGATATAACATCCAGAGAGCAGATAATGGCAGAATTAATAAATGATCCAGATTTTGGGGATATCTATAATTTTTTGCTTGCGGGTTCGCCCCCACAAAGTGATCCTTCTCTGGCTGGAAGGTCACAGCATTTTGAAGTAATAGAGGGTCTTCTTTACTATACAAAATCTAGGACTACTAGGGCAGAGTTTCGCCCATGTATTCCGCGAACCCTTAGAATGGCCCTTTTAAACGAATTTCATGACAAACCTCTTGCAGGCCATTTAGGTATTCGCAAGACCCGTTGTAAATTGCGGGATGTTGCCTATTGGCCTGGCATGTACCAAAGTGTGCTCGCATACGTTCAATCATGTCACTTGTGTCAGATTAATAATTACCGTAATGTAAGACCGGCCGGTCACTTGAAATCTAGTTCAAGTTCTCATGTGTTTGATATTATTTCCATAGATTTATTGGGACCTTATCCTTTATCTGTTAAAAACAAAGCTCGTTACGTGTTAGTATTAACTGATAATTTTTCTAAATGGGTTGAAGTTTTTCCCATTAAAGCCGCTACGGCAGAAGTTATTTGTAATGTATTAGTTAATGAAGTATTCTCTAGATATGGTGCACCTAATAAAGTAGTTTCGGATAATGGTCCTCAATTTATTTCTGACATTTTTGAAAGAATGTGTGCGAGACTACACATTAAACATAAATTCATTTCCCCATATCATCCCCAGAGTAATCCTTGCGGAACGTGTTAACCGCACGCTAGTGAAAATGATTGCTACATTTGTAATGGATCATCACGAAAGATGGGATGACCATTTGGAGCTTTTTGCGTTCGCCCTCCGCTCGTCTGTCCACGAATCTACTAAAATTACTCCTGCAGAACTTTTTCTGGGTCGCAAAATTAAAACCCCTTTTGAAAATTTAACGGGGATTATCGACGAATTAAACCAGCGACCAACTCCGCAATCAGTACGAATCATGGCGGAAAAAGCTCGTGTTGCAATGCTAGGAGCACAAGCGGCTCAAGCAAGATATTATAATACTAGGCGTAGGGAACCAGATCTTGTCGTTGGAGATCTCACTCTCGTGGAAACGCACTTCCAGTCTTCTGTTTCGCATACTTTAGTGAAGAAATTTGCACCCAGCTACGAAGGTCCATATCGGGTGGCAAATGTGTTTGAAAATAATATTGTTCTTGAAAAACCTGAGAATCAATTTCAATACGTACACGTTGATCAGTGTCGCAAGTATCATGAACGAAATATCGATTTCATAATCAACCCTACTCAACCTTCTGTTCCACAGACTCAAGAGTCTATATCTCACGATCAACCTCCAGAAATATTGGATGAACCAACAAACATTTTTAAAGAATCTCCAGTGATTTTTTCTTCACCCTCCCCTCCTCCAGACGGGTTTCCAAACACGCAACCTGATTCTCCCATGAGACCAAGGCTCGAATCGAGTTCTTCGAATACTAGTATCGTTCCTTTCCCTCCAACCATTGCCAAGACTATTGCTGCGCCGTTTCCTGATAACTCTGCACCAACGCGGGCTACTACTTCTTTGGTTGGTTGGTTGGTTGGTTATTAGATTTTATTGGCGCAAGGGCCATGGTTGGCCAAAGAGCGCCAGATACAAGACAAACAGACAAAATTAAAAAACGGGGCATAAATCGCAAAATCTGGCTGACCAAGTAAAACCGAACCATGAGTACAAAGGAAGGGCCAAAAAAGACAATGAAACAAACAGTATGAAAAACATGGTACAATGGTGAGAAACAAGCCGATTAAGTAAAACTGAGGAATGAGAATGATAAAACACATTACGAAATCGAACACAACTACACATAGGATGAGTCACTCTCCTCCCCCACACACTCCAATATAATGCTGGCCGAGGGCGAGGACGAACTGTCACTATCCTCCCCCTCATGGTCCTCTGCAATGTTAGTTGAGGCTGGGGACGAACTGTCACTCTCCTCCCCCGATGTTCCTCTATAGTGTTGGGTGAGGGTGGGGACCTCGCTGAGTCCGAGACAGTTGCAATGTTGGTCAGGTGAACCGCGACAGTTGGATGGACACCGCACACCTTTGCGGATTGAGGGCGGGGTCTTCCGCACGTACAGGCTGTCTGCTGAGAACTGGAAGAGTCGGTCGTCTTCGAAAGAGAAGGCGCAGACTCAGCTATTCGAAAAGGCTGGAGCTCGGGGAAATCCACCTGTGTCGCTTGTTCAACTGTAGATCGCCTGGCAAGTGCGGCTAGAGCTACAGGGCGCGGAACAAATTGCTGCACGGGTTGTGGCAGAGACTGAACTACTGCGGCAAAAGTACGCTGTCGGTTGGTGGGAATACCCAACTTGGCCTTGGCAGCAGGGTACGAGAGGCCCTCCAGGGTCTTGAGGCTCTGGATCGCCATCTCGTCCTTCCATTTCATACAGTTGCGGGAGTAAGCTGCATGGGCCTCCCCGCAGTTAACACAGCAGGCCGCAGAAGTGCAACCTTCCCCGTCATGTTCACTGGAGCCACAATTTGCGCAACGAGTGGAACTCTTACAGAAACGTTGTGAATGCCCGTACCTCTGGCACCTGAAACAGCGCAGAGGACTGGGAATGTACGGGCGAACTCCACAGACCAAGTAGCCAGCCTTGATTTTGATCGGAACTTTCGGGTAGTTAAAAGTCAAGATGACATTTTTTGACTTAATCAAAGAACCATCGCGCCGGAACATCATACTACGTGCAGCAATAACACCCTGATCTGCAAGTTCAGTCACCAATTCGTCCTCACTGCATGGCAAGAGATCAAACTCCGAAATAACACCCCGAGAGGTGTTAAGAAACGGGTGAGGTGTCACTTTGACAGGAATGCCTTGAAGACTAGTGAGGTGCAGAAAAGTGTTACTCTGAGAAACACTGCAAGTTTGGACAAGCAGGTCCCCAGAGCGAAGCTTCCTCACAGACTTCAAGGGGCCAACCGCAGCGTCCAAAGCTTTAGAAATGAAAAAGGGAGATCTGGTGGACAGTCTCTCATGCGGATCGATGGATTCTACAAGCAAGTGAGTAGCATGCGTAGTCACAGCAATTGAGGGGAGACGACGCTTCGGAGCGACTGGTACAGCCACCAAAGAAGAGGTTCCACATTCTTGGTCCAGGTCAAGGTCTAAAGACCGTTTAAGGGTATGAGACTTGGTAGGTTGAGAAGACGAAATAGAGTCGTTGTCAACTATCATTTTCTCAGGTGACTTAAATTTGGAGTTTTTGTTCTTGTTTTTACCCATGGAAAAAAGGAGGAAGATTCGTCTGCAGACTACTCCACCCACCACCGAGCCCTACAAGGGAGAACTGGAGGTCTGCAAGCCAAGAAAATGACGCTGGACACAGTTCTGGAGCTTATACGTTGCAGATATAGTCCGTTGGCTGTGATCACACGCACTCGGCGGACACTTCGGCCTCCGGGTACCGTCATGCCAACGCCTTTGGCATGATCCCACAGCCCCCGGGCTCACCCTGCCGTGCTATACGACAAAAAAGCCGCTAAATCCCTGTACACAACTTGGTACAAAACTTCTGACTAGAGGTGGGTTAGTCTCTAGCCTCCCGTTTACAGCGAAGCCTGGGTCGAAGAGGAGTGTTGGTACACAGGAGGCACTTATCCGGTCTCCTGCGACCTCAGCCGCCAGACATCCCATTTCCGCCTCACGGGTCTCCGCACGCGGCAAACATGCTGGTAGGTCTAGCACCCAAGCCAGCTAAAAGGAAAAAAAAGAAATCCAAAGAAGACAAATCCTGGAAGGGAACCTAAACGGAATCTCAGCAACCTACGAACTGAGCGGTTAATATAATACAGTTAGTGGTGGAGGATAACAAAACCACAAGACCGGGGTGTTAGTACATAACGTGGTAGCGATTAGGTAGAGTATACAACACGGGCAACTAGCCAGTGGAGAAAATAAATAAAAACAAAAAAGCGAGACACAAGACCAGCTAGGGATCGTGGGGCCGCAACTCCCCAACAGGTGGATGAACAGCCGTCCCTGCAAACACCAACAGCACCGAAAGAAAAAACAAGCGGTGGCATGACATCAGATGTTGACCAGTCACAAGGCCAGCTCGGGCCGTGGGGGCGCCGCTCCCCAAATAACTGGTAAACCAGTTATCCCCGTGCGGGTACTACTTCTTTGAATACCTCGACAGAAAGTATTCCTATAGGCAAATATAAACATCGCCCTGCACGACCACTGAATTACAGCAGCGACTCAAAGGCTTCGGACATTTCTGATTTATCAGTTATGAACACTAAATGGAATGTTACAAACCGTCCAGAACCACCAAAGGCTGGGCGCAAACGTGACTTGTCTCCCCAATTTGCTTCGCCGCAACAGCGACGAAGGCAGAAATCCTTGCATCCGCCCGGGTTTCGCCCCTGGAACCTACGCTCAGGGCAAACTGGGCCGATGCCTGCTGCTACTCTCATGCCACGAGGGCGTAAGCGCAAGCAAACGATGTGGCCGGAGCCACGTCCGTCCAAGAGGATACTGGAAGGACACAACGGGCCCCAGCACAAAGGGACTTCATATCAAAAGCCTGGGGGAGCCCGTTCCTCTCAGCCGCAGGATTTCCGGACAGCCAGACTTCAGACGTTCCTGACCGTTCTTCTCAGCCGCAAGGATTTCCGGACCGCCAGACTTCAGACGTTCCTGACCGTTCTTCTTAGCCGCAGGGATTTCCGGACCGCCAGACTTCAGCCGTTCTTGACCGTTCTTCTCAGCCGCAGGGATTTCTGGACCCACAGACTTCAGCCGTTCCGGACCGACGGATTTCCGCCATTCCTGACCGTTCCCGTCAGCCGCCGGGATTTCCTGACTGACAGCAGACCGATGTTCCAGATCCATTAAAGTCCCTGAAGAGATCGAAGCCACCTGATTTTACCAGTCCGATTATGCCTGAAAAACGTTATCGCACTAGAACCTTTTATGCGTCCTCGAGATAAGTAAGTTCTCGTGGACAGGTTCTTTTCTCAATTTGTTGTTTTTCCTGCACGACCAGTTGGCGTGTCAGAATTTCTTTTTTCGTGTGGGCATATGCATTCTTTTTTGTGTATATATGTGTGTTTTTTTTTATATATATTTCTTCTATGTCCATCTACTAATCCCATTTTTTTTATATATCTATGTGCTTAGGGGTAAAATAATAAAATTGTTACTGTTAGGCAGCTCCAGGTAATTTTCGCTGCTGATACAGTTGGTATGTATTCAACGAATAATGCGAACGTAATATGAAATTAAAATAATAAAATTGTTACTGTTAGGCAGCTCCAGGTAATCTTCGCTGCTGATACAGTTGGTATGTATTCACCGAATAATGAGAACGTCATTTGAAATTAAAAAAGTGATTCCTGCTAGGCAGAATAAAAGGAAGGTATGCCGATGCAGGTTTGTTTTGTTCAACAATACAAGTTTCACAGACGAATACAGATTTCTTAATTTGTCATGCCAAGTTTGATAATGTAAATACTGCTACCACCAAACAACAAAACAAAAAAGAGTTCGAGAAACGTCAATCAACGAAATGTAAGACTTACACTCCAAAATTGATAGGTTTTTCGGAAACAAAAAAAGAAAAAAAAAGAAAAATTAAGGGGGAGATGATGTAACGTATACTCTATATTCACTTTCCTTTTGATTTTACTATCTCTGGTTATTTTATTTTACTATGTAAATTATATTCTTACTGAACGAAATATTATTTCACCCGATGAATGAGATCTGGCAAATGAGTGTAAGTCATGACGTGGTGGTAGCTAGTATATAGGCGCGTTCATCGATAGCAGGAGCGTTGTTGTTGATTGAGAGCGTTGTTGTTTACGGAGAGCGTTGTTGTTTACGGAGAGCGTTTGTTATACGAGGAGAGATTTTGTTGTATGTGATTAGTGATTCTTCATTATTGTAAAACAAGTTGTGTGTGTGCTTTGGATGATCAAGCGTACCGAATAAACAGCTTGCCGTAAGTTCGTCTTTCTCAATTCATAGTTTTTGTCAGACCTCTGTCTGGCTGTTAGGTTTATATCATTAATTACCATTAACAACCAGCGTTAAGACTTTATTCATGTTCTTAATTAACTAGTAACAACAACCATTTGAATTCAGTATAATATTCGTGCAAGCTATATTCACGATAATATACTTAGCTGGTAGAAAGAGGTTATTCATTATCATTAGCTTAGCGGAAAGCAAAATAAAGCTAATTCATTATAAACTGTTCTGGAATTGCAATTATTTCGTTTCCTACACATGTACATTGCACATATCAATTTATTTCCAATTGGAAAATTCCTTCTGCTGGTGTTTTTTTTTATTTTTGCAAAGAGTGTATTTTAACCGAAAAATATTAAAATTTAATAGTTTTTGCTTAAATTGGTTGGCAACTGTTAACTTCCCACCCAGAGACGGATTTACCAATATGCCTACTGGGCCCAGGCCTAGGGCGGCAAATTTCCGTAATAGCAAACTGAATTTTTTTTTGTGGCCTACTATTTGTAATATTCAACAATTTGGGTGTGAAGCACTTACTTAAATTTCCAAAAACTAAGATTATCAAAGACGTTTCTCGGACGTGCTGCTGTCTATCGGCCGATTTGTAATCACAATAAATAATAATAATTAACGGACATCGGACCGCAGTTGTAAGTATAGCCAGGAAGTGTAGGAGTATAACCCAAAACTTTAATTTAAAAATCTCCTTTATTCCTCAGTTCCTATAAATTTGAAATATTTATAATACAAATTTATTGTTTAGAGGCAGGGACGTCGAATCGCTATACTTCGAAACCAGGATGGGCGACGGGTGGGCGAGTATTATTTTTGCTGGGGCAAGTTTGAGAGCAACTTTATTTACAAAACACTGACAGAAAGAATTTGTTTTCCTTTTTCAACAGGCTGCAAAGTTATTCGCGATATCCCCTTTCCCTCCTGGATTACGTACTCAATAACTTTGGAACTGTCTTGAAGTTTTTGTACTTTTTGGAATACAAAAGAATCTAAAGATTGGAGTCATTTTTTGCGAATGTTCCGTCCATACATTTTTCATAAAATAAGTAAAACCTAAAGAGTTACATACCTGTATAATAAACATGCCACACTGCCACCACCACCAGTAACGCGCCCTGATTAAAAGAAAATTTCATGCCGAGGAGAAAGGTCTTAAAGCAAATGTTTTCGTGGATTAGGGTTGAGGGAAAATGTTCAACTTAGCATGATTAACTCGCACATTTCCGTATGATTCCAACACGCAGACAGTACTTTTCCCCTCCTTAACTCCTTTCTTACAAGCCAGAAACCTTGTCTTGCACTCATCTTTTCCAAAGTAGTCGTCAGCTATGACCTGCTCCCTCATTACCCTAGAGCTGGCTTAAGAGCGCTGGTATAGGTTTAGTCTAAAATTTTAGTGCTGGAATCCCCTGCTCAGAAACGCACACAAACAGCAGAGCACTTACTAATGACCTCAGTGAATTCCTATTCACCCTCTTCATTCGCCCCTTGTCATACTAACTTGAAAAAGACTATAAACAAAGACATCGCTGTTTCCACGTTTTAGCAACACGTAGCAACTCAAAAATCCTTACTCGATCACCGCTGGGGATCCGAACTCTAGATCTCTCGATATCTAGCCGAGCGCTTTGGCCTTACACCACGGTGGCCAACAATCCACGGAGTTATGTGTGTTTTTCTGTCAGCTTCTATCATAATTCCGTAAGATGGGCTCAGCTACTGAGACGTCTCTATCTGGTGGGCATTAAGGGCACTGGCTATATATTAATTATAGCAGTTATTTCAAAATATACTTTATTAGAAAAACATAATGGGATACAGGCGTACCACATATGGCAAAATAAACAACAAAGCAATGAGCGATATTGATGAAAAAGTACAGGTGAATGTGATACGATAGTCAACTAAGGATGACAAAATGTTAAAATCACAAGTAAAGAACAATACATGCTTGAAGAAGAAGATGCACAAACAATAGTAATGATTAGGATATTACAGCATGCGATGACGTGCACACTGAGACCAGAGCACAAAACTACAGGTAAATATATTTACAAGAATATGGCTGTACAACGCAGTGCACAAAAAGAAGAGAACGTGTAGAACACAACAAAAGCATGTACTATGAAAAAGGTACAGAACTGAACAGTATGTGACAAAAACATGATAAGTATTGCAGAACATAGTGGAAACTTGGGCAAATCCCCAAGTGAAACACAAGGATACACAAAATATAGACAGCAAGCCGTGCAGTATTGCATCGGTCCAAAAATCATTGACTTGGGACAAGCAAGAAATGCAGGACCTCAAAGAATGTGAAAAAATGCAAGACAGTAATAAGGCATAAATAAAAAGATACAACACAATGCAGCAAGAAAAAACAGAAAGAGCAAAGTCTCACAAAGCAATACCTCTCGTATTGCTCCTAGAGAACAAATACACGGTGCACAACTCAATGAAAGACAGTGTGATGCAAAAACACAAGACTAGAAGCACCAGTATCAGCCAGAGAAAACGAATCAAACACAACATTTTAGGAAAGGTACAGATAGCAAAGCAGGCACATGAGTGAAGAACAGGTAGTAAGGATAGGTGCAACGTAGAAACAAATACAGCACGATACATGCACACGAATTACACAAAAATTGCAGAAAACCCCTACAATACAAATCATAAGCAGTTACATGACAAACACTTAGCAGACGTTGTGACGAAGCACCAGGAAGAGAGAACACAAAATCTCAACTGATGGAGTCAGTAGGTCGAAGCTGAAAAAAAACCAATCAGAAGGAAAGAGCAATGGAAGAGCCAGTGATATTGAACCATCCGGTCCCTTGCGCCCAGGTAGACCGGAAAGAGGCTTGAGATTCATAGGTGGAAGCAGCGAAATTCTCCAGGTGTAGTCGAGACACGATGCGATTCCTAAAAATCGACCGTTAGGTCGCGCCAGCAGAGAGAATACTAGGTGTGGTAGCAGGAGAGCGGAGAGATTGATGATAAATAAAAACGACATGTTTGAAAAGTACGAAGAGATAAGCACAGACATCCGGCAAAGTAGCCGGGGGATGTTTGGTAAGAAATAGCCACTCGTACGCTTGAAAAGGGGTGTCTCTGGAGCAAATGGTGCCTACAAGACGAAAGGCAGTATTGATAAGTGGAAAGAGAACGGGACAGTGACAGTAGACATGAGGAACATCACCTTCAACATCACAAAAGCAGCAGAGAGAAGTAGAAGAAATAGACATGTGAAAGAGGGAAGAAAGAACAGGAAGGCGGTGGTGAAGAAACCGCCAGTGGGTGTTTCACTCCAACGGGGTAGAAAGGGGAGAGAAAGAGGCAGACCAGATAGGCAGCAGAAGAGAAGGAAAAGCAACAGGAAGACCGTGCGGAGAAGTGAGGGGCGCACTGAGGAGCGCATAGATAGAGGCAGTGGAAAAAGAAGAAATGGGAGCAACAGAGTCCCGTAAGGGAAGGAAGAAAGGAAGAGAGAGGCTCGGCCCAGAGACAGAAACAAGGCCAGTGTCCGAAACCAGAAGTGAGAAGAGGGTACGGAGAGCGGAGCGAAGAAGGCCATACTCTTCTTCCGAGGTGGAAGAAGGGACAGGGAAAAGAGAAGAGAGAGGTTTCCAGGTCAAATCGGAAGTTAATAAAGCTTCAACTGTGAGAATTCCTGAGCGGAACCAAGGGGGGGGGAAGTATGGTTGATCGGGTGGATGAATCTGAGTGGAAAACAAAAGTGGTTCCGCAAGCACGTCCAGGGTGGTAGAGGGAGGAGCGCGGAGTAGCAGGAGAGAATGAAATACTGCTAGAGCGTCGATAAGGAGTGGTGGAAAGCGTTTAGAAGTGGAAGGAGAAGAATCCATCCTAAGAAAAAGGAGAAAAGTGAAGGATGGATTATGAAGAGAAATAAGAGTATTCAGGGTAGAAGAAAGTGCAGGGGAGGGCGAAAGGAGGAGACGAATGAAGGAGACGATTCAGTGAGCTCGATAATATGTTCTGACATCCGGGAAATGAAGACCACCAAATGATGTTGGCAGAGAAAGTGTGGCAGCAGAAATCCGATGTCTACATGACCATATCACTGAAGTGAAAATACTATTTATGGCAGAGAAAGGATGCGATTTAAACACACAGGAATCCCAGGGATAGAAGTATTGTGAGAGAAGATATCGATGAACAATTTGAGTACGTTGAAAGTAAGAGGAAAAGGAAAACCTAAATCGCCAAAAACCAGCCATGCGATGAAGTTGTGGGAGGAGAGCTTGCCAAGTGACGTTGCCTGCGGTAAAGGAATGTCCAAAATGATCTCCAAGAAATTTTGGGGTCGAGGAGGACCACACTGCTCCCCACGGTGAGTCAGTGCGGCCCCTCCAAGAACCACACCACAGGCCAGCACTCTTCTGAAAATTCAGGGCAGCACCAGAGAGAGCACCACACTGTTCATAAGTGGCAAGAAGAGTATCAAATTGGTCATAGCGGCGAAGACAGAAGGTAACATCTTCTGCATAAGCAGAGACAAGAATACGGTGGGTCCGAGTACTAGAGACAATCGGTCCTACCGCAGGTAAGAGAGACGTCCGACTTGCAATCAAAAAGGGCTCAAAGGCGACAGCAAAGAGTTGTCCTGATAATGGACAACCTTGTCTAATGCCAGATCGAAAAGGAATCGGGGCCGTCAAAACTGTGGCCGTCCGAACGTGCAAATGGGCGCCCCGGTAAAGGCTAAGGATGAGAGAAACAAAAGCGGGGGAAACCAAAGTGAGTTAATACGGCAGAAAAGTAAGTGTGAGAAACGTTATCAAAAGCGGATTTCTGGTCAAGATTAAACAAAGCTAGGGGTTCGGAATGTTTTAGTGCAAGAAAGGAAAGGTTATGAAGAAAGGAGATATTGTTAGGAATAGAATGACCAGGCACGGTATATGTCTGGTCGGGGGAGACGAAGAACGAAAGAACATAATTTAGGCGGCGAGAAAGGAGTTTAGTGAAAAATTTGTAATCCAATTTGAGATTGGAGATGGGGCGTCAATTCGACAAGTCCAGCAGGTCACCCTTCTTCGGCAGGAAGATGACATGTGCAACTGTAAATTCCGGCGGAAGCGCAGGAGAAGAAAGAGCACACGAAAAAGCGGCAGAGAGAAAAGGCAGGAGTGACGGAAGAAAGGCCCGATAGAACGACAGCGGGAGCCCATCAGGTCCTGGGGAAGAGTGAAGATTGAGGGAGGCGAAAGCCTCCCTCATTTCAGGCAGAGGAAAATCAGCAATGAGAGGGGCGCAGAGAGATGACGGGACCTAAGGGAGAGAAGAAAGAAGTAAGGAGGAAGAAAAATAAGAACCCTGCTCAACCGCTCGGAACTTCTCCTGAAAGAAGTGATGGACATGAGAGCAGATGAGAGTCGTGTTACCAGTAACAGTGCCATCAGGCAATCGGAGATGTCTGATGGAAGTTGACGTGCGTCGCATGGATTCCATCTTCGAAAGCATGCGTCGATGGTGAGATACGTAGGAGCCGAAGACGACGGACTGCTTGCTGAGCAAACGGTTAGAGGCAGGCATGAAGTTCATCACGGACGGAGGCATAGTGCGGGTCAGACAGTGGCGTTGCGGAGAGGAGTCCTCGTAGATTACTCAATTCCATCGAGCGAGTGGTGGAAATAGTAAAGGAGAGGAGTCCTCGTAGATTACTCACCTCCATCGAGCGAGTGGTGGAAATAGTAAAGGAGAGTTGACGAACGAGCAAGAGAAGATCTCGTTTGACACAAGCCATAAACGCAACGCGCTTGGGGTCGTTGTGAGCAGCAGCTTTCGATCAGAAAGGAACTTCTCAGCTTCCTCACAAAAGGAACGGTCTTGCAAGAGAGTGTCATCAAATGTCCAATGACGGTGCGTAGATGAAGGTGCTGGAGAGACAAAAATTGATAGTGAAACGGCAGAATGGTCGGAAGAAACAGTAGGTGAATATCAAGCAGCAGTGATAGCAGGGAGTAATGAAGCAGAAACATATATACGGTCCAACCGCGCAGCAGTAGAACCGAACGTCGGCGGATTACACCACGTAAAGGAAATGGAATCTGGATTTAGCCGTGTGAAGGAATCGACAAGATGAAAATCATCAAGGAGCTGAGTCAGCTGTTAAACTAAATTCATGCGGTATTCGCCATACGACGAATTTTTGTCAATAGAAGGCTGCAGCGTGCAGTTAAAATCCCCCAAGAACGAAATAGTCCCCGGGAGGAATCGCTGCAATCGCTTCACGAATATCACGGAAAGGAGAAGCAACATATATTTCATCAGTGGGGATGTATACATTAAAGATATGAAAATTTACATTATGCACACAAAAGGTAACATACTGAAGAAAATCAAGATGCAAATTTGTCACAGAAATAGAAGCCAGCTGAGTCAAAACCACTGGCGCACACCTACAGCTACACCATCATACCGCGAGAGGCGATACGAGTGGTAAAAGGTGTACGGTCAGCGTCTCCATAGGTGAGGGGGAGTGTCACTAGAGCAGTGAATTTCCTGGAGAAGGAGAACATCTCCACCAGGGGCAGAAATATCCTCATAAACGAGAGAGTTCAACACTGGTGTCGCGAACTCGCGACAGTTCAAGGAAGTCACAGTGAAAGTGCCAAGTCTCTAGTTGCAGAGACAATCTTCTCCAAATGGGAACGGAAGTTGTTGTATCGTCGTTGGATGCACTTCTGAGTGGCAGCATCCTCGGCAGATGGACTCTTGAGATTATTGCAAAGAGTTAACAGTTGTGCCAGTTGATTCTCAACTGCTGGGTAGCGACCTGCAAATCGGTTGACATAGGTGGGTAAGTTAGGAACAAGAGTCTTGGCACAAGCAAAGTCGTGCAATTTGTCATAAGGGAGAGGAGTGTCCGGAAACACATTCATGTGTAGTCGTGCGGAAAAAAACTTCAAGAGGCAGGAGGTAGATGACTGGCTTGGAAGACTTGACAGGGCGACTCTAAGCAGTTGATCCAGCAGGCGGAGTCGAAGAGGCTTGAGTAGAGTGGCCAGATTGTCGCCGTCGTTGTCGTAGACGCGAGGAGGTTTGGCGCCCCTTTTGTCAGGACTGGTCCGGAGGTAGCTATCCGTCCCATCACTCATCGTTTGGTCGCTGACGCTTTGATAGGGTGTGTCATTAGCGGTCAAGGTCTCGGTATCAGACTGGTCAGTCGCAACGGACTCAGCAACTGCTGTAGGGTCCGCATGAGCACGAAAAGATGGTGAAGATTGTAAAACTGGGTAGTGTTCCTCGGAAAGAGAAGGTGGGACAACAATTGGCGCAGAAGTTGCCACTGAAGGTAGGTTGTTCGCAGGAACCACCGTAGGTGATGGAGCACTACTAGGATCTTGATGAGAAGGCGTCGGTGAGACCGGCGAAACAGACATTGCTGGAGCAACTGGACCCTGCTTATAGTAGTGACCAACCTGGTGACATTAACTACAATGGAATTCCGTCAGGAAGTTTATTTGCCTGACCTGATCCTCGCACCGAACAGTGAAGTGTGTTGGAAGCCGTTCGATTGCTTCTTGTGATGGAAATATGACCCTCGCAACACGGCGAGCACTTTGGATTGACGCATGTCGTGGATCACGTAATGTGTCTTTTCGTGCAGCAAGATGCGTTTGTATGACTCCAACTACCCGACCAACCGAAGATATAACAGCATACAGCATGAGATCTGTCACTTCCAACGGGACTGGGTAGGAAGAAACGTTAATGTGTCTTTGGCCCACCGGTTCTGCAGAAAGATGTCTATCACCAATTGTGAGGCCAGATGTTAGGAGCGATTTCGCCATTTCAGCCGTGTACACATAAACGACCACAAGTCGTCCTCTTCGATACATTTGCGGAATAGATTGAGGTGGGAACCGCTGTGCAATGGCATCGGCATATACTAGGAAAGGAGTGTCCGGAAGGGCTTCGAAATGGACGCCTTTCGCAAGATTCTCAGTGAAAGCTGTGCCAGCTGGAGAGCTGGCTGGGATATTAAGCACGATATTATTACCAGCTTGGGAAATGGAAGATTTCAGCTTTTCAGCGCCAACATAATTACTCTTGTATGCTGGATGAGAGACTTTTGAGGCTGCAACAGAAGAAAACGAAAGTAATGACACGTTGGGCTTGGCAGTGCTAGAAGAGGCTGTATTTCCAGTGATGTCCATTGCGTCATCACCGATAGCGGAAGCCGGGAGATGTGATGTAGCTGGGGAAGGCAAATTGGCACCGCCACGAGCGGACGCTTGCGTGGCAACACCCCCATCTGGGGCATCAGAAAAGGAAGAGAGATTAGGTCTATCACTATCCCTACCGGAAGTTGCCATCTTTAATAGCGGCGCCCAGTAGCGAGCTTGGCCAGCTCGGTCAAACGTAAACAAGATGAAATACAACAAAATAGGGACTCATCGCGCTCGGAACGAAGCAAAATGGAAGACGATACCTTTATACTTAAGGTAAACGTGAAATTAAGGAGCGAAGAGTCCAATAACACACCCAAATCACAGGAAAATCGCGGAGCAACAACACGCTGCTCAGTTAAATCCAAAGGGCGAGATCCAAAGTGAAAATCCTCCAAATACGTGGCGTCAGTGAATGAACAAAGACTTCGCTCTCTCCATGTTTTAGCAAAACATAGCAACCGAAAAGTTGTTAAAATAACAATTTTTCGGTTGCTATGTGTTGCTAAAACGTAGAAAGAGCGATGTCTTGTTCATTCATTTGGAGGATTTTCACTTTGAAAAAAGACTTAAATTTAGGATTTGGACTAATGGGAAACAACTGAATTTTCATGGCCCTGCGAATGCTATATTGATAACCTTTCTGAGGAGAAAGAAAAACGCACTTCCTAGGGGGAAAATACGTAAGGCAAGAAGGCGAAAAGCACGGGAGTAATTATTCCTTGACACATACCAGATTATCGAAGTAAGAAACATTAAGATATGACACACCTTGAACTGGGTGGGCGGCAGGGTGGGCAAAACAATTTCAGGGTGCCTCGCACCTTCTTGGCGACGTCCTTGTTTAGAGGTATCCTTATTATTCTCTCCGCAAAAAAATTATTTCTCTCTCTGAACTTTCAATTCATACTATGGTCTTAAGCTTAAATAGTAAGATGCGCCGGTGGCGCAGTGGTCTAAGCGATGGCTTCTAATCATTCGTCCGGAAGGGGTCCAGGTTCGAATCCCGATGAGGCATGGATGTTGCGTTTGTCTTACGGCACTGGCTCTCTCCCTTCCCTGGAACCAGTGACCCTAAATTAGGGACGGGCGACTGCTTATAGCCCATTGAGTTGCTCACGGTGGTCATTAAACCTTCAATCAAAAAAAAAAAAAAAAAAAAAAGCTTAAATAAACACTTCTTTGAGATAACATACTCCGGCCCTGAATATAAAAGTCGCCGCCCCGGTGGCGCAGTGGTCTAAGGCGTTGGCCTCTGATCATTCGTCCGAAAGGGGTCCGGGTTCGAATCCCGGTGAGGCATGGATGTTGTGTTTGTCTTACGGCACTGGCTCTCTCCCTTCCCTGGAACCAGTGACCCTAAATTAGGGACGGGCGACTGCTTATAGCCCATTCAGTTGCTCACGGTGGTCGTTAAACCTCCAAAACAAAAAAGACTGTGGGATTATTTTGTCAGTAATGTTAGTTTGAAGAAGCAGGCTTCCTTCTTTGTTACCTGTATATTTTTATAAGCGTAATGTTCGAGAAAGCTCGATGTTGTTGTTGTAACATTGTAATACATGTTGCCACTGATCACTAAAGCGGCTTTCCATTTTTTCCCTTTCGTTTCTCCCAATTAGCGTGTCATGTGATTACGTAAGTCAAACACGGAACGTTGAACAGCCTCCGAAGAGTTTCTTTGCAGGTTTTGTGAACATGCCTGCTACCCATAAGCTGACCATAAGTCCCCAATTCTTGAGGACAGTCCTCGAATTTAGTTTACTGTCCCCAAAAACGTGTCTGTATTATATATCATTAAAAGGACACACGACCAAATGTCATAACTAATATGTAGTGTTAGATCTCTTGTAGCAAATTGATTTGCAGATTGAGTTGACAACATCATTAGAAATGCTGAATTAAACTTCTAAACTATAGTTGTATCGAAGTGTCTAATATGTGTGAAATCTTCAGTCTTTGGAGTCATTTTGACGATTCGGTCTAGAAGACAGGTACTCTTCCTAGTGAAATAATTATTTTCCGCCTTGGAATGTAGTACGTGAAATAACTTTTTGTCTACATGTTCATATTTACTTAATTTATTCTGACTGAATCTAAAGAAATAGTAGAATTCCAAATTATTGAATAAGATGCCAGTGTGCTGCCCTCTGGTGTGACATCCACAAGTTGATAATTGACTGATATATATATATATATTTTCTTTTCGGATGTGACATTATGACCACAAGAAGTAAACAAAATATATCGAATAAATTGGGTAGTCCATGTTTGAATCGTTCTACTAATCCAGTTAACATGGAACTAATTTTGAAATCACTGCAAGATATCAATGAAAAGATTGACTCCACAAACCTAAAAGTTAGAAATGATCTAAGACAGGCCTTGGATAATATAAACAAAAAATTGGAACCTATTTTGGAATTGAAGAGAGAACTGACGGAATGTAAGGTATATATAGAACACATGTCGACAAACTATGATTCAGTTTTGGAACGACTGGAGTCATTCAGGAAAGAAAATGAAGGGTTAAGGATTACACAAGATAATCTCTTGCAGCAGATGGAGTTCAAACAAATTGAATTGAATAAATTACAATGTGACTTTAATGAACTGGCGCAATATGTACGTAAAAAAATCTGGAATTTCATGGTCTTGATTTGACTCATATACAAGATGAAAAAGAACTCAGAAATTATATGAGTACATTGGCACAAGCATTTGATGTACACAATTTCAATTTACAGGATATGGACATTATACATCCCTTAAAATCAGATTCTTTCAAAAAACCTAATGATAATGTGCTTGTTCAATTTTTGTCCAGAACTTCAAGAGATAGCTGGCTTGATAGGAAGAGATCTAATATATACAATTGTGATTTTAATAGTATTTTGCCCAAAACTCGTGTATTTATAAATTAAAATCTTATTCCACCATATAAGGAATTATTCTGGCATGCTAGAAGACTGCTACATCAGGGATTAGTGGGATCCGTTTGGGTTAATAATGGACATATCTATGTCAGGAAAAATGACTCATCACCAAGAAAAAATATAATTTCTATGAACGATTTGACTGAGTTTGGTTTACAATCTACTTCCACTGATTCTACTGGTGTATGACTTTGGTGGGAACTGACAAATGTAAACTGTATATGGTTTGTTATTATTATTGTACTTTATTTTATTTTATTCCTTTCATTTCTTGATTTGCTGCATTGGACTATTGTACATAATTGCTTTTGTACTGTGTAATCAACTTATATAATATTTCAATAATTTCCGCAGGTCATTAGAAATGTTTGATGACCTATTTTCACATAGCCATTACTTGTGTATTTTTGCTGGATTTTTGATATGAAAGCAAAGAAATCTGACTTATATTTGTTTGGATGCTATTAGTTTATAGTATAATTTTCTTAATATTTCTTGGTTTATTGCATTATACCATCATACTTAATTATTGTTTTTATTTGGAAGAAAAGAAGAAATTATAAGGTGTATAGAGGCTATTTCCTTGAACCTAACTTCTATCTTATATTTGCATGTTATTGGAGTTGATTGATGGAAGATTCTATCACAGTTATTAGCTGTGTTTAATCACTGGAATTTGGGCATGGGAACTCAGGGGGTTGCCTACTTGTCAAATTTTTATAATTATTGAAATTTTAGTATGGTAATTGGAAATTTGAACTGTATTTGGTTGGCTACTTTTGTTCTATATTTTTGACTAACTCTCTTTCTTAGTTTATTATATTTGACTGCTGTATAGTGGCTGGTGATCACTGGGAGATATCAGGGAATTTGTATTGTGTATAGAGGTTACTTGATGCATATAGTTTTGACTGTCATTGGAGTTCCTAGTGACCTATTCCTCTCCTGTTATGTGAACATACCTATTGGAATTTTGGTATGGGAACTGAAAAATTTGAATTGTATTGGTTTATTACTATAATATTTTTCTAATATATTTCGTTCATTAATTTACAGATTTGTTGATCACTGGGAGGAAATGGGGAATTTGTATTACATATAGGGACTATTCAAATAAACACAATCTGTATTTAATTCCTTTATGTCATGAGAGTTGCTCAATGACATTCTTCTATCCAGTCACTGAATATGTTTAGCTACTAGAATTATGACGTGGTAACTGATAAAAATGAATTGTACATGGTCCCTTATTATTACTAACCTTTTTATTTTATTCCGTTCATTGTTTGGTTTATTAATTAATTATAACACAGAATTGTTCATTATTGAGGGAAATATAGAATTTGTATTCTGTAATGAGGTTATTAATATGTATATAATTTTTTATTGTGTTCTTGTATGTCACTGATTATAACTATTGGAGAATGTCTTGATGTTTACATGGTACTTGAAAGATATTATGTTATGCAGTAATAACTAACTGTTAGAATTTTTATTTTTTTTTATTTGCTTTTGCCAAAATAATATATAGATATAAGGAGATAAGGTAAATCAATTATTAATTGGTGCAGAGGCTGGCTACCATATTATGGGATTCTCAAATAGTGCTTAGGGGAGGTGACTTAATCTTACAAAACTGCTTGGGGTACATTGATATATGACTATTAATTATTATTCAGTACAGCATTTTAATGATACTATATCTAATAACCCTAATAATTCTCTAAATATTATTCATTTTAATGCCAGATTATTAGTCAATAAGATATCTGATCTAGAGGCATTAGTTAAACTATTAAATCATCAAATAGATATAATTTGCATTTCGGAAACATGGTTTCCTTCTGAAGATTATTGTCTACATCTCCCAGTCTATTAGACTTGTAATAAAAATAGGACTGAGTCTAGAGGAGGAGGAATTGCTATTTTTTAAAAAAACAAATAATTTGGACTACACCCAAATTGAAATTTATTCATTCTGATATTGAAATTATTACAATTGAAGATCAGTATAATATAATTTCAGCCTGCTATCGTCCACCAACCGCGAACCCGTCTTTATTTATTAAAAAATTTACTGATATACTTAACTATATAAATTTTACAAAGAAAAAAGGACTGTTACTTGGAGACTTTAATATTGATCTGTCACGGAATCTTTCATACCCACAAGAATATTATTCTGCAATTGCTACTGCAGGATTTTATAACACTATTCTTTCAGTTACAAGAATAACTCAATATACGGCTTCAATTTTGGATCTATGTATAACAAATATACCATCGGACTCTATTTTATCAGGTATACTTAATTTTCATTTCAGTGATCATCTACCAATTTTCTTAATTTACACATATAATGACGTACAAGCATCTAGACCAACAATTACTTTCACTCGAACTATTAATGAGAATTATACGAATCTATTCATAAACCTAGTACAAGATACGAACTGGGATGAAATAATGCAAATTCCTAATCCTGATGTGGCTTATGATTTATTTGAAATATCTTTGAAGAGATGGTACAATAAGGCTTTTCCATTTAAAAGAACCACGTCTAAATCCAAAGCCTTATCTAACAAGACGCTGTCTTAATCAGATAAATAAAAAAATAAACTGTTCACAACATTCTTAAAATCAAGGTCACAAATTGATTATAATATTTTTAAAAAATTTAGAAATAATGTTAATTCCTACATTAGAAAATTAAAAAGAGATTATTATTTTCGTATATTTTCTAAAAAAAATCCAAAAGTAACCTGGAAGCACTTAAACATATTATTAGGTCGTAAGAATGTACCAAAGACTTTGATTCACCTAACTCGGGGTAACATCAAAATCACTGATCAACTACTAAAAACGCTGAAATCCGTTTTATTGGTGTAGTATTAGAAACACTAGTACAAATACGCTAGCTTTCACCACCACGGGTGGCTTTTTCACGCATAAGTACTCCAATGCAAAACAAAAACAAACAAAAAACAGAGTTCCAGTTATGAATTCAAAAATAGAAGTTTGTTATAGTTATTATAGAACGTGCGCGTCATACTCTAGATGTGTGATTAGGAGCGCGCGTATTAATTAGCATGCGCCATACATGTGGGATCTCCATTGACGTTTCCTCGTTACATATCCCGTGACTGGATAGGATTTCTATAGTTTCTCTGAGGAGGGTGGCTCTGGCGGTTGTGTATCGTGCTATTTTCTTTTTTGTTACCAAAGAGGTGTTGCAGAGTTGTTGGCGACTTCACGCGCTAGTGCCGTAGTGAGAAGTCCTCTTTTGACATCTCTTTGATGTTCCTGCAGTCTTAGCCTCAGAGACCTCTTGGTCATGCCCACATAGTTCTTGTTTGTTCCGTCCGAGTACAAGAGGGGTATAGTGTATACTCCCGCATCTTCCAGGTCCACGCCGCCGTTTTTTGTTGATGCGAGACAAGATGCTATTGTCCTAGGTGCGGTAATCCCTATGCCGAAACCAAGTTTTTTTAGGGAATTTTTTAGGAAATATATGAAGCCTGGTACATACTGGCATGAGCCCATATTTTGTAGTTTTTGGATGGGGCATATGGTGCCACGGGATGCGATTTTAGACTTCGTCTGGTGTATGATCTGATCGACCATGCTGGGTGAGTGTCCTGCAGAAAAGGCTAAAGATCTTAGGGTGTCAAGCTCGGCGTGGAGTGCGGCGTTGTCTGATGAGTGGGTGAAAGCTCGCCTAGCCCTGGTTCGGAAAAGTGCTAGCTTTCTCTCCTTGGGGCACGATGAGGAAGGCAGTATGACATTAGGAACATAGGTAGGTTTGTAGTGGACACTAGTGCTGAGGTACCTGGATGGAGACTTCTTGACCAAAACATCCAGGAACGGTAGGGATGCATTTTTTCTCGCTCCATAGTGAACTTTATTGCAGGGTGTTCCAAATTGATTGTGGTGAGAAACCGACTTAGTTCCTCCTCGGTGTTTTCCCAGATGAAGAAAACGTCATCTGCGTATCGTAGCCATGTACATGGGGTTGGGCCAGGTGCGCTGAGTATCCGGTCTTCTAGTGGTCGTAGGATTGCTTCGGCCAGTACTGCAGATAGGGAGGAGCCCATTGGGACCCCTTTGGTCTGCTTGTAGGTATTGTCCTGGAAACTAAAATAGTTAGCATCTGCAACTAGGTCAATGACTTTGGATATCTCCGTCAGCGTATTTTCATTGTAAAGCGATGAATCGGCGAGTGCTTGCTTTAGGGTGTTTGTAACTTCCTTAACAGGAATTGAGGGGTACAGTAAGATAATATCAAAACTCCCTAAGGTATGAGCAGGCACTACCTTTAGGCTTCTAATTCTTTCTATAAAGTCCTGAGACGACAACAGCACCACACTTGAATGCGGCAGGAAAGGAGACAAAAATGTAGCTAGCTCCTTTTCTAGATAGAAGGATCGAGCACACCTTCTTGAAACGATTGGTCGAATTGGGTTGTCCGGCTTATGATGCTTAAGCCTTGCAAAAATTGTTCGTAGCTTTGGCCCTGGAGGTATCCTAGCCCCTTTTCTGATGGTGTCCGGAAGCGCTGTTTTCTTCGCCACCATCTTAACCTGCGCTATCCAACGGTTAAGTGGGAATTTGGTTTGGAGTGTTGACTGCGACTGTCGGATGAAGTCCAGGATCCCTTCATCATAGTCCGTCTTGTCGATCACTGCTAGCTGGCCAGATTTGTCTGTGTGGGTATAGATCACGCTAGGGTCACACTTTAGCTGCGCGATGGTCACCTTGTGCTCTGGATTTCTGTTAGAAGTGGTCGAGGAGAAATTCTGCACCTGATCCAGTTTGTTGACGCATTGATATCTAAGTGAGTCTCGATTATCTAGTGGGATTCTGCCTTCAATTCTTGTTAAAGAAGCAACAAACACCCTAAAGCAAGCACTCGCCAATTCATCGCTTTACAATGAAAATACGCTGATGGAGATATCCAAAATCATTGACCTAGTTGCAGATGCTAACTATTTTAGTTTCAAGGACAATACCTACAAGCAGACCAAAGGGGTCCCAATGGGCTCCTCTCTCTCTGCAGTACTGGCCGAAGCAATCCTACGACCCCTAGAAGACCGGATACTCAGCGCACCAGGACCAACCCCATGTGCATGGCTACGATACGTAGATGACGTTTCCTTCATCTGGGAAAACACCGCGGAGGAACTAAGTCGGTTTCTCACCACAATCAATTTGGAACATCCTGCAATAAAGTTCACTATGGAGCGAGAAAAAATGCATCCCTACCGTTCCTGGATGTTTTGGTCACGAAGTCTCCATCCAGGTACATCAGCACTAGAGTCCACTGCAAACCTACCTATGTTCCTAATGTCATACTGCCTTCCTCATCGTGCCCCAAGGAGAGACATCTAGCACTTTTTCCGACACAGGGCTAGGCGGGCTTTCACCCACTCATCAGACAACGCCGCACCCCACGCCGAGCTTGACACCCTAAGATCTTTAGCCTTTTCTGCAGGACACTTACCCAGCATGGTCGATCAGATCATACACCAGACGAAGTCTTAACTCGCATCCCGTGGCACCATATGCCCCACCCAAAAACTTCAAAATATGGGCTCATGCCAGTATGTACCAGGCTTCATACATTTCCTAAAAAATTCCCTAAAAAACTTGGTTTCGGCATAGGGATTACCGCACCTAGGACAATAGCATCTTGTCTCGCATCAACAAAAAACGGCGGCGTGGACCTGGAAGATGCGGGAGTATACACTATACCCCTCTTGTACTCGGACGGAACAAACAAGAACTATGTAGACATGACCAAAAGGTCTCTGAGACTAAGATTCCAGGAACATCAAAGAGATGTCCAAAGAGGACGCAACCTTTCTTTCGCTTGCAGTGGCGGTGGCGCACACTGCAAGCGAAAGAAAGGTGGCGGAGACAGGGACCACATTTAGTATGTCTCCAGGGAATTCCCATCCAGAGACTCCTTGCAGATCTGGGGCTTAAAAAGACCCCACCAGGCTTAGCATGCTCTTGATAGAACGAGCGGAGCAGAGACAGACCAGAATTACACTTAAAAGAGGAAAAAAGAGCCGGGCTGACTCTCTGAGAGAGCATGTATCTCTTGGCAGGAGCATGTAACTCTTGGGGGTGTGGGGTTGTGACTCCCCCTGCAAGCATCTTTCTTTCGCCACCTGGAGGTTGTTGCGTCTCTTCATCTCTCTGCCCTGCCTCCCCCTCCGCCGCAGAAATTGCACTTGATAGGTCCTGAAGCCGTCATTTATTTCCTCTTTTCTACCACTGATCAACTGTTTAACCCGGTATAGTTTACTATGTTAGCATGGCTGACCTTTTAAAAGTCAAAAAGATGCTCACCTTGTTGACCCCCTCACCCCTGAGCAGTCTTCCAATCGTCTCCAGGACTGAATCGGAAGTTCAATCCTCTCGTCGTTTCCTTAGGAACGGGGTTGACCGGAAGAAAAGAAAAAGGACAAGGAAGAACCCGCTTCCACCTCACGAAATTCTGAACTGGGAGGATCTTCCCGCTAATGCTAAAGCGTATAGGTGCGGAAACATTCTGCACTGTGTGTTCCCAAGAATTGCCTCCATTCTTTGCACAGAACCCTGCTGCGAGGCCGAGATGCAAGCAAACAGATGGCCTGCCACTGTAAATGCGGTAAAGGCACTCTTGTCAATTTGCCACAATGTGGATCTGCTCAGCCTCGTCTTTTGGTGTTCCCTGTGCAAACAATGCGTGGAGACTGAAGTGTCTAAAGAAATTTGGGGCTATCATTAGCTCTGGTGGGCCACGACCCGGAGTCTCTTTCCTTTGCCCAACTTGCGCCGTGGAATGCCCTTCCAAAGGTACTCTTGTACAGCACAGAAAAAACAGTCATGGATACAACAACAAAGATGTATTACAAATTCGACTGGAGACTGTCAACGGCATCATTCGGGCCAATCAAAGGCTCTCCCTCTCTGCCCCCCCCCCTCCTGACAACTTCAGAGATACCACACCACACAGCTTTAGCCAGCCCGCGGTGTCTCTTTTTGCCCCTACAGAGCCTCAGACTTCTCCCCTACAATTCAACCTGTTGAGGCAAGAAGATATTCCAGTTAATGCTGAGGCTTCATCTTCCCTGGAACCTGCTGCTTCTGACATCATACTAACCCAACAGCACCAACCTTCCTGCTCAAAATAGTTCCTAGTAATTATGGAAACCATTCCTGGACACACTGTCCTAGTTGTAAAGGGCTTCACTGTCACACAATCTTACCATGGTGACCCTGAAGCCAATGATCTCTCCCCACTTGCACAGGATATCTCACCTTCTAACAAAATTCAATCTAAGGAGGTTGGCATTCCTCAAAGCTCCAACTTTGAACCAGCCCCCTGAAATGCAGTTTTTCCTAGTGCCTCAACAAGCACCGTTGGCTACCCAACGCACTCACTGGCATCTCTTCTTTGCCTCCCTCTTTCATCAAGGCCATTAGTCCTGGTGAAGACAGACCGGCTACAGTCATCGAAGAAATCTCAATCACATCCAATCATGCAGGCGAAAAAGCGGACTCCCCTTGCCAGATGCTGCTACTCCGCGAATATTCTGTTCATACAGGTGAAAGAGTGGGCAATCCGGATTAGTTGGTACACCCGCATATTCAAGGTGAAGATGCAGAAAATCCTCATCCAACAAAGGATGCCCAATCACTTGAGAACTCACAGGCATTAAATTCTAAAAATATTAGGGCCAACCATCTCGACCTTGCTAAACATGAGGAGATAAGTGGGAAAGGTCCCTCAGAGTCTGGCTTGGTCAAATACGTGATAAAAGAGAATCTTACCATCAATAACGCCATGACTTCTCCGAGAAAAAACCCATGGCAGTCAAATCACTCGGACAGACACCCATTAGATGAAGATATATGTGTGACTTCGTCCTCTGACACCCGAGTCAGTAATGTTAAAGATCACCAGACACCAGAACGAGTCGCGTCTGGACACATCCTAGAGAATGACGTTTTAATTCTCACTCCGATGGGTGAGGAGGTCTCAGCTCCCTCACCACAACTCTTAGCTAAAATGGAGAGCATCTTAGATGGAATACCTGATAGACAGCTGCCACACCTCTCGAAAAACAACCCGTCAGAAACTGACGCCCTTACCAGAAGAAACTAGAACTGGGAGGACTTGCTCACTCAAGCGCCTGATAGGATTGGAGATACTCTCCACTTTGTGTTTCCGGTCACCACTACAATAAGCTACAATGAACCTGGATGCAACCTATCATATACAAATACAACCTGGAACAATCTAAAAATAATCTAAAGATGTTTTTGCTAAGAGGCCACGTATGTAAAACGCACTTCACAGTTTTTGGTGCAGTCTCTGTCAAACACAGTTATCTGACAGTCCTGGAGGCCACTCGTGCTTTAAACAAAACATAACGACAGTACCACCCCAAAACCACCAGTTGGCACATAAGAAGGCCCGCCTTGCGGCATCAGACAGAAGCATTGACCTCCCAAAACTAGATAGTCGGAACTACCGAAGAGCAATTGCTCGCGCACTCAACAGACCTGGGAGGAACTGCGGCCCATGCTTCAAGGCATTCCAACGTCCCATTTTGCAACCACAGGTCTCAAACGTAGACGATAGAGATCCTCAGCCTGCAGCAAATACACAAACTACGCTGCAGCCACAATCAAGGACTACTGACCAGTTGCATGACCCACCGTCACAAAATCAGGAAATTCCAATGCCAATCAGAAACCCTGAGCCTCCAGTTGTTAGCAACTTGCCAACACACAGGCTGGCAGAAGAATTAGGACTTTACAGCTATGAGAATATACCACCCTTAACCCGTGAATTCTTAGGGAAAATAAACTCTATTCAAACAGGAGAAAAAAGCGAATGAAACGTGGCAATCCTTTGAGGAACTTTTTGCGGAAATCTGTGGACAAGTCAGAACAGCAGTAAACCTACCATCAATCGTCCACGATGGTCCATCCAAAAGCAGAATACTAAACTTAGAGGACCCCAAAGAAGTCCAGAGGGCATACAAACGGAATCGCCCCAAAACAATGAGGGCTATCCTAGGACAGACAGCTGGAAGATGCGCAGCAAAAAAGAAGAAACATATATGTTCTTCCAGAATGCCTGGGAAGAGACGTCCCTGGATGGCTCTGTATATCCCATGCCACCCTCAAGTTGGCTAAGCTCAGAACTTAGGCTCCTCACCCAAACAGAAGTAAAGGGGAAATTAGTAAGATGAAAAACGCGGCTCCTGGACCAGACCGCATCTCATATAACCATTGGAAGAGCGTAGATCCGGAAGCCGAAGTATTAACCGCAGCAATCAACACCTGCATCATGTTTCAGAAGATCCCTCCGCCTGGAAAAAATCGACCACAATACCACAGGATCTGAGGAACTAGCGCCCGACTTCTCTCTCTAATACGATCTATAAACTCATGGCCAAATGCCTGGCAGGCCACATAACTACCTGAATCACAGAGAATGATTGCATATCCAGGTGCCAGAAGGGCTTTATACCATATGATGGCGTCCTGGAGCATAATTACATTGTAGAGGAGGCCATCCAGAATGCCAAGATAAAGAAACATGAAGTTCTCCTGGCATTTCTTGATATCGCCAATGCGTTTGGTTCTATTCCCTTCCAGGCCATGCGTCGTGGGTTAGAAGCAATGGGCATGGGACCTGACATGACTGACCTCATCTGTGAGATATACAGGGACGCCTGTACCAGAATCCTGAATGATGACGGAATATCGGAGGAGATCAACATCAGCTCAGGAGTTAAACAAGGATGTCCTTTGAGTGGGTTGCTTTTTAATATCGCAATTGATCCCAGCATCAGATATATTCAGGGCAGCGGAGAGAATCACCGCATTCTGGCATATGCAGACGACCACATCCTGCTGGCCAGCACCCCTGAGGAGCTACAAGAACAACTCTCCAAGACAGATGCCCTCCTCAGAAAGGTATCACTGCGATTGGACCCTACAAAGTGCAAAGTAATGCACCTCAGCGGAGGCACACCTGTCGGCCTCAAGAACACCCCCATATTCCTTGATAGCTCATAAATCCCCTGCCTCCAGGAATGGAAAACCTTCAGCTTCCTATGTAAGCCCATAGGAAAATTTTCTGAGCATTTCAACTGAACCACGTCTGATTTTATTGAGAATGGCCTCAAGATCGCCAAGTCCAAACTTGCACCGTGGGAAAAACTGGACGCTGCCAGGTCTTTATTTTACCCGGCTCTTCAACACACCATGAGAACTGGACAACTCCGGAAACAGATTGGAGTACCATAGATGCAGTGCTACGACCGGAACACAAAAAAATACTTGGGCTCCCTCAAGAAGCGTCCAACTGCTACCTATATGGATCAACCAGGTACGGCTGCGCTGGTATTCCAGAGGCAGCACCAGATTCGGACGCATACCTTATGGACACTGCATACACGCTACTTACCTCAAAAGAATAGAAAATAAGAGTAAATGCAGAAAAACATCTCTCCGAGGTGGTAAGAAACATAATTGGGCAAGCTCCCGAACCCGAGGAAATAGAAAACTTCCTATCTGGCAAGCCCGATTCCCGATATGAGACTACCACCAATAAGAGAGCATCGGTATGGACTGCAGCACGAAAGGCGGTTGCTAGACTTAAGATCAACTGGGCATACAGTGCAACCTCCTTGCCCACAATCAAAATGGGGGCACCAAAACAACTGCAAGGTAGAGAAAACTCCTCATAAAAAATATACTTAATGAGGTCTGTACGGCAAAAGCAGAACAACTGATAAACCCGAAGAGCCAAGGAAAGGCGATAGAGTGTGCTTCCCTGGATAGGGTCAGTACACACTTTATGTATACAGGGGAATACACGCAGTTCAAGGACTGGAGATTTGTACACAAAGCGCGCCTGAATTTCCTGCCCTTGAATGGAACTAAACCCTACCTTCCTCTTAAGGACCGACAATGCAGAATCTGCGGATACCAGACAGAGACAACAGAACACGTTCTCTGTCATTGCAAGCCGGTCTTCAGTTACCGCAAAGACCGCCACAACAAAATTGTTGAGCGAATAAAGAAGGCAGCATCAAAGGAATTCGCAATTCTCGCTAAGGACCAGCAGATCCCTGGCTCCACCGGCAGGCCTGATCTTGTGCTGGTTCGAGGCGACACCGCGGTAATAGTGGACGTTGCAATTCCCTATGAAGACAGAGTGGACTCTTTTAAGATTACTCGCCAGCTAAAGCAGGCAAAATATGAAGCGGCTGCACAAGTACTACTCCAGACCTACAATAATGTAGTGGTGGATGCTGTAGTAATCGGGACATTGGGCACCTGGGATCCCGAGAACGATAAGCTCCTCAGAAAATTCTGTTCGAGAAAATAACTGAGGCTAATGAAAAACTTTGCCTCAGGGATGTTCTTGATTCTACTCGAGATCAGTATATTGAATGGCTAAACCGGGTGCCCCATGGCGGTACAGGACACCGCACCTACTTGACAGCCGATCAGCAAGCCACAAACGCTCAAGCACAACACCATTATGAGCGGCATACCAGGTACCCTACATATGCACCGATACCAACGAATGGGACTGTCGAGGACTCTCAAACTGGTAATAGGGATGAAATGGAACAGCCTCAGACAGAAGGAGAAAACAATTACAGAGACACCTCAAATAATGAATTGGCCCCTGAGGCAGTGAACCGGGAGGTTCAACCAAAAGCAAATAATGAACCCCCTTCCGTAGCAAATAACGAACCCCCTTCCTGAGGCAGTGAACCGGGAGGTTCAGCCAAAAGCAAATAATGAACCTCCTTCCGTAGCAAATAACGAACCCCCTTCCTGAGGCAGTGAAACGGGAGTTTCAACCAAAAGTAAATAATAAAACCTCTTCCGTAGCAAATAACAAACCCCCTTCCTGAGGCAGTGAACCGGGAGGTTCAAGCAAAAGCAAATAATGAACCCCCTTCCGTAGCAAATAACGAACCCCCTTCCGTAGCAAATAACGAACCCCCTTCCTGATTCAGTGAACCGATAGGTTCAACCAAAAGCAAATAACGAACCCCCTTCCTGAGGCAGTGAACCGGGAGGTTCAAGCAAAAGCAAATAATGAACCCCCTTCCGTAGCAAATAACGAACCCCCTTCCTGATTCAGTGAACCGATAGGTTCAACCAAAAGCAAATAACGAACCCCCTTCCTGAGGCAGTGAACCGAGAGGTTCAACCAAAAGCAAATAATGAACTCCCTTCCGTATCAAATTACGAACTCCCTTCCGTATCAAATTGCGAACTCCTTCTTGAGGCAGTGAACCGGGAGGTTCAACCGAAAACAGAGAGAAAACAACACAAGGAGAGCAAAAGAACTACACTGGCAGCTGCGCAGATTACACCAACCCTCCCAAGGAATTCAACTTCTATGTCTGAAGAATATCAAATACCGGCCAGCCCAACAACAACACTAGAGGTCGGACAACTCATACTCCAGTAAATAAGCAAATGGATAAAACCAAACAGAAAAGTCACACTAGCTCAGCGGCCACTCTCACCCAACATCCTGAGAAAAAATGTCAGAGATGAAAAAATTGCGAAAAATATATTCAAAGAATTGAATGACATCACAAGAAATAATGCAGGAGCCATTATGGCAATGATCCTGAAGCTGCCTACTGATACACTCACACGACTGACACATGAGCGTACGAGCTTCAGAAGGCTAATCACACAGATAAATAACAGCCTAGGAAAAGGCCATGTCACGCCCTTAATGGCCAAGGCTGCATTTACAATAGGACAATAAAAGCAATAGACATGATAGAAAAAAAATGTAGCACCCACTTGTATTGTACGTAATTGAATGTAACACACACTTGTATTGTATATAATTGAATGTAACCTATGTATTGTAAAAAATTAAGTATTGTGTATATATATGTAAATATGTTGTAAATTTTTGTATTAATAATGGGTGTAAAGCTGACGCGCGGGGACGAGACGGCATAGTTGGGTTTCTTGGAATGTCACAAGTACTTCTCAAGGATCACAACGTTGCCCGGAGTCCCACAGCAGAGGTCGATGATGACGCTTCCCATACAGCAAAAGCACATAACTGCTTCCTATATAGGAGATGCACGCCACACCATTACTGAGACCTCTGTTCTTATCAGCTAAATATCTGATGCGTCCCATGCTGTTGGTCACAAATTTAAGTGAATATATTTGGGCGTGAATTTAATCACTGTGCCAGCCCATACTGCACCACTTATAGGTTGTCGTACACCACGCTGCGGGAGGGGTTGGGCGTCCCTCCCTTCTGCAGCCTGTTTTCCCCTCTTCTAATAATTTATATCTCACTCTTTTTACCATTGTTTTATTTTAGTCGCTTTAGACAAGTCACTATTTGGTCTCTTTCCTCAGCCTTGTGCTCAAAATTATAAGGCATGGTACCTCCCCCGTCATTCCTGTGGGCGGGAGCAGATGTTCCCTCACGCATGGCTCATCCTTAAGACGTGCAATTAAGTCTGTTGGTTGGCCGGGGTTTGATTCCCCTACGATGTCTTGTGAATCGTCTCCTACTAATATTAGGTTCCCCTTACTAACCCCCTCACGTCCCCTTCTTTATAGAGCCGACTCCCCTTGGGTCTTCGTCCTTGCCTTGCGGTTCCGTCTGGCATTTTCTTGTTGTGCTGCCATCTGGGAATTCTTTTCCATCACACTATTCCTTTGGAAATTGTGTTTGTTTCCATTTTCTCGGGTAATTCTTCACAGGGCCTCTTCAACCCCTTCTTACTTTATGACTTTGGCCATTTTACACCTTCTGGCCAGTTTTTGTCTCATTCGGGAGATTTGGAGAGATTTCCGAGCTATTTTCTTTCTTTTGAGGTTTCTTGGCTTGGCTAAGCTCAAAATAAATTTGATGCTTATATCTTCAGCAATTTTGCTTCTTTTGAGCTGAAATGTTCTTGGGATGTCTAAATTTTGACGCTTATTCTTGGGGATGTGGTTTCCTTCTCCCCGAAGCGTTATTTTTCCTTATTTCACCCCTAGAATTGAGTTCTTGACGAGTTTAGGCCACGCCCCCTTCGATTTCTTCAAGATAAATTTGATGCTCATTTCTTCGGCACTTCCGCTTCTTTTGAGCTGAAATTTATGTGAGGTGTTTATTTCTTGTTGCTTATTCTTAGGATAGTGGTTTCCCTCTCCCCGAAGCATTAATTTCCATTGTCTCACCCCTAGCATAGAGTTCTTCTACGGTTTTTGGCCGGGCCCCTCTTTCTTCCCTTTTTAGGTCCTGTGCTGCCCCCTTTTTGGTGTGCCCCCTAAATTGAGGGGGGGGCAGTCTGGCCCGACTTCTCCTCCCTCTTGTGTACAAATTTCAGAACTCTATGTTGCTTTTCTTTCCTGTTGCTCAAATTTTATTGTTTGTGCCATTTCGTTTCGTCCTGAAAAGTTTCTCAGTCAAAATTGGCAACGGGTTGCAAGAAATTTTCCTTCTTCGTAGATTTCCCCGGTTTGGCCGACCCGATCCTCTTGATTTTTGGTGGGCTTGTTGTGAAAATTCTTCTCTGCCTACTATATATATATATATATTTATATATATATTTTTTTTTTTTTTTTTTTTTTTTTGCCTCTTTTGGCTGCCCTGTTTGATTTTTTTATTTTCTCATCTGGGGTTCTTATTGCTTGTGTCGCAATCTGCGTCTCTGGCTCTGTGTCAGGTATTACTGGTTACTACTGACGGGAGTTCGGGTTGTTCGTGTGTTTGCAGCTTTGGACCTCTATCTCTCATTCCTCCGCGGGCAAAATTTTTTGGTCACTGCTTATTTTGATTGTGCTGCCCCCTGGTGGCAGGATCCTTTTTGATTTTTAGCTGTTTGGATTGCTCTTTAACAGCACTCTTGGTTGGAGGGCTTTAATGCTTTTATAACCTTTTTCGTGCTGCCCCCTAGTGGCATAATTTCTTATCTCTATGCCTTGTCTCTTGACAACGCTTCCCCCTTACTTGGATGGTTAATTTTCCGCTCAGCTTTGTTCATGAGCTCTATCTTTGGTTCTTCTTGTGTTGGTCATCTCGGGACTGCTTGGCATTTTCTCCTGACATGGCCATAAGCTCATTTTCGGCTACGTTAGGTCTTTAGATTTTCCGTTTTCCCTTTTTGGCCGGTTGGGCAAAATTTGGGTCGCCGTGACCCGCAGCCTGCTTCTTGTCCCGCTCATTGGCTTCTCAAAAAGTTTAGTGTTCTGTTGCTCTTCAAACTCCATGTGGTGTATGCCATCTGGATTCCTGTGTGTTGCGCTCAGGGAGGGCGGAAGCATTGTGTTCGGTGTCAGCCACCCATGCGTTCTGTCTCGCGGGGATGGAATACTACCTGGTCGCAATGCGGATGTCCCTAATGGAATTTAGATGGAACTACACACGCCCAGAATGACATCCCTTTTCTACTTTTAAGGGTCATTTTGTTCTGTCACTCCTCCGCTCATCCTGTTCAGAGCTTGCAGTGCCTGATGGGGTCTCGCTGATCCCCAAATCTGGCAAGGGACTCCGAGTGGGAATTTCCCTGGAGATATACTGAACGTGGTCCCTGTCTCCGCCACCCTTCTTTCGCTTGCAGTGTGCGCCACCGCCCAAACTGAGAGTTCTCTTCCCTCCGAGCCGGGCTGACTCTCTGAGGGAGCTTGTCTCTCTTAGGGGGTGTGGGATTGTGACTCCCCGGTGCAAGCACTCTTTCTTTTGCCATTTAGAGGTTGTTCCCTCTCTTCTCCGCTTTTCCCCGCCCCCTTCCCACTGCAGATACTGCCTTTGAACTTTTGCTACTGCCTGTTTTGCTCATACATCATGACTTATCGACTTGAGCACTCTAGTTTGGAATTCTTGTCTCTTAATGAGAATTAGACTGATCCAAGTGGTTCTTCACAGACCATGCTTTTTCACTCGGGTGCCTGAGTCGCAGCCTTTGTAATTAATGCGTCCTTGCTTACTCCAGCTTCTGTGGATGGACTTGACGACGTGCTGCCTCCAAGGAGACGTCTGATGAGCTCTTGTAAGACCTCTTTTACCATCGACTGAACATTCCTTTGCCTCCAACAAGCTTGTTTCCGGGCCTCCTAGTGCTATGCTTCTGCTGACCTGATCCGATTGCGGGACCTTCGGGATCAATTTGTAGACCTGCTTAGTGCTACTTCTGAACTTGTTGCACTGACTAACCTGGACTTGTTGAGACTATATTTTGGTGGCCTGCCCTTATCTATTGACCCGGTATTTGAGAAATTTTTCATCCCACTCTGCACGCAGAACCCGGTTTGGGGTCTTCCTGCATTGCTTCACCGGTTTTGGATTCGTCAGACGTCCTTCTACCATGGATTGTTCAACTGCCTTCGTCTTCTATCCCTAGGAACCATCAATGGTCGTTGCCTTGGGAAGTTTTCCTCTCTGAACAAGATCCTAATTTCTCCATAGTTTCTGAGACTCCTGTCAATTCCTCTGCCCCTTGGGAACTTGATTTACCACAGACTGTGGATGGTTCTTCTGACAGTATAGAGCTTTGTAGGGGCCGCAAATTGAAACATATCCCAGTTTCTTCTTCAGAACGATCCCGACTTCCTCCTATTTTTGAGACTCCAGCCTGGATGGTTTCGAGCAAGACCCCTTCCTTCGACTGGACTTCCTTTTTGCCGGAACCTACTACTCTTCCCAGCGATCCTGTGGACCCAGGTCTGAGCTCAACTCCTTTAGTGGACATTCTCCTTGAACCCGCTCCCTTGGCCTTGGACCAGTTGTGTTCCACTCCGGGTTCTAAGGTTATTATTAACCAATTTGCGCAACTGGATATCTCGCATGCTCATTGTGACTTGGGCTCCTCAAAAAGAACAATAAGAGAAAGAAATACATTCCGGGGAGGTCCCGCGGCTCATTGAGAGTTGCCTCCTCCCTCCCCCTCCCGTCTTACAGCGAGGCTACTTTTTGTGGGAAAAAGAAGAAGAAGAATCAGAGGGTCATTCCATCGTTGCCTCTTTCCTCCCTACTGCCGCTTATGACTCCTCTGGAGTCGGGAGCTGCCTCTCCAATCTTGAACCTTAGGGACTCGTTCCTGTCCTTTCTTCAGGCCTCCTCTAGTTATCCTCCGCCGGCGCACCCAACTTTGCCTTCGGAGACCTCCACTTTCTCCTGTTGGGCTGTCTGATCAAGTTCTTGTTCGGCCAGCTCCTTCTCCGGTGGTGACTTTGCAGGACCCCTCTTCAACCCCGGTGTTTCAGCCAATGCTCTTTGAGGCCCTTTTGCCACCAGCTTTGACTTTAGGTGTGCAAGTTCATTCTCCTATTCCTGCCACGTGTGAACATTCGCCATCTCCAACAGTGGACTTGTTGTCTCCAGCTACACAGGCTTCTTCGAGGGGATTGGGCTCTGCTGTTTTGACTTCTCGTCCAAGTCGGGAGGATCGTAGTTCTTCCTCTCGTCTGGCTCCATCCTGCAATGACCTCTTGATAGAACGGGAGGGCAGGTCTCTTCTCTTCTTCCCTTCGCACAGTACTTATTTAAACATGCGTCTTTGGAAGGCCTTCCCTAACCTGTTACGACAGCTGTTCAAGGATGAGGAGGTCTTGCGTTCCACCCTGGAAAGGTGGCTTACTGAAGCTCAAAAGTTTTGCTTCAAAGAGTCTGATTCTTCTGCTCCGGGTATTGTTCTGGATCGTGATGATGGCTCTCTTCGTTCGGATCTTCTGCATCACTGTGCTAACATTGCTCGACTTGAATTCCTCTACAGGCTCAATATTTAGCTGACTGATTATCTGCTTTCAAGACCGACAGATTGCATGTGTTGGCTTCTAACCGCAGTGAGCTGCTTGCGGTGTTCTCCTCACTTCTTCCACCGTTGTCGCTTCGGGGTGAGCAGCTCACCCCAATGTCTCCGAGAAATAGGGCTCTTCCCAAGACCGTGGACTCTTCGCCTCCGAGTTTACGGGACTTGCACTTTCGGTTCAGGGTTCCTCGCATAAGGACGTCCTCATTCTATCTCAGGAACCGATTGAGGAGGAGATATTCCTGCCTCCCCTACCCCCTGTGGTGGGCGCTTCGGACTTCCAGGCTTTTGCACGTGATTTCTTTCAAAAAAATTCCGTTCTTCGATCTTGACAGTGTTTGGCCGTATCTTCCGGACTTCTCGGTCTTAGAGCGGGAGCTTTTGGAAAAATCTCCCATCATCTTGTACCAGCTCTCCACCAGACTTTGAAGCTTCCCGATCTACCATCTTGCTCCTTCCAGCTTGAGGATGATTCTCTTGCACTTAACGCCTATTTGTGGCGTGCGTTGCGCCCTCAACTCATGGATTTCTTCCCAAGCCATTCTTCACCGCTAGAGGCCTCTCTATTTCGCCTTCAATTGGAGGAACTACAGGACCTTTCTCTTTGGGATTACTATTTTTGGACATTTGGTAAGAGTTACTGTGTCCTTGTCCTTTGGGGATCCGGACCCGGAGCCTGCTGTTCAACCCCCACCTTGTTCTTCTCCTCCCTTGTTTTCATTAGGGGAGTACAACTTGCGCCCAAGGAAGATCCCATGTAGAGACCGGCTCATCTGCCCTTTGGCTTTGATTGTCAACCTGTTACCCCCCGTCTCCCTCCTCAGGGAGCCTTGGCTGGTCGCCACCTACTTGGTCTGACCTCCAGCTACATAGGTCTCACCTTGACGTCAATGGCATCTGGCACACCTTATTTCCTATCTGTACGACGTTTGTTTGCCCTTCAGACACCTGTGGTAGATCCTTCAAATCTGCTAATTGGGCCACCACCACAGGCTCAGTTGTTCATCACCTGCGAAAATTTCATCACCTGGATCAACTGCGAACTTTGTTATGGTGCTCCATCTGCAGGGCAAGGCTTACCGCTCCAGCCAAACATTATTGCTTCCGTAAAGAACCACTTTCCTTTGACAGTTAGGAGCCGTTGCGCTTCTGCTGTAAATCCTGTTCTTTTACCACCACTTCGAACCAAGGATTGCTTAGCCACTTCTTCATTCATGGTTTATTTCGAACCGTTCGGTTCTTTGACTCTGCTCGCTGTGATGTGAATGACTTCAACGCTGCCATCTTCCGTTACGTCCATGCCCGCTACCCGAAGGCCGCGGGTAAGCTGTATGAGAAGCTTTCAATACTTCCAGTCAAACAACTTTCTCTCCTGGCTTCCAAGCCTTCCTTACTGAAGACTGAGTTGGATTGGATTGCCGGCGAACGGGATTTTGGTGCTGCTACTTCGGGCATCCGCCTTTTTCATCTACCTCCCGCACGGTTGATGGAGCTGGATCTTCTCCGCAGCCTCGGACGAAAACTTCACGCCCCCAGAGTCCGCATCCTGGGTTGTCTCGTCTTCAGCCTTCAGTCCTGCGATCTTCGTCCGTCAAGGCTTCGAAATCGGTGACTATTGACCTTTCTCCTTCTCCACGAGATGTTGCCTCCTCGGGGCACTCTGCTGTTTGGCCTCCTTCACTATTGCACCGCCATCTTTCTCCACCACCTCGGCATCTTCCTCACCCTGCGGAAGACCGAAATGCCCTTAGGGTCAAGTTCCGTGACATTCTCTTCGGCTGGTATCCTGACCTCCTTGAACCAATGCTTCAGGGCCTTATGGGTCTTGGACTTTCTGAACGTCGATTCTTCATTTTCAATGTGCCGCCTCTCAGGTCAAGAATTGACAGAGTGGCAGCAATCTTTGCTCAAGAGACTTCGTCTTCTCGTCCAGCTGCTTTTTCGGAGTCTGATCCTCCTTCTGTTCTACATCCGCACCCCCACCCTCCATCATCACTTATTCTGTCACCACGGAAAAACATTTCCGTAGTCGGCAAAGGCTAGGTCCTAGACATAACGTGAAGCAGCACGCTTGGCTGAAGATGTTCAACCTTCAGGATTCTTCTTGGGACCAGACTCAGGATGCCACAAATACCCTGCTTTCACAGTTCTCTCATTTTAAGTCTGTGGCGTAGTGACGCTTTTCCTTGGCCGTATATTCTACTAGATCTTCCAGACCTCCAGCCTTAAGAAATCGTTTTTTCCGGGGGACCAACCCACGCCCCCAGAGTCCGCATCCTGAAAATTTCACGCCCCCAGAGTCCGCATCCTGGGTTGTCTCGTCTTCAGCCTTCAGTCCTGCGATCTTCGTCCGTCAAGGCTTCGAAATCGGTGACTATTGACCTTTCTCCTTCTCCACGAGATGTTGCCTCCTCGGGGCACTCTGCTGTTTGGCCTCCTTCACTATTGCACCGCCATCTTTCTCCACCACCTCGGCATCTTCCTCACCCTGCGGAAGACCGAAATGCCCTTAGGGTCAAGTTCCGTGACATTCTCTTCGGCTGGTATCCTGACCTCCTTGAACCAATGCTTCAGGGCCTTATGGGTCTTGGACTTTCTGAACGTCGATTCTTCATTTTCAATGTGCCGCCTCTCAGGTCAAGAATTGACAGAGTGGCAGCAATCTTTGCTCAAGAGACTTCGTCTTCTCGTCCAGCTGCTTTTTCGGAGTCTGATCCTCCTTCTGTTCTACATCCGCACCCCCACCCTCCATCATCACTTATTCTGTCACCACGGAAAAACATTTCCGTAGTCGGCAAAGGCTAGGTCCTAGACATAACGTGAAGCAGCACGCTTGGCTGAAGATGTTCAACCTTCAGGATTCTTCTTGGGACCAGACTCAGGATGCCACAAATACCCTGCTTTCACAGTTCTCTCATTTTAAGTCTGTGGCGTAGTGACGCTTTTCCTTGGCCGTATATTCTACTAGATCTTCCAGACCTCCAGCCTTAAGAAATCGTTTTTTCCGGGGGACCAACCCACCCAATCGACCAACGAGATAATTTCTTCTGCGTGTTGACGTGCCAGTTTATTCTGCGGCAGAATCTTCGAGAATTCCAAAGCTCCTTCGAGAAAATAGGCGTGCAGCTCTGGCTGAGATTTGGCGACGGGAGTCGCCTTATTGCAAAATTCCTTTGGACCAGCCGGTTACACATTTTTCTGTTACCTACAAGCGCAGAGATTCTCTGCCTTCATTTTCAAGGGAATGATCTTTGCCAACCGATCCTTTGGACCCGGATTTGGACGACGTCGTCCCCCCTGGGAGGGAACATCCGAGCCTTTCTGTACCTCCTTCCTCTCAGGATTCTTCAGATCTACTGGACCTGTCGGAGGTCTGGACTCGGATCCGAGCGGCCCCTAATACTGATCTAGGTCCTGACGGCCTTACGTTTGCAAATCTTCGTCAGGAGGATCCTAATGGATTTGTTCACACCAGAATTTCTGAACTGTGCTTCACTTTCAGGAAAATCCCTTCCTCTTGGAAATCGGCCCATCTTGTGCTCATCCACAAGCAGGGGCTCCTGGATTCTATAGATAATTAAAGACCTATTTCCATGATTCGCACAGTGGCAAACATTTTATCCGGAGTCATGGCCAAGCGTCCTGTACCCTGGGCTGCCAAGAATGGTCATTTGTCTCCCTCGCAAAAGGGATACCGGGAGTTCGATGGATGTCCGAAGCATAGTTTTCTTCTCCGGCAATTTATTGGTGAGGCCCGTCGGAAGAATAGAGCCCTTGCGGTGGCTTGGCTGGATCTTCAGAACGCTTTTGGATCTTTGCCTCATGAACTCATCTTCCATACCATCCGTTCCATTGGACTTCCCGCTGAACTATGTGATTTAATTCAAGACTTTTACACTGACTTTTTCAGTGTGATCAGGGCTGTGGGCCAGCTCCCCAATCTTATCCCTATGTTTACGGGAGCTCGCCAAGGCTGTTCCCTCAGCCCTCTCCTCTTCAACTTGTGTATTGAGCCGGTGATTAGAAGTATTTCTTCCTTAGCCCCTCTGCATGGAGTGCGTGTTTTTTCTCAACAACTGAACACCGTGGCCTACGCGGACGGCATTGGCATCTTTGCTTCATCTTCTGCCAGCCTCCAGAGTCTCCTTGACGTTATCCAGCGAGAGGCACATGCCTTGGGACTTCACTTCAATCCTTAGAAATGTGCTTCTTTGCATCTGGATTGCCGATAGGGTAGACGTTGCCGAACGACTTCTTTTACTGTGAAAGGCTCACCTATCCCCATCTTGTCGGAGAGCGACACCTACCCTCACCTTGGGACGCCGACTGGGTTCCGTGCTTTCGAACCCCACATTCCACTGCTTCAAAAAATTACTAATGAGCTCCGAATGTTGAGCGACTCCTTGCTTTCTTCCTGGCAAAAAGTGGACGCTGCTCAAACCTTCATATTCTCGCAGACGGGTTTTGCCTTAAGGACGTCTTTCATTTTAAAGAAATCCATGCCTCTTTGAGAAAATGTTTCAACCTACTGAATAGATACTCTGCACTGTTCCTTGCTTCACACAATGGAGGCTCAGGCCTGCCCCATCTCTCGGATTTGGTGGATGTCGCTCTCGTCGCTCAGGCAGCAAGAATTGTTTCTTCTCGCGATGACATCATTGTTCGTCTGCCTCAGCCAAGAATCTGTGAGATTATTCAACGCTTTACTAAAGATCGGCCGTCCGGCTTCGACTTTGCAGACTTTCTTAATGGCCGCAACTTGAGAGGCAGAAGATGGACGAGCAATCAAATTCATTCTATTTGGAACCAAGTTTGCGCTGCCTTCAGGCGCATTGCTCCAAGAACAGGCTTTGAGTGGCAAAATATTGAAGGCCGTGTGACCCTTGACATCTTCATTCGTTGCCCTTCACGAACTCCTCGCTTTGTCCGTTCCTGCAGACTATCAATTGAAGCTCACTTAAAGCGTTCACTTCAAGACCACTAACTTCTGTATCTAATAAAACTCCCGGATCAGGGAAAGGTAATTGAGTCATCAGCGTTGAATTCTTGCTCTAACCATTTTCTTCGAACGGGGCGATATATGAGGTTCGCTGATTGGAATTTCGTCTTCCGTGCTCGCCTCAATTGCACGGCTCTGCTTGACTCATTTCGGACTGGCTTCGTGAACCAGAAGTGCAGGTGTTGTGATTATCCTCAAGAGACACTTCCTCATGTACTTAACGCCTGCCGAATGCATAGCTCTGCCTGGAAACATCGACATGACGCAATTCACCTTCGTATTGCGGAGGCTGTGCCGTCTCCTTTGGGTTCCATACGTCTCAACAGAGCCCCGCCTGTACTTGCTTCCAGACTTCGTCCGGATCTGATTTTTATAAACGAACAACAGAAGATGGTTTTTATTGTCGACGTGGAAGTCACGTTTGAAAACAGACTTCGCCGTTCACAGTAATCCGCTTTTAAGAAGCTCCAGAAGTACATTCCGGTCGCCCAGGGGTACCGAAGACTTGGATATTCTGTATTCCTGAATGCCATTATTGTTTGTTCCCTGGGCGCTTGGGATGATGAGAACGTTCTCGTCTTAAAGTACCTGCAGGTTAACTGCAACCTTGCGTTGCTCACGAGCAAACTCATTGTCTCTGACACTATTCGGTGGTCCATGGACATTTATATAGAACATGTCACGGGACACCGGCAATATTCTATTCCTGATGTATCATCAAATTGATTCCTTTCCTCTGATTGACTTATTCTTTGGAAGTCTATTTGCTACTTGATTGATTTGTTTTGATTAATTAATAACTGAAATTATCTATTATTCCTGAATCCCCAATTAAGTGTCGTATCATGTGTTTTCGTTTTGAAACTTTGATTGTTTAAATTTTATTACACCAGTTGTTACTTAATTAAACTGTCACTTTTACATTGATTGTATATTTATTAAACTGATTTTGATTATTTGAAATCCAATTAATGTGCGATGATATTGTTTCATATATATTAACTGCACTGAATTGCTGGTTAATTGAAGTAGTCATCTTGATATTGTGACCACCTTTCTTTCTCCCATTGGGGTGTATTTGTCATACTTTTTTTATATATCTTGTGTGTTTGTCTATCACTTATTTTGTAATTGTACTATATCCCTCCATTTTGTTACTGTTATGCCAGTTGTTTTGTATATTATTGGATTGCTTCTCCTTTGTCTTTGGACAATGTTTGTATTTTTTGTATTTGTGTACCACTGTTGCATGGTGCTCCACTCCCATTTTTTGGGGCTGTTAATTTTCTGTTCGCGCTACTCATTAGTACTTCTTCTGCCCCCCACTAATTGTGGGTAAGGTTTATGAAACACAGCTTAAAAATAATCTCTGTGTTTATATTCAAACGAATAAAGAAAATGAATCTGTTCTTATCAGCTTAATATCTAGTACGATTCACACTGTGGCATTGGAAAGATATTATTCTGGTTTCTTCAGGTGCGCCCCTAACGCATCATATATGCACGCCCTGTGGACACTGATTCCAGGCATCTGTTCTTTACAGATAGGTGTCGGCATATATGATGAACCATCTTTTAGGAAGCATCCCGGGTATTACAGCGCCGTAAGTGGATTTCTTTTTCACTCTCCTCTATTCTCTGTCTCTCTGCACCAATACACGAAAGTGGACCTTTGAGACAAGATCCTTTTGGCTACCTCCGGGGCGATCAACTTTGTGTGATCCACGGAGCGACACCCTATGGCACCCTTACTTAAGCTTTACCGTGCATTCTGACAATAACAACACTCACCTGTTCCCCTGCTTCCAGTCTAAGAGTGACGCACTCACCCCTTTTTCACTTATAACACTGGCTACATATCCATGAATCTTCGTCCGGCGGTCTCCCGAATGAATACATGTCATTGTATTTCGAGGCCCAGGGGCCACGCTTCTTTGTCTGCGACGACGTATATGGCCTAACACCCCTGCACATTTCACTCCCTTCTATTTTCTCATGTACTCGTGCTGCCCTCTTTACAAAACGGTGTTCTACTTAGTTTGGGATGGTCCACCATTACTTGTTCCCTTTGCTTTTCCCTACTATTGTTTGCAGCCTTTGCCTGTTGCCTTTTGTCCTACAATTTAAAGGGTGATACTATACAAGACTACACATTCTCTCTGCTGTCCCCCAAGTTCCACTGGATGCAAAGCAGCGAAGCGATCCCTCAGTGGCATGCTCCCATGTTTTTCTTAGACTGTCTGTAAAATATGCAAATTTTATGCAAATTGATTTATTTTTGCTCAGCAATCCTATTTCCTACCAACTCCCCCTCCCCCCACCCCGCCAATTTTGGGCTCATTTGTATAATTGGGGGTCGAGATATTCAATTTGTCATGGACCGGGCTCAATCTATGACCGGGTTGCCAGATCTCTTTTGTAAAGGGCATTTTTCCCAGAAATTTATTGGAAATTGTTGGCAGTTCGGGCGGAATTGTTTTTCTTTGGTTGCACCATGCGTGCGCGAACCTCCATCCTCCCGACTTCCGTTTTAAAGATGATTGTGCAAATTAACTGTAATGTGCTAAGTTAAGTTTTGCTTCAATATGTTAAGTTCCATTATTGGAGCAAAACTTCTGCTTGTTAATTCTTGCTCCCTATGCATTTTGCATTTTGCTTACCATCTTTGTCAAGTGCATTATATTGTGTGTTAAACGACCTGCTATTTGTGGTTTAACCCTTTTTAAGGGTGTCAGCCCTTTATTTTTCAGTCGGCATGGGAGCCTCTGCCACTGTTGTACGTTAGAGGATATTTTACTCGTCGTCATTTTACTTTCCTTTCGGGCATCCAGTGTTTCAGGGGGGTTGTAACTGAGCACGCCCCCTCACCCGAAGCATGGCGCTTTTCCCTTCAGTCTGCCATATCCACCCTTTCACAAATTTTTATACAGTGTATTTTGTGCTTTATTTTAGTTTTACCTTGGAGTGGAGCGCATCGCTTGTCCAGGTTCCCAGGTTTCGACCCACAGTGAAGTGGAACCCTGGGTTCTGCGTGTTCCTGTGTGGTGCCTGCCATCGGCTGTGCTTAGAAGGAGTCTTGCCTGGAGCTGTTTCGTGCCTAGATGAAATGAAGATCCTGTTGGTGGCCATGGAGGTGGAGACACGTGTGTTCTGCGTTTGTTTTGGCCCTGTCAGGCAGTACCGATTTTTGGTTTGTGCTTCCGCTGTGTGAATAAGCTCCGGCTTGCAAGTCCTGTGAGTATGGGCCGGTTGGTCCTCTGACAGGGGTCGTCTGCCTTTACTAACTGGTGTCACTCGTTGCCATCTCCTCCGGCTTTTCCTGCTGTGCTGCCTGCCAGCGACTGGACGCCTCAGCTCTAGTCTGCTCATCTCTGCACTATTGTTTTTCTGTGGCTGGATGTTGCCTCACTCCTCCAGGATGCCCTTCTCTTTTCCCTACTTTTCTGTCGCGTCTCTCTTCTGGCTTATTGATTGTATCGACCCACGCTTGCGTTGAGGGTCTTAAGGCCGTTCATCGGTTTCAGTCTGGATCTTTCTCTGCACATTTTCACTGATATGTCATTGTAAAAGTGAGAGGGGCTGTCTTCCCTTGTGCTTGGCTTTGGAGGGGTGATCTGTTGGCTTTGGTCTTGCCTTGGTTGTTGCTGCGGATTGAAGAACTTCAGGAATTTCTGCTCTGCACTAGGCTAAACATGGTCTTGGCTGGGAGGCCAGCTCCTGGGTGTGTATGCGGGACATTTCTCCACCCCTTCAACTAGGGTCTGTCTGGAACATTTTGCCTCATACACCCGTCCACGAGCAGTATTTCTATTGTCACCCCAGTAGTCATTGTTCCCTTTCTGACTGCTGGTTCCTAAGCTTGGTTCCCCTTCTCAGCATTGCACTATGACTGTTGGTTTGCCCATGTCAGGGTTTGGCTGAGCCCTGGGAATGATCTTAGCTAGGAAGATACTATCTCTTCCTCCTTTTCTTTCTCGCAGTTCCGTAGCTTCGCCAATGAATTTGACGGACCACCTCCCCAAGCATGTCTCTGTACTGGAACCCACCCCTTTGCTTTAATTCCCACACCTCGAAAGACTTGTAAATTTGTAAACACCCTGGGGTACCTTTTCTGTGTTACCGGAGCAGATGTACTGGGGCCTTAAGCTCGCTGTCTTTGTATATTGTGCCTTAAAATATTCTTGCAGCCTCTGGTTTGTTCCATCCTCCCCTTGAGTGTTTTTAACTGTTGTTCCTCTTCTGGGAATGTTTATTATTTGTCTGGTCGGTTCTCTCACTCGTTTTCCTGCTAGTTGCAGGTCTTGTCATGTTGCTCTGGGAGTGCACTCTTCTTTGGTTTGGCTTTGCCTGAAGTGCCACGGTTCTATGTCCCCTTTCGGCAATCCTGTTCGGGCAGTTGATCTCTGGTTGATCCATTGTTCTTGCTTCCTGCGTTGCGGTTTATTCCTACATAGCGGTTTTCCAGCGTTGCGGAATTCTCCTGCGTTGCGGATTGTTAATTTCTTTCTATCTTGGATCTCAACTGACTTCATTTGAATTGTGCCGCTCTTGGCGAGCTAATTTCTTCTCTGATTTGGCTTTGCCTAGACACAATAGGTCTTAAATCCCCTCTCAGCATTCCTTGTCCAGGCGGTTGATCCCCGGTTTGCCTTTTGCCATCTCCTTTTTGGCTGTTGGGTTTCAACCTTACTCTCTTTCTGACTTGTACTGCGCCTTGTGCAGTTTGCCTTGTGGCACCCGGATTTAACGTTTGCCTGGACACAATAGGTCGTAAGTCCCTTCTCAGCATTCCTTGTCCAGGCGGTTGATCCCTGGCTTGCCTTCTTGCCATTTCCTCTCCAGCTGTTGGGGTTTCAACCCTCTTCTTCTCCTGACTTGTACAACGCGTTTGTGCAGGTACACCCGGATTTGGCTTTGCCTGCACACAATAGGCTTTAAGTCCCCTCTCGGCATTCCTTGTCCAGGCGGCTGATCCCCGGTTGACCATTTGCCATCCTTTCTTGGCTGCTGGGACTTCAGCCGTCTTCTTCCCTGACTGTACTTTGTTGCCAGTCCCATTGACTGGAATTGTTTGTGCATCGTTGTACAAATCTACTGATCGTGACTTTTCCTTAATTTCGGTTGTATTTAGATGATAGTGAATTACATTCTTTATCGCTGACTGCATTTTCATATAGGCTAGTTATGTCTTCCTGAATTGTTTCGCCCACTTCAATGGGCTTGGTACTATCACTTCATACTTCTGCCTTATAGGCACTTTTTCACCAAATGTTAATTATCTTGATTCATATTGCTTATATGAATCTTTATAAATTAATCTTATTTATTGTTCACTGCTCCCCATTACAAAAAGTGGGTTCTGTATTGTCTTAATAGGACATTTTGTATAATATTTGTCTGTCTCCCCTTACTTGGGGAATATTGTGTATTTTTCGTGACTCAATAATTCTCATTTGACAGGGTACTTGGTTGTACCCCCTTTCCTCTGCCTTGCAGAGAAGTTTGTACAAACACAGAAAGACACATTTTTGTATATTATCTTACGAATAAAGAAAATAAATCTGTTCTTATCAGCTTAATTTCTGGTACGACTCCTACTGTGGGTCACGAAATTGAGTGATTTTTTGCCGGCTTATCAGGCGTGAATTTATTCCCTTCGACATCCAAAACAGCACCACATATAGGTTGTCGTACCCTACGTTAGGGAGGGGCTCGCCCCTCCCCTTCAGCAATCTGCTCTCCCCCTTTTCTAATAATTTATATCTCACTCTTTTTACCATTGTTTTATTTCAGTCGCTCTAGACAACAAGTCACTTTTTGGTCCCTTTCCTTAGCCTAGTGCTCAAAACTAAAAGACATGGTACTTCCCCCTTCATTCCTGGCGGCGTAGGGACGGGGAGAGCTGGAGCTGATGTTCCTTCACGCACGGCTCAGCTTTAAGATGTGCATCTTAACCTACTGGTTGGCTGGGGTTTGATTCTCCTACCATGCCTTGTGACTTGTCTCCTATTAATATTAGGCTTCCCCCTACTAACCTCCCCTCCCTCGTCATCTGTCCTGAGAGTTGACTCCCCTTGGGTCTCCCCTTATAGTCTTGCGGTTTCGTTGAGTATGTTGCTTGTGCTGCCACTTGGGAGTTTTCTTCCATCACGCTATTCCTATGGGAATTGTGTTTTTCTCCCTTTTTTCGGGTATTTCTTTTTGGGGCTTTCTCAAAGCCTGTTTATATTTGGCAATTATTTTTCCGCACCTTCTGACCAATTTTGTCCCATTAGGTTGATTTGCAGAATTTTCCGAGCTACTTTTCACTTTCTTGAGGTTTTTTGGCTTTGCTGAATTCAAAATAAATTTGATGCTCATATCTTTGGCAATTCTGCTTCTTTTGAGCTGAAATTTTCATGGGTGCCTAACTTTTAGTGCTTATTCCCGAGGAAGTCCCCCCGATGCACTATTTTCATTTTTCTCACCCCTAGCATAGGGTTCTTCTACGGGTTTTGGCCACTCCCCTTTTCCAAACGTTTTTGGGGTTTTGTCGCCCCTCCCCCTTGTTGGACAGCCCCCAAATTTGGTGGGGTCTGTCCTGACTGCTCCCCCGTCTTGTGTCCAAATTTCAGAACTCTATGTCGTTATCCCTTCCTGTAGCTCGGAATTTACTTTCTGCGCCATTTCGTCTCGGCCTGAAAGTTTCTCGGTCGAAATTGACAACGGGTTGCGAGAAATGTTCTTCTTTTCTTTATATCTTCCGTTGGTTTAGCCCGATTTCCTTGATCTTCGGTGAGCATTTAGAGTTAATTCCTCCTCGCGTACCATGCATATTTCTTCTAATTTGGTCGCTTCGCTCCGGAAATTTCTTTTTCTTAAGGTTTTTATCTCCGAAGTTTGCAATTTGCATTTCCAATGCTCGCGTCAGTTCTTGGTTTTGATACAACTGACCGGAGTTCTTGGATCGTTGCGGATTGTCGATTTTCCAGTTTACTGTCCTTCCGTTTTCTTGGGACATTTATTTGTTCATCGCCGTTGAATGTGCTGCCCCCTGGTGGCACAATTCTTTAATTGTTCTTTACATTCCCCCGTTGCTTGGGTTATTTTTCTTCGCTTGCCATCCTTGGTTCGAGGGCTCTTACAATACTTTTCAACTTGCTTGTGCCAACCCCTGTGGGCTGCCTAGATGTTTTCTTTCTCTGTCACTGGACAGAGTTGCCCTCTTCCTTGGTTTGGAAATTAAAATACCACCTCTTTGTGGGAGTGCTTGTTTTTGCCTGGCTTCACCTTTAAGACGATTCTTGGATTTCACCTCTGTGAGCTTCTTTGTTGGGACCGCTTGGCTTTCTAACATCCGTCGCTTGGCCTTGCAAAATTTTTGGCTATGTGAGGGTTTTAAATTTTCCCTTTCTTCCTCTTTTTGGCCTGGTGGGCAAAATTGGGGTCGTCGTGACCCGCAGCCTGCACCTTGTCCCCCTTTTTCTTTGGCTTCTTCTCAAAACTTTTTCTGTTCTGCTGCTTTTTGCCTCCATGTGGATTGTGCCATCTGGATTCCTGAGTGTTTCGCTCAGGGAAGGCTGAAGCATTGGGTCTGGTGTCAGCCACCACTGCGTTCGTGCTTCGCAGGGGTGGAAGACTACCTGGTTGCAATGCGGGTGTTCCTCCTGGGATCCAGATGGAACTACACACGCCGAGATTGACCCTTCCTTTCTACTTTCCAGGGTCATTTTGGTCTGTCACTCCTCCGCTCGTCCTGTTCAGAGCTTTCACTGCCTGGTGGGGTCCCGCTGAGCCCCAAATCTGGCAGGGGACTCTGAGTGGGAATTTCTCTGGAGACATACTGAACGTGGTTTCTGTCTCCGACACCCTTCTTTCGCTTGCAGTGTGCGCCACCACCCAAACTGAGGGTTTTCTTCCCTTGAGCCGATCTGACTCCCCGAGAGAGCTTGTCTCTCTTGGGGGTGTGGATTTGTGACTCCTTCCTGCAAGCACCTTTTCTCTCGCCACATGCAGGTTGTTTATTTTTTTTATTTTTTTCTGCTTTGCCATTCCCCCTCCCCCTTGCACAATTGGCACATACTGCACTTTGATCAGGTTGTTTGATATCCTTTTTATTATGTTGCCTACTCGTTTGAGATCACTTTTCGAGACGTCTGAATTCCCGGTATTGCCAGATGTTGTTTCTCCGTCATTGCCAGATGTTGATCCGTTGTGGAATGCTTCCATTTGTTCACCAAACATCCTTTTTTCTAAGCCGGATGTTTCCTTCAATGTGGTTTTCTCACCGCCAGTTGACCTGCAGTGCCATCCTTTCTTAGTTCCGCGGTCATGGGTGGTTCAGGATCGTCCATCTTCCCTTATTTTGGATGCTCAAACTGTGATTGTCACATCCATTGTAAATAATGTGCATTTGACTGCGCCCTTACTGGATGTTTCATTGAGTGTGTCAGACTTTAGGTACTCCCCAGACGATGACCTCAACACCACACCGTCACTTTTGTGTGGTACCGCTTCTGAGTTTTTGATTGACTCAATTTCCTTGGAATTTAAGCGTCATAGTTTCACGTCATCTTTGATTTGGACCCGATGTGAACTTGCTCGGCTGTGTCATTTGGCTGATGGATATTCTCAGATACTCCAGTCAACGTCAACTTTAATATCAGATTGTGTTTAGGAGTCTGCTCTTCTTAGATTTTCCTCGATGCCTCTATCTGTTGATTCACTGATTTGTGCGCTTTTAAGGCTTTCATCTACTTCGCCGGATCCAGACCGGGGACATTTGGACTCCTCTATTGTAGAGCCTAATTTGCTCTCGCCTCACAAGACTCCGCTGAAGCGTCTTTAACTTTCGTGGTCCCTTCCGTGGGATTTCTTTATTTCTGAAGACAACCACCCACCCTCAGAACATCTTACTCTCTAACAGGACAAATGGCACTCCAGTGTGGAAATTCCAAGAGAGAGGAAACATCGCATGGGCAAGACTCTATCTTCAACTCCCCAGCATTATTTCACTCCAAGGCCCCCTCGACTCTCTTCACTGGTTCCATTTTCTAAGGAATGGCTTGATTCTCTGACCAAATCATCTAGGAAGGTCAAGTCAGTTCAAAGGACATTAAAACAGCAACATCCAAGTACTGCACTCATTTTCCCTTCGGACTCTTCTTCCGATGAAATGGAGCCTGGAGATCGCCTCTCGCCTTGTCTCCCACAGACTTCGACTCCTATCTCTCAGGTGCTAATTAATAAATTTGCCGAAGTTGAACTATCTTATATCACTTCTCCTGAGCCTCCACCGGCTCGGAATAAACATTTGAAAAATAAGAAAAATAAGCGCAAATCCCATCGGAAACCTCCGGAATCACCGCCTGCCTGCCCGCTTTTAGCCTTGCCGTCAGTGAACTTGGCTTTACCCTCTGCACCAGTCTCTGAGGGGGAGTTGAGGCCCTTACCACTATTGGTTAATCTATTGACTTCAACTTCATTCTCCCATTTAGCAGAGTTCAATGTTTCTCTGGAGTTATTACGGGTTGATCGCTGCGACCTGCTTAAATTCATAACTGGACCTCCTGCCGCTAATGCTTTCTCGGCTTCAGTGGATTCGGCTAGGAGTGATTTCATTGACATTCTCTTGGATTTCGGAGACCAATTGTTTCCTCTTCACAACTCATGCATTCACTTCTGTCTTAATAGATTAGACACTTCGACATTGCAACGCATGTCTTCTGAACGCGAGTTCTTTACAGAAGTGGTCAATATATTCCTCCAGCAAACCATTGACTTCTGCTTCTTGCATCATACTGATTCCTTGGAGGCAGTTTCGCCTCCTATATCGTCTGAAAGATCAAGGTTTGTGGAGGTCCCTTTTTATCTTGGCGCTTCTTTTTGAAACCTAAGCGCTGTCTCTCTCTTCGCACTACTCCTATTTGCCATCTCTTTTCATTTTTTAAGAAACCAGGCGACCTGGACGAAGATCCCTCATTGGCATTGATTACGCAGTTGAATCTGACTCTACTTTCATTTCGTCACCGAGGGACGATAAATTTCTACTTAGAGATCTGGTGAATCATTGTTCTTCGTTGGCTTGGAGATTTTACCTACAATCTGCTCCTCTTTTAATTTCAAGCATCGTCTTTCTTGAAATTGTGCACCTTCAACCACTTATCTCTGATGAGACTGAGCTGGTCATACTTTCGGTCGGTCTTGGCTCCTTCGACTTTTCATGGATATTACCATCACCCTTTGCCTCAGCTACAATCATTAGTATACACGACCCATCTTCTTTGCATCGTGATTTGTCTGCAAACGTCGCCTCTCCTTCTCGACTGACCACTTTGGCTTCGGCGGATTCGGACAACTTACTTCTTTTGCTGGAGGCATCGGAAGAATCGATTTTGTCATCTACAATGGTTTCAACTCATACTTCTCAGGAGATCCTCCTTCTACACAATTTGGTTTCTTCCTCCTCACGTGCTGCAACCCCTGATATAGTTTTACTACAGGATGATATTTCTCTTAGATCGCATCTTATTCAGCGCTGTGCAGCACAGGCCAGACACATGTTTCCGTCTTAGGCGGCTTATATTTCAGACTGCTTGTCCGCCCTCTCTACTACTAAGTTCTAGGAGTTTTCGGGGAGTATGTTCAGTATGTTCCTTGCTTTCATGCTGGCTCTCCCTAAACCTCAAACTCCACGCACAAGGAGGAAACTTCGTCGCCTACCTCGAAAGGCCTCGCCGATAAACACCCCGGAACCTCCGGCTGTAAAAGTTGGCACTGCTGTTGCCTCTCCCAACTCAAGGCCCTCTGCAGAGTTTCGGGAGGGGGCAATGGTTAACCCCGCTCTCCAACAAGTGAGTCATGAACCAATTCAGGCTTCTTAAGAACTGCTTTTGCTACCCGAGGTGTCCCAACTCTCGCCGGACTTCCTCTTGAAAACTGACCTCTTGAAACAGCTGAGAATCTTTGTTGAACAGGACTTTCCTCATTACCTTTTGACCGGACTTCTGCGTGTCCTGGAATTATTCCCGATTGAACAATTGCAGAACTTGACTACTTACCCTGTTATACGTTTAAACGCTTTTTGGGTGATTGGCAAGGAATTCGAGAAAGAACTACAGAAGCGCCCGGCCACTACTTCGTTCACCTTACACACTGCTACTAGCACTCCCTTTGTGAGTTTCCATGATCCTGCTGGACCATCTGTGGGACACTTCGATATTAAAGGTGTCTTCATACCTCTTGCACTCTCTGTTCCTGTTCAGTTGGAACTGGCCCTTCATCGGTCCAAGAAGCCAATCCTGCTATTACCACGGACTCTCTCTCCCCTTCGCAGCGACCTTCACTGTTGACGGATTGGGACACTTTGAGGTGTCACGATACCCATGTGGATGAATCTTTGACGTTGCACGTCTTTTTCCGATTTGTACTGCCCGGGTCTGCCCCCTTGCATTGTGTGGGATATCCTTCAAGTCTCAGAGTTGGTTTACGTCGAAATCTTCACGTATGTCTCACCTTAAGTTTCGGCATAATTTCAATAAACTCCGTTCTACATTGTGGTGCTCTATATGTCCTTCTTCAATGGACAGGCCATCTCGTCATTCCTGTTTTCGGGAAACTTCACTCTCGATTCCGACCCACCACTATCGTTCTGCGGCAACGTTTGCACCTTTACCACCACTTCCAAACAAGGCCTCTTCAACCACTACTTTGTCCACAAACTACCTTGTGCAATCTATCGAAGAGCTTGAGGATACCTTCTGCCCAGAACTTTGCAAGTTTGGGACAACAAACCTGTCAAAATTATTTTTCAACGCATCCAAGGAATCAAAGTTATTGCCGTTGAGTGAGTTCTACAGAGAATGAAATTAACTGAATCTGAAGGGGCGAGCTCGGATGAATAGGCCAGGTGAGTTTGGAGATTGCAGCCAAGCTCCAACAATATTTTCATAGAGACTAAAGAAATATAAGGTTTCGTGTTCTGCGAGTGGAAGACAACACCCTTCCTTATTACCATTTATGTACGTTTAGCATCAAATGCTGCCTTCAACTTATCCAACTGGTAAGAGCACCTATCATAATTAATCGTTTGGTAGCTCGGCAGTAGCTCTAAAGACAAGAATCAATTCCAGCCCCACCCTATACAAAGAGAGCGTCATTAATTTCTTACCATGTAGATCCGCCTTTGGAGTGGTTAATGGTCACTCATCTCGCTTGTTACAGTGTCATTTGCGTCCCACGTTAGTGTACATTATCTATTTCTTATCACTCGTTACTAATCGATTCAGAAATGGGTCGTTTTCATTCTATATAAGCTGTGAATTGCAAACAGATATGGGGGTCGAGAATAAATTTTTCACTTAAACAATATATGATATGCTCATTAGCGGGACATCGCAATTAGGGATTTCTTTAAGGAAAATCGAGGTACATGCTTCAATTTTTGCATCTCGGAAAGACATCAGGAATTCACGATTGCCACCTCTTATACAACGGCCGTGCCATAAAAACTGTGAGTAAAGTAACACAAAATGAAGAAATACAGGTATATCCATGTATATGTTATTCTTTCTCGAAGTATCTTTCCTCGGATGGCATGCATCGGTCTCATCGTTCAGTCTACTTTTTAAAGCATGAGTGAAGGCATTTTATGGAAGCTGATTTGGTGACCCCTATATATCTTGAATAACGTAAGCATCTGTGCTGAAAGTTGCGCCACGAAACTTCTCCTTCATTGTTGAAAACAACCAGAAATCTCATATGGCGAGGTAAGGACTGTAGGCAGGCTGTAGCATGATTTCAATAATGCATTTCGTAAGAAAATGTTGAACACAAGCAGCCACATGTTGGAGGGCGTTATGATAGTTTAAGGTCCACTTGCGTACCAGTTCCGTTCGCTTAATCGATATGTATCGTCGCAGACGCTTCAAGAGTAAAATGCAATACTCAGCATTGACAGTAATTTGTGGAGGAACGACATGCTGGTAGACTACACCTATATGAACAAAGAAAATTATCATTACCACTTTCTCTGCTGTTTTGGTTTGAGGGACTTTTTTCGGGGAGGCGAGCCTGTATGTTTCCAGACACTCGTTGTGTGTTCGTGATGGGATCGAAATAGTGGACCCATGCTTCATCTGCAGTTATTACTGTGTTTAAAAAGTTTGAATCATTTGCAATCATTTGTTTCCACTCATGACACACCTGAAATCTGTCTAACAAATGTTCTCTTGTTAGTTGATGAGGTACCCATCTGTAACACATCCATGATGCAGCGGTAATTTGTCGTGTAGAATGTGGAATGCCGACATTTTTAAAATATAAATTGACGCTGTTATGTCTTCACACTTCAGTCGTCGATCTTCTTTGCAGGATTGCCTAACAATACGCACCGTAACAACCCTCTCAAGTCGACCAGGCCTAAGAGCGAGTTCTGCCGACAAACGTCCTTTTTGAAATCATGGTGCCATCTAAAAATCGTTGACTCACCCAAACATTTATCTTTGTAAGCTTTTTTCATTAAATCAACTGTTTCTGGAGCCGTCTGCATTTCGCCGTTTCTTTTGTGAGTGAATGGATAGCCAAATTTTCTCACCTCCTTAGCTGAATGGAGAAATGCAGTCGTACCTTAAACAACTGTGCAATAACAAAACCAAAATCGTCTGCCACGGCTAATAACTGTTGCCATAGATAGTTACTTAATTCAGTTAGACGTCTGCGTGGTTATTTTTCCCTTCGCACTGTTGCCAATGCAAAAAAATTACTATCAGTTTTTATGGAGAGGCCTTGGCATACAAATAAGTTAATCGCTCGTATGGAAACACCTGCACTTTCAACAAAAAAATCTACAGGAAACTCCGTTTATTGGTGTGAAGATACATTTAGAAACGAAATACAAGGGAAAATTGTAGTTACGAGCTTTCGCTCTCCAATCGTGAAGCTTTCTCAAGGACTACAAACGTTACTAAGAATTCTGGCGTTACTAACAATTCTTGTTTATACACTTTTCTCTGGAACTCCAGAATTGTTAGTAACGATTGTGGTACTTGAGAAAGCCTCGCGGTTGGAGAGCGAAAGCTTGGGAGATACAATTTTTTCTTGTATTTCGTTTTTAAATATATGTACCTTCACACCAATAAACGGAGTTTTCTATAGATTTGTTTGTTGTATTTAGGTGTGAATCCCGTTCAATAAGTCTAAACTTGCACTTTCAGTTTGTGAAACACTTTTCTCTGGAACTTTTTCTCGTGTTTTCAACTAAAGCTCAGTTTCTTCCTTATCTAGTTTTTCCAATTATAACGCAGAGTCTTTGCGTTTCAGCATTCATCTTCTTTTTCCTTAGCGCTTTCACATTGTATGGGTTCCATGACTTGATAAGAAAGATTCAATGAGATGTTAGAGTAGGCATCTGGATACTGCTATTTCTCGACCAATTTGAGCAAAACACATTTCTCTAGGAGAAAAAAAATATTTTACGTACAGTACAATCGGTTTATAAAGACAAAGATCGATTGTGTCGCAGATTCCAGTGTCATTTATTAAGCACTCATAAATAAAAACAGATATTCCGTGACCGGTACAGAGAGAATATCATTCCTGCTCTACTTCTAATGAAATCTGAATTGAAAACGATACACTGAAAACTTTCAAAGGTTTTTCTGATATTGTTCTAACGTTAGCTGGATAATTTTTGATATTCTCATAACGTCCACAGCTATAGATAACAACTGGAAACTACGGTTAGTAATGTGGTCAATTTTCTTACAAGGGAATTGCTCTTCGACTTGCAAAAGGTGCACTATGCGCTAATTTAACCGGTGTTGCCCACAGCGTTAGGGGCCCCAAAAGGGAAAAAAGAAATGCATATTTTAATGTAAATCCACCGACAAAAAGAAATATGAGACACTCGGGGACCTAAGAAATATCAATGAAAGCAGCAAACTATGCAGAGAGAAGAGTTATTTTTAGTTTGCTCGGCTGCTATGGCTTCATCGGTACAGGGGACGTCGTTGTAAAGAGGTCAAACTTGCCATTACACAATTAAGAGAGCTGAAGAGACATTTAGGGTAAATGTGTGTTACAGAACTTTAAACATATGTATAACACGAATTAGAAAAATGTTTAGCAGGATGCAGAGAATTTTCCGTAATTTCGCATTTTGGAGCCTCAGAGCTTTTTAACACTAACTGCGTGCTGTTAGAAAGTTTCTACTGTGCAGGAATGGTGCTAGCTACCCAAAGATTTGTCTAGGTCTTTTCGTGAGGTAGTTGGTGTTGGCTACTCACGAAAGTCGACAATCCGTTTGCAGCCACAGACACTTAGACAATAATAATTTTAACAAGTAATTTTGATTGCGTAAGCATTAGTTCTTAACCATAATTTTTAAAGTGGACGAAGCAGCCCCAGTGGAGCAGTTTTCTTAGCGCAGGCTTGTGACCATTCGTTCATGAACGGTCGGGGTTTGAATCCCGGTGAGACATTAATGTTTTGTTTTTCTTACCATACTAGCTCTCTCCCTTCCATTGAATCAATGACCATAAATTAGGAAAGGGCAACTGGCAAATTTGTGCCCATTGAGTTGCTCACGGCTATCGTTAAACCTTCAATTTAGTGTAAAAAAATGGAATAGTGTTAACACGCGATTTGATTGTGTATAAGCGTTGGCTATTTTCATATTTCTAAAATCTCTTTTCTAAATAAATATTGTGCTCGAGTTATCATTTCGTCTGTTTTTCTGTGGATACCATGACTGTGTAACTATTACTGCCATTTTAAACATTCTTTTAGCATTTTAAAGCTTGAAGCGTGTGAATGATGATACCTGCATTCCGTTTTTTCGAAGCACAAATTCGCCAATAGAGAATGTAAACGCAGATGATACCGAATTCAAAATACACTTCATTCTATCTATTTGCTTCTAAATATCCGATTGAAAAAATAGTATTTTACTTTTCGATGCCATTTCTATCGAACACTATTATAGGTATGTTTCGTTTTCAAGTAATGCATAGATACTCCGCTAGGAAGCGTAATGGAAAATTACGTTTCCTCGAGATCTCTGCTTCTAAAACCCCGATTTGAAAACTTCTTCCTTCATTGGAGACAGGCCCTGATGGGAAATGTTTTTGTATATAATTGCTAATTTTTGTTACAGAATTGTTTGGCCACCAAGTAGCGTGACGCATCTGCAGCAAAATCAGAGCTTCCGGAAATTCGACTGAAGAAATTCTTTCGTCAACCGATACCGCTCACCGCGGAAAACCTTTAGAGAAAGCCTCCTGCTTAAAACAGAGCATAGTTTTCTGCTAGGAGACGTAGATTTCTATCTTACTATTGTCTATATCTCTGTTTCTAAGACTCCGATTTGTTTAATTCTTTGCTGTAGAGCGTTTCCAGTGCGAAATGTTTCTCATATACTTTCAAATATTTCCTAACCCACATATCTACCACTATAGGGTGTAACCTCTCGTTTTCGTTTACAGCAATATCTGGGAGATTAAAAACTCGATTGAAAAATTTATTTTTCGGTCAGTTACCACTAACTGTAAGAACTCTTTCCATTTATTTTCTTCCCCCATAAATACACAGTTTCGACGCTAGGAGAGCAAATGTTCAGTCTGTTTTTATCAATACATTTGCTTCTACATCTGCCATTTAAGAAACTTTTTCAACACCGGATGCCATTTATCTTGTGGAAGACTTCATGCTTCCATTTGATGAGTTTTATAGTTCACAGTTCTGTCGCTAGGTGTTGTTCTAGTACTTCTGTTTAGAACTGTAACTCCACTTCTGAAAACCTTTTCGAGGAATTTCTTTTTTTACTGTATTCCATTAGCTGCAATAGAGATGGGGAACATTATTCTCTTTAAATAATGCCAGATTTCTGTTAGGGGCGTAAAGATCAAAACCTTTTTCTGGCTACATCTGCTATCGGGATACGGATTTGAACAGTTCTTTTGCCTTAGCATAGTTTTTCCAGAAAAAATATTTTTCACCTACACTGGTGTGCAAAAAGTAAGGACGAAGAGGAGACATTACCATAACAGCAGAACGAAGAGGCACAACGGACCGACGGACCACTCAGGAGATAGACTAGGGTCCGGTACGGCTGGGCATGCGCTTATATGCAGCATGACGTAATGGGGGGCGTGTGTCACCGCACACGGGCGGTGTACGCTCAGCAGTTCGGTTAAAGCTATTGCACAGTGTTCATCGGTTTGAACGACGTCAAGTTGCCTCCACCGTGTGATATGGCCAATAGGCGATCCAGTAGACGACATCTGGATGTCTTTACCCGAGGTCGCGTCATTTTGAAGTTGGAAGAAGATCGAAGTGTGACTAGGGTGGCCGAGGAGTTCGGGATCGCTCACAGCATCGTTTCATGAGCTTGGAGAGCATTTCATACGACAGGAACAGCTGTCCGTGAGTTTAGCAGTGGTCGTCCACGAGCAACCACGGCGGCGGACGACCGGTAAATTGTCCTACAGGCGAGAAGAGACAGACGGCAGACACCGGGAGAAATCGCAAGGCACATGCAACAGACAACTGGACGTACGTTATCGCGTTTTACCTTGTCCAGGAGGCTCCACAAAGGTGGTTTATTTGCACGACGACCAGCACGGTGTGTGCAATTAACGTCTGCTCATCGGAGACGGCGATTTCTCTGGTGTCAGGAACATAAGAACTGGACACATCAGCAATAGGGTCGAGTTCTCTTTACGGATGAGAGCCGATTTAGTCTGATGAGCGATTCTGGACGTATACACATCTGGAGAGAGTAGGGAACACGCAATCACACTTCCAACATCATCGAAAGGGACCTGTTTGGAGGTAGCGGAGTTTTCGTTTGGGTCGGTATCATGCTTGGTAGCCGTACTGACCTCCACATCTTCCAAGGAGGTTCAGTCACTGGTGTCCGCTATTGTACCGAGGTTCTCCCGCCTCACGTGCGTCTGTTTAGAGGTGCTGTGGGTCCTGAGTTCCTCTTCATGGACGACAACGCTACACCTCATCGTACAGTGGCTGTCGCGGAGCTGTTGGAGAGTGAAGATATTGAACGCATGGATTGGCCCGCAAGGTCCCCGCATCTAAATCCAATCGAACACGTGTGGGACCTTCTCGGGAGACGCTTGGCATCACGTCACCAGGCGCCAGCAACGATTTCGCAGCTGCGATTGGCGCTACAAGAGGAATGGGCCGCGATGCCTCAACAGCTCCTTGACAACGTCGTCCTCAGCATGAACAGACGTTGTAAATCCTGCAAAGCAGTCAGGGGCATCATATCCTTTATTAAAGACGGGACGTTTCTTGGCAGCCGCCTGTCACATGGACGTTTCTCTCTTCTGTCCAGTTGTGCTCGAAGCTACCTTTTCAATAAAGTGCCTTTGTATCCTTTGGATTCCTTGTTTGGACAGTTTTGCTCACTTGGCCTATATTCTTACATATTGGGGATCTTATGGTATGATTTGGGTCGATGTGAAGCACTTCTTCACGACGTTACCTTCGAAAAACCATCTCGTCCTGAATTTTTCCACGCCAGCGAATTTTCGACTTTTTTATTATGAAAAATTATTCTGCTGGAAGATGTAGGGGTCACGTTTCTTGTTTATAATGGGTTCCATTGACTATGAATAATCTAGAAGTATTCTTTTCGTGTCGTAAAGGATTCAAAAGACGTACTCATCACAACCGAAAATTAAGTGTCATGTGATAAAGCTACTCTTGCCTTTTAATTGTTACACTCCTGCATTTCGACACACTGGCAGCGGAATAACGAAACAATGTAGTCGAGTGGCAGGATTGATATGGACATAAACCTGTTTCCGTCGTGTCGAAAGAACAAAATCCCATCGATTTACAGGGTTTTATTATGTTTACAGGAACTTTGAAACTATGCCCCAATTTAGCGAACTATGTAGAACTACCGTATTTTTCGGCATAGTTTTTTTTGGTGCATAGATTTACAAAGAAAACTGGTGTCACAAAAACTGTTTTACATAAATTAAAAAAAAATGGAAAAAGGGTGTCAAAACCCCCTGGGTCTTATATACTGAAGGTCTCTATAATTGCCATGTATGTACAGTCCTCAAAAAAACGAGCCACCCCTTTAACTTTCGAACCGTTTGTCGCCTGAAAACAAATAAGGTACCGTTGGAAATCACTTGAAGGGAACTATTACGTGATGTGAAGAAACATGCTAATTAAGCTAATTAACATGCTAATTAGCTATCTATCTTCGAATTTCTCCATATAAGAGGTGTTGTTTTACGCACATTCTGTTCAGCACATAATAAAACCCTTAAATTCCAAATTTCATACTAATTGACCAATAAATACGTGTTCAGTTAGCTACGGAAAAAAAGATGCCGCTAATGTTAAACTGCAAAAGTTGTTTTTGACTTGTATAATTTAATCGAGAACAGATACCGAGATTCGGTGTTGCAACAGTAAAACACAAATAGGCCCAAATAATATGAGCCCCTATACAAGATCAGAACGGGGATATTAAGGGAATTATAAATTATGAAATATGATCGTGAAAAAAAAAAGAATTAGGACCATATCTGGTTATTAGTCCATTGAATGCGAAATATCATTAAATGCTTAAATTAAAATTTTCAGCGCGGTAGCGTAAAACCTTCCTGAGATATAAGCGAAAACTCAAGCATACACCGATTAAGGGGCCGTGCGTAAAAAAACATATTTTCCTCTACTTACTGTAGAACGGTTTACCCCGCAGTACTAAGAAACGCTTAGGAGAAAGTGTTTCTACGTGAAGTTAGTTAAAGGAAGCAGTAATGATGTTATACCCTTAAATTCAGAATTGCAACTTTTAATGATGAACATCATAAGTTAATAGTTTTGCACATAAATAAGTTACCTTATGACATAGTTCGTGCAAATACATATTTAAATTTTTCCTATTGCTCACATAGCTGACTCTTGTATATTGTTTAATTCAAAAACGCAAAAAAAAACCAGTACGTTTCCCAAAACGAAAGCTTCGTATGTGTCTTCTGTGTATTTTTTACATAAATACCTTCACAGCTTTGTTATATTATGAAACCGTGGTCATGAAAATGAAAATTCCAAATTGTTCCCTGCGCAAGTGAACCCGTGTGCCTGGTTTTTTTCGTATTGCAGATTTTATGTTGTCTCCATTCCCTCTCGAATTACGGTATAATACGAATGTAATTGAACATCGTTTCAATTCATTGGTATATTCCACTGTAGTTATACTGCTTAAACTGTCTGTAATATATTTAGCTGCAATACAGAAGCCGAATGAATCTACGTGTGTAGCCTGGATCTGCACGCAAATCTCCTCTTCGGCATTCGTCGTTTTCGACTACCGGTTAAGAAAATAACCGTAACCAGTAGGGTTTGGAGCATTAAGCTTACTTAGTGTAGTTTAATACGGATCTAATTGTATTTTTCTTTTCTTTTTCATTTCTTCTACAAATATAAATAAAATAATAACTGGATATACTCTGCGATAAGAAAAAATAGTTATTTTCTGAGAATTTCGTAGTTTAAGAAAAAAGGGAAAAGAAATTTCCCAAATCTTGTTTCTTCAGCATGCGCATGAAATAAGAAACATACATACACTGTTACCTACTTTATTGGAACTCCCAATTTTTGGGCTTAAATGACAAAAGAAGCATTTTAGGTTCTCAAAGGAAATCTTAAAATTAAATTTCATACGACAGAATTTATGTCGGGTGTTCGAATCTCGGACCTGCCGGCCATCTAATCTGCGATTTTTCTGGCGTTTTCCACAACCTCCCTGAGCTTGGGGACGCCAATGCGTAGATGGCTCCCAGTCAAGTCGGTCCCGGATGCACTTTGTTTGTTTCTCGTCATGCTGACAGTAGCAGAAAAATGTATTTCCCAAGCCGTCTGGTCAACGTGGGAAATTAGGCAATTACACTCCCGAATAAAACATTGAGATACCTATAGCCAGAATTGCCTATAAAAACGGTTAACAGACAGGCAAACAGACGATAGGATTCTAAATGAAAAATACTATAGGACTTTTATGAACGACAAAGTAGAACTAATATACCTGACCTAACGTTTTTTTATTTAAAAAAAACTTGATTGTGTGACGTTAATCGTGTGACGTAATGCATCTCTGACGTCATGTCAGAATGAATTAGATGAAATGGTGTCACACCAGCAGCTGTTGAAAATTGGTTCTACAAGGCCGCAGCACTAGTTCTTGACTTCATCACAGGAAGTCCTCGCCGTGACAGCCCTACCTAGTGGACTGGTGCTATGTAACGCCACGGTGATATCCTGAATTTAGATGCTTACGAAACTCTAACAGTTTAATCTATGTTCTTTCCAACTATTTGAAACAGATATTTTTGATGGTAAAAAGGTATTTGTACTGAGTAAATAGAACAAGATCTGTAAACTCACCGTTAATTATTTTTTTTATTTATTAATTTTTTTAGGGGGGGGACTGTTTTTCAAGGGCAAGTGATACAATACGTTGATTATATTAGTGAAAGACAAATGCAATAAAACTTAGGCGGCTGTTTAGCAACTCGATTATAAGGTATTTTGGTGGCTATAAAAAACGGAAATTCCGTTTTAATTTTTCCACTTGCACTGGAAGGACACCCCTATCCCCCCCAAAAAAGGTAATAAAAAGACGACTTCGGTGCATTGATTTACAGATCTTGTTCTATTTATTCAGCAAAAAATATTTTTTTCTTCTTTTTCTTTAATTTATACCTCGTGTCCGACTCTAACAAAAGGCCAACGCACGAGGGACTGTTAAGGAATATATTAATATTTTACCTCACTTTTCCATGCAGAAACTTATTCTTTTAGTAAACTAAGATAATTAATAGATACTTTCTTTTGACTTTTTAAAATTTTGTTTAACTTCAAGAAAGGATCCTTTAAAAGTTCCATTTTCACCTCCTTCCACATAGATCAGACAACCAACTAAGAGGGTGGGAGCCAGCACAAGAGTTTCCGCTTGCAACAAGAAGTATACAATTTATTTAGAAATCACCTTTTAGAACACTCTACATATAGTTAGTAAGAGTTTCATGACAAAGATATTTCAAATTAAAAAAATTGTAAGAATTAGACTAAAGAAAATAACTTTTTAAATAATGAAAACATGAAATTAAATTAAGAAAAAATAAACAAATTTACATTATGAACAGATAACTTTTTAAATTATGAAAAAGTGAAAAAATGGGAAAGTACTCAAATACAAAAGGTGAAGGTGAAAAAATATAAATGGATTCAATTTTTTTTATTAGTGGCAAATGTTTTATTTTTATTTTATGATGTTCCGCGATTATTAAATAATTCACTTACTACATTTTATTAGTTGCCAGTAAAATATTGCAATCTTAAAAATATAGGCGAAATCGAAATTATTTTTATGCCCATATTTTTCTAATATAATACCTAAAATTATTCAAACATGATATTGATATATGTTTTAGTTAGACCCATTTATAATTTTAAGTTTTATTTAACTTTCACATTAACAAATACGTTTTTCTTACAATCACTAATATTTACCCTTGCTGTAAAGTTGCAACACACACTATCTAGGGCAGTTAAGTTAAAAAAATATTTCTGAATAGGTTAGATACAAAAAGTGGTTATCTTTAGTTAAGAAACCTTTTTGCACCGTCAGTTCAATAGTTTGCAGAGTTCTCATTTTTGTCCGAACAGTGTGCCATAAATAGTAGCATTACCTTAGGGAATTGAAATTTAAAAGTAATAAAACTTAGTTTTAACACCCTGTTGGTGGAAAAAAGTGTCAATCCAATTGCTATAAATAAACAAAGACATCGCTTTTTCCACGTTTTAGCAACACCCAGCAAACGAAAAATTGTTATTTGGCCACTGTTCGGGAAACGAATCCCAGATCTCTTGATATCCAGCCGAGTTATTTGGGATTCCTTTTCCCAAGCAGTGGCCAAATAACAATTTTTCGGTTGCTGTGTGTTGATAAAAAATGTAAAGAACGATGTATTTGCTTATTCACTAATTAGCTAAGACATCGTTCTTTACACGTATACTGATATTTGGAGGATTTTCACCAATTGCTATAGATTTTTCATGTATGTCCTTCGAAAAATGTAACATTTACAGTTAGAAAACTATTTCGTGCCAAAACGTTCCTTTTTACTGTTAAAAAAAGATTTTTGATTTGATTAAGCGAACTTTAAGACCAGTTCCATATACTAAACACAATTCATGGTTTTCACTTTCTTTATTTCGAAGGAATAAAAAAATTGTGCACCAAAATAATGTATAAAAACTAGAGTTTTTAGCATATCTTAAGAAATGTATCAGTTTGAAATTCTGCAATTCTAGTGTATAGAAAAATGTACAGCCAGAGAATTAACAAAACCACAATTAACTTTATTAACAGTACATTACAACCTAGTTTACAAATTTGTAATCATTATATACTGCACGATTTAATTACGGTTCAAACATCTTCAGATAAAACACTTTATTGCGGTACATTACTAAGGTTAAAGAGCGGTCTCTCAACTAGACTATATTTCACACTAAATACAAAATCGCAAAGAAACTGTATTATAAAAGAGCTAATAAAACATACATACCCTTGAAGCTCCTGTAGGCTGGAAATCTCGAGGAATTTCACGATACCATTTGGAGCGTAGTTCTTCATTCCCAAAAAATTTAAATACTGACGCTTTAGGACCTGTGTCGTAATTGCTACGACAATTTAGTACACAACAATGTGAAGGCATATTAGAACTAAAAAATAATTTTTTAACACCGTAAAATAATTAACAAAGAGTGGAAGGATATGAATCAGTCAGCTGCAAGAACAATGAACAACCTCATGAAGCAACGCTACAATAATCTCACAAGATCACAGACGCTAACTATGGTTACGGCTGTTCGTCAAATTTAACAATTCTTCCTGTAGTGACGTAGGACGTCGGAGAGCAGGAGGTGTTTGGGCCCTGTTTCAGGAGGCGTTGGCTGTGAGCGACAAAATGGGAAAAAGTTCATACTTTCGAACATAGAAAATTATATTGTTTTAAATTGACACTTGGAATTATTATATGACAAGTGCAATTTTAAATTACAAGACATAGCTGTTCCCATTAATTCGTATGTTAAGCACCATAAATATTAAAGAAAAGTGCATTTTTGAGGTGGAAATTAACAAATCATTTGGAATAGATAGCACGCTTTCGTAACATTTTGCTAAAGCCATTTCCAAAAAGAATAATGGCTGTGGAATAAATCTTGCTCATGTGTCCTGACCTTTAACCCAATTTCAATGATATTAAACAGAATTGGTTCAGTATACCTCCGGAACAATATACTAAAGTTTTGTTGCAATAGAAGCATTTTTAGTTAAGTTATGAGGATAATGGCTGTGGAATAAATCTCGCTCCTGTGTCCTGCCCTTTGACCCCATTTCGATAATATGCAACAGGACAGGTTCAGTATATCTACGAAACAATATGATAAAGTTTTCTAGGAATCAAAGAAATTTTACCTAAGTTATGACGCATAAGGGCAATGGAATGGTTCCCGCTCTTATGTTCTTCCCTTTGACCCCATTTCGTCCGTTTTCAACAGAGTTCGTAATCAGATTATCCCCTACCACATACTAAAATTTCATTGAAATCGAATCATTTTTACTTGAGTAATCGTGCGGTCAGGCAGACAGACGGACAAAGCTGGAGCATATACGCTTCTTCCACTTACGGTTTGAAAGCGTAAATAATCGGATTTCGTGTTTCTGCTCAATTTTCTATTATGAGATAACGTTTAAGTGATACGCGAATGCTCAGTGTTTCGAGAAAATGTAAGGATCGGAAACCAGAAAATTCAAAACAAATCTCAGCTTGCACAGATTCAGGTTTTCCGTTATTAGAAAATGCGTACTGTTTATTCTAATATTAATTCAAGTCATTAGCACGAATAAATGAAGCTGTTATAAAGGAAGCGGCAATACTAAATGAACTCCGTCCTTGGATGGCAAAAGATATCGTACAAATCACTGTCAGGGACTTTGCTCTGTACTCCGCATTCAATTTGTCTGAGGTTCGGGTAAGACGCCAACTTTCCAGCATTATCACTGTCCTTACAGGGAAAGAAAAATTCCAGGTGTTTTTTTCCAGATTGAGATATATGGATGCCCCCCTCTAACTTTATTTGCAAATATCTTCGCTATTAATCATCCGATTTGGAGGATATTTAGAATTTAAGGGTTTTTCCGTGCGCTAAATGGAATATGCATAAAATATCATACTCCTTATATGGAAAAATGTGGAGACAGCGAGCTAATTAACATGTTAATTAGCTTAATTAGCATGCTTCTTCGCCTCACGAAATAGTTCCGTTCGAGTGCTTTCCAACGGTACCTTACTTGTCTATTTGCGGCGAGTGGTTCCAAAGTTAAGGGGAGTGTCTCGTTTTTTTTTTGAGGACTGTACATGTTCACGTACTGTAATAAGCATTTCAAAAATTTAGAACCTGAAAATCACTACTGGAAATTACTAAAATATCAAAAAGAACTATTAATATGTGCTAATAGTTGTTGCGTTATTAAATCTGAGAAGTGGAAATTTCCATGCCTCCAGCAAATGACCTAAAGTTAAAGATTATAGCCAAAAAAATCTACTTTACGAATTGTTTATATGCTAATGTTCATCATAGGATAATTTTTCTCAAGGCAAAACACTTATTGAAATAAAAAAAATGCTCTCAGTATTTTATTGGAAATTTAAATTTCAATATTATAATTTTCCAACGTTTGTAATGCGGATATTAATATTTTTCCCTTTATTATATTGCCTCAGACCTCCACTGAATTTTCATATGTGGAGGATCAAAGAGTAAATTGCTATTGGCTCTTAACATGTTCGATAGCGAAACACAAGTATTTCTTCCGTTGCTCTAAGCTATCGTTTTGTTTCCTTGTAAAAACGGGTCTTGTTGCCCTGGCGACTGCCTTTTCACAACCCGTGATAAACGAATTGTCTATAGAAATGGATTAAAAGTCGTACTAAAAATATACGAGGAACCCTGTATAAGACAGAAAGGACAAAATGAATTTCCTAAAAAGCAGGACAATTAACAAAACCATTACAATGCAGCACTAGGATCGTACTACTAGAAACACAACTGCGTGGCATTCCAAGAATCATTAACGAAAATTTCCCCATATGTGTGGAAGAACCCTTTTTTCAATATATATCTAAAATGCAAGGCAGTTGTCTGAAAGACACGAAATGAAGAAAACCAGAAAGAAAAAAAAATTATACTTGCAAAAACTGTAAATATGTAATTATTTAAAAATATTAAAAAACAGATAACGCACTCTAAAAAAACCAAACAGACTTTATAATTCCAGATTATATTCAACCGTCTTGCCTAACTAATATGACCAGAACAAGGGAAATTGAATGTAGTACATACGCATGATTGGTACGTTCCAAAGTGGAGACTTATCGTAATACTCTGGTTGTTTCTTTGAGTGGAATGCGGCAGTCTCTTTACTGTAGTTCGTTTGTTTTATTAAATGATGCAAGAATCGGGATTTTACCAATGAATGTATACCAAATGATTCAGTAGAAATTTGCATTTAATCAGAGCAAGGACCAAGGGGCGGTTACTTGAGCAGTTTTTCTGTTTTGTTTTTGGTAGGCCAAACCTGACTAAATACCTATGGGAAGGACGCATTGTTTTCTTGAGGGAGAATCGATGATTTGGGGCTCCAGGGTCCTCCAAGACAGACATCATTAATCGTCTGGATCTCTTGAGGCTGTGTTGTTGTCAAGGAAGGAAGACAATTTCTCGCAACCCGTTGCCAATTTTGACCGAGAAACTTTTCAGGACAAAACGAAATGGCCCAAACAATAAAATTTGAGCAACAGGAAAGAAAAGAAACATAGAGTTCGGAAATTTGGACACAACAGGGGGAGCAATTGGGTCCGAACCCCCAATTTAGGGGGCAAACCAACAAGGGGGGCAGCACAGGACCCAAAAAGTTAAGAAAGAGGGGCGTGCCCAAAAACCGTTGTTGAACTCTATGCTAGGGATGAGACAAGGGAAATTAATGCTTCGGGGAGAGGTAAACCACTCTCCCAAGAATAAGCAACAAGAAATAGACACCCCACATAAATTTCAGCTCAAAAGAAGCGGAAGTGCAAAAGAAATGAGCATCAAATTTATCTTGAAGAAAGCGAAGGGGGCGTGTCCTAAACTCGTAGAAGAACTCAATGCTAGGGGTGAGACAAGGGAAATTAATGCTTCGGGGGGAGGGAAACCACTATCCTAAGAATAAGCAACAGGAAATAAACACCCCACCCAAATTTCAGCTCAAAAGAAGTGGAAGTGCCAAAGAAAGGGGCATCAAATTTATCTTGAAGAACGCGTAGGGGGCGTGGCCTAAACTCGTAAAAGAACTCAATGCTAGGGGTGAAATAAGGAAAAATAACGCTTCGGGGAGAAGGAAACCACATCCCCAAAAATAAGCGTCAAAATTTAGACACCCCAAGAAAATTTCAGCTCAAAAGAAGCGAAATTAGCGAAGATATGAGCATCAAATTTATTTTTAGGTTAGACAAGCCAAGAAACCTTAAAAAGAAAGAAAATAGCTCGAAAATCTCTCCAAATCACCCGAACGAGACAGAAATTGGCCAGAAGGTGTAAAATGGCCAAAGTCATAAAATAAGAAGGGGTTGAAGAGGCCCTGTGAAAAACTATCCGAGATAATGGGAACAAACACAATTTCCAAAGGAAGAGTGTGATGGAAAAATATTCCCAAATGACAGCACAAACATGAAATACCAGACGGGACCGCAAGGCAAGGACGAAGACCCAAGGGGTGAGTTGGTCTGCAAACAGTGAACGGGAGGGGTTAGTCAGGGGAACCTAATATTAGTAGGAGACGAGTCACAAGACATGGTAGGGAAATCAAACCCCGGCCAACCAACAGACTAAAATGCACGTCTTAATTCTGAGCCATGCGTGTGGGAACATCAGCTCCCGACCCCAGGAAAGACGTGGGAGGTACCATGCCTTGTAATTTTGAGCACAAGGCTGAGGAAAGTGACCAAATAGTGACTTGTCTAAAGCGACTAAAATGAAACAATGGTAAAAAGAGTCAGATATAAATTATTAGAAGAGAGGGAAACAGCCTGCAGAAGGGAGGGACACCCCACCCACAACGTGGGGTACAACAACCTACATGTGTGCAGTATTGGTTGGCGCAGTGAATAAATTCACGCCCTAGAAGCCAAGAAATATTCACTTAAATTTGTGACCCGCATTAGGAGTCGCATCAGTTATTGAACTGATAAGATCAGATACTACATTTTGACAAAAGCCGCAAGTTCGAGTAACGCTAACAGCGAGGGGGGGGGGAGAAACGTTTATTAAAATTGAAACATAGAAAATTTTGCTTCCATATGTCTTAATTGCTAATTCACTGTGACCAGTGTAATGGAATCGTGATAATAATGAATAAAATGAATGTGTTTAACATACCATAAATGCATACTAATAGAACATTTTTATAGTATCCAAACATTGCCTTTAGCTGCCTTTGATTCAAAACTATTTTACTATCACTGCCTTTTAATGCTTTCAGATCTTTCAACCGGTCTGCAGTAAAATCTTCCTCCACAATGATTTTTCAGAACTTCTTCACTATATGATTGTTGCTATCAATTACAGTTTTATTACTTAGGTCATGTACGCTTTAATAGCAGTTTTTCAGAATACAAAACAAAGTGCTTGGTGTGGTCGATTACTTCGGTAAGCTGCCCATACAAGCAGAAAAGAAGTCAGAATTTAAGAAAAGTGCAAAATAGAATAGTAAAAGTGCATTCACTTATGCCTTAAATAGCCGCCCTACACAAGTAGCATGTATAACTGAAAACATATTTACCTTATCCGAGGAAGACACAAACCTTTTTGTGTAGCTCCAAAATGGCGCAGGAAACAGCTAACCAAGGGTGTTAGAGGCGTCGCCTCATTCACCAGCAACGGGATGTTACCGACACAGAACGCAAGAGGCTTTGCCTCGAAAACCAAGGATGCCGAAATACACTGGTGGCCACCCAAAGGGCAATACCAAGAAGGACACAATATGGCAAAGCCAGATTTACTGGACACATAACAACAGATACAAAGATGAAACGACTGAGCTTTCTGGCCCGTACGACTTGCGGAACACGCAGACATCAATAGTTTATGTGGCCCCATGGCTGGCAATAACGGCCGCTACAGGCCGCGGCATCGAACGAAAGAGGCTCTGGATGTGAGCTTGTGGTACATCGGTCCTGGCTGCTTCCACACCTTGCCACAGTTCCTCAGGCGTAGCCGCGGCTGGTGCTTGCCGTGCCACTCGGTTGCCGATCAGCTACCACACGTTTTCGATGGGCGACATATCGGGAGAAGAGGCGGCCCACGGTAGCAGTGACTCCTGGTGGCCCGTGAAGAATTGTTGGACGATGCGTGCCACGTGCAAGCGCGCATTGCCCTGTTGAAACGTGGCCGCTAGCAGGTCCTGCAGGTAAGGGAGGACTACAGGCTCCAAAACGTCGGACATGTAGCGGTGGCTGTTGAGCGTGCCGTCGATGCGTACCAGAGGGGTTCAGGTGTCATATTCAATTGCACCCCAAACCATAACACCTGGCGATGGACCGGTACGGCAATGCATAATGCAGGCGTCATACAGCAGATAACCGTGGTGCCGCCACACGTGGATCCGACCATCGTGGTGTTGCAGGCAGAAGCGGGATTCATCGGGGAAGACAATGTCGTACCATTCCGTAGTCCAAGTGTGGCGTTCAACAGCCCACTGCCCTTGAACTCGCCGTTGGTGTAACGTCAATGGTAATTGGAGCAATGGGCGGCGTGCGACAAGTCCCCGTCCCTACAGACGACGTCGAACGGTACGTTCTGACACAGGTTGTTGCGGAACACACCCTAATTCCTGCGCTAACGTTCGTGATGTGGCGGTGCTAATTCCTGCGCTAACATTTCGGTATGGCGATTCATAATGCAGGCGTCATACAGTCTCTCCCTGCGGCGCCGCCACACAGGGATCTGACCATCGTGGTGCTGCAGGCAAAAGCGTGATTCGTTGGAGAAGGCAATGACGTGCCATTCCGTAGTCCAGGTACGGCGTTATACGACCCACTCCCGCCGCACTTGCCGGTGGTATAACACCAATGGTAACCGGAGCAATGGGCGCCGTGCGACGAGTCCCCGGTCCTGCAGACGACGTCGAAAGGTACGTGCTGACACAGGTTGTTGCGCAACACACCCTAATTCCTGCGCTGACGTTCGTGATGTGGCGGTGCGAGCCGTCAATGACCGCAGCACAACATACAAGTCCTCTCGTTCGGTGGTGAGCCGCGGCTGCGGCATTCTCTTACGTCGGTTCGTCCGTCCCTCCTTCACCCACCGAATCCATACTCGCCTCACTGTGGCTCGATGTCGTCCCACACGGGGGCTGATGTCTCGGTACGGTAAACCGCTGTCGCGATAAGCAACTATTCTTCCTCTGTCGAACTCCGAAACGTGCTGGAATGACTGCCGTATTCTGCGACGAGGCATCAGGAAGCTTCGCACGCACAGGTCCTGCAGAACAACACACTTCCACTACTTACACCCCGCCTTCTGTGCACCCTTCTTACAGTGCTTATCGGTGGCGTGCCAGGCGCACATGATTTGCATATGCCCTGCAATGCTAATTGTCTGCATGTCCTCTCGCGGGCGACGCATGCTGCGAATTTCAGGCCAATCGGATGCTTCCTTCTTGTTGTTGAATTTTGGGTGGCTAGCAGTGTAATAATTCCACCAGCAACGTTGACATTACAAGGGGTAATGTAGTATTTTTTGCTTCATGCAAATGATCTACCACTCATCCGTAAAGAAACAGTCTGAATTTCGAAGCAGTTCCTCCACACCACTTCAAGGTACCAGAGTTAATGTTTGTACTTATAGGTTGCTTTGCAAGTTATAATTCATATAAACTACTTTATAAATTATATACTAATTGCTGTTTCCATATTCTTCTCGGTTTCGACAAAGAATGGGTTTTGCTTAAAATCATACACGAAATTTACCACATAAAGTAGCGTATGAAGCAATTTGAAAACCAGTTTTGTTTTCAGTTAGCTTTACAGCCGCTTATAAATATGATGCCTGTGAAAGGTTCATGAAAGTTATCATTATTTCCTATCCTTGCTTTTCCGTTAAAAACTAAAACAAAGGTTGTTACTTCGGATTCTTGAACGTAATGAGCAGATATTTCAAGTATTATTTAACACTAAAATGCTATTTCAAATCAAGTTTTAAGAAAAAAGGAAGCAAAGAGGAATGTAAAAGTAAATATGCTTCGCCCTCCCAGTTAAAAATCTGCGCATTGTTTAACATGCAAGTTATTTGTATTGTATTCATGCAAATGGAAGCAGTTTAAAAAAAACGGACTGGACTTGTAGAAGCAGACAGGCTGTATGATGATTCCTTGATAAATTTAAACAGCTAAAAGGTTTTCGGGGATATAGTCCTGTTGTACTTAGGCGTCTTGACAGGGTTTCTAGCGATATTATTACAGGTGTAATAATATCGCCAGAAACTGTTTCAAGACGATTAGTGAACTAGGCTGCAGTACATTTCCTACCCTTGTTTCCCGTATGTACGAATGGCAGTCATCCGACTGTCTCGACGCCACAATCTCACCACCCAGTCTACATACCCGAACGACTTCTCGACGTGGCAACATACAATCTTAAAGGGGCAGCTTTTTTTTTTTTTTTACCTTGGGTGCACTTTCGCAGCCAAAGTTTGCTACGTTTGTCTCCCAACTATGCCTTTTCTATTTCTTCTGCTTCAAACCGAATTGCATTTTCGTTAAAAAACGAAGGCCGAAATACACTGAAGTGCCAGAAAAACTGGTACAGACGAGCTTATGCAAAATACATAGCAACGGCACCTATGCACGAACTCGTTTGCGTCCGCCAGTGCGTGTATAAAGCGATAGACATCCTTGCCGGCTGTCAGAGCTGTTTTCGGCATAAGAATGACAAGTAATAACGATTTAAGCGATTTTCAACGCGATGTCATAGTTGGCGCTCGTGAGATGGGCCATAGTATTTCGGAGATGGAAAAGAAGTTCGGATTTTGACGCACGACCATTGCAAAAATGTACCGTGACTGCAAGAATTCTGGCAAAACTTCCAACCTACGATTATAGTGTGGCCGTAAAAAGACATTGGGTGAACGTGACCATCGTCGGCTTTCAAGAATCCTTTTTACGCGATAGGCGTGCAACACTCTCGCAGGTATAATCGGAATTCAATGCTGGAGCCTCAACAAGCATCAGCGTCAGGACTGTGCAACGTACCCTGCACGACATGGGCTTTGGGAGCCTACGCCCAACTCGAGTCCCCTTGATGGGTGCACGACAAAGAACTATGCGCTTCGCTTTGGCACGGCAACACCACCATTGGACACTTGATGACTGTAAACCAGTAACCTGGTCTGACAAGTCGAGTTTCCAACTGTATCGGGCAGATGGTGGCGCAAACCCCATGAAGCCATGGTTCCCGCCTGTCAACAGTGAACTTTACCGGCTGGTGGGGGTCCGTAATGGTATGGGGTGTGTTTAGCTGGACTTCACTGGAACAGCAAGTACGTCTACAAACGTCTGTGACAGGCGAACGCTATGTACGCACCCTTTCTGACGAGGTACACCCGTTCATTTCCTGCATTCATGCCGATGGGTTTGGCCGGTTCCAACAGACAATGCACCTCCACACAAGTGTCGGGACGCCACGTTAAGGTTAGACGAGCATTCATATGAGTTTGGGGTGTTGCCATTCTCACCCAAGTCCACAGATCTGAACGTGATAGAACACATTGGGGATGCCATGCAACGCGCTATCGAACACAGGAATCCGAGACCTCGGAATACACCAGAATTGTGGAACGCTCTGCAGGGAGTATGGTGTTTATTGTCTACAGCATATTTCCAGAAGCTAGTGGAATTCATCGCGTGTCGTGTTTCTGCAGTCCTGCGCTCCCGTGGGGAACCTACCAAGTATTAGACTGGTGTACCAATTTTCCTGGCACTTCAGTGTATGCCTTTAAGAGGAAAAAGCAGGTAAGAGTGAATAGCAAGGAAAGTCATATATGACAGGTGGAATTCCGAATTTAAGGTATTGGCCGTTTAATGCAAATAGAGGAAAAACGTGGGATGTGTGCTTTCTTTCGAAAAAAAATTATAACTTTCCCCAAGCATTTTTGAAATTGACTAACAACTGAGCCATATCCCAGCAAAAACAGTCTTTCTGACCCAGCACTATGTTGCCGCTGCCGAACCGTCAATAAAATCTCCGGGCGGCCAACAGAATTGCCAGCAGTTTAGGTCAATAGGTGGCCAACAGTTGGCACCCCCATCAGTTGTCAAATGCCACAACAAGGCCATCAGTTATCCATCACAGGCAGCAGCTGCCACAAGTGACCTTTTAGCGGCCCTGCAAGCACGTGCCATAAACAATGGCTAGCCTAATGTGGTCCGCTAGTTTCCCGGCAGTGGCAGCCGGCAATCATGTGATGTAACTGATGGCTTGCCGAATCTTGTCCGCCAATTTCCCAGTAATAGCCATAAAAAAATCAAGGACAACAGCAGTTTCCGAAAGCTACAACTATTTTTCCTCCCTTACGAAACATCTGAATTACAGCACTGCGCTGGGGAAATTTTCTCAACAGACCGGGAAAACGCCCGTTTGGATCTGAGTGGAAACGAACTAAGGCTGACAGCGTGGGAGGCGAGCTCTCTACCGACGGGACTGACTTCTCCCACACGCGCGTGTGCTTTAAGCTGTCTCTTTCATGTGGAATGTGTGATCTGTTGACTTCTACCTGCACCGTCCAATTGCGTACTTCGCAGGGAAACAAGGGATTATCTTAAATAACACAGTGAAGGCTTTGCGAGAGCAATTCTACCAGGATCAAACAGTCCTTCACCTGGACAGGATAGGCTCGTAGACCAGCAACTATTTGCCACCCCCACGGGAACCACACCACCCCACCCCTTACGCCAAAGCCCGTGTGTGAGACGTACTAATTGGCAAGAGCTTTTAACTTTGCGTCTGGCTGGGAGAGTTTGTCCGCCAACGCGAGTGTTTTGGGGCAAAAGCCCTGTATTAGGTCCTGGCTAAAAAAATTATGAACATGCACATTTATACACTGGGGGTTCCGTGCGCATGGGTAGACACCTGTATTTTCACGTACCCCCAAACAGAGAAATGATAAAATACACAGAAATGATATATACACAGCAATATTTACAATTTTTCATGGCTGCACTAAGGTCCGTGCTGCCTAGACGATTCCAGGGCAAGGGGTGGCTCCTCTTCAGTCTTCTGTCGTCTCTACTCTTCAATGAGTATTTCTTCCTGCCTCGCCACGAAGTCTTTGACCAACTCAATGAGACCTAGACGCGCTCTGGGATACGCTATCAAGATCTAGAGGTCCTCCATTTTCCCTATGCCGAGGGCGAGGACTTGTCTCCGACCTGCAGGAGTACTGCACTCTAGATTCATGTGTGCGACGTCTGCGGTTTGAGCCCCGCAGCTGCACACTCTGTCCCTTATCGCAAAGCGGCGGAAATATTCCGGCGAAGCGCCATGGCCGGTAAATATTTGGTTGAGGGAACCTTCACATTCTAAGCGCCTGATGGAGACACAGGGGAAGATTCAGTGGTGCTTCCGACCCGTGTTCCCCTCGTCCTATCGTAACTGCCATTCCAACAGCGTGGCCTTTATAAGCTTTGTGCGAACACTCTGCACTGGTGTTCGCAATTCAAAGTCTACACTATCTTTTCCAGCCGCTTCCTTCGCGAATTGGTCAGCCCTTTCATTGACACTGCTTCCGACATGGCTTTAGACTCAGTGGACCGATACTACCGCATCACTCCTTCGGTCGACTACAGCTTTAACGTATCTGACAAGAGGGGATTTACTCCCGAACTGTCCAAGTGTTTAGAGCCGCTTGGCTGTCTGAGAAAACCTTGACTGCCACATCACTGCCATGGAGCCTGGCCCAATGCAGTGCCTCTCTGATCGCCAACAATTCTGCTTGAAACACAGAGCAGTTGAGAGAGAGTTTAATTTGGTCCGTGTGCATCTCGTTGCCATCTGAGAGCACACATAATCCTGCCCCTACGCTACCGTAGATTTTAGAGCCATCGGTAAAGATATCGCTCCCTACTCCTGATGGGAGGTCTTTATCACATGTGGGCCAGATTTCTTTGGCTAGGTGGCATGCCCAGTCAATTCTCGGCCATTCTACGTAGGATGACTGATAATGGTCACCAAGTAGTTTAGCATTGTTTCCAAATCTAAGGGATTGCATCACTACTTCCCTGGCAACCACTGAATCCGCTGGTTCCCATCCCGCCAGCACTTACAGTGTTGCCGTGGATGTTGTGCGGAAGCCCGTGTTATTCCCAGCAGCGCTCTACGCTGAATCTGATTGATTCCGTTTTCATTCTAACTGTATCCGTCTACCAGGTGGAGCACGCATACGTGATGATTCTCTCCACCCCATGTTTGTACACTACCTTCTTGGCTGCCCCTGACAGCCTCATGCCATTGATCCTGTTAAGAATCAAGGAGCAGCGACCTTTGAAAGATCGAAGGTGAGGTAGCCCAAAAAGCCTCGCATCTAGGATGACACCAAGATATCGCATTTCCCTCACAGGTTTCCCCGTGTGCCCACTGAAGCGACACTTTGGGGGAGTGACCATTTCCTAATTTTTCGCTATCGCTATAAGCGTCGTTTTTTCAGGAGCGAAGCATAGTTTACACTTCTTACTCCAAGTATCCAGTTTAGCAAGAGCGGTGTGTACCTTCCGCTCAATTGCATGTCTACCTGATGCAGACACTACTAGGACTAGGTCATCCGCGTATGCCTGCATTTGCACTCCGACTTCCATCGGGAGTGAAAGCGCCGTGTCGGCAACTAGATTCCACCATAGGAGGCCCGAGCATGAGCCTTGCGTGCACCCTTTTGTGTATTCTCTGCTAAACAATATATCACCCACAGTAAAGTCAACCCTCCTGTTAAGAAGAATGTCGCCAATTACCAGAAACAGATTCCTGGGCAAGCCCAGTGTTTTAAGACGGTCCAGCACTAAAAGCCACCGGACACTATTGAACGTCCCCCGCACGTCCAAAGAGACGAGGCAGGTGTGTATACCTATGTCTCTATTCAGCTTTACTTTCTGAGTAAGGTTAGCTAGCGCTTGGCTAGTACACCTCTCTGGTGTTAAACCAAATTGGGGGCTGGAAAGCTTACCTAGGCCGACCAGGTAGTGAGTGTTTCGGGTCACATGGGCCTTTTCCAGTCCTTTACTCCAAGCGGAGAGCAGGCATATCGGCCTGTAAGCCGCGGGATCTGCTCAGCTCTTATTTTCTTTGGTGAAGAGGACGAGCACTGCGGTTTTTCACATTGAAGGGAAACAACCTAGCTCTAAGCACTTGTTGAGCAAGCCAACGAAGTACCATGGTTTGTCCGCGAAGACTTCGCGAATAACTACCAAATCCAGCCCGTCCTTGCCCGGAACATTCTCCGAGTTAAGGCTACTGAGTGCTGCCCCTACCTCGGCCTCCGTAAATGGCGGGTCGTTTCTCAGTGTCCGGCGGGTGTCTGCATCGATCTCTAATCGCACGTTGTTCAGGGGTGTCCTCTAACTCCTCGTCGGCCGGGAAGTGATGGTTGAGGAGAACCTCCACCGTCTCTTCCAGGGTGGTGGTGTGGCTGCCACCCTCTGTCCTGACGGATGCCACTAGCAGTGGACCGGAGTTGACCCCTTGTCAACCCTGTACGGCATTCCAAATGGATTCCTCACAGGGTTTACCTCGCACAGTTGTCGCATACTCTCTCTTAGATGCGATCATTGCACGTCTGTAAATACCTGCGGATTGGTTATATTCCCTTTTCAGGCATTCCCTCCTGACCAGGTCAAACCGTTCCATTTGCATCCTACGTCTGCACAACATGGCCTTACCACGAAGCAGGCTCAGGTTTTCCGACCACCAGGGAAACGTGGACCTTTGCCGACCCCTCGCTTTTCTGCAACCTTCACAAATCGCGACCATGTCATCTGTGAGATGACTAATAAAATCGAATGTTTCGGCCTTTAATTTTACAATATTGCGAGGTGTTTTTCATAAATGTCAGTTTCATATAATTCATAAATTTATTTTTGCAACGTTAGGATAGTTCTTTTTTTTACCTTAAGGGAACTTCACTCATTTTCAAGGAGTGTACCAACTTAAAGGCGCTTTCCAAAGTTTTGTGCTGTCCTTGTCGTCTTGAAAGGCGATTGTTGAAATAATATATTTACACGTTCATGTCACATTCTGTTACATTTTTAACGTTGTATCTTTCCTTTCCGTTGTTCGAAAGTACATTTGCTTTAAAGAGGAAATATATTTTATTTTACTTCTCGTTATTATTAGAAGCGAATTCCTCCAGTCTTGTGTATTCAACCCATGGATGAATACATCATATTCACATAGCGTTGCTTTTTTTTTTTTTTTTCTTTTTTCAAATAATTGAAAAATTTTGTACGCGTACAATTCTTTTTTTTTTTCCAACAAACGCTTTTTTAATTGTTTTCCAGGACTGTTGTTTCAAGCGGTTTCAAATTATTTCTGGTTATTCATGGGAATGGAGTGGGTGTATTTCACGGATGTAATCTGGTATTTAATGGCTTAATCTGAAATCTTCGTTGAATTGGCATTTCACTAAGATATTAATTCGCCTCACTACATATGGCTTTTTTTCTTAACATCCACTAAAATAACACGATGGCGATAGCGTCGTCTTCAACTAACTGGTACCTCGAGATACACAGTACCTGTTTCTTCTGCGCATGCGCAGTCCCGTTGCTTCCACTAGGTGTTGGGGGTTTCATCGGTTGCCAGCTATGGGCCACAGTGGCACTTGCGTGGTGACCCGCAATTCACGGCGATGCTGCAGGGCTATCAATGGCTCCCAAACTGATGGCGCTGAAACCAACGGACCGCTACTGGGCCGTAAGTGGCAGATATCAGCCAGTAGTAACCCATCACAGCCAGCTGGGGGCCAGCAGTTTCCCAACACTTGTGTGTTTGCTGGGATTTCTCTTGAACCGGACTTTAGATGACGGCTCTAAACGTAAGATACTAAAGAAAAATGAAGCGCAATTTCAGCCACTGTTCATATTCTTCACACATCATAAATTCTGTACAAAAGTGACAGGTTTGCTATTACAGCAAGTGGATGAAAGTCGTTTCCTGTTATTCTAGGAAGCTGCTCGCTAGTTGTCAATCATGGTGGAGCTACATTTTGGAAGATTGTTATAACATTTAACCTCCGATAGCTGTGGAAATAACAGGTAGGTGAGCATTCCATTTCGAGGAAACCGTCTGAACTAAATTTCCCTGGAATCCAATTATTTTTCCAAAGCAGCTTTTCCCAGCGACGTTGCGCTTTTCATATTCACATCATATTGATTCCACTCATCCAGCTTTCGTGGCAGTTAAATCCATTCATAAAAATTTTGGAATACAGCTGCTATAGGAAATCTGAAATATCGAAAACCAAGGGAGAGAAGTCAACAAAAAATATTGGCTTATAACATAATTTTAATAAAATGTTTTTAACATCGAAGACTATATATTTTTTTTTACATTATAAACTTTTAGCATCTTAGGCATCGTAATAATATCTCAGAAATCAGAAGTGAATGTAATTTTGAGTGAATTAAACAGGAAAAAAATCAAAATAAATACTTTGGGGAAAAACAATGCAAAAATAGAAAGACAAAGTTCGCATTTAATGCCCCTTGGAGTAAGAAATAAGTTTTGATACCTCAATATGTTTTACTTTAAACGGCAAAGGAGGATTTAGCATAACACCTTGATTTATCATAATTTGTCAAAACGTGGGGTATTCAGCGAATTGGGAGGAAAGAGATTACGGAGGCTTAATATCAAATGATGCTCTTCTTGAACGAATTCATAAGTTAAAGAAAACATTCTCCGTTGATAAAATGCACCCAGTGATATTCAGGGTCTTTGGATATTTGAATCTACTTCATTGAAATATTCGTTTTTTAGGAAAAGTTGTTGAACGTAGCTTGTGCCCATGCGCATTAAAATTTCTGTTGTTCCGATATCATATTATCATACATTTTGAAACAAAATCATGATATTTCTCTCTGCTGAATTTTTCTATGTACCTTCTAAAGTTCTGCGAAACTAGGATACGTTAAATTACTACTTAGCCCTCGACTATTACCATATACACTATCTACCAACAAGTAATTGGACACCCCTGCAATCGAAGATATCTGCGGTCCTGATACGCGTCACGGCCGCCGCCGTTAAATATCGTTTGGGAAACAAAAACGCAACCAGTCGCGTGTAAGATGCCACGGATTTTGGAGCTATCTGATTTCGAGAAAGGTGTAATCGTCGGGTATCACAGAAATGGCCAATCCATACGTGACATATCCAGCTAGTTGATGTACCAAAAATCGACAGTGGGGTACGTGATATGCAAGTGGAAGATGAGAGGTGACTGTCGGAATGTGCCCCCAATCGGCAGACCCACAAAACTGGGAGTTCAAGACCGACGGGTGCTGGCCAGAGAAATTCAGAAGAACCGCACCAAATCGAGCGAGGAATTTTAACAGGCATCCTGGGGTGTTCATTTGATAAATACCATCCGTAAGGAAGCCTATCTGCTCGGTTATCATGGACGTAGTGCCGCCCACAAGCCTTTGATCACCAAGTCCAATTGCGCTGCTCGGCTAACGTGGTGCAAAGAACGTCAACAGTGGACCGTTGAACAGTGGAAACAGGTCCTCTGGAGCGACGAATCAAGGTTCACCCTCTACCGTTCGGATGGCAGGGTCCGCATTTGGCGTCTGCCTGGAGAACGCCTCCTGCCGGAATGTATTGTGCCAAATTTGAAGTTTGGCGGCGGTGGAATTATGCTATGGGCATGTTTCTCCTGGTATGGCACGGGACCCTTGGTCGCAATTCCTGGTGAACTCAACGCCGAGACCTACTGCACCATTTTGAATGACCATGCGCTTCCTACGTTGTGGCAGTTTTATGGGGTGGACCCATGCTACTTTCAGGAGGACAATGCCACATGTCATGTTGCGAGGTCCACCATGGCTTGGTATGGTGACAATGGGGTTAATCGAATGGACTGGCCTGCGCAAAGCTCGGACCTTAACCATATCGAGCACCTCTGGGACGAGTTGGGGCGTCGACTTTTAGGGGGCCCCCACCGTCCGAAATCGGTGAAGGAACTGACCTGTCTTCTCCAAGCCGAGAGGAAGAAAATACCGCTTTCCGTCGTACAACGCCTGGTGGAGAGTGTGGCCCGGAGGGTCGCAGCTGTAATCACCGCTCTTGGAGGCTCCACCAACTATTGAAGGTGAATAAACTTCGTTTTCCTTTGCTATCACAGGTGCCCAATTACTTGTTGGTAGAGACTTCTCATTTTATGGCGAATTTCATTCGGTTTGCCATCGTCAAAATATGCTAGCGTATCGTTAGGGCGTTCAGAAATATTAAGAGTTATCAATATTTTCTTCAGAGATGCTTGGGAAGTAAGGCCAAAAGGTCCGTTTTTATTTGTACATTTTTGGATCATTCAATGAATTAATTTGCAGGTGATTTCGAATCGCAAGAAAAAATTAGGAACAAACAGGTACAAATAGTGTAATAGAACTTGAAAATTATAAAACTTAAAAAGTTCGTTTCAGCTGTCTTCCTGTACCAACGACACAAACATGTCAGGTTTGATTACAAAGATATTTGCAATGAAATAATGGTTACAATTTCATAAACTAAACTATAATCTTAGCCTGGTATCTTTTCGAGAGTCGGACAACGAGTCGTGCAGCTATGCCAGAGCAACTTTCAATTTCTACAACTTTATCCTTCAGTTTCTTGTTTATTATAAATTTAACACTACTAGTTCTGCCAGTATCTGTCCCACGCTAATAGAAGAGATGTCCACTTCTCAGTACAATGAGATCTTCTCCTTTTCTCTTTACCTCACATAGCCCGACGATGTCACACTTGATCCTTTGCAGTTCTTCTTCTAATTCAAGGAGCCTTGAATCAGAAGATAGGGAACGTCCGTTTTACGTAGCCAAGGTCAGCATCAGATGGCATCCTAATCCGGTCCTCCTCTGATTCTTAGCACCCTCTGCCTTCATGTCGCACTGGCCGCTGTCTTGGCCAGGTACATTCCAGCTGCCGGAGATTGAGGGCCAAGATTTAAGTTGTGGAGTCATTTTACAGGGGTTTGACCATAATTCACCACGCTGGCCAAGTGGGTTGGTGAGTGTGGGATAGCATTTCCTCTAATGCCGATGGTATGGTTATACCGCTATGTGTAGTATATAAACCAGAAAAAAATATAAATATATACTCAAGTGCCAGAAAAACTGGTACAGGCATGCTTATGCAAAATACATAGCAACGTCACCTATGCGCGTACTCGGTTGCTTTCGCCAGTGCGTATATAAAGCGATAGACATCCATGCAATGTATCAGAGCTGTTTTCGGCATGAGAAGGACAAGTAATAACGATTTGAGCGATCGAATTTCAACGCGGTGTCATAGTTGCTCGGGAGATGGGCCATAGTATTTCGGAGGTAGAAACGAAGTTCGGATTTTCACGGACGACCATTGTAAGGGTGTACTGTGACTACTAGAATTCCGGCAAAACCCCCAACCTACGATACCAGTGTAGCCGTAAAAAGACATTGGGTGAACGTGACCATCGTCGGCTGTCAAAAATCGTTTCACGCGATAGGCGTGCAACACGCTCTCAGGTATCATCGGAATTCAATGCCAGAGCCTCAACAAGCATCAGCGTCCAGACTGTGCAACGTACCTTGCACGATATGGGCTTTGGGAGCCGACGCCTAACTCGAGTCCCCTTGTTGGGTGCACGACACAGAGCTATGCGCCTAGCTTGGTTACGGCAACACAGCCACTGGACACGTGATGGCTGGAAACAAGTACCCTGGTCTTACGAGTCGCGTTTCCAACTGTATCGGGCAGATGTGACAGGCCAACGCTATGTGCGCATCCTTTCTGACGAGGTAAACCCGTTCATGTCCTGCATTCATTATGATGGGTTGGGCCTGTTTCAACAGAACAATGCACGTCCCTACAAATGTCGGGACGCCACATTATGGTTAGAGGAGCATTCATCTGAGTTTGGGGTATTGTGATTCCCAGCGAAGTCCCCAGATCTGAACGTGATAGAACACATTTGGAATGCCATGCAACGCGCAATCAAACACAGGAATCCGGGACTTCGGAATACACCCGAATTGTCGAACGCTCTGCAGGAAGTATGGTGTGCATTGCCTACAAAATATTTCCAAAAGCTAGTGGAGTTCATGCCCCTTCGTATTTCTGAAGTCCTGCGCTACCGTGTTGGACCTACCAAGTATTAGGCTGGTGTACCAGTTTATCTCGCTCTTCAGTGTATACACAGTATATATATATATTAGGGTGGTCTTTAATATTATGGAATTTTTTTTTGTAAATTCGATACTCCCACCCACTAGAAATATTATTTTTGGGTTTATATTAATATCAGAAAAAAATTGAAACAATCGAGCAATGTTTAAAGGTCGCCCAACACATTAGAAAGTTTGTGTTTTTTGCATAAAATATGCTACATAATGGTGCAACAATAATACAGTCATTCATATATTTTTAACAATAAAATTAATCTTTTATTATTCAAAATTCAAAGCACACAGACATAAAGGGACATTGTTTCGATGTCCCTTATGTTTGAGGAAACATCACTTTGAAAACATGTTTTATTTGATATAATTGTACTTTTTAATAATCTTAAAACGCCACAATGTTTCCTTTTCAAACGAAGCAGGAAATTAAAAGTTTGGTATGGGCGAATGGATTTCGCCAAGAGAGCTAGCTGTACTTCAAATAATACGATAGAATTGTTGCCAAAATTAAGATACGTACGTGTGCTCCCCAATGATCATGTTTTATGGTTATCAAGGTAGAGAAAACCATGGCATTACTGTCATTCGCTTGGCCCTTTTAAAAAAAGCAGCGTTCTTTCTTTTTATCTACTCTGTCTTTTTCATCTACATATCCGAATGCAGCAGCCATGTAAGCTTCATTTAAAGTGAAAAATATATTTTTTATTTTGTGTGGAACCATCGTACCTGAAAAGTTTACATACAGCCAAATATTAAACTTTCGCTTAAAACACAACAACGAACCTTACCTTTTATGTTTATTAGGAAGTTTCAGCTAGAGATTTTCATGACTGTACTCAAATTTTTTAAATTAAATTGTTGGCCATATAACTGCATAGTATTTAATAAGCAACAAAGGCTTTTATCTTTCTGTTGTACGTTTGTCTGAATATACTATCAGGAATAGGAGATTAAAAGCATTATTGCCTGTTCCACATATTTTTCTGTAGTCTAAAACTTAGAGAATCTTCATTTGACTGCGCACTTTATTTCATCACCATGATCACAGACGCTGGGAAATGAACATCGCAAAATCGTACTGACGCCGATGTGGCGCCTTGGTCTAAAAGCTGGTTTTCTCACATTTCGTCCGAGATGGGACCATGTTAGTATCCCAGTGAGACATGCATTATGTGTTTGTCTTACGTCACTGGTTCTCTCCCTTCCTTCGAACCAGTGGCTCTAGAATAGGGACGGACGACTGATTATAGCCTACTGAGTTGCTCATGGTGGTCGTTAAACCCCCAATTCGAAATAAACGTTATCGTACGTGCCACGTAACCTTACTTGGTGGCACAGTCTTTGTTTATTGGATGTATGCTGCTTTCTAAGTAACTTTGGAAATTAAACCAACCAAAAAATGAATAATAAATGGCTAAGATCTAGCGTACATATTTCATGAAACATAGAACTTTTACCTGCGCTACGTTTTTGATCTATGAAGAAGCAGATCTTAATTTACATTTGTTATCTTGAAGTATGATTAAAAATTCAAAGATTTTACCTTCTTTACACGAAGCTTTACAGACAGGTGTGTGAAACTTACAATTTTTTTTGTCATATATTGTGTAATTATACTTTTCTCCTAATCTCATGTTTCAAACTGCACATAATAAACATCTAGGGCATATCTATGTTCTAAAGAAAAACAGGTATTTTGACGTTTTACATCATTTATTTTCATTTACGACATTCTCCTATGAAATGCAATATCCACTTTCGGTTCAACGAAAACACAACTATTTCTTTATTTGGTTAATTAAATTTTCCTGTATTTTCTTATTATGTTTCCATGCAATGCACATATCGTTTTTTCATTATTTTCTAGAGTTATTTGCTCTTTTCTTCTTTGCAAAATTCTTCATTTATTGCTGTCTGACTGTTAAAACGCGTTTTATTCGCAAAATTCCTTTCTTATAAGGGTATTGTTATTACAAGGTATTTTGAGGAAAATTCTAGTTTTGATGATGAAAAACAACTCATAAGAAATGCAGAAATTTGATTTTTGCACTGCATCTGGTTTTGTATTTCAAGAAAAGATAAGGATACTCCGAAAAACCTGCTATTTAAACTTATCTAAGCAACAGTCCTAAACAATTTTTGAAATAAAGGAATGTGTTAATACTTGGTATATATATTTTTCATAATGCTAATGTTAATGACAAAGAAAACCGTTGCACTCAAGCTTTAGGAACATATCGGCAAGCGAAATTAATGGCACAGTGAATAAGAAAAAGAAATTCCAGATTTTTGCGTTAAGTGATAGAAATTTCGTCATCAACGATTTCTTTTCAGCGAACATATCTGGCACTTTCACGCTAAATCCGCAATAATTCCAAAACAAATTCCTCAGTGTTAATTACTGTAAAAACAGGAACTTGATACTAGTTTTATTTAAACAAAAAATAAAAAGTCCTATATTTACAATGAGCTCGTAACAATTACGTGTAATTGTTATTCGGCATTTACTGTCTAATGAGTGTGTGCAGGTTCTTCAATATGTTTTAATGCTTCAAACCAGATATATCACACTGTTGTGAAACCTTTGTGCAACACACGTAGTGCCAGTCACCCAGCCATTTTAATCAGGAAATTCCCGGTCATTTCTTTTTGTGTAAACCGAGTTCTTTAAGATATTTAGCGAACTACTAATTTTTAATGCCTATTGAGTGAGCCACTGTTGTAAAAAAGGGATTACAGCAGAGGTCAGCAGTGAAGTATCAAAACCTTTTTTTTTTTTTTTACGCTTTCCAACCGTAGGTTGAAGAAGCGTATATGCTCCAGCTTTGTCCGTCCGTCTGTCCGCACGATAACTGGCGTAAAAATGGTTTGATTTCGATGAAATTTTAGTATGTGGTAGGGGACCACCATGGGACGAACCCTATTGAAAATGGGACAAATGGGGTCAACGGTCACGACGTAGAAGCGGGATCATTACATTGACCTTATGCGTCATAACTTGCGTAAATATGGTTCGATTTCAATTAAATTTTAGTATGTAGTATGGGACCGCCTGGGAACGAATCTTATTCAAAATGGGTGAAGTGGGGTCAAAGGTTAGGACATAAGAGCGGGGTGCATTCCATTGCCCTTATACGTCATAACGTGGGTAAAAATGGTTCGATTCAGATGAAATTTCAGTATGTGGTAGGGGACCACCTGGGGACGAACCCTATCGAATGTGGACGAAATGGGGTCAAAGGTCAGGACATAGGAATGCGATCCATTCCATCGCTCTTATCCCATATTATTAAGGTGTACGTCAAGTAATTTTGCTTCCTATACCTCCAATGGAAAAAACTTTTGTACACATTTTGTTCACAATTAATGTGTTCCCAAGGATGAAAATTTGAACATCGATTGAAATAACTTTATTATAACTTGGAATGCTTAATATTGTCTAAAACATAACCATAATTATATTAAAAGTCAACAACTTTTCCTTTGGTGGTGTTGAAACCAGAAAAAGCATGGCGCGACCTGTACTTTGATGACGTCAGTAGACAAACAAATGTTGGACTGCATAGTTATGGTTATGTTTTAGAAAATATTAAGTATTCCAAGTTATAAAATAGAGCTATTTTAATCGATGTTCAAATTTGCATCCTTGTGAACACATTAATTGTCCAGAAAAAAGATTACGCGGCCTGTATTTTCATGACGTCAGCAGACAAAAAAATGTTGGATTGCATAATTATGGTTATGTTTTAGAAAATATTAAGTATTCCAAGTGTGGTGTCAAGGCGTCGCCCCATTAGAGGTCGGCGCGTGGTCATGCCATCTAACTCATTACGTCGCGCGTTGTTTGTTGATCCTATTAAAGTTTTATGACGTCACACCTTGCTAGCAGATGGTCGCGATTCCCAATCCCATCTGCCTCATTACGTCACGCGTTGTGTGCGTATGTTCGTCCGCACGACAACTAGCGTGAAAATCGTTCGATTTCCATAAAATTTTACTATGTGGTAGGGAACCACCAGGGAACGAACCCTATTCAAAATGGGTGAAGTGGGGTCAAAGGTCACGCCATAAGAGCAGGATCCATTCAAATGCCTTTATGCGTCATAACTTGCGTAAATATGGTTCGATTTCGATGAAATTTCAGTATGTGGTAGGAGACTACCTGGGCAGGAACCCTATTGAAAATTGGCAAATTGGGGTCAAAGGTCAGGCAGGGCATAAGAGCGGGATTTATTCCGTTGTCCTTATGCGTCATAACTTGCGCAAAAATGGTTCGATTTCGATTAAATTTTGGTATGTGGTAAGGAACCACCTGCGAACGAAACCTATTGAAAACGGTTGGAATGGGGTCAAAGGTCAGGACATAAAAGCGGGATCCATTTAATTGCCCTTTTGCACCATAACATGCGTAAATATGGTTCGATTTCGATGAAATTTTATTATTTGATAAAGAACCACCTGGGGACGAACCCTATTGAAAATGGGCGAAATAGGGTCAAAGGTCAGGGCATAAAGATGGAATCCATTCCATTGCCTTTATGCGTCATAAGATGCGTAAATATGGTTCGGTTTCAATGAAATTTTAGTATGTGGTAGGGAACCACCTGGGCACAAACCCTATTGAAAACGGGCGAAATGGGGTGGTCAAAATTCAGGCAGGACATAATAGCGGGTTTGTTCCATTGTCCTTATGCGTCATAACTTGCGTAAAAATGGGTCGATTTCGATGAAATTTTAGTATGTGGTAGGGAGCCACTGGGGACGAACCCTATTAAAAATGGGCGAAATGAGGTCAAAGGTCAGGACACTGGAGTCGGATCCATTCCATTGCCCTTGTGCATCATAACTTACCAAAAAATGTTTCGATTGCGACAAAACCTTGTTATGTTGTTCCGGAGGTATAGTGAACCGGTTCTGTTGAATATCAACGAAATGGGGTCAAAGGTCATTGCACAAAAGCAAGATTTTTTCCACAGCCATTATTCTCATAACTTGAGTAATAATTTCTGGTATGTTGGAAAGCGTATCATAATCAATGCATTGCATGATTTTACTAACTTGTTTAAATATGACAGTTACACTTCGTTGCAATACCTGAACAACAAATTTAAAATTGAGATCGATTTCTGAAGTAAACGCATGCGAACAGTTGGCCTGAATACAAAATACATTTCATAGAGAAAAAAAAAAAAATTTTAATTGTATCCAGAAAGATTGAAAAAATATTTTTTCTATATAATTTACCTTTTTAATTTGCCACAGTAAAACAATTAATCTTTACACTCTTGCATTGCCAATTCATAAAATTACTTACAATCCTTTGAAACAGTAAGTTGTAAAAATGTTTTCTACCTTCACCCTTCAATATCTTTTTTTATTGCGTATAATAGAAATTTTTTCACTTGTGGAGAAAATAAAAATGTTTTACAGCACATGTCGTAGAGTATTCAGGCAAACTAGAAGCAGTATTCAGGATTTGAAATTCTTGTTCACTATTGCAGTCATCCGCTACTGTGGTTGGCTAGTCTTAGCACGGTATAAAAAACGGTTTATTTCAATTTCACAAAAGGAATCACAGTGTTATTGTCCATTGAAAATACAATTTCATATTAAATCAACAGTTTGCGGTCCTTACTTGTGTAGTTCTCTTTATTTATGTATTGTAGGCGATGGTTTACTAGAATGTAATTTTCACTATAACATTTAGAGCCTTTTATATTTATTTCCCACTGTACGCATCCAGATATTATATTATTAATTCTTTGTGACATCGCATTTTGTGTTTCTATTCACTTTGAAACCACACTGCTTCCAAAAAAAAAAAAAATAAAAAAAATCGAAGCACCCAAGAAATGATTTCGATCCTAATGAAACTCTGCATGTAAGTACCTCATGACCGAAAATGCAAAGGATAAAAAAGCGGCCAGACACATCGCATGCGAACCGCGCATCCAGGAGACTTTACCAAGAGCAAATCCCGCATGCAGAGGTAATGGTAACAGCCGATTTCGTTTGCACTAATCGCAGCCGACTATGATTATGCCGTGATGTCGTATCCGTGTATTTAATACGAGCAGTTGAGTGCATTTGAGAGAGGAGGTATAATTAAGCTGAGAGAAGCAGGTTGGGCAAGTAGCCGTATCGCCAGGCAATTCGATTGGAGCGACGCGGCAATAGCACGGTGTTATTGCCAATGGATCAAGGAGGACCCATTCCAGCTGCATGTGCGCTGTGAAAAGCCGAGGGAATCAACAGAAAACGAAGGTTGGACGACTGGGAAAGCCACAAGAACAGAACCAAATTCACCGTTCTCAACCATCCACGGCCACGTTGCGGCCTCTACAGATCCGGGAGTGGCCAGCCTGACCGTTGTCAGACGACCTGCGTCACGGATACTACATTTGATGAGACTACTGCGCGGCTTATCACTGTCCAGCGAGAACCACCGTCAGCACCTGTTGGAGTAGTGTCGGTATCGATGGGCATGGGATAGTTTCTAGTGGCAAATATTGAAAAGTATTATCTGTGACTGTCTTTCACAAATTCAAAATTTTTTGTTCTCAGTGCGTATTCAGCAGACTAACTTTCGGCTGATTTTAGTTTACAGTGGTTGAACAATATGATATGGACACCATGATGATAAAAGGTCATGTTAGTTGTGTGGGTTACACTAAAAACAAAAACCATTGTGATCATCGTGTGTCTACTTTTTATGTATGTTTCTCTAGGTTATATACCAGTGTAGTACAAGTTGTTTTCGTCAGCGGTTCCAACGAGAAGTCGATGAAATATGTGAGCAACCGCACTTCTAAAGAGGACAATTCGTGGTGCCCGTTAAGCAGGTGCGTTTCAAATCATAATATCCGAATTGTTTGCTGTTTCAAGAGAAACGTTTTCCACGATTATGACGGCGCACACAAAATACCGTAAGGCTCCCTCGACGAAGAAAAATAATGGGCGAAAACCAGTGTTTAGTGAAAGGGACTGTCGAACGCCGAAAACGATGTATTTAAGCAACGCAGAATTACTTCAGAAAAGTGACAGCAGAACTCAGTATGTACTTGGAGGACCATGTTCCCACAAAAAATGTACGGAGAGAATTACGCAAAGCCAACATCCATGGAAGAGCTGTTACTGCTAAATCTTTAATAACAGAAACCAACGTTACAATAAGAAAAAGATGGTATATTGAGGGTAAAACTTCGATAATTGATGAATCGTAGCGTGTTATATTTTCCGATGAGCCCTCAGTTACGTTTTCTACAAACAGTATGCGGAGATCATGTATGGAGAATCCCTAAGAAATTCGGAATGTCTGGCTCCAACAGCTAAATACAAGAATGGATGTTTGGTGATTTGGCCTTCCCTATATTAATGTTCTGTTGGCTCCATAATTAACCTACATTGTCGATTTACTATCAGCGAAATATTTTAGATGATCAGGTGCATACTTTGCTCCAAATGTTGTTTCCCGAAAATGATTCCATTTTCAAGATGATATTGTGGCCATTTATACAACCAGAAGCAGTTCAATCTTGGTTTAAGGAATACCAAACTATACCTCAAAATCTGCCCTGGTAAGCTCATTAACGTTGCTTGAATATCATCGAACCAATCTGGATATTTTAGAGAGCTCAGTGAGCTTAAAAGAGACTTACCTCTTGGACCAACGCCTTAGTCAATCAGGTAGCGAGGATAGTTAAGCGTGAAAATAAATTCTAATACAAGTCTCCAATACCTGTTATGCAACATAGCCTATCCTAAAAATTGTTCACAATGTATGCCTCCACCCACCATAAAGAAATATGCCCTGAATTAATGTGGGCCTCACGCGAAGTAATGTATAACATTTTCTATCTTCGAAAATACACTGTTTGCTGATAGATATCTTAATGAGTTAAAACAGTTCTAATATAAACCTGGGTCTCATTAACGACGTTCAAAAGATTGTCCTTGGAACTAAATGTTTCTTTCGACCATTGTGATCATTAGAACATCACAGGTTCTGCATTAAAGCATAGCAAGATATATCAGTTGACTTCTTCTAGATTAGACATTTCTCTAAATCTGATGCTGATGATTTTTGTCTGTTTGATCATCATTAAAATATTGGGAACCTGTTCATTCCTGTTGCTTCTATGGTCGCTACTCGTATACCAACTTAATTAAAACAAATAAGCCCATATCGAAATCCGCGGTAGTGATTTTATAAATTGCAATTCGCTTTATTCCCAAGGTCTGCCGTTCACTTCCTACCATTAAGTCAAAGGCAGGCAATGCTCTTGAATAGCAACAGAAAGTCTGTCTCCCAGACAGCAATTTCTGACATGGATTAGGTTGTCAGCCAGTGTTATTAATTGTCCCGAGAGATTGTTAACTACACCTATTTTATTTCTAAACTGACATGTTTTAGTGATATGCCATGTCGTGGCGTAAGAGATATGTAATCGTGCCACCACGTAAAATCAATAGAAAACGAACATTCACGCAGAACGAAAAAGAAAAATTAGGAAATTTAAAAAAGTGCCTTTTTATTTAGAGATGGCATTTGCATAGAATATTTTCGTAATTTCAAAACATGATTTATTTGCAGTTTAATATTCGGATTTATGCACATGCCTAAGAAAAGAAATGATTGCATTCCAGAGCATTTGGGCCATTTATTCGGATAAATCAGATACATGAGTGGAAGAAGTCAGTCAGTTGCAGTACCACCTCTGGCTCGGATTCAAGTGGTTACCGGGCGTGACATTGAAGAATGCAGTTCACGGATACTGTCTTAAATGATGTCAAAAAGTGTCCACATTGCGGATCAATTCTCCAACATTCCGGGATGTACTTAAGAGGTGTGACATCATATCCTAAACATGTTCTATTGGTTAAAGATCGATTCATCGGAATGGCCATGCAAGGCTGTAGAGATTAAAGAAAGAGGCCTCTGAGAGCCATGCCGTGTGTCCCCGGTTGTTATCCTGTTGAAGAGCTGCTCGGTGATATTGTGACAGGATTGGCAACACAACTCGTCGTCGAATGTCGTCGAAGTACGGATGAACCATGAGGCTGGTATACAGGACTACCACTATTGTCCGGCTATCATAGGTAATGCACACACACATAATCACTCCCAGGTCTGCGAGACGTGTGAAGTTCTACGGCAAAGGAAAGATCCGTACGCTGGCCGGCTGGTGTCCAGTCATGTATGCGTTTGTCATCGAGCCAAGTGTAAACCGTGACTCATTACCGAAGACATCACGACGCCGCTGGAAAATATCCCTCGATAATCGGGTCAGACATCTTTGCAACCGGTGTAGGCGCTGCTCGCTGCTCATTGGTAGGCGGCGGAGTGGCGTCGTCAAATGTACCCCTAACCACAAATACCTCAGGTAACGGTCCAAACAATCACCTCTGTACCTGTAGACGACGCAACACGGCCGCAGTGGTTGAGAGCGGGAATTTATGTTATGTTCGTGCGTCTCTCCCAGTTGGTAGATACCTGTGTTCTGTCGCAGCCTTCGGACGCCTGCTGCACGCGTGTCGTTGGGTTGTGTCCTCCCCTAACCATTGGCGACGAAGTCATCTGATTCCAGAGTTCCTATAAACTAAATGCCTGTTGATAGGGTGACTTTACCAACAGGCGTCTCTGAGCCCATTTATACGCCCTCTCGTAACTCCCACATCTGCTCGTAGTGCTCACGTATCCGACTTTGAGGCACCCTCACAGTCCGTGAAAGTTAGTACAACCACAATCCGCTGTAACAACTGTCCCTATATACAAACTTTGCTTTTGATATACACTACTCGATGTGCGTTTTCATTGTACTGAGGCTGACCTCACTTTAGACATTGATCGTTATGTTTTCATTTTTTTCGTATTTGGCCCTGAGGTACTTACCTGCATGCGAAGATTCATTATGATCGAAAGGACGTCTCGGTGCTCTCCGTTTATCTTGGCGAAGAGTGTATAATTTTTTTTTATTTTTGCTTATCTTGTTTTCGCTACTGAGGTTTTATGTTAAACCTCCTTCGGTCCGGATGGCAAACTTTTAAGTTCGCCTTCTTTTATTTTTAGAAATTAGATGGAACTGCAGAAATTGATATAAATATAATTTTATATAAATAGAATTTCATATAAATAGTTTTTCAAATAAGTTTTCAAATGTATATTAAACCTTTCGGAGTAAATTGTTATAAGAGAAAAGAATCTTCAAAATTAGGAGTGTAACAGTTAGATAGAAATATAAAGTATTCAATATCGTTGACAAAATACGGCAAATGATCAGAGATCGAGATGTGTGAAAAAGAAAAAGGACGTGATTAATTTTCCAAACATAGGAAATATATGTGCCACTGAATATGTTCGGAATGCATTCAGCAATGCTTCTTGACATTGAGTCTTAGAAACCTACGATGGTGGTGGGATTCACGGAAAATTTCTGAAAACGACCTGCAGGATACTTGCCGGTAGGTGTCCGTTTTTAAACGAAATTTCCGTTTTACGTACGTCCGGCATTTTTCTTAACATAAGTATTTTTAAAGAACTCATATTGTCTGCAATTCCACTTATTTCAGAAAAATCCGTTTTGTGATTTCCGTGTTTCTACTGAAATTTCGCAAATTCTTCAGTTCGGTTAGTACCTTTCTACTTACGAAGGCCCTGCCTTTTGCCCACTTAGGTGTATTTGAACGAACGGTTATCTGAAAGGGAAGTTCTTGTCTCACCCCTGAGCATAAACATTTCGCTAAGTCCTATCTCGTGTAAAGTATAACTCGATTTGCTCAATGATGATTTTTTGTTTGTCTTAAAGTGTGTGAATTATTCACTACATTTTCTGTTGCAGCTATCATTTTTCTGAATAAGTTTACAAACATTTTATTTTATCACAGGAATGAGTTATTATAAATTACGTATATTTTTAGCATGTCTTTTGTAAAAAAAGATCGTGCTTATGTTATCGATTTGTCCGTCCGTCGGCATGCAGTCACAATATCTCTACAAATATTAGTTCGATTTGAAAAATTATTTTAGTATGGGAATGTTGGAATATACAAATGACGATGCTTCATTTCGTTCTATTTTACGATGTACAATTTCGCCGCTAGAGAGCGTAAAAACAGATGATGTCGAATTCAAAATACATTTTATTCCAAATCATCATCATCATTGTCAATCATTATCAGTCCACTGCTGGATGAAAGTCTCCCCAAGTTTCTTACATAACGGTCTGTCTTTGCCAGTCTCATCCATGTTACTCCCGCATACTTTTGAATTTCATCCACACTTCTCACATGTAGTCTTCTTCTGGGTCTTTTCCTGTCCCTTGGGTTCCAGTCTAAAATTTAGGCAGTCCATCGATGGTCTGTCCTCCTGCAACGCAGTCAGGGGTGATCATATCCCCTACTAAAGACTGGATTAGACTGGATTTTCTTTAGCAGCTACCTTTTCAATAAAGTGCCTTTGTATCCTTTGGATTCCTTGTTTGGACGGTTTTGTTCACTTGTCCCAGATTCTTACATCTTGGAGATCTTATGGTATGATTTGAGTCGATGTGGAGCACATCTGCACGACGTTACATTCGAAAAACCGTCTCGTCCTTAATTTTCCCATGCCAGTGTATTAGGCGGTTAAGTGAGCTATTTTCTCGCTAAATCTAGAGATCTTGATGTACATTTGGTGAAAATAATATCACTTCAGTGACATGTCTCAATCCTAGAAATATTCTTTCTCAAACAGCTATCATCTTAATTCATACACTCGACGTGGATCAGAAACACCAAACAGAAGTCATCGCTCTTTCCTCGTTATGTGAGTCTGAAAATTCGAGGCCGCTGTGGTGCAGTGGTAACATGTCCGGCGCGTAACTGGAAGACCCTGGGTCCGATTCCCGGTGGCGGCCGATGAGCATTTTTCCGTGATTTACTTATTTACGTGGAAAGAGGGATGACTTCTGTTTAGCGATAGATCTGAAGATTTCTGGATCTTTTTTTGCCAAGTTGCAACCACAACGTTGAACGACCAATTCTAACTCACAAATCTGTATTCTGAAATCCTGACGAGAAACACTTTGGACGGACGTGCCTGTCAGCTTCGCAGTGCAAACACACATGACTGTTTCTATTGTCGTCATTTTATTCAGGTAATTTATTCCTCCCCAACTTCCAGTTTTAAGCTCCAAATGCAGATCAGTATGTAATTTTTCACACAATCGCACCGATTTCCAAAGAACTGTCTCTTCGCTCATTTTTCGCTTTATCTCTCAAGATCACCTTAGCACGTTTGAAACTGCCCTGGTTTTTACCGATTTTTAGCCGTCTCAAATGTTCGCGAAACCTGTCGAGCGCTATTCAAACATATCAAAATCAAACCGGACAAGTTTACTCGAAAAAAGATCTGAAGAAGCAAACTGTTGACTTCTGGATGAATTTTGGATGAGAGAAAGGAATGGAAAATAGTAGATACGACCAAACTGCACGTAGACTTTTTACATAGTTTTGTCCATTATTTTCCTTACTTTTCACGCGTGTTTAGATAACACCGAAGCAGTAGAACCTCTATATTTGCTTTATTACTCTTAGGTTTGTATGAGGGCATTCTCGGGTCACTATGGTACAGGTGAATTCAACTAAGAAAGGTATTTGTTGTATTACGATTTATGCGTTTTCTGTGCCTTCGGATTTAACGTGGTCTGTGCCATTTGGAACGTTGTCATATATATATATATATATATATATATATATATATAAAAATGGAAAAATTACAGAACAAAAGTACAAAAATTGAAAAAAAGGAACTTCGAAACCAGTGAAATCAAAAAACAGGTTTCCATCATCAGGAGAGCATCAACATGTGGGAGTGGCGTTTCTAGTACCAATCAACGACAAGTCGAACCAAAATTGTCGGTTGGTCATGCTCCCTAGGCCACCAGACCAAATCCCAGAACAAGCACAAGAATTCCAAGAATCAAATTTATACAACTACAAAATAAAAAATAAAAAAACCTTAAAATAAATAAGAGCTTACCGGCAGAACAAAACCACAATGACAAGACAACTAACGAAACTGAAGAGAACACCCACAAAAACCCAAATATATACACTGATATAAAAGATGGTCACGGTTAATCAACTACCTGGTAAGCCAAAAAATATGTGAATAGACAAGATGCAAAACTCGGTATGTAGATAATATCTTCAGCTATTAGGGAACCACCAAATAGCACTTTATGTTGCCTATATACTTAAAATTGTTAGGTCCTAGGTTAATAAAGCATGTCAATGTGCAATTTCAAACTGTTGGAAACCGAATTAAAGTTCAAAATTAAATGTTTAAAATGGTGTCTTAAGACATTTTTAGGAACATTTTTAGATTACAGTTTAGAAAGAAGAGCTTTCAGATTCTTTGCAAACAAGAACTGTGTAGAGCAAACTTTAGCTATTCTATGAAACTGAGAGATGAGTAGATTGCGATGTATAACTTTAGAAACGTTGGAGGTCCAGTGAGTGTAGAGATTGATATCAAACTCAAAGGAGTTTCTGTTATCAAATAAGTTCACTACACATCTTTCCTCCTCGTCCACCTGTAACATATAAATCGAGGTAACAAACACAAGTAGACGATCCGTTAGTTTTTTCTAGGGTGACAATTTTGGCTCGCCTTGTCGTTTGCTGGTACTAGAAAGGCCACTCCTACAGGTTAATGCTCACCTGATGACGGCAAACTGTTTTTTGTTTTCACTTGTTTTGAAGTTCTTTTTTCAAATTTTGTAATTTTGTTCTGTAATTTTTCCATTCTATATATGCTACTACATGAGGTTTAGCTGCCTTCGGCGCTTCTCATGGTATTAGCCTTTTTTGCCTAATTTCTTTTGTGTTATAATTTTTCATAATTTTTTTGTTTTATTTGTATACTATATATATATCATCATCATCATCATTGTCAACCATTATCAATCCACTGCTGGACGAAGGTCTCCCTAAGTTTACTCCACAACGGTCTGTCTTGTGCCAGTCTCCTCCATGTTACTCCCGCATACTTTCGAATTTCATCCGCCCATCAACCATGTGGTCTTCTTCTGGGTCTTTTCCTGTCCCGCGGAATCCATTCTAAAATTTCAGCTGTGCATCCATGGTCTGTCCTCCTGGCAATATGTCCAGCCCATTGCAATTTCAGGGATTTTCCCTGATCATGATGTCTTTCATTCTTGTCATTTTTCTGAACCACGAATTCCTCTTCTTATCTCCCGTGGTTACACCAAGCATGCATTTCTCTATGCTACTTTGAGTTGTATGCAGTTTGTGTATGTCTATTTTAGTTTAGGTCCACATCTCTGCAATATATGTAAGTACTGGAAGGACACATTGATCAAACAATTTTCGTTTAAGACATAATGGCATATTGCTCTTGAAAACTATGCTGTTTCTTCCAAACGGTCTCCAGGCAAATTTTATACGCCGATTAATTTCTTCATTAATGTGACCCTCACTTGATATCTGCTGTCCAAGATAAATGAAGGTATTGGTTATCTCCAGCTTTTCCCCATCAATCGATAAAGCTTAATTTCTTGTAAAAGCATTGTACATCCTTTTTGTCTTCTGAAAGCTCATTTATAATCCCACTTCTTCACTCTTGCCAGAAAGTTCCTGGATCATACCCTGCAGCTCTGATGGGGTATTTGCAAAAATGACAACGTCATCAACAGAACGAAGGTGAGTTAGATAATCTCTATTAATCTTCATCCCTTTGCTTTCCCAGTTCAGTAATTGAAAGACACTTTCCAATTTGTATTAAAGCGTTTGGTAGATGTAGTGTCACCTTCTCTCACACCCTTTCCAATTTTTATGGGTACTGTATTTTCAAATAGCCGAATCTCTGCACTTGCATTTCATAGATCTTATTATAAATATTAATGTATACATCTTCAATACCGCAGGATTTCAAAACCATTGTAACTGCTAATGGTTTCACCGAAACAAAAGCATCTTCATAATCGAGAAAAGCCATAATGGAAGTACATATTCCCTCGCTCTTTCAGTTAGGTCTCTCAGTACGTGGATATGATCCATAGTGCTGTAGCCAATCCGGAATCCAGCTTGTTCTCTTGGCTGAGCCATGTCCAGTGATAATTTCAAGCAGTGTGAAATAACTTCAGTGATGATTTTATAAACCACTGATAGGTGGCTGATAGGTCTGATATTCCTGAGATCCTCAATATCACCATTTTTATGTAGCAGGGTCATTGTAGCACTAGTCGAATCCTCAGGAATCTTTCCTTCATTAAGGCATCGGGTGAAAACTTGGGCGAGTACTGTTTCAATTTCTCTACTTGCTTCTTGTATGATGCCTACGGCAAATCCATCTTTTACTGGAACATTTTCCGTTTAATGTTCTTGATTGTACGGGCAACTTCTGCTGGGAGAATGGGAAGAACTCTGGTACCTTTTGTAATGTCTGAAGAACATTTATTATCGCTTTCATATCGTTTTGAGAATAAATCTTTCACTCTTGTCCAAATTTTACCTCTATTTCTTGTTACAGAGCCATCTTCTTTTCTCACAGCCATAATCTGTTTTCTTCCCTTATTCAGACGTCCCATTGCTCTCTTCAGGCTTTGGTTGTTTTCAATTGCTTTCCTCACTAGTTCACAGTTGAATTTCCTGACATCTTCAGTGATATTTTTTCGTACCGTCTTGCATAGGTCTATACATTTCCCTTTGGAAGTCACATCTCCTTTAGTTGTCCTGATCTCTCTTCTTGTTTGCATCAGAATTTTGGTTTTTCCTGATAATTTGTTCGCATGCAACTTGTTCTTAGTACCAGTTATTTTTGTTGCTGTTTCCATTAGAGCCTTGGTTAATTTTCTGTTAACTTCAAAGATGTCCACTTCTTCCGACGTTAGGCCTACTAGAGCAGAAAATATGTTCCTCATTTTCAATTTGAAGATATTATGATGTTTTTTAAGGTTGGTCGGGTCAAAACACTTTGTTTGTTTTATGAGCTTGCCACGCTCGAGTTTAGCATTGAGGTGCATCTTGAATCTTACCATTCTATGGTCACTACTATAATGAATAAACTTTTTACTATTGCTAGTTATGTTGTAGTAGTAGTAATTATAGTGAATAAGCTTAACTGCTAGTTGTTAATAGTAACACTTAATGAAAGAGACCTAACAGCCAGACAGAGGTCTGACAAAACTATGAACTGAGAAAAACGTACTTATTAAAACAACCTTTTATTAGGGAAACTCCTGGTATTATCCAACACACACTTCACAAGTCACACAACTACTCGATATCTGAACTTTCGTTGAATCTCAGCACAATAATGACGAAGAACCTAATCACATAAACGAAGCTCTCTTTACATCAAACGAAGATCTCCCTACACATATAAACAAAAGCTCTTTTTACATCAAACGATGATCTCTCTACATCAAAACGAAGACCACCTATGGTATCGTTGAACGCGCCTATTTATACTGCCTACCACCACGTCATGACTTACACTCATTGCCACATATCATTCAGCGGGAGAAATAACATCTCGTTAAGTAAGAAGATAATTTACATAGGAAAATAAAATAACCAGAGATAGTAAAATCAAAAGGAAACTGAATCTAGAGTATACGTTACATCATCTCCCCCTTAATTTTGTTTTTCGAAAAACCTATCAATTTTGGAGTGTAAGTCTTACACTTCGTCGACTGACGTTTATCGACCTCTTTTTTGTTTTTGTTTTGGTGGCAGCAGCATGTACAATATCAAACTTGGCATGACAAAATCAAGAAATCTGTGACCGCAGCAATTGTCTGTGAAGCAGGAAACACTTTTTATACTTGAACAGAACAAACCTGCATCGGCATACCTTTCTTTTATTCTGCCTAGCAGGAATCACTTTTTTAATTTCAAATTACGTCCTCATATTATCGTTGATTACAAACCAACTGTATCAGCAGCGAAGATTGCCTGTAGCTGCCTAACAGTAACAATTTTCATTATTTTACCCCTAAACACATAGATATAGATTTCAAATTACGTCCACATATTATCGTTGAATACGAACCAACTGTATCAGCAGCGAAGATTGCCTGGAGCTGCCTAACAGTAACAATTTTTCCTATTTTACCCCTTAGCACATAGATATATATATATAAAAATTTGGATTAGTAGACGGACATAGAAGAAATATAAAAGAAAACACATATATACACAAAAAGAATGCATAGGCTCACACGAAAAAAAAAAAATTCTGACACTCCAACTGGTCGTGCAGGAAAAACAACAAACGGAGAAGAGAACCTGTCCACGAGAACTTACTTATCTCGAGGACGCATAAAAAAATCTAGTACGATAACGTTTTTCAGGCCTAATCGGACTGGTAAATTCAGGTGGCGTCCATCTTTTCAAAGACTGGAATGGATCTGGAACATCTGTAGTCTGTCGGTCAAGAAATCCCGGCGGCTGATAGGAACGGTCAGGAACGGCTGAAGTCCGTCGGTCAGGAACGGCTGAAGTCCGTCGGTCAGGAACGGCTGAAGTCTGTCGGTCAGGAAATCCCTGCAGCTGACAGGAACGGTGAGGAACGGCTGAAGTCGGTCGGTCGTGAAATCTCTGCGTTAGACAGGAACGGTCAGGAACGGCTGAAGTCCGTCGATCAGGAACGGCTGAAGTCTGTCGGTCAGGAAATCCCTGCGGCGGACAGAAACGGTCAGGAACGGCTGAAGTCTGTCGGTCCGGAAATCCCTGCGGCTGACAGGAACTGGCTCCCCCAGGCTTTTGATATGTAGTCCCTTTGTGCTGGGGCCCGTGTTGTCCTTCCAGCATTCTTTTGAAGGGACGTGGCTCCGGCCACATCGTTTGTTTTCGCTTTGTACCTCTGGGCATGAGAGTAGAAGCAGGCATCGGCCCTGTTTACCCTGTGCGTAGGTTCCAGGGGCGAAACCCGGGCGGATGCAAGGATCTCTGCCTTCGGCGCTGTTGCGGCGAAGCAGATTGGGGAGACAAGTGGCGTTTCCGACCAGCTTTTGGTGTTGCTGGACGGTTTGTAATTTGTGTCTGACGTTTAGGAATCGTCAAACTATTGTCTATATCTGATAAATCAGAAATATTAGATGACTCTGAGTCGCTGCTGTAAGTTAGTGGTCGTGCAGGGCGATGTTTATTTCTGCCTATAGGAATACTCTATGACGAGGTATTCAAGGAAGTAGGAGCTTGTGTTGGTGCAGAGTTATTAGGGAACGGTGCAGCAATAGTCTTGGCAATGGTTGGAGGGAAATGAACGATACTATCATTTGAAGAACTTGATTTAAGCCTTTGTCTCATGGGAGAATCAGGTTGCGTTCTTGGAAGCCCGTCTTTTGGAGGGGAGGGTGAAGAAAAATCACAGGAGTTTCTTCAAAAAGGTTCGTCGGTTCGTCCAAAATTTCTGGAGGTTGATCGTGAGATATAGACTCTTGAGTCTGTGGAACAGAAGGGTGAGTAGGGTTGATTATAAAGTTTATATTTCGTTCATGATACTTGCGACACTGAGCAACGTGTACGTATTGAAATTGATTGTCAGGTTTTTCAAGAATAATGTAATTTTCAAACACATTTGCCACCCGATATGGACCTTCGTAGCTGGGTGCAAATTTCTTCACTAAAGTATGAGAAACTGGAAGTGCGTTTCCACGAGAGTGAGATCTCCAACGACAAGATCTGGTTCCCTACGCCTAGTAATATAGTATCTTGCTTGAGCCGCTTGTGCTCCTAGCATTGCAACACGAGCTTTTTCAGCCATGACTCGTACTGATTGCGGAGTTGGTCGCTGGTTTAGTTCGTCGATAATCCCCGTTAAATTTTCAAAAGGTGTCTTAATTTTTCGACCTAAAAAGAGTTCTGCAGGAGTAAATTTAGTAGATTCGTGAACAGACGAGTGGAGGGCGAACAAAAAAGCTCAAGATGTTCATTCCACCGCTCGTGATGATCCATGACAAATGTAGCAATCATTTTAACGAGCGTGCGGTTTACTCGTTCCGCAGGATTACTCTGGGGATGATATGGGGAAATGAATTTATGCTTAATGTGTAGTCTCGCACACATTCTTTCAAAAAATGTCAGAACTAAATTGGGGACCATTATCCGAAACTACTTTATTAGGTGCACCATATCTAGAGAATACTTCATTAATTAATACATTACAAATAACTTCTGCCGCAGCGGCTTTAATGGGAAAAACTTCAACCCATTTAGAGAAATTATCAGTTAATACTAAAACGTAACGAGCTTTGTTTTTAACAGATAAAGGATAAGGTCCCAATAAATCTATTGAAATAATGTCAAAAACATGAGAACTTGAACTAGAATTCAAGTGACCGGCCGGTCTTACATTACGGTAATTATTAATCTGACACAAGTGACATGATTGAACGTATGCGAGCACACTTTGGTACATGCCAGGCCAATAGGCAACATCCCGCAATTTACAACGGGTCTTGCGAATACCTAAATGGCCTGCAAGAGGTTTGTCATGAAATTCGTTTAAAAGGGCCATTCTAAGGGTTCGCGGAATACATGGGCGAAACTCTGCCCTAGTAGTCCTAGATTTCGTATAGTAAAGAAGACCCTCTATGACTTCAAAATGCTGTGACCTCCCAGCCAGAGAGGGATCACTGTGTAGTGGTGAACCCGCAAGCAAAAAATTATAGATATCCCCCAAATCAGGATCATTTACTAATTCTGCCATTATCTGCTCTCTGGATGTTATATCAGCTATGAAAAGTAAAGGCTGACATCCAGGAGTAGTTTCTGTGGGGACCCCACTAATCGGGACGCGAGACAATGCGTCCGGTAATTGATTCTTATGACCTGGCTGATACGAAATTTTGATATTGCTCTCTTGTAACTTAAGAGCCCACTTCATAAGTCTTTGAGAGAGGTGCTTGGCAGAATTCCAATACTGAAGGGCAGAATGATCCGTAATTATGTTAACTGTCAATTCGTTAAGATAACATTGAAATTTGTCAAGAGCATACACTTCAGCAAGACATTCACGTTCCGTAGCTGAATAATTGCGTTCAGCTTTTGCTAAAGTACGAGACGCAAAAGCTATTGGATGCCCAGCTTGTGACAAAACGCAACCATGTATGTCCAGCATAAATATCAAATATATATAAATATCAAATTTCTTAGTATGATCCGGGAAAGCCAACACAGAAGGCTGAGTCAACGCAGACTTCAGTGTTTCAAACGCAGCGTTAGCCTCAGGTGTCCAAACAAACTTCTTGTATTTACGTTTCAAACATACAATGGCTCACAAATTGTAGCATAAGCGGAGACGAACTGCTGATACCATCCGGTCATTCCCAGAAAGCGTGATAGTTCTTTTGCTGTTTTAGGCCGAGGAAAGTCAACAATAGGCCTATTTTTTTCATTATCCGTAAATAAGCCGTGGGGAGAGATTTTCAACCCCAGATATACAATCTCGTCCCTCGCTATCTGGCATTTACTAGGTTTTAACGTCAAGCCATCATTATATATGAGTTGGAACACCTGTTTGAACAGAGAAAGTTGCTCGTCAAAAGTCTCGGATGTAATAATAATGTCATCCAAATATACATGCACATGGGGACCTAGAACAGGTCTGAGAACCGTATCCATAAGCCTTTGGAAAGTAGCAGGTGCAGAAGCTAGTCCAAAGGGCATACGCAGGTATTCATAAGCCCCAAAAGGAGTCACAAAGCCTGTTTTATCGACGGAGTCTGGATGTACCGCCACCTGCCAATATCCACTCGCCAAATCCAAGGTTGATATTCATTTAGTTGATGACAGGTCATGCAAAATATGCGACATGACAGGTAGTGGATAATTGATCGTTTTCGTGACTTGGTTTAGCTTGCGGAAATCTGTCACGAAACGAAATTCGTTGGGTTGTTTCTTTGGAACAAGAAAAGCAGGTGCGGCCCAGGCGCTTGTTGATTCCCTTATTATGCTCTGTTTAATCATCTCTGAAATTTGACGTTGCATTTCCTGTTTCTTATGGGGAGCACAAGGGTAAGGTTTCGTCGCTATCGGTTTCGAACCCTCAGTGTCAATAACATGATAAACCACCTGTGTGAAACCAGGTTGATCGGAAAATAAACCAGGGCTTTCCTGCAAAAGTAGAGAAAGCTGGTTTCGTTGCCTCTCATTCAATTGGTTACTCAATAACAAACTCGTTATATCTATAGGAACCGTAGGAATAATTTCGACAGGTTCCGGAAAGGAAATAACATGTTGTACGAAATGCAGGGTAACTTGAAAAGTATTGATAAAGTCCATGCCCACTAGACATTTAACAGGTAGTTCGTCTATGAGCAGGAAAGGTTGCGTAAAACGAGCCTTTTCCAGCCCTAGAGATAATGTGACAGTTCCTGTGATACTGAAGATTTCGTTAATTTCACCTCGCAAATACTGCGTCGCAGGCTGAACGTGTATTGCAGGAAAATTTTCAGTGCAAAACTTCGTATTTAGAGCTGATATTTCAGAACCAGTGTCGAACTTTGTCACGACAATAATATCTTCAATTGTCAAGAACATATCAGGCAACTGAGGAGTTTGGACAGTCACTAATACTGTTTTAGGGTCAGAATGCTTGATATCAGGAAGCAGTACCGACCCTTGGTCTACTTCCTTTGGAAGTTTAAAAGATTCCTGGTTGTATTATCATGCGGTCTGAAACCTCGGCACTGCCGGGTATCGGGAAAATTTTCACGATGAGGAAAACTGCGTGAAAACTGTTGCGGGAACTCCGCATGTCTGTTGAAATGTTCATTTCTATTACTTCTTCCCTCAGCACGGGCAGAAAAATCATCATTACCCTGAGCATGAAAATGTTCCGAATTCTGCGGATTGGAACGGGGTCGAGCATACTGTGCATTTGTACGGTACCCAGAAAATTGATTAGAAACTCACGGTTGGTGTACCACTCTTCTATGCGGTGGAACGTATGATGCTTGGACTTGCACCTGTGTACGCTCGCGTGGAAAGTCATTAGGCCTATTACGCTGCTGAGGATTTTTGTAATAAGCCTCGCGGTGTGCCCGAGCATGGTGAGTTGGACCATGTTTGCCGTGTCGCTCCTCATACGTTCGTATGAGGCGAAGGCATTCATGAATTGTAACAGGGTGTCGGACCTCAAGAAAATCCTGTAGAAATGGATCGAGCTGTTGCAATAGTGTCCAATATGTTGACATAACTGGCATGTGGATCCTATAAGTTATACAAGCGTGTTGTTTCTAAAGCAAATGCAACAGGGCTATCGTTGGGTCCTTGCTGACGAGAAAAAGTTGTTGCGCAAGGCTAGCTCGACTGAGGCCGAAAGGAAGGACTCCCCAAAATTCCGCTCTGAAATTCTCATAATGAGAATCCGGGTTCGACACTCTCCACTGCCGATACCAAGTCTTAGCGGCATCTTTCAAGCAAGTGCCTGCTATTTGCACTTTGCAGTCTTGAGGAATATTGTATAGATCGAAATGATCTTCCAAATCCTCGAGAAATTTTAAGGACCCCTCCAAACCATTGAAATTAGTTGTTCCTGCATGCGGCACGAAATGGGCAAGCATTTTGCTTCTGTGAGAGGATTGAAATACCTCAGGTACGACCCGCGACTCAGAGTGATAGGAAGCTGGTGAATTACGAAATTGTGAAGAATGCCTGGGTACTTGGAAATCATTATCATTAAAGTGAGCCCCACAGGCTTCTTGCAGATGGTCGAAATCAGTCCCATCACCACCGAAACTTGCCTTAGGGTGAAATATTGAATTTGTCTCTTGCAATGAAGACATGGGTAATAATTGTCAAGACCTCGTGTTCAGGAAAAGTTCGGGCGCCAATTATAAATGAATAAACTTTTTGCTATTGCTAGTTATGTTGCAGTAGTAGTAATTATAGTGAATAAGCTTAATTGCTAGTTGTTAATAGTAACACTTCATGAAAGAGACCTAACAGCCAGACAGAGGTCTGACAAAACTATGAACTGATTAAAACGTACTTACTAAAAAAACCTTTTATTAGGGAAACTCCTGGTATTATCCAACACACACTTCACAGGTCACACAACTACTCGATATCTGAACTTTCGTTGAATCTCAGCACAATAATGACGAAGAACCTAATCACATAAACGAAGCTCTCTTTACATCAAACAAAGATATCCCTACACATATAAACAAAAGCTCTCTTTACATCAAACGATGATCTCTCTACATCAAAACGAAGACCACCTATGGTATCGTTGAACGTGCCTATTTATACTGCCTACCACCACGTCATGACTTACACACATTGCCACATATCATTCAGCGGGAGAAGTAACATCTCGTTAAGTAAGAAGATAATTTACATAGGAAAATAAAATAACTAGAGATAGTAAAATCAAAAGGAAACTAAATCTAGAGTATACGTTACACTACCTGTTTTGAACTTGTTTAGCACACTGCAGCCTTCCATGACAAATTCCTTATGACACATAATAGAATCAATTTCACTTGTCAATCCATTGGGAGGCTTCCATTTCCATTTCCTTTGCGGATATTTCTTGAAAAAAGAGTTCATAATGAAAAACCCTTCTGCCTCTGCAAATTCTACGATATAATTTTCTCGCTGGTTTCTGTTGCAGTGACCGAATATACCTACTGAATTGTCATTCTGTTGCCGTTGCCCTAGTTCCGCATTGAGATCTCCCACAATGATTTTCAAGTTCTTCTTGGATTTATTATTTAGAGGACGAATTTCCTCATAAAATTCTTCAATCACTTCTTCAGGATGACTTGTAGTGGGTGCATAAGCTTGAATGATCAGAGCCTGGTATCTTCTCGATAGCTGGATAACACGTCGTGCAGCTCTGTCAGAGGAACTTTCAACTTCTACAACATTATCCTTCAGTTTTCTGTTTATACATATATACCTCTATAGTAAAAAGCAACAAAAAGGATTTCACAAAAACCAAGTACAAATTTGAAATTCCAAAACATTTTGCTCTTTGAGTTTCGCATTATTTTAATTTTAATATATATATATATATATCTTTTTTTCCTGTCAGCGGTGCAGCGCTAAAACGAGAGAGGAGCTAAATGAGAAAAAAACCGGTCAGTGTATGCAAAAAATCTCCGATGCTAAGATAAACACAAAATTCAGTACCACTTTTCATGGACCGTGGTCTAAAGCCAAAAACGTTATTAAACTTTATTACCGTACCCTAATGTAAATTAGAAAGGCAAATATTGAAAGTAGAGCTACACCTTAATTCTAAGTTTTTATAATGTAATAACTGCATTTAGTTGGAAGCTCAGAACCCGCAGCACACAGGAAAGTTCTAATTCAAGCGTCAGTGAAAATTCTAGTAAAATATAATATATAAATTACAAACATTTTCACTGGTGCTTGAATTGAACTTGCCTGTGTGCTATATATATATATATACACACACACAAGAAACTGAAGGATAAAGTTGTAGAAGTTGAAAGTTCCTCTGACAGAGCTGCACGACTTGTTATCCAACTCTCGAAAAGATACCAGGTTCAGATTATTCAAACTTATGCACCCACCACAAGTCATCCTGAAGAAGAAATTGAAGAATTTTATGAGGAAATTTGTCATCTAAATAATAAAGGTAAGCAGCACTTGAAAATAATTATGGGAGATTTCAATGCAAAAATAGGGCAACGGCAACAGAATGAAACTTCAGTAGGTAAATTCGGTCATGGCAACAGAAACCAGCGTGGAAATACTCTCGTTGAGTTTGCAGAGGCAGAAGGGTTTTTCATCTTGAACTCCTTCTTCAAGAAAAAGCCACACAGGAAATGGACATGGAGACATCCAAATGGGACGACAAGTCAAATTGATTTTATTATGTGTAACAAAAAATTCGTCATAGAAGACTGCAGTGTGCTAAACAAGTTCAACACAGGTAGTGACCATAGATTGGTGAGATGTAAGATGCACCTCAACACTAAACTTGAACGTGGCAACCTCATAAGACAAACAAAATCTATTGACATAACCAACCTTAAAAAACACCATAATACCTTCAAGTTAGAACTGAAGAACAGGTTCTCTGCTTTAGAAGGCCTAACATCGGAAGAAGTGGACATCTCTGAAGTTAACAGAAAAGTAACCAAAGCTCTTATGGAAACAGCAACAAAATTAGCTGGGTCTAAGAACAAGTTGCATGTGAACAAATTATCAGGAAAAACCAAAATGTTGATGCAAAAAAGAAGAGAGATGAGGACAACTAAAGAAGATGTGACTTCCAAAGTGGAATATATAGAGCTATGCAAGACAGTAAGAAAAAGTATCACTGAAGACGTAAGAAAATTCAACTGTGAACTAGTGAGGAAAGCAATTGAAAACAATCAAAGCCTAAAGATAGCAAAGGGACATCTCAATAAGGGAAGAAAACAGATTATGGCACTGAGAAAAGAAGATGGTTCTGTAACAAGAAATAGAGGCGAAATTTTGACAAGAGTGAAAGATTTCTACTCCAAATTATATGAAAGGGATGATATATGCACTCCAGACATCATGAAAGATACCAGTACCAGAGTTCCTCCAGTCCTTCCAGCAGAAGTTGCACATGCAATCAAGAACATGAAGCGAGGAAAAGCTCCAGGAGAAGATGGAATTACTGTAGACATCATACAAGAAGCAAGTGGAGAAATCGAAACAGTACTCGCCCAAATTTTCACTCGATGCCTTAATGAAGGAAAGATTCCTGAGGATTGGAACACCGCTACAATGATCCTGCTACATAAGAAAGGTGACATTGAGGATCTCGGAAACTACAGACCTATCAGCCTCCTATCAGTAGTTTATAAAATCTTCACTAAAGTTCTTTCACACCGCTTGAAGGTAGCACTAGACATGGCTCAACCGAGAGAACAAGCTGGATTCAGGAGTGGCTACAGCACAATAGATCATATCCACGTGCTGAGAGAACTAATTGAAAGAGCGAGGGAATATGAACTTCCATTGTGCATGGCTTTTATCGATTATGAAAAAGCCTTTGATTCGGTGAAACCATCAGCAGTTACAATGGCTCTGAAAACCTGCGGTATTGAAGATGCATACATTAATATTATTAATAACATCTATGAAAATGCAAGTGCAAAGATTAGGCTGTTTGAAAATACAACACACGTAAAAATTGGAAAGGGAGTGATACAAGGTGACACTATATCTCCGAAGCTCTTTAATGCCACATTGGAGGGTGTTTTTCAGTCGCTGAGCTGGGAAAACAAGGGGATAAAGATTAATGGAGATTATCTAACCCACCTTCGTTTTGCTGATGACGTAGTCATTTTTGCAACTACCCCATCAGAGCTGCAGAGTATGATCCAGGAACTTGCTGACAAGAGTAAAGAAGTGGTATTAAAAATGAACTTTCAGAAGACAAAAGTGATGTTCAATGCTTTTACAAGAAATGAAGATTTATCGATTGATGGAGAAAAGCTGGAGATAACAGACACGTACGTTTATCTTGGACAGCAGATATCAAGTGAGGGTCACATTGATGAAGAAATTAATCGGCGTACAAAACTTGCCTGGAGAGCTTTTGGAAGAAACAGCATAATTTTCAAGAGCAATATGCCGTTATGTCTTAAAAGAAAAGTGTTTGATCAATGCATCCTTCCAGTGCTTACGTATGGTGCAGAGACGTGGACCTTAACTAAAAGAGACATACAAAGGCTGCAGACAACTCAAAGAAGCATGGAGAGGTGCATACTTGGTGTAACCAGGAGAGATAAGAAGAGGAACTCGTGGATCCGAAAAATGACAAGAGTGGAAGACATCATGATCAGAGTTAAATCCCTGAAATGGCAATGGGCTGGACATACTGCCAGAAGGACAGATCATCGATCGACAACCGAAATTTTAGATTGGATTCCAAGGGACAGGAAAAGACCCAGAAGAAGACCACATAGGAGATGGGTGGATGAAATTCGAAAGTATGCAGGGGTGACATGGAGGAGACTGGCACAAGACAGACCGTTGTGGAGGAAACTTGGGGAGACCTTCGTCCAGCAGTGGATTGATAATGGTTGACAATGATGATGATGATGACACACACACACACACGCACACACATACATATATATATATAGCACACAGGCTGCAGACAACTCAAAAAAGGATGGAGAGGTTCATGCTTGGTGTAACCAGGAGAGATAAGAAGAGGAACTCGTGGATCCGAAAAATGACAAGAGTAAAAGACATCATGATCAGAGTTAAATCCCTGAAATGGCAATGGGCTGGACATACTGCCAGGAGGACAGACCAGCGATGGACAACCGAAATTTTAGATTCGATTACAAGGGACAGGAAAAGACCGAGAAGAACACCACATGGGAGATGGGTGGATGAATTTCGAAAGTATGCAGGAGTGACATGGAAGAGACTGGCACAAGACAGACCGTTGTGGAAGAAACTTGGGGAGACCTTCGTCCAGCAGTGGATTGATAATGGTTGACAATGATGATGATAATGATTGTGATATATATATATATATAGAGAGAGAGAGTTCTTCCAGTCCTCCCAGCAGAAGTTGCACATGCAATCAAGAACATCAAGCGAGCAAAAGCTCCAGGAGAAGATGGAATTACCGTAGACATCATACAAGAAGCAAGTGGAAAAATCGAAACAGTACTCGCCCAAATTTTCACTCGATGCCTTAATGAAGGGAAGATTCCTAAAGATTGAAACAACGCTACAATGATCGCCCTACATAAAAAAGGTGACATTGAGGATCTCAGGAACTAGAGACCTATCAGCCTGCTATCAGTGGTTTATAAAATCTTCACTAAAGTTCTTTCACACCGTTTGAAGGTAACACTGGACATGGCTCAACCGAGAGAACAAGCTGGATTCAGGAGTGGCTACAGCACTTTAGATCATATCCACGTACTGCGAGAACTAATTGAAAGAGCGAGGAAATATGAACTTCCATTGTGCATGGCTTTTATCGATTATGAAAAAGCCTTTGCTTCGGTGAAACCATCAGCAGTTACAATGGCTCTGAAATCCTACGGTATTGAAGATGCATACATTAATATTATTAATAACATCTATGAAAATGCAAGTGCAAAGATTCGTCTGTTTGAAAATACAACACACATAAAAATTGGAAAGTGAGTGAGACAAGGTGACACCATATCTCCGAAGCTCTTTAATGCCCCATTGGAAAATATGTTTTAATCACTGAACTGGGAAAACAAAAGGGATAAAGATTAAAGGAGATTATCTAACCCACCTTCGTTTTGCTGATGAAGTAGTCATTTTTGCAACTACCCCATCAGAGCTGCAGGGAATGATCCAGGAACTTGCTGACAAGAGTAAAGAAGTTGGATTAAAAATGAACTTTCAGAAGACAAAAGTGATGTTCAATGCTTTTAAAAGAAATGAAGATTTATCGAATGATGGAGAAAAGCTGGAGATAACAGACACGTACGTTTATTTTGGACAGCAGATATCCAGTGAGGGTCACATTGATGAATAAATTAATCGGCGTACAAAACTTGCCTGGAGAGCTTTTGGAAGAAACAGCATAATTTTCAAGAGCAATATTCCATTATGCCTTAAAAGAAAAGTGTTTGATCAATGCATCCTTCCAGTGCTTACGTATGGTGCAGAGACGTGGACCTTAACTAAAAGAGACATACAAAGGCTGCAGACAACTCAAAGAATAATGGAAAGGTGCAGGCTTAGTGTAATAAGGAGAGATAAGAAGAGGAACTCGTGGATCCGAAAAATGGCAAGAGTGGAAGACATCACGATCAGAATTAAATACCTGAAATGACAATGGGCTGGACATACTGCCAGAAGGACAGACCGTCGATGGACAGCCAAAATTTTAGATTGGATTCAAAGGGACAGGAAAAGACCCAGAAAAAGACCACATGGGAGATGGGTGGATGAAATTCGAAAGTATGCAGGGGTGACATGGAGGCGACTGGCACAAGACATACCGTTGTGGAGGAAACTTGGGGAAACCTGCGTCCTGCAGTGGATTGATAATGGTTGACAATGATGATGATGATGATGATATACTATTATTCTTAGAATTTCCACTGGTGCTTGAATTAGATTTTGCCTGTGTGCTATGGATTCTGAGATTCCAACTAAATGCTGTTATTACATTATAAAACCTTAGAATTCAGGTGTAGCTCTACTTTCAATAGTTGCCTTTCTGTTTTACCTGTGGGTATGGTAATAAAGTATAATAACTTTTTTGGCTTTACACCACGGCCCATAAAAAGTGGTACTGATTTTATGTGTCTATCTTAGGTCCGGATATTTTTGCATACGCTGACCGTTTATTTTTTCTCTTTTAGCTTCTCTCTCGTTTTCCCGCTGCACTGCTGACCAGAAAAGCTGCTCAAGGCTGTAACATGTATTTGATGGTAGATGCTGACTTTGATATCAGGTATGGTATATACGAGAAATTAGAAAGATGTGCCCTGAATTGGCAGTACTCTAATCACAAGGTGAACATGCAGCATATAATTCATGCTACAGACTGAAGCATTCTATTGGAAGATTCTATTCGGATTTGTTGGAGAAAAAGTGGTTTTCAAAGATTGGCTGACGAAAAGAAACAAATTGTGAAAAATGAAGAGCAAAACAATAAAAAAAGTGACATGCATTCTGATCTACCGGTAGTTTGAAGCATCCTCGAAGAGCAGGAAGTAATAGAGTATATTGATCAGTAGGTTGATATCAATAAAGAAGAATTGGTATAATAAATTGCGAACTTGACTGTTGGATAATGTGCAAATTTTTATGCACTTCTATGGTACTTCAAACGATATTGAATGAAAAACTATGTTGATGTGCTTGTGGATGGTGAAAGGTTCTATGCTGCTAAGGGAATATGCGAATTAAACGTATTTTACACAGCCTGACTGGAGGTTTTTATGCCGGACAGATTTACACACCATTGCAATGTTAAGACATGCCCACTGGCTTTCAAAACATTCAATTGTCTTGCAACAACACTGAGAAACACTACTATACCAAGAGGATCAATTATACTGGAATCTTATTTACATCCTGGAAATACTTAGTTCTAATGTTTCCGGTATATGTGCCTCTCCTCATATCTTTTGAAATGGTACATTAGGGTGGATCGAAAAAAACCCGAAATTCTCTTATTGAATCTCCCTAGTGCGGAAACGTTGTGAGTGAATGCCACTGAAAATTGTGGGAAGTAATTTTCAAATCGGTTTATATCTTTGGCTCTAAACAGAGGCTCAAAGTTTTGAAATTTCACTGAAAACATTAAATTTTCGGGTGTCCGTCGAAAACATCAGAATTACTAGGATCGAAATGCCCTTGAGCGGAAAAGGTTTTAATAACAATCAAAAACAAATGTACAAAGTATAATTCCAATCAGTTAGTTATTTCGGATCTGACCAAAGGCTGGAGGTTTCAAAATTTTACATAAAAAACGAGAAATGTGTTCGATTCTTTATAGATTAAAACTCGTCTCCGGCGTCTCATCATTGTCTCATAATTAATCAGTTTTACAAGATCTTGAGGTTGATTTTTTAAAATCATATTTGTAATCAAACTGTGGCATGACCTTCTTAGACAGTAGGGTGGATCGTGTGTATCCATCCCTATTGTCGTGCCCACACACGCGAGAGGATGCCTCAGTCATTAGTTTCAAAGCTTGAGTGTGACACGGAATCCGCTCAACAGCTTGAGTGTGACACGGAAATTGGGAGAAATCCCACCCTTTGCCCTTTTCGTAGAGAATCATCTGCGCCTCTGAGCTCACTCGGATCAAAACTGGCGGTGGTGAACTTCACAGTGCAACCAGTCGATAATATCTACGTAGTCCTTGGCTTCAAAGTTAAGTTTAGGTACAACAAAGCTGCGGAGAGATTCACTAACAGTCCCCTTTGCCATGGTTATTCTCCGGACTGCTAGTTGTATAATTTTGTCTCTATCATCGGTAAGCGTAGCTAACAGCAGATTTTTAGGGAAAGCGAAGAAGGCATTTCTAACAATGACTGGATAATAACCTCTAGAAGGTTCTCTGGCAAGATTCTAGATCTTCTAACGAGTTTCCATAAGTGCTTTGCACCATCGTCGATGCCGTGTTTAAATTTGACAGTAAACCATAAAGGTGTGTAAACTTTCATGACGTATTAAACAACCTTCTTGAATCCTGAAGATGGATTTGTAGTAGCGATGTATAGCCTCAATTATCTGTTTGCAGTTGTCAACCAACGGGAGTTTAAGAGCGGTCCCAGATTACGTTTACTGAGGTCAGATGAGCAATTGCCTGATTGAATTGCGTGTGAAATTTCCATCAAATATCTTTGGTCTGTACTCAAATCTGAAGCTGTAAATGAAGGTAAATCACAATCCTAGTGTTCATATTTGACTACGGGTAACTCTTGGCATCCAGGAAGTTATTTACCTATGGGACCATCATACGACTTGGGACCACTTGTTGGGCCATCTATATGTTTGAACACGTGTCCGATAGGTAGCTTAATCAAATGGAGAAGGAAAATTATCCATAGCAAAGGCCCGCCAATTTTTAGCACGAGACAACGAGTTATACTGGATTTGCACCCGGTATTTACTGCGGTTCCATTACAACCGATTACTTGAAGTTCACTGAAGTCACAAACTTTCGAGACTACGTACTCATATAAGCTGTCGGCATTTTGAAGTTCGGTTCCAGATTTGGGAGTCACATGTCCAGCATATTGGGACGACGGCTCCTTCACTAGCGAGATGTGTTCTTTGGGACGGTTCTCCGGGAATAATTTGCTCCGAGGTTCACTGGGGCTAATGTCTGGTCCTAACGACCAACAAAATATAAACCTCTCAAAGCGGTATCGAACGAAGGTTTTGTTTAAAGCTGCTTACAACATTTTTCCTTTTCCCTTCGAATTTTCCGTTTGTTTTTTACAAGTGAAGTGTCTAATTTCGATATGTGGCCCGTATCCTGAAGTACACTACATGCTATTGCAGCAGTTGCTCTGTAAGGCGCATTAAATCGCTGAATACTAATTACAGTTGCGCAAAGTGGTACTCGCATTTCAGAAGGTGATTGAGTTGACTTACTGGTAATCGGGCGATGCAAATCACATGTTCCTACGTCCGAAATGAATTTGGTTTCTGTTTCCATTGGATCGTCGTCGTCAGCCCCACTAGAAACGCACGCAGCGTCCTATTTCCTGGGAAGAGCAGAATCTTGTAATTTTCTCTGGATTAATTTTTGGAGCTACTGTGTTTCAATAAGATCAACGGGACCTAAAATTTCCTGGTTGATCTCTGATCCAGAAGAAACAGTGGTTCTTTGGCTTAGACTTTATTCACTGAAGGGCAAGTGCATTTATTTATATCCGATCACTTGCAAGCAGCTATATCAAAAAGTGTTGCACTTGCTTTATGCCTAAACTTTTCAACCATATCTTTCACTGCTTGACCTTTAGGAATACGTCTATTTGAACTCTTCCTGTTAACGTACTTCTTGTGATATGAGAGCAACATAGCACACACACGCTGCTCAGAAACTGTTGGAATCGACGCACTTTGAAATAACTTTTAAATTTTTCGAGCCACAGTGTCTGAGATACATGAGAAACTAGGTTCGTGTTTTCTGTCAGTATCCAAAATAATGCTACGTATCTCGTTGAAACGACACCTTATGACATCTTCATATGTCGGATGCTGGCTGTCACACAGATCTTTCGGGATTCCAAAAATGGGACAAACAAATGTTTGTCTAAGAGAAGGCTATGAACTTAAATACTTCGGAATTGCCATCGCATTTGCCATTACCCCAGGGAAGTTATACTGGTTCGTGCCATTACAGTCAAACTAGCGGAAATGGCGCGGCTCGGGTGGTGGCCTCAGATAACTTCTCCCACCCACCCAACCCCACGTTGGTAAGCTACGCTGATGAATCTACCTGCACCGTCTAATTGCAGACTTCACAGGGAGAAGTAAATCTCTCTCATAGGTTTGAATTTTCTAGATTCCTGACTGCGCTGAGACAGTTAGCCTGTCAGTCACCGGAAACCACAGTCTTTCACTCGGACAGAATCGGTCCAGGGACCTGTGGGGTTCTGCCTCCCCACAGGACCAGTATCTTGCACCCTTCAATCATAGCCCGTCTGTGCGACGTGCTATGGGCTGGGCAAACAAAATGTTCAATAACTTTTCAAATCACTTGGCTGGGAGATCGACCGCCAACGGGAGTTTTAGGGACTAGAGTCCTTTATTCGGTATCTAAGAAAAAACAAGAAAATACATGCACATGTCAATATGAGGGTCTCAAGCAACCCTCTGACAAATATTCAGCACAAAATCATATTAAACACACAAAATTAATTAATTACAAGGTCCGCAGGACTAGTGCAAGTGCTGCGGTGATGACCCCGGGCCAGAGTCATCAGAAACACATTGGTCAAAAGACCAACAAGCTCCTAATTCGATAGCAACGTACCTCTGGGGGTACCACAATCTGTCAACCATAGTTGACCCGATTTTGTTTTGCTCAAGTTCCATAATAAGACAAGGACATGTCTTAGTGAAGCTAGAGTGAGCATCATCAAGCTTCAGGCGGAATTTAGCATTTGCAGCTGAGCAGTTGTTGCACTTCGGTGTGGCTGCACACTTGTGGTGCTGGTGCCCAACTTCACCGCAAATGCCATACCTATCTTCGGACTCTGGACAGTTGCTCCGGAAATGACCGTAGCCATTGCACCGGAAGCACCTGACTTTGCGCAAAAACTCCTTTATGCGCAGCACTGACCAACCCAAGTTCAGTGAATTCAGCCTCACTAATAGCTTGAAGGCTTTGGGCTCCAGATCTACAACCCAGTGGACCCTGTCTTCCTTAACCTTGATGTGAAAACGAGGTGTGAGCCTGATTTCGAGGTCAGGGTTCTGCCCTCGAATCCCTTCCTCTAACTCCTTGCTAGAAAGTTCCCCGTCGACGCCTTGTACTATCAACCGGGGTAATCTTTTTCGTGGCGATGTGGAAAGCGTTAAATATTTGGTCATCGGATTGCTTCTCAACTCCTGGGTGAGGCGGTCAAGCTCCTCTGGACATAAACACTGCACCGCAACCCCTCCCTTCCTAATGTCCCTAATGCTTTTGACCCCTAGCTGAACTTTGGCTGGGTTGACCGCAGTTCGCAGAGTGTTTTTTTCATCCTCTTACGACGTACTCTCGACAGTGGGATAGTCAAGGAGAACATGTCTCCTGTCCCCCGACTTTTTCATTTGCTTACGTGCGGCGGGCGAAGGTCCTTTCACCGTACTAGTCCCTTTCCTTGCCGCTTCGGCACAGGAAGCCACTTTGGACTCGTCCTGGCTGCGCGACTCCAGAGCTGCGAACAGCCAACATTCTAGGGCTGCCGACTCATGTGCTAGCGCGATGCAAGCCCTGCGGATCTCTTTTAGGGCAGCTTTCATTTGTTCTCGACCTGGGGAAGTGACCCGGGAGTCCCTAATATCGGACTCTACTTCCCCTAGGAGAGAGAAGATGCGGCACAAGAAGGCCGATGGTGTTTGGCACCAGGCAGCAACGCTTCATTCTGAGGTGGGTAGACCAAGACAGGATGGCTGGATTGGCTGAAACGGAGCGTGAACGCGATAGTATTTTTGCAACGCATTTCGTGTTTTTTATGTAACATTTTGAAAATTCAAGCCTTTGGTCAGAGCCGAATAAATTCACTGATTGGAATTATACTTTATACATTTGTTGTTGATTATTATTAAAACCTTTTCTGCATCAGGACATTTCTATCGGAGTAATTCTGGTATTTTCGACGGACTTTCGAAGATTTCATGTTTTAGTGAAATTTCAAAATTTTGAGCTCTCTGGTCAGAGCCAAAGATATTAACCGATTTGAAAAATATTTCCCACGATTCTTAGTGGTGCTCACTCAAAACGTTTAAGCACTGGGAGTTTCATTCAGAGAATTTCTGGGTTTTCGACCCAACCTAGTGTTCATACTCTTCGTCGTTTTGTGCGATCGTATTTTCTGGCCTGGAAAGCTTGCTACTCTTTCATTTTCATAAAAAAGGATATAATAATATTTTCCATAATATTATAAGATATGTATATAAATAAATGTGAGTATTTAAAATACTCTTGAAATCTCTTTAATTAACAAATATCGCAAGAATTGAAATGAAGGCATGCATTTACTAGTTAATAATTTTATATTTTCAACATTTTTCATGAAAGAATCTTCAGATAAAATACAACTTACTGATACATTTGCCTCATTCAATATTTCTTTAAATAACTGTGTATCTATTTTCTGTACTGGTTTATTTTGCAGAAAAAAACATAGGTTTTCACGAAAGCGCATTACAATTTTTGTCATCACTTTAAATAAGATTCTTCTATTTTATGTCCGACATCATGTTTCGCCGTTAGGATTTTAGATACTATTTTGCTACATTTCATTAACTATACTTATATTTACATAATTAAAATTGAAGCTAAAAATTTCAATCTCGAAGAGACCTAATTTTGTTTAAGAACTACGAGAAAGAACTGACATTCACGAATTCAGCTTACACGCCTAATGTAGTCGAGAAACCGTTTCATCCATAGCATTTTTTTCAATTGGTGCACTGTTGAAGTGCTGCACTCTGTTTGCATTTCAATTCCATCTTTGATCTCCGTGTTATACAGTAACACCCCGAGTTACGTAAATTCGAAGTTACCTGATAATTGCTGCCTCTAAATAAAGCTTCTGTGAACTACTAACTAGCGCGTTCGAGAAATTCAATTGCAGCCTCTGTATCTGCACTTGCTGCCTCACCCGTGACCTTCATCCTGACGTAAAAAAATGAAATTCTGCAAACTACTTACTAGAGCGTAAAAGTCGAAATGTAAACTGCTTGAAACACTATCTATAACTACCGGTTTAATTATAAGTTTGAAATACTTTGCCATCCTTTCATTTGGGTATTTTCTTCATTTTGAAAATAAATTCTTAATAATCAAAGAGTATGCAGTATTTAGATCGAAATATTATTTTATATAACATAATTTCAATAACTGTCAGGATTCCTTCCCATTCGAATCTGTTGATGTTCGAGAGCTGCAGCTCCAACCCTAAAAAGAGAAGTACAGAAGCAACCCTCCAGAATTTTCAAAATGCCGTTGCACATTGTTTTTTTTTTTTTGAACATTATACAAACTAGTGAATTTCAAAAGACTATGTTTGGAAAAAGTATTATATTCACCTTGCATTCCTGAAGAATTCACTTTGCTCTCCACTTACACATAATTTCATGGAGTCAAAGATTCAATGTGAAAAAGTGCTGACATATAATTTCTAGCATTTTGTAACCTACAGATTCAGCACTCGAATAATAGACGCATATTTTTGCTTACACCAAATTTGACGCAGTGTATAGGACTCTAGAAACGCGTCAGATAATTTATATTCTTAGTGAGGAACTGATCACGATGACAAATATTTTATTCCGTCATCGACAAAATTCATAATTTTCCTCTTTAGTGCTACGAAAATGCAACAATTTTTTTTATCTGTTTACCTTCTGTTCTAACGTAACGAAATGTTTTTGCGTCGTGTGCAAATGACTGTGTTGGGATTCCTGTCTCTTCAACCGAATACTTTGTTAAGCCCAGTTCTGTAGCTAGGTAATTTACGTTCCTACGTAATTATATTTGCTTTGATACCGACGCTTCTGTGATTACGATTAGAAGTAATGCTTCACGCGTGCTATTTGCTGCTCTGCAGAGTGCAAATATTACACAGTTAAAATGCTGCACATTTCCGTCGACGATAGGAAGATAAGCTAACGGAGCTGTTCGGGGTTGTAGCACTATGAGACCATCATCTCACTCAGTTTACCACTTGGTATGACTACATCCTTCTCCGTGTTTAAGCATGATCTTGATCTAATGACTGCTCCCTAAAGAGTATTATTGTTGCACAGCTTCAAATCAAGTAGAGGGCGATTCCTCGAGACAATCTGCATGCTTCCCATATTTTCCCGATGCAACTACTTTCAAATGTGCTCAGTAGTTCGTAGGGTCTTGTAGGCCAGACGATTTCTTTCTTTCTGTAAGAGATATGCTGGAGATTAATCGAACGCAACCAATAACACAGCAAAGATATTCACAACGACCGTCTGACAACTATTAATAACTAAACAACTCTCTCTGTACGCGATTGGAAAGCACTCAGGATCCGACATGGATATTTATTGGCGGTGAAAATTTAGACACTCGATGTCTTGCGAAGAGATACTTTCGTACATGCTTTTACAATTTGCTGAGGATTTTATCGGAATATTCACTTCGGTGGTTCATTTCTTCTTTATGAGTATATACTGCGAGTATCCTCATAAAAGACAAGAAAACAGTATCCAAATGTTCTCAAAAGGTATATTACTTTCAGCACTTAATTTTAACTGTTTACGAATTTTTCTAATGAGATTTTTTAATCCCGCTTAAATTTGTCTACTCCTCTCACATATATTCCGAAGCAAACCTAAGCAAACGAATATATAGTTTATATCGGAATTTATCTGTATATTTGCTTTGAAAAATGCTTGATTGGGATACGTCCTAAGTCAATCAGAAAATCAAATCTGTCACATCATTTCTCAGCTTTTAGAAAAATTCCTTAGATGAACAGCAGCGCTACCGCGGTTGTTTAAGTTTCGTGGTAGTCTTCGTAAACACTCGGGATATTTGATGGTGTGATGCTCGCAAGAAATTCAGGGTCTGATTTTAACACTATACTGATTCTATCCCTTTCTTAAAAGCAGTGATCCTGATTTCTAGACGAATAATGCCTTATAGATTTAATTATTACAGGATTACAAAAAACCGGAAAAATTGCTAAACATGAAAAAAACAGGATTACATTTGGTGTATCAATGTGATTGAAATATCGATTCCACAGTTTCGCAAAGATGGAAGACTCAAAGGTGACGAAAATCTCAGCCTGATGAACGATTTAAGGATTAAAATATGATGAACTACGTGGGAAACTTTTAATAAGTTATTGGAAAGATTATATATATGTATATAAATATTGTTTCATGCAAAGTGCTACGATCATCAGAACACTTAGAAATCCATTTCAAGAGTTGAAGGAAAACTCCTTCATTAAACATGAATTACAGAAAGTGAGACGGTTCGGTAATTTAATGCTTCTCTTCTTGCAAATCGATTGGCTGCAAATTTTCCACATGTAATGCATTCTTTACATTGTTGTAAAAGGAAGGAGAAGAAACGGTGAATAAATTACAAATACGTGGAAATGTAAATAGAAGATGTCATCGCTCAGTTCAAATTATTTTATAAACAACGTATAGCAACTGAAAAATTGTTGTTCTGACACCGCCAAGATCGAACTCCAAATCTCTCGATAATGGGCCGAGTGCGCTCGCTTTACCTATGATGCTAACAATTCACAGCATTAAGTGTGGTTTAACAGTCAGCATCTGACTACACAAACCCATATCGATGGGTTCAGCAATAGATATGTCGCCATCTGGTGGTATTAACAGCACGGTCGTGTGCAGCGAATGCCCTCGGCTACTTATCGAGTGATCTGGATTTCGATCTCAGCGGTTTCGGGACAACAATGTTTCAGTTGCTATGCGTTGTTTATAAAATAAGGTGGACATAGCGATGACATCGTCTATTAAGGAAGGAACAGTTTTCAGAACTTTGTTTCAGAACATATCATTTCCATTTATGAAGGGAAAATATTTGCAGTTTAGAAAAATAATATCTTTGCTCTAGCCATTATACAATATTCGCCAAGATACTGAAATTCATATTAACACTAGGCAAACTCTTAGAACGGTGACGAGTCTCGTTTAAAAATTTATCTGGATATCTATTTGTTATGATAATAACCCAAATTTGCGTCACTCTCTTTTTTTAACTTTCCGCTTGTTTTTTTAAAGAATTGCAATTATATTCTTTGCGCACTTATAATCACAATATCATAATGTTGCTCGATTTTATGGTACCTACTCTTTTTCGATAAACATATTTAACCCAGAAATAAAAAAAAAGTATTTGCTTGATTATTAAATTGTAATTCATAGCTAAGTATCCGGTAATACGCTAATATAATTTATAGTTTAGTAGAATATTTCGCAATTGTATGAATACTGGAAAAAAACTTTTTTAGTAGCATTGAAAGAATAAACGAAAAGTAACATGAATTGCTTTGTTCTGTGTTCATACAACTAATACTATTGCAACACAAACAAACATAATTATTGCTGATCCCACAACTGAGAACATGAAATGTTTTATTATATAATTGAGTAAAATTAAATTACGTTAGTAATTAAATTTAATTTTGTACATACTTCTACGCCAATATATCGGATTTCTAACATCATTTCGGTATTTTAGGTACATATTGTGTACCGTTCCTCGCTATAAATTGCTTCAATGTAATTTAAATACTTGCAGAAATGAATCTTGCGTGATTGCTGAGAGTAACATTTTTGTTTTCTGTCATTGTGCCATTTGGAAGACGGAACATTTCAAAGTACGTGTGCTTCATTATAATCCTGATTTTTCTAAGATTATGCATGCTTCGCTATAGTTAGATAGCTATTATTCCCAGCTAGTAGTTGCTAAAAACATGCTCATTCAGTGAATCTTTCCCGATATAATATACGAATGTTTGCCCAGTAAGAATGGACCTTTTTTTTATTGAGAGTTTAATGAACACCGTGAGCAACTCAATGGGCTATAAGCAGTCGCCCGTTCCTAATTTAGTTCCACTGACTACAGGGAAGAGAGAGAGAGAGACAGTGCCGTAAGACAAACCGTTGCCTACCTAATTGAAGGATACCTGTCGTTTTCCGATAAACTTGTCTGACAGCAAAGTTTCTAATTTTGGCCAAGGAGTGGCGCTAGCGATACGTACAAACAGTAGGCTACGTGAAAACGATTCGCAAGTCATTTCACGCCGTTGCTTCACGTGGTTTGTCATGTTTTGAGCTCGCCTTGTTGCACTTGGATTAAGCTCACGAGTTTCAAATTATTTCTGCTTGTGTTTTACTTCAATTCAATGCTTGGCCTTCCCCATTTGTTTGAATGTCAGTAGCTAGCTTCGTAGGCTACGCTACGCAATGGTGCTGTGTTGTGTACCTTCCTGTTTGTCAACCACCTTACATGACGGGTGAGAAAATCGAAACCTTACGGTCAGACAAGTTTTTTGAAAAACGACAATCATTCTTCTTTTACGTAAGCCACGCTTGTAGGCATCTCTCGTGGACGTATGTTGACTGAAAAAGGCTACGTCCTTACTGATGCAAAATCCAGTGTAGTAAATATCAGGAGTTCACCCCAATCTTTTCATATTCAGCTATAAAATAACATTTAAAATATTTTCATTTTTAGAAATATTTTTCAAATAAATGTAACTAAGGTGAAATTCATCTAAATACGTGGCGTCAGTTGAATAAATAAATCCATCGCTCTTTCCACGTTAAGCAACGCACAGCAAATGAAAAATTGTTATTCGGCCGCCGTCGGGGAAACGAGTCCCGAATATCTCGATATCCAGCCGAGCGCGTTAGCCTTACACCACAGCGACCAACAATTCACGGTGCTATGTGGGTTTTTATTTTTATTTTTCAGTCAGAATCTGACATCATAAATCCGTAAGATGGGCTTAGCTACTGAGACGTCTCCATCTGGTGGGCATTAACGGCACCGGCTGTAAATAATTATAGCAATAATCCAAAAGGCGAAAATCATCTAAATACGTGGCGTCAGATTTATGATGTCAGATGCTGACTGAAAAATAAAAACACACATAGCATCGTGAATTGTTGTCCGCTGTGGTGTAAGGCTAACGTGCTCGGATGGTTATCGAGAGATTTGTTATTCCATTCCCCGACAGTGGCCGAATAACAATTTTTCTGTTGCTGTGCGTTACTTAACGTGGAAAGAGCGATGGCTTTATTTATTTAAATGGGACTAATGTAAAATAAATATTTTTGTACTCCTATTTGCAGAGTAAATTCCCCCTGCTATGTGTACTGCAAATAGCAATAACCTACTATCCTCCACCCCCTTAAAAAATCAATACTAAAAAATGTCAAATTCTGAATTTTCTGGTAAAATACTTCTTTGCTGTTATTTTAATTTCGAACCATTTTTTGTCGAGACTTTTCAAAACGGGTTTTATTTATTTTGGTTTCTTAATGATCAAGGGCTCTCAATGGCGTCGCTATTGTGTTTGGAAGCTGTAATCTACTTCCAAAGGCACCCGAAATAAAAATAACAATGATAAATAAATTAAAAGTAAAATAAAGAATCCCCTAAATTCTTCTGTGTATTAATAAAAATAAAAATAAAATAAAAAAATCTTGAGTGGCAACTGGATGTTATATACACTGGCGGAAAGTGAAAAAAGAACACCAAGAAAGAGACGTCTGATACCAACGAAATTTATACAGCATAATAACGGAATACAGAGGATAACGTGATCAAAACATTATGGCAAAATACAGCTGTATTTGCTGGTAAATTGAAAAATAACATTTCCATGTAATATGGTTAGTACGAGGTTGAACCGCCATGAACTGCGCCACACTGTACAAATCTAGCATGGAGTCTGTCGTACAGAGGTTGGATGTAAGTTTGGGGTATTGAGTTCCAAGCATCCTCAACCTGGACGCGTAATTCGGGGATGGTCGTGGCTGGTCGTAGAGACCAGATAAGTCGTTGTCCCATAAAATCACACACGTGCTCAACGGGGGACAAATCCGGTGAACGTGCAGGCCATGGAAGTTGTCTCACACCCTGAAGTGCATGTGGCGTTGCACGTGCCGTGTGTGGGCGTGCGTTATCTTGCTGGAAAACACCACGATGGACCGACCTTACAAATGGTACAACAACGGGCTAAATGATGTTGTTGATGTAGGAGGTGCTGTTTAACGTACCCGGTACAAACACTAGTTGAGTACGGGAGTGATAGCTGATCGCTCCCCACACCAGAAGACCAGGTGTAGGCCTTGTGTGTCGCTGGCGAATGCAAGAAGTTTGGAGACGCTCCTCTGTGCGTCTGCGAACACGCATACGGCCGTCGGAGGCTCCCAAGCAAAATCTGCTTTCATCGCTAAACACGACAGATCGCCATTGCGTTCTCCAGTGCAGACGTTGGCGACACCACTGCAGCCGTTCCTGACGGTGGGCTAAGGTCAAGGGTACATATGCCAGAGGCACACGTGCAGGTAGCCCTGCATCTAGTAGACGGTTGCGGATGTTTCGCACAGTCACCTGAGGTGAAACAGCAGCTCGGATTTGCGTCGCAGTGGATGTTCTGCTTGACAACGCCTCTCTTCTTATGCGTCGATCAGTCCGCTCATCAGTCCGTCTGGTACACCCGGTTTCACGTCTTCTCGTGTGGGAATGTTCCTCGGACCATCTACGCCACCATTGTACAACCACCGATACTCCCCATCCAATTCGCTACGCAATACGAAGATACGACCACCCGACCTCGCGGAGTCCGACTAGACGACCTCGCTCAAAATCCGATAACTGCTAAAATCGTACTTGTCTTCCATGTCCAGGATTTACAGCTTCTTCAGGGTCTTCGCACGTGTCCATCCGCCGACGACTGATTACATTCACTTCGCCGTACTCCTTAAATGCCACCGACGATAATTTGCATATAATGCCGTGCTTTGGCGTAAGCGCTCACCGGTTAGTCCCGAAATTAACATCACACCTACGTAAACTCAACCCCATTAACATATATAAATTTCATGATCGTCCGCCAGTTCCTTCTTGGTGTTCTTTTTTACTTTCCGGCAGTGTATATATTCATTCCGTTTCAGTTAAACATCATATAAAAACACTTAAAAGATGTCCATTTAACGGGCTTAATTCAATCGCCGGCGATGCCCCACCCCAGTCGTGTTACGAATTAAATTTTTAATGATGATCGTAACTCACCCTGCAGTCAATTTAATTTTTATTTCGAAAATCAACTGTTTTAATTTTGTTTGTCGATCGACGCCTCAAGAAAATGTGCATGTGTTCTTTTTTCTTTTCAAATATTTTAAGCATAGCTTACATTTTCGGTAGCGTAACCGGAATATCTGCCGTTCTCCGCTCCGACCTTCGATTCTGTAAATAAGGATCAGTACTGTCATCTTCTGCCCGTTTCCGCGGAGTTTTGTCCCGCACTTGAACAAAGAAAATTTGGAAAAACGACAGGCACCCTTCGATTACGTAGGCAACGGTGCTACTAAAAGGGAATATATAAAAGCGTAATTGAAAAGAAAATTGTTGCTCTTAAAATTAAAATCACACGTTGCATGCTCATCCCGTGGTGCTCTGTTATATTGAGTCATATAAAATCCATAAAGTATTTACCTCCAAAACTTGACAGACACAAATCATCCCAGATTTTCTAACACATTTTGATATTAAGACATTTCGTGGGAAGTAAATTCAACACTGGAGCTCTACTTCCGAGGCACTACGTGTTTGCGGAATTGTTTAAGTTTTCCATTGTGACACTGCTTGTTACTCTACACCATATGAATATTTTCACATCATATAGTAGGCATTTGAAAAGTGAAACTGTGTTTTTTTCGTTAATACGCAGTTGGACTTGCGATACCTACTTGGGTTGTGAAGGAGACAGAGCGTTAACCAATAAGGTTTTTTGTTGGATTGGAGGCTTTATTGATTTTTTTTCCTTGTAATGCATTGAATAATTTTATTTTTCAAGTATTCTTATATTGCTGGCTTCATAGTTATTTTACCAATTATGTTGTCCCCTGGACGTTGTGTTGAGGCACAGCTATAGGTATTAGGGTGGAGCGAAACACATTTTTTTTAATTTGAAACGTCACCATGTGCAATAGCTGCGATTTTATTACTGAAATGCCCCCCCCCGAAATATGGATGACATTATTTGATATCTTAGGCTTCCCCAAGAACCTCGAAGTTTGAAAGTTACCGGGAAAAACGGTTTAAAAACACCCGCTTTCTCCATTTTGTAAATATAAAAAAAATACTGTATCACCATGTTAGTTGAAATCACCTTTGAGTGTATATAGACTGGAAAAAATTCAGCAGACGTGAGTCAATTTCTTAGGCTTCCCCATAGAGCTCAAAATGTGTCATATTGCTCCGAAAATGGCACCCGTTATGTAAATATGATAGACGCCAGCCTTACCTAGTAGCATAACTTCAGGGGTGAGTTTATTTCATTTGGAAATCAGACTTTTTTTTCAAAAGTTTGCATCAGCTTCCTATCCGAAATCTTTGCTCTGATGAATCCATCTCTTGCAAGAAGGCCACACACATGACCAGAAGAATCTGTTACAATCTCAATATTCCTCTCTACTGCCTGAGAATGACAGGGTATTTTTGTAAATTCGTGGCAAGAATTTGGATATTTTTCCGACTGTAGTAATTTCTGAAGCCCATCGTCTTCCATTTCTGTGTGATGGGAGGCTCAGTCACAATACACTCTTGTCAGTCGATTAGTTCGATGTAATCATTGCTCTGGAAATTCAGCTTAGGAATCCGAAACTTCCTAATGGTAGCTGTTTGTTCGGAAAGTTTCCTGGCCTTCATGATGAGTCGAACAGCAAGCTCACGGACATACCTTCTGTCGTCAAACAACATTACAACATTGCAGCGAGCAAGTTTTCTGAATGCGGAAAGTACGCATTGTGTTGGAAGACTCTGTTTACAATATCCTTTAAATTATCTGAAAGATACTGAAACCGAGATATAAAAAGCTGCAACCTTCTTGGACCATTTTTACAGGTACCGCTACATTTAATCGTGAATCAGGATGGTGCATATATAGTTTCATTATGAAGGTGGCTAATGAGGCAAGTTGTGGTGTTGGATCACTAGTTCCAACATACAAACGCAGAATACTATTTGCGAGGGTCAGCCAACGGGTATATGCAAGTGTTCCAGAAACTCGATTTGCCACATCTTGTGGGCAATCACCTGCAGAGACTTCCTTTCAAATTTCCCACAAATAAAGTTGATCCCATCTAAGATCTCCATTGTTAATGTTGGACTGGAAAAAATTTAATTTTCTGGAAATTAACGATTGGAAGGTTTGAGCACGACTTCAGGCGCTTTCCAATCAATCTACTAAATCCTCTTGGACCTGATGCTTTCACATCGAGTTCTTCAGTGAGGTGGCGTAAAGGCAGCTCATTAAAATGAAGTTGACATAATTCAGTGCACGGAGGGATTGAGCTTCTCTTCAAGGGGCCTAATTATACCTGCATTTGTGCCGGTATTAATCACTTTCCCGTCACTTCCAATACAAACTAATTCCTTCTGGTCCAATAAGCTGAAGATACCGTCGGAAATGATCTTTGCACTTTTGCTCTTCGGTGCAAAATATCCCAAATAGACCGAAATCGGTTCTTCAACAAGTGTAATATGCTCCTCCCATTCCTTTCGCTTGTGCCACTTGCCATCATCTGTCTGTATATTCGTAAGAGCTTCATCACTTTGTCCGTCCCAAAGTAGAGCTACAATCTTGCGACCAGTCAAGTTTACCTGATCTTGAAATGTTTAACAGATCTTTTTCCTTTCTCGTCGTACTTTATGCCGGCAAATAACAGATACGTTACATTCTGTCGACTGAACCGGTTCACTTACATCATAAAGCAACGCCGACGCAAGATCAGCTGCCGCTCGATCGCTGGTGTCTCGCCTCTCGCACTGTCTAGAAAATGCAGACAGTGTCATTTGACGCCTAGGTTTTGAAGAGCGACGTGGAGTGAAATCGTAATCTTTCTCCGAGGCCAACAAATATCTAGAACCCGGCTCGTCTGGTTTTCCTGCAGAATTAGTATTTGTATCCTCTTCTGAAGGATCATCCTCGACTCGCAGGGCCGATATCAGTGATGCAGTTTTCTTTAATTTCCTACGGACGTGTTCTTCCCTATCACTCATTCGAGCTGATCGTTTCTTCAGTACACTGGTGGTTTTTGCGTCCAGCCCACATACTATCATTCTTTTGTTTGTTCTCTGGTCCATTTAAAAGTCTCGCTCTTTCACGGGTACCTTTTTGGCAGAGCTGCATTTGAAGGTTCTAAAACATTTTGACTTGCATGAACATATGTCAAAGAGACGTTGCGAATCTGCACGGAATTGTTCAACCTTCTTTCGGTAGGTTTCATCCATTCTTGCAGCGTGTTTTTTCAGCTTTTGGATTCCAGTGTTGTATGCGGTAAAACGCTTTGCAACTGATTTCAGGAGCGATGTCGGAAGAGATGCTCTCCACTGAAATTAAGAGCAATTTGTGATATTTAGCGCTAACATCAAACTGAAGGTATTGCTCAATGTCTACAGAAACGTTACGAAAGAAATGTGTCTGCTCTGCCCCCATGGATCACATACAAAGAACAAAACTGTTACTTACTGGATGATTAGTCTTTATCAAGACTGTACCAAAAATATTATGTGTGGCCCAGAACTTTAATAGTGCATATTTTCCTACTTCATTTATATGGTAAATGTGAGCTTCCCGAAAGTATACTATTTGTGTGATAAAATCAAGTTTCTGCTGATATTAAAAGTTTCCTTGTCCTGAACAAAATTTTTCGACAAATCAATGCAAGTAGGAATAATGAAAGCAAATTAAAAAACCCAATGCTGATTTTATTCTCCCAAAACTAAAGTTCATTTTATACGCGGGAAAATCATATGAGTATACTCGGTGGATATGTATCAATTCCTTAAACTCCTGATTAAATCACTGGATCGGTAACTTAATTACTCCTGTTGATGAAGATGCTGAGAAACATAGTTAAATCGATAGTTTGGCCAATATCACTCCTTCCATTCTAGTAGAAATGAAAATAGTTTTAGGTGAGTTAGAGCATAATTTCACCAGGAATTCTAAGGGATTTATACACGGCAGAATACCAGATATTATATGTCCATAAACATAATTTCTTTTCTTATATATTTCAGTAAATATGGGAAAGAGCTGCTAAGAACGAATTCAAATCTATGAGGATATCATTGCAATAAAATACGGTTACCCAGAGCTGTAAGTCCCAAACTGGGTTGGAGCTTGTATATCAATAGTGAAGGCACATACTGTAAGATGGTGAAAACCTAGCATATTGAAGGATTAACCATTGTCTAGAATTTTTTTTGGGACTTCATATCACAAATAATATATTTTTTTTCAACGAAACCTTAGGTACTATTATCTGTACGGGGGGTATACTATTATGGGTAACGAAATAAAGACATTTTTCTTTTCGAGCAAGAGTTTCACAATATAAAAGTGTTTAACCTTTTCTGGTACTTTTGCAAGCATTTCTTCGCTGAAGAAGATTTGGAAAATAAAATTCTTGGTGGCATTTCCGATTTCATGCCTGAAAAAGAAAATAACCTAAACTGTTTGAAATCCTAGAAATTTTTCTGTAGCCACAGCGAGAGAAAATTATGAAATTGGAATATCTGGTTCGCAGCAGTAAATCAAACTTCGAACCAGATGAAATGAACAAGCAGAAATCAGATCTCATCGTATATCGTTAACGACAAATATATTGTTCACCGTTAATCGCCTTTCTAGGAGTGTTTTCAAGTTTATTTAATGACACCTTTATCAGTGATAACGAAACTCGCGGTTCCGCCAAGTGTAATTTCTTTTTAAATTAAAATAAAAATAAAATAAAAACACAACTGAACATTTCAATTTCCTCAAATTCATTGCATAATATGAAAAGTTTGTCAAACGTTCTGCAGTAATTTCTCCCGTAAAAAAGTTATATACCAAAAATATAGTTAATGTATTTTTTGTGTTTCTTTTGTCGGGACAATTTACAAAACGGAATGACTATGTTTCGAATAAAAAGGAAAAAAGACGCCATTATATGAGTAGATACGTCACAAGATTACGATTTTAGTTACAAAAATAGAACACTATTTGTTTTGCCATAGAACATTGTTTGGCACGAAATCTCTAGAGCAAAGTTGCGTAATGGATATGTATTGGGAGGTTATTGGAAGAAGTGCATGTCAGTGTTCTTTTGTAACTGCTGCAACAAAAACAGAAAGTAACTGTTGTCAATTACTTTTATTTATTTTGATGACAATTATTATATAGACCATACAGGGAATTTTTTCTTCAAGTCCTTAATTTTACAAAAGCTGGCGCCCATAAGCCGAATAGCACATATTGTTTCAAGAGAAAAACGTCCTGGGCAAATACGTTATTCCAATGCAGAATTAATATATTAAAATAAAACATATTATCATATGCGCATGGCAATATTGTAGTTCCCAGCTCAAATCATACACTTTAAATGGTGTTTCCGGGAATAACACAAGCGCTTAAAAATAATTATGATAGAACTCTTTTACCGTTTTGTATCGACAATTTATAATATCATTGTATCGACAATTTATATATCAAATGTATTATGACTCAATATTTATATATTGAGTCATAATACATTTGACTTAAAATTCATAAACTACCGTAAAATATTCGTAATTATCTTAGCCGTTATTTATATAGGAAACATTTACACCAAAATTACAGTGATACATTTCTATATACTTTATGCCCTTCATTTTGGTTTTTCTATGTGGATGTAATATTTGGTTTAATCTGTAAAAGAGGTATTCGCTAAACACAAAAAGCACATATACTACAGCACACACCTATGCAAAAGCTACTTTTATTTGAAATAATTTTGTTTAAAGCGATTGGGAAAACATTCTTTTGAGCACAAAATGACGATTACAGATTACTGAGTATCTTGCTCTCAAAGTCACTACCTTTGGGTTACAAAGGTACTGGGCATGTTCAAAAAATTAATCTATAGTATAACAATGAACGCTGTACACGCGTGCAAACCCTTTCAAGCAGTACTCAGGGAGTTGCACCTTGTGCGGCCAAACTACTTTCAGAGCAAAATCAAATAAACGCTTCACACTGGTAAAAACAGTTTTAGACAGGCGAACCTTGAACGCGTTGGAAGCGTTCGCACGTCTCAGCAGTTAATAAGACGGAAAATACAGTACAGTATGCGGTCGTATTAGTATTCTCTTATCTTTCAGCTGACCAGAAATTAATACCGCACATCTGAATCTGGTTATGTCTTTTTAAATAATGCTAGCTCTTTTATGTTTATTCTAAGATTCTTCTAGATGTCTCACCATTAGATGTTGAAAGAAAGTTTGAAATATGTATAAGACTGGCGGTTTGCGCTTACGCACATGTGTATACTATATGGAAGTACTCAAACAAAATTAAGGATGACCCATGTTGCTATTAGTTTAATGCCATTTTGACTAACTCTTTGTATTTGGGAATAAAAACTTCAACATATATATACATTCACCCAGATTACTATTAGACGTTACATGTTTCTGGGCATAGGTAAGGAATTTCACGATTTCAAGATTTTATGAAAACTTTTTTGTGCAATTTATATGTAAATTATTTTTCCCATATTAAACGAAAAGCTTCCATTGACAGTTAAATATTTTATAAAATAAATGTTTTGCTGAGTACGGGTCTTTTAATGAATGCAAGTTAGAAACAGAAACTCTCACTTACGACCTGTATTTTGAATTTCTGGTTTCCAGAATTGACGTAGAAAATGTTGCAGCAATAGTAAAAATACCAAACCTTTACATTTGTTGAGAGGAGCAATAAAGTAAAATTGAGGAGTGACTTAATTTTAAACCTGTGACTTTGAAATTATGTACTAATGCCTACTTCACTGGGTTGAGGTCATACCTTCTCACTTGTAGTTCTTTGTGAATTATGAAACAATACATTGTATGTTTTTCACAAAACCCTTCGTTAAAATTCCTTACAATCATGTTAGATGTAATGTTTTTGCTTCGGCGCAGTCTACGAACATTTATTCTTGTCTTTTGTACATCTTAATGCTTTCATCTTAATACTGTACGGATATCAATGCTATGTTAGTAAACAGTGTTTACAATGAACCCACTGAAAACTGTAAAGCACATTTTGTAACTCAGCATCCGTGCAAAATGTGAAATAGATCTATTATTGTTTACTTATATCTTATTACTTTCATGCCAAAGAAAACTAAAACTGAAGAACTACGTAATTATGACTGAATGTAAACAAAAGATGAGAATAAAGGAATTACAAATTAGCTCACGCTTCACGCGAAACATTCTTTTCTGAATTTTCATCACTTTGTTCTGGCAGGTATGAAGAAAAGGTAAGCTTCGACTCCCAGTGACGCTGAGTCTAAGCGCTGGCTTCTTATAATTTATTTTCCGAGTTGGGTCAGGGTTTGAATCCCTGTGAGTCATAGATTTGATGTTTTAGGTACGGTACTGGCTTGTGTTTTCCTTGAAACCAGTGGTCTCGAATTATAACGGGCGAGTATTTATGAACCATTGAGTTGGTCACCTTGGGTGAAAGCCACCGCCTCCCAAACATTTACCATTTATCGTAGTACAGCTTTTAACAACATGGAAGGTAAGAAAAAATTGTCAGATTTGATTCTTTATCCAGGAAAACAAATGTTCTTCCGATCAACCTTGCCAACACACTGTTGATAGTTATGAATTGTTATTGTTTGATTACCGAAAACTACCAATGGTCATAACTATCTAGGGTTCTTCAGATTTGTATTCCTAATTCAAACTTCCTTTCAAAAAATAATCTCATTAAAATGAAGCCAATTTTAAGGCAACTTAATACTTTTTCGAATGTGGATTAGAATATAAAAGTAAGCGATTTAAATTTTATGTAATCCTTTTTATGAATAAGAAAACTGTATGCTGTTTTCCTGTTATAAGAGAACTGAAAATGTGAGGACATTACATTAAATGAAAACTTCTACATTAAGCTGAAAATGTGATCGTGAATAACCTTAAAACACATGGTTACTAAAATGATTTTCTTTCACTGATAGGACACAAAGCATCACATAAACATTATCAGAAATCTCAGAACCTGTGAAGAGCTCGTTATGTCAAAGCAGCGTATCATACAAAAAAGAAAATTAAGTGAAGGCTTAAAGTAACCACACAAAGTTTTTCTTCGAAAATCGTAAACGTTGAAGAATACGTATATCACGAGGGCAGACATTCCTTTCTTCTGAGATATACGAAACATTTTTTTTATGTCTCCAAAATGCATTCAAGAAATCACAAAGATACGTCTGTCTCTCACCTACAAACTGTTTAACACAGATTTCATAATTTAAAAAATGTAGTTCTGTCTGTTCGAAACGCTTTGTTTTATTTATATCTTTTTATTTCACAAATATTCAAGATTTATTATCTATGATGTACAATTTAATATGATGTGAAAATTTCTCTCTAGCTTCCGCATAGCATAAGGTTTGTTCACCAATATTGCAAAAATTATCTTCACCTATACCTATACTATTATCTTCACTTACACTTATATTGCTGTCAGTGATGGCTTTGATCTTAGAAGAAAAGGCTAATTTCACCTTTTAAAAATATCTAATAGATCCTGAAAAATACCCTACAATGCCTGCTTTGCCAGATAAAAAACGTTTTTTTGATCAATTCCGTGTTATACAAAATTTTTAATGATACAATGTTGATCAATGGCAGTTACTGGGCAAAAACAAACGGTATTGAAAGTTATGAAAGAAATACGGATTACGCCATATAATACAAATTTTGAAGATGACAATCCGATTTTTGGCGTAAATGTGACAAGGATGGTAAGTCAGAAAATATCCGAAAACTTGAATATTTTTTTATCGTCCTGGAGCTTGTCTGCAACCCGCGTCTCCATGAAAGCTCCAGGACGATAAAAAAAAATCAAGTTTTCGGATATTTTCTGACTTACCATCCTTGTCACATTTACGCCAAAAATCGGATTGTCATCTTCAAAATTTTTATCATATGGCGTAATCCCGTATTTCTTTCATGATTTATCTGCTTCTCCGGGCAAACACGGGATAAGATTCTTAACCTCCAGATTCGCTCAACATGAATGCCGGTTGCTTCGACTAGCGAATCCTGTAATGGTTATATTCAAATTGATCGGAAACTTGAAACTTGGTCTGCAACAACGCAAGCAATATGATACGGTTCGTTGTGCTGCTGATAGTGCTGCGTGTTTTGCCGAATAATACCACAAACTTAGGAGCGCAGGAATATCAAAGAAATCAGATTAGAGCTCTTGATTCATGGCTTTGTTCAGAATAACTAACGGATTCAAAACAAACAACAAAATTCTATCCAGTCCATCGCGCTACTGCAAGCAAACTGCATTGTGGAGAATATGCGGGCCGGAAGTTAGATTTCTCCCGGATTCTACCACATCCAAGAACGGGCATCAGACTGGTGTGCTGTGCCTTATTACACATCATGCAGCAGAACAGTTTTCCACTGGATCACAGACCAATATCGCCATTACGTATACCGCGCTAATCGGCGTATACGATTGGTCAAAGTTATTTTTCCGGTTGTGGATTGCTCTCGTCCATGATATCCCGCCCTGTTCCGAGTCCTTGAACTTTGAACTAGAGCTAACATACATCTCAGTAGTTTTGAATGAGTATAGGCGTCATTCAGAACGGTATTTTTTTTTTTTTTTTGGCATTCTAAACGAAGAGTCCTTTACAGAGCCCAGCTGTCACATTCTGTTACATTGAAGGATTGCTGGGGCGTTTTCTGCGATATTCATCCCTAGTCCACTTCCATACCAAGGTATTTTAAATGACTTCAAAATGACATATACTTAAGGATTTCTTGCGTGACACAAAGCTACATTCCACGCTGGAAATCAAAAAACCCCGTCGATCGAACCTCTAGTATCCATAGGAGCATGTTTATAGTAAGGTCACTTATGTGGCGATTGCGAAGAAAAAAAAATTCCTTATCAGTAAAGGGATTTCCAAATATATAGTGCAGTGTGTATCACACGATATGTTACTTTGCAATAAATCAATGAATGAGCACTATGTGCAACAAAATATTTAGTTTTCGAATCTCTTCCGGTAGAACGTTTGTGCAAGGTGTACATTTTAATACCAGGGTAGCATTCATAGAAGTAGTGGTATAGGTGATGTTGTTAGGAAAGGAAACTGTATCTTTTATTAGGATAAGAACAAACCAACTTTAGGTAGCTAACTAAGAGTAACTCACTCACGACCTTAGTTTTACTTGTGTGATTCTGAGTTTCGTCCCCTTAGACGATGACAGTGACTCTATTACAGCTGGAGCTGAGTAGCAGTTATTATATGATGAACAGTTATTAGACACCAAATATACAAAGTTTGTAATATATGATAAACAGTTATTTAGACACCAAATATACAATACAGAAATTTACAAGATTTATGTGACGTTTCTGGCATTTTACAACCTGCAGGTTTTCTGAGTTTTTATCGTTGTTACACAAAGAAGGATTAATTTCTTAAATATCATATGTTGATATAACACAGAAAGTTGAACTGTTATTAAGATGAAAATCAGAACTTTATATTATTTTTTCTATCAGTTCATTTTCGCAGCATTTGTGGGGATTATTTTCAAAAGCAGTCGGTTACAATAATCTTAAAATAAACAACTCTCAATTTATTGTTATTCCTATAGTTTTGACAGGACAAATGAATTTTTCTACAAAAAAGGTACAAATAATTCATTAAAGGAATACCTTTTTTCAAACTAATCATTATTATTCATAATCCATATCACTAAGAAATGCTGAACTGCAAACAAGTAAATGAGAACGTGGAGAAAAAGGAAGGAGATTCAGGCTTTTCAATGGCAAAATCCATTTCATTTTAGCATAATCTATTTCGTTACCCTTGACTCCCAGAGTTTAGTGTGGTTTTCATTATGATAAAGGGCTAGACGAAAAGGATTTAAATAAACTACAGGGGCGGAAACACTGGCGTCCTATAAAATAAGGCATTTAATACAAAAAATTGTGCGACCTTAATCAGGAGAAATTCAGATGGGAAAATATATCATAACTAATTTAAGGATAATAAACAGTAAAATATCTTTCATGAATAAGAAAATCTAAAGGTGTGTGGGACCTTAAATCTCCATGTGGCAGGTGTTTTTTGGAACAGACAATGCGAAATTTTGTCACGTGTACAACAGGAGACGCCGCTAAAAGAATCCTGTCTTTATGTAGTATTCGTCGTCGTTAGATACATAAATGCGTTCTCACCTTTGTGAGACTGACAATTTTTTCGACTCAATATTCTGTTATTATGGCATTTGAACAGGCTTTTGATGAGCGCATTATTGCGTTGTCGTCGTTTTGGGCAAAGAAATCTTAGAACGCATATATTCGTGCTTGCCACCCGGAGGATACTTCACTGGACAACAATTTTTGATGAAGTTCATGCTTCTGAGATAAAAATAGCCATTTCTTAATGAATTCGATGTGCTGAAACAAAATATAACCATAAAAAAGTTGAATTGGCTACGGTTTTTTTGTAATATGCAGGTACACTGGTTGACCATTGATCAGGAACACGTGAATGCTATTTCAATGGGAGAGAAGCATATAATTTGCCTGCAACTCTTGATGCGCTTCCCTTATAAATATTTGTTTATGCTGCGAATTAAAGAGCTTCAAACCATTAACAAAATCAAAAATAATAATCAAAATATGTGTTTCTAACAAATTTTCCATGTGTATATGAGGAAATTTATTATTCTAAATCAGCTTTTAGAGGACATTTTGGTTTCAGGCTGCCAAACTTTGTACCAAATCTCTCCCATTGAAATAGCATGCAAGTGTTCCTTAGCAATTGCAACCAGTGTTTATGTACGTCTTCATATATATATATATATATATATATATTGCATGCGTTACATTACACTTCTTTTGAAGTAAACACAATCCGAAACATTAAGTGTAATTTTTTATAGTACAATTAAAAATAGAGAGAGTAATTCTTTTTTTTTTTTTTTTTTTACATTTGTATTAAATGTAGTTTTGTGAAATGTACATGAGTTTTTCATGCATAGATAGAAATCAGTTACCAGTTAATAACGTTTTACTTCTCCTTGCCTTTCGGTTGTATTCCACCAGAGCGACATCTCTGAAGAGTGTCCAAAGGTAGACTGCGAGCATCAAAGTGGACCACTTTCCCCGGTATCGTTGCTGCGTTACGGCCTTATCTTGATGAAACCGTTCACCATGGCCATCACTAAATTTGCCACAGTTATCCGGGAAGAAATCCAGGTGAGAATCCAGGAGGTGGAGATTTAAAGACATATTACAGCCAAATTTTTGATAGAACAAGAAGGTCGGTAATGAGATCTTCGTAATTTTCAGCCCTGGAATTCCCCAGGAAGTTTGTTGATACTTGACAAAAGGCATCCCACACTACTCTTTCATAACACAGAAGCATGTCCTCAAACTGCGAATCTTGAAAGAGCTGTCTGCTCTGCGGTCCCACAGAAATCCCCTCTTTTATTTTTGCTTCGCTCAGTCGAGGAAATTTGTCATACAAGTACTTGAACGCTGGTTTAGTTTTGTCCATGGCTTTAACCAATTGCTTTACAAAACGGAGTTTGATGTGCAATGAGGGTAGTATGATTTTCTGAGGATCTGTCAGGGGTGGGTTCTGAACATTCATTTGTCCAGGTGTCAAAGACGTCCTAGGAGGCTAGTTTATATTGATGTAGTGCAGACATGTAGCTCGGCTATCCCAGTGACAAAGAAAACATCAGTGTTTTGTGTTTTGCTGCTGAAGGCCCATAAACAGAGACACTACTTTCAGGTCAGCACAGATAAACCAACTAAACCAACCATAATTTTTGTAATTAAGTCTGTCCAACAGCTGTTTAACGTTGTTGTGGTTCTCTTTCATGTGCAACTGGAATGGACGGTAGCTGATTCCCGTTATGCAATAAAACCATCTTATGACTCAACTTGGAGGAGTCGATAAATAGACGCCTTTCTTGCGTAACATGTTGTATTCCTAGTCCTTGCATTAGGCCGTCAATATTGCAACAGAACACAAAGCTTTCACTTTTTTTTGGAAGAATTGCTTGAATTGTCGGTGACGAATACAAAACGAACTCACTCGAACACTTTTTCTAGAAGATTCCATTAATGAAGCCGTGACGCTAGTAGCTCTGCTTTAACTTTGGTAAAATTCAAATCGCGAACAAGGTCGTTCTGTTCCTCGGATGTAATTTTATGTGGCATAGACTCAGAAGATGCATATTCGTCATCGCTTTCATTAATCCGTGACATTGACGGTTTCGGATTACACAAATCGTCTTCCTGGACGTCATCTAAATCGATAACAAAATTTGTCGGAGGCTTGGGAATGTGGAGTTCTTCAGAATGAGGTACATGTCGTACAGCAGAAGGTATATTTGGATTTTTTACAGTCCATTTCTTCTTCTTTGTGATAAATTCAGCCATTGGTGGCACCATTCAGAAATAACAGTCATTTATGTGATTTTTGGGGTCTTTCCAAATCATGAGAACAGCAAAACCCATCGTTTTTCTTTTGCCATTAAGCCACTGTGACAGATTCGTTGTACTCGTGCGGCAACATACATGTGGAGCCTAGTCCTTATCCTCGTCGCCTATTCTGCAGCCGAAATACAAGTGATAAGACTTTTTAACAACCAGAGTGATGGACTTTTTCTGTGCAGCAAATCTCACTTTACCACATATATAGCAAACGTTATCCGCCTTATTCACACATGCACCCGGCATAGCTACGTAATGTCACAATACAAGGATCACTTTAACAGGCTGCTATCACGAGAGTACACTCACCAATGAAGGGAAAGAAACAAATGGACTGAGCTCCGTACCGTTCGGCTGTTAAAACTGAAAGGATTGCATCACATCGGGTAATACTACACCGGATGTCGCGGGAATTCCGGACTTCTCACCCAATGACGCAATACTTCCTGGTCTGACGGTGCCTAAGGGTACGGAAAACGCCGTACGAACCTGATATTCTTTCTATATTTTTATTTCAGTACCATTTTAATATACATTTACTAACATTTATTATATTTATCACACATTTATTAATATCTAACATAAAAAAAAATATTTCTCATTATACCCACTTTTTTACTAAAAATCACACATTTTTAACGTTCCATTAGCTGTATTTCCGAAACAAGAGCCAATGAAAGTTTTTCATGGTGATATTCGTGTTCAGTGGGTTAATTTCATACAGATTTGCACACTTTCCCGCCAGAAGCAATTTCATTGTTGTCCAATGTAATCAAAAAGAATTTCAAATGGTAAATTTTATCATAATTAATTTAAAGATAATATACCGTAAAATATATCTAATGAATAAGAAAAGCTTAGGTACGTATGTCACGTAATAATGGTACTTCAAATATTAAAGTTGTGATGTACTGAATATATGTTGGCAAATAAATTCCGTAGTGAAATATTGCTTTACAGTACTGTGGATTATTTCCTAGAATACATTATACGATTTCGGTTTTTCTATAGAAATATGTTTGTTGTAAGAACATTTACGGAACTGCAAGAAAAACATGTATCGCTCTATAATCACTGGCGTTGAATATATTACTATAATATAAATTATTTCTTAGCTTTTTAATTCTAAGAATTACATACATAATTAAAGTGCACCCTTGAGAAGTATGACAGATCGTCCCAATTTATTTAAATCAATTCCCAACTGTAATTGTTACTTAGAGATCAGAAGCATGAAACTTAACTAAGGTAGACATACAGAAACTGCGGATAACTCCAAATATCAAGGAGTAATGCAGGGCTGTGATAACCCAGAACAACTGAAAAAGGAATTCAAAGATCAGGTGAATCACAAGACACAACGATATCATGATAAAAGGATGGGCATGAAATGGAAATCCACAGGGCCGTCCCGTCGGCGCAGTGGTCTGGGTGATGCCTTCTGATCATTGGTCCAAAATGGGTCCGGGTTCGAATCCCGGTGAGGCATGGATGTTGTGGCTGTTTTACGGCACTGGTTCTCACCCTTACCTGGAACCAGTGGCCCTAAATAAGTGAAGGTCGACTGCTTATAGCCCACTGAGTTGCTCACGGTGGTCGTTAAACCCCAAATAAAAAAAATGTACAGGACGTACTACCAGAATAGCTTGTCAAATTTGGAAACATAAATTACTAGAAAGGATACCAAGGAACAGCCAGAAGGGGTTCTCGTGGAAGATGCAAGGATGAAATTATAAAGCATGAAGGAGGTCGATTAATTATTATTGCTGAAGAGAAAGAGATATGCAAGGAAATTCCTATCCTACCAGCCGTGGATTGAGCAGAATGCTCGCAATTGAAAATATCCATGATGTTATTTACATCACAAGCATAGAGCTGCTAAAATGTATATATTACGAATATCGTAAACTTGGGCATAGGGTATGCAACATAATTGACAAGTCAATTAGCTGCTAAAAATTTTTCTTGGAACTAGAGGTGGGGTACTATCGATGGCACTATCGATAGTTTTGTCCATCTTAGTACATCGATAGCGCTTTGATAGTTCTTCGTAACTATCAATAGTTTTACGTTTTTCAATGCTGTAAAAGTAAATCACGATGCTGTAAACTACTCAGCTTCCACCGATGGTTTTAATGACTGGAACGCTCATTTTCACCTCATTTATACTGGTGTCAAAAACCTTGAGTCCATCAAAAGAGTAAACGGTAAGGGTATGCGGTTTTTGCACTCTGTTTTTCTTCATGTTAAAGCAAGCTTAAAGCGAAAGTATACATTTCTGTCAAATAAAGACGACGCCAGGCGCGCTGTTCTCGTTGTTTGTACTGGAAGTTTAAAGGTGTATCAGGTGCTGGAACAGTTATTTGTTGAAAGTAAGTAATTAATAATAATGAGTAAAACGTAAAATATTTTTTGTCAAACACTATTTTTCTTTTGTTTAGGATAAGGTCTACAATAAATGTAGCCCTTTGCGGAAAGAACTACAAAACGTCGAGAAATACGTCAAACCTTAGGGATGATTTGAAACGACATCATTGAGCCCTTGTCGTTTTGAACGATCCCTGAAAAAACAACTGAGGAACAGCCCCACTCAAAGTTTTTTTTATTCAGTTTCTCACGAATTATTAGCACGATTGTTTTTTTAGGTTGGAGGTTTAACGACCACCGTGAGCAACTCAATGGGCTATACGCAGTCGCCCGTCCCTAATTTAGGGTCACTGGTTCCAGGGAAGGGAGAGAGCCAGTGCCATAAGACAAACACAACATCCATGCCTCACCGGATTCGAACCCCGACCCCGTTCGGACGAATGATCAGAGGCCATCGCTTAGACCACTGGCGCCACCGGGGCGGCACCACGATTTTGCTAAACATTATAGAAAACACTAATCTTGCATACAAAACTGCAGGTGGCGCAGTGTTCTAAGCGATGGCCATTGATCATTCGTCCGAAATGGGTCCGGGTTCAAATCCCGTTTGGCATGGATGTTGTGTTTGTCTTACGGCACTGGCTCTCTCCCTTCCGTAGAACCAGTGACCCTAAATTAGGGACGGAGAACAGGCGACTGCTTATATTCCATTGAGATGCTCACGGTGATCCTCAAACCCCAAAACCAAAAAAAAAAAAAAAATGAGGTTAGTTTCGAAATTTATCGGAGCTTAACTTTCCGACAATATGGTAAAGAAAAATTATTGTGAAAAATAAGTTTTCATCCCGGAAAACAAATTTTCTCCCGATACATTTTGCCAACGAACTTTCGATAGTACTATTGATAGTTACTTTTTGACTATCGATAGCTCTCCACCACTACTTGGAAGTAATGCCAAAGAAACTCCTACCGTTTGGGAGCTGCTTATTTGCAAACATGACTTTCATGTTTCACAAGCCTAATCAAAGGCATTCCAAATATACTTAACCCATCGAAGAAAAGTAGAAACTTCAAATTGATAATCTATATATTAAAATCACTGTTCATATAGTCAACTAAAATGTTTGACTTAATTGATTTAATAATCATGTTTTAATAAGCGAACTTGGTATACAGTGATTGCTGTTTGTGCCTTCGGTTTACGTACATCATAAGTTTCCAATAGCTCAGCACATGTTTCCCAACTCCCTAAATATTTTCAGGCAATATTGCACTACTGCCTACACAGCAAATAATTCGGCGTATCTTATCGTGAGAGGTCTTATACAGTATATCGTAGACTTCGCTATCACACTTATTTTTTCATCTTCGAAACACTTATAAATATTTTTTAAAGACATTTGTGAGTGTTACGAAATTGTAAAAATTTGTAAAAGCATTCAACTAGTTAATCCAATCTGTCATTGTCATCACGGAAACATAAAATATGTAATATATCAATTGTTTCTAGAGTGTGCTCTGCGGCCGCAAGAGGTCCGCGACGCTTCCAGTGAAATATCTGTCATAAAACCATTATGTTCGACTACGAAAATACACTGGAAATATCCACATATTTCCTCAATTTCCTAATACAGTGATTGTACGTTATACTCCCTTCAAAACGGTATACTGAGGCCCACATTGGACGCCGCGCATAACTGACCTTCATCTTTGGGACGGCGTGCAGCAGTTTTGAAACAGACACTCAAAAGAAAGCACGAAATATCGTCGTCGGGTTTGCAAGTGTGACGTCACTGTGGCACTCTCGCGTCCCACATCTTCCGCTCACGCCTGTGTGCAGTAAAGCACGATGATCGAAATGGCTGTATTGCTGAGAAATTGCTATGGGGTGTGTCTCGAACTGGTTAGATCTCCAGAAGAAAAGTACCGCTCCTGAAGCAGGAAACCGTCGCGACCCGGCCTTTACCTGCCGCTGTTCTTTGTTGCTGGATTTCCTGGAATTTGTAACAAAACACACGATTGAACTAGGGTTAAACGACATTCGATTAAGCTTTACTCTGTTCGTCTCTCTTGTACATATCATTTCAGTTACCTAGGGAAAAGTGACTCGTCTTAAGTCCTCGAGTCTGTGGTGGTGTAAAGCATTTGCGATGCATAGCGGCTCCCGTTTTGAAGTTTTTATAACCATTCAGGAAATTGTCTGTGTTCTACAATTAAAGTTTCAGTGTCAGCGCCTGGCACTTCAAAGGCAGATGACGACAAAGCTCAAGAATCCGTAATACAGGTATACAAATAATACGCGTAGTAAGAAGGAAGAGGAATATGCTCCTCAAAGAAAAAAATCGCGACTACGCCATTCATAAACATAAATATCATGAACGTTCCTTTTCGTTTAGAATTGCAGACAACAATAATCTTTCTGAATGTTTTTGGTTACCCCAAACTTTTAAAAATAGCTCCATGATTCCAACCAAATTGCTTCATCATTTTGAAACCATGCGTTTGGGTTTCAAATATAAAGATAGCAGATTTATTGCTCACAAACAAGATAAATTATTACATATTAAAAAATTACGGTTCAGGCATCTCTATAGACTTTGAGGAAACAGAAAGGCAACCAAGGCATTTTATACACGTATTTACCGAATAGATCAGATGGGCGAAGCCCACACAATAACGTAATGATTATTTTTGTTTAAAAAAATATCCCTCGTGCTTTTCTCACGTGACACTTTCTCGCTGATTAAAGATCTAGCAACTAATTTGAAAAACGAGCTGATTTGCCATCTGAAGTTCAGTGTATCTGCTCTGCAAATGTACGAATTTACCGACGTGGCAGAACTTGAGGTACTTCTAGTGCTTGTGCGATATAAACATTAACGTTCGCTTTTAATGAACATGCTTTTTTGTGAACAATTTCCATCCAAAGCAACAGGTGCCAAAATATTTAAACTCATAAATAATTTTTCGAAGAACATGACCTATAGTGGCACAGGTGCATTGATCATTGCAAAGACGGCTGGCCTAAAATCGTTCCGATATGTGCTACTGCCGTTTCGTGAATCCAACTGATACGCCAAAACGTCAGCCGAAAACATGACATTCTTTACCGGCTTGCACTTGCTAAGCAAAATATGGTTATCCCTCTTAGAACCGTCTCCGATGATGATGTGAAAATAATCAATTTTATGCAATCCCGTCCACTTAATGCACGGTTTCTTTAGGTTTTATGCAAAGATAAGGGAAGTATTCATAAATGCTCTTTGCTCCATTCAGAATAGCGGTGTGTGGAAGAAAAACTTTTGTGCTGCTGTTTGACCTGAGAGCTGAAGGAGAGTGTTCCTCCTTGGTCACCATTTCGGCTTGTAAGAACGGCCGAATGATGATCTGTGGTTCTTTAGACATGCATATTTAACTGACATTTTTACAAAAAATGATGCTGTTAACCTGGGTCTCCAAGGAAATAATGCTACTGTTTTCACGGGTTCTCATAAAATTTGTGCTTTCTAGAGAATGATGCAGTTCTGGGCTAGGCGTTTGCAAAAGATTGACTTCCCAACACTTGCGGACTTCCTGGAAGGGCACGAAGGACCCATCCATGAACCTGACGAGATTTTTGAAGAATTCACGCCGCACCTACAAGAAATGTTCTGGAATGCATTTTCCCCAAACCTTGAGCATAATAGCTTCTCAGCACTTACAGACTTCCTGGAAGAGCTCGAAAAAGCATTAGTGAATCTGACGAATTTTTTGATAAATTCACCCAGAGCCTACAAGAAATAACTCATGCCTTCTTACAGAACTTTTCAAATGTAATGCACAAGTATTTGTAAAATTATGCATGGGTAAAAGATCTGTTCACAGTGAAAGAAAAAATGAGTGCAAGTGAATATGAAAATATTATCGACGTGGCATCTTACACGTCTGAAAAGGCAGCGTTTCGTAATCTCCCATTGGGCGGATTTTGGTATAGCGTCAAGAAAAAGTACCCATGTTCGTTAGAGACAGGTGCGCCGCCCCGGTGGCGCAGTGGTCTAAGCGATGGCCTCTGATCATTCGTCCGAACGGGGTCCGGGTTCGAATCCCGGTGAGGCATGGATGTTGTGTTTGTCTTACGGCACTGGCTCTCTCCCTTCCCTGGAACCAGTGACCCTAAATTAGGGACTGGCGACTACTTATAGCCCATTGAGTTGCTCACGGTGGTCGTTAAATCTCCAATCAAAAAAAAAAAAAAAAAAAAAAAAAAAAAAGAGACAGGTGCATTGACATTTCCAAAGACAGCTAGACAAGTAATCCTTCCCTTTGTCAGTGTCTGTGCGATAATAAATCTTAATGTCTGTGTATTATAGCTTAATCTTTGCCGCCCCGGTGGCGCAGTGGTCTAAGCGATGCCCTCTGATCATTCGTCCAAAAGAGGTCCGGGTTCGAGTTCCGGTGAGGCATAGGTGTTGTGTTTGTCTTACGGCACTAGCTCTATCCCTTTCCTGGAACCAGTGACCCTAAATTAGGGACGGGCGACTGCTTATAACCGACTGAGTTGCTCACGGTGGTCGTTAAACTTCCAACAACAAAAAAAACTTAATCTTTGTAGATCTATTGGTAAAGTCGAGATGACAATCACATGGGGCACGAAAAAAAAAGAATGCGCAAATCAACATACAGCTGAAAGAAGAAACATTTTTCGTTTTCCGCTTGTCTGTAATACGTATGTACAAAGACATCACTGGCAACGGGCTTCCTACTTCAGGCATAGGTGGAAAGCTGCCATTGGCGAGAGTAACTAGTGTGTTAGCGTGTTTGCGCGAATATTTCAGTTCTAAATCTTGAAGATTTTGATATATCTTTAAGGTTTTAGTACATCTGGCGTGAACATTCTTTTATTTTTTTATTTTCTGCATTCTATATACGGCCTGCCGTATTTTGGCCGTATATATATTCGTATTTTCCTGCTTTCTAGTCTTGTATGCTTTTTTACGGATTTGAGGATTTCCTAATTACAATAGGATCTAGAACGTTCTCGGGTAGTTAGCGAATATGTTTCCTGCGTAATTTTCTTGCAGTGCCTTATGAACTGAAGAACAATACATTCTTGCTTTTCAAAAGGAAGCTTCTGTTGACTAACAACCCTCAATTCAGTAGAGGTGGCTCAACGTTCATTTTTTCTCCGTCTTTTCAGAACAGCTTAAAACATGTTGTTATTGCATCATTTGGAGCAGCTTACGCATACAAAACACGTTATTCTCAAGTAAATATTGTGCTGCTGTCGTTATAACACTCTTTGTAAAAGAAAAGTATAAGTAATCTTTAGAAAATATATATATTTTTTTTTATTTTGAGCTATTGCTTCCGGATATATTTTATGTATGTCAAGAATTTTTAAATTTCATTTTTTAATTCGACTGTTGAAAGACTGTTCGACATGACCCGTTTTATTTCATCTGCGGTTGAGCTTGTTCTTTCCGACATAGAAACTTGCATGTATATTATTCGCAAGCGGTATACGTAATAAGAATCAATTGCTTTCTCCATTGATATAAATCATTTGTGGATTTGAAACCTCTTTTTATGACGGTTTTCGAGTCACATTGAAACTTCTGAGGAGTTTTTCAGAGTACAAAGACTTTCGATAACGTTTTACACTCTCATTTGAATTTTTTCCTGAATCTTTTTGAGTATTAATGTTTTACTTATTATTTCCTTAATATTTTAATAGTTCTTATTAAAAACAGCTAAGTACATATTCACGTAAGTGAGATAAACATGTAATACCTAATACAGAGTCCGTGGCACCTAACGTTTTTCTTGGTAAAAATAAAGTTTTTACTAATATCTGCCCCGTTTCATTCTGTCAAAATGTATGTAACACGGCACTTGTGTTATCAAATCATGTTCTCTCGAAAATAACATGTTTAAAGTTTGAACGTGACTGAAACAATCACATACAGGATATTCTTTAAAGCCCATATTTTTTAACCATCATTTTACTTAGTGGAAAACCGTGAATAATTTCTCTTGTTCTTTGCAATATATTACCTAGAGTTACCAATAAACATTTTTAGTAATCTTTTAATGAGTATCCAGTACACAACTTTTGCTTCCACGAATTCATGTGAAATATGTTCTTTGAACAGGCAAAAATAACGTAATTTATGTGTCTTAATCCTATTATCTTAAAATACAGAGATAGATCCTAATGGTATCACTTTCTTTTTCTTGGGAACACTGCTGTCATTTCGTTACACACGCTCTATAAAATATCTTATGCAACTAACCCATTAATATTTTATTTATATACCTCCTTTTATGAAGAAATTACTGCACTGTTTGGCGACCCCAAGATTCCTTAGGATAAAGCCAGGACATTTTGTTTTATCCCTTATTTTTTCTCCAATATACAAAATTTTCTGAGCATACAATTGATGTTCGAAAAATTTTTAATCTACTAAAAGGTGAATTGCTTTCGCATGCAATAATGTTGTATTAAAACTAATACCAGTGGCCTCAAATTCTTTTTCTTGGGAACATTGCTGTTCCTTTGTCACAAACGCTCGAGAAAATTAAAGGGGTAATTCACCCTAATACTATTTTATTTAGAAACATCATTTTATGGAGAAATTACTGCACGGGTTTGGCGACCCAAAGAAACCTTGGAATGAAGCCAGGAAATGTTGTTTTTTGCTTATTTTTTTCTCCAATATACCGAATTTTCTGAGCATACATTTGATGATCAAAACAATTTTAATCTACTTAAAGGGGAATTGCTATGTTGCGTACTGCCATAATGTTCTATTAAAACTAATAGTTTTTCTAAAATTATATACCTAAATAGGATGTAAGGTTAGGTGATGCGCAATATACTACAGCCTGTCCTTGACAAATGTCATCCCCGCCTTCTCGTGGTGCATCCTGTCCCCACTAAAGGGGCTCTGCGACCAGCAAATAGCGGTATAACTATACCATCAGGATTAGAGGAAATGCTGTCCTAAATCCACCAGCCCGTTTAGCCAGGGTGGTGAGTTATGGCCCAACCCCTCCAAAATGAGTCCACAACATAAATCTTGGCCTTCAGTCCCAGTGAGCTCCAGTATACCTGGCCAAGGCAGCGGTAAAGTGCGACATGAAGGCAGAGGGGTGCTAAGAATCTCCGGAGGTCCGGACTAGGCTGCCATTTGATGCTGACCTTGGCTACCTATAACGGACGCTCCTTATCTACTGATTCAAGGCTCCTTGAATTCAAAGAAGGACTACAAAAGTTCAAGTGGGACATCGTCGGGCTAAGTGAGATAAGGAGAAAAGGAGAAGATCTCATTGAACTAAAAAGTGGACATCTCTTCTATTATCGTGGTACAGATACTGGCAGAACTGATGGTGTTGGATTTATAATAAACAAGAAACTGAAGGATAAAGTTGTAGAACTTGAAAGTTCCTCTGTTAAGAGCTGCGCGACTTGTTATCCAACCCTCCAGAAGATACCCGGCTCAGATTGTTCAAGATTATGCACTCACAACACGTCATCTTGAAGAATAGATTGAAAGAGTCGCGTGAGGAAACTCGTCAGCTACATAACAAAGGCACGCAGCACTTGAAGATAGTTATGGGAGATTACAATGCGAAAATAGAGCAAGGGCTACACGATGAAGCTTCACTAGGTAAATTCGTTCACGGCAACAGAAACCAGAGTGGAAATACTCTCGCAGAGTTTGCAATGGCAGAGGGGTTTTTCATCATTAACTCCTTTTCCAAAAAAAACGACGCAAAGGAAATGGACATGGAAGTATCCCAATGGATTGACAAGTAAAATTGATTTTATTATGTGTAACAAGAAATTTGTCATGAAAGACTCTAGTGTGCTAAACAAGTTCAACACAGGTAGTTACCATAGAATGGTAATATGTAAGATGCAGCTCAATGCTAAACTCAAGCGTGGCAAGCTCATAAAACAACAAAGTTCAGACCAACCTTAAAAAACAACCAACACACACGACCAACCCTAAAAAACATCCTCGTACCTTCAAATTGGAGATGAGGAAAAGTCTCTCTGCTCTAGAAGATCTAACGTCGGAAGAAGTGGACATCTCTGAAGTTAACCGAAAAATAACCAAGGCTCTTATGGAAACAGCAACAAAAATAGCTGGTACTAAGGACAAGTTGCATACGAACACATTATGGGGAAAAACCAAAATTCTCATGCAAAAAAGAAGAGAGATGAGGACAACTAAAGGAGATGTGACTTTCAAAGTGAAACATATAGAGCTATGCAAGACGGCACGAAAAAGTATCACTGAAGATGTAAGGAAATTCAACTTTGAACTCGTGAGGAAAGCAACTGAAACCAACCAAAGCCTGAAGAGAGCAATGGGACATCTGAGAAAAGGGAAGAAAACAGGCTATGGCTCTGAAGAAAGGATATGGTTCTGTAACAAGAAATAGAGGTGAAACTTTGACAAAGATTTAAATCTTTCTCCTCTAGCCATATAAAAGGGATGATACACGGCCCGCCCGACATTACAAACGATACCGGAGTTCTTCCAGTCCTCTGAGCAGAAGTTGCACATGCAATTAAGAACATGAAACGGATAAAAGTTCCAGGAGAAGATAGACTTACCGTAGACATCATACAAGAAGCATGTAGAGAGAATGAAACAGTATTCGCCCAAGCTTTCACTCGATGCCTTAATGAAGGGAAGATTCCTGAGGATTGGAACAATGATGCAATGATCCTGCTGTATAAAAAAGGTGACACTGAGGATCTCTGGAGCTACAAACCTATCAGCCTCCTATCAGTGGTTTATAAAATCTTCAATAAAGTTCTTTCACACCGCTTGAAGGTTGCAATGGACATGGCTCAACCGAGAGAACAAGCTGGATTCAGAATTGGCTACAGCACTATAGATCATATCCACGTACTAAAAAGAACTAATTCAAAGAGGCTTGAGGGTATATGAACTTCCATTATGATGAGCTTTTATCGATTATGGAAAGGCCTTTGATTCGGTGAAACAATCAGAAGTTACAATGGCTTTGAAATCTTGCCGTATTAAAGATGCATACATAAATATTACTCATAACATCTATGAAAATGCAAGTGCAAATATCCGGCTATTTGAGAATGCAGCACTCATAAAAATTGGAAAGGGAGTGAGACAAAGGTGACTACCATGTCTCCGAAATGCTTTAATGCCACATTGGAAAATGCCTTTCAATTACTGAACTCGGAAAACAAGGGATAAAAGGAATTAATGGAAATTATCTAACGAACCTGCGGTTTGCTAATGACGTAGTCATTTTTGCAACTACCCAATCAGAGCTGCATATTATGATCCAGGAACTTGCTGACAAGAGTAAAAAAGAAGTTGGATTAAAATGATTTTTCAGAAAGAGAAAAGTGATGTACAATGCTTTTAAAAGAATTGAAGATTTATCGATTGATGGGGGAAAGCTGGAAATAATCAATACCTACATTTATCTTTGACAGCATATATCAAGTGAGGGTCACATTGATGAAGAAATTAATCGGCGTATAAGACATGCCTGGAGACCGTTTGGAAGAAACATAATAATTTTCAAGAGCAATGTGTCATTATGTCTTAAAAGAAAAGTTTTTGATCAATGCATCCCTTCCAGTGCTTACATATGGTGCAGAGACATGGACCTTAACTAAAAGAGATATAGCCAGACTGCAGACAACTCAAAGAGGCATGGAAAGGTGCGTGCTTGGTGTAACCGGGAGATATAAGAAGTGGAACTCGTG